>JASERS010000005.1:50471523-52871523 GCA_036711965.1 Onthophagus sagittarius
TCGCAAAACTTTTGATAGGCTCGATAAAATTTTGGTCGGACCTGTACGTAGTGACCTTCGGGACATTCCCCGATGTCCGGTAACAATCAAACAATTTTTGGAATTTTTTCAAAAAAATTGAAGTTAAAAAATCTTTGAAAATCGAAGAAACTGAAAACTGTAATATACTGATTCATTTTAGGATTTTGCTTGGAAATGCTATTTCCAAGGTAGATAGCTTCCGGGTAGGGTTTCAAATTCCGGGTTGGGTCCGTTGAAGGAGATACGTTACACACGGATTCATTAAATATACTGCTTCATTATAAGGTTTTGCCTGGAAATACGACCCAGCGTGGATAGCGGAGCGGGGGTGGGTTTCAAATTCCGGTTTGGGTCCGTTGAAAAAGATACGTTACACACGGATTCACGTAATATGCTAATTCATTTTAAGGTTTTGCCTGGAAATAGAATTTCCAGCGTAGATAGTGGAGAAGGTGTGGGTTTCAAATTCCGGTTTATGTCCATTGAAGAAGATACGTTACACACGGATTCATTAAATATACTGCTTCATTATAGGGTTTTGCCTGGAAATACGACTTCCTGCGTAGGTAGTGGAGCAGGGGTGGCTTTCAAATTCCGGTTTGGGTTCGTTGAAGAAGATACGATACACACGGATTCACGTAATATACTGATTCATTTTAGGATTTTGCTTGGAAATGCTATTTCCAAGGTAAATAGCTTCCGGGTAGGGTTTCAAATTCCGGGTTGGGTATTTTGAAAAAGATACGTTATACACGGATTCGCGTAATATACTGATTCATTTTAGGATTTTGCTTGGAAATGCTGTTTCCAAGGTACATAGCTTCCAGGTAGGGTTTCAAATTCCGGGTTGGGTCCTTTGAAAAAGATACGTTATACACGGGTTCACGTAATATACTGATTCATTTTAGGATTTTGCTTGGAAATGCTATTTCCAAGGTAGATAGCTTCCGGGTAGGGTTTCAAATTCCGGGTTAGGTCCTTTGAAAAAGATACGTTACACACGGATTCACGTAATATGCTGATTCATTTTAGGATTTTGCTTGGAAAGGCTATTTCCAAGGTGATGATTCCGATAACTCCGCGCATCCGCAGGTCCAAAGGATGGATCGGGTCGGACCCGTTCCTTTAATGGAGCCGGAACGAAAGGAACGACCCGGCTCATCACTATTACAAATCATATAACCTTAATTATTAAGTGGGTCAGCATTGACCCGGTTTAGGGATTTCATGTAAGTTTATTATTTTGGGATGGCGAGGGTTAATGGTTTTCCAACTTTCGTAAAAAAATAACCCAAATATTGAAGTTACTCACTGTATGATCCATCGCCAGGCCCTTATTGTCAAAAATTTAGAACCTACACTAGAGGCCGTCATGCATGATGTCATCAAGAGTGTAAATTTTATCAAGGGACGTGCACTAAACACGCGTCTATTTCGTGAATTATGTCAGGACAGTGAAGCTGAATATACAGACCTACTTTAATATGCAGAAGTAAGGTGGCTCTCTCGCAGAAATGTACTAAATCGAGTATGGACTCTCAAAACAGAAGTCTAAATTTTTATAGTTAATCAAAAAAATATTCCCACAGGTAAGTTTAAAAATATGCATATCTCGCATATTTAGCAGCCATTATTGAGAGTATAAATATATTAAACAAAGAATTGCAAGGAAAAAACATTAATATCATTTCAGCGAGAGAAACAGTGTCAGCGTTTTGATTAAAGCTGCAATATTGAAGACAGAAAGTAGAATAGAACAAGATAGCTTCTTTTTCAAGGTTAGCTTTTTTTTTAGAAAATTGCGAAAATATTACTTTTGCTGACATCAAGGATACAATTGTAAGATCTCTTTTCAGACTCAGAAAGCGTCAGTTGGATTGTAGATCCTTTAAAATGTGAAATTGCTATGATACTAGAAGTACCTTCAAGTTTGGGAGAAGCAGACTTCGATCTAATACTGAAGCACGTATTCAATTTGAGAATAAACCAAATCTGTCGTCTTTTTAGATGTCAAAAGTTGCAAAAGCTTTCAAAATTGCACATGAAGAGGCGGTTAAAAAATTGTTGCCATTTGAAACAACATATTTGTGCGAACAATTTCCACTCTAATGAACATAAAAACGAAGAATAGAAACCGATTAAACGCCGAAAACTGTATTCAAATCGCTCTTACATCAAAAAGTCCCAATTTTGAAGCAATTGTATCAAACATGAAACAACATCATTTCTCCAAAACGTGAAGAAAGAATGTTTTCAATTATTTCTTTTTTTTAATTCTAATTTTTGTTTGTACCACCATTATTATTATTATAATTTGTTACAGTACCCCAAATTGTCAACCCTCAATTTTATCCCAGTGGGTTTCAATTTGTTATATATATTACTACATTGATATTACAATCAATTATTACATTGATCTATTGAATTGAAAATGATATTTAAATTAGATTTTTAGTTATTGTTTTCTTATGATATAGATGTATATGAAAGATGCTAAAAAGAGGCGATTTCCTTTTTTTTTACTCTTCGCCATGATATAATATAAACAAAAATATTTTGGGGTAACGATTAAAAAAGTTCCCCGACCGCTGTTTTAACTGATACTTCAAGTTCCCAAGCGTGTAATGTGTGTAAAGCTACCTCCAAAGATCTCAATGATCTAAACAAACTGAAGAACACAATCTATTACGACGACACCTTCAAATATTGAATTTCCATACTTCGTGCACATCATTGATGCTATGAATATTTACTGCATACGTCATATAAATTGGAATTACAGAAGTGATAAGGGGTAGAAATGAAGAAGAAAAGGTAAAAGAAAAAAAAAGTCGAATAGTGTCCGAATTTTATAAAGAATTCTGACGGAAATAGAGCACGGATTTTTTTAAATCCTCCCAAATAACAAGAATTGATACAAAGACTTTCATATATTCTTTCTATCATTTCTTGTGGACACTATATTAAACATAATACATTTAGGAACTATTGTTTTGAAACAGCACAAATCGCAGTTTCATTTTATGGTTAGTGCAAGATGACACAACTATCAATATATGGCACTGATATAAGACGACATAGTGAGTCAGCTATCCGAAGACGTAATTGAGAGAAACATTGCACGCCTTACACATATTGCAGTCTTGCGAACTGGAAGTATCAGCTAAAAAATTGAGTGTCTTTCAATATTAAGATGTACATATTTTATTTCTTCGGTTCCTAGAATGATTATCGTGAGCTCTAATTTTAATATTTGTGAAAAGGTTCCGGAATGTACATGGGTATACCTTGTGTACTGTCATAGAAAATTCGAAAAAATAATTAAGTTTTTCACCCTGTATATCAAAAATAACGTATTTGAAACACCAGTAACTTAAAAGTAAAATGAATCCAACTCCAGGGCCAGAACGCTACAACTTGGGATCGGCACATCAACCGAACCCTCTTCAACATTCGTTCACGACACAACGCGGTGACCAAGGAAACCTCTGCCGCCTTGCTCCTGGGTTACGAGCTACCGCGACCCGGAGAATGGTTCTTGGAAGGCCCCCAAGATGGGCAACAGCGACTAGCAGCAGGACAGGTTGAAAGAAGAAGATGGGCGCATATGAACGAACATCGCTACCGCCAACGATATGCTGGAACGGATCCAACACCCACGCGGTTCCTGGCAGAGCAATTTGTAATGGAGCGGACTCACGTGGCGACTCGGTTTGGTCCTCGTTGGATCCGTAGACCACCAGACTGCAGAGCCTACCAAAGTCCACACGGTCTCACATCTAAAGTTTCCTTCTACTTTCCTAAAATTTATCTTACTAGCGTTGATTAATTTTGTCAAAGCAGTAGTGGAAGCCAGCTCTTCATAGGAAGGTAGATAAATACTAGAGTTAGCGTCGTTTTCTTCTTCGCTAGGAAGCAGTGTACCCTCATAATAGCGCAGTCTCGATCTGATTTTTCCGGCAGAAAATACTCAGAAATATATCTCAGAATATAGATTGCGGCACGTTGACCCTGAGTGCTGAAAAAGAAAACAGAACCGCTAAGAAAACCAAAACCAAAAAGATTCGAGTTGATAGTCTATGGCTCTTGAATCAGAGCAATGGTGTTTTGCATCATGTTAAGGTGCCTGCATAATATTGTGGTTGCAGCCCTGCCACGGTGCAAGTTACACTGTACTACCCTTAAAATGGTAAGATCCTCTCCAAACTCCAATCCGAAGACGATCTGTACAATGTGCCAATTTAGAAGTAGCCTTCATTCTAACCAAGGAAGAAACTCAGCCGGATTGGTCAGCCCGTCTCATGCGATACCTGAGTAAAGAGAGTATTAAGCAGAAAATTCACTCATGCTCTTCACATCTTTTGGCGGGGGCGCAACACCCTTCACTGTGGCGCTCTTACCATCATTTGACATGGCGCCTTGGTCGACTTTCGCTCCGTCTAGCGCTTTAGGCGCGAAAAGGTTGGAGTCTTGATTTTAAGATTATACTCGTAATGCTTCAACTAGAAAAAAAAAGAAGTAAAAATACGAGTATGAAACGTAATATACGTTAGAAACTTACCGGATGTGTGAACAACAACATTCACCGACGTAAATAGTCACTAGCTAAACACAAATTGAGCATTGTAACACGCGTTACCTATTTGTTGACTCGAACCGGAATCTCAAACTCGAATAGAAGTTTTTTTTGGGAACAAAACAGCTCAAGTTGCTAATAAATTGGCAGACTTCAAATTGATGAGCAGGATTTTAAAGACAAAATAGCTCATGCTGCCAACAAGTGGCAGTCTTTAAAAATAATAAAGGGGAATTTGGAGATGTAGCAGCTCACACTGCCAACAAATTGGCAGACTTCAAATTGACGAGCAGGACTTTGAAGTCAAAACAGCTCATGCTGTCAAGAAGTGGCAGTCTTTAAGGATAATAAAGGGGAGTTTGGAGATGTAGCTCAAGCTACCAACAAATTGGCAGACTTGAAATTGATGAGCATGATTTTGAAGACAAAGCAGCTCATGCTGTCAACGAGTGGCAGCCGTTAAGAATAATAAATTTGAGTTTGGAGATGTAGCAGCTCAAGCTGCCAACAAATTGGCAGACTTCAAATTGATGAGCAGGATTTTGAACACAAAACAGCTCATGCTGCTAAAAAGTGGCAGTCTTTAAGGATAATAAAGGGGAGTTTGGAGATGTAGCTCAAGCTACCAAGAAATTGGAAGACTTGAAATTGATGAGCAGGATTTTGAAGACAAAACAGCTCATGCTGCAAAAAGGTGGCAGTCTTTAAGGATAATAAAGGGGAGTTTGGAGATGTAGCTCAAGCTACCAACTAATTGGCAGACTTGAAATTGATGAGCAGGATTTTGAAGACAAAACAGCTCATGCTGCCAAAAAGTGGCAGTCTTTAAGGATAATAAAGAAGAGTTTGGAGATGTAGCTAAATGTTCACAAATTGACAGACTTCAAATTGATGAGCATGATTTTGAAGAAAAAATAGCTCATGCTGTCAACGAGTGGCAGCCGTTAGGAATAATAAATTTGAGTTTGGAGATGTAGCAGCTCAAGCTGCCAATAAATTGGCAGCCTTCAAATTGATGAGCAGGATTTTGAAGGCAAAACAACTCATGCTGCCAACAGGTTGGCAGACTTCAAATTGATAAACAGGATTTTGAAGACAAAACAGCTCATGCTGCCAAAAAGTGGCAGTCTTTAAGGATAATAAAGGGGAGTTTGGAGATGTAGCTCAAGCTACCAACAAATTGGCAGACTTGAAATTGATGAGCAGGATTTTGAAGACAAAACAGCTCATGCTGCCAAAAAGTGGCAGTCTTTAAGGATAATAAAGAGGAGTTTGGAGATGTAGCTCAATCTGTTAACAAATTGACAAACTTCAAATTGATGAGCAGGAGTTGAGAGACAAAACAACTCATGCTGCCAACAAATGGAAGTCTTTAACATAATGTACAGTGTTAGGGACTGTAAGTGTTCATACTGCTATCAAGTTGGCAGCTTTTAAACTAAAAAGCAGGACTGTTTAGACAATATTTCTTAATAAATATCAATTCAAAATCAAAAAATCAAATCAAAATCAATCCAAAAAAACATAATTTTTAAATTACGTCAGTTTTTGAATCCTCACGATTTCTAGTTTGTGCATGGTAATTCTTCTTTAACAGATTTTCAGAGTTATCTGATTATCCAATTAACATTATTTAAAAATTTAAGATATTAAGTATCGTTTTTTATTAAATAATTACTCGTTACATAAAAACCATTTATATCTTACACTACAACATACAATTAAAAATTCTTTTAAATACAATAAAAGAAACGATTTATTTATTATTCCCAGCACCATCAGGAGCACGTCTCGTCGCGATACAATTTCGTCCACTAACTTCGTTTATAACAGAATTCTCAACATCAACATTACACCTAGGATTATTTTCAACATCGTTATTATCTTTCGAAACAGAACAACCAGAAATATGTCTGTTGGAAAAAGTTTGAGCAGGATCATTTGTTAACAATGCTAATTTTTCAAACAAACTATCCAATTTTAAACGACTTTCAAGCAAATGACGATCCAAAGGATCAACATTCGCGGATGTCGATGGATTTTCATCGATCAAATTCAATTGGAAATTTTCCGTCAATTTATTAAAATCGTCCATTTCGACGTCTTCTTCACATTGAGTGTTAATATCTTTTTCGAATTCGTCGGCGAATTCGTCATCGTTTGAAGTATCGGATTCGTCGTTTGTTACGTGTGATAATCTTAGGCGTAATCTTTGTGTGATTTCGTCGAGTTCGGTAAATTTCCTTTTTAAAGCTCGACTTAACACTTCGCCCGGTTCTTCGTCGGTTTCTACAAATTTTTCGATTTTGTTTTTGTCTTCGAATTTTTCGCTATTATCCAAGACGGGTTTTAAATTATTTTGTGTGTTTTTGTAATTATGTTGATTTTTAACGTTTTCTTGTGGTGTTACTGTTATCTGTTGTAATTTTTCGATTTTTTGTATTGAAAAAGTGAATTAAAATTGAGGTACTTACTTTGATTTGACCGTTGCATTTGCTGGAGAAATCTAGAATGTTGAACCAACTTGATACGTTGGGCATCCCTGCGGTTAAAACGGTCAGGTCTAAACCCGCAAAACCGATTATGATGTCGGAATCCATGTCGGGATGGCTTACTCCGTTTGAACGCTTCCAAACTTTAAAAATTAAACGTTTTTCGTTCTAAAACGTTAAAAGCTGTATTAATAATCGTAAGTTTGTTAAAGATGTATCAAAACTCAGATAACATTAGAATAATTAACCGAATTATTCGACCTAATAAGCGGATATAAGATACGTATAAGTCGTTATCCCATTAATTTCCCATTAACCGAATTGTACTGTACTCAAATTATTTATTTAAAAAATAAGTTGCCCTTAATTAGGATTATTGACAGAGAAGATTAACAAAACAACAATCAGCTACACCCTGGATCGGCAGTCCAGGTGATCACCCAGCAACCGCCGACTTTCTCTTCAACTTTGCAGCAGCGAGGAATCTATCACGTGCAAGACGGCTACAAAAACGTATGACGACAGCCTTTGGAGTACTCCGAGGACCTCTCGATCCATGACCAATGTTATGGATCGAGGGCACGCCGTGTGGAACGCGATTGACGAAATCGGAACATCAAGAAAGGAACTCATGGTGTCTATCACCTTAACCAAGTTTTCATTGTCTTTCAATTCATGTCATTCAAAATTGTTCCAAATCTGCCACGCGCCTGGATAACGCAGTAACTTGTTTCTTTAGAAGAACATTATCGGCCCTCAACCTGTCCATCATCCTCAGATCCTCCCGAACTTCCTTCATGGATGCCTCGAAATTTAAACCCATTGGCCGCAAAACTGAATCGAATCCACCAAAAAATCGTAGCTCGAGCTCATATTACGCATCTCTTATCGAAGTTCCCGCACCATATCGAAGGCAGCCTTCTTCAGAATAATTGGGCCACGGTCAATCGCCGAAGAGACTGAAGGGCTCGAGAAAATGCGCGATACCCGACGATCAGGCGGTGAGCGACATCCAGAGCATCTCCACGACGCCGTCTATTAACGTCTCGGTGACATCGACGCATTTGGCATGGAACTAATCAGCATACGACACGATCTCAATCCCCACACCTTTCCTCCCCACTTCTGGCTTGCACTGCCCACACGACTTGTTTCCCGGCATCACGACACAAAATATCGAGAGGGTTGAAAAAAGAATAGAATATACCAAGGAATAAAATAACACTTTCTCGGCTAACAGCAGCGAAACCGATCAATAAAATCAAAAACCGGCCATGCACCAGCATCAATCACCATGCACACCGCACTAATCGCGAAAGAAGTTCTTGTGTTGGTTTTTGACTAGTACAGTTTTGATTTTATTTCCTGTTACTCTTTTCGTTTGTAATGGCGTAGTTAAAAAGCAATTTTCGATCGAACTACGCCGCCTTTCCGGAAGATTTAAATTTTTTGTACAATTTTTTTTTTTAATTTTGTCTCTTTCTGGATAAGTTCATTATTATTATTAAGTCTGTGTAAGCGGTGTCAAGTGCCCTAGAGAAGCAGTATAAAGTCTTATAGGGACAGTAGTAAATCTTCTGGAAGCAGTGCAAGTCTTTGGAAACAGTAACAAGTCTTCCAGGGATGGTATCGAGTCTTTTTTAAGAATTTCAAATCTTTTAGGAGCAGTTCTAGAAGCATTTCAAGTCATCTGTAAGCAGTATCAAGTCTCCTAGAAGCACTATTAAGTTTTACAGGGGCAGTAGTAAATCTTATGGAAGCAGTGCAAGTCTTTTGGAGGTAGTAGCAAGTCTTCCAGAGACGGTATCGAGCTTTTCTTAAGCATTTCAAATCTTTTAGGAACAGTACCAAGTCTTCTAGAAGCATTGGAAGTCTTCCAGAAACAATATCAAGTCTGAAAGCATTTGCAGTCTTTTGGAAGCAATATCAAGTCTCCAGGAGGCAATATCAAGTCTTTTAATAGCAGTAGTAAATCTTCCAGAAACAATTCAAATCTTTCGGAAGCATTTCAAGTCTTCCAGAGGCAATATCAAGGTTTATAGAACCAGTAAAAAGTTTTCTTAAAGCAAGATTTCAAGTCTTCTAGAGGCAATCTCAAATTTCTCAGATGCTGTATACAATCTTTTTAAAAATTTTCAAATCTTCAAGAGGCAACACCAAATTTTCTGAAACCATTTCAAGTCTACTAGAAGCAGTATCAAGTTTTCTGGAAGCATTTCAAATCTTCCAGAAGCAATATCAAGTTTCAGGAAGCATTTCAAGTCTTCCGAATGCAGTATCATATCTTCTGGAAGCATTACAGATATTCTGGAAACAATGAAAGTCTTCTGGAAACATTTCAAATTTTCTAGAAACAATATTAAGTATTCTAGAAGCAGCATTAAGTTTTCTGGAAGCAATATCAAATCTTCCAGAAACAATATCAAGTCTCCTAGAAGCATTTGAAGTCTTCAAAATGCAGTATCATGTTTTCTAGAAACGTTACAAGTCTTCTAGAAGCTTTTGAAGTCTTCTGTAAGCAATATCAAGTTTTCTAGAAACACTAGGAAGTTTTCTGGAAGCATTTCAAATCTTCTGAATGCAGTATCATGTCTTCTGGAAGCATTAAAGATATTTTGGAAACAATGAAAATCTCTTGGAAGCATTTCAAGTCTTCTGGAAACAATATCAAATCATCTAAAAGCAGCATTAAGTTTTCTGGAAGCAATATCAAGTCTTCCAGAAATAATATCAAGTCTGATAGAAAGATTTGAAGTCTTCAAAATGTAGTATCATGTTTTCTAAAAACATTACAAGTCATCTAGAAGCATTTGAAGTTTTCTACAATCAATATCAAGCTTTCGAGAAACAGTATCAAGTTTTCTTTAAGCATTTCAAATCTTCCAGAAGCAATATCAAGTTTTCAGAAAGCATTTCAAGTCTTCCGAATGCAGTATCATGTCTTCTGGAAGCATTACAGATATTCTGGAAACAATGAAAATCTTCTGGAAACATTTCAAGTTTTGTGGAAACAATATCAAATCTTCTAGAAGCAGCATTAAGTTTTCTTGAAGCAATATCAAGTCTTCCAGAAACATTATCAAGTCTCCTAGAAGCATTTCAAATCTTCAAAACGCAGTATAATGTTTTCTGGAAACATTACAAGTGATCTAGGAGTATTTGAAGTCTTTTGCAAGCAATATCAAGTTTTCTAGAAACAGTATCAAGTTTTCTGGAAGCATTTCATGTCTTCCAGTAGCAATATCACGTCTTCCAAACGCAGTATCAAGTCTTTTGTAGCATTTCAAATCATTTAGAAGCTTTTCAAGTCTTCCAGAAACACTATCAAGTCTGGAAGCATTTCATGTCTTCTGGAAGCAGTATCAAGCTCCTAGAGACAATATGAAGTCTTTTAATAGCAGTAGTAAATCTTCCAGAAACAATTCAAAGCTTTCGGAAGCATTTCAAGCCTCTCAGAAACAATATCAAATCTTTTAGAGGCAGTATCAAGTTTTCTGGAAGCATTTCAAATCTTCCAGAAGCAATATTAAGTTTTCAGGAAGCATTTCAAGTCTTCCGAATGCAGTATCATGTCTTCTGGAAGCATTACAGATATTCTGGAAACAATGGAAGTCTCCTGGAAGCATTTCAAGTCTTCTGGAAACAATATCAAATCTTTTAGAAGTAGCATTAAGTTTTCTGTTTGTCTTCCAGAAACAATATCGTCGCTTAGAAACATTTCAAGTCTTCAAAATGCAGTATCATGTTTTCTAGAAACATTGCAAGTCATCTAGAAGCATTTGAAGTCTTCTGCAAGCAATATCAAGTTTTCAAGAAACAGTAGCAAGTTTTTTGGAAGCATTTCAAGTCTTCCAAAAGCAATATCACGTCTTCCAAACGCAGAATCAAGTCTTTTGTATCATTTTAAATCTTCTAGAAGCATTTGAAGTCTTCCAGAAACGATATCAAGTCTGAAAGTATTTTATGTCTTCTGGAAGCAGTATCAAGATTCCTGGAGGCAATATCAAGTCTTTTGGAAATATTTCAAGTCTTCCAGAAGCAATATCAAGTCTTCTAGAAGCAGTATCAAGTTTTCTGGAAGCATTTTAAATCTTCCAGAAGCCATATCAAGTTTTCAGAAAGCATTTCAAGTCTTCCGAATGCAGTATCATGTTTTTTGGAAGCATTACAGATATTCTGGAAACAATGAAAATCTTCTGGAAACATTTCAAGTTTTCTGGAAACAATACCAAATCTTCTAGAAGCAGCATTAAGTTTTCTGAAAGCAATATCAAGTCCTCCTAGAAGCATTTGAAGTTTTCTGCAAGCAATGTCAAGTTTCCTAGAAACAGTATCAAGTTTTTTGGAAGCATTTCAAGTCTTCCAGAAGCAATATCACGTCTTCCAAACGCAGAATTAAGTCTTTTGGAGCATTTCAAATCTTCTAGAAGCATTTGAAGTCTTTCAGAAACAATATTAAGTCTGAAAGCATTTTAAGTTTTCTGGAAACAGTATCAAGTCTCCCAAAGTCAATATCAAGTCTTTTAATAGCAGTAGTAAATCTTATAGAAACAATTCAAGTCTTTCGGAAGAATTTCAACTCTTCCAGAATCAATATCAAGTCTTCTAGAAGCAGTATCAAGCTTTCTAAAAGTATTTGAAGTCTTCCAGAAGCAATATCAAGGTTTCTAAAAACAGTATCAAGTTTTTTGAAAGCAAGATATCAAGTCTTCTAGAGGTAACTTCAAGTTTCTCAGAGGCAGAACACGATCTTTTTGAAAATTTTCACGTCTTCAAGAGATTGCCTCTTGAAGACTTGAAAATTGAAGACCAAGTCTTCTGAAACCATTTCAAATCTCCCAGAAGCATTTTAGGTCTTCTGGAAGCAGTATCAAGTCTCCTAGAAGCAAAAAGAAGTCTTCCAGAAGCTGTAATAAATATACCAGAAGCTGTAATAAATATACCAGAAGCAATTCAAATCTTTTGGAAGTAGTATTAAATCTTCTAGAGGAATTTCAAGTCTTCTGACAGCGATATCAGGTTTTGTATGGGTGCTTGTGCACCCAAAGTACACACATATTCGGCGCCTATGCCTACAGAGTTAAGAGGCATCAGCTTTTATTATAACCGCCTGTATGAGTTCTTTCGATTAAGACGAAGTCGCTGCATGAAGTAGTCTGTTGATTGACTAAAATAAGTTGTAGTCAAAGCTCAGTGATTAAGGTTACGTGAAAGTGAAACAAGTCATATTATGATAAAGCCTAAGTCGTTTTTCTCGATTTCACTATTTTATAAACCGATATAAATAATTACGTAATTATACAAATTTTTAAGTATGTTGTTTGCACAAAATTCAACGTCATTTTGCATAAACAATTTCAATGTACAACAAAAAAAAATGTTGTGGTCTATTTCCGCTGTATCAAAAGTGACAACCACTTTGTAAATATTTTTGTTTGAAAAATCGAGATCAGAAAAATAGATACAATTACACAAAAGAAAATTGCTTACTTACATTTGTTAATAACTCCACAGGTAATTCAACATCGCTGTTATAATTCCAAACAGGATTTTTACTTTTCTGAACAACATTAGTCATTTTTATATCACCATTGGCAGTTTCAAAAGTGACGTAACAACTCGGCAAAATCTCCTCGTACTTTCCACTTTTTCCTCTTGATTTTTTCGTTTTACTTTTCTTTCGGAACGGAAGATGCAGCGCATTTTCTATGAAAACGTGAGCTTTAAACGTGGTCGGTTTTTCTTCTGTTACATGAAGACTCAAATTTTCTTTTAACGATTTTTCCCCCAATGTTGAATCATGAGTGATGTTTGGTGACGCTTTAACAGAACTCGTCGCTGTTTCTGTGTTGGTACAATTCTCCATGAAAGTTTTGTTATTCATCGTCATTAACGTTTGTAGGAACGAAGCGATCGCTGTGTAATTTTCCGGTTCTTTAACTTCCAATTTGGCGGGATCACCCTCTAATTTTGGTGAGTCCATTTTGGCAATTTCGTGTTTATTTATTACGTCGTCTGATTGAACTCCGATATCTTTACTTTTAGTTTTAATTGGGTTTGGTTTTTTGTTAATTCTTAACGGTGGGTTATTTTTATTTATTTTATTTATTTTTTTATTTACACTTGGTAAAACTTTGTCGGTTTTATTATCATTTTCAAAATTTCGCGTAGTTGTCACCCGAATCGTATCATTGATAAAACCCCTTTCTTTTTTTAAATTAAAAATTTGGTCTTCCGTTCCAAGCGCGACTAATATTTGTGCTTCGCCGTAAACCTCTCCGCTCAAAGGGTCGTAAATTGACTCCCACCAATCACAACCTATAACTGGCAACTTATTTTTTAAAATTTTACGTTAGAATGTTGTGTGAGAAAAAAAACTTACTCTGTTTCGTTCTAAGTATTTTGTAATAATTGAGTTTCTATATGAAACGTAAAACTGGTGTAGATTAATATTAGCAATTCCTATATTTTTGTTTGTTTCTGATTTAATCCAAAACTCGAAGACCATAAAATTGCTGCGGAGCTTATTTAAAAATGATTCGTCGATGAGAAACGGTAAAGACTAAAAAAGATTATTAATGTTAAAAATTTAATTTTTGGCCTATTAATTCTTATTAATTATAGTTATTTCCTCTTATAATGAATCCGTTATAAGCAAAATAATATAAATTTCGTAAGTCAAGTTTTAATTATTTTCTGGGTATAATAAAACCCAGTTGCGATGAATTTATGCTTATAATTAACTATTTTGAACATAATAAAGGTTCAGTCATATTACGTATACCACTTATAACGTACTTTTAAATGAAAAGAACTCAAAATTTTTTCAAAAGCGAAGTACCATTACAAAAACCATATTAAAGTGGCAAAAGTTAAATAAAATTGGTAATGACAATTATAATCACTTTGAATGCAAACGAAACAGGTTTCTCCTAGGAATTAACACTAACTTTTAGTCAAATTTACTCATATTTAAGCGTTATAATACCATTATCATACAATATGATAGTTCTTAGAATGTGCATATATTTTCTTCACTCTTCACTTTTAGTTATTTTTTTCTGTTTTCTTTTATAATTTTTTATGGATAATTTGTCTATCAATAATCATTAACATTCAATATCTGTTGATGGTGTTTGTTTCTAACATTTCTTAATTAACATACATTTCCGAAAAATGCACTTGACAACATCCTTTACAGTTTTATCATTCAAAAGTCATTAAAAAGTTTA
Source organism: Onthophagus sagittarius (assembly GCA_036711965.1). Classification (NCBI taxonomy): domain Eukaryota; kingdom Metazoa; phylum Arthropoda; class Insecta; order Coleoptera; family Scarabaeidae; genus Onthophagus; species Onthophagus sagittarius. Next base: position 50,485,845 of record JASERS010000005.1, read on the forward strand.
AAAAAATGTGAACTATTTTATTTTTATGAATTTAATCAAAATATTGTATTTTGATTAGTATTTTAAGATGGATTGACGAGAAAATGTATTTATAGCTTGATTTTTAGAAAATATTACAGTATCTAAAAGTGTACAAATGCAATGTTGCCACATATTTTTGTATCTTTTAAGTGCTTCCTGAAACCATATGAAGCATGATACAACATTTTAACATTAAGATTTTCTACGTATAACTACGTATAAATTATCCCCTAATGTCTGAACAACCTGTATGAAGGAAGCGGTAAAATTTTTAAATTAATAAACGAAGAGCAACAATACTCTCTATAATTTAATTTAGGTATATGACGAATGGCTCTTCTTTGTATACTGAATAGTCTTTTATTCATAGCTATTTTGCCTGGTTTTAGGGCATTTTAGGGCGAAACGCGTGTAACACCGATTCATACTTTAAATAAACATCGTTCCTAAGTAGAATCTTACTTATTTAAAATGTATACATAGACGATGATACTGGAGAAAACCCTAGCCATTGAAGGAACAAAGTTTATGTAACTTACATGAAGAGAACAAAAAAATAAGAATGTAACAAAAATGCCCAAAAAATATCAATTGATTAGAAATTACAAACACAAAAGTACAACAGTTAAAAATCGACTGGTCTTAGAAATAAAGAAAGATTAGATTGGAACGCGTGCTATACTGGTTTTATCAAAAACTGATCTTTGCGAAAAATAAACTAATTTTACGAATAAAAAGAATCTATAATTGTTGATATCAGTTATGTTGTTAATAAGCTTGTTTTCTTAATTACAAATGTAGATATGAAGTTCTTCGTATAAATCTAAAAGGTTACATTTTTTAATATTTTTTATTATATGAGCATTACTGAAATTATTTTCTTCCAGGTGTTGGTATATTGCGGAATTATTACCTTTAAGATGTCCCTTAAATCTAGTGTGAATGTTTCTGCCTGTTTGTTCTATATAAAACAGATCACAATCTTCACATTCGATCTTGTATACGTCACTTAACTCGGATTTGTCAAAACGGTGTTTATAATCAGTGTTAATTTTTTCGAGGTTTTTAGTAATTTTATGCTGTATGATTATCTTGGCTTTATTGTTGTGTCAGGGATACACCGTTCTATTAATTAAAGACGAGTGAACCTTGTTGTATATGTTTTGCATATCCCCGAAATTATAACCATTATTCGTTCCGATACTAAGAATTGTTTTAAATTTCGAAATGTAGTCTGAATCATTGAGTGGTATGGTGTTGAGACGATTAACCTTTATCTTACTAAAGGCCTATATATAGGCCGCGGCTTGTATTGTCGGACGGTCGAGCGGCCTATCTATAGGTTTCGGTTTAGGTCGACCTTTTTTTGTCGTTTACTTCGGCACAACAAACGTATTGACCGACTAAAAGGGTCGGTAAGTAAATAAACAGAGCCATAAATGCAGTTATAAGAAATACTCCCCTAACTTGTTTGTTTGAAATGTTATACCCTTAAAACTGAAGCGTAAAATCTTAAAATTAGTTGCATATTAGCATTCGTACGTTACCAACCAAGTCTAAAATAAATTTATTGTGAATATTTGTTAGTTTCTTAGTGTTAGTTTCTTAAATGTTAGTTTCTTATATTTGTTAGTTTTAGTTGAATATTAATTTTTTTATTGTTTATCGACAATTTTTAAATTGCATAAATTTATACTGTGTACCATGGAAAACGTACAAAATGAATTTCAAAACATCATAATGGATGATGATTCTGAGGAAGAGTTACAAGACGAAAATGTTAGAGCGTTGTCTTCTTCCGAAGAAAGTGAAGAAGAAGAAGATGTTCCGATTGGATTTCGGTGTAGAAGAGACGGGGATTCTAGTGGTGTTTTTCCGTTTACCGCACCGCATGTCGGTATCAATAAAACAGCTGCCCCTAATATAAATGCCGATTCGTCGCCATTTTCAATTTTATCACTTTTTTTTGAGGAAATATTTTCCCTGTTAGTGGTGGAAAGTAACAAATATTGCCAACAATATTATGCCAATCGAGACGTTCCAGGACCATCCGTAGAACCTTCTGAGGTAACAATGGAAGAAATTCATAAGTTTATCGCTGTAGTCATTCAAATGGGTCATGACCTAAGAGACTCTTTCAAGGATTATTGGTCGAAAGACGAACAATACCACACACCTTTTTATCAAAACACGATGTCGCGTGATCGTTTCATGTTTATTCTGCGGTTTCTACATTTTTCCGACAACGCTAATCCTCCGAATAGAGAAGACGAAAATTATGACAGACTGTGGAAAATCAGGGAAGTGTTTGATAAGCTGAACCATAAATTTGATGAATTTTATTTTCCGACTGAACATATTGCCGTCGATGAAGTTATTATATCGTTCAAGGGAAGGGTTGTATTCAGACAATATATTCCTAAAAAACATAAAAGATTTGGAATAAAAATGTACAAGCTGTGTGATTCGTTGGGATATACGTATGATATGGCCGTTTATTTAGGCAAACAAAATAAACAAGCACATGGCGATATAACAGCAACGCACGGAACAGTGCTACAATTAGTTAGGAGGGTGAAAGGTGTAGGCCATAAATTATTTATGGATAATTATTTTTCATCCCCATTGTTGTACGCCGACTTATTCAGACGAAATATAAATGCTTGCGGAACAGTACGACATAATCGTAGAGGTATTCCCCAAGATATTGCACCGAAGAACTTAAAAACAAAAAGAGGGGACATTGTTACGAGGGTGAAGGGAAATTTAAGCGTTCTTCGGTGGAAAGATAAGCGCGATGTTTTTCTTCTTACAAACATGCACGTACCTCCTGTGGAAGGAAACTTCCAAGATGAAAATGGTAATGCCATCAAACCCCTCATTGTAGAAGATTACAACAAGCACATGGGATATGTTGACAAGTCGGATAGAATGGCTAATAGCTATGGGATAAGTAGAAGATCATGGAAATGGACAAACAAATTATTCTTTCATTTACTTGATATTTCCATTTTAAATGCTTTTCTTCTACATAAGTCTGTTGAAGGAAAACTAAATCATAAACAATTTCGGGAACAATTAGTGCGCGATTTAATTTTTCAGACACATCATACAAATGTTGCGAATAGAGGAAAATCTGTAGGAAGACCAAGCTCTGCTACAACGCAATTGACTCGCCTTGAGGTAAAGCACTCAAAGCATTGGCCGTCTAAGTGCGAAAATCAAAAACGATGTCGTGTGTGTTCTGCAAATAATAAACGTTCACGAACAAATTATTATTGTAAAAAGTGCGATGTTGGGTTGTGCGTGGTAGACTGCTTCGCGAAGTGGCATACGTGAGTGAAGTTTTAGTTTACGTTCAGCCAAAAATTAAAAAAAAAATTTTATTTTTGTTATTAAATAGAAATTTAAAACAATCATTTTTCTTTTATTTCTTTTTTATTTCATAATCCTAGTGCAAATAGAACGAAAATTATATCATTTTTTGCTAATGTCTACAATGATCGCACCTGATACAAATTTAATTCAGGCCGCCGGCGCATGCCCACTCAAATAAATTCAGTAAGATAAAGGTTAAAGTAGAATCTAAAGGCAGCTTCTTTGTGTAACGTTGGATTGTAAGATTTCTTAGGGATAATCGCGTCTGTAGATGTTGATTTTCTATATACAGTAGACTCGCGATAATGTGAACTTACGCTAGTGTGAACAACTCTATAACGTGAACGCCAAAATTTTTGTATATACTACTCTGTAACATGAATTCGTAATCTCGATAACGTGATTCATAATAACGAAGTCAAACAGGTTTTGTCTTGTTAGAAAAGTGATGGCTGCTGTGTAGTAGTGGAGACGAAATCGTCGTTTGTGAGTCTTAGTTTTCTTAAAAATAGCGAAAATAAAAAGTAAGTGTTTATCTCTCTACGAAAAATCTAAAGTAATTGAAGAATATGAGAAAGGAGTAAGTGTTTCCGCGTTAGCTAGAAAGTACGGCATAGCAAAATCAACCGTGTGTTCAATAAAAAATAAAAAATCAAAAATATTAGCAATGCTAGGTCAACCATTAAGATCAAGTCGAAAATGCACATTGAAAAAAGCAGAATATCTAAAAATGGAGAAAGCGTTGTACAAATGGTTTCGTTGCTAGCGCGAGAGGCAAGCGCGTATTAATGGGAACTTAATGAAACAAAGAGCCATATATTATTTTAACAAATATTATACAGGAAGATTTAACGCTAGTGATGGTTGGTTTCAAAAGTTTAAAATGCGATGTGGAGTAAGGCTGTTAAAGGTCTGTGGAGAAAAACTGTCATCTCAACCTGAACTTGTCCAGCCCTTTAAACGTAAATTGGAGAATAAGATTCATGAACTGAACCTATGTGACCATCAACTTTACAATGCTGATGAAACGGGTTTATACTGGCAACTGTTACCAGACAAAACTTACGTTTCTCTGGACGAGAAATCAGCTCCTGGTATGAAATCAGCAAAACAACGCATAACTTTTCTTGGATGTGCAAATGCGTCTGGATCTCATAAATTACGACCTCTAGTAATTGGCAAAGCAAAAAATCCCAGATGTTTTAAAAATTTTAATAACCCAGTTATTTACACCAATACCAAAAATGCTTGGATGGCGGCGGCAGTTTTTAAAACTTGTTTTTTTGACAATTTCGTTCCAGAGGTATAATTATTAGATGTGTTAGTGAAAAAAATATTCCTATAGTTGATCGAATTTTAGGTTAAAAGATATTTAAAAAATGAAAATCTTCCACAAAGGGCGTTACTCCTTTTAGATAATACGCCTTCACATCCTTCCGAAGAATGATATCTATCATGTTCTTACCACCAAACGTAACTGCTTTGATCCAGCCTATGGATCAAAACGCATTAAAAATCACGAAACTGCATTACAGAAATAGCTTGTTAAGTTTTATTTTGTGTCATAGTAAAGAAGAAGTTGGAAGTGCACTGAAAAAAATATCACTTAAGTTTGCTGTGGAAACTTTGACAGCAGCATGGCAGAAATTAGAACCAACAATTTTACAAAAATGTTGGAAAAAAATAAGAAGTAATGAAGAGTATGATGATGAAGATGAACTACCGCTGTCAACTTTGCAAGAAATCTGGAGAAATGAAACGGAACACATCGTTCAAGACACCCTATCACTTCTACTAGAAATTCAACCTGTAAGTAGTGCACAATTTGGTTACACACTTTTCAGTTGAAATTATAATCTGTCCAAATAATTTTTAGGCCAACTACAATTTTAAAGATGTTGAGCTATGGAATAGCGACGTTTGTGAAATTCAAAACATTTCAGAAGAAGAAAATATAACTGAAGAAGAAGCCGATATTTTCGAAGAAGAAAACGATTCCAGAGTGGATACCATCCATACAATAACCCAGCGTTTCTCAAACTTTTCTTACCGCGGAACATTTTTTAATATCTAAAATTTCTACGGAACACTAAAGTCAATACGGATGTAAATAATAATTAAATGATAGAAAAAATAATGGTAATACAAAAGAAACATATATTTGTAACTAAAGAGTATTTTAACATGTTCAGATAATTAAAAAAAAAACAAGAAATATATATCATCATATACGTCTACGATATACATTCAATGGCTGCTATGAATTTGATTTTTTCTGTTACATATTCTTTTAATATCAGGTACGATATTAGAAACCTGAATTCTGATATCGTTTGCGGCATCCAGTCGGTTTCTATATTTTGTTTTTGTAGCAGCGTAGTGCGAAAATGTTGATTCGCACAGATAAGTTGTCGCAAACGGAAGTAGAATACGCACCGCTTGATTTGATAAGGTCGGATATTCTCTGGATATACTTAGCCAAAATTCCGTTAAGGAAAATATTTTAAATTTTTGTTGTAAGTCCGAATCACTTATCAAATCAAGTAATTTTTCATAATCGGATGTATTCAACTTTTTTGGTTTGGATGACGTTGTAAAAGGATTTCGAATCCAAGTATTGTCATCTTCATCGTTTGGAAAGTATTCCTGAAGATTTGATTGCAGTTCCCTCAAATGTTGTAAAACGACATTGCAAAGGTTGTTGTCCATTTTAAAATTTTCCTCATTTAAAAATTCATTTAGGGTAGGAAAGCAATCAAATTTATTTTCTGCTACTGAAGAAATCCAAAATAATAATTTTCGTTTAAAACCCATTATTTTATCTGTTACGTGAAAAGTAGATATGTGCTTCCCTTGTAATGACAAATTTATTTCATTACATTTAGAAAAGATGTCCGCTAAATAAGCAACACCCATCAACCATGTAGAATTTGTTAAAAATTCTACATAATTTTCCCCCGAATTGGAAGAAAAGAACACCAACAACTCGCTACGTAATTCAAACAACCTTGACAATACTTTTCCTCTGGATAGCCACCGTACTTCAGTATGCAATAAAAGTGAAGTATGTTGGCTACCCATTTCATCACATAAAATTTTAAATAATCGGGATTGCAACGGCCTTGATTTCACTTGATTTATTATTTTCACAACAGTGTCTAAAATACTTCCTAAATATTTTGGCACTTTTTTGGTTACCAAAGCTTGCCTGTGTAAAATACAGTGTGTTTTTGTTGCATTTGTTGCTAGTTGCAATATTCGAGTCACAACCCCCTTCATCTTTCCCACCATTGATTGTGCACCATCTGTGCAAATATTGGTGCATTTTTCCCAATCAAGTTGGTTTTTAATAATATATTTATTAACACAGTTAAATATATCTTCTCCAGTTGTTCGTTCATGGAGATATTCGCAAAAAAGTAAATCCTCTTCAATGCTGCTATTATACACATACCGCACAAACACCAGCAAAACAGACAGACCTGCTACATCTGTTGACTCATCCATTTGTATCGCAAATTCGTTGCAAAGTTTAAGGCGATTAATTAGTTCAGTTTCTATATCTGTTGAAAGATCGGCAATACGACGCGAAACTGTACTATTGGATAATTGCAACGAATCAATTTTTTTAGTATACTCTTCATTAACCATACAGGATACAATGTCTTTTACACAAGGCTTAATAAGTGTCTCTCCAATCGTATGAGCTTCACCACTACGTGCAATGCGATAACTCACACGATAAGATGCTTCTGTTGCCTGTTCGTTGTCAGTTTTAGCAATTTTTATTAGTTGATGTTGCGATTTTTCCAAGGAGTTTAGTTGTCTCTTAAAGAAGTCTGGCGTTTTCTCTTTGTAGTCAGGGTGATTCGTTTCAAAATGCCTTCGAAGTTTTGCTGGAACCATTGAGCTGTTGACGAGAATTTTGTTGCACAAAACACACATTGCATCTGGGGCATTTTTATTGCCGGTACAGGTAAATCCCCAGTTTATGTAGCTGTCATCATATTTTCGTTTTGGTGCGCGTTTTGGTAGTACCTGCTGCTGCTTTGATGAAACTACAGTTTCATCCGCAGTTGTTTCTCCAATCGCAGAAGTAGCTGAAGAAGTATTTGCTATATCTTGTTTCAAAATTCCTGTTTTCAACCAAGAATCCATACTTTATTTTAAACTACATTCCAAAAATAAAAACAAAAGTATATGTATAAAAAAGTACGACAAAATAAAAGAAGTAAAATTACACTTTTAAAAATTTATCGTTTTCACAGGGAAAAACACTGAAAGATGTACAATTTGTCAAATATGGAACAAGAACGTGTCTTGTTTCTACGAGTAAATGCATTTGGATTTCGTAACAAAGAATACTAGCACAAATGACATCTTTCAATAGCAGTAGTAGTAGGTAGTACTAATACTATATTTAAATTACGTTTTGATATACTGATATAGGTATTACAAAAAATTGTATGTTTACTCACCAGTTTCACAAATACGTTAAATATAATAAAAAACTACACTGGAAACTTCTGAGCACAGAACAAGTTTACACTTGTTCTGTACTTGTTTATACAAGTATTAACAGTAGTTGTCTACTACGCCGCCACCTATTTCCCGTTTTAACCAATAGATGGCGCTAAGATTTTTCCTTTAATTTTTTCTTTCTGCAAATTCGGTTATCCGATACTGCACAAATTTGATATATTATAGTTTTTCATAATTTTAAAGACTTTTTTTTTAATTATAAGTTTATCTCTATTTAAAACCCAAGTTTATTTCAAACAGTTTATAAACATTGTCAAGTAAACTATCACTTCCAACTACGATTTTGGTCTTATACTCATATATTAAATTTCACTAACCTACGTAATTGCGTTTTGTGAACCACTTTTTCGGACTCATGGGGCTTCAAAACGTAAAGATCCATCAAAATCCCGAGATCGAATTCTTTTAGTTAAAAATTTAGAACTCTAGGAAGTACCGTGCATAGAAACCCCATTTTATTGACACGAGAAAGTCGCTCAATCCAGATGTCCGAAGAAATTATTACTCCTAATTTTGTGTTCTTTGTTCGCCCTTAAATATTTAATTTCTCTATTCTCAGTTTCACATTTTTTCGCGGAACACTTACCGACTCTCGCCGGAACACCGGTGTTCCGCGGAACACAGTTTGAGAAACGCTGCAATAACCCATGCTAACGCAATTAAGTGTTTAGAAACTGCAATACAATGGACCGAAAACAATAATATCGATTTTAGTGAAATAATTGTTTTAAAACGTATTCATGAAAAAGCTGTCCTAAGAAGCACTACAAGCAAGAAAGTACAAGCGAAGATAACTTCATATTTTTTACATAATATATAAATTTTGTTAAAAACTTATAAATAAAACTTTTAAAATTACGTCAACAAACATTATTATTTGTAAATTTGCAGTAATGTAAATAGAAGAAAAGACATTCTTTAAGGTGAACAAGTTCGGTAGCTTGAACAGGCACGGTTTTATTCTGTTCACGTTATCGCGAGTCCACTGTATATTAAAAGAAAGATGGTCGTTATGATCTCTGGAGATACTTAAGTTGAGGAAGTTAATGCTTCCATTTTGCAGATGTTGTGCAAAGCCTTAAGTTTAGGAGCGTTACCCTCATAAACAATAAGAATATCGTCTACGTAGCGTCCATAGTATGGGATATCGGATGTGAACAGTTTATATTTCCTTGAAAATAACTTCTTCTCGAAGTTATTAACGAACATTTCTGCGATGATGCATGAAATTGGAGATCCCATGGGAAGACCATCAGACATTTGCTAAATATTGCTAAATATATAATGGTAAATGTAATGCAAATGCCATTAACAATACTTTTGAGAACTTGACGTCAATATTTCAATTTCTTTGTTTATGAATTTCATGCTTGTTACTTATCAATAGTAGATGCATGAATTGCAGATTTGTGAATAATGCTTTTAGTGCTGCGTCATTACTGTAGTGAATCAATTCTCAATTTTTGTATTTTAGTGACAATGTTGAATAGAAAATCGATTTTAGAACTCGCCAAATATACATTCATAGATGAAATCGTCGAAAATGAAGACAATACAGACGATCGGGGCACTACCAGTTTTGAAATCTCCGGAATTGAACAAAGTAGTAACTGCTGTGAACCAAACGAGGGAGGTTCACCCAGTTCAAAGGATGGACCTAACGTGATTTGCAATGTAAATCCGGGTACTATACTGGTTTTTAGATATTGTGAGACGATTTAATAAACGTTATTTATTTACAGAACAGCTGTGTTCAGACAGTTCGAAGGACCTCCAAACAGAAAAACCGAGCTGCTCAAATAATGAAAGGGGTAATTCGTCTAGATCGTCCAGTTCATCGAGGAAGATTCTGATGACAGCGTAGCAGATCCTAATTATAACTCGACTGAGTCATCAAGCAGCCAAGAAGATAATGCCTCCAACGTATCCAGAAATTATGACAAGAAAAAAGTACTGCGAAAAGTAAACAATACATGTAATACAAAAAAGCAAGGGAAAAACGTGTTGCACAGCCAGACAATTAGATAAAAAATAAAGCAAAATGTGCAAGAAATTGTGGTAAATTTTATACGTCTTCATCTACTTCCAAGAAAGTCTTCCAAGAAAAGAAATTATTGCCTCCTTGCACGGATAAGTGTTGATTGAAATGTTCCACAAAAATTATAGGTGAGGATCGGATGTCCATTTTTAAAGATTATTGGAATTTAGGAAATTTACAACGACAGCGTGATTTCTTGCTTGCAAGCATTAAAGAGATTAAACCAAAGTATCGGTATGTTAGAAGATAGAACAAAAGTACATAGTCTTAACAATGCCTTTTTCTTTGAGATTAATGGGCAAAAAATCCAAGTGTGTAAAACATTTTTTAAAACAACTTTATCCATTAGCGACAGACCAATAAGAACTATTTTAAGTAAACGAACTTATTCAACAAACAACATGATTTTTACTGACTTAAGAGGTAAGCATGGGAAGCATGCCGGGATAGATGACAATATTAAAGAGGGTGTTAGAGTTCACATAAATTCTATACCCCGAATAGCCAGTCACTATTGTCGTGCTAATACATCAAGAGAATGCATAAAAGGTGGTAAATCATTGGCAGACATTCACAGAGATTACGAACAAAAATGCAAAAAGCATAATAAAAGAGCCGGCTGCAAATTACATGATGTACTCCAGAATTTTTAATGAAGAATTCAATATCTCTTTCTTTATACCGAAGAAAGATCAATGCGAACAAGATAAGTATGAGACCCACCTAAGAGAAACCGAATTAGCACGTACAGCAAAAGATTAAGACAAAAACTCGCTAAACACATCTGTTGCTGTATTCGATTTACAAGCTGTGCTTCCATGTCCTTCTGGTCAAGCTTCATCGTTCTATTATATTTCAAAGTTGAGTGTTTTCAATGTTACTCTGTTTGATTTCAAATCAAATAACGCTAAATGCTTTGTTTGGTATGAAGCCGAAGCGCACAGAGGATCTAATGAAATTGCCACATGCATAAAGCAATATCCTAATGATCTAGAAGGAAAGGCCAATAACAGCAATGATCCCAAAGATATAGACGTCATCTTTTACTCTGACAATTAGAGACAGCAAAAAAATAAATTCTTGTTTGCAATGTACATGTATGTTCTTTCAAAATATAAGTTCATTAAAAGCATCACACACAAATTTTTGATAAAGGGACACAGCCAAAAGGAGGGAGATAATGCCCACTCGGTCATAGAACGACAGTGCAGCAAAGCTAAAAGAGCAGGACCTATTTATACTCCTGATCAGTAGAGATATTCAACTGATAAGATCCGTCAAAAAAACTGGTAATCCTTATCAAGTTATTGAAATGTGTCACGCCGACATTTTCGACTTGAAGTCTCAAGTTGCTGACCTTGGTTGGATAAACGCACCCAAAGATGCAGAAGGAAATGATTTTAAGATAACCGAGATAAAAGTGTTGAAAGTAGTCAAAGAAAACTTTGGAAAACTACTTTATAAAACTAGCTATGAACAAGAAGAGTTTCAAGAAGTGGAAGGAATTCTATCAATATTAAGAATATCGTTTTAAAAAAAGCTTACCAAAATAAGGTAGGTATTCCTGAGAAAAAAAAAGAGGGCCTGCTATCGCTTTTCACAAAGAAAATAATTCCAATGTCGTATTTTGAGTTTTCCAATACCTTGTAAAATTAAAGCATAACTGAAGTCGTTTATTTTTCTGGGAATGTAGTTGTCATTTGAAGCTATTTTTTTTATAAATTGTAGTTTCTGTTTGATGTTACTTAGTTTCATTAAATTATAGCATTTATATTTTATTTCTTGTTCAAACGTTTAATAAAAATTTATTAACATGTGCACTTTTTATTTATTTCGACGAAACCATAATTGCTATATTCTAATTTATATAATTCTAATTCTATATTCAATATGCTATTATTCTACCACATTTTCATATAACTTCTGAGCAACTTAAGAGATCTGTTCAACATTTTTCTCATCTCTTCTGTACCGTTGGTTGATAGGTTTGGCGCTAGCTCTTAAGGGTTCTTAGATAAGTCTGGGTATTTCTTTTTTTTTAACGGTTCCAATCAATGGTAGCCCTTCCCTAGCTTTTTAGGAAATTAAATCTTATAATGAAAAGCTGGTTCGTAGGTTGCCTTTTTAGTTGAAACTGTGTTCATCGGAAGATAACGATAAGATGTTCGTATGAATTATTTTAATAAATAACGTATGTTTTTTATAATTGCACGGTGAAGTAGCCTCTTAAGAGCATCGACTTCCAAAACCGAGACAGCGGAAGCAACTTAACATAAGCTGAGACATCTTATGAAAAGTTCCGTTTTAAGTGCTGGAGAGGTAAGAAGACTTAAATTTTACGTTGACATGATATACATGAGAGTATTTCATCAATAACAGTTATAAATAACAATATGAGAGTATTTCATCATTGTCCAACAAATATTAAGGCATTTTTGAGGTTAAAATTCTGGGATTGAAAACGGCGCAATGAAACTGCCTGCGTCTAGCAATGTTCAGCCAAAACAACGTGGCCAATTTCTAAGATATATCATACTTCCTAATACCAAAAATGAATCTCCGGGACGCATTTTGTAGTGCAAATGAAGCTAATCGGTTCTCCACATAGGGTCCATCCACCACATCGGCGAAATTAAATCGAGATAAAACCATGGACTGGCATAACGTAGCTTTGGTGTGAATGCTGAGTATTTATCACAAGGGATAAAAAGTCTTCAATTTAGCATAAGCCGTTTGGAAAACATTAGAAATATGTTTACGAAATCTTAAATCAGTTTCAATGTGGAGTTTTTGTGGAGTATTTTTGAACATCTCCCCTTCGACCAAAGACCAACACCTTTGACTTACTGGGATTCAGTCTAACGATTCAGAATTCAAAAAGGATTCAGTCCATTCTGCGATATTATTCTATCAATATTAAGAATATCGTTTTAAAAAAAGCTTACCAAAATAAGGCCTGCTATCGCTTTTCACAAAGAAAATAATTCCAATGTCGTATTTTGAGTTTTCCAATACCTTGTAAAATTAAAGCATAACTGAAGTCGTTTATTTTTCTGAGAATGTAGTTGTCATTTGAAGCTATTTTTTTTATAAATTGTAGTTTCTGTTTGATGTTACTTAGTTTCATTAAATTATAGCATTTATATTTTATTTCTTGTTCAAACGTTTAATAAAAGTTTATTAACATGTGCACTTTTTATTTATTTCGACGAAACCATAATTATTATTAATCGGCTTAACTCAAAATTGCGGAATTTACGATTTCGAGAAAAGTGACCTAAGTCAAAATGAGGGTGGAAATTTTAATTTTTGAGGAATAATGACTTGAAATCGTACATTGCAAACAGGGACTTTTATAAAACTAGTTAATAACTACATGATCGCCAGAAAAATTTTGGGTTTATCTTATTACAGTACACTCAAGAAGAATTTGAGAAAGTCATGAAACTTTAATCGGGTTTTCTGAAGAACTATGGTTTTTGAGTTGTGCTACTTTTCTTCCGGGGTGACGATTTGTACTTCAGATTTTCTGTGCTTTTTTTGATACATTTCACTCGCCGTTTTAAAATTGAAATATGCACCATAGGCTGTTTTTCAATAGTTGTAATTATTATCTTTTGAGCATTCATATCCTTTTTACCAAGTTTTTTTTCTTTCATATCCTTTGGACATTTCATTTTTCCAAATATTACAATCAAAGATATGGAAATGTTAATAAAACGCCAACTCATATTGTTAAAAACTGTTGATAGAATCTTATGAGTTTTTGTATAAAGAACCATAGCTATTACCATTTATTAATTTATTAAAGAAGTTGTATTTTTTAATTAAGCTTGACTACTTTTTAGCAGTCTTTGTTTTTGTTGTAGATTTTAATAAAATTTTATAACTACCTTAAAATGCCCATCTCGGGCAAATACCCCCAGATATATATACTCCAGAAATTTTCTCTCAAAAATAAATACTCAACTATTTATAAACTAATCCGAATAAATGCTAAATGTAAACATCATTTAAATATAAAATAGCATGTGTCTTACACATCATTTTAACTATATTTTTATATCTTAAAGCTATATACTATACTTTTAAACTAACCTGTTGAAAATTGTAAAGAGGCGTCTTGCTTTCTGGAATTACCCGACTATATAAGGTATCATTTTGACAAAATGGATTACACGTAACATAAGTACTCCTAACTTCTTCAAAACAAGCTTCCCCCACGAAGAAAAACCCAAATAAAACTTGGCTCTGAAAAAAAATCAAATCAAAAATACAAATAAAAACACACTTCTTAAATTTTTACATTATAACTATTAGAATCAACCGTTAAAATGTTTACGTTTTTCACTTCCACCTCCTTTACATCAACTCCTTTATTATCATTTTCTTTTAAATCAGTTAAATTCTCATCTAATTTTTGAACATTATCCTTTTTGACCTCAACATTTTCTTTTACAACCTCTTTCTCATCATCAAAACAATTTTTCTCAAACAAAACTTCATCATTATCACTAAATATTTCAGTATTAACATGATTCATATCACAATTATCCCCAAAATCCGTTTCTTTTAATGCCCGCAAAAAATTTTCCCCAAAATAAGTTTGCCCACAACCAAATTCCAATCCAATCTTTAATTTTCCAATAACAATCGGAGCCTCATTTTGGAAAATTAATAAATCATTATTCGAAGTAAAATTTTCATTTTCCAATAAAGAATTTAAATTAAACGTAGCCGAACCAAGGATGTTTATGCTTTTTTGTCGATGGGTTCTTGAGCTAATTTGAAATTTAATCTCCAAAGTTTGTAAATTAACGTTTTCAATGTGTTGGATTTCGTGGAGTGAGATTTGTTTAAAAAGGATCGTTTCATCTTGAACTTTTTTCGAACACATTCTTACAAAATTTGTTGAATTTAAACCTGAATCGACTTTAGAAATTTTAGCTTTTGCTCCTTTTGATATTAAAGAAGGGACTTTGTATTCTAAAAAGTAAGTGTGGTTTAAACTTAAGGGAACATTGTAAATTTTATTTTTATTATAAGAAGTCCCATAAACTTTTCTAATCCCCTCTTGATTCAAATAAACACTATGCACCTTCACTTTTAATGAATCAATGTACTTTAAATAACTTAATTTATTACTCTTATTCCTTAATCTCACTTCGTCTTTTAAATTAAGAGTCTTAGAATTATTTTGGGGATGATTATAATATTCTCTACACGTATCACAGTTGCAGCTATAATCGGAATGAAGTGATCTATCAGTTATGTCGATTAAATCTATGTTCGACATCGCCCGAAATGTTTCCAACACTTTTTTTTCTTCATTCCTCGTCATTGGCTCACCTCTTAAATAAGCTAAAAATTTGTGTTTCTCTTCTAAAGTAACCTCACTTTTATCATCACTTGAACTTATTGTTCTAGTTTCTAAATCGATTTGTTCGGATTTTTGGAGCACTTTATTATTTATGGGGTCGTTATCTAAAATTGCTTTAACCATGGAATTTCTTAACCTCTGCCCTTGCTCTAAGATTTGCTCAACTAAATTTACATCTTTTTGAGTTCGTTTTGTTATAAGATCGGATTGAGAGGCGTACATTATGTATTAAAACGATTTTTAAATAAATTATGCACTTTTGTCGGTTGACAATCGACATAACCTAAATGTTTAAGTGGTTTTTAAGGTTAACAACTTAAAAATAACAAAAAAAACTAAAGTTATGTTTTGTAAGTATAAATATTAATAACTTTAAAATAATTATCATCTCTTTATAAGTTATTCTTAAATAAGTTATATTTAAAGAAATTGTAGTTAATAATAACGAGTAATATAATTAATGTTTATGTTACTTACATGATTATTTCACGTTATAGTTAATTTCAAGTTGATTAAAATTATCTCACAGATACATATTATACACGTACATTATTAAAGTGATAAAAACATTAACAATTTTATCGTTAATTTTATAGAATCTGAGATGATGAAGTCGCCTTGTTGATTAACTTGGGGAATTTCGTTTTCTTTAATGTTACTAAAAATGTCTATCCAGTGGTGCCAAATTTGAATATTATGCTTATTGTAAAAGCGCGGGAATAAAGTTAATATTTAAATAAATTAATAATAAAAGATATTAAGAATGGTAATAATAAAAAGAAAGAAATTTTTTTAAATTAATTCAATCAGTTTATGTAAATTAATGATGTAAATATTTCATCGACCAAAAATAGTAATTTAATAATAAAAGATAACATTTTAATTTCCTAAACACTCTTCAAATAATCATACAAAAACTGCTCGAATTGAATACCTCATAATCCTTGTTTATAGATATATAGGAGGCCATAGTTTACATAAACCATGAAAGAAATTTTAAAAAAATATACAGGTGGTCAGAAATTAGCGCCGAATCCCATTTTTTTCTTTCTTCAGCTTATTCTACCCTGAAAAATACTAGAACTTTGTCAATACATCTCTATATCTACAATGTATGGCTTTCGTACATACATGAAGTGGAATCAGTTACGATACTAACACGACGAAGTATCTATTAGCTCTTTTCTCGTTTCCACAACGTTAACCACCAACTTCTTCGCTTCCTCATCTCCTTCCAATAACAAGTATCTAGGCAGCCCCTCCTTTATTATGTCATGTACCCTTCGTTATATCTTCCCTCTGTTATCTGTACATCTCGATCCCTATCTCCAATACTCTTCTGTATAGAGTTCTGAATAGCCTACTTTTCTGTAATAGTTGTCTCAGTCTCTTTTCACACACTCCTCCAAGATCTCGCAGTTTGGCCTATCATCTTTTTCATATTTCACTGCCTGCCTCCACTCTGCTTATCCACCTTTACCTCTTCCCTTACTATATACCCCAGTGTTCCTTTCGCCACCCCAAGTACCCATCTCCAATATTTAACTTGCACATTCTATAACATTTTCTGCTCCCTTCATCCAGCCATTAACCAGACCTTCAAACAGAATCTTCCTCTTCTTATTACTCACTCTCTGTTATCCTCCCTAAACACATACCTCAATTTACAACACATTCTGATCCTTTTCTTAAACCTTTACAAAACTTCATCATCTTTGTCCAGAGCCTGGGTGCTTATTACACGATATTCCACGTAATATTTGCTATTGACATGGAAGCTAAAATTCTTTTAGAGAGAGAAATGACATGATAATAAGATTCTTAGACAGCCAAGCCGTGAAAACGGTGTCGGCTCTGTTCAATGGCTGTAAGAGAACTTTAAACAGATTCAGTGACAATAACAGAGTTTCTCTGATCTAAGTTCCAGGTCACATTAGAGTTTCTGGCAATGAAGCAGATGATGAGCTAGCTAGATACTTTAGGCAGTGATGTCAAATTTGGGGGTTTGACCTAGTTCTAAGAAAAATAACGACATTTCACAATAATGGGGATACAAGGATATATGATAAAATATAATGTATGATAACACAAACGATCAGGGCAATCTATTAAATTAGCTTGTATCGACAACAGATATCTATCATAGTCCGATTTAATTAATCTTTTCGATCTCTTCCGTAAAATAGTAAAGGACAAATAATCATCACCATTACCAAATCTTTTCCACTTTCGATGATATCTCAGTTTTTCGCGGACGACTCTCACAGTGGACGCCGAATACCATAAAGGAAACCGACGCCTCGACACGAAACGCTGCGGGACATGACTTTCGATAAGACCATAAACCACATTATAAAAATCATCTATAACCCCCTCAATCTCGCGGTTACCAAACCTCTCCAACCAGTTAATTCCACAAAGAGCATTGTTAATCAAGTTATACTCGGCTTGTTTATAAAAATATTTCATAGAGGGCAATCCCGAATTTCATTGACACGAATATTGATAACGACAAACTCATTGGCAGGGTGGTGCCGATCCAATATAACAAGCGGGTCAAGGCATGGTTTAATATGTCGCACAGAATTCGAGTTACATAACACTAGATCCAGTATTCTTAAATTATCATTATGTAAGTGGTTAAATTGAAAAAAATTACAATACTCAAACGCCTCAAGAAACTGTACAGAGCAAGGATCAACATCACCAGTATCCCTAAGAAAGTCGGTCTCAGTTTGCCGCCACGAGATCAAGGGTAAGTTAAAGTCGCCGACAACAATAATAGTCGTGCTCTCCGACGTATAGAAATCAATTTCTGCAGGAACATTCTTAAAGGCTCCATTTCCCCAGGTGCCAGATAAACGCAGCACACAAGCAAACGACCAACCGCGCACCTCACATCCACCCACAGATCTTCAGCATCCGAGTTAAAACTGGAAACAGGAGACGCTTGAAAGTTTCTTCGAACGCCAATAAGGACCATCCTTTTTACGAGAAGCCGACGAAAACCTGTCGCGGCGAAAAACACTATAATCCAAACAGAAGAATTCGGCGTCTGAGATTGACGAATTAAGGGGGGTTTCCGTTAGGCAAACAACGTCATGAGCAAGAGCAGACGAGTTAATAAGTGCTGTTGAAGTTTTAGTGCGCAGACCGTTAACGTTTTGATAATAAACGGAGAACGACATTTAGATTATTCAGAACAACAAATTATAATAGATTATGGTAGGCGCATAAATTACAGTTTACATAAGTCACGCAAAGATCAAATAATTATGACTCGGGATCGCTCTGCCTTCCGGACGCGAACAACGTCACCCTTAAACCACATAAACTTATATTGTCTTTCAGTCGGGACCGATTTGACTTCTCTAAAGGTGCATGTCCACTAGCAACAAAATTTCGACACTGGTCTCAGAAATAACTTTCAAAAGTGTATCCAGTAGACGCAACTTTTTCCGAAAGTTACTCTCCGCAATTAAGTTCTGAAATTAATCACGGGAGTTATTGCTTGTAAAGTGTAGGATGTGTTTACATTATAAAAAAAATTATCAGAACTATAATAACGTAAAGTAGACTTCTTGATTATTTAGATTTATACTAAAGTTATACTAAAATGGCATATCAAATTAAATGTAGTGCTGCATATATTGTAATTCATTTATTACAACAAAAGAAGAAAAAAAGAAAAATGTGGGTGAGGAACTGGATATTACGCAGATGCGATCTTGGAATTTATGAAACGCTGTTGTCGGAATTAAAGTCGGAAGATCCTTGCCAACTTGATAATTTCTTTCGAATGACAGCTACTGATTTTGAGCATCTTTTGGAAATTGTAGGACCCACCATTACGAAGCAAGATACCAAAATGCGTTGTGCCATCACTGCGCGAGAGCGTCTGTGTGTGACACTGAGGTTCTTAGCAACAGGTAGGTTTTCAATTGAAACAACAGTTATACATAATTATTTATTAAAGATTACTTAAATAAGAATAACATTATAATATTTGTAGGAGATTCATATCATTCGTTGATGTATCTGTTTCGGATACCAGTGTGTACGATTGCTCGTATAATACTTGAGTGTTGTGAGGCGCTCGTTGAGGGTCTAAAAAATACATATATGAAGGTAAATAGTATGACATGACATGACATTTTTTAGATTATTCATACCTTGATCAGTAGGACTAGAGACAAAACTTGAATAATAAGATGCAGTCGAGGAAGGGCGAGAAGTATCTTGTTCAGCTACTTCTAGTATTGCACGTTGAATCATACGTTTTAACCTTTGTTGATTTTCTCGATTCTGTAAATTTCTTAATTCACAAGCCACAAAATCTCCAAATATTTGAAATTCATCGGCTGGTTTATCGATTATTTTCATTGCTTTATTTAAAAGATCATCCTCCTTTAATTGACTGTTATCCTTTCGTTTTACCCTTTTCTTCTTCATGTTGTCAGGATTCTCGTTTACATTAACAATCGCCTCAGCATTTTTTGATTTAGTTTTATGTCTAAACCAATACTTTATATGTACATATAAATAAGTATAACTTTAAAAATGTTTTTGATTTGCTAACTATATTTCAGACCCCAAAGACACCCCAAGAATGGCTTCAACACGCAGAACTTTTTGAAAAGTTATGGAATTTTCCGCATTGTGTAGGAGCAATAGACGGGAAGCACATAATGATGCAAGCTCCTTCAAATAGTGGCAGCAATTTCTATAATTACAAAGGATTTCACAGCATCGTATTAATGGCATTAGTTGACGCAACTTATAAATTTTTGTATGTGGATATTGGATGTAACGGAAGGGTATCAGATGGAGGTGTATTTAATAACTACAATTTGTCACGTGCTTTGAAAAATAACACTTTAAATTTTCCAATTGTCCAAAGTTTACCTGGACGGGAAATGTCGGTACCTTACATCATAGTGGGTGATGATGCCTTTGCGATGAAACCTTATTTATTAAAACATATCCATTTCGAGGTCAACCGGCGCATAACCGAGTATTTAACTATCGCCTATCCCGGGCAAGACGAGTAGTGGAGAACGCTTTCGGCCTTATTGTTAATAGATTCCGTATATTAAGAAAACCAATTGAACTTTGCCCTGAGAAAACCACAGTAATTGTCTCAGCAATATGTGTACTACATAATTTTCTGCTGTCGCATGGTAGTAAATTTTATGCACCACCAGGTACTTTTGATACAGATAACAGACCGGGTGAATGGAGAACCGCAGGGGTGTCGCAATCTAATCTTTTAGATTTAGAACATGAAAATGCTCATAACTGTGCAGCAAATGCTAAAGAGATACGTGACGAATTTAGAGATTATTTTATTTCCCCACAAGGAGAAATACATTGGCAGTATCAAAACATCTAAATTAAATTAACTTCTTTTAGTTAATGTTAGGAACTAATAAATATATTATTTAAATCATTGTGTTAAGTGTTTTAAACGGTTATTTAGTATAAAAATTCATAAATCATTATACGTATTATTTAAAATGATAGTTAATAAAAGTACTTACAAGATTATCAATAGTCTGTTTATTGGAATGATCAGCTTGAATAAACTTTATAGCTTCAAAAAACTCCCAATTGGTTTCATATTTATCTTCCGTTCCGTCTCCACTATGGTTGGCTTTTATTTTTCTTAATTCGCTATGAAATTGAGTTCGTAAATTATGCAATTTACGACAGATTTCATTCTCATTTGTATTTAGCGCAGCTCCTATGGTTCTCAATGCATTTTGTTTTTTTATTCGATTTCTGTAATTTTTATTTTTCACATCCCATAATACGGGATGTAATTCCCAATTAGAAATTAAAGATAATGTCTTTTCTTTAGACCACGACTTCTTATCAGCCATTTTTTTTCTCTCGTTTCTTTCCAGATCGTTTGGCAATTCTTACAAAGTGTCAGCAACAAACGAAACAGTCGTCTACACTAGTAAACACAAACGCTCTCCAGAGTAAATTGTTCAACTAAATTTCGCTTGCAAGTTCACTCTCAGATGTGTATACACAAGTGTCTGTGTTCGATCTCGCAATAAATGTCGCAATTTTGTTGCTAGTGGACATGCACCTTAAGAAGCTTAGCATTATTGCAAGACACCTCAAGAAAAACGACATCGTGGTGCGATATGGAACGGTCACCAAAATTCGGAATATACTCCCGGTAGCCAAGGACAAGCTACCTCTATTAAAAGGAGCGGGTGTCTATCGGTTGTCATGCTGTTGTGGGAAGTTTTACGTTGGCCAAACCGGACGAAACATCGAATGCCGTATCAAGGAACACGAGAGGGATGTGAGGCTGAGGAAGATTCAATTGCAGAACATTGTCATTCGGAGGGACACCGAATAAACTTCGACAAAACAAAGGTTCTGGCTAGGAATAATAAATATCATCAACGGCTGATAAGAGAAGCCATAGAAATCCACCGACATAAAAACAACGTCAACAGAGAAGATGGCTGGGAACTCAGCAGAACATGGAAGATGGTGGTGAAGACGAACACGACTCCCAAACCGGACGCGACGCAGTAATTAGTTAGTAATTAGCTTGTAATTAATATAAATTAATTATTAATTAGTTTTTCGACCTATATATTGTTTTACGATCGTCAAACATTTTTTCAAAAAACGCACGGCGAAACCCGAAAGTTTCTAGTTTTAGATCTAGTGTTAGTCCTAGTGATAGTTCTAGTGTTAGTGCTAGTGTTAGTTCTAATTTTAGTTCAATTAACACCGGTCGTGAAAGCCTTCGTACTTAAATTCTTATTGTTATCGAAGTCCAGATGGAAGAATAGGATATTTTCCTTGTTTATAGATATGCATACACTTAGCAGCAGAAGTCTACGTACAAAAAACTTCTAACACTTTAACTGAAAAAATAAGGGTCATGATCTAATGTGATAAACTTCAATTTTTTTTATTTTGTGTATGAACTACATATAATTCTATTAACAAAATATGCATCAATGAAACAGAAATATTAGTTAGAAAAAAAATTAAAATTAAAAATTCTCCAAATAATGCGTATGCAAAAATCTGCGTACAAATAAAGACGCCTTCTCCAAAATATACTTATTTACTTAAATACGTAGTTGGCGATGTACGCTTTCCGATTTATATAAAAGATAATCGGTGTCAATTATATTAGCAGAGGCTTAGAAGCTAAAAGTTAGAATGGACACGAAAGGAAAGGAAATTGAATTGGGAGAGAGAAAAATTATTGTAAAGTTATGGAAAGAGGGAAAAATCTTTTCGAAAAATAGGAGAAACTGTCGGCAGGTCACACTCTTCCATTCAAAGAGTAATTAATAATTATAAAGACACTGAAGATTACCTCTCACGTCCGCGATCTGGTAGACCACCCCTTTTAACAAACCGAGAGAAGCGAAAAATTGTACAGCAGGTTAGAAAAAAACCTAGGCTGACGGCAAAAAAAATAGTAGAAAATGTACAAGAAGAATTTCATAAAACTATCAGCAAAGATACGGTGAGAAGGACGTTAAAAAAAGCTAACTATCACAGTCGCGTTGCACGAAAAAAGCCATTTGTGTCAGAGGTCAATCGTCAGAAGCGGATCGCCTTTGCAAAAAAATTCTTAGACAAGTCCATTGAATTCTGGGAGAAAGTTCTCTTTACAGATGAGAGCAAATTTTGCATTTTCGGCATTAAGGGTAAACAACTTGTATGGAGAAAACCTAATACTGCCCTTAATCCCGAAAATTTAAAAGCGACTGTAAAACACGGAGGTGGTGGAGTTATGGTTTGGGGGTGTATGTGCACCAAAGGGGTGGGAAGGTTGGTTTTCATAACATCGACAATGGACCATAAAATGTATATAGACATTCTAATAGAAAATTTGATGCATCGAAAACTTGGGCTTGGGGCCCGAATACTTTTTTCAACAAGATAATGACCCCCAAACATTGCGCCCACAACACTAAGCTTTGGCTACTTAGCAATACCCCAAAGCAACTTAAAACACTTCCACAATCGCCGGACTTGAATCCCATCGAACACCTCTGGGATTTACTGGAACGCAGGATTCGGCAACACAACATAACGTCGAAGGAAACGTTAAAAAATGTTATGATTGAGGAATGGGCCAAAATCAGTTCGGACGAAACGAAGATGCCTAAATGTTTAAGGGAGGTCATTAAACGTAAAGGTTATCCGACCTCATATTAATATAGAAACAATGATCTCATTTATGAATTTTTTATAAATACTGTCCTGACTTGTACGCAGATTTTTGCATACCCGTTATTTGTAGAATTTTTAGTTTTGATTTTTTCTGTAACTACTGTTTCTGTTTTGTTGAAGCATATTTTGTTAATAGAATTATATGTAGTTAATATACAAAATAAAAAAAAATCAAGTTTATCACATTAGATTATGACTCTTATTTTTTCAATTAAAGTATTACAAGTTTTTTGTATGCAGACTTCTGCTGCTGAGTGTAAATGTATCGACACTCAGATCTTGATTATTTGAAAGTACTTCTTTGTTGCAAGGATTTCCTGTATCAAGTTGCGTTACGCACGTTACCGAATAATGTTTTAGTTAATTAGTTAATATTTACAAAGACTTCAATATTTTTTTAATGTTTTGTGCTTTTATGTCTATAATTATAAATATTTAATAATTTTTATTGTTATCGAAGTCCAGATGGAAAAACAGCATTTTATTTTCCTGAATCTACGTCTCGTGCAGATAGTTATAAATAAATGTAGTTTATTTTGTTTTATTTTTGGCCCTATTAAGTTTTAGTTTCGTAAGTTTATGCGGATTAACAAAATTTGTTATTATTATTATTTTTTGATAATTAATTACTTTTTTTTAATTTTTAATCGCTACCCATCGCTATCTACAAATTTTGTTTTATTTTTGGCTCTATTAAGTTTTAGTTTCGTAAATTTATGTTGATTAACAACAAAGCTTGTTATTATTATTATTATTTATTAACAATTAATTATTTTATTTGAATTTTTAATCGCTACGTAGCGCCATCTACAAAGTAATTGCCAAAGGTTTATTTTAAATTGTTTTGTTGATTTTAGATAATCCATTTATATTATAATTTATTATTATAATTTATATTATAACATAATATTTAATTAATTAAATTTATGTAATTTTAAAGTTGATATCTTCCCAGAATTAAAAAAAAGTAGATATGATTTCAATATACTATGTATATATCCATCTCTCTCTTTCATATACAATTTATATATCTATCTCTCAATAAAGCAAAATCATATTAAAACTTTTTTGTTCAAAATAATAATTAATTATTTTTTACGCTAAAAATAGAATTAACGGCTTAATACATTTATCATTTCCTGCTTTAATATTAATTTCCTAAATAATAATAAAATTGAGTTGACATCTGTGTGCAATCTGTTGTAGAGCTTTTTATTTTGTTGTGTTGGTGGTGGGGGTACCCTATACAGAAGCTTTTATTGTTTGATGTCCGTTAATTCTTAGTGTTTATTGATTCTTTTTCTACACAACAAAACCAGGTACAAACACACTTAACCGGCAAAAGTGAGTAATAAAATACCTCTCATTCATAACACTCCAAAAGAGACATCAAAAAACATTCAAAACCCATCTTAAGCGTTCCCCCAGTTTCTTTTTTTCGTCTTGTCCATTTCACCAAGAGCAGCTTTTTTATTTAATTTTAGCTCATTAGAAATGAGTTCAGCGAATAAAGAGAGCGAAAAAACCGAGGATAAATTAGAAATAGCCCGCGAGGAGAAGGAGAAGATTCTAAATGAAGAGAACAAGGTCCAAGACAACAAAATGATGGAATCAGAAAGTACTGAAGGGTCTAAAATTAAGACTGAATTTAAGGATGGGATGGAGGTTAAGCCGAAAAAAATACCGATTGGGGGGATCCAAATGCCTGGGTTTTTTATGAGGAGTAGATCAAAAGAAAAGTGCAAGGTAATTAATTTAAATCAACTTTAATAATTAAATAATTTATTTTTTTATTCCTTAGGAAGGTGATTCAGAGACTCAAGAAGCTGATGTAGAAGGGACTGAGTTATTAACCCAAAATGATAAAGAAAAAGAGATTCCTGATGATTCTTTAATGAATCAATCTAAAGTTAAATTACCCATAAGAAAAAAGACTGATGATGGTATAAATCAAATTTATTCTTTTAATTTCTGTTAATTTGTTTTAATTTCAAGTTGAAAAGGCTGCTGAACAAGGTGATAAGCAAAAGCTTTTCGACAGACTTTGCAAACCATTAGTCTCGATATTTCCTAAAAATAAGAAAGATTTAGAACGAAATTTGGAGAATCAGGCAGCCGGGTTGGCTTCAGTTGAAACTTTGGATGATAATGATAAAACGGCTGATAGGAGAGATGAAGGAAATGAAGCTATAGATGTAAATAAATCAAATAATAATATTTCTTCTTTTCATTGCAAATTATTTTAGGGTGTGAAGCAATCTGAGTCATGTATATCAAGTTGTATTGGAAAACTAAAAGGTTTCCACTTAGCTATTAGTAAGTAATCATTTTTTTTTTGATAAATTTTTAGTTATTACAAAGATACATTTTGATGAAAATACAATAGAAATATCTTTTTAATAATTTTTCGCTTAAAAAACGGGAAGTGAACCTGAGAAATAGTTATTTTGATTTTTCGTTGATTTCACGTTATAGGAAATTAAAAATGCTTTAAAATGAGCCCAAACTCGATGGGGTTATCTTAAAAAACAAAAAAGTTATTACACAAAATTAAATAAAAAAAAAAGAAAATCGGTTGTCAAAATAATAATTAAATTGATATATCTCAGCCGTTTTTCGAGATAATTAATTCGAGTTTGGACTCATTTTAAAGCATTTTTCATCTAGATTATGAATTTTTATTCAAAATTTACAAATTTTAGTTTTTTCTTTTGATCCAACTCTATACGGATTGTTCTTGAATAATGGGAATTTATAATTCATTGTTTGATATCAATTTTCTTACAAAACGAATAAAATCATTATCTAAAAATGAATTCGAACAATCGAAATTGTCAAACAAATGTCAAATTTTTTGTTTAAATCAACAAAAAAAAATCAAATTGAATTTAATTCGTGATTATTTTTCTTTTATATCTTCGATTTTTAATGAATCAATTCAATAGAAATATCTTTTTAACATTTTTTCTATTAAAAAAAAACGGAAGTGACTTGAGCAGTAGTTATTTTGATTTGGCGTTGCCTTCGTGTTGTAGGAAATTAAAAATGCTTTAAAATGAGTCCAAACTCGATGGGGTTATCTTAAAAAACAAAAAAGTTATTACACAAAATTAAATAAAAAAAAAAGAAAATCGGTTGTCAAAATAATAATTAAATTGATATATCTCAGCCGTTTTTCGAGATAATTAATTCGAGTTTGGACTCATTTTAAAGCATTTTTCATCTAGATTATGAATTTTTATTCAAAATTTACAAATTTTAGTTTTTTCTTTTGATCCAACTCTATACGGATTGTTCTTGAATAATGGGAATTTATAATTCATTGTTTGATATCAATTTTCTTACAAAACGAATAAAATCATTATCTAAAAATGAATTCGAACAATCGAAATTGTCAAACAAATGTCAAATTTTTTGTTTAAATCAACAAAAAAAAATCAAATTGAATTTAATTCGTGATTATTTTTCTTTTATATCTTCGATTTTTAATGAATCAATTCAATAGAAATATCTTTTTAACATTTTTTCTCTTAAAAAAAACCGAAAGTGACCTGAGTAGTAGTTATTTTGATTTGGCGTTGCCTTCGTGTTGTAGGAAATTAAAAATGCTTTAAAATGAGCCCAAACTCGACGGGGTTATCTTAAAAAACAAAAAAGTTATGACACAAAATTAAATAAAAAAAAAAAAGAAAATCGGTTGTCAAAATAATTATTAAATTGATATATCTCAGCCGTTTTTCGAGATAATTAATTCGAGTTTGGACTCATTTTAAAGCATTTTTCATCTAGTTTATGAATTTTTATTCAAAATTTACAAATTTTAGTTTTTTCTTTTGATCCAACTCTATACGGATTGTTCTTGAATAATGGGAATTTATAATTCATTGTTTGATATCAATTTTCTTACAAAACGAATAAAATTATTATCTAAAAATGAATTAGAACAATCGAAATTGTCAAACAAATGTCAAATTTTTTGTTTAAATCAACAAAAAAATCAAATTGAATTTAATTCGTGATTATTTTTCTTTTACATCTTCGATTTTTAATGAATCAATTCAATAGAAATATCTTTTTAACATTTTTTCTTTAAAAAAAAACCGGAAGTGACCTGAGTAGTAGTTATTTTGATTTGGCGTTGCCTTCATGTTGTAGGAAATTAAAAATGCTTTAAAATGAGCCCAAACTCGATGGGGTTATCTTAAAAAACAAAAAAGTTATTACACAAAATTAAATAAAAAAAAAAAGAAAATCGGTTGTCAAAATAATTATTAAATTGATATATCTCAGCCGTTTTTCGAGATAATTAATTCGAGTTTGGACTCATTTTAAAGCATTTTTCATCTAGTTTATGAATTTTTATTCAAAATTTACAAATTTTAGTTTTTTCTTTTGATCCAACTCTATACGGATTGTTCTTGAATAATGGGAATTTATAATTCATTGTTTGATATCAATTTTCTTACAAAACGAATAAAATCATTATCTAAAAATGAATTAGAACAATCGAAATTGTCAAACAAATGTCAAATTTTTTGTTTAAATCAACAAAAAAAATCAAATTGAATTTAATTCGTGATTATTTTTCTTTTATATCTTCGATTTTTAATGAATCAATTCAATAGAAATATCTTTTTAACATTTTTTCTATTAAAAAAAAACGGAAGTGATTTGAGCAGTAGTTATTTTGATTTGGCGTTGCCTTCGTGTTGTAGGAAATTAAAAATGCTTTAAAATGAGTCCAAACTCGATGGGGTTATCTTAAAAAACAAAAAAGTTATTACACAAAATTAAATAAAAAAAAAAGAAAATCGGTTGTCAAAATAATAATTAAATTGATATATCTCAGCCGTTTTTCGAGATAATTAATTCGAGTTTGGACTCATTTTAAAGCATTTTTCATCTAGTTTATGAATTTTTATTCAAAATTTACAAATTTTAGTTTTTTCTTTTGATCCAACTCTATACGGATTGTTCTTGAATAATGGGAATTTATAATTCATTGTTTGATATCAATTTTCTTACAAAACGAATAAAATCATTATCTAAAAATGAATTAAAACAATCGAAATTGTCAAACAAATGTCAAATTTTTTGTTTAAATCAGCAAAAAAAATCAAATTGAATTTAATTCGTGATTATTTCTCTTTTATATCTTCGATTTTTAATGAATCAATTCAATAGAAATATCTTTTTAACATTTTTTCACTTAAAAAAAAACCGGAAGTGAACTGAGTAGTAGTTATTTTGATTTGGCGTTGCCTTCGTGTTGTAGGACATTAAAAATGCTTTAAAATGAGCCCAAACTCGATAGGGTTATCTTAAAAAACAAAAAATGTTATTACACAAAATTAAATCAAAAAAAAAAAGAAAATCGGTTGTCAAAATAATTATTAAATTGATATATCTCAGCCGTTTTTCGAGATAATTAATTCGAGTTTGGACTCATTTTAAAGCATTTTTCATCTAGTTTATGAATTTTTATTCAAAATTTACAAATTTTAGTTTTTTCTTTTGTTCCAACTCTATACGGATCGTTCTTGAATAATGGGAATTTATAATTCATTGTTTGATATCAATTTTCTTACAAAATGAATAAAAGTATTATCTAAAAATGAATTAGAACAATCGAAATTGTCAAACAAATGTCAAATTTTTTGTTTAAATCAACAAAAAAAATCAAATTGAATTTAATTCGTGATTATTTTTCTTTTATATCTTCGATTTTTAATGAATCAATTCAATAGAAATATCTTTTTAACATTTTTTCACTTAAAAAAAACCGGAAGTGATCTGAGTTCGAATTAATTATCTCGAAAAACGGCTGAGATATATCAATTTAATAATTATTTTGACAACCGATTTTCTTTTTTTTTTTTTGATTTAATTTTGTGTAATAACATTTTTTGTTTTTTAAGATAACCCCATCGAGTTTGGGCTCATTTTAAAGCATTTTTCATCTAGATTATGAATTTTTATTCAAAATTTATACAGTTTGTTTTTTTTGTTACAAGATTGTATGAATATGTTTTAATTTGACATTTCAAATATTTTAAGTTGATAAACCAAACTACATCAAATGTATCTTGAGATAATTTCTCTTAAAATAGACTTTTAAATAGTACTGTATTAATATTCAACTAATTTCTTTTTATTTTTTAGGTGCCTTAGTGATTTTCCTCATCATTATAAGCGCAATTATGTTTTTCACCATGGGAGATACTATCACTCTTTCACCTGTCAATATTGAAGGAAATGCCGTCCAAGCAATCACATCTTGTGGAAAAGTTGAAGGGTAAATATTTTAATGCCTCACATAAAATTGACGTTTTAATAATACAAAAATAGATTTAAGAACGATGCATACTAGCTGTACTCCAACGGTAACTGCCGGTCGGTACACAGCCAGGTTAAATAAGCATTAGTCATCTCTTCTACTTCTTTTGATCGTTCTCTAATAATGAACCGAACAGTATACACTCATACCTCGTTATACGGTGGTGATACTTTCCTTGAAAATTGGCCGTAAAATGAAATCCTGTATAACGAAACTACATTTATCTTGTCTTCTAGATGTGGTATTACGTCTTCTGGAAGCATTTCAAGTCTTCTAGATGCAGTATCACATCTTTTGAAAGCATCTTAAGTCTTCTAGATGCAATATCAACTCTTCTGAAAGCATTTCAAATCTTCTAGAAGCAGTATCAAGTCTTCTGGAAACATCTCTTATCTTCTGAAAGCATTTCGAATCCTCTGGAAGCTTTTCAAGTCTTCTATATGCAGTATCAAGTTCTCTGGAAGCATTTCAAATCTTCTAGAAGCAGTATCAAGTCTTCTGGAAGCGTTACTAATCTACTAAAAGGATTTCAAATCTGGAAGTCTGGATTTGATTTAGAAATTCTGAAAGATTTTCAAGTCTTCTATAACCAGTATTAAGTCTTTTGGAAACATTTCAAGTCTACCAAAGAAAATATCAAGTCTTCTGGCAGCATCTTCCAGAAGCGGTATCAACTCTTCTAGAAGTATTTTAAGTCTTCAAGGTGCAGTATCAAGTCTTTTAGAAGCATTTCAAGTCTTCTAGATGCAGTAGCACGTCTTTTGAAAGCATCTTAAGTCTTCTAGATGCAATATCAACTCTTCTGAAAGCATTTCAAATCTTCTAGAAGCAGTATCAAGTCTTCTGGAAACATCTCTTATCTTCTGAACGCATTTCAAATCCTCTGGAAGCTTTTCAAGTCTTCTATATGCAGTATCAAGTTTTCTGGAAGCATTTCAAATCTTCTAGAAGCAGTATCAAGTCTTCCGGAAGCGTTACTAATCTACTAAAAGGATTTCAAATCTGGAAGTCTGGATTTGATCTAGAAATTCTGAAAGATTTTCAAGTCTTCTAGAACCAGCGTTAAGTCTTTTGGAAACATTTCAAGTCTACCAAAGAAAATATCAAGTCTTCTGGCAGCATCTTCCAGAAGCGGTATCAACTCTTCTAGAAGTATTTTAAGTCTTCAAGGTGCAGTATCAAGTCTTTTAGAAGCATTTCAAGTCTTCTAGATGCAGTATCACCTCTTTTGAAAGCATCTTAAGTCTTCTAGATGCAATATCAACTCTTCTGAAAGCATTTCAAATCTTCTAGAAGCAGTATCCAATCTTTTGGAAGTATTTCAAATCTCTTAAAAACAGTCTCAAATCTTATGAAGGTATTGTAAGTTTTCTAGAAAGCTAATATCGACTGAAAAATGCATTTCAAGTCTTTCCAAAGTAATTTCTAGTCTTTCAGAGGTAGTATCGAATCTTCTGGAAGCATTTCGAGTATTCCAGAGGCAGTACCAAGTGTTTTGGAAGCATTTCACAGCTCCTATAACCAGCAACAAATCTGCTGAATGTATTGAAAGACTTCTGGAAACCTTTAAGCTTTCTAGAAGTAGTGTTAAGTCTTCCCAAGAGAGTAATTCAAACTTCCAGAACACTTTTTTAAGTGTATTGGAAGCATTTCAAGTCTTCTAAAAGTAATTTAAACCTTTCAAAGGCAATGCCAAGTTTTTTGAAAGCATTTCAAGGCTTTAAGTCTTCTGATACTGCTTCATCAAGTCTTCCAAAGGGAATGTTAAGTGTTCTTAAAGCATCCCAAGTGTTCTAGAAGTAGTTCAAGTCCTCCAGAGGCAATGTCAAGTCTTTTGAAACCATTTTAAGTATTCTAAAACCAGTATCAAGTTTTCTGGAAGCAATATCAAGTCTTCCAAACGGAATAATAATAAGGATTTTGGAAGGATTTCAAGTCTTCTAGAGGGAGTTCAAGTCTTTCGGAGGCAATGCCAAATTTTTTGAAAACATTTCAAGGCATTAAGTCTTCTGATACTGTTTCATCAAGTCTTCCAAAGGGAATGTTAAGTGTTCTTAAAGCATCCCAAGTGTTCTAGAAGTAGTTCAAGTCCTCCAGAGGCAATGTCAAGTCTTTTGAAAGCATTTCAAGTATTCTAAAACCAGTATCAAGTTTTCTGGAAGCAATATCAAGTATTTTAGAAGCAGTATCAAGTCTTCCAAACGGAATGATAATAAGGATTTTGGAAGGATTTCAAGTCTTCTAGAGGGAGTTCAAGTCTTTCGGAGGCAATGTTAAGTTTTTTGAAAGCATTTCAAGGCTTTAAGTCTTCTGGTACTGCTTCATCAAGTCTTCCAAAGGGAATGTTAAGTGTTCTTAAAGCATCCCAAGTGTTCTAGAAGTAGTTCAAGTCCTCCAGAGGCAATGTCAAGTCTTTTGAAAGCATTTCAAGTATTCTAAAATCAGTATCAAGTTTTCTGGAAGCAATGTTAAGTATTTTAGAAGCAATATCAAGTCTTCCAAACGGAATAATAATAAGGATTTTGGAAGGATTTCAAGTCTTCTAGAGGGAGTTCAAGTCTTTCGGAGGCAATGTTAAGTTTTTTGAAAGCATTTCAAGGCTTTAAGTCTTCTGATACTGCTTCATCAAGTCTTCAAAAAGGGAATGTTAAGTGTTCTTAAAGCATCCCAAGTGTTCTAGAAGTAGTTCAAGTCCTCCAGAGGCAATGTCAAGTCTTTTGAAAGCATTTCAAGTATTCTAAAACCAGTATCAAGTTTTCTGGAAGCAATATCAAGTATTTTAGAAGCAGTATCAAGTCTTCCAAACGGAATGATAATAAGGATTTTGGAAGGATTTCAAGTCTTCTAGAGGGAGTTCAAGTCTTTCGGAGGCAATGTTAAGTTTTTTGAAAGCATTTCAAGGCTTTAAGTCTTCTGGTACTGCTTCATCAAGTCTTCCAAAGGGAATGTTAAGTGTTCTTAAAGCATCCCAAGTGTTCTAGAAGTAGTTCAAGTCCTCCAGAGGCAATGTCAAGTCTTTTGAAAGCATTTCAAGTATTCTAAAACCAGTATCAAGTTTTCTGGAAGCAATATCAAGTATTTTAGAAGCAGTATCAAGTCTTCCAAACGGAATAATAATAAGGATTTTGGAAGGATTTCAAGTCTTCTAGAGGGAGTTCAAGTCTTTCGGAGGCAATGTTAAGTTTTTTGAAAGCATTTCAAGGCTTTAAGTCTTCTGATACTGCTTCATCAAGTCTTCCAAAGGGAATGTTAAGTGTTTTTAAAGCATCCCAAGTGTTCTAGAAGTAGTTCAAGTCCTCCAGAGGCAATGTCAAGTCTTTTGAAAGCATTTCAAGTATTCTAAAATCAGTATCAAGTTTTCTGGAAGCAATGTTAAGTATTTTAGAAGCAATATCAAGTCTTCCAAACGGAATAATAATAAGGATTTTGGAAGGATTTCAAGTCTTCTAGAGGGAGTTCAAGTCTTTCGGAGGCAATGTTAAGTTTTTTGAAAGCATTTCAAGGCTTTAAGTCTTCTGATACTGCTTCATCAAGTCTTCAAAAAGGGAATGTTAAGTGTTCTTAAAGCATCCCAAGTGTTCTAGAAGTAGTTCAAGTCCTCCAGAGGCAATGTCAAGTCTTTTGAAAGCATTTCAAGTATTCTAAAACCAGTATCAAGTTTTCTGGAAGGAATATCAAGTATTTTAGAAGCAATATCAAGTCTTCCAAACGGAATAATAATAAGGATTTTGGAAGGATTTCAAGTCTTCTAGAGGGAGTTCAAGTCTTTCGGAGGCAATGTTAAGTTTTTTGAAAGCATTTCAAGGCTTTAAGTCTTCTGATACTGCTTCATCAAGTCTTCCAAAGGGAATGTTAAGTGTTTTTAAAGCATCCCAAGTGTTCTAGAAGTAGTTCAAGTCCTCCAGAGGCAATGTCAAGTCTTTTGAAAGCATTTCAAGTATTCTAAAATCAGTATCAAGTTTTCTGGAAGCAATGTTAAGTATTTTAGAAGCAATATCAAGTCTTCCAAACGGAATAATAATAAGGATTTTGGAAGGATTTCAAGTCTTCTAGAGGGAGTTCAAGTCTTTCGGAGGCAATGTTAAGTTTTTTGAAAGCATTTCAAGGCTTTAAGTCTTCTGATACTGCTTCATCAAGTCTTCAAAAAGGGAATGTTAAGTGTTCTTAAAGCATCCCAAGTGTTCTAGAAGTAGTTCAAGTCCTCCAGAGGCAATGTCAAGTCTTTTGAAAGCATTTCAAGTATTCTAAAACCAGTATCAAGTTTTCTGGAAGCAATATCAAGTATTTTAGAAGCAATATTAAGTCTTCCAAACGGAATAATAATAAGGATTTTGGAAGGATTTCAAGTCTTCTAGAGGTAGTTCAAGTCTTTCGGAGGCAATGTTAAGTTTTTTGAAAGCATTTCAAGGCTTTAAGTCTTCTGATACTGCTTCATCAAGTCTTCCAAAGGGAATGTTAAGTGTTCTTAAAGCATCCCAAGTGTTCTAGAAGTAGTTCAAGTCCTCCAGAGGCAATGTCAAGTCTTTTGAAAGCATTTCAAGTATTCTAAAACCAGTATCAAGTTTTCTGGAAGCAATATCAAGTATTTTAGAAGCAATATTAAGTCTTCCAAACGGAATAATAATAAGGATTTTGGAAGGATTTCAAGTCTTCTAGAGGTAGTTCAAGTCTTTCGGAGGCAATGTTAAGTTTTTTGAAAGCATTTCAAGGCTTTAAGTCTTCTGATACTGCTTCATCAAGTCTTCCAAAGGGAATGTTAAGTGTTCTTAAAGCATCCCAAGTGTTCTAGAAGTAGTTCAAGTCCTCCAGAGGCAATGTCAAGTCTTTTGAAAGCATTTCAAGTATTCTAAAACCAGTATCAAGTTTTCTGGAAGGAATATCAAGTATTTTAGAAGCAATATCAAGTCTTCCAAACGGAATAATAATAAGGATTTTGGAAGGATTTCAAGTCTTCTAGAGGGAGTTCAAGTCTTTCGGAGGCAATGTTAAGTTTTTTGAAAGCATTTCAAGGCTTTAAGTCTTCTGATACTGCTTCATCAAGTCTTCCAAAGGGAATGTTAAGTGTTTTTAAAGCATCCCAAGTGTTCTAGAAGTAGTTCAAGTCCTCCAGAGGCAATGTCAAGTCTTTTGAAAGCATTTCAAGTATTCTAAAATCAGTATCAAGTTTTCTGGAAGCAATGTTAAGTATTTTAGAAGCAATATCAAGTCTTCCAAACGGAATAATAATAAGGATTTTGGAAGGATTTCAAGTCTTCTAGAGGGAGTTCAAGTCTTTCGGAGGCAATGTTAAGTTTTTTGAAAGCATTTCAAGGCTTTAAGTCTTCTGATACTGCTTCATCAAGTCTTCAAAAAGGGAATGTTAAGTGTTCTTAAAGCATCCCAAGTGTTCTAGAAGTAGTTCAAGTCCTCCAGAGGCAATGTCAAGTCTTTTGAAAGCATTTCAAGTATTCTAAAACCAGTATCAAGTTTTCTGGAAGCAATATCAAGTATTTTAGAAGCAATATTAAGTCTTCCAAACGGAATAATAATAAGGATTTTGGAAGGATTTCAAGTCTTCTAGAGGTAGTTCAAGTCTTTCGGAGGCAATGTTAAGTTTTTTGAAAGCATTTCAAGGCTTTAAGTCTTCTGATACTGCTTCATCAAGTCTTCCAAAGGGAATGTTAAGTGTTCTTAAAGCATCCCAAGTGTTCTAGAAGTAGTTCAAGTCCTCCAGAGGCAATGTCAAGTCTTTTGAAAGCATTTCAAGTATTCTAAAACCAGTATCAAGTTTTCTGGAAGGAATATCAAGTATTTTAGAAGCAATATCAAGTCTTCCAAACGGAATAATAATAAGGATTTTGGAAGGATTTCAAGTCTTCTAGAGGGAGTTCAAGTCTTTCGGAGGCAATGTAAAGTTTTTTGAAAGCATTTCAAGGCTTTAAGTCTTCTGATACTGCTTCATCAAGTCTTCCAAAGGGAATGTTAAGTGTTCTTAAAGCATCCCAAGTGTTCTAGAAGTAGTTCAAGTCCTCCAGAGGCAATGTCAAGTCTTTTGAAAGCATTTCAAGTATTCTAAAACCAGTATCAAGTTTTCTGGAAGCAATATCAAGTATTTTAGAAGCAGTATCAAGTCTTCCAAACGGAATAATAATAAGGATTTTGGAAGGATTTCAAGTCTTCTAGAGGGAGTTCAAGTCTTTCGGAGGCAATGTAAAGTTTTTTGAAAGCATTTCAAGGCTTTAAGTCTTCTGATACTGCTTCATCAAGTCTTGCAAAGGGAATGTTAAGTGTTTTTAAAGCATCCCAAGTGTTCTAGAAGTAGTTCAAGTCCTCCAGAGGCAATGTCAAGTCTTTTGAAAGCATTTCAAGTATTCTAAAATCAGTATCAAGTTTTCTGGAAGCAATGTTAAGTATTTTAGAAGCAATATCAAGTCTTCCAAACGGAATAATAATAAGGATTTTGGAAGGATTTCAAGTCTTCTAGAGGGAGTTCAAGTCTTTCGGAGGCAATGTTAAGTTTTTTGAAAGCATTTCAAGGCTTTAAGTCTTCTGATACTGCTTCATCAAGTCTTGCAAAGGGAATGTTAAGTGTTTTTAAAGCATCCCAAGTGTTCTAGAAGTAGTTCAAGTCCTCCAGAGGCAATGTCAAGTCTTTTGAAAGCATTTCAAGTATTCTAAAATCAGTATCAAGTTTTCTGGAAGCAATGTTAAGTATTTTAGAAGCAATATCAAGTCTTCCAAACGGAATAATAATAAGGATTTTGGAAGGATTTCAAGTCTTCTAGAGGGAGTTCAAGTCTTTCGGAGGCAATGTTAAGTTTTTTGAAAGCATTTCAAGGCTTTAAGTCTTCTGATACTGCTTCATCAAGTCTTCAAAAAGGGAATGTTAAGTGTTCTTAAAGCATCCCAAGTGTTCTAGAAGTAGTTCAAGTCCTCCAGAGGCAATGTCAAGTCTTTTGAAAGCATTTCAAGTATTCTAAAACCAGTATCAAGTTTTCTGGAAGGAATATCAAGTATTTTAGAAGCAATATCAAGTCTTCCAAACGGAATAATAATAAGGATTTTGGAAGGATTTCAAGTCTTCTAGAGGGAGTTCAAGTCTTTCGGAGGCAATGTTAAGTTTTTTGAAAGCATTTCAAGGCTTTAAGTCTTCTGATACTGCTTCATCAAGTCTTCAAAAAGGGAATGTTAAGTGTTCTTAAAGCATCCCAAGTGTTCTAGAAGTAGTTCAAGTCCTCCAGAGGCAATGTCAAGTCTTTTGAAAGCATTTCAAGTATTCTAAAACCAGTATCAAGTTTTCTGGAAGGAATATCAAGTATTTTAGAAGCAATATCAAGTCTTCCAAACGGAATAATAATAAGGATTTTGGAAGGATTTCAAGTCTTCTAGAGGGAGTTCAAGTCTTTCGGAGGCAATGTTAAGTTTTTTGAAAGCATTTCAAGGCTTTAAGTCTTCTGATACTGCTTCATCAAGTCTTCAAAAAGGGAATGTTAAGTGTTCTTAAAGCATCCCAAGTGTTCTAGAAGTAGTTCAAGTCCTCCAGAGGCAATGTCAAGTCTTTTGAAAGCATTTCAAGTATTCTAAAACCAGTATCAAGTTTTCTGGAAGGAATATCAAGTATTTTAGAAGCAATATCAAGTCTTCCAAACGGAATAATAATAAGGATTTTGGAAGGATTTCAAGTCTTCTAGAGGGAGTTCAAGTCTTTCGGAGGCAATGTTAAGTTTTTTGAAAGCATTTCAAGGCTTTAAGTCTTCTGATACTGCTTCATCAAGTCTTCCAAAGGGAATGTTAAGTGTTCTTAAAGCATCCCAAGTGTTCTAGAAGTAGTTCAAGTCCTCCAGAGGCAATGTCAAGTCTTTTGAAAGCATTTCAAGTATTCTAAAACCAGTATCAAGTTTTCTGGAAGCAATATCAAGTATTTTAGAAGCAATATTAAGTCTTCCAAACGGAATAATAATAAGGATTTTGGAAGGATTTCAAGTCTTCTAGAGGGAGTTCAAGTCTTTCGGAGGCAATGTTAAGTTTTTTGAAAGCATTTCAAGGCTTTAAGTCATCTGATACTGCTTCATCAAGTCTTCCAAAGGGAATGTTAAGTGTTCTTAAAGCATCCCAAGTGTTCTAGAAGTAGTTCAAGTCCTCCAGAGGCAATGTCAAGTCTTTTGAAAGCATTTCAAGTATTCTAAAACCAGTATCAAGTTTTCTGGTAGCAATATCAAGTATTTTAGAAGCAGTATCAAGTCTTCCAAACGGAACAATAATAAGGATTTTGGAAGGATTTCAAGTCTTCTAGAGGGAGTTCAAGTCTTTCGGAGGCAATGTTAAGTTTTTTGAAAGCATTTCAAGGCTTTAAGTCTTCTGATACTGCTTCATCAAGTCTTCCAAAGGGAATGTTAAGTGTTCTTAAAGCATCCCAAGTGTTCTAGAAGTAGTTCAAGTCCTCCAGAGGCAATGTCAAGTCTTTTGAAAGCATTTCAAGTATTCTAAAACCAGTATCAAGTTTTCTGGAAGCAATATCAAGTATTTTAGAAGCAGTATCAAGTCTTCAAACGGAATAATAATAAGGATTTTGGAAGGATTTCAAGTCTTCTAGAGGAAGTTCAAGTCTTTCAGAGGCAATGTTAAGTTTTTTGAAAGCATTTCAAGGCATTAAGTCTTCTGATACTGCTTCATCAAGTCTTCCAAAGGGAATGTTAAGTGTTCTTAAAGCATCCCAAGTGTTCTAGAAGTAGTTCAAGTCCTCCACAGGCAATGTCAAGTCTTTTGAAAGCATTTCAAGTATTCTAAAACCAGTATCAAGTTTTCTGGAAGCAATATCAAGTATTTTAGAAGCAGTATCAAGTCTTCCAAACGGAATAATAATAAGGATTTTGGAAGGATTTCAAGTCTTCTAGAGGGAGTTCAAGTCTTTCGGAGGCAATGTTAAGTTTTTTTGAAAGCATTTCAAGGCTTTAAGTCTTCTGATACTGCTTCATCAAGTCTTCCAAAGGGAATGTTAAGTGTTCTTAAAGCATCCCAAGTGTTCTAGAAGTAGTTCAAGTCCTCCAGAGGCAATGTCAAGTCTTTTGAAAGCATTTTAAGTATTCTCAAACCAGTATCAAGTTTTCTGGAAGCAATATCAAGTATTTTAGAAGCAGTATCAAATCTTCCAAACGGAATAATAATAAGGATTTTGGAAGGATTTCAAGTCTTCTAGAGGGAGTTCAAGTCTTTCGGAGGCAATGTTAAGTTTTTTGAAAGCATTTCAAGGCTTTAAGTCTTCTGATACTGCTTCATCAAGTCTTCCAAAAGGAATGTTAAGTGTTCTTAAAGCATCCCAAGTGTTCTAGAAGTAGTTCAAGTCCTCCAGAGGCAATGTCAAGTCTTTTGAAAGCATTTCAAGTATTCTAAAACCAGTATCAAGTTTTCTGGAAGCAATATCAAGTAGTTTAGAAGCAGTATCAAGTCTTCCAAACGGAATAATAATAAGGATTTTGGAAGGATTTCAAGTCTTCTAGAGGGAGTTCAAGTCTTTCGGAGGCAATGTTAAGTTTTTTGGAAGCATTGGAAGTATTCTTCAACCAGTATCAAATCTTCTAGTGAAAGAATCAAGTGTTGTAAAAGCATTTAAAGTCTTTTGGAAGTAGTATAAAGTCTACGAAAAGCAGCATCGAGTCTTCTGAAAGCATTTCAAATCTTCTATAGCCGGCATCAAATCTTCTGGAAGTATTGCTATCTTTAAATTTTTCTGGAGGCAATATGAACTCTCCTAGAACCAGTATTAAGTCTCAATTTATAATACGTGCTCTCAAAAAAACTACAACTTGCAAGAATCCTTAGTCAATAATGACTAAGGATAAGGTCTTACGCCATGAGTGGGCGTGACATGTTTTCATCACCTATCCTTTCAATTTGATCCGTATGTTGTAAATCATCCTGTATACCGGGCGCACAGAATAATCAGAAGACAAACTCGCCCTCTTAGCATAAGTCGCGCATTCATCACTGCGCACAGTGGTTCGCCATTTTGCGGGAATAGTGTTTATGTTTGTGTTTACTGCGTTTTGAAGTTATTTTCTTGTGATACATGAATACTGCCCTATCGCCAAAATCTTACTGAATCAAACCTGGTATCTATACCGACACAGCGATGTCAAGGACATGTTAGGTGACCTTAAAAAGATCTAAGGTGCCGACCGTGAGTTTATCTTCTGGTTATTCTGTTCCGGGCGTTCCATTTAACTTGACAAACCGGAATATCTCAAAAACTACGCATCGGACTAAAAAAAGTTTCGGATGAATTTTATTCGCTTTAAAGGGGGATATTCTTTAAGACTTTTATGTCGAGGTTGTTGGAAAAAGTACTTTAATGCATCATACTTTAAATCGTCGGTATTTTCAAATTCTTTATTTTCTTTTGATAGCTGCGGATTATCAGTTAGTAGTCGAGATAAACACGTTTTGATTAAAAGAGTATCAACAACAATTTCCAATATTGGAGTCTCCTTGTAGTCTGATGCAGGTGACATCGGTTTGGAAGAGGCTTTATTTCTTTCTCATGTCTGCATTAGTAACAGCAGAGGTTTTTGGATGGAAGGTGGACTTTAGTGGAGCTTCCAGATCTCTTTAATGTAATAAAGAGAACAAAATTTTTCTTCACTTTGTTTAATTGAGAAAACCTCTGAAGTCCATCTTTCAAATCACAATTAACTACAAGATAGACACACATCATGACAAAGAGAGCGTTGTTTTTTGGATAAATAAATCTTTTCTAGCCTTGCTTAAGACCAGGTGAGTTCTTAGGTATCAGCTTGACACAGCGATCTCAAGGACATGTTAGGTGACCTTAAAAAGATCTAAGGTGCCGACCGTGAGTTTATCTTCTGGTTATTCTGTGCCGGGCCTTCCATTTAACTTGACAAACCGGAATATCTCAAAAACTACGCATCGGACTAAAAAAAAGTTTCGGATGAATTTTATTCGCTTTAAAGGGGGATATTCTTTAAGACTTTTGTGTCGAGGTTGTTGGCTTATTGAGTTTATGACGCGTATATCCAGAAAAGTACTTTAATGCATCATACTTTAAATCGTCGGTATTTTCAAATTCTTTATTTTCTTTTGATAGTTGCGGATTATCAGTTAGTAGTCGAGATAAACACGTTTTGATTAAAAGAGTATCAGCAACAATTTCCAATATTGGAGTCTCCTTGTAGTCTGATGCAGGTGACATCGGTTTGGAAGAGGCTTTATTTCTTTCTCATGTCTGCATTAGTAACAGCAGAGGTTTTTGGATGGAAGGTGGACTTTAGTGGAGCTTCCAGATCTCTTTAATGTAATAAAGAGAATAAAATTTTTCTTCACTTTGTTTAATTGAGAAAACCTCAGAAGTCCATCTTTCAAATCACAATTAACTACAAGATAGACACACATCATGACAAAGAGAGCGTTGTTTTTTGGATAAATAAATCTTTTCTAGCCTTGCTTAAGACCA
Organism: Onthophagus sagittarius; assembly: GCA_036711965.1. NCBI lineage: Eukaryota > Metazoa > Arthropoda > Insecta > Coleoptera > Scarabaeidae > Onthophagus > Onthophagus sagittarius. The sequence goes on from JASERS010000005.1 coordinate 50,527,216, forward strand.
GGTGAGTTCTTAGGTATCAGCTTGATCTTTTTCTATTAAAAATTATTTAATACATTCTAATGATGCTGCATATTTTCGAAAGCCATGCATTCCATCAATTCACCAAATGTGATATTTATGCACTTTTTGGCATTATTGAACCAACTAATTGCCTCAAGTTCCATTTCAACAAAAGTAAGTAACCAGATCGATCTCAGAATAATCTTAGTTATTTCAAAATCCGCAGTGGGATTTTTATATACGTCCATAATTCATAGCATGAAGGTCATAGCGTTTTCAAAAAATCTTGTTAATCCCAAGGCTATAATTCTTGGCTCCAAGCAATTTGAGATAACTCAATCTAAGATAATTTTAGGATTAATAATTTTTATTTACAGAATTCACCATGATGATGCAGTAGCATTCCGCGGAATCCCCTACGCTCGTCCACCTCTTAACAACCTCCGTTTCAAACCAGCCCAACCACTCAACAACATCAATTACTGCTGGAACGACACATTAAAAGTCCACAACGCAACCCCACCCTGTTTACAAATGTTAGACAACGGCACCATAATCGGAATCGAAGATTGTTTAACATTAGACGTAGTCACTCCATACGTCCGCTACCATAACCCATTACCAGTCATCGTTTTAATCGGCGCGGAAACTTTAACGGGTGCTTCCCCCGCGAAAATGAGACCATCCACCAGATACGCCCGTTCAAAAGACGTAGTCTTCGTCCGCCCAAACTTTCGACTAGGAATTTTTGGATTTCTAACTGCAAAAGGATTGAGGGAATACCCCGCAATCGGGGGAAATTATGCTTTATCCGATATTATGGTCGCTTTGAAATGGGTTCAGTTGAATATTAAACATTTTGGAGGGGATCCAAAAGCTGTTACGTTATTGGGACATCGCGCAGGTAAGATCTTTAATTTTAATACTAATTAAGATTTATATAATTATTTTTAAAAAAATGTTAAATTGTTTTTAATTAAAATGAATATTTTCGTGGATAAGGTGCAAGTTTAGTAACAGCTTTAACAACAACACGACATGCTTCGAAATTATTCGCGAGAGCTTGGGCGACCTCCCCAAGCGCCGTTTATCCAACGAAATCATTAAATGAGCATGAAAAAGATGATGAGATTTTCGTTAATAAAACGAAATGCGATGAAATTTCGAATCTAGGTAAATGTTTGAGAGAACAAGAAAGTTCGAATTTGATGAAATTGATGGAACGTTCTTGGAGACGACCTTTAACGGATATTCCGTTAATGGAGGAAGAGGCGCGTCATCAATGGATGGTTTTGGATGGGAAAATTTTAAATGAGAGTCCCTACGAAGTTTGGGGTCGAGATGAAGGGATTTCAGTCCAATTGGTTATTGGAGTCACCGCGGATTCTTTAGCGACCGAAAAATTGACGAAAAATGAGTGGAATGAAGAATCAGTGGTGAATCATGTAAAAAAATCGATTTTGGGGGAATTAAATTTAATCGATGAAGTTTTTAAACGATACCCGAAAAATGTTAAAGGATTAAGCGGGATTATTTCCGACATCCGCTCAGTTTGTCCTTTATACGAATTATACGGGAATATGAAGAACACTTCGTTTTATGTTGTCACCCAAACGAGGGGGGCTCAAAATTTATCCGACGTTAATTCGGATATTGACGCGATTTTGGGTCGATATGAGCCGAAAACTCCTGAACAACGAAGATATTTCTCAGCTATTCAGCAATTATTTTATCATTACGTGTGGCATGGTGAAATTGATGAGAGGGCGTCGAATAGTATGTTGATTGTTGATCAGGATGTTAGGGCGGAAAATTCGTATAAGAATTGCGATTTTTGGATTGAAAATAACATGACGAAATACGCACACTCCGATTAAAATTATCTCGACTTAAAAAACATATTTATTATAACTCAAAATGAGATTTTTGTTCCTTTAATACTCACTAATTTTTTAATTTGAAGTTGTTTTAAATAGTCAAAAAGTGTCCTGATAAAATTGTTATTGTGGCGAAGGGAATCAAATAATGAGGATTTTTAGTATTTAGTAAATAGTTATTATTAACTTTTTAACTTATTACAGGTAAGTTTTAACTTTACAAACTCAAATTTTATTTTATCCAACATGATACTTTTATCTATTTATAAAAATAAATAACATAATAACTGTAGGTTAATTATATAACTTCATAATAAGGCGATTTATTATTTAATACTCAATTTATTTTTCTATATCTCAAAATAGAATCAATTTAGAATCAAATTAACTTTTTCAAAATTAATCGTAAAAGTATTAAAAAAGACATTCAAAAAGAAAAGACTGCATTTGAATCTTGCCAAAATTTTTTAAACGTCTATGTAAATATTTAACGATTTTTAAATACTCTCTCTCTCTCTTTCTGATAATGATCTCTTAATTTTTTTGTAAATTTATACACTCGATAAAATGTACTTAGTATTACTTAGTACTTTATGTCCTAATTTAATCTCGTTTTTTTAGTTGGTAGATAATTAGATTGTAAGATCATATTTGTGATATCCCTAAGTAGCTTTTATATGTATATCAAATGTATCCAAGGCTGCGGATGTGGTGTATTCACCTCAAAAAGAAAAGATTATGTAAGAATATTATTTCTATTATTTTAATACGTAACACAACCCCGGTAATTGAAATAGTGGTAAAAGAACGGCGCTAGTATGTAAACAACGACACAATTTTTTAAATAAAGATAGCTTTTATCGTAATCTTGTATTTTTTAAATCCTATACAAGTGTCTCTAAAATACGTGGATAATGGAGGTTCACAAATTTCTGCTCAATTGGCTCAAAATTCGTCGATTTCAATTGTTTCTTCTCTGAATGAGCCCATTTAGATTGAGCCTTCTGAAACTTGTTTAGTCTCTTATGACATTTCGATTACAGAAGTGGATAAGACAGAAAAAATGCAATTTTTTTAGTATAGTTTTATTGCACGTCCCTGTATTATCTCACAGTTCCATATCAAGTACTTTAATGCATCATACTTTAAATCGTCGGTATTTTCAAATTCTTTATTTTCTTTTGATAGCTGCGGATTATCAGTTAGTAGTCGAGATAAACACGTTTTGATTAAAAGAGTATCAGCAACAATTTCCAATATTGGAGTCTCCTTGTAGTCTGATGCAGGTGACATCGGTTTGGAAGAGGCTTTATTTCTTTCTCATGTCTGCATTAGTAACAGCAGAGGTTTTTGGATGGAAGGTGGACTTTAGTGGAGCTTCCAGATCTCTTTAATGTAATAAAGAGAACAAAATTTTTCTTCACTTTGTTTAATTGAGAAAACCTCAGAAGTCCATCTTTCAAATCACAATTAACTACAAGATAGACACACATCATGACAAAGAGAGCGTTGTTTTTTGGATAAATAAATCTTTTCTAGCCTTGCTTAAGACCAGGTGACTTCTTAGGTATCAGCTTGATCTTTTTCTATTAAAAATTATTTAATACATTCTAATGATGCTGCATATTTTCGAAAGCCATGCATTCCATCAATTCACCAAATGTGATATTTATGCACTTTTTGGCATTATTGAACCAACTAATTGCCTCAAGTTCCATTTCAACAAAAGCTTTTATCGTAGTCTTGTATTTTTTAAATCCTATACAAGTGTCTCTAAAATACGTGGATAACGGAGGTTCACAAATTTCTGCTCAATTGGCTCAAAATTCGTCGATTTCAATTGTTTCGTCTCTGAATGAGCCCATTTAGATTGAGCCTTCTGAAACTTGTTTAGTCTCTTATGACATTTCGATTACAGAAGTGGATAAGACAGAAAAAATGCAATTTTTTAGTATAGTTTTATTGCACGTCCCTGTATTATCTCACAGTTCCATATCATTTTATGAGGTGTAATGATGCAACTCAATAAACAATTCACTGTATCGTATTATTTCTTTGATGTGACAACGAAAAACCAACAAATAAAGCTGAGTATAAATTTGTTGCGTATCAATGTTCATAGTTACGTATCAAAACAGAATATTAACATAACATTACTTTTTCTGATACCTGGTTCTGGTATAACGAGTCCAATTCAAGTAAGAAATGAAGACGAGCCAACAGTGCAATTGACGATGTTCGATACAAATTTCCTACCAGCATCTTCTCTACAATTACTCAAAATTGGGAAGTTGAATTCTTCCAATAATATGACGTAGTCAACTCCTCGCTCCAGATGCTTTAAAATGTGGGTATTTCAAGAATCTCTTCTCTACTATCTCAAGCATGTTTCAATTTTGTACGAATTAACGCAGAGAAAAGTACTATTAACACGGTCAAGTTATTTTCTTACAATAATAATGATAATAATAGTTTTATTATTTCCCAAAGGATTGCAATTTTACATCACTACTACTATAATAACTGTTCTGTTAATTTTCTCCTCCTCGCTTCCATAACCTCCCGCAACCATCTTTTTCCTTCCACCCTCTCTTCCAACACACGCCAGCAATGCATCTCTTCCTCCCTCAATTCATTATACTGCACCAGGAGACCCTGTATGTGGGAGTCCGCCACATTTCCCCATATACTCTACACCCCCATTTCGCATCCTCCATTCAATATATGTTGACCCTCTCCTCATTCCCACACCTGAATCTGGCAACCAGCCTCTACTTTTCCTAATCCCCCTCCCTCATCCGGTATTTTGGTAGCCTCTCCGATATCATATCGTAATAATTCGAATTATACCTATCATTGTCCTTCCCTCTTGCATATCCACGTCTCAGTCCGTGAACTCCAACTGTTTTCACATTTCAATCCCGCCTCTTCTCTTTCTGATCACCCCTTTCGTTGAATGTCCCACCTTTCTATAGTACTTTTACCTTTCTTGCTGCCCATAACGTCCATTGCCCACTTCAATCTGTCTGCAGCACTCCTTCAAGATTTTACAATTTCCTTTAAAGTGATGGTTTCGGATAGATAGTGGGGAAATAAAGTTGTTATTAGCGTAGTGAAGGCTTAGGAAAGAGACGATCCGGGGTCGGGTTTTTATAGGAATTAAGGGAATTTTGGTATTTTAATTTAAAGACGGAAGGTAAATTTACTACTGTATCGAAAACAGGATAAATGGGAGACTCCTCGAAGACTGAATACTATGGAAGGCAAAGGGCCGGATGAAAGTTGAGCAGGGAAGAGATAAGGGACTAGGAATAGAAGCAGCAAGGGAACAGAGGGAGAAGCTGGAAAAGATATTAGGGGAAGAACTTAAAGAGGATTGGGGGGGTCTGATGCAGAGATAGATATTCGCAAAGGTAGTGATAAAGTTGGAAATCAGAAACAAGGAGGTGGAAGAGAGGGTGACATATGAGCAATGGGAAGAGAAAATGATAATGCGGTTGGAGTCGGAAGTGGCTAGGAGGTTGGAAGAGATGAAGGGCTTGATTACCAGGAGGGAATTTCAAGTAGATAAGGAGCAATTGAGTAGGATCTACGGAAAGATAAAAAGGGGGCAAAGGAAAGAGATGCAAGAAGAACAGGTAATGGTACAGATCTGGGAGAAAAACCTGAATGGGACGGGACTTCAAATGGGTAATGAGGAATATAGGAATGGGGCAAAGATTAAATTTAAAACAGGAAAGAGAGAAGGAAATATAATGTTCCAAACTTGTTTTTCCATTAAATACCACTTTTGATTTGCACAAGTTGCAAAGTTGTTATTAGCGTAGTGAAGGCTTAGGAAAGAGACGCTCCGGGGCCGGGTTTTTATAGGAATTAAGGGAATTTTGGTATTTTAATTTAAAGACGGAAGGTAAATTTACTACTGTATCGAAAACAGGATAAATGGGAGACTTCTCGAAGACTGAATACCATGGAAGGCAAAGGGCCGGATGAAAGTTGAGCAGGGAAGAGATAAGGGACTAGGGATAGAAGCAGCAAGGGAACAGAGTGAGAAGCTGGAAAAGGTATTAGGGGAAGAACTTAAAGAGGATTGGGGGTCTGATGCAGAGATAGATATTCGCAAAGGTAGTGATAAAGTTGGAAATCAGAAACAAGGAGGTGGAAGAGAGGGTGACATATGAGCAATGGGAAGAGAAAATGATAATGCGGTTGGAGTCGGAAGTGGCTAGGAGGTTGGAAGAGATGAAGGGCTTGATTACCAGGAGAGAATTTCAAGTAGATAAGGAGCAATTGAGTAGGATCTACGGAAAGATAAAAAGGGGGCAAAGGAAAGAGATGCAAGAAGAACAGGTAATGGTACAGATCTGGGAGAAAAACCTGAATGGGACGGGACTTCAAATGGGTAATGAGGAATATAGGAATGGGGCAAAGATTAAATTTAAAACAGGAAAGAGAGAAGGAAATATAATGTTACAAACTTGTTTTTCCATTAAATACCACTTTTGATTTGCACGAAAAGGATGTGTGTAAACTTACAAGGGGACCTTACGGGTTCGGCATCACCGATTTTGTTCATATTTGCAGGGATTGAAGATCAGTATTCGGACATCACTTTCCCGAACCAGTACGATGCAATGCTCAGAAATACTCGAGAAAATCGTAATGTCCGAGTACCGATCTTCAACCCCTGCAAATATGAACAAAATTGGTGATGCCGAACCCGTAAAGTCCCCGTGTTAGACCCCTTCTTCAGAACTTGTCCGTGATTTATTGTCTATGATGACAGTGGTTTCAAACAGACAAAAAAGCCTGAGTACTGGGAATATTACAAGTCACTAAGAAATTATCTAACATCAGGAATACGTAAAGAACAGATAAAAATATAAATTTTGTTGTAATTTGATCATTTGTACGATCAATGAACATCTTTAATCTAACCTAATTTACTACGGATGTTTAAAATCTAGGGACCTTACAGTCAGTGGAAGTTCCTTAAATTGTGCTATTAAAAATAAAAACAAACACCAGCACTGAACATGCACACACTCGCGCTTTACTCTGCTTTTACACATAATATTTAGATAACTAGCTCGGAAGGTTTTGTTCTCTTGAGTCTTCTCGTCTGGTTGGCATTATCAAGGAGCTGAATGGCCTCAATATTCACATGGTCGAAAGCCGCTGTTCATGACTCCTGGTAAATTTGTTCATTTACTATTTCGAAAATTCCAGGGTGCATCGACGATGTTCCTTACCATTTTAATCTGGAATCTTTGGATAATTTAGAGGTTGCTTACCCCATAGTTGAATCTCATATGTCCATATCGATTTCAAGATCTGTTTATACATTATATTCCGAGCTCATCCCGTTTCTTTTTGATATGAGCTTTCCAACGAAGTTTAGCATCTAAGGTTAAAGCAATCTAAGGTTGTATAATTAACAGGTCCAGATTTACTCTTATTTAAAGTAATTCTCCATTTTTAGTCATTAATTTTATTAATTGATGTCTGCTTCTTCACGATTGTCGCCTATGGCCAGAATGGCCGTGTCATCAGCAAAACTAGCGTTTTCTAGTTTAGGAATGTCATTAGTGTACAACAGGTATAGCATTGGCCCAAGTACACTTTCTAGTGGTACACCTGCATTAATTTGTTTTAAGTCTGGGTAAGCATCTTCTTGTTTTATTCTAAAAGCTCGCTCTGATATATACGAATTTAACAGTTGTGCATACTGTTTAGGCAAGAATTTGTTCAGTTGGTGGTTGAGATTCGTGCCAAACTTTATCAAATGCTTCAGCCATATCCAAGAAGACAGAAAAACGAGTTTCTTTTGCTCCATCGATTTTTGTAACTCTACGGTGGAGTGTTCCTCACTAAACCTAAACTAATGTGATGCTATAATTTTTTTTTCCTCAAGTATAGGATTTAGTATTATCAATATTATTTTCTCAAATAATTTTGATAACACTGGCAATAGCGATATTGATGTGTATGACGCAACTTCGTTTGGTGGTTGCTCTGATTTAGGGATCATTAAGATCTCGGCAACCTTCCACAAGGCAGGCACATACTTGAGTCTAAAGGCTGCATTGATTATATGTGTTAGTTTAACTATAGCTTTCCTTGGCAACGGTTTCAAAATTTTATCTGTAATTAGGTCAAAACCAGGAGTTTTGTTCGAGTCAATATTTTCTTTGATTACATTAGATATCTCCTATCATAGTATCCCTATCTGGTGTTATCAGTTCTAACTGCTTTTCTCCTGCGATGGGTTTAAATGTGTTTGCTAGATGTTCTGCAAATCTGTTTGCTTTTTGCTCATTATTTCTAGCCCAGCTTCCATCTGTATTTCTAATTGCACCGATTTGGGGTCTAAAATGCTTAAATGTGGAATTCGATGTTATATGCCTTACTAAGACTGATAAAAACTGAGGGTGTTCTTATTGGCGTTGCAGCGTATATTCATGTAACTGTTCAGTCTGGCTGGTTCACCAGAGCTGACGCTGTGCATGACTCATATTTGTTGCGTTTTTATTGCTTCAGGATCCACCAGCGCCCGCTCCGGTGGTTTTCTGGATGTTCTTTCCCTTTGCGATTTGTATCAGCTGAATTATCATAAGAACTTTTTCTTAAACATGCTTGCTCTTATTCTTACTAACTCTACTGATTTATATCCAATTTTTCATTGTAGTGATCCATTAAATCCTGAGCACAGTGCGCATTACACTCTAGAGTTTTCAAATGCAATGTTTTTTGTTTTAGAAAAGCCCGGTTTCCTAAAACCGTGCTTCCTATGTAAATTGGTATGGAAACTGTTGCACTGGTTTTGAGTGAAATGCAGTTTGACAGACACTGATGGTATCCCATCCATTCTACTTAAAGAATGTTCTTGCTGTTTGTCTCATCCTTTAACTATTTTATTTAATGTGCGCTATTAATTGAGTGTGGGCGTGTTTTCTTCAGTGTGGAAGCGTGCTTTCGTCGTTCCCATTTTTAAAACTGGTGTCTTTACAAAAATTCTGATGACGTTAACAAATTTTTCGCGTAAGATCGAGTGGCACAAATTCGGATCTCTTCTGCCAATGTATTAAATTTTCGTAGCATCTCGCCCATGCCTTTTACCTTTTATTGATGTTTGTTCACGCCAATTGCATACGAAGCGACGTGCCGTCATTCAAATTTTTTCAAATTTTTTTTTTCAAAAACTAAAGCCCAGCTAAACTATCGAATAAGCTTAAGAACTAAAAAAAGTGTAAAATGGCCTTATCTATGAAGTTTCTTATGGCATAGTTTTGCCAATTCTTTCATCATTCTTTTTGTCACATTTCTCAAGCATTATGGTACGTGCATCTTCAATCAACGTATAGTTAAGCAGGATTTTTTTGTTTGTTATTACCCAAAAAATTATATTTTCTGGTAGCTTCACTTAGATAAACAATTTGTTTACTAATCTCAGGTCGGACACTACTTCAAAATGCTTGCTTGCAAAAGGGTCATTAATGAGTAAGACAATATCAAAGAGGAACATAAAAACAAGTGTATTTGGTGAATTTCTATTTTTTTATTATTGTAATCACTAACTCAACAATTAATTGCTTAATAGATGGCAAAACTTTCCCCAAAATTAAACAAAAATAAAAAACGTGGAGATTATTCATCATATTCATCATAATTCTCTTTAATCTACTGCAAATGGCTAAAATTTTCCGATTAATTGCATCAATTTCAATCTTTTGAGAACTTATAACCTCATTTTTATTCAACAACTTCTCATTTTCCACTTTTTCATACATCCTTTTATACTTTTTTTGAACAAAATCACCCAAATCTTCAATAAACTCCATATTCGGACTAATCTCCGTTTAATTCTCTACAAATTATCTATAAAAATTCCTATACCTATTTATTATTGTTTTCTTCAAATGGGAAAATTCATCAATATAAATATTAAAATCACATTTTGGTTGATTTTGTAATTTTTCCTTGATTTATCACTCAACAAGGTAATGAGTTGATTTAGACTTGCACTGATTTAATGATTGTCTTCCCTAATTTGATTTAGTGCTAAATCGGGCGTAAAATTTTAAAAATTTCGCTTTCATTTTCGGAAAATCTTGTTTCTTGCCATAAACAGTTGTCATGCCAGCGAAGAAAAAAATTTGTGGGAGGTGTGGTCAGTTGGTAGGGAGAGGCACCCCTGGTGTTCAATGTGACTATTGTCGTGCGTGGTTTCATGCGAAATGGGTGGATATCGCCAGAAAATCTGTGGTGGCATCATCGCGTCATAGTGATGTTTTCCTGCTGATCATGTTCCGCCTGTTACCCTTGAAACTGTTTGCGAAATGATTTTGGGGAATGCGGACGGAGATGCAGGAAATGACTTCGCGATATGAAGATTTGGTTGAATCGGTTCAATTTTGTAGTCTGATTTTGAGATTACGATGAAACTTTGAGGATCAAATAAAGATCATAGGCGAGTTTATGTATTTTGAGCAGATGTTGACGTGGTTCATCGTGCCCACTTTTAGAATAAATGAACTTCCCATAGCATCAAAACGAATACCTGAAATTAACATCATCCACCTCACTCCGTGCCAAAGTACGAAATTCAAATAATTCCTTAAATGCACATAAAGTGTTGCTTTTGTAAAATTGCAACAAATTACGATCAATGTCGTTGTTTGAAGTTATATTGAGAAAACAATTGTTAAATTCATCTGCATCGAATAAATTCTCAGGCGCTTCACTATTTTTAGACTTACATCATCAGTATATGTTCTCCATATTTTACAAGCATGTTAATTTTGAAAAATAGTATTCATGTATATTTTCTGTTCTTTACATATTACAGATGTTAGATAATTTCCTAATGACTTGTAATACTCCCAGTGCTCAGGCGTTTTTGTCTGTTTAAAACGACTCAAAACCTTATCTCTCGTTTCAATCATAAACCTAATGGCAGAAGTCAACCAAAGTGATTTTCTGGTTTTCCTGCTGATAATGTTCCGCCTGTTACCCTTAAAACTGTTTGCGAAATGATTGCGGAAATACGAACGGAGATGCAGGAAATGACTTCGTGATATGAAGATTTGGTTGAATCGGTTCAATTTTGTAGTCTGATTTTGAGATTACCATGAAACTTTCAGGATCAAATGAAGATCATAGGCGAGTTTATGTATTTTCAGCAGATGTTGACGTGATTCATCGTGTCCCGCATGCTGCTGGGAATCAGAATCGTGGATCTAATCCAAAGGGTTTTGTGGTTAAGTTTTATTGTCGTATTAACAGGAATAACTTCCTAGCTGCTACAAAACTAAAAAAGTGATCTTGTCCTCCTCTGGCCAAATGTTGTTTCATTAACGAACACCTGACGTCTTCAAATAAGCTGTTGCTACGTAGAGGGAGGAAGGTTGTCAGAGAGAAGAGCTAGGAGGGATTGTAAGATACATGTCTGTCCCTTCGATATTGATAAACTTTAAGATTTTTTTTTGTTTTTAGTGTTTTTTATTGATATTACGTGATCGGTTGCTTTATCATTTTATTATCAGAACATTCGAGGTTTGCGCACCAAATTGCAATCTTTGCACAACAATATCTTAAATGCGGAATTCGATGTTATATCCCTTACCAAGACTTGGCTACATCCCGGTATTTATTCCTCCGAAGTATTTCCCTCTTCCTTTAACATTTTCGGATGTGATCGTCCTAACGTCGTCAACAGAAAACGAATCTCCAAACGTACACTACTTCGAAATGCTTACTTGAAAAAGGGTGATTAATGAATAAGATATTTATTTATTAATTTCTATTTTATTATTATTGTATGCACAACTCAGCAATTAATTGCTTAATAAATGGCAGAACCTTCCACAAAATTAAACAAAAATAGAAAACGTGGAGATTATTTATTGAAAAATATCCTAATACAAAAAAATATTTCAGCAACAAAAATGAAAATATAAGAATTTTAACCTAAATGAAAACTTTGGCACTAGATATTAAGAAAAATAAATTAACTCATAAATATAATAACCTATCCTCTAATTAAGTAAACGAACACATTCATTCATCTCTGTTTCTATCTCTCAGTGGACTTGCAAAACTCTCATGCAAATTATTTTCTTTATTCGCTTCATTTTCCTTCACAAGTACTTTGTGTACTTTTTTCTTTTTTGGCGATTTTCCAACCATTGCTAATTCAGATTTCAATTTTTCAATAATTTTCGTTTGGGCACGAAGTTTCGATTCCATCGTTTCTTTTTCCTTTAAAAATAATTAATTCATTCATGATTAATTACTATACATATATAGATGTCTCAATTAAAAGATTATTGTCTTTTAATTATCAGAATATTATTTGGGGAACATTTTAGGAAATTATTATCTAAAATAGCCAAATATTTTTAAAATTATACACATTGTGTATTTCCAGAGTTTAGTTTTTCCATCCGTTTTCATATAATTCGCAAAAATTTTCAAAAAAACGATGTTGTATCTTTTTGCAAATAATCTTAAATCGATGAGTTTATTCAAAAATGTATAAGAGTAAAAATAATTTTAAACTAAAATGGACTTTTCCAGCATTTATCAATTTATAAAATAAATCATATTAAAAATATTTTAATTTTAAAGATCCTCATCTTAATCATTCCTAGTTTTAAACAAAAAATTTTTGCTTCTCTAATTTTTTTTTTTTTTGATTCAAATCATTCAACAACATACAAAAAAATTTATAAAACCTACCTTAATCAAACTAAAATGCTTCTCCTTCAAATCCACAATATACTTAATCTTCTGCTTCTGATTTTGATGCCCCAAAACCTCAGCATACCTCATCCCAACCGACCTCGCCTCATTCTCAGCATCCGCTTTCTGCGAAATCAAATTATGCCACTCAACTTTATAATCCTCCAATTGCTGTTTAAACGGCCCAACCAAAATCTCTTTTTCCCCAGCAATCCTCTGCAACTCGACATTTTTCGAACTAATCTCATCGCATTTTTGAGCCAAATTCTCATATTTTTGAGTCTGATCGATATAACTCCGATTAATCTCATTCATCTCATTAATAACCGTCTCATAATCTCTAGCTTTCGCTCTGTAATAATCACAATATTCCGAATACGTTTTTTTCTTTTCTTTTAATTGGGCGATTTGTTTGTGTAAGGCTTCGATTTCTTCTTGTTCTTGTTTCGATTTGAGGATTTCTTCGTGTAATTGGGCGTTTTGGAGTTGTTCGTATTTTAGTTTTTCTTTAATTTCTTTTTTGGCGGTTTTGAGTTGGTCTATTTTTGATTTTGATTGTTCTAGTTCTAATTTTAAGGTGGAGATTTTGTCTTCGAAGAGGCGATTATTTTTTTCTAGGTGTTCTATTTCATTATTCGCTAAATGGATTAAGTTATAAGCTTTTGAATTAACAATTTCTTGTTCGTACAAGCACTTAACAACCTCTTGCAAATCATATTCCGTTGTTTCAGCTTTAATTTTATAATCCAAACTCATTTTTGAGGCCGATTCTTTATACACTTCAACAGTTTTTAACAAATTATTTTCTAAATCTTTCAAATTATCCTCATACAATTTACTTGTCGATTCCTTTTGGAAATTTAAATCGTCATTTAATTTCGTTATCGCATCCAATTTATCATTTAATTTTGATTTTTTCTCCTTCAAATTCAAAGTTTTTTCCTCAACCTCTTTAGTTTCGTTCTTAAGTTGAACCACATCGTTATCTGACTCAATTAACTTCTTCGTTAAGGCATCGATAGTCTCCCTAGTTTTATGTATCGTAACGTTATAAGTAAAATGATCATTTTTTAAATTACTCTTATAAATTTTTTAACAGAAATAATTGATGCAATTAAAATAGCAGAAAACCGAAAGATTTCGAAATTTTGGTGTTTTAAACACGCCAGTTATCTTGAAACCTATGAAATATTTATTTTTGTCTTTTGATTATCTTATTTGTCACGTAAAAATATCTTTGGATACCAAATTTCAGCTTCTGTTCTAAAGCATCTTGTTTATGAGATATCGCTAAAAAAGTACTTTCTGAGTGCCATCTTTAAAGGGCTTTAGCGCTCTTAGGAAGCGTTTTCAGACCGGACTTTATATAAACTTTTCTTTATGATTATACATGTAGGATCACCCCTTTCAGCATATAGGCGCAGTTTCTGGACAGTCTGTATATACAACTAAATTTTTCTGCCCAATTGTCTTTTTCAAAAATGTATGTTATATAGTATGTTATTACTATTTTAACCTTAACTATTCAGAAAATCACTAAAACAACATACATTTTATGAGTCTAAGTACGAAGGCTTTCACAACTGGTGTTAATTGAACTAAAATTAGAACTAACACTAGTAACTATCACTAGGACTAATACTAGATCTAAAATTAGAAACTCTCGGATTTTGCAATGTGTCTTTTGAAAAAATGTTTGACGTTTTGTATGCCATGTTGTCTAATTATTGCGTGGCGCCCGGTTTGGGAGTCATGTTCGTCTTCACCACCATCTTCGATGTTCTGCTAAGTTTCCAGCCATCTGCTCTATTGACGTTGTCTTATGTCAGTGGATTTCTATGGCTTCCCTTGTCAACCTTTGGTGATATTCATTAGTTCTAGCCAGCACTTTTGTTTTGTCAAAGTCTGAGAGTTTACAGATTCCGTTTCTATGGTAAACTTGATCAAGGTTTCAAAGGAGTGTATTGGTCAGTAGGAACTATGGCATATGGTGGAACTTGGAGTGTATCGGAAGGAGACCCACACCTACAGGTACTTAGAGCCAACATCACACCATCATCCCCAACAGAAGAGGTCCGTGATCCGTACTTTGTGTCAGCGAGCAGCAAGAATTTGTAAAAGAGAAAACGTAAAGAAGGAGGGACGGTTTCTACAGGACGTATTGTAGAGGTATGGATATACTTTGAAGGACATCAACCGAACCACCAAGTACCATAAGCAGAGGGAAGATGCAGCAACTACAGAACCACCTAGATTTATCCATCTTCCTTATGATTCCAGTGTGACGGAACAAATTGCAAGACACCTTAAGAGAAATGACATCGTGGTGTGATATAGAACGGTCACCAAAATTCGGAATACAATCCGAATTATTTACGTTGAACTTGCACTAGTTGTGGCAAGTTTTACGTAAATTGTTCTGACTTAATCTCTGCATAAGTCATTTTTTCGACTTACACGATACGACTTAATAATAATTATGTATTATACATATTAATAATTATTTAACGTCTAAAAGCAATAGTTTCCACTAAAGAGAATGGAAAATCCTGTCTACAAAAATTTTGATGACGTTTCCGAGGTATTCGTGTAAGATCAAGATCTCTTCTTCCAATGCATTAAATTCTCGTGGCATCTCGCCTATGCATCTTCTATTGGTTTTTATTCACACTAATTGCGCGCGAAGCGACTTGACGTCATCAAAGGTTTTTCAAATTTTTATTATTTTTTTTTTTCAAAAACTAAAGCCCAATTAAACTATCGAATAAGCTTAAGAACCCCTATTTATAAAGTATATTATGGCCATAGTTTTGGCGATTCTTTCATCATTCTTTTTGTCACATTTTTCAGGCAGGTTTCTTTTTGTTTGTTATTACCCAAAAAATAAGGTTTTCTGATAGTTTCACTTAGATAAATAATTTGTTTCTATGATTAGTCTCTGATTGTCACACCATCAGAGACTTGGCAAACAAAATTTTAATCGATTTTTGGACGAAAACGAATCTCAGGTCGGACACTTCAAAATGCTTGCTTGTAACAGGGTCATTAATGAATAAGATAATATCAAAGAGGGATATAAAAGCAAGTGTATTTGGTGAATTTCTATTTTTCACAATTCAGCAATTAATTGCTTAAATTTATTAAACAAAAATAAAAAATAAACATTAATTTGAATTATTTACGTGTAACACATATAAATAAAAACAGAAGGAAAGGATTTTTACACGTAGAGACAGGAATAAATATGAAAAGAAATGATAGCAGCGCTGGGATAAAAAACGTGGAGATTTAAAAAAATAAAAACGTGGAGATTATTTATTGAAAAATATCCTAATACAAAAAAAATATTTCAGCAACAAAAATGAAAATATACGAATTTTAACCTAAATGAAAACTTTGGCACTAGATATTAAGAAAAATAAATTAACTCATAAATATAATAACCTATCCTCTAATTAAGTAAACGAACACATTCATTCATCTCTGTTTCTATCCCTAAGTGGACTTGCAAAACTCTCATGCAAATTATTTTCTTTATTCGCTTCATTTTCCTTCACAATAATTACTTTAACTTTTTTCTTTTTCGGCGATTTTCCAACCATTGCTAATTCAGATTTCAATTTTTCAATAATTTTCGTTTGGGCGCGAAGTTTCGATTCCATCGTTTCCTTTTCCTTTAAAAATATTCAATAATTAATTCATTCATGATTAATTACTATAAATATATAGATGTCTCAATTAAAAGATTATTGTCTTTTAATTATCAGAATATTATTCAGGGAATATTTTAAAAAATTATTATTTAAAATCACCAAATACTTTTAAAATTATACACATTGTATATTTCCAGAGTTTACCCATTCATTTTCATACAATTCGCAAAAATTTTCAAAAAAACGATGTTGTATCTTTCTGCAAATAATCTTAAATCGATGAGTTTATTCAAAAATGTATAAGAGTAAAAATAATTTAAACTAAAATGGACTTTTCCAGCATTTATCAATTTATAAAATAAATCATATTAAAAATATTTTAAATTTAAAGATCCTCATCTTAATCATTCCTAGTTTTAAACAAAAAATTTTTGCTTCTCTAATTTTTTTTTTTGATTCAAATCATTCAACAACATACAAAAAAATTTATAAAACCTACCTTAATCAAACTAAAATGCTTCTCCTTCAAATCCACAATATACTTAATCTTCTGCTTCTGATTTTGATGCCCCAAAACCTCAGCATACCTCATCCCAACCGACCTCGCCTCATTCTCAGCATCCGCTTTCTGCGAAATCAAATTGTGCCACTCAACTTTATAATCCTCCAATTGCTGTTTAAACGGCCCAACCAAAATCTCTTTTTCCCCAGCAATCCTCTGCAACTCGACATTTTTCGAACTAATCTCATCGCATTTTTGAGCCAAATTCTCATACTTTTGAGTCTGATCGATATAACTCCGATTAATCTCATTCATCTCATTAATAACCGTCTCATAATCTCTAGCTTTCGCTCTGTAATAATCACAATATTCCGAATACGTTTTTTTCTTTTCTTTCAATTGGGCGATTTGTTTGTGTAAGGCTTCGATTTCTTCTTGTTCTTGTTTCGATTTGAGGATTTCTTCGTGTAATTGGGCGTTTTGGAGTTGTTCGTATTTTAGTTTTTCTTTGATTTCTTTTTTGGCGGTTTTGAGTTGGTCTATTTTTGATTTTGATTGTTCTAGTTCTAATTTTAAGGTGGAGATTTTGTCTTCGAATAGGCGATTATTTTTTTCTAGGTGTTCTATTTCATTATTCGCTAAATGGATTAAGTTATAAGCTTCTGAATTAACAATTTCTTGTTCGTACAAGCACTTAACAACCTCTTGCAAATCATATTCCGTTGTTTCAGCTTTAATTTTATAATCCAAAATAATTTTTGAAGCCGATTCTTTATACACTTCAACAGTTTTTAACAAATTATTTTCTAAATCTTTCAAATTATCCTCATACAATTTACTTGTCGACTCCTTTTGGAAATTTAAATCGTCATTTAATTTCGTTATCGCATCCAATTCATCATTTAATTTTGATTTTTTCTCCTCCAAATTCAAAGTTTTTTCCTCAACCTCTTTAATTTCGTTCTTAAGTTGAACCACATCGTTATCTGACTCAATTAATCTCTTCGTTAAGGCATCGATAGTCTCCCTGGTTTTATGAATCGTAACGTTATAAGTAAAATGATCATTTTTTAAATTACTCATTTCAAGTTCCTTCTTTAACAAAGCATTTAATAAATCTCTCTCAACCAATTTATGTTTATCAACAGCCAAATCATAATCCTTACACAATTTATCATACTCAACAAAATCAGTTTTATTTCTTCGTTCCTCGATCAACTCATTTTTAACCCCATCCACCTCCTCCTTCAATTTATCCCGTTCCAATTCACTCTCAGAAATTGTATACTCCCCAATTTTCTCACATTCTCTCAAAACAGCCTCACTCTCATCACATTGAGCTTTCAACTTAGCTTTATAAGCCAACTCAATAACTTTACATTCTTCCTCGGCTTGAATTCTCCCCAAACGAAGCGATTCATCATAATTCTCTTTAATCTGCTGCAAATGGCTCAAATTTTCCGATTTAATCACATCAATTTCAATCTTTTGAGAACTTATAATCTCATTTTTATTCAACAACTTCTCATTTTCCACTCTTTCATACTCCCTTTTATATTTTTTTTCAACAAAATCACCCAAATCCTCAATAAACCCCATATTCGGATTTATCTCCGTTTTATTTTTATTCCTTCTCCAAATCGTCTCAACCCCTTCATCATCATCAAAACAATCACATTCAATATCCCTCATTTTCTCGAGAATTTTCATCTCTAATTCTTTAATATTCTCGTGATGGGTCTGATAACAATTTTCGATACTAATTTTATGAGCATATTTAACCGCTTCTAATTTACTTTTTAATAACTCCAATTCTTTCTCTTTCCCCTCGATTCTTTTTTGGCTATCATCCAAACTATAAGCATACTTAGCAAGAGATGTATTAAAAAATTCCGTCAACTTCTCACTGTTATAAGAAACTTTCGCATACTCGGAACTAAACCAACTCAAAACCTGATTATGAGCATCTTTTAACTCCCCGCATTCAACCAACAAATCACGAATTTGATTATTTAACTTCTTCTGATCGTTAAAAAAGCATGTTTTAATAACTTGAAGTGAAACTCCGTGTTCTTTCGTCATTCTCTCCAACTCCAACTTAAATTTATCACCTTCTTTCTTTATTAAATCTTTCTTCAACTGCAAATAAGCACTTTCTTCTTTCAAATTAGTTAATTTCTCAAGTAACTCCTTTATATGTACATCCTTATTTTCACACTCAACAATTTTTTCGTTCAAAGCTTCGGAATCTTCATTTTTCAACGATTCTTTCCCCACAATTGGTTTCGATTTCTTAACCGATTTCGGCTTTAACACAATTTAAATCAAAATTAGATTAAAACATCAAATAAATAACTTACAGTTCGAAATCGAGATGACCCATTCGATGAAATTGAACCGTTATCATCTTTATCGGTAATAACACGATTATTTCCTTTGGGGTTGTAATGGGCTGGGGATGGGGTACAATCTAAGTTAAAATACACAAAAAAGAATAAAATTAAAAATTGTGTTTTAAAAAAAGTGAGGTTATGTTACCTGTGATGTCGTTGAAACGGGTTAATTTTGCTTTTGGGAAAGACATCGTCTTGTTCTTGTTAAGTATTGCAAGAAATGAGGATAATTCGTTGATTTTAAACCATTTGAACTTGAATTAAAGCTTTAAACTTGGAGGATGTAGATTTTTAACGGGTTTGACGCGAATGACGGTTAAGAAAACAAGTGACGGGTAAAAATTTGAATTGGCCAATCAGAAGGAGGATGAGAAAAGGTGGTTGTGCAAAAGAAATTTAAAAAAGTTAAACTTAAAATATTGATTAAATTAAAATGAATGCTTTACTTTATAGATTATTGTTATTTTAATTAAATAATATCAATTAAATATTAAAACGTTTTTGCTTAATTTGTTTTAGAAAATTTATCTAATACAGCGCCATCTCTCGCTAAAATTCCAATACAATTTTAAAAATCTTATTGAATAATAAATAAATCATATTTTAAAAAATACGTTACAACGAATGAAATATAATATGTTAATTATATAAAAAAATGTAATTAATAATTATAATTATAATTGACGCATAACTAAAATTATTTCTTTATTATTTAAATAAAGCGCCATCTATCGTTGAACTCTCAAATTGAATCTTATTTAAATAATTTAAAAGTATTTAAAATTTATTAAATATAATATTTCAACAAAAAAGAAATTTAGCGTTTAATTAAATATAATATATATATATTTCTTATTATATTTCATATTCACCAAAGAGATGTTAAAAGATGATGTGATTTTGACGTTTAGGATCACGAAAAAAACGATAAAATTTAAAAGATCGTTAAGGTCTTATTTTTGAAAGTGAAGAAATGGCTTGTATATCAAATTGAAGGTTGAACCTTCCTCTTTAAAATGATGTATAACTCGTTGTTTTAATTTGGAATCGATTCCACCTAAAAAGTGTTAAAGGATGATGTGTTTTTGTAGCATGACGAAAAAAATATAAGAAGTGAAAAATCGTGAAAGTTTTACTTTTGAAAATGAAGAAATCAGTTGTATATCAAATTGAACGTTGAACCTTCCTCTTTTAAACGATGTATAACTCGTTGTTTCAATTTGGAATCGATTCCACCTAAGAAATGTTAAAGGATGATGTGTTTTTGTAGCATGACGAAAAAAATATAAGAAGTGAAAAATCGTGAAAGTTTTACTTTTGAAAATGAAGAAATCAGTTGTATATCAAATTGAACGTTGAAACTTCCTCTTTTAAACGATGTATAACTCGTTGTTTCAACTTGGAATCGATTCCACCTAAAAAATGTTAAAGGATGATGTGTTTTTTTAGCATGACGAAAAAAATATAAGAAGTGAAAAATCGTCAAAGTTTTACTTTTGAAAATGAAGAAATCAGTTGTATATCAAATTGAACGTTGAACCTTCCTCTTTTAAACGATGTATAACTCGTTGTTTCAATTTGGAATCGATTCCACCTAAGAAATGTTAAAGGATGATGTGTTTTTGTAGCATGACGAAAAAATGTAGCATGAATCTTTAAGAAATACTTACATGATATAAAAAAGACAGGTACAGACGAATATTGGTTCTCCCAAAATGCAGATTCAGCGGAGCATACCTTGTTTCATTGTGAAGAGTTTAGTTTGCAAACACTGCAATGTAAAGAGATATGTAGCCAAACAGTGAGGAAAGAAAACATGATAAGAAATTTTTTCGAAGATGAGGTCAAATAGGGCGTAGTAAGTGACATGATTACAGCGATCATGAAGACAAAAGAACAAACGAAAGAAATTTGGAGCAAGAAGGGTAAGTCAGAATAGGAACCAACGCTACGCTGTAAGTAAGATACTGGAATGGGAAGGAACGAAGTAGACGAAGAGTAGAAGAAGAACAAAACGAGGGGGATCACACCTCATCTGGTTTGCTCCGCCAAAAATGAGAAAGATTAAGTGAAGACGGAAGGAAAATCCGACCACAAGAGGGAAGAGGAGCAACATGAGTGGGTACCCCCCTTCATTCAGGTATGTAATTATTAGCTGAATTTTTCAAAAAGTTATGTATGTCTTTTTATGTTCTGTTGTTCCGCCAAAATGAGCAAGACGAAGGAAGCAAGAAGGAAGTGCCGACTGCAAGAGGAAGAGGAGTGAGTCGAGAGAATACATCAAACAGAAAAGTGGGAAAGGAAAGGGATGTAGAGAATGAAAGAAGGGAGAGAAATGAAGAAAGGTATCGGAACCAACATGATGGAAGGAAGGAAAAAGGAGGGAAGCGATTCCAAAGGAAATAAAGTACCCCGAAGAAATGCCCTAACGGGTGGCTCCGAGAGAAGAGGGGGTCACTATTTAGTAAGGATGGGCTAACTATGATTTTGGCTGACTGACTGGTCGGCCGATTAATCGACCATTGCTGATCATGCCGACAGAAGCACAGTGGGGCCAAGCAAAGAAAAATTTGGAAAAATTTTTACTTGATTAAGTTCATAGCGGATGGGTCTAAATAGAATTAATGATAACGCATTTTAAGTTCCGTAAACTTTAGTATTGATTGCATACTTTACTGTGTAACGCAAAAATTAAAAAATTTTATTTACTGTGTAACGCAGTGTTCTTCAACCATAGACATAGCGCGGAATCGCTTTCTTGAAATACCTTTTTTATGGAACCCTTCGTTCGGTAACCCACCCAGATTTGATTTTAGGCATGATCCATCTCTGCCTTCCTTGTAAAAACTCTATGCAAGAGTATATCTAGATCAATATCTGACTGCATTTAGATTTCTCTTAGAGAATTGCTGCTAAGGGCATCAATTCTTCATCAATCCTTTAATTTTTTCCAAACCCTTTGTAAAAATCTAATATGTCTTTAATTCGTCATGAGATTGACCTCTAAACTATTCATGCAGTATTGTTAATGGCTCATTTGATGTAATTTTTTTTGGGAGTTTATTTGGATCGAGACTTGACACTGCTTCTAGAAGACTTAATTTGCTTCTAGAGAACTTAATACTGCTTCCAGAAGACTTGAAATTGCTTCTAGATTACTTCATGCTGCTTCCGAAAGACTTGTAATGTCTCAAGAAAACTTGAATTGCTTACACAATACTTGATACTACTTACAGAAGATTTATACTAATTCCTGCAGAATTGAACTGCTTCCAAGAGATTTGCTGCTGCTAATGGAAGATTTGATATTGCTCCTAGAAGACCTGAAATGTTTCCAGAAGACTTAATATTGCCTCTGGAAGACTTGATACTACAATATTAAATTTTAGAGTATTAGATTTGGTCTGCTTCCAGAAGAGTTGATACATAAGAATTGATATTGCTTCCATAGACTTGATACTGCTTCCAACAAAAAACATGAAAAGCTGCCAGAAGAATTGAACTCCAAATGACTTACTACTGCCCCTAGAAGACTTAATACTTTAGAAAGACTTAAAATGCTAAAGGCATCAATTCTTTCACAAATCCATTAATTTTATCCTAACTGGACCAATGTTGTCATGTACAAAGGTAGAAACTTTGTAAAAATCTAATATGTCTTTAATTCTTCATGTCAGATTGACGTCGCGTTGCATTAACTCATGGAACTGCAGACTCCGGATATACTCTTCCCCTCCACTTCCAGGTATGTATGATATTAGAATGAACTAAATTAAAAATTACCCGAGTTATTTTTTCCTCCTGAGTTACTCCTGATGAGAAAGCTTGGTATGCGAGGAAGAGGCCTAACGAAGGGCAGTAAGTGATGAGTGAAGGAGAGGGGACTCGGGGGGGTTCAAGCTCTCCCGTGTCCAGGTCTGTGTACCGTAATGCTGCCAATGGAAATGAGTGTTGTAGACGGCGAGGAAGATAATGGGAGATGTAAGATGAAAGAGGTTTCGGTTTTGTTTTTTCCCCGATGAAATGCCCCGATGGGCGGTTCCGGGAAGAGTTTTAAATGGTCGGGATGTTCTCTATACTCCAACCCGTCACTTTTGGCCGTTTTAGATCCATAGGCCATATGTCTGTCGTGCAGATTTCCTAATCCCCTATATAAAAAAAAAAGACTCCGGATATACTGTGTACAAAATTTTTAAACTCTAAACTACTCATGCAGTCATCTGATGTAATTTTTTTTTTGAAGTTATTTGGACCGAGACTTGACACTTCTTCAAGAAAACTTAATTTGCTTCCAGAGGTCTTAATACTGCTTCCAGAAGACTTGAAATTGCTTCTAGATTCCTTTATGCTGCTTCCGAAAGACTTGTAATGTTTCAAGAAAGCTTGAATAGCTTTCACAATACTTGACACTGCTCATAAAAGATTTATACTAATTCCCGCAGATTTGAACTGCTTCCAAGAGACTTGCTGCTGCTCCTGGAAGACTTGATACTACTTCTAGAAGACTTGAAATACTTCCAGAAGACTTTATATTGAGAAGACTTGATACTACTTGTATTAGATTTGGTCTGCTTCTAGAAGAGTTGATACACAAGAATTGATATTGCTTCCATAGACTTGATACTGCTTCAAACAAAAAACATGAAATTCTGCGGAACAGAGGATGAAGAACAGTTCTTACAACCTCACCTCTTTCATTGTTTTAAAACTAATTCTGTATTCTTCAAATGGGTGGTCTCATTGTGTAGACGGAAAGATGCCACGTCCCGTCAGAAACGCAACCATCCATTCAACTTTGTTTCTCACTTCAACTCTGTCAAAAATATATAAAAAATGTATTCAAATTAACATATTATATTATCAATACTTTGATACTTCGATATTTTCAATACTTTGAATAGTATCGGTACCACGAAGGTATCGATACTCGATACCTCATTTAAGATATCGCCCTGCCATAGTCTAAACCTATATCGTTCTCGAAATTTCTTTAAACATTTTAGCGATAGTTACATTTTCTGCAAGGTAATAGTAACATTTAGGATTTTCCACAAAATAAGTGAATATTTTTCTTATTGCAGCTAATTCAGTTGTACACCTTTGAGATCGCGTTGCCTTTTCATCAAAATTGCCAGCCTAACATTGGAGGAGAAATTCAAATTATGTTTTAGATATCCTCATGCGAAATATTTTTATTCCGAAGCCATCAGTTTTCCAAAAATTATCAAGGTTTTGATGAACTTCTCGAAATACATCTTTCAAGTTTTGAATTGACTAGAATTTTTCCTGTCTATGGTACATATACTCCACTGAGTACTCTTTTTCTCTATGGTAGAGATAAATAGTACAATATAAAAGGTATCACTTTTTACTTTTTTTTCTGCTCCTAAAACTCTTATATCGTCGATATCATAGTCAGTATCACAATCAACGGATTTGATTTCCAAATTGTTCTTTATATTAGATTCTTTTGAACCTTCAAGTTTTCTGATAAACCAGTTCAGATTCAGATAAACCATTATACTTTAACTAGTTTTTGGAATTTATATGATACACTAACCTAGTAGTTTCGTGAACTTACATGTGATTAAAGAAGGGTTAATACTTAATTACGTATTTTCGTGATCTTATTTTAAAGCCTACCAGGGAAAAAGAAAATGAACAAGATTTGCCATTCATTGCATGATTTTGATAATTTCATCATATCTCAACAACTGCAACAGATAGATATACGAACATGTAGTAATGATTAGTTAATTAAATTCTCTATCTAATAAGCAAACCAAATATGGAGTGTGCAATTTAAAATTTTCAATTTCTTTGTGATTGAATATGCTAAAACAGCACATTTTTGAACATTCTCTTTAAGACAGGACGTTGATACCAATGGCACTTTATTTAAGGACATGCAAGAAGTAATTGTCACTAATTTTAGCTTTCTAGCTCGACCAGTATTTAAGAAATTAAGATTTAAAAGTAACAGTTTTAATTGCAAAAAAGCTTTTAAGTAAAATAATTAGAATTGAGAATACAGAGTATTTAATAAGAACTATATCATTGTCATCTTATGTAACTCCTATATCATCATTATCATTATCTCAACTCAATTATCAATCATGTATGTGTATGTAATTTGTCACTTAAAGGGGACACCTGTATATGATCTGCCATTCATTGCATGATTTTGATATTTCCGTCAATATCTTAACATCTGAAGCAGATACGTATAGGAACATGTAGTAATGATTTGTTAATTAAATTCTTTATCTAATAAGCAAATCAAATATGGAGTGTGCAATTTAAAATTTTCAATTTCTTTGTGATTGAATATGCTAAAACAGCACATTTTTGAACATTCTCTTTAAAACAGGACGTTGATACTAATGGCACTTTATTTAAGGACATACAAGAAGTAATTGTCACTAATTTTAGCTTTCTAGCTCGACCAGTCTTTAAGAAATTAAGATTTAAAAGTAACAGTTTTAATTGCAAAAAAAGCTTTTAAGTAAAATAATTAGAATTGAGAATACAGAGTATTTAATAAGAACTATATCATTGTCATCTTATATAACTCCTATATCATCATTATCATTATCTCAACTCAATTATCAATCATGTATGTGTATGTAATTTGTCACTTAAAGGGGACACCTGTATATGATCTGCCATTCATTGCATGATTTTGATATTTCCGTCATATCTTAACATCTGAAGCAGATACGTATAGGAACATGTAGTAATGATTTGTTAATTAAATTCTTTATCTAATAAGCAAATCAAATATGGAGTGTGCAATTTAAAATTTTCAATTTCTTTGTGATTGAATATGCTAAAACAGCACATTTTTGAACATTCTCTTTAAAACAGGACGTTGATACTAATGGCACTTTATTTAAGGACATACAAGAAGTAATTGTCACTAATTTTAGCTTTCTATCTCGACCAGTCTTTAAAAAATTAAGATTTAAAAGTAACAGTTTTAATTGCAAAAAATGCTTTTAAGTAAAATAATTAGAATTGAGAATACAGAGTATTTAATAAGAACTATATCATTGTCATCTTATATAACTCCTACATCATCATTATCATTATCTCAACTCAATTATCAATCATGTATGTGTATGTAATTTGTCACTTAAAGGGGACACCTGTATATGATCTGCCATTCATTGCATGATTTTGATATTTCCGTCAATATCTTAACATCTGAAGCAGATACGTATAGGAACATGTAGTAATGATTTGTTAATTAAATTCTTTATCTAATAAGCAAATCAAATATGGAGTGTGCAATTTAAAATTTTCAATTTCTTTGTGATTGAATATGCTAAAACAGCACATTTTTGAACATTCTCTTTAAAACAGGACGTTGATACTAATGGCACTTTATTTAAGGACATACAAGAAGTAATTGTCACTAATTTTAGCTTTCTAGCTCGACCAGTCTTTAAGAAATTAAGATTTAAAAGTAACAGTTTTAATTGCAAAAAAAGCTTTTAAGTAAAATAATTAGAATTGAGAATACAGAGTATTTAATAAGAACTATATCATTGTCATCTTATATAACTCCTATATCATCATTATCATTATCTCAACTCAATTATCAATCATGTATGTGTATGTAATTTGTCACTTAAGTGGGACACCTGTACATATTCTGCCATTCATTGCATGATTTTGATATTTCCGTCATATCTTAACATCTGAAGCAGATACGTATAGGAACATGTAGTAATGATTTGGTAATTAAATTCTTTATCTAATACGCAAATCAAATATGGAGTGTGCAATCTAAAATTTTCAATTTCTTTGCGATTGAATATGCTAAAACAGCACGTTTTTGAACATTCTCTTTAAGACAGGACGTTGATACCAATGGCACTTTATTTAAGGACATGCAAGAAGTAATTGTCACTAATTTTAGCTTTCTAGCTCGACCAGTCTTTAAGAAATTAAGATTTAAAAGTAACAGTTTCAATTGCAAAAAAAGCTTTTAAGTAAAATAATTAGAATTGAGAATACAGAGTATTTAATAAGAACTATATCATTGTCATCTTATATAACTCCTATATCATCATTATCATTATCTCAACTCAATTATCAATCATGTATGTGTATGTAATTTGTCACTTAAGTGGGACACCTGTACATATTCTGCCATTCATTGCATGATTTTGATATTTCCGTCATATCTTAACATCTGAAGCAGATACGTATAGGAACATGTAGTAATGATTTGTTAATTAAATTCTTTATCTAATACGCAAATCAAATATGGAGTGTGCAATTTAAAATTTTCAATTTCTTTGCGATCGAATATGCTAAAACAGCACATTTTTGAACATTCTCTTTAAGACAGGACGTTGATACCAATGACACTTAATTTAAGGACATACAAGAAGTAATTGTCACTAATTTTAGCTTTCTAGCTCGACCAGTATTTAAGAAATTAAGATTTAAAAGTAACAGTTTTAATTGCAAAAAAGCTTTTAAGTAAAATAATTAGAATTGAGAATACAGAGTATTTAATAAGAACTATATCATTGTCATCTTATATAACTCCTATATCATCATTATCATTATCTCAACTCAATTATCAATCATGTATGTGTATGTAATTTGTCACTTAAGTGGGACACCTGTATATGATCTGCCATTCATTGCATGATTTTGATATTTCCGTCATATCTTAACATCTGAAGCAGATACGTATAGGAACATGTAGTAATGATTTGTTAATTAAATTCTTTATCTAATAAGCAAATCAAATATGGAGTGTGCAATTTAAAATTTTCAATTTCTTTGTGATTGAATATGCTAAAACAGCACATTTTTGAACATTCTCTTTAAAACAGGACGTTGATACTAATGGCACTTTATTTAAGGACATGCAAGAAGTAATTGTCACTAATTTTAGCTTTCTAGCTCGACCAGTCTTTAAGAAATTAAGATTTAAAAGTAACAGTTTTAATTGCAAAAAAAGCTTTTAAGTAAAATAATTAGAATTGAGAATACAGAGTATTTAATAAGAACTATATCATTGTCATCTTATATAACTCCTATATCATCATTATCATTATCTCAACTCAATTATCAATCATGTATGTGTATGTAATTTGTCACTTAAAGGGGACACCTGTATATGATCTGCCATTCATTGCATGATTTTGATATTTCCGTCATATCTTAACATCTGAAGCAGATACGTATAGGAACATGTAGTAATGATTTGTTAATTAAATTCTTTATCTAATAAGCAAATCAAATATGGAGTGTGCAATTTAAAATTTTCAATTTCTTTGCGATTGAATATGCTAAAACAGCACATTTTTGAACATTCTCTTTAAGACAGGACGTTGATACCAATGGCACTTTATTTAAGGACATGCAAGAAGTAATTGTCGCTAATTTTAGCTTTCTAGCTCGACCAGTCTTTAAGAAATTAAGATTTAAAAGTAACAGTTTTAATTGCAAAAAAAGCTTTTAAGTAAAATAATTAGAATTGAGAATACAGAGTATTTAATAAGAACTATATCATTGTCATCTTATATAACTCCTATATCATCATTATCATTATCTCAACTCAATTATCAATCATGTATGTGTATGTAATTTGTCACTTAAAGGGGACACCTGTATATGATCTGCCATTCATTGCATGATTTTGATATTTCCGTCATATCTTAACATCTGAAGCAGATACGTATAGGAACATGTAGTAATGATTTGTTAATTAAATTCTTTATCTAATAAGCAAATCAAATATGGAGTGTGCAATTTAAAATTTTCAATTTCTTTGTGATTGAATATGCTAAAACAGCACATTTTTGAACATTCTCTTTAAAACAGGACGTTGATACTAATGGCACTTTATTTAAGGACATACAAGAAGTAATTGTCACTAATTTTAGCTTTCTATCTCGACCAGTCTTTAAAAAATTAAGATTTAAAAGTAACAGTTTTAATTGCAAAAAATGCTTTTAAGTAAAATAATTAGAATTGAGAATACAGAGTATTTAATAAGAACTATATCATTGTCATCTTATATAACTCCTACATCATCATTATCATTATCTCAACTCAATTATCAATCATGTATGTGTATGTAATTTGTCACTTAAAGGGGACACCTGTATATGATCTGCCATTCATTGCATGATTTTGATATTTCCGTCAATATCTTAACATCTGAAGCAGATACGTATAGGAACATGTAGTAATGATTTGTTAATTAAATTCTTTATCTAATAAGCAAATCAAATATGGAGTGTGCAATTTAAAATTTTCAATTTCTTTGTGATTGAATATGCTAAAACAGCACATTTTTGAACATTCTCTTTAAAACAGGACGTTGATACTAATGGCACTTTATTTAAGGACATACAAGAAGTAATTGTCACTAATTTTAGCTTTCTAGCTCGACCAGTCTTTAAGAAATTAAGATTTAAAAGTAACAGTTTTAATTGCAAAAAAAGCTTTTAAGTAAAATAATTAGAATTGAGAATACAGAGTATTTAATAAGAACTATATCATTGTCATCTTATATAACTCCTATATCATCATTATCATTATCTCAACTCAATTATCAATCATGTATGTGTATGTAATTTGTCACTTAAGTGGGACACCTGTACATATTCTGCCATTCATTGCATGATTTTGATATTTCCGTCATATCTTAACATCTGAAGCAGATACGTATAGGAACATGTAGTAATGATTTGGTAATTAAATTCTTTATCTAATACGCAAATCAAATATGGAGTGTGCAATCTAAAATTTTCAATTTCTTTGCGATTGAATATGCTAAAACAGCACGTTTTTGAACATTCTCTTTAAGACAGGACGTTGATACCAATGGCACTTTATTTAAGGACATGCAAGAAGTAATTGTCACTAATTTTAGCTTTCTAGCTCGACCAGTCTTTAAGAAATTAAGATTTAAAAGTAACAGTTTCAATTGCAAAAAAAGCTTTTAAGTAAAATAATTAGAATTGAGAATACAGAGTATTTAATAAGAACTATATCATTGTCATCTTATATAACTCCTATATCATCATTATCATTATCTCAACTCAATTATCAATCATGTATGTGTATGTAATTTGTCACTTAAGTGGGACACCTGTACATATTCTGCCATTCATTGCATGATTTTGATATTTCCGTCATATCTTAACATCTGAAGCAGATACGTATAGGAACATGTAGTAATGATTTGTTAATTAAATTCTTTATCTAATACGCAAATCAAATATGGAGTGTGCAATCTAAAATTTTCAATTTCTTTGCGATTGAATATGCTAAAACAGCACGTTTTTGAACATTCTCTTTAAGACAGGACGTTGATACCAATGGCACTTTATTTAAGGACATGCAAGAAGTAATTGTCACTAATTTTAGCTTTCTAGCTCGACCAGTCTTTAAGAAATTAAGATTTAAAAGTAACAGTTTCAATTGCAAAAAAAGCTTTTAAGTAAAATAATTAGAATTGAGAATACAGAGTATTTAATAAGAACTATATCATTGTCATCTTATATAACTCCTATATCATCATTATCATTATCTCAACTCAATTATCAATCATGTATGTGTATGTAATTTGTCACTTAAGTGGGACACCTGTACATATTCTGCCATTCATTGCATGATTTTGATATTTCCGTCATATCTTAACATCTGAAGCAGATACGTATAGGAACATGTAGTAATGATTTGTTAATTAAATTCTTTATCTAATACGCAAATCAAATATGGAGTGTGCAATTTAAAATTTTCAATTTCTTTGCGATCGAATATGCTAAAACAGCACATTTTTGAACATTCTCTTTAAGACAGGACGTTGATACCAATGACACTTAATTTAAGGACATACAAGAAGTAATTGTCACTAATTTTAGCTTTCTAGCTCGACCAGTATTTAAGAAATTAAGATTTAAAAGTAACAGTTTTAATTGCAAAAAAGCTTTTAAGTAAAATAATTAGAATTGAGAATACAGAGTATTTAATAAGAACTATATCATTGTCATCTTATATAACTCCTATATCATCATTATCATTATCTCAACTCAATTATCAATCATGTATGTGTATGTAATTTGTCACTTAAGTGGGACACCTGTATATGATCTGCCATTCATTGCATGATTTTGATATTTCCGTCATATCTTAACATCTGAAGCAGATACGTATAGGAACATGTAGTAATGATTTGTTAATTAAATTCTTTATCTAATAAGCAAATCAAATATGGAGTGTGCAATTTAAAATTTTCAATTTCTTTGTGATTGAATATGCTAAAACAGCACATTTTTGAACATTCTCTTTAAAACAGGACGTTGATACTAATGGCACTTTATTTAAGGACATGCAAGAAGTAATTGTCACTAATTTTAGCTTTCTAGCTCGACCAGTCTTTAAGAAATTAAGATTTAAAAGTAACAGTTTTAATTGCAAAAAAAGCTTTTAAGTAAAATAATTAGAATTGAGAATACAGAGTATTTAATAAGAACTATATCATTGTCATCTTATATAACTCCTATATCATCATTATCATTATCTCAACTCAATTATCAATCATGTATGTGTATGTAATTTGTCACTTAAAGGGGACACCTGTATATGATCTGCCATTCATTGCATGATTTTGATATTTCCGTCATATCTTAACATCTGAAGCAGATACGTATAGGAACATGTAGTAATGATTTGTTAATTAAATTCTTTATCTAATAAGCAAATCAAATATGGAGTGTGCAATTTAAAATTTTCAATTTCTTTGCGATTGAATATGCTAAAACAGCACATTTTTGAACATTCTCTTTAAGACAGGACGTTGATACCAATGGCACTTTATTTAAGGACATGCAAGAAGTAATTGTCGCTAATTTTAGCTTTCTAGCTCGACCAGTCTTTAAGAAATTAAGATTTAAAAGTAACAGTTTTAATTGCAAAAGAAGCTTTTAAGTAAAATAATTGGAATTGAGAATACAGAGTATTTAATAAGAACTATATCATTGTCATCTTATATAACTCCTATATCATCATTATCATTATCTCAACTCAATTATCAATCATGTATGTGTATGTAATTTGTCACTTAAAGGGGACACCTGTATATGATCTGCCATTCATTGCATGATTTTGATATTTCCGTCATATCTTAACATCTGAAGCAGATACGTATAGGAACATGTAGTAATGATTTGTTAATTAAATTCTTTATCTAATAAGCAAATCAAATATGGAGTGTGCAATTTAAAATTTTCAATTTCTTTGCGATCGAATATGCTAAAACAGCACATTTTTGAACATTCTCTTTAAGACAGGACGTTGATACCAATGACACTTAATTTAAGGACATACAAGAAGTAATTGTCACTAATTTTAGCTTTCTAGCTCGACCAGTATTTAAGAAATTAAGATTTAAAAGTAACAGTTTTAATTGCAAAAAAGCTTTTAAGTAAAATAATTAGAATTGAGAATACAGAGTATTTAATAAGAACTATATCATTGTCATCTTATATAACTCCTACATCATCATTATCATTATCTCAACTCAATTATCAATCATGTATGTGTATGTAATTTGTCACTTAAGTGGGACACCTGTATATGATCTGCCATTCATTGCATGATTTTGATATTTCCGTCATATCTTAACATCTGAAGCAGATACGTATAGGAACATGTAGTAATGATTTGTTAATTAAATTCTTTATCTAATAAGCAAACCAAATATGGAGTGTGCAATTTAAAATTTTCAATTTCTTTGCGATTGAATATGCTAAATCAGCACATTTTTGAACATTCTCTTTAAGACAGGACGTTGTTACAAATGGCACTTAATTTAAGGACATGCAAGAAGTAATTGTCACTAATTTTAGCTTTCTATCTCGACCAGTCTTTAAAAAATTAAGATTTAAAAGTAACAGTTTTAATTGCAAAAAAAAGCTTTTAAGTAAAATAATTAGAATTGAGAATACAGAGTATTTAATAAGAACTTTATCATTGTCATCTTATATAATTCCTATATCATCGTTATCATTATCTCAACTCAATTATCAATCATGTATGTGTATGTAATTTGTGACTTAAGTGGGACACCTGTATATATATGATCGAGAAGTGTTCCAGATACACCTGTATATGACATAAAATTGATTTTGAATTTATTATTTTATTATTATTAAATAATAAACAAATTAAACAATCAAAATTTATGTTAAAACAAAGAATATAAAACATTTTTAATTTATTTATAAACAATTAAATAATACCATATATAAAGCGCCATCCATCGTTAAATCATTAAACTAAATCGTTTCATCAAATTAATAATTTTATATTAAAATTATTTAAAATCCCGTCTTAATGCATTTCCTTAATTACATTAAAGATATAAATTACATTATATTAAACATTTATTAACATAAAAAAAATAAAAATTATAATAAATTAAGATCAACATAACCTCAATCATTTCAAATTGACATTTATATTTGACATATTCCTGCAACAAAACGCACCGATATATCTTTTACAATTTAGAAGAAAATAAATAATTTAAAAGAAAATTGAGCATGTCGGCGAACGTAAACGTTATCCGCCAACAATTATTCTCCGTCCTAACAACGGGGGGCACCCCAAAAGAGCAAGCTGAGAGATATAGATTCGTTCTAGAATCGATTTTAAATGGGCCCGAATCTGATCTGGTTGAGTGTTTGCAAGTATTTATCGTCGCAATGGTTAATGAGAACGTTAGTTTGGTGATTTCACGACAAATTCTAACTGATATTAGCTCCCATTTGGTTAAATTAAGTGATCCCGTATCAATTGCAGTTTCTCATTATACGTTAGAGAAGATTCAACCGAGAGTTATTTCATTTGAAGAACAGGTTAAAATCTAATTAAATTTTATCTTAATTTTTAACAAACAATTTTTCGTTTTATTAGGCAGCTCATATTCGCCAACACTTAGCCGAACTTTACGAAAGGAACCAAAATTGGCGCGAAGCAGCCGGAGTTTTAGTTGGAATCCCTTTAGAAACCGGTCAAAAACAATACACAGTCGATTACAAATTAGAAACATACCTAAAAATCGCTCGTTTATACCTAGAAGATGACGACCCCTTCCAAGCCGAAGCCTTCATAAATCGCGCCTCTCTCCTTCAAGCCGAGTCAAAAAATGAACAACTCCAAGTTTATTACAAAGTATGTTACGCCCGCGTTTTGGATTATCGCCGAAAATTCATCGAGGCAGCCCAAAGATACAACGAATTATCCTACAGAACAATAATCCACGAAGATGAGCGAATGACCGCTCTTCGAAACGCGTTAGTTTGCACAGTTTTAGCATCGGCTGGTCAACAAAGATCTCGAATGTTAGCCACATTATTTAAAGATGAGCGTTGCCAACAACTCCCGGCTGTTTCAATTTTGGAGAAAATGTATTTGGATCGAATAATTCGCCGGAGTGAGTTGCAAGAGTTTGAGGCTTTGCTCCAACCCCATCAAAAAGCCACAACTGTTGATGGATCTACAATATTAGATCGTGCTGTTATTGAACATAATTTGTTATCAGCAAGTAAACTTTATAATAATATTAGTTTTGAGGAGTTGGGGGCTTTGTTGGAAATTGTACCATCGAAGGCGGAGAAGATTGCAAGTCAGATGATTACTGAGAGAAGGATGAATGGGTATATTGATCAGATTGATTCAATCGTTTATTTTGAGACTAGGGAGACATTGCCGCAATGGGATAAGCAGATTCAGTCGTTGTGTTATCAGGTTAATTCGGTGATTGAATTAATTTCAAAGCATCATCCGGAATGGTTGAGTAAAGTTATGGAAGAACAGATGATGTCTTAATGATTTGTTCTTGAAATATTTTTGAACGTTTGTGTTATTATTTTAGTAGTTTATATTTTGTGTATTAATAAGAGCGAATTCCCCAAGCTGTAACTCTATCATTTATTCTGATTTAATGAGCCAGGTATGAAATGAAACGGATCAAAATTAATTGTGCTTATACTGAGCAATTAGAAAAACAGAATTTCACAATCGCTTGATATTGAAGATGTCATAAGAAAAAATATTATTTATAGAATGAATTAGATTATTCATCAAACCATTTCACTTGATATCTGGCTCATGAAAATGAGAATGTAAGTGAGAGTAAGAGCTTGAGGTGTTTTTTGTCTAACACTCTGTATAACAAATATAAAAGGAATCTAAAAAAAGGTCTTAACAATATATAAAGATCATACAAACTTTTTCTCTCCTATGGCGCCTTGGTCTCCTTCATCTATCGCCTCCAACACCTCTCAGAGGTAATATCTTGTTATTTTGACAGTTATTAATGAACCTCTATAATCACTTCGTCCTCCCGTCGTTTTTCTGACTACTCTCTTAACCCTCCACCGGGCGCAAATCAGAAAATTACGAAACCGTACGTTGATGTTGTATTTTATAAATATTTGCTTCATTAAATATCCGGGTATTTATTTTCAAAATTCCCAACCCAACCCAAGATGATTATTTCGAGGAATTTGTAAATTTTAAAATCTGTACTAAAGCAAAGACCATTGGAAAGGATTTAAAAATACAAAAACCTATAAGAATAATCATCAGGGTTCTTGAAAATACGTATGGGATGAGTTGGGTTGGTTAAATTGGGAAGGAAGTGTTTTACAAGCAGTATCTAGTCTTTAATTATCAGTTTAAACTTTTGATATAACGAACATTGTATTTTGCCAAAAATATTTGGTATTTTTGGAAGCAAAATTAAATTTTATTAACAGTTCCTCGCCTTCTACAATAAAAATGTCTTTTGCCTGCAGTATTTAGCCTTTAATTAACAGTTTATGGACTACTTACATAAAGATTCTGCATTTTATTAAATAGTATTTAATATTTTTAAAGCGTACTCAGTTGGTTTATCAACAGTATTTGCAAACATCGGGGAAATGTTAGTTGGTAAGGCAGAAATATAACATCTTTACAATGTATGTGTGAATGAGAGGAATTTCACTATCATTTACAATGGCTAAACAGAATTTATACTATGAGCTACAGAAAGATTTCGACTATTATGGACCAATTTTCCTAGATATGAATTGTTATGTACTATTGTTGGCATAGCATTAAATTTAACGAATTATTCAGCGGCATCAATACAGTATTGTTGAAATAAATTTATTTTTAATTAGTAATCATTATTATAATTATTCTGAATCTAGTTATTAGGTCTTTGCCAATTCCAGTAATATCTGATGATACCGAAATGTGAAGTAAATATTCAAAGAAGCGGATCTAAGCATGTAGTGATGATAATCTGAACAGATACTTAGATTCGCTTATATGTTTTATTCTTAGCACTTTATCAATGTTATTAAAGTCTTTCGAAGTTAGACTACAAATACAATATCATAGTGTATATAATATCATAGTGTATTTTATCATCTATTATAGTGAAATAGTTTGTGTTGTATGGTTATATGGGTATTCTCAAAAATTATTACCGTCAAATGTAAATTACTTATTTGATTTTCAATATGTTCTATTCCCATCTTAGAAATCTCTATTCTTTCGCGCTTAAATTGTATCCGAATAGGTTTACAAAATCGGGTAGAGGAAGGTCTAGGAGTGGTCGTCATTTATTAACTTAATAGTCACTAGAAATGATAACACATTAGTATCCGAAATATTTTGAAATAAAATTGAAATGATGTACAAGGTGCTTTAAAGACTTTCTTAAGTAGCAACGCTCACTTTTTTGATGTTTTTATAAATTTTACATTCTCTTATTCTGATTTGATTAAATCGAAACATCTTATAATAATAAGATAAATCTTATAGAATACACCAATACGCCATAAATTTTCGCTACGTATCCATTTGTTCACTCATTTAGTTTGCAACTGAAGTACTATAATCACTTCCTGATTATTGCTTTT
The DNA here is from genome assembly GCA_036711965.1 of Onthophagus sagittarius. Lineage (NCBI taxonomy): Eukaryota > Metazoa > Arthropoda > Insecta > Coleoptera > Scarabaeidae > Onthophagus > Onthophagus sagittarius. Next base: position 50,564,341 of record JASERS010000005.1, read on the forward strand.
GATTAATACATTTAATCATTTAAAAATATCTTACCGACTTATCGCTACTTCAGATTCGAATAAAATAATGTAATATTGTTTACAAAGTTGTTTACAAAATTCGAAGTAAACATGATGAGTTAATTTATAAATTTTTAAATAATTTTATATTTATGTTTTGGTGATTTTAATGATAAGATAAGGGCATTTCTCTTTAAAGATTTTGTGAGTCTCCTAATAAAAAAGATAATTAGAAGCAATGAAAGTAAACAAAATGTGGAAATCTAAATTAATGTTCAGTCTTTTTACAAAATAGTGATGATAAAATAGAGTGTGTACTACGATGCGCGTCAAAACACTTAACTTTGGCGTATCTATTTTTGTTACTTAGCCAAAAATGAGGGGGTTCAAAATATGCAATGAAAACACCAAAATGATCAACACCAAAGCAATCTCCCTTCACATCAATCAGCCTAACGATTTGCCAAAGGCTAGGACATTGTTTAGAGGTATATGCCTGATATACCTCTGAGAGACCTTTTCTTTTCTCTGTTCGGACTAATGATGTTCCCATTCTCAGGCTGTTGTCTGAGGTGGAGACTATCTTAAGACATGTCTTTGTTAATGTCACTAACCGCTATCGTATTAGAATTTCCATCATTCCCACGAATTTTATCAACCAGGCTGACACTTCTCCCACATGAGAGATTTCTACGCGGTCTTTGTGTGGAGTCTAATAGGTTTCTAAAACGTGACCGTTCTTCCTGCTGGTAAGGGACAAATCGTCCTCCATTCTGGCTATATTATTATGCCCATGGAACTGCTCAATAACCGTTCTACCAATAAAGTATTAAAGTCTTACCCTACTTTATCTCTCCATAGAAGGATCAATAAATTCTATAAGGACCTATTGGATTCTGAAGTAATAGATCAACGTCAATAGAGGTATCTCCTTTCAGATAATGGTACAATCTCCAAGATCTATGATGATCCATCCTATTTCTTTGAGAAAATGAATTTAGTCGGCACGTAGTCCGTTTTACACTCGAGTAAGATCCTCTTATAACTTAGAACTTTTTCTTTTTCTATTCCAGATCCAGGACATCCAGATGAAAATACCGACCTAGAGCTGTTTACTAATCTTACTTTGTTATTATTTTTTTAAATTTACTCAAGTTAATCGCTGCCCACTCATTCCATCAAAGCTTACCCAAATACAAGTTTCTCTCATCCCTGTACTTGATACACTCACCCATAATATACTTCACATACTCCATCGCCCCATAGGAGCATAAATTATTCTCCTCCAAACCCAACCTATGAAAATTTACCCTGATTGGACCATGACCCATAAGTATAAATCTCATATGTAGCCCAACCCGCACCCACTCTGTCCATTTCACATTTACTTTTGGAATGAACCCAAACGTCACTTCACTATGTTCAGCAATATCCCATTTCTGCTGTCATTTCTCCAAGATCTGTGATTTCATGAATTTCATCAGCAATCTGTTCTCTCCCACCCTGCTCCAATAGTCAATATATCTAGTTGCCGTACCCATATACAATGGGGGGCAGCCCGACAAGACCTGCAATGAAGCATTCAAAGCGGTCCGACAGACCAGTAATATGCATGACAGCATAGATCTCTATACAGAAATCAACTTTCTCTTAAAATGAGAATTAGTAACTCGTTCATACCGCAACTGCACACCATACTCTGTGTACTCTTAAGAACAAACCCTCATATACCGTAGCCATGGACCTTTGCCTAAGACCCCCTTCACTTCTCATAACACACCTCAATCTCTTACTAAACACTAATTCTTTATCTCTCAAAAAAGTAAGATGTGGTATAAATATTCACCTGTCATTTATAATCACCTCAAGATACTTTATCTCCTTCTTGCAAAAAATGCCAAAGCCACCCATTCGGAGTACACGATTGCGGCTTAACCATCATTTCAGCAGGATCATACTTGACTTTGCGGGGGTAATCTGCAGTCCATTCATCTTCCTCCACTACTCATTATGTGATAGAGCAACACCCCTCGCCTCTAGATCCGCTTCTGATTGCTGTCGACAGCAATCAGAAGTATCACGTCCACGTCATATTCCACAATCTCAATGAATACCATATCAATGAATACACCCAAGGTGGACTCCTCGTGGTCAAGTGCATCACTAACGAAGCTGTGAGCTTGTTGATTGGACTTCAGTGGTATGGCAATGGCCTCTAATATAAGGGTTGCAAAGCCTCTCCAGCGATTTCAAAAGAAAGGCTAAGGGCTCTAAAAGACTTCGGAAGAAAGTAATCTTGCTTATCCGGTTTAGGTATGAAGTTCACCGTGGCATCGTGCCAACTTCTCGGTATGTAGCGAAGCGGTAGGCATTCCTGGAAAAATTTCTTCAGAATTCCCCATGCAAGAGGACCAGTACAATCCCATCCGCTTCTGAAGTTTTGAACGGTGAAAACGTATCCATCGCCTACCTTAATTGTCCTTCATGCAGATGATTTGTAAGATACCCACGGAGGCTAAAGTGATGTAAATGATCGATTGATCTCTGACAGGTACAAAGGTCGGTTGACTACCTCAACTTGGTACGTCCAAACTACTACTGTAAATAAAGTCTAAGAGGATGTCTTACCTCTATAGTTGTCAATCGCACATCCCTACGTCTTTGAATGAGCATTTGAATCATAGTTGAAAACAAGCTTCCATTTACGTTGTTTGGCGGCTTCAACCAATCGCACCATCCAATCAGATGGAGACAGGTCCCAATGGGGAGGTATACGGATACCAGTAGAATGTCTCTTTCCATTAGGACTTTCCATTAGGACTCCAACACTTTTTGAGTCCCAGTTGTAGCCGGGTTTTCAGCCAACAGGTTCCTAAGCCTGTTGACTCAGGCTATTTGCCCTCAATCAATCGGCACCGTTTTGTCTAACACCGAAAACGAGGAAGGTGGTGGTCTTTCATCACCTCGAATCAGATCAGGTACTAATCGTATATTAAGGTGTTTATATTGTGCCGCTAGGATAAATTCAAAGTTTGGAATCGTTTTACTGACTTCATGCAATCTTTGCACTCTTTCAAAGGATAGGAGCGAATTAACTTTCACGTTTAACCATTCCAGAGATGGTTACAGGCGATCTTTTTGACCTGACCTATCTAAGTCATACAGGATAAGGTAGGTATGGATGCCTCCTCTTTGGGCCAGCGCTTTCAAATTATTTTTTATGATACTATAGCTCAGTTAAGGCTAGTCTGATAACTACCTCAGTTGAGGCTAGTCGGCTTTCCTTTCCCCTATTCTCAACCCATGTTTTCTGATCCACTACCAGGTCATAAGATAACTTATTATTCTTCTTGTTGTGTAATTAATGTTCCTCTTGTCCCACTATAACTTCTTCTTGTCTCATTTTTTATTTGCCTACAACATCTTAAATCCCTTCTATAGACCATAACAGTTCTTTGTCTTTCTTGCGCATTTTATCTTTTGACTCCTTTTCTGCTCCATCCTCCTCCCTCATTCCTAATTCGTGTTTTAGCCTTTCCCTTGAAGATCAAGTTTAGTACTACTTTCAATTTTTTGATGCACATAGGATAAAAGTTGATACAGATCTATGTTTTTATTTTATTATCATACACCAAGTTTTGTCATAACGTCTACAATGTTTTATAACAAGACAGTTTTAACAATTAATCAAATATACGTATGTCATAAAAGTTAAAGGTTAGTTTTTAGAAATTTTTTGGTTCAGATCACAGCCATAACATCCATAAATGTGTCAGCGGGCCCAAGCGAAGCAAAACGCCGGACATCCATTTAAGTGTCGAGCATCAACCGGTAAGCACCCACTGGTATAATTTTCGTAAATGTCGTGAAATATAAGGTAAAATTTTTTATAATATAACGTAAATTAACATCAACATTGACAACTTATTTTTCAATTTGACATCAAATGTACTTTTACGCAATTTTAAAGTTACGAAAATGTTTTGATTTTTTAATTTATTTCTGCTTTATATTTTACTTGTTTATATCACCAAACATTTTTAAGATAAATATAATCGACTTAAAAAATGAAATATAATCAACAAGTTACATTAGTGCTTTAATTATATCAACAAAAACTGAAAAGATTGCAGATAGCATTAAAGCTATAAAAGCAACAAATCGGGCTATACTCGATGTTATTAATACTAACGACCTGATAGAAGTAGGATCAGATTAAACATCAAACTTTTCTTTTTAGTGTTTTTAAAAATGATTTTAAACATATTAAAGTAAGTAGTAAAAAAGTATTCAATTTTATTTCTTGATATTGACCGATTTTTTCAATTTGTTTTTTTTTTGCTTTAGGAAAAATCATTTTATTATTTTAAGTACTTTCCTACTTATTAGACTCGTTTTATCAGGAACTGGGTATAAAGGAGCTGTGGTAACGAACGGATATGAATGTGCAGACATAGGAAAGTAAGTATTTAAATTTATTTAAAATATCTTAACACATTTTCATAAGTGATATCTATAAACCTAAAAATAACATTTACACCAAATTTAGGTTCAAGATTCTTGTTTGTTTTTTCATTCAAATTTATATTATCGACATATTTGATAAAATCAAATCGATATACTTGAACTGAATTTTAATTGGAGTATTTATTTTTGAATTATGATAATCGAAACATTTTGATTTATAATTTTAATTCCAAGTAAATAAAATGGGGAAATTTAGTGTTTTTAATAGCCACAATATTTTTTCAATAGAATTTTTATGTAACATTAATAGAAGGATTCTTAGAAACTGCGTTAGATAATCAAAAATAATAATGTTTAAAAATAACAATCTTTTTGCAATTATTTATCTTGATAAATTTTTGATAAACAATTTTTAAAAATAACAAATTCAATTGGATTTTGAGGAAGTCTTCGTTTTAGTTGATGTTTTTGCGTATTTGGACACTTTTGGAGATTTTGTACGTATTTTTCTTGTAATTTTCTTAACATGTTCTTTTATTGTGTCGACTCCTAATAGAGATGTGCACGTGAGCCATTTTTTATGTCCGCTCACGAAATACCCCATGCGGGTCACGCACACCACTCACGTAAATATCATACATGAATCACGTAACTCACGCATGATTAGATGAATGTATTAATCATGTTTGATTACTTGTTAATTTGATTATGATTATTAATTAATCATGTTTGATAGAATGACAGAATTTATAGGGAGTTTAGTTTTATCATGTTTTGAAATAAATGAGACTGTACGTTGATTTTCTGAATCAATTTAACAGAAATACTACATTTATGTCTCCAAAGGCTAGCTGTTCTACTTTTAGAATGATACTTTAATACGGATTTGGACCCTCTGAGATGCAGATCTTTCCTTTTGCATTCAATTTTGTATTAAAAGAGGTGAACTAGTTTCGTTCGTCCAAGTAGTCCTGTATATCTTAGGACAACTCTGGTTCAAATATACAAGGTTGGGTTGGGTTGGGATTAGCCGTGCATCTGAAGACATTTTTATAACGAAGGCCTCTACAATGAATAGTTTCTAAAATAGAGTAGTATATAAAATTATTTGACAACCTTGTATATTTTAATCTATGTAAAACTAGAAGTAACACTAGACTTAGCCGTTCAAAGGCTTCTACAATGAATAGTTTTTAAAATAAAGTAGTTTTTAAATTGATTTGGCAACCCTTTACATTTGAATTGATAAAAGTAAAATAATTTCATCACTTTTTGAAAATAATTACCCCCAAAAACATATCTAGGATTGGAGGCTCTTCTCTTATTTCCTTTTCTTCCCTCTCCTTTTCACCTATTATCCTCCTTCAAAAACTCTCCACATCTATCCATGATCCATCGATCTCCAACATTTCATCAGTGATCTCCGGAATCAGCTTTCTTGTTTGATAGTAATCAGCCCAACCTTTTTCTTTTCGGGAGGTAGGGGAAAAATCTGCTGCTATACACCAGGCCTAAGATCTTGAGCGGCCTGATAGCGACGGGTTTTAGTTCATCTGTGGGTCTCCTACCGTCAAAAAGCCCCTTTCCTCAAAATACCTTTCCGGAAAGCCGGAAATACGTTATCATGCTTTATACATCAGCCCTCCGATTGGTCCATATCTGTCATTTTTTACTTCACCTGTTATCCTTCTTTCTGCTTCTGCTATTTTCTGGCGCTACAAGACAGATAAAATACCCTCAACAGCTTTTTGCAACACATTTTCTGCTATGCATACCGATAAAGGGGAATCCCGACACCCTTTGCTCTTCTCGTTTTGCTTCTTAAAGCTTCTTCACAAGATTTTTGAATTATAGTTGTCAACCTACGTACCGGGAATGGAATGGAGAGTCGCACAGACTTCCCTATTTCCACAAAACATCATCTGCTCATCTCTTTTTGGCAGCCACATATCCAAATGGGAGGTTATGAGGATACCCAAATTTCTTTTTCATCCGAGACCACCCTCTCTTCTTCTTTCTTTGACAGCTGTATCACATACAAGGCACACACGAAAACTTTTGTAATGCATTACTCTTAATACATACCGGGAGTAGGGGAGTCGCAAGGATGTCTTCCTTTCTCCATTCATGGTTCTCTTCTCATTACGTTTATCTTCTACCCGTCCCTTCCTTTTTGCGCTTTCATTCCACTTTTCTTCACTTTCCACTATGAGGTCTATTGTGTTGTGCGGCGTAATATCCTCTCATATTTGATTTATTACTCTCCTTCTTTCGCACGACCATCTAACAGCTGTAGAAAATGTGTTCAACGTCGTATTTCTTTTTCACAATACACACATAGCTCTATGGCACTTCTCTTAACTTTAAAAAGGTAGGGTTTGAAGCTTCCATGACCTTAGAGAAATTGACATAAGTGGTGATCCACTTCATCCCATCCTCTCTCTACCCATCGCTTTATATCCCTTATCAACCTCTTGGTCCACTCGTTCTTCCCGGAATCTTTACGCCATCTAACTTCCCATTTCGTCATGGCTTGATCTTTTGCTCCAGATTGCCTTCTCTCCCACTTAGCAGCGCTTTTCATAATCTTTAGGTCCAATGACATCAAGTTCACTATTACCTGTAGAGCTTCAGTAGAGCAGGTTTTATGGGCACTACACATACGGATCAATACCCCTTTGTGGATTCTATGCATAAAGGAGTTGAGAGAAAATTGTCGATCTGATAAGTCTTCTCTTCACCGGTCTGGGTTCATATGTTGATCCCATTACTCTCTGCAGAGCATGTACTGTTTTTTCAGCTTTAATAAAAGCGGCTTCAGTGTGCTTTTTCCATTTGCAGTACTTTTCAAGCACCACTCCTAGGTACTTCAGTGATACGGTTGATTCGATTTCTCTTAGACTCGCCTCTCATGTCTCTTTTCTTTTCCTGAGCATCACCATCTCGGTTTTTTCCGGGGCAATTTGGAGCCCCATGTTCTCCATGGTTGATATCACCTCGTCGATCACCCTTTGCGCCTTTTCCTCAATCTCTCCCAGATTCCAACCTGAAACCATATTGCAAGATCGTGCGCATATCATACGACTTTCTGGTTCCTTTGTGCCTTTTTCCAGTAGTTCGTTAAAGAAGACATTCCAAAAAAGGGGGCCAAGATTGAACCCTGTGCTACATCCCTAGTCAATTCATGCTTATGGCCTTCATACTCGACGTATCTCTCATTTAGATATTTCTTAATGATGCTGACAAGATAGGCAAACACCTTTTTTTTCCAATACATATATTATCTTTTCCCATGGAGCAGTACCAAAAGCACTCTTTCCTCTTCTATACCTATCATAATTTTTAGCCTCCCCCAAAATCTCCTCAATCGCATCTATCGTGGATCTGCCCTTGGTGAAGCCGAACTGGTCATTTGACATTTCGCCCATCTCCTCTAGTTTTTCGCTTATCCTGTTTTTGATTATAGTTTCGTAAATCTTGCCGTACATATTCAAAAGACATAGAGGTCTATACTTTTTATCATTTGAGCTGCCTGGCTTTTCTATTAAGACCAATCTTTCATATTTCGATGTTGCTGGGAATTTTCCTTTTACCAATAATTTATTGTACATTTCCGTTAGCTTAGAGATTTTCATCCTCACCGTGTCCTTTACGATTTCAGATGTAATACCATTCCTTCGCCATTCCATTATCCTTGACCCGTATTATTCGTTCTTGGTTTTCTATCCGATTCATTCTTTCCCAACTCTTTTTTGCTCCCTTTGGGGCAAAAAGCAGTCGACCTATCTTTTCTGGTGGTATTTTAGATATGTCGATTACTGGAAAAGCTATTGCGAAAACGAACTGAGAAAGAATGAACTAGATAGAAAATTAAGAAAGAATAATACGGGTCAAGGATGAAAAGTTACTCAACCCAACTCAATCTTTTTTTTAACAAGGTCGGTGAAAATCTGTGACCAGACTTCCAGCCTGAAGTTCTTGAGCGGCCGGAAAGTGTGGGGTTGGAGTCCATCTTTGGATCTCCGACCCACAAAAAAACCCTTTCTTCGTATTTCCCGGAATCACCCTCTCGGGCTTTCGTCGGTTTTTCTTGATATTCTCTCCAGAAACCCCCATCGCACTCCTCTTCATCATCTCTCCTCGTCTACTCTGCATTTCCCCAGCTCTTCTCCAGGATTCCCCCCATCTCTGCCTCCATACCATCGCACTTCTGTTCTCACCACGTCCCAGATGAAGTAGCCCCGTCGAATTGTCCTCCTCTTTCTCAGCTAGGCAAAAATCACAATTATCATTAACTTTTTTAAATTTTAATGTCTTTAAAAAGGTACGTGCCAAAGGGGAGGCTGATAATACAGCCCTCCCCGGCTCAGGTGGTAATTAATTTCGCCCCGCCGTCTATTGATCCACTGTATTATATTTGGTATCAACCTTTTGCTCCATCGGGGTTTTCCGCTATCCCTCGTCCATCTATCTTCCCATTTGAACCCAACTCAACCTAATTTAACCCAATCCAACCCAACTCAGTACCTGTTGGCTCTCTACTCATTGCTACAACAGGACTTAGTCGCCAACATTTTTCTTTCTTCACTACCTTCCTTCATAAGGTATTTTGGAAGCCATGCTGTAATTATGTCCCCATATCCTTCATTGTATTTTCCATATCCTAATTTTCTTCTGTTTCTGAATGTCCCTATCCCTGTTGCTTACCTCCTCCCAATAATTATATACGCATACCTGCATACAGTTCTGTTAAGCTCTCTCCTCTACCTCCTTCCCGATTATGACCTACCTGACAAACATCTCTACTGTATTCCACCTTTCCTAACATTCCATCATTACTTTAATGCAGTTTCTTGGGATAACACTGTTCATAATTTCTTCCAGGATTCCGGTATTTCATCTTACAAGCTTGCATACTCAAAACAGATGTGCTTAACATCGTCTATGTTGTGTTTAAAGAAATGATCTTTGAAGCAGCCATGTCCACTCACAGTTGAATGGTAAAATAGTTTGCTTCCCTCTTCGTTGAAGTAGCCATGTTTCCAATCCAAGTATTACCCGTTTAGTTCATCTAGCTTTTTCATCTCTTGTTCTAATCTTAGACTATTTCCTCCTCCAGGGAGATTCGATCTTCCTTTGCTCAATTGATAGTGAACTTCCATCACTTCCAGTGTTTTGGAGACATTTCTGTAGGCAACACCACGCAACCCAACCTAACTCAGCCCAATCCAACGTATTCCGAACACAATGGCACCACATAAGTGGGACTAATCTGTCAAATCATTAGACAAAGTAAACATCATGGATAAGAAAACCTTTAATAAATGCAGAAAAGGGTACGATGAACAGTCTGGCATCATTTTCTAATAGAAACAAAATAATATGTGCTGGAAGTTCTACTACTGATGTTTATATAAATTTAAGAATCATTTATGGTCGTATTTTTAAGACATATAGACTTATGTGATATAACATGAAATGTCAGATATGGCTCATGTGTGAACGATAAACATAGTGCACCTAAACAAAGTACGATAACAAATTCATACTTTCGCGCATAACAGCTCACGATGGCCTCTTATTTACCATCATTCTTTAATATTGGATAAATAAAGTACATTAAAGTAATATCAGTATCCCGGTTTTAAAAATTTTTAATACGAAATACCGGTACTGAGGTTTTGGTTCGGTGTTCCAAAAAAGTTTGCTTGAAACTTTTTATGATTCGAGTTTTGGTTTTCGGGATATAAGCATATGTCATTTTAAATGAAACACCCTGTATATTTATATAGATTATCTTGTTCATGCGCCAAACATTTCAATTTATTGTTATACCATCTATTTTGAATTCCATTTATATTTATGCTAAACCTAGCTATTACAGGTCTAATGTATTAACTAAATGTTATCCTATCTTTAACCAATGCAACCCTTCTAATTTAATTTAAATAAAATAGAATTAAGAGATCGAAGATTTCAAATTTTTTTGTTATTGGACGTTATGATATTTGGTACTATCTTTTTATGTTAATATAAATCTACAATAAGGTGATCAGCTATTCTTGGTTGATTTAACGTCGAAGCTTTTCATTTATCACATTTTATAAAAAGCAAATCTGTACTTGCAAAATCATTAAGTAAATTAGTCTTGTTGCACATGCACGTTTATATTAAAATCACCTAATATAATAATAAATTGCTGGGAAATTTGTGGCTGCAAAATAGTCCCAAAAATATCGATGGACCAAGCAATACTTACAAAAGGAGACCTGTAAATCAATATTGATTGCATCCTAGAAATCAAATGATACACCCTACACCCATACTTGATCATTGAAAACATGATATGTAGAAAAACAAAGCTTCTGGTGTATGTACCACAAAACACCACATATAGAATTTTAGAAATTTCATTTTATCTGTTATATCCATTGTAACATGAATTTCAGTCAAAGCAAAGAACGCAATCTTCTTATTCAAACAAATATTGCGACAAATCTATTTTATGATTTAACATTGTATATTTACCATTCTTATATCAAAGTCCTGTAATTGCTATATGTTATCTACTTTTTTTAAAACCAATTTAGTAATATGCATCGTTCAAATAAAAATATGATTTACAAGCTTTGTCTGAAAATTTTGATTTTTTTCATTACATACATGATTTATGTATATCATAAAGTGGCATTCTTACAATCTTCAAGATTTCTCCAAAATTTCTTTAATGAGTTTTAAGTAAATGTAAGGAATCGAATTCGTAAGACATCTTGATGAAATTTTCTGTGATTTATAAAGAAAAGTGTCTATTTTTATACACATACATACATATAATAGAAATAAAATAATTATATCTTTATTACATTGTTATAATTTCTTTAAGATCAATTTTAGAGGACGGTGGTTCAGCAGTCGACGCCGCAATTGCAGCGATGCTTTGTGAAGGAGTAGCCATCCCGGAAAGTACCGGATTGGGCGGCGGTTTCTTCATGACCATTTATGAAAAATCTACAAGAAACGCGTACTTCTTAAATGCTCGCGAAGTCGCGCCAGAAGCCGCATATGAAGATATGTTCGATGGAAATCCCGCTTTATCATCGAAAGGTTTTAATTTTAAATTATAATATTTCTAATAATTACATTTAAATTTTTTTTGCTTCATAGGGGGATTATCAATTGCAGTTCCGGGAGAACTTCGTGGCTTTTGGGCAGCTCATCAACGCTTCGGGGTCTTGGATTGGGAGAAATTAATTCAACCGACAATCGATTTATGTCGAAATGGAATTTTGGTGACTGATTATTTTGGAAAGGTGTTGAAAAATAATGAGAAAATGATTTTAAATAATCCGGAATTAAGGTAATATATGAAATTTACATTCAACATCTTTCTCTCTTTTCCTCGACTTCCTAATTCTAGCATTTTCAAAAAATACTCTTCATTTTTTCATCACTCTATAAATAAATATTTCCATGTTTTCTTCTTATTTGTCGTCTTGGGTGCAATTCCATCGATGTCTTCATTGTGGTCTTTATTGGTGTGGTCAGTATCATCGTTTTCTTGCATCTTTTCATTACTTCTACTTCCCATGCTCCTCTTTTCATGTTCTTCGGAAGCTTTATACTCAATTCCAATTTATTAAAATCCTTGAAATACATCCAAAAAGATGGTTTGGATGGATGGTATCTCGTATACAGTAAATCAATGAAATTCATCTTGTAACATATAATAACATGCAACAAGATCTTTTAGCGTTGGGTTCTCTTTGATGAATTTTAATACAAAAACGAATTTTTGTAGAGAAATGTTTGTAAATCCATCAACAAACCAAGTTTACGAAAAAGGCGATTTAATAAAACGTCCAAAACTAGCAGAAACATTAGAGATAATCGCAAAAGAAGGTGCAGATGCTTTATACATGGGATCTTTAACGAAACAATTTGTTGAGGATATTCAAAAAGCTGGTGGGATCATTACTGAGGAAGATTTAAATAAATATGAGTAAGACTCATTTTTTTTTCTCAAAACCTATTTTTTATCTCTTACATCTCCAATTTTTAGAGTAGAATGGAAAGATCCAATCGAAACTAATCTCCCATTCAACCAAAAACTTATTACATCTCCTTTACCCGGATCAGGGGTTATAATGACTTTTATAATGAACATTCTAAAAGATTTTTTGGTAATATGCGAAGGTGAAACATTAAGAAACTTTCAAAGAATCGTCGAATCATTCAAATACGGTTACGCGAAAAGGACAGAACTTGGGGACGAAAATTTCGTCGACGTCAGCGAATTAATGTCGAATTTAACATCGGAAGAGTACGCAAAAAGTATACGTGAATTAATTTCGGATAACACAACATATCAAGATTACGAACATTACGGAGCTAATACCTCTTTAACCGAAGATCACGGAACCGCTCATTTATGTATTTTAGCGCCAAATGGGGACGCTGTCTCCATCACTGGAACGATAAATTTAGTGTTTGGGTCCGAAGTTGTTAGCCCGAGTACCGGAATTATTTTAAACAATGAAATGGACGATTTTTCAGCTCCGAATATTATCAATGCTTTTGGTGTTCCACCATCTCCAGCTAATTATATCGTACCGGGGAAACGTCCTTTATCATCGATGAGTCCGAGTATTATCATTGATGATAATGAAGGGGATGTTAAAATGATAGTTGGAGCGGCGGGTGGAACGAAAATTATTACATCTAGTATTTTGGTTGCTATTCGAAAACTTTGGTTTAATTTAAGTTTACAGGAAGCGTCGAATATGCGGAGATTGCATCATCAATTGTTTCCGATGTCGATATCGTATGAGGATGGATTTGATGAGGTAAGTTAAAGTTGTTTGTATAAAATGTGTTTAAGGGAGATTTGGTGGTAATAATAAAAATATGCTACATTATGTAGCTTGGAAAATTTATCTTGGAAAATTGTGTATAATTTATTTCCAAAGATAACCATTGTTATGGAAAACATTATTTATAATAACATATTCATTATGATATGATGATGTCTTCATTCGTTTTTGAGATGGGATTTGTTAACATTTTTATTTCAAATCTATAATAATCAAACGTCCTGAGTTGCTTTGAAAGATTCATAACAATGTTTGTACGGAGTTATCTGAGAAATGTGGAACTTCCCTACAGGTTTTCCCTGTGCGTCCTTCCACAAACACGACGAGGTGGAAACCATTTTCTTAACAGTGTATGGCCCATCATGCCGAGGTATGGATTTGAGTGTCTGGTATTTGCTGATCTCGTTAAGTTCATGTGTTTTTACTAAAACGCGATCTCCTTGCTTATAATCTGAAACTGGTCGTCTATGCTCGTCAGTATATAGTTTTCTTCATCCTTTAAGTGACACTACCATCCGTTTCAGATAGGGTGTTGTAACTGTTAAGTTATCATTGTCGGCGATCGCATCATCGACTGCATCACTTGGGGGTCTCAACTCTCGTCCAAAATACAAATAAGCGAGTGAAAATCCAGTAGTTGCAGTCATCTCATTGTTCATAGCAGATCTTATAGTCGCCAAATGTTCGTCCCGAGTGTATTGATCGCTTTTTACTAATATAGCTAGTTGAGATTTTAGATCTCGAGTCTTCCTTACGATAGAGTTTGCTTCTGGGTGGTACAACGGAGTCAGGGCTTGTCATAACTTCACTCACAAATCGCACACCATTATCGCGCATGAGTCAGGCACCCCATATCTTAGGGAAACCCCTTTTACCAATGTCTTGGTGCATTCTATCGCAGTAGCAGCAGGCAAAGCGAACAATTCTACTCATCTAGTACATATGTCCTCGATGATGAGAATCCAGCGGTTTCTAATGGATGTTTCTGGCAATGGACCAAGCAAATCTAGACATGACTTCAGTTTTGAACTCGGATAAAATCTTCTCCCTTTTTTGCAGAGGCACTACTAATTAAGCCATCTTCATCGTCTCTCTCCGGAGCGTATCTATACAAATTTCCGACGGATATCATGTCACCACGGTCTGTCCATGACTTTCCACGAAATCCATCGAGATCGGACTCCAAATCTTCAATAATCTTTTTAACTTTGGGGGTCTTCCATTTGACCACTTCGCAGCTCATTCAGGCGTTTAGCCCGCATATCTACAACAACCATGCACAGATCAGGTATCAGGTCCGCTAGGTGATTTCAAGCTCATCAACCATCTTAGCGGCTAGTGATTGGGTTTCACCAACACTTCGGTTTACTGCCCATACAACTGCGAATACTTCCTCTTGGCTATGAATTAAAAAATGGCCCGCATACCCTACGGGTCTTTCATCTTGGCCCTCTCCTGGAGCAAACAGGCTCCCAGACTGTCAGACAATCAACCTGACGAAGGATTGGTGCGGTGGTCAGTAATCTTCCGATTTGACCAAACGCCTCTTCTTGTTTTAGCATTCATAACCAAACTGTCCTGTTCTTTAATAGTTCTGTAAGCGGTTCCGCAATAGCGGCATAATTAGGAATGAATCTTGTAAACCAACATGATGTTTGCAAAAAGCACTTTAAATGCTTTAAATTGCATGGAGTTCGCATCATCGTATTTGCCTTCGTTTCTTTCAGGGTTGACTTGAATTCCCAGTCGCCCAGGAACTTCACAGAACTTCGTGCAAACACACTTTTTGCTCGATTGATTCGTAATCCAAACAATCCCAACCTCTCCATTACCTTGTCTAAATCTCTCACATGTTGTTCAAATGTGCTCGAAAGGATAATCAAATCATCGAGATATCCGAACGAACATACGCCCGGTAAGTTGCTTTTAAATCAATCCGATCGGAAAGTGGTACCTGAATTTCTTAATCCCACCGGAATTTGTTTGAATCGGAACATACCTAGTGGTGATGTGAAGGCAGTTTTGTCTAGATCTTCTTCGGAAACCTTCACCTGCCAGTAACCTGATTTGAGGTTTAATGTAGTTATGTATCGAGATGTCTTCGCGGCATGTAGGATGGCTTTTATCCTCGGAAGTGGGTGCTGGTCTGGCTGTGTAACGTTATTGGGCTTTCGATAATCAACTACGTTCTAATAGGTCATTTTGTAGATTGTTTCACAAGATGGTCGGATACGCATCCAATACCTAACTCTTCAGCATCTACCATAGCCACAACACTTCTAAATCAATATTTCTCAAGATTTGGCATGCCACACACTTTACCCATGACCAGAGAAAGCAATTTAAATCCAGGTATGAGAAGTTTCCATAAAACCTTTAAAACTGCCATTGCTGCCAGAGGAAACATCTGCAGGTGGAACAATGACTTTTCAATTATTCTTTTGAGCCCTAGATCTGCATTTAAAAAAGATTTAGGTTGCTCTCCTGCAGAGCTGGTGTATGGTTAACCTCTCCACCTTGCAGACCAATTTATTGTGTCTAAATAAACCATCATATTAAATGTGCAACGGTTTCTAATCAGTGTTAAGGAAACGTTTGCAAATAAAAGAGGTTCGTACTTCTATTCATTCAAGAATTAAACCTTTTGCTCATAAAGATTTATTTATTATCTTAAAATTGAATCAGTTTAAGTTTTCACTTGTGCCAAAGCTTGGAGGTTCTTTTAAAGTTGTTAAACGCTTTTTCTAAAACTTTATTATTTTAATTATTTTAAATATTGCCAGGAATATTGCCAATATTGATACATTAGCACCAGCGTTTATAGCTGATGACACACTGAATTTATTTAATTTGTACGTAGTTGAAAATTTTTTTCAGAGGTTAGAGCAGTTACTTTCACTTTAAATATCCAGTTTCAAGTCTTATTAAGTAAGATTTTATGTCTTTTTAGTTATTATGTCATAATTTATGGTGATTCTGAACTGCTTTACATCTTTTCTTACACTTAGCACGTCTTACTGTCTCAAGTTATCTGAAAGGTAAGAAATCCTTGAGATATCTAAAGAATCTAATGATTTCATTTGGGATACATTTTTAAATTGGTCAGCATACTTTCAAAAGGCCTAACATTTTGGCATTTTAACTAATTTTAACCTCAAACGATATCGCAAATCGCGTGTTTATCTCTGTGTTTAACTTTATTCCCTTTGTTTTCTACGACAAAGAAATGTAATAATGGTTTTTTGGAAAGTTGTTACGAAATTACTTTCAATTACTAAGTGGACCATCTGCTTTCCAAAAAGCTGCTGAACTTAATTGGGATTTTTCCAATATTTAGAATAAATTTAAAAATTCCTGAAAAATCGTTTTTTTTAGAATTGTTATGAAATTACTTTTTCAATTACTAAGTAGACCATCTACTTTCCAAAAATGAAGTTAATATTGAGATATATCAATTAGTTCTTGAAATATAAGCTGCTGAACTTAATTGGGGATATCCAATATTTTGAGTAAATTTAAAAATTCCTGAAAAATTGATCATTTTTGGGAAATTGTTACGAAATTACTTTTAATTACTAAATAGAGCATCTACTTCCCAAGAATGAAGTCAATTTTAAGATATCTCTCCTAGTTCTTGAGATATGAGCTGCCGAACTTAATTGGGATTTTTTCAATATTCTGAATTAATTTTAAAATTCTTAAAAAATCGATTTTTTGGAAATTGTTATGAAATCACTATCAATTACTAATTGAAGTATCTACCTTCCAAAAATGAAGCCAATTTTAAGATATCTCACTTAGAACATGAGATATAAGCTGCTCAACTTAATTGGGATTTTTCCAATACTTTGAATAAATTTAAAAGTTCTTGAAAAATAAATTTATTTGGGAAATTGTTACAAAATTATTTTCAATTACTAACTGGAGTATCTACTTTCCAAAAATGAAGCAAATTTTGAGATATCTCACTTAGTTCTTGAGATATAAGCTACTGAACCTTATTGGAATTTTTCCAATATTTTGAATAAATTGATAAATTCGTAAAAAATCGGTTTTTTGGAAAACTGTTGTCAAATTACCTTCAATTATTAACTGAAGTATCTACTTCCCAGGAATTAAGTCAATTTTGAGAGATCTCACTTAGTTCTTGAGATATAAGCTGTTGAACATAATTGAGATTTTCCAATATTTTGAGTAAATTTAAAAATTCTTGAAAAATCGATTTTTAGGAAAATTCTTACGAAATCACTTTTAATTACTAATTGGAGCATCTCCTTTTTGAAAATGAAGTAAATTCTGAGATATCTCACTTAGTTCTTGAGATATAAGCTGCTGAACTTAATTGGGATTTTCAATATTTTGAGTAAATTTAAAAATTCTTGAAAAATCGATAATTTTTGGGAAATTGTTACGAAATTATTTTTAATTACTAATTGTAGCGTCTATTTTCCAAAAATGAAATCAATTTTGAGATATCTCACTTAGTTTTTGAGATATAAGCTGCTGAACTTAATTGTAATTTTTCCAATATTTTGAGTAAATTTAAAAACTTTTGAGAAATCGATTTTTAGAAAAATTGTTACGAAATTACTTTCAATTACTAATTGGAGCATCTACTTTCTAAAAATGAAGTAAATTTTGAGATATCTCACTGAGTTCTTGAGATATAAGCTGCTGAACTTGATTGAGGTTTTTGCAATATTTTGAATAAATTAAAAAGTTCTTGAAAAATCTATGTTTTGGAAAATTGCTACAAAATTGATCCCAATCACTGATTGGAGTATCTACTTTTTAAAAATGAAGTACATTTTGAGATATCTTACTTAGAACATGAGATATAAGATGCTAAACTTAATTGGAATTTTTCCAATATTTTGAATAAATTTAAAAGTTCTTGACAAATCGATTTTTTTGAAAATTGTTACGAAATTGATCTCAATTACTGATTGGAGTATCTACTTTCTAAAAATGATGTAAATTTTGAGAAATCTCACTTAAATTTTGAGATATAAGCTGCTGAACTTTATTGGGATTTTTCCAATGGTTTGTATAAATTTAAAAGTTCTTGAAAAATGGATTTTTTTTGAAAAATTATTGCGAAAATACTTTCAATCAGTAATTCTAGTATCTACTTTCCAAAATGAAACAAATTTTGAGATATCTCACTTAGTTCTTGAGATATAAGCTACTGAACCTTATTGGAATTTTTCCAATATTTTGAATAAATTGATAAATTCGTGAAAAATCGGTTTTTTGGAAAACTGTTGTCAAATTACCTTCAATTATTAACTGAAGTATCTACTTCCCAGGAATTAAGTCAATTTTGAGAGATCTCACTTAGTTCTTGAGATATAAGCTGCTGAACATAATTGAGATTTTCCAATATTTTGAGTAAATTTAAAAATTCTGAAAAAATCGATTTTTAGGAAAATTCTTACGAAATCACTTTTAATTACTAATTGGAGCATCTCCTTTTTGAAAATGAAGTAAATTCTGAGATATCTCACTTAGTTCTTGAGATATAAGCTGTTGAACTTAATTGGGATTTTCAATATTTTGAGTAAATTTAAAAATTCTTGAAAAATCGATAATTTTTGGGCAATTGTTACGAAATTATTTTTAATTACTAATTGTAGCATCTACTTTCCAAAAATGAAATCAATTTAGAGATATCTCACTTAGTTTTTGAAATATAAGCTGCTGAACTTAAATGTGATTTTTCCAATATTTTGAGTAAATTTAAAAACTTTTGAGAAATCGATTTTTAGGAAAATTGTTACGAAATTACTTTCAATTACTAATTGGAGCATCTACTTTCCGAAAATCAACTTAATTTTGAGATATCTCACTTAGTTCTTAGGATATAAGCTGCTGAACTTAATTGGGATTTTTCCAATATTTTGAATAAATTTAAAAACTTTGGAGAAATCGATTTTTAGGAAAATTGTTACGAAATTACTTCTAATGAGTAATTGGATCATCCACCTTCCAAAAATGAAGTCAATTTTGACATATCTCTCTTAGTTCTTGAAATATAAGCTGCTGAACTTAACTAGGATTTTTCCAATATTTTGAGTACATTTTAATTTCTTCAAAAATCGATTTTTTTTTGGAAAATTGTTACAAAATTGCTCTCAATTACTAATTAGAGCATTTTCTTTCCAAAAATGAACTCAATTTTGAGATATCTCTTTTAGTTCTTGAGATATAAGCTGTTGAATTTTACTAGGATTTTTCCAACATTTTGAATAAATTTAAAAGTTCTTGAAAAATAAATTTATTTGGGAAATTGTTACAAAATTATTTTCAATTACTAACTGGAGTATCTACTTTCCAAAAATGAAGCAAATTTTGAGATATCTCACTTAGTTCTTGAGATATAAGCTGCTGAACTTAATCGGGATTTCCAATATTTTGAGCAAATTTAAAAATTCTTGAAAAATCGATCATTTTTGGGAAATTGTTACGAAATTATTTTTAATTACTAATTGTAGCGTCTATTTTCCAAAAATGAAATCAATTTTGAGATATCTCACTTAGTTTTTGAGATATAAGCTGCTGAACTTAATTGTAATTTTTCCAATATTTTGAGTAAATTTAAAAACTTTTGAGAAATCGATTGTTAGAAAAATTGTTACGAAATTACTTTCAATTACTAATTGGAGCATCTACTTTCCAAAAATGAACTCAATTTTGAGATATCTCTTTTAGTTCTTGAGATATAAGCTGCTGAACTTAACTGAGATTTTTCCAATATTTTGAATAAATTTAAAAATTCTTAAAAAATCGATTCTTTTTTGAAAAATCGTTACGAAACTATTTTCAATTACAAATTGGAGCATCTACTTACCAAAACTCAGTCAATTTGAAGATATTTAGATAATTCAGATAATTTAGTCTTTTGCGAATATTACGTTCACTTCTTATTGGAAATAACTCGTTTATTTCCTCGAGAATCATTTCTTCGTTCCCGATATACATAAAATTAGCCATTTAAAACTGAATTACATAAAAATACGTGTACCAGTAACAAAACACCGGGTAATTTACGAGGTTAGGTTTTTTCTTTTATCTAACCGATTTTTCGTTATCTAACAGTTAAAAACCAGCTCATAGCCAATGGGAGCGCTTAAAATCGCTATAAGCACCGTTAGTTAATTTAACTCGAGGTTTGTAAAAGATTCCGGGACCGAATCCAATGGTTACGGTTAACTATCTTTAGCTATCTTTGAGTTAACGTTAGCTACAAGATAAATAGAAAAATTAGCAGTGGTAATAACAGATTTTTACGTTATCTTTTAGATAGCGCTAACTATAACTTTAACTATGAGTGGCAGTAATGGGGCTTAAGTTTTCAAAAGTTCTTGATGTGGAAAAATCTTAAATTTTATTGAAAAGTCTTTATGGTTGAATTTCAACGTCTTCGGAAGGTGCAAAATTTTGAGAAACTTCCTTATCTTAATGAATATATAATATATCTTTGTGGATCAGTCACTTTGAAAATAGATGGAATAGAGTCAACATTAAGACCTTAATTCAAATTTGGCAGAATTCAAATTTTGGAATTCTTTTAGGGTTGCATTGTCACAAGCGTAATCGTGTATCTTATTTACTTCTTAAACTGCTGAAAACTGTCACGTTGATGGTTTATGTATGGATTAACTTGATCTGTTCGAGCATGGTGAATGCTCTGAGAAATTTTAAGAAACAAAGCATGCCAACTTCTAACTTTAACTTTTGTGTAGGTCATCTGACCTTTATTAAAAAAAACAAATTTTGCCAAAGTGAAAAAAATATTGCTTGGGAGTTTGAGTCATGCTAATTCTGTGAACTTTCTTCTAGGCTATAATACATGGTTTAGAAGAAATTGGACATAATTACACACTTTTACCACCTCCGGATGGTTTCGCAGCTGTTACATCGATTGCAAACGTCAACGGAAATGTTGAGGCGGTTCCCGATGTTAGACGAGGGGGTTCATATGCATTCCTTGATGTTTAGTTTTATTATTCATTATTCTCCTTATTGTTGTGAAAAAATTATAAAGTAAAAAGCGAAAAAACAAACAAAAATCGCCATTTATTTGCCTACTTATTAATTAATAAAATTATTGTGGTTCGTTTGGCATAAAATCTGTCAAAATTAAAAATACTTCACAATTAAAACCATTTTGGCATTAATTTCATGAGATTTTTCAAAATTTTTAGTGAAAAGATTAGTTAAATAATGGATGAATCTGTTCGTGTTGTTGCTAAAAATCTTCTTCAAAGAGCCGAAGAATACAAAAGTTCCGTCGAAGCAATAATTAAGCGTTACAACGAACGACTACAACAAACCGAAGGAGAACTAAAAGACATTTTGGATCAACTGGATAAACAACAAAATTTAAACAAAGAGGCGGTTGGGATTATTGCAAAAGTAAATGAAGAAATTAAATCGTTAGAAACGGAAAATAATACGCTTGAGGAATCATTGAGCGATTTAAAGAGTGAGTTAATCATAACGAAAGGGAGATTGCAAGAAGTCGAAGAAACAAGGAGCACTTTAGAACAAGAATTGGAAATGGAAAAGGAATCAAATACGGCGTTGGCCCATAAATTTCGGGAAGCCCACGAAAAAATAGCCGAAATCGAAAAATTAACCCACAAAGTAACCTCATTAGAAGAACAAAATCAATCCTACAGCAAAGAATGTCAAATATACAAAGAAAAAGTCAATGAGTATGAGAAAGAATTAAACGATTTGAATACACTTAACAAAAGTTTTTCAGAACAATGCGAAAGATACGAAGATTTATTCATGAAATACAAGATTTTGGAATATCGAAATATACAATTAGAGAAAAATAAAGATTTAACCAACTTACCAATACCTCAAGAAGCGGATATGAATCAATGCAAAATTGAAGGTTATTCGTCGTACCGTTCTCTCACTAACGATTTACAAACGGGGGCTATTGATGATTTTTCTACATTGGATGATGACGTTCTTAAAGAAGATGAGTTTAGTAAAATTATTAACGATCAAACGAGAAAAATTAAGGATATGATTGAAATGAAGGAGAAAAACTTGGATGTTATCAAACATCGGTTGCGTAATGTTACGTTCATGATTCAAAAAAGTGAAAATGACGGTAATGCCGATAACAAGAATAATAATATAAAAAACTTGAAAAATTAAGGAAGATTATTAAAAAATGTTTTTATAATTTATATATTTGTAAAAGTATTAAACAAAATTTTTTTGTTCTATTTGGTTTAATTATTTCTAAAAAGTTTTTTAATGATTTGAAGTGGAAATTATTTCAAAATTTATAGCTTAACGTTATATTTCTGTGATTAAGTAATTGTTAACCCTCCGTCTGTCGTCTTTCTTAACACTTTCGATCGGGTGTGGTCTGTGGAGTCCAAAATAGAAAAAACTCTAAAGGACGCCAACGTGTCCTCCAGTGCTTATTTCTCATAAATATGTTTTATATGATGCTTGTATTATATAATAGCCTAATACAGGGCCAATTCCAAACTCACGTTTTATGTTCATTTGATTCAAAGAAAATGCTTACAATTTAATAACATATTTTTCAAAATTTGGAAACAACGCCTAAATAAAGGAAAAGAAAATCGATCTATAATAGTATTTATTTAAAAATGTATAAAGTGTTATAAAAAAAGTCTACATCTAGTGTTAGTTCTAGTTTTACTTCAGTTCAAATATACTGGGTTGGGTTGGATTGGGTTTAGCTGTGGATCTGAAAACATTTTTTAATGAAGGCCTCTGTGAATAGTTTATGAAATAGAGTGCTTTTCAAACTGATTTGGTAACCTTGTATATTTGAAATAAAGTAAAACTGGAAATAACACTTCTAACTTCGCTTCTACACTTCTCTTCTTCCGAAACTTTCCACTTTTAGGTCTAGTGTTAGTTCTAGTTTTATATCATTAGATTAAACTCTAGATTTAGAACTAGAAACATTCGGGTTTAGCCGTATATCTCTCAAAACGGCTAAACCTGAATGATTGTAGTTCTACATCTAGTGTTGGTTCTAGTTTTACTTTAGTTCAAATATACTGGGTTGGGTTGGATCGGGTTTAGCTGTGGATCTGAAAACATTTTTTAATGAAGACCTCTATGAATAGTTTTTGAAATAGAGTGCTTTTCAAACTGATTTGGTAACCCTGTATATTTGAAATGAAGTAAAACTGGAACTAACACTTCTAACTTCTCTTCTACACTTCTCTTTTTCCGAAACATTCGACTTCTAGGTCTAGTGTTAGTTCTAGTTTTATATCATTAGATTAAACTCTAGGTTTAGAACTAGAAACATTCGGGTTTAGCCGTATATCTCTCAAGACGGCTAAACCTGAATGATTGCAGTTCTACATCTAGTGTTGCTTCTAGTTTTACTTCATTTCAAATATACTGGGTTGCGTTAGATTAGGTTTAGCTGTGGATCTGAAAACATTTTTTAATGAAGGCCTCTATGAATAATTTTTGAAATAGAGTGCTTTTCAAACTGATTTGGTAACCCTGTATATTTGAAATGAAGTAAAACTGGAACTAACACTTCTAACTTCTTTTCTACACTTCTCTTCTTCCGAAACTTTCCACTTCTAGGTCTAGTGTTAGTTCTAGTTTTATATCATTAGATTAAACTCTAGGTTTAGAACTAGAAACATTCGGGTTTAGCCGTATATCTCTCAAGACGGCTAAACCTGAATGATTGCAGTTCTACATCTAGTGTTGGTTCTAGTTTTACTTTAGTTCAAATATACTGGGTTGGGTTGGATCGGGTTTAGCTGTGGATCTGAAAACATTTTTTAATGAAGACCTCTATGAATAGTTTTTGAAATAGAGTGCTTTTCAAACTGATTTGGTAACCCTGTATATTTGAAATGGAGTAAAACTGGAACTAACACTTCTAACTTCTTTTCTACACTTCTCTTCTTCCGAAACATTCGACTTCTAGGTCTAGTGTTAGTTCTAGTTTTATATCATTAGATTAAACTCTAGGTTTAGAACTAGAAACATTCGGGTTTAGCCGTATATCTCTCAAGACGGCTAAACCTGAATGATTGTAGTTCTACATCTAGTGTTGGTTCTACTTTTACTTCAGTTCAAATATACTGGGTTGGGTTGGATTGGGTTTAGCTGTGGATCTGAAAACATTTTTTAATGAAGGCCTCTATGAATAGTTTTTGAAATAGAGTGCTTTTCAAACTGATTTGGAAATTCTGTATATTTGAAATGAAGTAAAACTGAAACTAACACTTCTAACTTCTCTTCTTCCGAAACTTTCCACTTCTAGGTCTAGTGTTAGTTCTAGTTTTATATAATTAGATTAAACTCTAGATTTAGAACTAGAAACATTCGGGTTTAGCCGTATATCTCTCAAAACGGCTAAACCTGAATGATTGTAGTTCTACATCTAGTGTTGGTTCTAGTTTTACTTCAGTTCAAATATACAGGGTTGGGTTGGATTGGGTTTAGCAGCGGATCTGAAAACACTTTTTAATGAAGGCCTCTATGAATAGTTTTGAAATAGAGTACTTTACAAATTAATTTGGTAATTTTGTTCGCCATAATATCATCCTAGAACCTAGGTTATACCAAAAAAGATGCCCCATCGGTCTAAGTGTCATCATCCTTCCTTTCTTTCATTAAAAAAAAAGAGATGACCCTTTGCCATCATATAACCTAACGTCTAACAACATTAAACATTGGCCTTTACACATGGATGGCCGCGAACGATGTATGTGTGAAAAATGTAGAATGTACTTCTCTTTTCACGAAGACAATAATTGTGTAATTTAATTGAGATGATTATCTTAACTTATAAACATGATTATCTTGTTGATTTCTTTTGCATTTCTAATTTTCTTTTGCATTATTATGACTATAACATGCTGCCATAAGAACCATACTGGCCATCTTCTAAGACAGCTTTCAGTACATTAGGATCTGAAATATCATCTGGGCACGGAAGTCCTGCAATTTCGGTCCAGCACTTACAACTTTCTGTAATACAATGATAGCACAATATTAAACAGGCTGAAGTGTACATTCTCAACGGGTCCCACCGTAATTTGCTTTAAAAACTGATCTTTATACTCCCTTGGACGATCAAAAACTTTAGTGTTTTTTTTTTGTTTAACCCTCCGTCTGTCGGGCGCGCTTTCTTAACACTTTCGATCGGGTGTGGTCTGTGGAGTCCAAAATAGAAAGAACTCTAAAGGACGCCAACGTGTCCTCCAGTGCTAATTTCTCATAAATATGTTTTATATGATGCTTGTACTATATAATAGCCTAATACAGGCCCAATTCCAAACTCACGTTTTATGTTAATTTGATTTAAAGACAATGCTTACAATTTAATCACATATTTTTCAAAATTTGGAAACAACGCCTAAATAAAGGAAAAGAAAATCGATCTATAATAATGTTTATTTAAAAATGTATAAAGTGTTATAAAAAAAATGTCTTAACTAAAGAATAATATTCTATGTACAAACTGGAGGGCTTCAAACTGTGGTCTCCATATTTCCCAAACAATCGTTGCAGCACGCTGTTATGTGCTCCATGTACAACCAACATTTACAAATTTTGCAAAAATAACGAGTTTTTCGTCTTTTGCAATATTTACAGTTTCCTTTTTTCCCTGGTTGTGGCTCTGGAATAATCTCCTCTTCAATACCTGAGAGCCTCAAGGCAGAAGTACGCACACTTTTGGTCAAGTGCTTCTCAACGGCTCTTCTTTGCATGTTATTTTTCACTAACTCCATACCAAGATTTTTTTGAAACAGTCTACGAGTTTTAGCAAATTCACCATCTGGTGTGTTGCCTTTGTAGATAACAAAAGCGTTAATTGCTGCTATATTGAAGAGGTTATAGAAAATTACCATTGGCCAACGCTTTGTGTTTCTTGCAACATTGTATGATGAGATCATTCGATCAACAACATCTACTCTACTTTTTGTGCTATTATAGAAAGTAATTATTTCGGGCTTTTTCCGATCACCGGTAGCTTCATCGATATGATCGTCTCGGTGCATTGTTGAAACTACAAGCACATTCTTTCCTTTTTTGGGTATATATGAAACTGCAGTCATATCATTACTAAATGCGAATAACGAAGAATATACTTTCCTGTTTTTAACTTGTGTTATTTCAAGAGGTAGTTCTCTTCTATTGGCTCTAATTGTACCAACCACAGTAAGGCGGTACTCTCTTTGCAGTTTCTTTACAATTGAATATCCTGTGAACCAACGATCTATTGGAACATTTCTTCCTGATCCTAATAAATGTGAACACATTCTTTCAGTTACTGCAGCTAAATGTGAACTCAATTTCTATGTGTGAAGTGAAAAATGTTTTGGCATCAACAACGGCGAAGACTTTCAATCCGTATTTGTTTGGTTTACTTGGAATGTACATTCGGAAACTGCACCTACCCCTAAAGGCAAGCAGCATTTCATCTAATGTTACATACTCGCCCACAGAATAAGTTTTCTTACAATTGTCGTTGAACTTGTCAACAATAGTACGAACTGCTGCTAGTTTGTCCATTTCTTTTCTTTGACATCTAGTTGTGGTATCGTCTAAGCGAATGCATTTCAATAAAAAGACGAACCTCCGTTTTGCCATTGTAGCAGGAAATATCTCATATCCCATACCGTCTGATGACCAATACTCTGCTAGATGTGCCCTTGATCCATGATGGAGCCCAGCTAAATAAAGCAAACCCATCAGCGCTTGGATTTCTACAGAGTCGGTAGGTCTACACTCAGTCTTATCTTGGTATTTAACAGAAATTTTATCAATAAATAAATTAGTGTTTTCAACTACAATATCAATGCAGTTTCCAAACATGTACATCCAGCATTGAATGGGAGATAATGCGTCACGGGCTTCACCGATGACCCCCGGCAGGTGAGACACTATGTTTTCGTTGTGAGTTCTAATATTTCTAGGTGGGACAGCCTTTTTCCATTTAGTTCCATCTTTACCAAAAAAATACGAGCATCTATCACGAATCACGGGTTGTTCATCTTCATCATCCTCGCCGTCATCCTGAGGCATAATATCTGCATCTTCATTTACGTTTTCCTGCTCGGTTTCTGTAGCATGATCACTGATACTTACAAAATCTGGATCTGATATCGAACTATCGTCAGACTCTTCTATTTCACTGCCCGTGCTAACTTCTTCATACAATTTCTGTAATCTTTCTCTCTCCTTTTCATAAGGATCCATATCACAATGCTATCAAATAATAAATCATTTATTATTTTATCAAATCATATCAGAAAATTGTGTGATACTACTTACCTATTTGTAAGTATGCTATTTGTAGATTGCTAACTAGATATTTGATATTAGTTATAAATAATTTTTTATGCTCTTTTCTATTCTCTATATTTGTAAAATAAATAACACATAACACAACGCCTCAAAATGGGGTTCAATAGTAAACTGGCGTGCCAACGATAGTAATTATAGTAATATATTATAGTAATTATTAAGGGAACTACCGAACTATATTGCGATCACTCCGAGGTATAGTTTTGTAACCCGGTAATACCCCTACAAACACAAAAAGAACGCATAGAGTTCCAACTGGAATACGATTCTTACAGATTACATCTGCGAATATTCTTACTTATATCTGTCAGGACAAAATATTATGTAGCGACTATTTGGAATTTTGAAAAACAGTTTTTTATAGTGAAAACAGTTGATATTCAGATACTTGAAAGGTACTGTGACCGTAGAAGTTTTGAGCAAAGTAATTTAAAAAATATTTCACATAATCATTTTGTCGTGGACTCGTAGACCACACCCGACAGACGGAGGGTTAATGATTTGAAGTGGAAATTATTTTAAAATTTATAGCTTAACGTTATATTTCTGTGATTAAGTAATTGTTAAGTGTTATCTGTTAAAAGTTGTTCTATTTATGAATGAGAACAGAGTGTTTCGTTTCATTCTGTAGACGAGGATAGCGAACTATATACAGGTGAGTCAATAGTGCGGAAATGGTAGATAGGGGGTTTACTGTTGAATATAAAAAGTAAAATATGAAATGGGGGATCTCGTTCGAAAATTCGTTTTCGAGAAGATAACAATAGTTTACAAATTTTAATCAATTTTTTTGTCGAATGCTGCGATATTTTTCTATGAAATAGAATGTTAAGACTGATAGTGTGCTTTTGTAGCTGTTTATTAACTCCACAACATATAAAAGATTCAATAACATAACTAATAAATAAAGTAAATAAATAAATAAAAAATAACAGAACCAAGTCAAGGTATATAAGTACCTTGAACGAAGAAGGTACGTAATATTGGTGCAGAGATGAAACTATAGGTAACGTTTATTTGCAACAATACAATTTGATCAGTTACTTCATTCAAAATCAATTTCAACATGGAGGAGTGGGATTTTTTTTTTAATAATCTAACTGCAACCTAAATACCTAATCTTGAACAACACTCAATAGAGAGAGACATGGAAATATACGGATGCAGAATAGGAAGAGATACAATAATTATGACTTTGTAGAGATCGCCTTTGGGTGACTTGGAAATATTTGTCAACCAATTGAGACTGGTATTGAATCAAATATATCTCAATACAACCAAAAATATCTTTCTTGTTGGTGATTTCAACATTAATTTCTTGGAACAAAGGCGAATACAAAAGAATCTTATTGAACTCTTTCGTACATTTGGTCTAAGAATGGTAACACAAGAACCATCGAGAATAACCTGTAATTCAAAAACCTGCATCGACAACATATTCACAAACCTGGACGAACAATCTTACAAGTTTAACACAATAAACTTACATGTTGCGGACCACTTGGGTCAGCTTCTGACACTCAGAAATAAAATTGATGGGAAGAAGAGCGGTCTGAAATATAAAAGAATAATTAAAATAAGGAATATTATAAGATTCATTGAAGAAGTGAAGAATTACAATTGGATGGAACTGTTGTTGGGGTCTATAACGGATTTTTCGACGTTATTTGAAAATTAAGTTTTCGACGATCTTCGAAAACAACTTTCCTCGCAAACTTATTCCTGTTGTTGATAGGAATTTATGAAAGAAAGCGACGAAATTACAGAACTCAAAAAACGTTTAGACATTTTAGCAATAATAAAGCAAGTAACACAAGATCAAGATGCAGAAGATGAATATAAACGAATACAAGGTGTATACAGACGCGAAGCTACACAGGAAAAGAAAATGCAGATTTCAAGCCAAATACTGGACTCTGATAAACAAATATTGAAGACCGATTAGATAGATTGCAGAAATCAAAGATATTTAGTACGCTAGATCTAAGGAATGTTTTTTTCCATGTGTCTGTTGAAGAAGGAAGTAGAAAGTTTACTTCGTTGCCCAATATCAGTTTCTTCGAACACCATTTGGGCTTTGCAATACACCGACCAGTTCCAGAGGTCCATATTCCACAGGTTCATAAACAATACTTTCAGAAATTTGATAAGGAATGGAATGATTCTGATATACATGGATGATATTATAATTTTAGCTGAAAATAAGATATAGGCTTTGGGAAGATTGAAAAGTATATTAAAAGTTACTAAAGATCATGGAGTAATTGAAAAAATATCAATTCTTCAAATCCAAAATAGAGTATCTGGGTTATGAAATAATTAATGAAAGTATTCGACCATATCCGAGAAAAATAGAAGCAATAACTAAATTTCCAGATCCTAGAAATATGAAACAACTCCATTTTTGGGTCTTGCTGGTTATATTCGAAAATTTGTCAAAAACTATTCACTGATAACCAACCTATTAACCCTCCGTCTGTCGGGTGTGGTCTACGAGTCCACGACAAAATGATTATGTGAAATATTTTTTAAATTATTTTGCTCAAAACTTCTACGGTCACAGTACCTTTCAAGTATTTGAATATCAACTGTTTTCGCTATAAAAAACTGTTTTTCAAAATTCCAAATAGTCGCTACATAATATTTTGTCCTGGCAGACCTTTCCCGATCAAATGTGTAACAATATTCGCAGATATAATCTGTAAGAATCGTATTCCAGTTGGAACTGTATGCGTTCTTTTTGTGTTTGTAGGGGTATTACCGAGTTATAAAACTATACCTCGGAGTGATCGCAATATAGTTCGGTAGTTCCCTTAATAATTACTATATATACGGTTACCGTATCGTTGACACGCCACTTTACTATTGAACCCCATTTTGAGGCGTTGTGTTATGTGTTATTTATTTTACAAATATAAAGAATAGAAAAGTGCATACAAAATTATTTATAACTAATATCAAATATCTAGTTAGAAATCTACAAATAGCATACTTACAAATAGGTAAGTAGTATCACACAATTTTCTGATATGATTTGATAAAATAATAAATGATTTATTATTTGATAGCATTGTGATATGGATCCTTATAAAAAGGAGAGAGAAAGATTACAGAAACTGTATGAAGAAGTTAGCACGGGCAGTGAAATAGAAGAGTCTGACGATAGTTCGATATCAGATCCAGATTTTGTAAGTATCAGTGATCATGATACAAAAACCGAGCAGGAAAACGTAAATGAAGATGCAGATATTATGCATCAGGATGACGGCGAGGATGATGAAGATGAACAACCCGTGATTCGTGATAGATGCTCGTATTTTTTTGGTAAAGATGGAACTAAATGGAAAAAGGCTGTCCCACCTAGAAATATTAGAACTCGCAACGAAAACATAGTGTCTCACCTGCCGGGGGTCAACGGTGAAACACGTGACGCATTATCTCCCATTCAATGCTGGATGTACATGTTTGGAAACTGCATTGATATTGTAGTTGAAAACATTAATTTATTTATTGATAAAATTTCTGTTAAATACCAAGATAAGACTGAGTGTGACCTACCGACTCTGTAGAGATCCAAGCGCTGATGGGTTTGCTTTATTTAGCTGGGCTCCATCATGGATCAAGGACACATCTAGCAGAGTATTGGTCATCAGACGGTATGGGATATGAGATATTTCCTGCTACAATGGCAAAACGGAGGTTCGTCTTCTTATTAAAATGCATTCGTTTAGAAATGTAAAAAAAATGGAAAAAAGATCTTAATCCATCGAATTTTTTCATAAAGTCTTCTTTCCTCGATATTTTAAGTTAAGAACAGGGTATCAAGCCCCAGTTTTCACAAATTTGTTTGGAATTCATTTTATTATTTTTTTATGAGAAAAAAATAATTCCAACAGTACATCAATATAAAAATTCAGGTATTTTTGGCGATTAGTTATGCGATTTCGGTACTATACACTTGAGGTGTACTATAATTCGGCTGCAACCAAAAAACTTAAATTAACTTAAAAATTATTAAGTAGCAACAGGACCCTGTCCCACTTACGCTACTCCACTATAATATATTATAAAAAATAATTGTGGGAATACAAAATTGAAAATCGACCAATTTTTGATCTTAAGCATATATGATAAACTTAAAAATTCTTGAAAAATCAATTTCATCAAGTCAATTTTGAGATATCTCACTTAGAACATGAGATACAAGCTGCTAAACTTAATTGGGATTTTTCCAATATTGTGAATAAATTTAAAAATTCTTCAAAAATCGATTTTTTTGAGAATTGTTATGAAATTACTTTCAATTACAAATTGGAGTATCTACTTTCCAAAAATAAAGTCAATTTTGAGATATATCAATTAGTTCTTGAGATATAAGCTGCTGAATTTAATTGGGATTTCTCCAATATTTTGAATAACTTTAAAAATTCTTGAAAAATCCACTTTTTGGAAAATTATTTTCAAATTACTTTCAACTACTAATTGGAGTATCTACTTTCCAAAAATGAAGGCAATTTTGAAATATCTCACTTATATCTTGAGATATAAGCTACTGAACATAATTGAGATTTTTCCAACATTTTGATTAAATATAAAAATTTTTGAAAAACCGATTTTTTGGAAAATTGTTTTCAAATTACTTTCAACTACTAACTGGAGTATCTACTCTCCAAAAATGAAGTCAATTTTGAAATATCTCACTTAGTTCTTGAGATATAAGCTGCTGAACTTAATTGGGATTTCTCCAATATTTTGAATAACTTTAAAAATTCTTGAAAAATCCACTTTTTGGAAAATTATTTTCAAATTACTTTCAACTACTGATTGGAGTATCTACTTTCCAAAAATGAAGGCAATTTTGAAATATCTCACTTATATCTTGAGATATAAGCTACTGAACATAATTGAGATTTTTCCAACATTTTGATTAAATATAAAAATTTTTGAAAAACCGATTTTTTGGAAAATTGTTTTCAAATTACTTTCAACTACTAACTGGAGTATCTACTCTCCAAAAATGAAGTCAATTTTGAAATATCTCACTTAGTTCTTGAGATATAAGCTGCTGAACTTAATTGGGATTTCTCCAATATTTTGAATAACTTTAAAAATTCTTGAAAAATCCACTTTTTGGAAAATTATTTTCAAATTACTTTCAACTACTAATTGGAGTATCTACTTTCCAAAAATGAAGGCAATTTTGAAATATCTCACTTATATCTTGAAATATAAGCTACTGAACATAATTGAGATTTTTCCAACATTTTGATTAAATATAAAAATTTTTGAAAAACCGATTTTTTGGAAAATTGTTTTCAAATTACTCTCAACTACTAACTGGAGTATCTACTCTCCAAAAATGAAGTCAATTTTGAAATATCTCACTTAGTTCTTGAGATATAAGCTGCTGAACTTAATTGGGATTTCTCCAATATTTTGAATAACTTTAAAAATTCTTGAAAAATCCACTTTTTGGAAAATTATTTTCAAATTACTTTCAACTACTGATTGGAGTATCTACTTTCCAAAAATGAAGGCAATTTTGAAATATCTCACTTATATCTTGAGATATAAGCTACTGAACATAATTGAGATTTTTCCAACATTTTGATTAAATATAAAAATTTTTGAAAAACCGATTTTTTGGAAAATTGTTTTCAAATTACTTTCAACTACTAACTGGAGTATCTACTCTCCAAAAATGAAGTCAATTTTGAAATATCTCACTTAGTTCTTAAGATATAAGCTGCTGAACTTAATTGGGATTTCTCCAATATTTTGAATAACTTTAAAAATTCTTGAAAAATCCACTTTTTGGAAAATTATTTTCAAATTACTTTCAACTACTGATTGGAGTATCTACTTTCCAAAAATGAAGGCAATTTTGAAATATCTCACTTATATCTTGAAATATAAGCTACTGAACATAATTGAGATTTTTCCAACATTTTGATTAAATATAAAAATTTTTGAAAAACCGATTTTTTGGAAAATTGTTTTCAAATTACTCTCAACTACTAACTGGAGTATCTACTCTCCAAAAATGAAGTCAATTTTGAAATATCTCACTTAGTTCTTGAGATATAAGCTGCTGAACTTAATTGGGATTTCTCCAATATTTTGAATAACTTTAAAAATTCTTGAAAAATCCACTTTTTGGAAAATTATTTTCAAATTACTTTCAACTACTGATTGGAGTATCTACTTTCCAAAAATGAAGGCAATTTTGAAATATCTCACTTATATCTTGAGATATAAGCTACTGAACATAATTGAGATTTTTCCAACATTTTGATTAAATATAAAAATTTTTGAAAAACCGATTTTTTGGAAAATTGTTTTCAAATTACTTTCAACTACTAACTGGAGTATCTACTCTCCAAAAATGAAGTCAATTTTGAAATATCTCACTTAGTTCTTAAGATATAAGCTGCTGAACTTAATTGGGATTTCTCCAATATTTTGAATAACTTTAAAAATTCTTGAAAAATCCACTTTTTGGAAAATTATTTTCAAATTACTTTCAACTACTAATTGGAGTATCTACTTTCCAAAAATGAAGGCAATTTTGAAATATCTCACTTATATCTTGAGATATAAGCTACTGAACATAATTGAGATTTTTCCAACATTTTGATTAAATATAAAAATTTTTGAAAAACCGATTTTTTGGAAAATTGTTTTCAAATTACTTTCAACTACTAACTGGAGTATCTACTCTCCAAAAATGAAGTCAATTTTGAAATATCTCACTTAGTTCTTGAGATATAAGCTGCTGAACTTAATTGGGATTTCTCCAATATTTTGAATAACTTTAAAAATTCTTGAAAAATCCACTTTTTGGAAAATTATTTTCAAATTACTTTCAACTACTGATTGGAGTATC
This sequence comes from Onthophagus sagittarius, assembly GCA_036711965.1. Classification (NCBI taxonomy): domain Eukaryota; kingdom Metazoa; phylum Arthropoda; class Insecta; order Coleoptera; family Scarabaeidae; genus Onthophagus; species Onthophagus sagittarius. The sequence continues at coordinate 50,598,922 of JASERS010000005.1, forward strand.
TACTTTCCAAAAATGAAGGCAATTTTGAAATATCTCACTTATATCTTGAGATATAAGCTACTGAACATAATTGAGATTTTTCCAACATTTTGATTAAATATAAAAATTTTTGAAAAACCGATTTTTTGGAAAATTTTTTTCAAATTACTTTCAACTACTAACTGGAGTATCTACTCTCCAAAAATGAAGTCAATTTTGAAATATCTCACTTAGTTCTTGAGATATAAGCTGCTGAACTTAATTGGGATTTCTCCAATATTTTGAATAACTTTAAAAATTCTTGAAAAATCCACTTTTTGGAAAATTATTTTCAAATTACTTTCAACTACTGATTGGAGTATCTACTTTCCAAAAATGAAGGCAATTTTGAAATATCTCACTTATATCTTGAGATATAAGCTACTGAACATAATTGAGATTTTTCCAACATTTTGATTAAATATAAAAATTTTTGAAAAACCGATTTTTTGGAAAATTTTTTTCAAATTACTTTCAACTACTAACTGGAGTATCTACTCTCCAAAAATGAAGTCAATTTTGAAATATCTCACTTAGTTCTTGAGATATAAGCTGCTGAACTTAATTGGGATTTCTCCAATATTTTGAATAACTTTAAAAATTCTTGAAAAATCCACTTTTTGGAAAATTATTTTCAAATTACTTTCAACTACTGATTGGAGTATCTACTTTCCAAAAATGAAGGCAATTTTGAAATATCTCACTTATATCTTGAGATATAAGCTACTGAACATAATTGAGATTTTTCCAACATTTTGATTAAATATAAAAATTTTTGAAAAACCGATTTTTTGGAAAATTTTTTTCAAATTACTTTCAACTACTAACTGGAGTATCTACTCTCCAAAAATGAAGTCAATTTTGAAATATCTCACTTAGTTCTTGAGATATAAGCTGCTGAACTTAATTGGGATTTCTCCAATATTTTGAATAACTTTAAAAATTCTTGAAAAATCCACTTTTTGGAAAATTATTTTCAAATTACTTTCAACTACTGATTGGAGTATCTACTTTCCAAAAATGAAGGCAATTTTGAAATATCTCACTTATATCTTGAGATATAAGCTACTGAACATAATTGAGATTTTTCCAACATTTTGATTAAATATAAAAATTTTTGAAAAACCGATTTTTTGGAAAATTTTTTTCAAATTACTTTCAACTACTAACTGGAGTATCTACTCTCCAAAAATGAAGTCAATTTTGAAATATCTCACTTAGTTCTTGAGATATAAGCTGCTGAACTTAATTGGGATTTCTCCAATATTTTGAATAACTTTAAAAATTCTTGAAAAATCCACTTTTTGGAAAATTATTTTCAAATTACTTTCAACTACTGATTGGAGTATCTACTTTCCAAAAATGAAGGCAATTTTGAAATATCTCACTTATATCTTGAGATATAAGCTACTGAACATAATTGAGATTTTTCCAACATTTTGATTAAATATAAAAATTTTTGAAAAACCGATTTTTTGGAAAATTTTTTTCAAATTACTTTCAACTACTAACTGGAGTATCTACTCTCCAAAAATGAAGTCAATTTTGAAATATCTCACTTAGTTCTTGAGATATAAGCTGCTGAACTTAATTGGGATTTCTCCAATATTTTGAATAACTTTAAAAATTCTTGAAAAATCCACTTTTTGGAAAATTATTTTCAAATTACTTTCAACTACTGATTGGAGTATCTACTTTCCAAAAATGAAGGCAATTTTGAAATATCTCACTTATATCTTGAGATATAAGCTACTGAACATAATTGAGATTTTTCCAACATTTTGATTAAATATAAAAATTTTTGAAAAACCGATTTTTTGGAAAATTGTTTTCAAATTACTTTCAACTACTAACTGGAGTATCTACTCTCCAAAAATGAAGTCAATTTTGAAATATCTCACTTAGTTCTTGAGATATAAGCTGCTGAACTTAATTGGGATTTCTCCAATATTTTGAATAACTTTAAAAATTCTTGAAAAATCCACTTTTTGGAAAATTATTTTCAAATTACTTTCAACTACTGATTGGAGTATCTACTTTCCAAAAATGAAGGCAATTTTGAAATATCTCACTTATATCTTGAGATATAAGCTACTGAACATAATTGAGATTTTTCCAACATTTTGATTAAATATAAAAATTTTTGAAAAACCGATTTTTTGGAAAATTTTTTTCAAATTACTTTCAACTACTAACTGGAGTATCTACTCTCCAAAAATGAAGTCAATTTTGAAATATCTCACTTAGTTCTTGAGATATAAGCTGCTGAACTTAATTGGGATTTCTCCAATATTTTGAATAACTTTAAAAATTCTTGAAAAATCCACTTTTTGGAAAATTATTTTCAAATTACTTTCAACTACTGATTGGAGTATCTACTTTCCAAAAATGAAGGCAATTTTGAAATATCTCACTTATATCTTGAGATATAAGCTACTGAACATAATTGAGATTTTTCCAACATTTTGATTAAATATAAAAATTTTTGAAAAACCGATTTTTTGGAAAATTTTTTTCAAATCACTTTCAACTACTAACTGGAGTATCTACTCTCCAAAAATGAAGTCAATTTTGAAATATCTCACTTAGTTCTTGAGATATAAGCTGCTGAACTTAATTGGGATTTCTCCAATATTTTGAATAACTTTAAAAATTCTTGAAAAATCCACTTTTTGGAAAATTATTTTCAAATTACTTTCAACTACTAATTGGAGTATCTACTTTCCAAAAATGAAGGCAATTTTGAAATATCTCACTTATATCTTGAGATATAAGCTACTGAACATAATTGAGATTTTTCCAACATTTTGATTAAATATAAAAATTTTTGAAAAACCGATTTTTTGGAAAATTGTTTTCAAATTACTTTCAACTACTAACTGGAGTATCTACTCTCCAAAAATGAAGTCAATTTTGAAATATCTCACTTAGTTCTTGAGATATAAGCTGCTGAACTTAATTGGGATTTCTCCAATATTTTGAATAACTTTAAAAATTCTTGAAAAATCCACTTTTTGGAAAATTATTTTCAAATTACTTTCAACTACTAATTGGAGTATCTACTTTCCAAAAATGAAGGCAATTTTGAAATATCTCACTTATATCTTGAGATATAAGCTACTGAACATAATTGAGATTTTTCCAACATTTTGATTAAATATAAAAATTTTTGAAAAACCGATTTTTTGGAAAATTTTTTTCAAATCACTTTCAACTACTAACTGGAGTATCTACTCTCCAAAAATGAAGTCAATTTTGAAATATCTCACTTAGTTCTTGAGATATAAGCTGCTGAACTTAATTGGGATTTCTCCAATATTTTGAATAACTTTAAAAATTCTTGAAAAATCCACTTTTTGGAAAATTATTTTCAAATTACTTTCAACTACTAATTGGAGTATCTACTTTCCAAAAATGAAGGCAATTTTGAAATATCTCACTTATATCTTGAGATATAAGCTACTGAACATAATTGAGATTTTTCCAACATTTTGATTAAATATAAAAATTTTTGAAAAACCGATTTTTTGGAAAATTGTTTTCAAATTACTTTCAACTACTAACTGGAGTATCTACTCTCCAAAAATGAAGTCAATTTTGAAATATCTCACTTAGTTCTTGAGATATAAGCTGCTGAACTTAATTGGGATTTCTCCAATATTTTGAATAACTTTAAAAATTCTTGAAAAATCCACTTTTTGGAAAATTATTTTCAAATTACTTTCAACTACTAATTGGAGTATCTACTTTCCAAAAATGAAGGCAATTTTGAAATATCTCACTTATATCTTGAGATATAAGCTACTGAACATAATTGAGATTTTTCCAACATTTTGATTAAATATAAAAATTTTTGAAAAACCGAATTTTTGGAAAATTGTTTTCAAATTACTTTCAACTACTAACTGGAGTATCTACTCTCCAAAAATGAAGTCAATTTTGAAATATCTCACTTAGTTCTTGAGATATAAGCTGCTGAACTTAATTGGGATTTCTCCAATATTTTGAATAACTTTAAAAATTCTTGAAAAATCCACTTTTTGGAAAATTATTTTCAAATTACTTTCAACTACTAATTGGAGTATCTACTTTCCAAAAATGAAGGCAATTTTGAAATATCTCACTTATATCTTGAGATATAAGCTACTGAACATAATTGAGATTTTTCCAACATTTTGATTAAATATAAAAATTTTTGAAAAACCGATTTTTTGGAAAATTTTTTTCAAATCACTTTCAACTACTAACTGGAGTATCTACTCTCCAAAAATGAAGTCAATTTTGAAATATCTCACTTAGTTCTTGAGATATAAGCTGCTGAACTTAATTGGGATTTCTCCAATATTTTGAATAACTTTAAAAATTCTTGAAAAATCCACTTTTTGGAAAATTATTTTCAAATTACTTTCAACTACTAATTGGAGTATCTACTTTCCAAAAATGAAGGCAATTTTGAAATATCTCACTTATATCTTGAGATATAAGCTACTGAACATAATTGAGATTTTTCCAACATTTTGATTAAATATAAAAATTTTTGAAAAACCGATTTTTTGGAAAATTTTTTTCAAATCACTTTCAACTACTAACTGGAGTATCTACTCTCCAAAAATGAAGTCAATTTTGAAATATCTCACTTAGTTCTTGAGATATAAGCTGCTGAACTTAATTGGGATTTCTCCAATATTTTGAATAACTTTAAAAATTCTTGAAAAATCCACTTTTTGGAAAATTATTTTCAAATTACTTTCAACTACTAATTGGAGTATCTACTTTCCAAAAATGAAGGCAATTTTGAAATATCTCACTTATATCTTGAGATATAAGCTACTGAACATAATTGAGATTTTTCCAACATTTTGATTAAATATAAAAATTTTTGAAAAACCGATTTTTTGGAAAATTGTTTTCAAATTACTTTCAACTACTAACTGGAGTATCTACTCTCCAAAAATGAAGTCAATTTTGAAATATCTCACTTAGTTCTTGAGATATAAGCTGCTGAACTTAATTGGGATTTCTCCAATATTTTGAATAACTTTAAAAATTCTTGAAAAATCCACTTTTTGGAAAATTATTTTCAAATTACTTTCAACTACTAATTGGAGTATCTACTTTCCAAAAATGAAGGCAATTTTGAAATATCTCACTTATATCTTGAGATATAAGCTACTGAACATAATTGAGATTTTTCCAACATTTTGATTAAATATAAAAATTTTTGAAAAACCGAATTTTTGGAAAATTGTTTTCAAATTACTTTCAACTACTAACTGGAGTATCTACTCTCCAAAAATGAAGTCAATTTTGAAATATCTCACTTAGTTCTTGAGATATAAGCTGCTGAACTTAATTGGGATTTCTCCAATATTTTGAATAACTTTAAAAATTCTTGAAAAATCCACTTTTTGGAAAATTATTTTCAAATTACTTTCAACTACTAATTGGAGTATCTACTTTCCAAAAATGAAGGCAATTTTGAAATATCTCACTTATATCTTGAGATATAAGCTACTGAACATAATTGAGATTTTTCCAACATTTTGATTAAATATAAAAATTTTTGAAAAACCGAATTTTTGGAAAATTGTTTTCAAATTACTTTCAACTACTAACTGGAGTATCTACTCTCCAAAAATGAAGTCAATTTTGAAATATCTCACTTAGTTCTTGAGATATAAGCTGCTGAACTTAATTGGGATTTCTCCAATATTTTGAATAACTTTAAAAATTCTTGAAAAATCCACTTTTTGGAAAATTATTTTCAAATTACTTTCAACTACTGATTGGAGTATCTACTTTCCAAAAATGAAGGCAATTTTGAAATATCTCACTTATATCTTGAGATATAAGCTACTGAACATAATTGAGATTTTTCCAACATTTTGATTAAATATAAAAATTTTTGAAAAACCGATTTTTTGGAAAATTGTTTTCAAATTACTTTCAACTACTAACTGGAGTATCTACTCTCCAAAAATGAAGTCAATTTTGAAATATCTCACTTAGTTCTTGAGATATAAGCTGCTGAACTTAATTGGGATTTCTCCAATATTTTGAATAACTTTAAAAATTCTTGAAAAATCCACTTTTTGGAAAATTATTTTCAAATTACTTTCAACTACTGATTGGAGTATCTACTTTCCAAAAATGAAGGCAATTTTGAAATATCTCACTTATATCTTGAGATATAAGCTACTGAACATAATTGAGATTTTTCCAACATTTTGATTAAATATAAAAATTTTTGAAAAACCGAATTTTTGGAAAATTGTTTTCAAATTACTTTCAACTACTAACTGGAGTATCTACTCTCCAAAAATGAAGTCAATTTTGAAATATCTCACTTAGTTCTTGAGATATAAGCTGCTGAACTTAATTGGGATTTCTCCAATATTTTGAATAACTTTAAAAATTCTTGAAAAATCCACTTTTTGGAAAATTATTTTCAAATTACTTTCAACTACTAATTGGAGTATCTACTTTCCAAAAATGAAGGCAATTTTGAAATATCTCACTTATATCTTGAGATATAAGCTACTGAACATAATTGAGATTTTTCCAACATTTTGATTAAATATAAAAATTTTTGAAAAACCGATTTTTTGGAAAATTGTTTTCAAATTACTTTCAACTACTAACTGGAGTATCTACTCTCCAAAAATGAAGTCAATTTTGAAATATCTCACTTAGTTCTTGAGATATAAGCTGCTGAACTTAATTGGGATTTCTCCAATATTTTGAATAACTTTAAAAATTCTTGAAAAATCCACTTTTTGGAAAATTATTTTCAAATTACTTTCAACTACTAATTGGAGTATCTACTTTCCAAAAATGAAGGCAATTTTGAAATATCTCACTTATATCTTGAGATATAAGCTACTGAACATAATTGAGATTTTTCCAACATTTTGATTAAATATAAAAATTTTTGAAAAACCGAATTTTTGGAAAATTGTTTTCAAATTACTTTCAACTACTAACTGGAGTATCTACTCTCCAAAAATGAAGTCAATTTTGAAATATCTCACTTAGTTCTTGAGATATAAGCTGCTGAACTTAATTGGGATTTTTCCAATATTTTGAATAAATTTAAAAGTTCTTTAAAAATCGATTTTCTTTGGGAAATTGTTACGAAATTATTTTCAATTACTAATTGGAGTAACTTCTTTCCAAAAATAAAGTCAATTTTGAAATATCTCACTTATATCTTGAGATATAAGCTACTGAACATAATTGAGATTTTTCCAACATTTTGATTAAATATAAAAATTCTTGAAAAATCGATTTTTTGGAAAATTGTTTTCAAAATTACTTTCAACTACTAATTGGAGTATCTACTCTCCAAAAATGAAGTCAATTTTGAAATATCTCACTTAGTTCTTGAGAACATGAGATATAAGCTGCTGAACTTAATTGGAATTTTTCCAATAATTTGAATAAATTTAAAAGTTCTTAAAAAATTGATTTTGTTTGGAAAACTGTTACAAAACTATTTTCATTTACTAATTGGAGTATCTACTTTCCAAAAATGAAGAAAATTTTGAAATATCTCACTTAGTTCTTGAGATATAAGCTGTTGAACATAATTGGGATCTTTCCAACATTTTGAATAAATTTAAAAATTCTTGCAAAATCGATTTCTTTAGAGACTTGTTATGAAATTAATAATAATGTTTATTCAAACATAATGATAAAACATACAATAATAATAATAATATAATAATAACCACTGAGGTGCAAAGCACCTGTGCGTGGTATATATATGTACTCATATCTTACCTTAAGTCAATCAAAATTCAATTTCAATATTCAACCCTTCCCAAAAACACAATAACAATGACAATGAAAAAGAAACTCTACATTATAATAAAACAAATTATCCAATTTTTCCCTTAGAAATTATTTTCACTTCCCTATCAATTTTTTCACATCTACATTTTTTCCCCTTGCTTTTCTATTCAAGATTTTTTTTTTTTAGGTTACTATACTATTTAACACTGCCCTGTTCATTCTCCTCAGCCAATCTTTACATTCTCTCTTATATGAAGCTCTCGATGTAATTTTCTGTAATTCCACAGGCATAACACTGATGATCTTAAGTGCTATATACTCATAATTTCTTTGTCCAATCTTTTTATTGCATTTCGGTTTTTTTACCGCTTTGTTTTTTGCTCGTGTGTCGTAATCGTGTGTGTTATAAGTTAATGTATTTGTTTTTTTGTGTTTGAGTAGGGCTTTATAGCAAAAAAGTTTCCTAATATCGAAAATATTTGTTAAGTTGTATAATTCATTTGTGGGGAATAGTTTTCCTTTTCCATAGATAATCTTTAGAAACCATTTTTGCAATATTATTAATTTATGCACGTGACAATCGGCCACCGTACCCCACGCAACGATTCCATATGAGAGTAATGATTGGACTAAAGCATAGTATACTCTCTCCAAAAACTGTGTGTTCAGATACATTTGCAAACGTTTAATCTTTGCCAAGATTGGTCTTAGTTTATTTGTCAAATATTTCACATGTATGTCCCATCTTAGAAATCTATCCAACTTTACTCCCAGATAATTTATTGTTTCTGCTTCGTGAATTTCTAGTTTATCTAATTTTAGTGGTCCTAATTCTGGGAGGCTATTCTTATAGCACACGAAGGGTAGATATTTAGTCTTCTCCTGATTCACTGCTAGTGCCGTTTCATTAAAATGTTGTACAATATTAGAGAAGCATTCAGCCTTATACCTTGTCTCTTCCCAAGTTTCTCCTATGTAAAGCACTGCTGTATCATCGGCAAAACTAACAATAGTTCCCATATTCTCAGATTTTAAGATGTTATTAACATAAACCAAAAACAACAATGGTCCTAATATTGTTCCTTGTGGAATTCCCCGTTTCATTAGAAGTTTATCACTTTCTACTCCATTTATGCTTACTTTATGTTGTCTTGCCGTTAGATAGCTTGCCAGTAGCTCATATGAATTTCCTCTTATTCCATAGTCATATAACTTGGACATCAGTATACCATGACATACTGTATCAAAAGCCTTTGACAAATCAACAAATATGCAAAGAGGACATTTTCCTTCATCTAGAGCGTTATATATTTTTGATGTTAATGCTACTAATGCATCTTCTGCAGATCTACCACTACGAAAGCCAAACTGATTTTCAGATAATATGTTGTATTTGTCAAAAAACTTTATAATTCTATCTTTAATTGTAGTTTCCAAAATTTTAGCGACATTTGAAATTAGAGTTATTGGTCTATAGTTATTTAATATTGTTTTGTCCCCTGATTTGTGTAATGGTTTTATTATTCCCAATTTAAAACATTCTGGGAATTTTCCTTTATTGATACAGGTATTTACTAGGTGTGTGATAGGATGGGCTATTTCATTTACGATTTGTTTCAAGATTTCTGCAGTGATGCCATCATCCCCAGGCGATTTTCCACTTTTCAACTTGTGAATTATTTGTATTATTTCTTCTTCCGTTGCTTCCTCTAAATAAATTGAATTCTTTATATCAAAATTCTGCCTTCTCACATTCATTGGTGTATCTGATAAGTTAGCTACTTCTTCCGCTATTTTATTGAAGTAATTGTTAAAAACATTTGCGATTTCTATTGGATTTGTGATCTTTTCCTGATTTAAAATTATTTCGCTTATTTCTGCCTTTTGCTTCACTGAGCCGCAAATATGATTTACTGTATTCCACATTTGCTTTGCCGACTCGGACCTTTGTATCATTCTGTCATAATACTGTTTCTTTTCAGCTCTTATTTCTGCTTGAATTTTATTGCGCATGTTTTTATAATTTTCGTATAGCTGGATGTTCCAGGGACTTTGAAGCACCCTCCTATATAATTGATTTTTTTTATTTATTGCTCGTAGTACTCTGTCAGTTATCCATTCCTTCCTCTTCTTCTCTTCCCTACCTATATATTTAGTATACCTCGCTTTTTGTGTCGCTTCCTTTATTCTTGATACAAGTGTTTCAGCTTTTTGGTCAACGTCTATACAATTGTAAAAACCATCCCAGTCTTCCTGCTGTAGTTTTGTGCGTAGTTCCATGTAGTTTATGTACTGTTTTGTATATTTCTGTTTAACCTGTCCTTTGCGTATTGCATTTTCATAATTTATTATCGAAATTATTGCTTTATGGTCTGTTACTGTATCTGATAAAATAATTGGTACAGTTTGTGCTACACTTGGATTTCTTTGTTTTATGAAAATGTGATCAATGCATGACCTTTGATCTTTGAGTACTCTGGTGTCACTGTTAATATACGAGATAAAACCAGCTTCGGTCAGCAAGTTCAAGTATTCGTGAACGCTACTTCCTTGATCCTTGATATTTATATTTATATCTCCCATTATTATTTGTGAATCATAACTTTGACTTCCGTCGTTTAAGTATTTGTATAAATCCATAATGTATGTATTATCCGATGTACTAGGACTCCTATAAACGCCAGTAATCTTAATTAGTTTTCCTTCCATATTAAGGATTACCTCAATCGGCTTTGTTTCTGTCATCTCGATAATATTGTATTTGTAGTTCAAATCATTTCTGACGTACATCAGAATACCGTCATTTCTATTTAGTTTTCCCTGATTGTAAATAGTATTGTATCCCGCTATACCAAACAAATTCACATCGTTCACTATAAATGTTTCTGTCAAAACAATTACATCAAAAGAAAATTTCAACTCAAAAATAAGAATCATAAATTCATCAAAGTTTTTTGAGACACTTCTTATATTTAAATGAAATAATGACAAACTATGCTTACTGTCTATCTTTAAAGTCTTAAAACTTTCACTACTCAATTCTAGTGTTTTTATTGTTTGTGGATTAAAATCTCTGACGAATTGATCCATTTCTGTCTTGCACACTTTACTTTACTTCGCACATCCACATTTATTTATTAAGTCTTTGCCTCAGCATCATTTTTTCACGATCATTTGAAGAAACACTATTGCTTCGACCTTTAGTCTCTTGATTAATGTGTTTTTTCTTCGATCCACCATTTCCAGCATCCCGTTTTGGTTGGGATACGCCTGGAGTATTGAGATTTATTATATTTTCTACTGTAGGTTTTGGATCAGTTCTCCCCTTTTTTTCATAATGTACACTAGATGCGGTCGGTTTCTGTAATTTGTCAGTTATATCTTCAATTTCACGATCTTCACGGCCTATTTGTACCTCGTTCTTATTTTCAGTTACCGTGGGGGTTGCTGGAAGTGATGAACTTCTCTGTGGTAGCTCGATGTTTGGTAAACTATCGTCTTTATCATTTTCATTTATAAAATCCTCCACCGTATATGTTTCATTATCAACATGTAATATATTATTTTTTATATATGCTACGTGCCCAGCTTCCCTTGCCTTACGTAAATGGAAGTTTAATATCTTACTATTTTTTCGCTCTTCTATAGTTAAGTCGTAATTGATAGCTATACCAGTACCCCTTAACAATTTTGCTTTTGATACAACTTCCCTTTTCTGCAAGAAACGTACAAATTTTACTACTATTGGTTTTATATTGCTTTTTCCGACCATATATACATCATTCAAGTCACTCTCGTTTACATTTATTTTCAATTTATCCCTTATCAGATCCACCACAGCATTTATTAAGTTTTTATCCTTTACGTCCAACCCAAAAATTATTATGTTATTTCTCTTTTCTTGTTTCCTTATCCACTCTATATCATTTTTAAGTTTCCTATTTTCTTCCTCTAACAAGCGTACTTTACTTTCACTTGTCTCTAACAAGTTTTTTAATTCATCTATATTTTTTGTTATTTCCTCTTTTTGTTTTCGTGTTTCCTCCAAAATTATTTTTAAAAGCTCTGCGTTCGACACTTCCTGCGGGATATTTTCAGAATTCATGTCCTAATATAATTTTTCTTTATTATGTTTCTTCCTTTTTAAATTAATAAATGTATTTATTATTTTTATTTATTTGTAGAATTTACGAGAGAAAAGGAATCGCCCGAACAAGTCTCAAAAACCAGTTTCTTCGTTCCGAATGTACAGTGAAAAATTTCATACGATATCTTTCATTTATTTTCACTTTATTTAACTAAAACGAAGAGTATTTACACTAATTCTCGTCCATTTTTGATTTAACACCATCCCATAATTTATTATTCATGCGAATTACAACATTTTTCACTCAATCTACCACCAAAAAAACACACTTTTACGTGTAACGGCCTTGCAACACCGACTTCTTTTTCAACTTTTTTCATACTTTCATACTTTCCAAAATTAAGTCAATTTTGAGATATCTCACTTGAACATGAGATATAAGCTGCTGAACTTAACTGGGATTTTTCCAATAGGTTGAATACATTTAAAAATTCTTGAAAAATCGATTTTTTGGAAAATTATTATAAAATTACTTTCAATTACTAATTGGAGCATCTACTTTCTAAAAATGAAGTAAATTTTGAGATATTTGACATTCTTCTTGAGATATATGCTGTTGAACATAATTGAGATTTTTCCAATATTGTGAGTAAATTTAAAAATTCTTGAAAAATCGATTTTTTGGAAAATTATTATGAAATTACTTTCAATTACTAATTGGAGCATTTACTTTTCAAAAATTAAGCCAATTTTGAGATATCTCGCTTAGAACATGAGATATAAGCTGCTGAACTTAATTGGAATTTTTCCAATAATTTGAATAAATTTAAAAGTTCTTAAAAAATTGATTTTGTTTGGAAAACTGTTACAAAACTATTTTCATTTACTAATTGGAGTATCTACTTTCCAAAAATGAAGAAAATTTTGAAATATCTCACTTAGTTCTTGAGATATAAGCTGTTGAACATAATTGGGATTTTTCCAACATTTTGAATAAATTTAAAAATTCTTGCAAAATCGATTTCTTTAGAGACTTGTTATGAAATTACTTTGATACTTTCCAAAATTAAGTCAATTTTGAGATATCTCACTTGAACATGAGATATAAGCTGCTGAACTTAACTGGGATTTTTCCAATATGTTGAATACATTTAAAAATTCTTGAAAAATCGATTTTTTGGAAAATTATTATAAAATTACTTTCAATTACTAATTGGAGCATCTACTTTCTAAAAATGAAGTAAATTTTGAGATATTTGACATTCTTCTTGAGATATATGCTGTTGAACATAATTGAGATTTTTCCAATATTGTGAGTAAATTTAAAAATTCTTGAAAAATCGATTTTTTGGAAAATTATTATGAAATTACTTTCAATTACTAATTGGAGCATTTACTTTTCAAAAATTAAGCCAATTTTGAGATATCTCGCTTAGAACATGAGATATAAGCTGCTGAACTTAATTGGAATTTTTCCAATAATTTGAATAAATTTAAAAGTTCTTAAAAAATTGATTTTGTTTGGAAAACTGTTACAAAACTATTTTCATTTACTAATTGGAGTATCTACTTTCCAAAAATGAAGAAAATTTTGAAATATCTCACTTAGTTCTTGAGATATAAGCTGTTGAACATAATTGGGATTTTTCCAACATTTTGAATAAATTTAAAAATTCTTGCAAAATCGATTTCTTTAGAGACTTGTTATGAAATTACTTTGATACTTTCCAAAATTAAGTCAATTTTGAGATATCTCACTTGAACATGAGATATAAGCTGCTGAACTTAACTGGGATTTTTCCAATATGTTGAATACATTTAAAAATTCTTGAAAAATCGATTTTTTGGAAAATTATTATGAAATTACTTTCAATTACTAATTGGAGCATTTACTTTCCAAAAATTAAGCCAATTTTGAGATATCTCGCTTAGAACATGAGATATAAGCTGCTAAACTTAATTGGAATTTTTCCAATAATTTGAATAAATTTAAAAGTTCTTAAAAAATTGATTTTGTTTGGAAAATTGTTACAAAACTATTTTCATTTACTAATTGGAGTATCTACTTTCCAAAAATGAAGAAAATTTTGAAATATCTCACTTAGTTCTTGAGATATAAGCTGTTGAACATAATTGGGATTTTTCCAACATTTTGAATAAATTTAAAAATTCTTGCAAAATCGATTTCTTTAGAGACTTGTTATGAAATTACTTTGATACTTTCCAAAATTAAGTCAATTTTGAGATATCTCACTTGAACATGAGATATAAGCTGCTGAACTTAACTGTGATTTTTCCAATATGTTGAATACATTTAAAAATTCTTGAAAAATCGATTTTTTGGAAAATTATTATGAAATTACTTTCAATTACTAATTGGAGCATTTACTTTCCAAAAATTAAGCCAATTTTGAGATATCTCGCTTAGAACATGAGATATAAGCTGCTAAACTTAATTGGAATTTTTCCAATAATTTGAATAAATTTAAAAGTTCTTAAAAAATTGATTTTGTTTGGAAAACTGTTACAAAACTATTTTCATTTACTAATTGGAGTATCTACTTTCCAAAAATGAAGAAAATTTTGAAATATCTCACTTAGTTCTTGAGATATAAGCTGTTGAACATAATTGGGATTTTTCCAACATTTTGAATAAATTTAAAAATTCTTGCAAAATCGATTTCTTTAGAGACTTGTTATGAAATTACTTTTATTTAGTAATTGGAGTTTCTACTTTCCAAAATTAAGTTAATTTTGAGATATCTCACTTGAACATGAGATATAAGCTGCTGAACTTAACTGGGATTTTTCCAACATGTTGAATACATTTAAAAATTCTTGAAAAATCGATTTTTTGGAAAATTATTATGAAATTACTTTCAATTACTAATTGGAGCATCTACTTTCTAAAAATGAAGTAAATTTTGAGATATTTGACATTCTTCTTGAGATATATGCTGTTGAACATAATTGAGATTTTTCCAATATTGTGAATAAATATAAAAATTCTTGCAAAATCGATTTTTTGGAAAATTGTTGTGAAATTACTTTCAATTACTTATTGGAGCATGTACTTTCCAAAAATAAAATAAATTTTCAAATATCTCACTTAGTTCTTGAGATATAAGCTGCAGAGCATAATTGCGATTTTTCCAATATTTTAAATAAATTTAAAAATTCCTGAAAAATCTATTTTTATGAAAATTGTTACGAAATTACTTTCGATTACTAATTGGAGCATCTACTTTCTAAAAATGAAGTAAATTTTGAGATATCCCACTTAGTTCTTGAGATATGAGCTACTGAACTTAATTGGAATTTTTTCCAATATTTGAAATAAATTTTAAATTTCTTGAAAAATCAATTTTTTTTAGGAAATTGTTACGAAACTTCTTTTAAAAACTAATTGGAGCATCTACTTTCTAAGAAATGAAGTCAATTTTGAGATATCTCACTTAGAACATGAGATATAAGCTGCTGAACTTAACTGGGATTTTTCCAATATTTTGAATAAATTTAAAAATTCTTGTAAAAAAGTTTTTTTTTTCTAAAATTTTACGACATTACTTTCAATTACTACTTGGAGCATCTACTTTCCAAAAAGGAAGTAAATTTTGAGGTATGTGACTTAGTTCTTGAAATATAGCGAGATATACACATATCACATTCACATCTCGCTTTTTTGCCCGTTTATTCTGCCAAGGCTGGAGTATGGTTCTGTAATTTGCTTTTTTTTGATTATTTCGCATCGTGTGTTATTGGATAGAATTCAAAAAAGATCTTATCCTGTTCGTGATACTAACACAATTTTGTTGCAATGTAACCATTTTTCTTCGTTGAGTACTCGAAATGAAGTGATCATGATATTAATTTTATAATAAAGCTGATATGTGGCGAGACGAGTTGTAGCTACTTAGCTACTTATCTTTTATTTGAATGATTGTAGAAGAAACATTCAAACTGTAACTCCACTACAAAGAATGCGCAGATTTTTGAACCTGAATGACGATATCAATGTTTTTGCATAATGCTTTGTTGTATTTTCTGTTAATATAAATTTGTGTTTTTGTATTGTATAATATTATCCTGTAATTGGTACTTAAACTGTAACTGGTAAATAATAAAAATAACGTAAATGAGTTTCCATCTATCCCCTCATATTATTAATACTTGCAGAATTTTCTTATTTCTAGCACTTCAAATAATTTACTTCGTACATCTATAAAAATCATGTATCATGTACAATTTTCACATTTTCAGCTTTTTAATGAATTGCATTTTTTACATATTTCCACTTTTCTAGTTTTCTCGCTTTCCCTATCAGATATTCTATAAAAAAATCTTTGCTAAGCTTTCGATTAAGGCTTAAGTCGACTTGAATGCCTCTCTAGTATGGATACTTTATCTACGTCTTCAAGAGTTAGTAAAAAAGTACAAAAATAAAAATGAAAAATATTTTTTAAATCTGTCTTCAATGCATTTTGAATGAAATTGGGCCACCCATTGGGAAAAAGCTTAAGTTATATGAAGGTATTGAACGATTTCGTAAGAACAATATTGTTTTAATAATTTCTTGTTGCTTGATATAAATCAAAATTAATTTTTAAATATTTACAATGTAGAAAACGCAAAAATATAGAACAACAATAATAGCGATATCAAATTTGGGTCACAGTAACTATTGCCAGGGCGTTCTGCGCATAATCGATAAGAATATTGCGCGACCAGTTCCACAGATCCGGGGGCAATAAGAAGCAATTTCCAGTCAAGATAATATGACACAGCGGCTCCGACTTCCAAAATGATTCCATTTATGTAAGTTCTTAAATGTTTTTAAAACACCCCGCCCTTTAAGACAAATTCATTTTTTTCTTTTCCAGTCCATAGCAATTTTCTCAAAATACAAAAAAAAAACAAAAATTATTTAAAATTAAAAAAAAAATTAATCGCATCTTAGTGAACTCAAATAATCTAAGATAACCATTAAATCTCCAATAAAAAACCAAATTAAGAACGAGAGGAAACGCAAAAAAGACGAGACGAGTGTGATAAAAAGAGTCGGAGAACGCGATCAATATCGACGCCGAGCGTCCCGGCGCCTGACACATCTTTCCAGATCTATTTCGACATCGTCTGTGGTAGTTCTAAATAATTTTTTTTTCTTGAGTGCAACTCTATTTCAGTTGTCGATGTTCAATCGCCAATAATGCCTTTGAGGTCCGCGAAGACCTTGATGGTAGAGCTTAGTGTAGAGAATGCACAAGATAACCAAGGGTCTTAAGAAGAAGAAAAAAGGGAAAAAATCGAAGCACAAAGAAGAGGAACTTTTTAAACCCGAAGAATTAGAAGCCTACAGGCGCGAACACAATCAACAACATCAAGGAGCCGAAGAAACCGGAGATAACACACAGCAAACAGCCGAAAATGAGGAATGGAAAAAGTTTAATGCGCTCACTTCTGGTATTGATGATATTTTAAAGAAAACTCAAGGTTATTATTAAAATTGAATTTGAATTTCTATTAATACTAAGATTTAACATTTTTTTTTGTAATAGGTGATCTCGATCGTATAAAAAGTACATCATTTTTTCAACGAGTTCCGGTACAAAGTGAACTCAAGAAGAAAGAGCTTGAGGAGAAACAAGAAGTTGAAGAAGCTAGGCGTCAAATCGAAGAGGAAGCGGCGCCGGTAACTGCAGTTTCGGCTGTTGAAGCGGCAATCGTTCAAGTTTCTGAATCGGAAAGTGAGGATGATGATGAAGATGACATCTTTGATACGACTTACATTGATGCTGTTGCATCTGGGGAAATAAAGTTAGCTTATATTCCAGGTAAGTCATTTTTGATATATCCAATTTTTTTTAATAGTTAAAAATATCTTTTTATAATATAAAAAAGTAGGTTTAATTTTTTATGTTTTAAATGAGATGCCATTATAATTTATTCAATCTTTCTGATGTTATCAGTACTACAAAAAAATTAAGTCCTGTTCATTATACGGGATATATAGCTAAGATATCTCAATTAGTTCTTGAGATACGATTCTTTGAAAATTTCTTCATTTTTATGAAACTATGTTTTTACAAAGTTATAATGAAAAAATCATAACTTGGAGATTCAGAGATTTGAAGAAAGGATCTCAAGCACATTAAATACTAATTAAATTTGCTTCAAATCGCTCCTTATTTCAAAGTGATATCTCAATTAGTTCTTGAGTTACGAATTTTTGAAAATTTCTTGATTTTTAATAAATATATATATAATTACGTTTTTGCAAAGCTTTAATCAAAAAATCACAACTTAGAAATTTAATGATTTGGTAAAACGATCTTAAGCACGTTAAATAGCAACAAAATTTGCTTCAAGCTGCTCTTTATTTCAGAGCGATATCTCAAATGGTTCTTGAGATACGATTCTTTGAAAATTTCTTGACTTTTATCAAACATATATGATTATGTTTGTGCAAAGTTTTAATAAAAAAATTATAACTCGGAGATTCAAAGATTTGAAGAAAGCAGCTCAAGCACGTTAAATACTAATTAAATTTGCTTCAAATGGCTCCTTGTTTCAGAGTGATATCTCAATTAGTTCTTGAGATACGAATTTTTGAAAATTTTTTGATTTTTAATAAATATATATAATTACGTTTTTGCAAAGCTTTAATCAAAAAATCACAACTTAGAAATTTAATGATTTGGTAAAACGATCTTAAGCACGTTAAATAGCAACAAAATTTGCTTCAAGTTGCTCTTTATTTCAGAGCGATATCTCAATTGGTTCTTGAGATACGATTCTGTGAAAATTTTCTTGATTTTTATCAAACACATATGATTATATTTGTGCAAAGTTTTAATAAAAAAATTATAACTCGGAGATTCAAAGATTTGAAGGAAGCAGCTCAAGCACGTTAAATACTAATTAAATTTGCTTCAAATGGCTCCTTGTTTCAGAGTGATATCTCAATTAGTTCTTGAGATACGAATTTTTGAAAATTTTTTGATTTTTAATAAATATATATAATTACGTTTTTGCAAAGCTTTAATCAAAAAATCACAACTTAGAAATTTAATGATTTGGTAAAACGATCTTAAGCACGTTAAATAGCAACAAAATTTGCTTCAAGTTGCTCTTTATTTCAGAGCGATATCTCAATTGGTTCTTGAGATACGATTCTGTGAAAATTTTCTTGATTTTTATCAAACACATATGATTATATTTGTGCAAAGTTTTAATAAAAAAATTATAACTCGGAGATTCAAAGATTTGAAGGAAGCAGCTCAAGCACGTTAAATACTAATTAAATTTGCTTCAAATGGCTCCTTGTTTCAGAGTGATATCTCAATTAGTTCTTGAGATACGAATTTTTGAAAATTTTTTGATTTTTAATAAATATATATAATTACGTTTTTGCAAAGCTTTAATCAAAAAATCACAACTTAGAAATTTAATGATTTGGTAAAACGATCTTAAGCACGTTAAATAGCAACAAAATTTGCTTCAAGTTGCTCTTTATTTCAGAGCGATATCTCAATTGGTTCTTGAGATACGATTCTGTGAAAATTTTCTTGATTTTTATCAAACACATATGATTATATTTGTGCAAAGTTTTAATAAAAAAATTATAACTCGGAGATTCAAAGATTTGAAGGAAGCAGCTCAAGCACGTTAAATACTAATTAAATTTGCTTCAAATGGCTCCTTGTTTCAGAGTGATATCTCAATTAGTTCTTGAGATACGAATTTTTGAAAATTTTTTGATTTTTAATAAATATATATAATTACGTTTTTGCAAAGCTTTAATCAAAAAATCACAACTTAGAAATTTAATGATTTGGTAAAACGATCTTAAGCACGTTAAATAGCAACAAAATTTGCTTCAAGTTGCTCTTTATTTCAGAGCGATATCTCAATTGGTTCTTGAGATACGATTCTGTGAAAATTTTCTTGATTTTTATCAAACACATATGATTATGTTATTGCAAAGTTTTAATAAAAAAATTATAACTCGGAGATTCAAAGATTTGAAGAAAGCAGCTCAAGCACGTTAAATACTAATTAAATTTGCTTCAAATGGCTCCTTATTTCAGAGTGATATCTCAATTAGTTCTTGAGATACGAATTTTTGAAAATTTCTTGATTTTTAATAAATATATATAATTACGTTTTTGCAAAGCTTTAATCAAAAAATCACAACTTAGAAATTTAATGATTTGGTAAAACGATCTTAAGCACGTTAAATAGCAATAAAATTTGCTTCAAGTTGCTCTTTTTTTCAGAGCGATATCTCAATTGGTTCTTGAGATACGATTCTTTGAAAATTTCTTGATTTTTATCAAACACATATGATTATATTTGTGCAAAGTTTTAATAAAAAAATTATAACTCGGAGATTCAAAGATTTGAAGAAAGCAGCTCAAGCACGTTAAATACTAATTAAATTTGCTTCAAATCGCTCCGTATTTCAAAGTGATATCTCAATTAGTTCTTGAGATATGAATTTTTGAAAAGTTCTTGATTTTTAACAAATATACATAATTACGTTTTTGCAAAGCTTTAATCAAAAGATAATAACTCGGAGATTTAAATATTTGATGCAAAAATCTTAGGCACCTTAAATAACAACAAAATTTACTTCAAATTGCTCTTTATTTTAGAGCGATATCTCAATTAGTTCTTGAGATACGATTCTTTGAAAATTTCTTGATTTTTATCAAACACATATGATTATATTTGTGCAAAGTTTTAATAAAAAAATTATAACTCGGAGATTCAAAGATTTGAAGAAAGCAGCTCAAGCACATTAAATACTAATTAAATTTGCATCAAATCGCTCCTTATTTCAAAGTGATATCTCAATTAGTTCTTGAGATACGAATTTTTGATAGTTTCTTGATTTTTAATAAATATATATATAATTACGTTTTTGCAAAGCTTTAATCAAAAAATCACAACTCAGAAATTTAATAATTTGGAAAAACGATCTTAAGCACGTTAAATAGCAACAAAATTTGCTTCAAGTTGCTCTTTTTTTCAGAGCGATATCTCAATTGGTTCTTGAGATATGATTCTTTGAAAATTTCTTGATTTTTATCAAACACATATGATTATGATTGTGCAAAGTTTTAATAAAGAAATTATAATTCGGAGATTCAAAGATTTGAAGAAAGCAGCTCAAGCACATTAAATACTAATTAAATTTGCTTCAAATCGCTCCTTATTTCAAAGTGATATCTCAATTAGTTCTTGAGATATGAATTTTTGAAAAGTTCTTCATTTTTAACAAATATACATAATTACGTTTTTGCAAAGCTTTAATCAAAATATCATAACTCGGAGATTTAAATATTTGATGCAAAAATCTTAGGCACCTTAAATAGCAATAAAATTTGCTTCAAGTTGCTCTTTATTTCAGAGTGATATCTCAATTGGTTCTTGAGATACGATTCTTTGAAAATTTCTTGATTTTTATCAAACACATATGATTATGTTTGTGCAAAGTTTTAATAAAAAAATTATAACTCGAAGATTCAAAGATTTGAAGAAAGCAGCTCAAGCACATTAAATACTAATTAAATTTGCATCAAATCGCTCCTTATTTCAAAGTGATATCTCAATTAGTTCTTGAGATACGAATTTTTGATAATTTTTTGATTTTTAATAAATATATATATAATTACGTTTTTGCAAAGCTTTAATCAAAAAATCACAACTCAGAAATTTAATAATTTGGAAAAACGATCTTAAGCACGTTAAATAGCAACAAAATTTGCTTCAAGTTGCTCTTTTTTTCAGAGCGATATCTCAATTGGTTCTTGAGATATGATTCTTTGAAAATTTCTTGATTTTTATCAAACACATATGATTATGATTGTGCAAAGTTTTAGTAAAGAAATTATAATTCGGAGATTCAAAGATTTGAAGAAAGCAGCTCAAGCACATTAAATACTAATTAAATTTGCTTCAAATCGCTCCTTATTTCAAAGTGATATCTCAATTAGTTCTTGAGATATGAATTTTTGAAAAGTTCTTCATTTTTAACAAATATACATAATTACGTTTTTGCAAAGCTTTAATCAAAATATCATAACTCGGAGATTTAAATATTTGATGCAAAAATCTTAGGCACCTTAAATAGCAATAAAATTTGCTTCAAGTTGCTCTTTATTTCAGAGTGATATCTCAATTGGTTCTTGAGATACGATTCTTTGAAAATTTCTTGATTTTTATCAAACACATATGATTATGTTTGTGCAAAGTTTTAATAAAAAAATTATAACTCGGAGATTCAAAGATTTGAAGAAAGCAGCTCAAGCACATTAAATACTAATTAAATTTGCATCAAATCGCTCCTTATTTCAAAGTGATATCTCAATTAGTTCTTGAGATACGAATTTTTGATAATTTCTTGATTTTTAATAAATATATATATAATTACGTTTTTGCAAAGCTTTAATCAAAAAATCACAACTCAGAAATTTAATAATTTGGAAAAACGATCTTAAGCACGTTAAATAGCAACAAAATTTGCTTCAAGTTGCTCTTTTTTTCAGAGCGATATCTCAATTGGTTCTTGAGATATGATTCTTTGAAAATTTTTTGATTTTTATCAAACACATATGATTATGATTGTGCAAAGTTTTAATAAAGAAATTATAATTCGGAGATTCAAAGATTTGAAGAAAGCAGCTCAAGCACATTAAATACTAATTAAATTTGCTTCAAATCGCTCCTTATTTCAAAGTGATATCTCAATTAGTTCTTGAGATATGAATTTTTGAAAAGTTCTTCATTTTTAACAAATATACATAATTACGTTTTTGCAAAGCTTTAATCAAAATATCATAACTCGGAGATTTAAATATTTGATGCAAAAATCTTAGGCACCTTAAATAGCAATAAAATTTGCTTCAAGTTGCTCTTTATTTCAGAGTGATATCTCAATTGGTTCTTGAGATACGATTCTTTGAAAATTTCTTGATTTTTATCAAACACATATGATTATGTTTGTGCAAAGTTTTAATAAAAAAATTATAACTCGGAGATTCAAAGATTTGAAGAAAGCAGCGCAAGCACGTTAAATACTAATTAAATTTGCTTCAAATGGCTCCTTGTTTCAGAGTGATATCTCAATTAGTTCTTGAGATACGAATTTTTGAAAATTTTTTGATTTTTAATAAATATATATAATTACGTTTTTGCAAAGCTTTAATCAAAAAATCACAACTTAGAAATTTAATGATTTGGTAAAACGATCTTAAGCACGTTAAATAGCAACAAAATTTGCTTCAAGCTGCTCTTTATTTCAGAGCGATATCTCAAATAGTTCTTGAGATACGATTCTTTGAAAATTTCTTGACTTTTATCAAACATATATGATTATGTTTGTGCAAAGTTTTAATAAAAAAATTATAACTCGGAGATTCAAAGATTTGAAGAAAGCAGCTCAAGCACGTTAAATACTAATTAAATTTGCTTCAAATGGCTCCTTGTTTCAGAGTGATATCCCAATTAGTTCTTGAGATACGAATTTTTGAAAATTTTTTGATTTTTAATAAATATATATAATTACGTTTTTGCAAAGCTTTAATCAAAAAATCACAACTTAGAAATTTAATGATTTGGTAAAACGATCTTAAGCACGTTAAATAGCAACAAAATTTGCTTCAAATTGCTCTTTATTTCAGAGCGATATCTCAATTGGTTCTTGAGATACGATTCTGTGAAAATTTTCTTGATTTTTATCAAACACACATGATTATGTTTGTGCAAAGTTTTAATAAAAAAATTATAACTCGGAGATTCAAAGATTTGAAGAAAGCAGCGCAAGCACGTTAAATACTAATTAAATTTGCTTCAAATGGCTCCTTGTTTCAGAGTGATATCTCAATTAGTTCTTGAGATACGAATTTTTGAAAATTTCTTGATTTTTAATAAATATATATAATTACGTTTTTGCAAAGCTTTAATCAAAAAATCACAACTTAGAAATTTAATGATTTGGTAAAACGATCTTAAGCACGTTAAATAGCAACAAAATTTGCTTCAAGTTGCTCTTTTTTTCAGAGCGATATCTCAATTGGTTCTTGAGATACGATTCTTTGAAAATTTCTTGATTTTTATCAAACACATATGATTATATTTGTGCAAAGTTTTAATAAAAAAATTATAACTCGGAGATTCAAAGATTTGAAGAAAGCAGCTCAAGCACGTTAAATACTAATTAAATTTGCTTCAAATCGCTCCGTATTTCAAAGTGATATCTCAATTAGTTCTTGAGATATGAATTTTTGAAAAGTTCTTGATTTTTAACAAATATACATAATTACGTTTTTGCAAAGCTTTAATCAAAAGATAATAACTCGGAGATTTAAATATTTGATGCAAAAATCTTAGGCACCTTAAATAACAACAAAATTTACTTCAAATTGCTCTTTATTTTAGAGCGATATCTCAATTAGTTCTTGAGATACGATTCTTTGAAAATTTCTTGATTTTTATCAAACACATATGATTATGTTTGTGCAAAGTTTTAATAAAAAAATTATAACTCGGAGATTCAAAGATTTGAAGAAAGCAGCTCAAGCACATTAAATACTAATTAAATTTGCATCAAATCGCTCCTTATTTCAAAGTGATATCTCAATTAGTTCTTGAGATACGAATTTTTGATAATTTCTTGATTTTTAATAAATATATATATAATTACGTTTTTGCAAAGCTTTAATCAAAAAATCACAACTCAGAAATTTAATAATTTGGAAAAACGATCTTAAGCACGTTAAATAGCAACAAAATTTGCTTCAAGTTGCTCTTTTTTTCAGAGCGATATCTCAATTGGTTCTTGAGATATGATTCTTTGAAAATTTCTTGATTTTTATCAAACACATATGATTATGATTGTGCAAAGTTTTAATAAAGAAATTATAATTCGGAGATTCAAAGATTTGAAGAAAGCAGCTCAAGCACATTAAATACTAATTAAATTTGCTTCAAATCGCTCCTTATTTCAAAGTGATATCTCAATTAGTTCTTGAGATATGAATTTTTGAAAAGTTCTTCATTTTTAACAAATATACATAATTACGTTTTTGCAAAGCTTTAATCAAAATATCATAACTCGGAGATTTAAATATTTGATGCAAAAATCTTAGGCACCTTAAATAGCAATAAAATTTGCTTCAAGTTGCTCTTTATTTCAGAGTGATATCTCAATTGGTTCTTGAGATACGATTCTTTGAAAATTTCTTGATTTTTATCAAACACATATGATTATGTTTGTGCAAAGTTTTAATAAAAAAATTATAACTCGGAGATTCAAAGATTTGAAGAAAGCAGCTCAAGCACATTAAATACTAATTAAATTTGCATCAAATCGCTCCTTATTTCAAAGTGATATCTCAATTAGTTCTTGAGATACGAATTTTTGATAATTTCTTGATTTTTAATAAATATATATATAATTACGTTTTTGCAAAGCTTTAATCAAAAAATCACAACTCAGAAATTTAATAATTTGGAAAAACGATCTTAAGCACGTTAAATAGCAATAAAATTTGCTTCAAGTTGCTCTTTTTTTCAGAGCGATATCTCAATTGGTTCTTGAGATATGATTCTTTGAAAATTTCTTGATTTTTATCAAACACATATGATTATGATTGTGCAAAGTTTTAATAAAGAAATTATAATTCGGAGATTCAAAGATTTGAAGAAAGCAGCTCAAGCACATTAAATACTAATTAAATTTGCTTCAAATCGCTCCTTATTTCAAAGTGATATCTCAATTAGTTCTTGAGATATGAATTTTTGAAAAGTTCTTCATTTTTAACAAATATACATAATTACGTTTTTGCAAAGCTTTAATCAAAATATCATAACTCGGAGATTTAAATATTTGATGCAAAAATCTTAGGCACCTTAAATAGCAATAAAATTTGCTTCAAGTTGCTCTTTATTTCAGAGTGATATCTCAATTGGTTCTTGAGATACGATTCTTTGAAAATTTCTTGATTTTTATCAAACACATATGATTATGTTTGTGCAAAGTTTTAATAAAAAAATTATAACTCGGAGATTCAAAGATTTGAAGAAAGCAGCTCAAGCACATTAAATACTAATTAAATTTGCATCAAATCGCTCCTTATTTCAAAGTGATATCTCAATTAGTTCTTGAGATACGAATTTTTGATAATTTCTTGATTTTTAATAAATATATATATAATTACGTTTTTGCAAAGCTTTAATCAAAAAATCACAACTCAGAAATTTAATAATTTGGAAAAACGATCTTAAGCACGTTAAATAGCAACAAAATTTGCTTCAAGTTGCTCTTTTTTTCAGAGCGATATCTCAATTGGTTCTTGAGATATGATTCTTTGAAAATTTCTTGATTTTTATCAAACACATATGATTATGATTGTGCAAAGTTTTAATAAAGAAATTATAATTCGAAGATTCAAAGATTTGAAGAAAGCAGCTCAAGCACATTAAATACTAATTAAATTTGCTTCAAATCGCTCCTTATTTCAAAGTGATATCTCAATTAGTTCTTGAGATATGAATTTTTGAAAAGTTCTTCATTTTTAACAAATATACATAATTACGTTTTTGCAAAGCTTTAATCAAAATATCATAACTCGGAGATTTAAATATTTGATGCAAAAATCTTAGGCACCTTAAATAGCAATAAAATTTGCTTCAAGTTGCTCTTTATTTCAGAGTGATATCTCAATTAGTTCTTGAGATACGAATTTTTGAAAATTTCTTGATTTTTAACAAATATATATAATTACGTTTTTGCAAAGCTTTAATTAAAAAATCATAACTCAGAGATTTAATGATTTGGAAAAACGATCTTAAGCACGTTAAATAGCGACAAAATTTGCTCCAACTTGCTATTTATTTCAGAGCGATATCTCAATTAATTCTTGAGAAATGATTTTTTTGAATACGATCGCATCCATATCTTTTTTACAAAATACGATTTTGTTTAAGAATCTTTATCTCAACAATTAAATGATACATTGAATTACGACTTCTATCATTAAAATGCTGAGGATTTCCTCTATAATTATCACAAATTGCATTGTGATATCTATTTTAAGTACATACCATATGTATAAATAGCCACATCCAAAAAAGTATGCATCTTGTTTTCCGAGGTTGAAGTGTTTCTCACGTTAATTTTTAGCTGCTCCATTCTGACCTCCTTAAATTATCGATCTGACACAATTTTTCTTTCTCGCCTTTGGTATGTCGAACAGCATTCTCCAATTGTCCACAGAAACGTTGCTATAGCTTGTTGAAATAACGGGTGTATATCTTCCATTTCAAATGTTGTTTTAGTTCTTGCAACTTGTGTCATTTATCTGGGTGTAATATATCACAAGATCCAGTAGTTTGTATTTCAGCATATCAGCTTTGTAAGCAGTCGACTTTTTTAGTTGCAGTATTGGGTATTCTCTTTGTTTTTCGGCTGTGATAAGAAGCGTTGTCTATTAAGATCACGTCTTGCTCATCTAAATGTATTGGAATTCGGATATACCATTCTTAGAAGGCTTCAACATTCATTTCTTCATGATATTTGAAGTCATCTTTGACTCAAAATAAAGCAACCCATTTTCTACAAAACAATCCTCTGATTCTATGTGGAGAACTATCAGGCAACCGCCTTCTCTAAAGGATCTTTTATTTTGCCATTTTTTCAAGAAAAGTTTGAATCAACCGTCTGAGAGTTCTTTTGGTGACATCATCAAAATTATCCAAAATTACTCTTTGACGGTAATATTTTTATACCAGTAAGTTTGTATTTGAATAACAAACGTCACAGATATAGAGTTACTCACAAAAGTCTACATAAACCTCTATAAACCAAAATATAACAATTAAAATAGGTTCCAAAAACAATGAATGGAAGTTGTTGCTTTAAGAAAATAAGATATATTATGATGTGAACTGATTCGGACAATTTTTTGTTAAATAAAAGTGATTAGTTAGAAGTATTGTCTATTTCAAAACTCAAAAAGTCTGTATATACGCCGACAAATCGTTGCTTAATGTATACCCGTGCCGTTGAATCTGTGCAGTGATAAATCACCGTGACAGATATTTATAAAAAGGGGTGGTCTGTTCCTTCGTTATATAACCGCCTACTCTCACCAGTTTCTATAAAGCTCAGTTACAAGAAACCTTCCATTACAATCAGATAAGGATTTGAAAAATTAATGTATCCTGAATTAATTATTAATTCAGGATAAAGACTTTTTTTGTTATGAAATTTTTAGGTCTTTCCAAGACAAATAGTTGATATTGCTAACAACAAAAATATATTTACAAATATATTATAATATTTACAAATTACGGATTATCTTTATTAATACCAAGTTGGCAAGTTTTTGATGATCTGCCGATTTGGTCTTAATAAAGATAAATATTCGATCGACATAAAATCATCCAAAATAGAAAAAGTTATGGAGATCGTAACATGCTCAGTGCGCTACCCCTAAAAGGGACGATGTCACTTACTTTGACGAATCCAGACAAGGGGGCCAACCATACTAGAAATTATACCCACGGTGATTTATCACAGCACAGATTCAATGGCACGGGTATAATATACTTAAAAAAGAATATTGCAAAATTTAAAAAATTAGTAATATAAATAGCACTACATTAGCGAAATTTAGTATGAAAATATTGTTAAAACTTAATCAAGTAAGCAAAACTCAAAATGTAAGCAAAGAGTCAAAATCTATTGCAGTATGGATAACGCAAAGTGTTGAGGTAAAGTTGGGGAAGACATAGGGTTACCATTTTTTAAAGCAAGTATACTAGACGAAATAAAATTCTATAAATTTTATTATTATTCTGTGTTACATTTACATATTTTTGTATTGAATGAACTTTCTTTACTGTATTATTTTTTTTTATTTTTATTTTATTTTTTTTTCATATTATTTAATGTTATGAGTAATTCTGATTTTACTAAGTCAGCACAAGACTTATTTTTGTTTTGGTCATTTATTTCCCATTATACCAAAGATTAAAGAGTAAACAAGATAGGACAGTCGAGTCAATTTAAGTATCAAGACGGCAATGGATATATGTAAAGCAGAAGAGTTGACAGAAGCTCATATAAAAAACACCCTCATCCTCCAATACATTAGTCAGTGTGGTTCTAGGAAGTCCCAAAACACACCTAAGTCCATGATATTTGACTTTTCCAGTCATTTTAGCAGCGTCTTTGTCAGAGGCATGATTATGCCAAACAAAACTCCAATCTGGATATCACCAGACCTCTATGTAGTATTCCAAACGTCACCGGGACATTTTCGTCAACCTTGAGAATATTAATCGCCTTATTAGCCTGATTCACCGAAAAGTGGTTTTGTTCCCTCCAAATCAGCTTGGTGTTGATTCTAAATCCTATGGAGTTTGTATATCTAATAACTTCTTCTCCTAGCTTTATGGGTGGATGTGGAATATTTCTTTTCCTGTTCTTCTAGGATCATCGCCTTTGTTTTATTTATCGAAATGCTTAGGGTACATTCATCAAAGAAATCCAAGACCCTTTTCAATGCCTCATTTGTAGCTTCTGCAAAAAAGAAACCAAGTCGTTCGCGTAGTATATAACTGAACAGCAGGTTGAGACATTAGCAAGGTGTTGAGTCTATTTATATGTATATTAAAAAGTAGGGGACTCAAAGGACTTCTACCAATCCCCCTTAAGTTGAATTCTTCTCTCAAAAATCAGGTATTTCGTGTGCCTTCATTATCCTCTTATCGTATGCGGCTTGTACCAAATATCAAATGGTCAAATAATAGTTCTTTTTCCATAAACCATTCCACTCTGCATGGAATCACCTTCTCAAAGTATTTTCGGAAGCATATCATAAGTGATATTGGTCTGAAATTCTTATCGCTTTCTACATTTTCCACAACATTTCTCCAATCATCCGGAATTCTTCCACTATTTAGTATAATATTAAACTTTGTGTATTATATTATGGGCTATCGTTGGTAACAGTTTAAAGACATTATTCGTTATTTTGTTGCCTCCTGGTGCTGTGTTTCTAAAACCTTCTTCATTTCTGTCTTGGATATAAGTCTCGTATTGATGTTTTCTGGCTAGTCTGATGTCTCTAATAAGACCTCCTCAGTTTCCTCCTTCCTGGAAACATAAGAGAGGTAAATATTATTCAAAAAGGATTCATGCGATTTTTTATCCATTTTTCGAGTTATTCCACGTTGTTCTTGAGCACTCTTCAAGCTTCTGATCTAGCCCACGCCTTACTAGTCGTGTATTTCTATCAATTACACTACAGAATTTTCCAAAGTGTTCGCTTTTCTTCCTCAATATAACTTTCTTAGCCAGAAAAATAAGTTTTTTTGCTATTATATACCTTTATTTTTCTTTTAAATAAATTTCCTAATCATATATGGATACAAATGATCTTGGGTCAATTCTTCAGTCGCTGAAGAAGTGGATATCTTCCTTGCGTCCGCAATAGCCCCTATAAGATCTGATCAACTATTAACTTTTCCAGAGGCAAAAAAGTTCTCCATATATTCCTGAAACTTCCCCCATTTGTTGATTCGTTTCCTACGTCGATGTCCTAAATTTATTTTGCATGATAGCTCTGATATTTGGTATTATCCAGAGTGTTCCTTGCTATGTTTGGAGAGCATATCGCAAGGTCTAAAACACTTTTAACTTGGTTACCTGAAAACTGCACTTGTCATCGTTCACCTTGTACACGATAATTGATTGAAGTGGCATTCTCCAAATGTCTGTTACTCACTACCGGTAGATGAGCATTGAGTTTCTTGTATATCAATATTGATAAACCACCATATCAATCTTTTCTACATATTTAAAGGTGATTAGAATATGGGGTAGTCTTCTTTTAGCCAAGTCTCTGTTATCATTACTATTTTTGTATGTTGCTTTTGAAGGAAATAGATTTCCTTTCTAATGTGGTAAACTCCTAACATTCCACAGTAACACTTTCATCAAAAGGAATGTCTTCGTCTAAATATATACCTTTGTTGTTTGAAGTTTCATTATCTAACATGCTTTCCTGACTTTGTGAAATTCTTTCCCCCTTCGCATTAGTATCGTTGGTTTAATTTTCTGTTCTTGGTTTTGTTTCTTTAAATTAACGCACCTTGTTATTTCTATATCTTTCAGACGAGATTATATCTTTTTCTTGATAACTTTACCCTTGTCTACTGGGCTTCTCTCTGGAGATATTTTTCTTTTAGGACTATCTTCCATTCTTCTTATTTTTCCGATACTCATTGATGTACTGTCAGATTCTGGTTCCCTTATTACATCGGTGTCACTGATCAGCGGCCTGTAATTTGCTGATGCGGTTGTGAATTTGCAGACTTTTCGATAGCGTTCGTCTTATTCAAGGAAGGAAATTGCGAGTACTGAGTATTTCTTACATTGTTTACCACTTTCATTCCAAATTTCTCCACAGCTGTTCAATGGTCCTTGCGCTCTGTTATCCTATCTATCAATTTCTCCTGATGAAGTATTTCCTCCCAGTCCTCTCACATCCTCTCACATCCTCTCTTATTTCTTTCCATCTTACACATCCAAAAATTGGGTGTTGTTGGTCGTCAATCTCTGTACAGCACATACTTTTCTAATTCCTCACATCATCTCTCCTGCCATCGACTCAGTGCTTCGCAATCCAGCTAATTCTTCTCTTTCCATCTCTCAAGCGCCTCTGGTCTATTCCATATCATTATGCCAACAGACGGCATTTCATCCACAACCTGTTATGCCACTATGTAGACCGTTCTATATGTACATGCTGTTTTAATTAGTAAATGTCTTTTGGTTCTTGTAAGAATTGTCGTCAGCTTCTTTATTATACATCCATCCCTCCAAGTTCTGCGTTCAGCATCCTACTTGATTTGGACGTATTCTGTATTAGTTTTTAATTTCTTTCTTTGATATATATAATGTCTGCGTTGTCTTTTGAACTTTGGTACAAACTACCTTTACATGTGCATCCCATTTCCCATTCTTCCAATCTACACCTCTTCCACTTATATGTTTGCTTCTCTGGAATTCGCTCTACTTCTAAGAAGTACAGCCTCTTTTTTCTGGAGCTATTTCCAAACTTAGTCGTTCCATCCTTTTCATTATCTCCTTACTATCTTCCTACACTCCACCCAGCACTACCAATGCGAAATCATCAGCATATACAACCAACTGCATCTCTTTCACCTGCAATTATTTCAGCTTTTCAATATACGCTATATTCCAGACCAAACCCCCCAAGTATGGATCCCTTTATGATTGAAACTTCTTCTGGTTATAGATCACATTTTGGTGATTTGGACCGCCTCCTCCATCTCCTCTATATCCACTCTTTTGTTAACATAGCAGATTTCAGTTTTTGCCCTTTCATGTTGTATCAACCCAAACCGAACCAACCCAACCCAATATATTCATACCTAAGGTCGGAAAAATTATTGACTTTTTTTAAATTAAGATTTTATTTGATTTCTTCAATCATCACCAGCCGATGGTTGATCTGATGAAGGATGATCTTAAGCCTGATTTGCTATTGCTCGTTAGTCTGGATTCTTTGTTAGGATCTTAGGACCATGTACTCGTCACAAACATTCTGCCATAGTTAAAGTATCTCAATTTGTCACTGTTTCTCTATATTGGGTATGTTCTTCTAGGATTAGTGTTAGCAAAGAAGATTATTATCACCACTTTACAAATGGTGAAGCTTATTAGTTCTCCGTTATTCAAAACGTTACTTATATTGATGTTCATATCGTATAAATACTTGATAAATATCAAATTGTTAGAAATAATTATTAACTTGAAAACATAGAAATTATTAACTTAAAACATAGAAAATGGCTAAATTTATTTTTATTTTCTTTAAAGAATCTCCAACTGAAGAGCCTGAAGGTGATGATCCTTTCGACACTCGCATAGCAGAAAGAGCAATCTTAGGACCAGAAACGGTACGAAAAGGAACAAAATTAGTACCAATTGGAGCTGCTGTCGAAATCTTAACCGGCAGAGTACAAGCACCAACATGCGTTAAAAGACCGGAAGTCTCCAGACGAGAAATATTTAAAGAAAAAGATTTACTTTTGGGAAGCTTTGACGAAGCCAATCTCCCAAAATCTGTCGAAACAAATCCAACCACCGAACATAAACCGGACATCTTAACTACATTACTCGACGAAGATGCACCCCCAATTAACGAACCGATCGATTTGAGCAAAAGTTTACACTTAATTCAAGAAAATACTTCGAAGCAAGAAGTTGATAATGACGATGACGACGACGAATTTGCTCAATTAGCAGCCGAAAGTTTATCAAAACCCGTCGTTAATATAAACAATCAAGATTTAATTTCTAAAGTTGAAGAGAGCGGGGTTGAGTTTCAAGTTGAGTTTCAAACTTTTGAAGTTCATCAAATCGAAGTTGAAGAAGAAGAATTAGAAGAAGATCCTTTTGATACAACATTCGCCGAGAATATTTTACCAGGAAAAGCTGAATTAAAAATAATCGAGAATCAAATTTTAAACACACCAAGCGAAAATTTTACTCCGAAACCGAACCAACTTTTACAAGAAATCCAACAAAAAGTTAAGATTCATTTGACTAATCCGGCTGGGCAACGAGAATCGATTTCTTCGTTGGATCGAGTTTCAGAATCGGAATTATCGGCGATAAAACCGATTCATAGGGATTTATTGGGAGGGAGTAATACGGATTTATCACAAGTGGGTGATATTCCTCTTGAGCCGAGCGAATCCGTCGATGAGAATTACATTGAGTACTCAGATCCTTTTGATACATCGGTTGTTGATACAATTAAACCGGGTCAGACTGAGTTAAAGTTTTTGGAACGAGAATTACTTGGGGATATTACCACAAAAAAGGAAGAAGAAGAAGATGATGATTTTAATCCTCGCGCTGATGAAGAACCGGACCAAATTTTGTCTCAATCAAGAAAAGTTTCTTTCGATTTACCATTAGATTTAAACGAAGATGATGGGAAATCAGTAAAACCATTAACACCGTATTACGTTAGAGAGAATTCAATCGCAGAAATCGAAGAGGTTGAAGTCGATCCTTTTGATACATCATTCGTTTCTGATATTGGGATCGGAAAAGTTGAGTTAAAATTGATCGAAAACGAACTTTTCCAAGAAAATACCGTTCAAGATCAAAGTTTTAATCCCCGCGACGAAAAAGTTCATAAAGTCGTCGAAACGATTCGGCAAATATCTGACCCGAATTTTAGTAAATTCCAAGAAAAATTAAAATCGAAAGAAGTCGTTGATTTATTGGAAATCAAAGAAACCGAAGAAGTCAAAGAGAAAGTACTAACTCCATCCGCTGAGTCGTCTTCTTTTGATCTCGAATATTCCGATCCTTTTGATACATCGATTGCGAGTAACATACTTCCGGGTAAGACTGAGTTAAAATTAATCGAGAAAGAACTTTTTAACACGTGAAAATAAAATGGACGCGAAAGGGGCCAATCCGTTTCTTTTTACTGAGGAAGAGACTTCGCCAAATTCCTCAAATAGCAATCCTTTTTTGGTTAACGACGACGCCGAAGAGTTTGGAAGCGAAAATCCGTTTTTATCGTCGCAAATTACAATGGCTCCGTCTAACTCAACAAATCCGTTCGCTTTCGATCCAATTGAGAATGATGATATGACTCAAAACGTTTTTTCGATTTCTGGAGCAAATAATGTTTTTACTCAAGATCTCTTCCTTTCTGATACGACAATTACAATAACGACCACTCCGATTCAAAAGCCGACGGATTTGGATTTAAAGTATATTAATACTGAGGCTAATACTCAACCGTTGAAGCCGCCGAAGGAAACGCAAGATCTTTTAATGTCGGTTATGGGGGAGATGGATGCAGCTAGTTCGCATTTGTTGGATAAAATTCCTCCAACGAGGACTCCGAGTCCGGTTTCGATGCGGGATTTGCACTCTCCAAGTCCGACTCCGGAACCTTTCGCTGATTTGGTGGATGTCTCTGATGAAAAAGGGGATTTAAATGATTTGTTGATGCTTGATGAAAGCGACGATGTTAATCAAAATGTGGTTCATAATGAGATGGTACAACCGATAATTCCAAATGAGATGGTACAACCGATAATTCCGAAGGAGATGGGTCAACCAATGATTCCGAATGAGATGGGTCAACCAATGATTCCAAATGAGATGGGTCAAAAAATGATGCCAAATGAGATGGGTCAAAAAATGATTCCAAATGAGATGGGTCAACGAATGATTCCAAATGAGATGGGCCAACCAATGATTCCTAATGAGATGGTTCAACCAATAATTCCTAATGAGATGAGACCCACAGAAATTGCTCCTATAAAAGAGACGAGTCCGCCAAAAGTGGTGCCATTGAGACCAACACCCCCGCAAAGACCTTGTCCACCTGCAAGACCACCAAGACCAGCATTGCCACCTCAAAAACCACCCCCTCCAACGATTTTTTCTCAAAAAACTACTTCACCTCAACCCATTCAACAACAAAATCAAACAATGCAACAATCGATTCAACAACCCATTCAGCAACCCATTCAGCCACCAATTCAGCAACCTATTCATCAAAATTCCCCATTCCAAGCCCCACTCGAATCAAGCAACGACGACATCTTAATGTTTGGGGATAACATCCCATCAAAACCCGTAACAACTCAAGACATTTTAAGTCTATACAACAAACCAGTCGAAAAACAAGATCTCCTTTGCGACAACTTCGAAGAAACAACCCCAAAAAGCAGCTTAGAAAACATCCAAAACGACAAAACCCCCCAACCTTTAGTCCAAGACAACTTCTTATCACCAGACCCATCTCACTCCGACACCCAAATGGACACAAGCGATAGCCAAAGCAAAGGTTCAGCATCAAGCGTAACATTCAACCCATTCGCAGTCCAAGACACCCCTATTCCAAAAACACCAGGAGACGAAACATACCAAGAAGACGTCCAAATGGAAGAAGAAGAATCCGAAGAAATCAAAGTTCAACCCGAAGTTATCGAACCAGTTCAAAACGCATTTTCAATTGAACCGAATCAACCGGATATGTATCAAAATCATTTTAATCAACCCGAAATTATTAACCAAGAAGTGATGCAAAGTAACCAAGAGATATTTGAGAAGCAAGATGCATTTGATGCGTTCACTGCTAAATTTGAATCGGCGGCAGCGCAAGATGAAAATAAAAATGGTGGGTTTGATGCGTTTGGAGAAAGTGGCGGGGGTGGGGGAGGTACTTGGGGTGATTCCCAAGTGTCGGATGGTTTTAACGATTCTAGTTCAGGGTTTGGGCCGGATGAATCTTTTGATGCTTTCTTGGCGATGAGGGAACCACCGGCTCCGCAAACTACGCCTAATAAATTTACTCAAAGTGGTTCTTTGGATTCTGATGAGGAAAAAGATTTTTCTGTTGTGATAAGGTGAGGAATTTGAAATTGTTTTGATTTATAATAATTCGTGGGGTTTTAGGCCGAAGAATGATGATGTTTTCGTTGATTCGGTTTTGCCGACGATTGCGCCTCCGACGATTCCTATGGTTGCTATGGATTCATCGCCGAGATTTAATCCTTTTGATCTTTCTGAGCAAGCTCAAACGGCGTTACCACATGAACCAGCTATTCCATTTGGTAAGAAAATTAGATTGATAGCTTTAATGAATATATTTTGTATAAGCAATTAAATGTTTTTATATTTTATGCAAAATTTTAATTATAATTATTAATTTAATTATAATGTTAATATTAATTAACTTTTTATTAGTTCATCATATTATGACGTCTATTTCAAATTAAAAAATTTTGAATACGTTACAACCTTACAAATTCAAATTTTCCAGCAATGTTGCCAAATTTATAGTCACTGAAGTAAAATGATAAAACTTCTGAGATTAAACTGAAATTCATTGAGATTAATAATATTCACAAGGTTTGTAAATGTAGTTACTTAAAAATTACGATTTAGAATTTTTGTACTCTCAATAAATGAGAACTACTTTTGAAGGAAAGTAGTACGTTTTTCGTTTTTTAGTTAGTACGTTATGACTTAAAGTTTGTTGTATTCTGTGTATTCTTCAAAAAAAAAAATATCTGTTTAATTGTTGCTCCTTTTAGATATGATATGAATTATCATAAAATTAAAAGCCTAAAATGAAAAAGAAAATCAAAAATGAAGGAGTGGATTTAATTAAGTACAAAGTTATTTAAATTTTATCAAAAATGTCCCCCAACTGCTCTCTATGAGGATGAAATTTAATACCCCGGAATGTTAAAATATAAAATATGGGTTGTAAGCTCTATTATCAGTGCCAGATGTCAAGGCAATAAAATTTGGGTTAAAGTTTATTGTAACCAATGAACATTTCTGTGTATCATAGGTTAATTTGGAAATTTTCGGGTCCATGGTTTTTCTTTTATTACGAGTTAATTGAAAATTGTACCCAACTTTTGAGAGTGCCGACAAAATATCGATCTCTAAAGTGAGGGGCCTTGACATCTGGCACGAATAGTAGTACTTTTTTGTCTGTATTTCTAAATTGATTTTTTTTTGGGTAAAAAAAATAAAGCAAAAGTTGCTTAGTATCACGATCCATATGCATATAAATAAGTATATGAGCACTCGCATGAACAATTCACTTTTTGAGGGAATGTGAACCCACTTATTGTTCAAGCCGCCCTCATCGTCGACAATATGGTGGCAATCAATTTACTAACGTACAAACCCCTAGAAAGAAAGAGATATCGAATCATTTCAGAGCAAGTGCCTCAGCAAAAAAATTAATGCTTCAGCATCTGATCAAAAGTTATCGGGCAAAGTTATATTATTCGGGCAATCAGGAGAGAGAGAGAGCGCGCTTTGATTTAAAATATCTGTAAAATATTGAACATGTAATATTGAAGCATGTGATTCAACCGTCAGATTCAGGACTATTTTAATAGTTTTGACATACGTTGAAGGGTAGTTTCCGTTATGAGTGAAAACTAACTGGAAGTAGCTCAAAATAAATAGTTTTCACAACAAATGAAGGCAAGGACTGAGTAAAGAATCATATGAAGGCGTAGTGTACCATATATATGAATCTACTAAAAAGGTTTTTGATTGGTTACTTCGCTTTATGGTGTAATTATGTTGATAGCTTATTACACGGGAAGTCATAGATCTCATTGTTAAAAGTAGTTACCATCGAGTATGCACGTATTATAAACAAAGGGATGTGAATGACTCAGAATACGTAGGGCATCAAAAAAATTATCCAAATTATCGTGACTCTGTAAGTAAGATAGAAGTCATAAATAGCAATCTTATGAAGTGCGATACAGTAATTAGCAGATACAATGCTTTAGAATGACCATTTTCAGATAACAAAGCATGAATATTTTAGGCATGTGGAGAAACATATGGGTAGCCAACTACGAATTTTATAAAGAAATCCAAACCTTCGAGCAATGAGCAGCTTACTGATGTTCTTATAAAAAAATTAACAAATTATTATGGCTTGGCTATTCGAAAGAATATCGATTCAGTGGATGCAATTGAAAAACGCAATTATGGCAGCGTATTATCATTCACTATTATCACTACTGTTATTCAGGGGACTCCCCTATACGTGGCAGGGAACTTCCCCTTCAAAAAGAAAGCTAAGAGGGCATGTATAAATATTAGTGTGAGTTTAAGGCGATAATAGGCTATGCCCTGGTGCCGCATGTTGTGTTGAGTATGTCCTACGTATGTCTTTGGGGTATAGACACATAGTGTAGGTATTTGAGTAACCGAATCCCAGAATGCAGCACAGGCTTAATCATCCTCTTCTGTTACATCATACAGTGGCCGAACACATATTGTCGAGATACGAGGACTTGCTCGGGATATTGGGTGGCTACAGCCAGAACGTAAATGAAGCTTTCAATGCAACGCTACGGCATTTGACCCCTAAGCATCTAAACTGAGCCTCAAATTATTCGAAGCTCAAATGCTCGAATGTTGCGGCTATAAATGTTGCTGCTTATTTGACCAGAGGTATGTTCAACGATAACTCGAATACAAAGTTAACTGCTACAATAGATTAGTTTACAGAAGAATATTTTATACGGTCCCGACATCGAAAATTAAGTTTATTAATAATAATAATAATAATAATAATAATAATAATAATAATAGGACTTTATTTCCCACAGGTACCACCCAATTACAGGAAAAAATAACATACATTATTTAAATTTAAATTTAAATTAACTAAATGAAAAAAAAAATATAGCAATAAGCAAAATTAATAGCTAATACAACTACATAATCAAATCCTAAACATGACCACTAACAATTTACTGCGCGCCAAAGTGATCCAAAGTCACCCTAACCACCGTGTTCAATGAATCAAAAAACATATCGCAATGCGGCGAAACACGATTGCCGTAATCGGACATCAACGATACAGGAGATTTTCGTAAAATATTACTATTACTACGGTAGATATAGAACATGAGGGGACAGCGTGAGCCGAGACGTGGCACAAGAAAGGTTAACCTTTCCAACAACCAACCACAATCAATATCGTAATGCAACAGTTTATAAATAAATTTAACTATGTAAACAACTCTGCGCTGTTCTAGTGAAAGAAAACTAAATCGCGAAAGGAGAGAAGCGTAATCAGCACCTCTGGGCGGATAAACACGATCCAGTCGAAAGCATAGATACTTTAAAAATGTCTTTTGTACAGATTCAAGCGCATTCGCGTAAAACTGATAGAACGGATACCAAACAATTACCGCATACTCCAACCGCGATCTGATCAACGCAAAAAACAACGTACTTAAACATCTGATGGATAGACCTTTACAGTTCCGAACAATAAACCCGTAAATTTTATAACACTTAGCAACTAAGTCAAGAATGTGTTCGTTAAATGTCAGACCACTGTCAAACAGCACCCCAAGGTCACAGCATTTACGTTCGGACATTAACGGTTGACTGGCCAGGTGATATGCCCAGTCGATTGTGTTTAATTTTTTAGAAAATGTCATGGTAAAACATTTAGAAACATTAAGTGATAAACGGTTGCTAAGGCACCAATCCTCAACACGAAACAAGTTTTCCTGCAAGCGTTCACAATCGCTGAGTTCCCCAACAGCCGAGAATAACTTCAAATCATCGGCAAACAGCAGCTTCTCACAATCCAAGATCTCAGTTACGTCGTTAATAAAAGCCAGGAACAGCAATGGACCGAGGTTGGATCCCTGGGGAACCCCTGAAGTTGGAGAAAATCCTCTGGAGGTAAAGCCGCCATAATTAACGAACTGCTGCCGACCTAGCAAATAAGATTTCATTAACGACAACAGAGGGGCACTTAATCCAAAGTTACTCAGCTTTTTTAATAAGATAAAGTGATCCAGCTGATCAAACGCCTTCCGAAAGTCGAGATACACGGCATCCACCTGTCCTCTAGCGTCGATTACATCGGCAAGAAATTGGGCGAAGCATGACAGATTAGTGACGGTGGATCGACCACAAACAAATCCGTGTTGGGCTGGGCTTATGGTTTTATTTAAATGATATGAGATATGCTTGAATAGAACGCTTTCAAAAATCTTCGAGAAACCACACAGCAGCGATATAGGCCTGTAATTCTCAATCTCCGCAGGGTTGCCCTTCTTCAGAATTGGACAGACGTATGACTCCTTCCATAACGACGGAAAGGTAGAAGTAGATAGGATTAGATTGAAAATCGAGAGCAACGGGGCGGCCAGAATCGAAGCACAGTCTTTCAGTAAGAAGCTCGGTATCCCATCTACTCCCATCGTAAGAGTATTCTTTGCACGCTTCAACGCACCCTCGACCTCCTCCAAGCTGAAGTTCTCCACAGACAAACAAAGACTCTGATTGGGGAAACCAGACCCCACAACAACCGGATCAGATTGAATATAAACGGACTCAAAATAATCAGCAAAAGCGTCCACAATACTTCGACCCGAACTGAACTCCAGGCTTCCGTACGTCATAAGGCCTGGAATGCGAGTACCTCCCTTCCGTGACCGGACATAAGCCCAGAAGGTACTGGGATCAGAAATCAAAGATCGCTCTACACTGATCATGTGCGCACTATATGCATCAGTAATAAGGTGTTTCGACAGAGATCTGTAGCGTTTAAATTCATTGAGGCAAAACAGTGAACCAGTTCGCTTATGCTTTGCGCGCATATTCTCCTTCATGCGAATACAATCTTTTATCTCCTTCGTGAACCAGACAGGCCAACGACGACTTGTAGAATCTCTCACAGTTTTAGGCACTGCTAAATCAAAAACATCGTGTAGCTTGTTATAAAGAAGCCGACATGCATCTTCTACCACTCCAATACCATCCAGGTCAGACCAATTCACCTCTCCCAACATCCGATACAACAAAGGATAGTCTGCGCGCTTAAAGTTATAGGTGGGTAGGCCACGATGCTTAAACATAGAAATCTGCGGAGCATAATGCAGAACAACTGCTAAAGCGGGATGATGGGAATCCTCAGCAAGTAACGGATCGAGATCACGAGTGACTTCGCAGCTCAAATTGGCAAATATCAAATCAAGTAAACGATTGTTGACATTCACAATTGAATTGTATTGACGAAAATCATGGAAATATCGGAAATTTGTTAAGGTCATTTTAAATCTATCGTTGGTATCAGTACAAGTATAGGAGGGG
This sequence comes from Onthophagus sagittarius, assembly GCA_036711965.1. NCBI lineage: Eukaryota > Metazoa > Arthropoda > Insecta > Coleoptera > Scarabaeidae > Onthophagus > Onthophagus sagittarius. Next base: position 50,640,567 of record JASERS010000005.1, read on the forward strand.
ACATTAAAATCACCAAAAAGAACAACGCATTCATTAGCCAGATATTCAAGCGAATTAAACGTGTCAAAAAATAGTTCAAAAGCATCAAAAGTGACAGAAGGTGGTATATATAAAGCAAATACATATATTATTTTCCCACGCAAACCCTGAATCTTTACTCCCACTACATCAATTACTGGTACCACTCTGGATAAATCAGAGAGATTAAGCTGACATGCTTTTAGGGTGTTCTTAAGACAAATCAAGACGCCACCGCCCCTAGACAGGCCAAGCGCAGCGAAGTTACGATCCCTCCGAAACGTAATCCAATCACAGGGACAAAATTCCGCATCAAAAATGTCATCGGATAGCCATGTCTCCGACAAGACCACAACATCAAAACAAGACTCACACAAAGCATTTAGAAGAGAAGGTGTCTTCGTGCGAATACCTCTGACATTTTGGTAATAACAAGACAGGACATTATAACTGGGTGGTATATTCAGTTTAAAGTATTTTTTACGATTCTCGGGGTGCCATTGGTATAGCGTATTCGGAGGTCAGGTTCACCGTTAGCAGTACGCTGCTCCAACTGAAGCTTGAGCTGATTGTAATATTTTATCTGCCTAGGAGTTCGATCATAGCTAATTCTTAAATTTGAGTAAGCAGGAAAGTTTTTGAGCTTTTTAGCCTCACGAATATACCGGACCACACATTCGTCCGAATCAAAGACTACCTTAATTGGACGACCCCTATCGTTAGCTGTATTAAAACGACCCAGTCTAGAAACTTTAAACGTATCAGCATTGGTAGGAATAAGACATTTGGTAATGTTAGTCACAGTAACATGATCAGAAGCAGCCGGCGATTGGCCCCCGGAAGGTACCGGTTCGGAAACACCGAATATAATAAGATTCTTTTTTCGGTTCTGGCGATCGACCAATTCCTGATGTACCTCCTCGAAAATGCTCTCATTAGAATCACTCGGCCGCTGGCCAGCAAGTTCCTCACGCAAACTCCGCAACTGTTCGCAGAAGTCCTCACGCAACTTGTCAACCAACGCCACGAATTCAGCTTTCATTGCTGACAATAAAGCTTGTATATCTTTATGATGGGACATATTCCCGTTACAGGAATTACAGACGAATTTGATGGATTTGGACTTCTGGCGCGTCGTAACAAAATCACGCTCCGTGAGACCGACACAATGAACGTGTAAACGGCCCTGACATGAGTCGCACCGCGTCGCGGACGACTCCGAAGTGATCGCCTTCTGGCAATTGGAGCAATTCATTGCTGACAAGAAAAAGATAAAAATATATAACTCACACTCTCAATGCTGAGAAAGGCAACGCCCGCGTGCCGCCCGTTCCACCCCGAAATGGACAGGTCCTCCCCGGTCAACCCGTCGGAAGAAAAACCCGTCCGCAACGGCACGGCTTGAGACACGTTAACCAAAAATCAGGAAAAGACCCGCACTATGAGGAAACTTAAACACCAAAAATACAACCGATACACGCGAAACTATGGGTGAAACCAGTAGTAAACCCAAAGTCAAGAATCCGGAGAATAACACGGTACAAACAAAACAAATAAAAACTCGGCAAAAGCTATCTAAACACCGTAAAACAACGGAGCTCGAAGCGAGCCGCGGTGATACGTAGATGACGTGATGACGTTATTAATCGTAAATACACACTATATTTTAATACATTGTTTTACTTGATATACACAAGGATGTCCTACTTAGACCCATTGTGAGTGCTTTCAACTCACCAGTACAAAAACTTGAAAAGTACCTAGTGAAGATCATACAGCACAACAAGCTGACTCCTACATTCGAAATTCTGAACATATCGTTCAAATCCTGGACAACGTCTAAATTGAAGAAAGTGACGTCTTTTGACGAGCTTCGATGTCAAGTCTCTCTATCCCAGTATCCCGATCGAAGAGGCCATATCGTAGATCTCGGTAAATACTGCCTCAACAATGCTTATTGTTTGACGATCAGATTTACAACCAGGTAGAAGAAGCAGCTATGGGTTCCTCACTGCCAACCTATTCATGATTTACCTTGAGAAGAAAACGTTAAGGGAGGCCAGATACAAACCGATGTTATGGATCCGGTACGTCGATAATATCTCCGTCATTTGGTCTTTTGAAAAAGAAAAGCTCCAAAATTCCAAGGATATTTGAATATAATTACGCCTACGATGGTTCATTATAATAATACCGGGAAATCGCGGCCACCGATCTTTTTTATTTTTCGTCACCATTGCCAACCGTTATTTTTTAGTAATGATGAAAAATCACTGTTACTGAAATATCACTCATCTCTAATTAACACTGCCCTTGATCGGCTCTTAATAAGCCACTCAGACGAACACACTCCAACATTCATAATATCATTAAATACATCACTAATCTGATACTATTTTTAAGTATTTTTAAAGAATTTGGTTTGTACTTATTTTTGTATTGTTTATATTAAGATTATGCCCGTCCGAGCGGAAGATAATTTTATCATATAAATTTGCAGATATCTGCTTTCACGATTGCGTCTCCACCCAGCCGACCCCCATAATTTACCCTTCACCTTAACCCAAACAATAATCTTATCGAGGAGTTTTCAACTGAGTTCTGTATGTCAATTCTTTGACTTCCTTTCATCTGTCTTTCATCTTTTGTTTCTTCTGGTCTTCTAACTTTTGCACGGCTTACAGAAGTTTTCTTCTTATCCATTTCAATTGCTTCCGGAATTGGTTTAATATGAATACTACGACGGTATTTGTTACCCTCTGCATTAACCACGTAAGATCTATCATTCAACTTTTCATCTCTTTTTCGTGATGTCCACTTTGACTTATTTCCAGTTTTTTGTCTATTTATTTTTATCTTTTCTGGCACATTCTTTATTTCTTCTGGCATTTATTTAGCTTTCGCTACAGGTATTAACATTCGTGTAGTTCTGGTGGACAATCGTTGGACAGGACTACTTCCAATGTGGTTTGGTATTTTTCTAAGATATAATAAACCAAGGCTGCTATAAATCCTGATACAGTATAATCGGTAACCGTTTCAAAATGGTTGGCAGAGGTGGCAATACAATTGAATACGTGCACGAAAAGTGCGGAAGGAAAATATCAATAGCAGACATCGATGAATATACGCACGAACTGGAATTCTCCCACAATCCAAAATTCACGACGAATAGAGGCTATACTTGATTGAGTTTCAGCATGGAAATTATTCTTAAGACGATAATGATCAACGTGGTCAAAACTAATTTTTTCGGTAAGATAAAAGGATTCCAATTTTCAAACTTGAAACAGCTAGAGAGTCGCAGAAAATAATTCCTGTCAACAAACGGACACAAATGGTATAATGAATTGTTAAAATGATTCAATAACAAATTGATTTCATTAAAAAAATATTGATTTTGATTTTGACATAAAGTCTGAAACACAAAACAATCTTTATTTTCAAACCGCAAACAACGTGATGTAACGAGCAGTAATCTCTCGTTAAACTGGAATATTGTTTGATCAACTCCTACGCCTTGGTCCTTGCAGTAGGAGCATAAAATCCATGATTTTCTTCAGGAATATCAGATAAAGAAAGTTGTATTTCTGAAAACCGTGACGAATCGGTGTCGGATAACCAATCAAGGTCAAAGACTACCGTAACCACACATTAATCTGTTTAGATGGATATAACCACGAGATGCAAGATCAGCTGGGTTTTCTTTGCTAGAAATTTGATGCTACTGTGTCAACGAAAATTCTTCGATCTCTGTAACCCTATTGCGGACAAACTCCTTCTACCTAGATGGATGACTTTGGGTCCAAACTAGAACAATTAATGAATCACTGTATAAACAATCAGGCATAGAGGCATTAAATAGCCCGCTTTGTAATAACCCCCTCATAAAAGTGAAAATGCTCCGAATTAAACAGGTAAAAAATTGAGAACTACACCAGCGTCGTTATTAAGTTGATTTTGTGACAATTGGTTTAATACTAAAATATTAGTGCAATAATAGCACTTCCATTTTCTTGCTATAAAGCCAGCTGACCTCAGAACATTTCAATCTGATGAATTTGACCTTTTATTGTTTCTCAAATAGATTTAGACATTATATTGATTGCTAAAAATTAATCGTGAATGCAATGTATTGATAGATTGCCCGAAACATCTGATCGCCAAGTAACTCATTTTACTGTATTCACAATCTTTCTATAAAATTTGTTGAAATTAACGGGTGGAGTATGATTTGACGATACTTTTTCTCTATGTCTGCAGTAAATACAAATTGATATCATCTTCAACGCATCAGGAGATCTGCAAGATCTTTCTGGAGCTTTGGGCCTATGTGTAAATTATCGTTAAGAGATTCTCTCAATGATGTTTTTGGGACCCATTGAAAACCACTCAAAATTTTGTAGTTGTGTTTGATTCCTTGATACTTTTACCATGTGACTTTTACCATTTCAATCATTTGATCATTCATATGTCTGGTCCAAGAATGACGTCTATTGGTTCTTGAGATGAGTATCAGGATCAGCGAGCGGTATATTTTAGTGATGATCGCAGTTGGAAGAGTGCAGATGTTTCGGGGTCTAATGCGACGAGAAAATGAGATTAATTATTCCATTTGAGTATTGGGGTAGCTTGGATATGGGTTATCCAAGCTGTTGAGCTTGGATAACCTTGCACCTCTTTAAAAAGATTGAACTGAGCGTCAACATTAAAAAGTAACGTCTAAATTGAAGAAAGTGACGTCTTTTGACGAGCTTCGATGTCAACTCTCTCTATCCCAGTATCCCGATCGAAGAGGCCCTCAAGCAGATCACAGAAAACGAAAACTTTCCCAGCCATATCATAGACCTCGGTAAATACTGCCTCAACAATTCTTATTGTTTGACGATCAGATTTACAACCAGGTAGAAGAAGCAGCTATGGGTTCCTCACTGCCAACCTATTCATGATTTACCTTGAGAAGAGATATTAATGCAATAATAGCACTTCCATTTTCTTGCTATAAAGCCAGCTGACCTCAGAACATTTCAATCTGATGAATTTGACCTTTTATTGTTTCTCAAATAGATTTAGACATTATATTGATTGCTAAAAATTAATCGTGAATGCAATGTATTGATAGATTGCCCGAAACATCTGATCGCCAAGTAACTCATTTTACTGTATTCACAATCTTTCTATAAAATTTGTTGAAATTAACGGGTGGAGTATGATTTGACGATACTTTTTCTCTATGTCTGCAGTAAATACAAATTGATATCATCTTCAACGCATCAGGAGATCTGCAAGATCTTTCTGGAGCTTTGGGCCTATGTGTAAATTGTCGTTAAGAGATTCTCCCAATGATGTTTTTGGGACCCATTGAAAACCACTCAAAATTTTGTAGTTGTGCTTGATTCCTTGATACTTTTACCATGTGACTTTTACCATTTGAATCATTTGATCATTCATATGTCTGGTCCAAGAATGACGTCTATTGGTTCTTGAGATGAGTATCAGGATCAGCGAGCGGTATATTTTAGTGATGATCGCAGTTGGAAGAGTGCAGATGTTTCGGGGTCTAATGCGACGAGAAAATGAGATTAATTATTCCATTTGAGTATTGGGGTAGCTTGGATATGGGTTATCCAAGCTGTTGAGCTTGGATAACCTTGCACCTCTTTAAAAAGATTGAACTGAGCGTCAACATTAAAAAGCAACGTCTAAATTGAAGAAAGTGACGTCTTTTGACGAGCTTCGATGTCAACTCTCTCTATCCCAGTATCCCGATCGAAGAGGCCCTCAAGCAGATCAGAGAAAACGAAAACTTTCCCAGCCATATCATAGACCTCGGTAAATACTGCCTCAACAATTCTTATTGTTTGACGATCAGATTTACAACCAGGTAGAAGAAGCAGCTATGGGTTCCTCACTGCCAACCTATTCATGATTTACCTTGAGAAGAGATATTAATGCAATAATAGCACTTCCATTTTCTTGCTATAAAGCCAGCTGACCTCAGAACATTTCAATCTGATGAATTTGACCTTTTATTGTTTCTCAAATAGATTTAGACATTATATTGATTGCTAAAAATTAATCGTGAATGCAATGTATTGATAGATTGCCCGAAACATCTGATCGCCAAGTAACTCATTTTACTGTATTCACAATCTTTCTATAAAATTTGTTGAAATTAACGGGTGGAGTATGATTTGACGATACTTTTTCTCTATGTCTGCAGTAAATACAAATTGATATCATCTTCAACGCATCAGGAGATCTGCAAGATCTTTCTGGAGCTTTGGGCCTATGTGTAAATTGTCGTTAAGAGATTCTCCCAATGATGTTTTTGGGACCCATTGAAAACCACTCAAAATTTTGTAGTTGTGCTTGATTCCTTGATACTTTTACCATGTGACTTTTACCATTTCAATCATTTGATCATTCATATGTCTGGTCCAAGAATGACGTCTATTGGTTCTTGAGATGAGTATCAGGATCAGCGAGCGGTATATTTTAGTGATGATCGCAGTTGGAAGAGTGCAGATGTTTCGGGGTCTAATGCGACGAGAAAATGAGATTAATTATTCCATTTGAGTATTGGGGTAGCTTGGATATGGGTAATCCAAGCTGTTGAGCTTGGATAACCTTGCACCTCTTTAAAAAGATTGAACTGAAGCGTCAACATTAAAAAGTAACGTCTAAATTGAAGAAAGTGACGTCTTTTGACGAGCTTCGATGTCAACTCTCTCTATCCCAGTATCCCGATCGAAGAGGCCCTCAAGCAGATCAGAGAAAACGAAAACTTTCCCAGCCATATCATAGACCTCGGTAAATACTGCCTCAACAATTCTTATTGTTTGACGATCAGATTTACAACCAGGTAGAAGAAGCAGCTATGGGTTCCTCACTGCCAACCTATTCATGATTTACCTTGAGAAGAGATATTAATGCAATAATAGCACTTCCATTTTCTTGCTATAAAGCCAGCTGACCTCAGAACATTTCAATCTGATAAATTTGACCTTTTATTGTTTCTCAAATAGATTTAGACATTATATTGATTGCTAAAAATTAATCGTGAATGCAATGTATTGATAGATTGCCCGAAACATCTGATCGCCAAGTAACTCATTTTACTGTATTCACAATCTTTCTATAAAATTTGTTGAAATTAACGGGTGGAGTATGATTTGACGATACTTTTTCTCTATGTCTGCAGTAAATACAAATTGATATCATCTTCAACGCATCAGGAGATCTGCAAGATCTTTCTGGAGCTTTGGGCCTATGTGTAAATTGTCGTTAAGAGATTCTCTCAATGATGTTTTTGGGACCCATTGAAAACCACTCAAAATTTTGTAGTTGTGTTTGATTCCTTGATACTTTTACCATGTGACTTTTACCATTTCAATCATTTGATCATTCATATGTCTGGTCCAAGAATGACGTCTATTGGTTCTTGAGATGAGTATCAGGATCAGCGAGCGGTATATTTTAGTGATGATCGCAGTTGGAAGAGTGCAGATGTTTCGGGGTCTAATGCGACGAGAAAATGAGATTAATTATTCCATTTGAGTATTGGGGTAGCTTGGATATGGGTTATCCAAGCTGTTGAGCTTGGATAACCTTGCACCTCTTTAAAAAGATTGAACTGAAGCGTCAACATTAAAAAGCGTCAAAATATTTTCCATTAAAAACCTTTCATTATTCTTAACATCAACTATATCAAAACTCAGAAAACAAAATAATAGCATACAGATCTTGCAAAAACCTTTGATAAACAAAATTAGAAAAGGTACGTCTAGTGTCAAAAGCAAGCGATTGTACCACATACATAGAGACAAAATATTTTGAATCAACTCTTGTGTTTTTCTTATCTAAATCCCTAAACCACTTCCCCTTAAGACTCTGCCCCGTTTATAAAAATCACACCCATGCAGCAAAAGACCACGAATTTGGCAACACTGCCTATAGAACACTTGAATACTTAAGGTTATAGTCAATTTTTTCCTCTAAGACTCTCGATTTTTATAATTATATGTAAATTTTTGAGATATCCCAAAAATGTGGAAAATTGAAAATTAAAAGCATAACTTGTAACCTTGAATCTAAGACTATTAATTAGTCCTTACTTTTTTGATAAATTCACTTATTGCAATTGTGGTGAGGCCGTCACTGAAACGACTTCAACCTCTGATAATTATCGCTGCCACCAGAAACAGTATTTCGCGCTACCTAATTCTTAGTCTGGAGGACTCCTACCTGAACCTATCTATTCAAATAAGATTAAATGGCAAGCGCGCGGTCACTATTTCAGAACCGTGGGTTCTTGCACTAAGGCTCTCAGGAAATGTGAGATAAAACGACAAGTGTTCTAACCACACTTAATCTATATTTACAAAAATAACAAAAAAAGGTAAGATACAAAGTTAATCTTAAAACAACTACCTACGTGAATACCCGACGTTACTTAAGGAGGCAAAACAAAATTAAAAATGAAAATAACCTGTCTGAACCTAACCCTACAGCGAACTCTCGTTGACCGATAAATGATAGGGAGAACTGGGGAGAACTTACCTGGGGGTCTCGGTGATGGGTCGCAACCTGGATCCTGTTGGAATCTCCTCGGGATAATCTGGGAAGACTTCTTTGACACAAAAACACCAAATCCTCAAGTGAACACGGTTTCCGACACGACGCGGACGCCCGAATCAGAAGAAAGTTGCCCTTGAAGCTGAGTCAAAGTTCTCGATTTCGACGGGACTTAGAATTGGCGTTAAAGCGAATCTAAGTTTCGGTCTAACAGAGCGCTGGTTGAGTATTGGTTCGAAATCTTTCTAAGAAGATATCTTTCGAAGTTGAATTGAAACTAAGTTCAGAATTCCCTTAATTATGACGTGTGCATGGCCTTAAGTAACCTCGGGTCTTGGAGGGGTGCAAAACCTTCATTAGGCGTTCCCTAACGTCTGGACATCCCCGACACCTGGGGCCAATTCAAAATACGGGGCGGATATTTTACAATAATTTTCTGAGCCAATGAGGGAATTTGTGGAAGGGAAGAATTCCTCGCCCACAAGACCAGAAGATAACATCCGCCACTAACTAATCCCAAAAGCGTCACGTAATTTCCAAACAGTGGAAACCATCAAATTTTTACGTGATCTAACGTCTAAGTTTTTAACGACTTCTTCGTGTCGATTCGCATCTCCCCCATCAAACTGCGGATACATAATTTTTAACAAAATTTAACACAAAGTCTGGTCTCTATACCGGACGTCGTTAACTTGAGACGTGATTTTTAGTTTCTAAAATAACGATAGGCTGCACTCTAGGAATTTCTAATTCGAATGATTATTTCTTAAAACCGCTAAATAATTTTCTAATTATTACACAATTGCAAAATTACACTATACTTATACTAAACTTAATGCTTGTAAGAAACATTATTAACACACCTTCTTTAATAGTAACTTACTTAGGCCTACTTTTACCACAATTTCTAATTTTTAGAAGAAGCTGCTTTTAAAAGAACGGATTCACAAGAAACTCCTCCAACCCCTCTTTTCGACGAAGATGTATCTCAACCTTTGGAACCATTCCCTCGTATGGAATATACAGAGGACGGCTGGGAAATTCAACTACGCCAACCGAACAAAAAGAAAATTACCGGACAAAGATTCTGGCGAAAAATGTGGCTCCGAGTCTACCAAACAGGCGACACCTCCTACTTACAACTCTTCAACAACAAAGAAGAAAAAAACCCAGTGCAAGAACTCCCATTACAACCATGCTACTCCGTTTCCGAAATCGGAGCCCAACAATACGACACATTCGGAAAAATTTTCACCGTAAAAATTCAATACATCTTTTACAAAGAAAGACCAGGAATTCGACCGGGACAAGTCAAAAAAGCTGAACGAATCACAAATAAGCTGAGCCAATTTGCAGCTTATGCAATTCAAGGCGATTACCAAGGTGTGAAAGAGTTTGGGAGTGACTTAAAAAAACTTGGATTACCAGTGGAACACGCACCACAAGTATCCCAATTAATGAAACTAGGCTCATTAAGTTACGAAGACCTAAAACGATTCTCATTTTCAATGGAAGAAGCACTATTTAAAATGAACGCCCATCGAGATCGTGCTTTACAATTTAAAATGGAAGAGGTACAAATTACCGCGGTTGATGAACTTTACGTGGAACAAGACGCTGAGGGTCATGTTGAAAAGCAAATAGCTCGCGTGAGATTATTCTTTTTAGGATTTTTGACCGGAATGCCCGATATTGAGTTGGGTATTAATGATATGCGGAGACAAGGGAAAGAAGTCGTTGGAAGGCATGATATAATCCCGGTTGCAACTGAAGAATGGATTAGATTGGAGGCAGTTGAGTTTCATTCTTGCGTCCAGCAAGATGAGTACGAAAAATCGCACATTATTAAATTCCAACCTCCCGATGCTTGTTATATCGAATTGATGAGGTTTAGAATTCGGCCGCCGAAAAATCGGGAACTTCCTTTGCAATTAAAACCGACTATTTGTATTTCAGGGAATAAAGTAAAATTATTATCTTTTTAAAATAATTTAATCTTTATAATTTAACTTTTAGGTTGAATTGCGCGCTGATGTGTTAGTACCAGGTTTTGCGTCAAGGAAACTTGGGCAAGTTCCGTGCGAAGATGTGATGATAAGATTTCCGATTCCCGAGTGTTGGATTTATCTTTTCCGGGTGGAAAAACATTTTAGGTACGGTTCGGTAAAATCGACTCATAGAAGGACGGGAAAAGTGAAAGGAATCGAAAGGATTTTGGGCACCGTGGATACTTTACAAGAGAGTTTAATTGAAGTTACTTCTGGTCAAGCTAAATATGAACATCAACATCGTGCGATTGTTTGGAGGTGTCCTCGTTTGCCGAAAGAAGGACAAGGTAAAGAAAAATTTTCTTATTATTGATACAAGTGTGCATATCTGAACTACTTGGCTAAATTATAAAGAAAGTTGCTATAAATGTATGTTTAAAAGTGCTATCTTAACAAGTAATGCTTTAGCTCCATTACTTATTATATAAATGCAGTTGAAGTATCCACTTTTATGCCATTTAAAACTTTTGTGAAAATAAATTGTTCAAACAAAAAAGAGCGTTCCTCAATCATCCAATTGTCGAGTTGAAGCTTTTATTATTATTTGAGGTATAGGTCTTAAACTTAACCCTTGTGGGTTTTTAAAGTTTAGAAATTAATATATCGGGATGGACTGATAGAGGATGCTTCATGCTTCTTCATGATTCAGTTCATTTATCAAAGAATGCACTACAATAGAAGCTTAAGCTATTTCGTTGTAGTACCGTTTGTATTTAAGCTGGCAGCGTGTATTGAGAAATTATACACCCATACTGTCACTTATAGAAAACATGGCGAGTTGCTGCAGTGGAGCAGCTTGCTTCTAAGCGTAGATAACAGTGGAAAATTTTGTTGAAATTGCGGTGCGCTTTTCCATACCAAATGCGTGGGTTTATTGGCGGAGGATTTAAGACCGATCTTATATCATGGAGATGTCATATGATGAGATGTGTTCCTCTCATCTCGATCAATCTATTATTATTGATGATGAGTCATCTCTAACTCAAAAGTCTTATCGTAATGTGAAAGGCTTATCGGCAAAGTATGAGGAAATGTCTACGCACCATTTCATTCTATGGTGATAAGATATCTGATTTTCTAAGCAAGGTTAATGAGATGGACGAAAAATTAAGGCAGATGGAGACATTAAAAACGGAGAATGTTGCTCTTAGGATGGGATTGGAGAGTGTTATTATGTAGTTGCTTCGATTGGTGAATTTCTTAATTGCTCCATCTCTGCTGTGGATGTTGATGCCTTACGTTTGCCATCCAGAGGTATGGCTGCTTTAGATGGTCCCCAGTCGGATACGAAATATCGTGATGAAGCTTTTATCTCGGATGGTCCAAGATCGTTTCTTGGGTGCTTCATGCTTCTTCATGATTCAGTTCATTTATCAAAGAATGCACTGCAATAGAAGCTTAAGCTATTTTGTTGTAGTACCGATTGTATTTAAGCTGGCAGCGTGTATTGAGAAATTATACACCCATACTGTCACTTATAGAAAACATGGAGAGTTGCTGCAGTGGAGCAGCTTGCTTCTAAGCGTAGATAACAGTGGAAAATTTTGTTGAAATTGCGGTGCGTTTTTCCATACCAAATGCGTGGATTTATTGGCGGAGGATTTAAGACCGATCTTATGTCATGGAGATGTCATATGAAGAGATGTGTTCTTTTCATCTCGATCAATCTATTATTATTGATGATGAGTCATCTCTAACTCAAAAGTCTTATCGTAATGTGAAAGGCTTATCGGCAAAGTATGAGGAAATGTCTACGCACCATTTCATTCTATGGTGATAAGATATCTGATTTTCTAAGCAAGGTTAATGAGATGGACGAAAAATTAAGGCAGATGGAGACATTAAAAACGGAGAATGTTGCTCTTAGGATGGGATTGGAGAGTGTTATTATGTAGTTGCTTCGATTGGTGAATTCCTTAATTGCTCCATCTCTGCTGTGGATGTTGATGCCTTACGTTTGCCATCCAGAGGTATGGCTGCTTTAGATGGTCCCCAGTCGGATACGAAATATCGTGATGAAGCTTTTATCTCGGATGGTCCAAGATCGTTTCTTGGGTGCTTCATGCTTCTTCATGATTCAGTTCATTTATCAAAGAATGCACTGCAATAGAAGCTTAAGCTATTTCGTTGTAGTACCGTTTGTATTTAAGCTGGCAGCGTGTATTGGGAAATTATACACCCATACTGTCACTTATAGAAAACATGGCGAGTTGCTACAGTGGAGCAGCTTGCTTCTAAGCGTAGATAACAGTGGAAAATTTTGTTGAAATTGCGGTGCGTTTTTCCATACCAATTGCGTGGGTTTATTGGCGGAGGATTTAAGACCGATCTTATGTCATGGAGATGTCATATGATGAGATGTGTTCCTCTCATCTCGATCAATCTATTATTATTGATGATGAGTCATCTCTAACTCAAAAGTCTTATCGTAATGTGAAAGGCTTATCGGCAAAGTATGAGGAAATGTCTACGCACCATTTCATTCTATGGTGATAAGATATCTGATTTTCTAAGCAAGGTTAATGAGATGGACGAAAAATTAAGGCAGATGGAGACATTAAAAACGGAGAATGTTGCTCTTAGGATGGGATTGGAGAGTGTTATTATGTAGTTGCTTCGATTGGTGAATTCCTTAATTGCTCCATCTCTGCTGTGGATGTTGATGCCTTACGTTTGCCATCCAGAGGTATGGCTGCTTTAGATGGTCCCCAGTCGGATACGAAATATCGTGATGAAGCTTTTATCTCGGATGGTCCAAGATCGTTTCTTGGGTGCTTCATGCTTCTTCATGATTCAGTTCATTTATCAAAGAATGCACTGCAATAGAAGCTTAAGCTATTTTGTTGTAGTACCGATTGTATTTAAGCTGGCAGCGTGTATTGAGAAATTATACACCCATACTGTCACTTATAGAAAACATGGAGAGTTGCTGCAGTGGAGCAGCTTGCTTCTAAGCGTAGATAACAGTGGAAAATTTTGTTGAAATTGCGGTGCGTTTTTCCATACCAAATGCGTGGGTTTATTGGCGGAGGATTTAAGACCGATCTTATGTCATGGAGATGTCATATGATGAGATATGTTCCTCTCATCTCGATCAATCTATTATTATTGATGATGAGTCATCTCTAACTCAAAAGTCTTATCGTAATGTGAAAGGCTTATCGGCAAAGTATGAGGAAATGTCTACGCACCATTTCATTCTATGGTGATAAGATATCTGATTTTCTAAGCAAGGTTAATGAGATGGACGTAAAATTAAGGCAGATGGAGACATTAAAAACGGAGAATGTTGCTCTTAGGATGGGATTGGAGAGTGTTATGACGCGTTTGGAGAGCCTCGAATAGTACTCTAAACGCAATGATGTTATTATTACTGGAGTGGCTGAAAAGGAAGCCGAATCGTTGGACGATGTAGTTGCTTCGATTGGTGTATTCCTTAATTGCTCGATCTCTGCTGTGGATGTTGATGTCTTACGTTTACCATCCAGAGGTATGGCTGCTTTAGATGGTCCCCAGTCGGATACGAAATATCGTGATGAAGCTTTTATCTCGGATGGTCCAAGATCGTTTCTTGGGTGCCACAAAAATCAAGCAACGGTTGGCGTCGAAACCGTCGGAAGGCGCGGCTGTAGTCCCTGATATTAAATTTTCGAATCTTGGAAATTAAATATTCGTCAAAAAAATACCTGACGGCGGAGACTGCCTGACTTCTTAGACTTTTCTTAGCCGCTCCGCTTGCCGCGGAAAAGCAATATAAATTTGTCTGTGAAGTCTGAGAGATCTCGCGTGATGGTTATCCGTTCCTTGACTGATCTGAGCAAACTGTAATCGGCTTGTCCATTACATTATCTTTTACATCTTTTGTCCCATCATGGCTATCTCAATGTATTATCAAAATGTTAATGGTTTGCGAACTAAGATGATCGCTTCTCTCCTTAATTCCTTGACTCTTGGTCATGATATTGTATGTCTCATAGAGACTTATCTAAACTCTTCGATCTCGGACGCGAAATTTCTCTGTTCTGGATATAACATTTTTCGCCACGATGGGTTAAGTGCGCGATTGGTTGTCTTCTCGTGTGCTGTACTCGTAACTTACCCTCAATCTGTGGCGGTGAGTCTGGCATTCTTGAGCCGTTTGGTGGTGTCCTGTATACTTAATCTTCTGTCTTTCTTTAGAAACAGCCTCTTTCCCAGTACAGTGGAAGATGGGATTTGTGCTGCCGATTTTTAGTCTGGTTACCTTTGTGACATATCAAATTACTGACCTATATCTATTTTGTCATTGATATCTAAGGTATTTGAAAAGATTGTATATTCTTTTAGAAGCAGTATCAAGTATCTTTCAGGGGAAGTGTTAAATTTTCTGAAAGTATTTCAAATCTTCTGGAAGCAATATCAAGTCTTCTGATAGCATTTTAAGTCTTCTAGAAGCATTTCAAGCCTTCTGGCAGCACTATCAAGTCTTCTAGAAGCAGTATCAAGTCTTCTAGGGGCAGTATCAAGTCTTCTGTAAGCTGTTCAAATCTTCTGGAAGCAATATCAAGTTTTCTGATAGGCATTTGAAACCTTTTGGAAGTATTTCAAGCCTTCTGGAAGCACTATTAAATCTAGAAGCAGTATCCAGTCTTCCAGGGGCAGTATCAAGTCTTCTGCAAGCTCTTCAAATCTTCTGGAAGCAATATCACGCTTTCTAGAAACAGTATCAAGTCTTCTAGGGGCATTACAAGCTTACTGGAAGCATTTCAAATCTTCTGGAAGCTAAATTAAGACTTCCAAAGTATTACAAGTCTTCTTCAACTATTTCAAACTATTTGGAAGCAATATTAAGTCTTCTAGAAACAGTATCAAGTCTTCGGGAAACAGTTCAATTCTTCTGGAAGCTACATTTAGGCTTTTAAAGGATTACAAGTCGTCTGGAATCAATATAATGTCTTCTAGAATCAGTATCAAGTCTTCCAGGGGTACTATCAAGTCTTGTGGAAGTATTTCAAATG
Organism: Onthophagus sagittarius; assembly: GCA_036711965.1. Classification (NCBI taxonomy): domain Eukaryota; kingdom Metazoa; phylum Arthropoda; class Insecta; order Coleoptera; family Scarabaeidae; genus Onthophagus; species Onthophagus sagittarius. Next base: position 50,656,207 of record JASERS010000005.1, read on the forward strand.
TTCTGGAAGCTATGGCTTCTAAATCTATCTAGCAGAAGTATGTCGAATCATGTGGAAGCAGTTCAAGTCTTCTGGAAGCATTTCAAATCTTATGGACGCAATATCAAGTCTTCTGATAGCATTTCAAGTCTTCTGGAAGCACATCAAATCTTTTGGAAACTATATTAAGTTTTTTAAAAGCAGTATAACGTATTTCAGAGGCAGTATCAAGTCTTCTGGAAGAAGTTCAAGCCTTCTAAAGGAATTTCAAATATTTTAAAAACAGTATCAAATTTTCTAGACGTAATATCGAGTCATCTAAAAGCAGTATCAAGTCTTCCAGAAGTATGTTGAATCATGTGGAAGCAGTTCAAGTCTTTTGGAAGCACTTCAAGTCTTTTGGAAACACTTCAAATCATATGGAAGCAATATCAAGTCTTCTAATACCATTTCAAGTCTTCTGGAAGCACTTCAAATCTTTTGGAAACTATATCAAGTCTTTTAAAAGCAGTATAACGTATTTCAGAGGCAGTATCAAGTCTTCTGGAAGAAGTTCAAGCTTTCTAAAGGAATTTCAAATATTTTAAAAGCAGCATCCAATTTTCTAGACGTAATATCGAGTCATCTGAAAGCAGTATCAAGTCTTCCAGAAGTATGTTGAATCATGTGGAAGCAGTTCAAATCTGTTGGAAGCACTTCAAGTCTTTTGGAAATACTTCAAATCTTATGGAAGCAATATCAAGTCTTCTAATACCATTTCAAGTCTTCTGGAAGCACTTCAAATCTTTTGGAAACTATATCAAGTCTTTTAAAAGCAGTATAACGTATTCAGAGGCAGTATCAAGTCTTCTGGAAGAAGTTCAAGCTTTCTAAAGGAATTTCAAATATTTTAAAAGCAGCATCCAATTTTCTAGACGTAATATCGAGTCATCTGAAAGCGGTATCAAGTCTTCCAGAAGTATGTTGAATCATGTGGAAGCAGTTCAAGTCTTTTGGAAGCATTTCAAGTCTTTTGGAAACACTTCAAATCTTATGGAAGTAATATCAAGTCTTCTAATACCATTTCAAGTCTTCTGGAAGCACTTCAAATATTTTGGAAACTATATCAAGTTTTTTAAAAGCAGTATAACGTATTTCAGAGGCAGTATCAAGTCTTCTGGAAGAAGTTCAAGCCTTCTAAAGGAATTTCAAATATTTTAAAAACAGTATCAAATTTTCTAGACGTAATATCGAATCATCTGAAAGCAGTATCAAGTCTTCCAGGAGCGGCATCAAGTCAGTAATTTCAAGTCTTCCAGAGGTAGTATCGTATCATCTGGAAGCAGGTCAAGTCTTCTGGAAGCATTTAAAATCTTCTGGAAGTAATAGCAAGTCTTCTGAAAACATTTCATGTCTTCTGGAAGTAGTACCAAGTCTTCTGGAAGCAGTACCAAGTCTTCTGGAAACAGTACCAAGTCTTTTTGAAACAATACCAAGTCTTCTAGAAGCATATCAAGTCTTTTGGATGCATTTCAAGTCAACTTATATCAACGTATACTTTTGATTCAGATTTTTGAATAATCAGAGTTATTTAATCGCACTTTAAACTTTTCTTTGCTTAAACTCTTCAATGTATAATTATTGGGAGTCGATTTATTCAAGAGATCATCTTTTATAAATATCAGAGGAGGTTCGACTATCTTTGAATTTGGGGTTAGCTTAAGAACAATGTCTTTTAACCTTCATCTTCCCAATTTATTATTTTTACAATACCTATTAGGTTTGGGTGCGTTTGTACCCCAACTTTTGAAGGCTGAAAACAAATTGTAATAGCCGTTTTTGTTTTTCATATCTAGAAAGATCAACATTATGGAGAACGACATAATAATTTGTACAAATAACAAATACACTCAAAAAGTTTGGTATTACAATTTTTTGAGGAATTTTCAGCACAAACATTTTACAAAAGTGCAGTGTTGCCTTATCTTTCTATTATGTTTTCTGCAGCAGAGATAACACCGGTCTTGTACTTTTCTAGTTCCTGTTGTGTTCCTGTTATCAATGGATTCATTACTTTGTAGTTGTGGTATAATTTGTATCATCAATTTTTTAGCTGTCTCTCTTGCTAAATCTTATCTTCGTCCATCTTTATTAATCTCCTTCCAGCCGGGACTAGCGAGCATTCATACCTTAAATGCATTGATAGCAGCTATATCCAGAATATGATAAAATAGGACCATGGGCCATCCGTTGGTATCCTTTTGTGTTGAATACACCTCCATTGGTTTTGTATACGATAATATAATTTCAGGCTTTTGTAAGCTTCATCTTCTCCTCTTACGTTATCATTAGTGTATTGCCTTTATAAAAATGTTATTACTCAATTTTTTTTTGGTACGTATGATATAAGAGTACGATTCTTGATGATTCAAGAGTACGATTATCGATGATTCAAGAGTACGATTCGAGACGACCACAGTCAAATCTTGATCCGATATTTTGAAGGGGTGCTCTTCATATACACACGAAATGAAGCTTTTCCTCGATATACAACAAATTGTTTATCTATACATATATGAGCACCTGGATTGCAGATCATAACATTTTGCAACAAATATATCAAATACCTTTCTAATCATAGCCAGTTTGTCGTTTCCTCTTCTTTCTTCTTTATTTTCAAAATTATCAAAAGGAAGAAATCGCGAGAGTTCGTGGTAATGATTACGAGATATAATAGCTAGAATGATAGCTTTATGGTAAGCAGGATCGGTACACCATAACTTTTCGACAGATTCCTTACTACCTTTAAGAGAAGAAATTCTAAGTGAAAGTCTAATATAGATCAATATTACTTGTTGGTTCCATCGATTATAGAAGTCAGAGGCCTTACGGTTCTGATGATAGAAATTTCAGAACTGAGTTAGGAAACTTTTCTAATTTTTGGATTTCTTGACCATTCAGTGCCACCTTTAGCTACACACTTAGAGATATCATTCTAACCTAACTATAACTAGAAATTTCATCATCCTCGTCGCTGCCTTCTTGCAAAATTCGTCGCATTTTGGATCATGATTATCCAGGAACATCAAGATATCCTCTTTGGTTCAAGGTTCTTTAAGCACATTTTTTCGGAACAGCACTCATAGCGTTCAAAATAAAAACAATGATTCATGCTAAACTGAAATACGTGGTCAAGATGAAGTAAAATTTTAAGAATGAGTAGAAAGGGTATTCCCCGGAACTCATAAAAGTGACCTTTAAGCTACATTTAGGCTTTTAAAGGATTACAAGTCGTCTGGAACCAATATAATGTCTTCTAGAACCAGTATCAAGTCTTCCAGGGGTACTATCAAGTCTTGTGGAAGTATTTCAAATGTTCTGGAAGCTATGGCAAGGCTTCTAAATCTGTCTAGCAGAAATAAGTCGAATCATGTGGAAGCAGTTCTAGTCTTCTGGAAGCATTTCAAATCTTATGGACGCAATATCAAATCTTCTGATAGCATTTCAAGTCTTCTGGAAGCACTTCAAACCTTTTGGAAACTATATCAAGTCTTTTAAAAGCAGTATAACGTATTTCAGAGGCAGTATCAAGTCTTCTGGAAGAAGTTCAAGCCTTCTAAAGGAATTTCAAATATTTTAAAAACAGTATCAAATTTTCTAGACGTAATATCGAATCATCTGAAAGCAGTATCAAGTCTTCCAGGAGCGGCATCAAGTCAGTAATTTCAAGTCTTCCAGAGGTAGTATCGTATCATCTGGAAGCAGGTCAAGTCTTCTGGAAGCATTTAAAATCTTCTGGAAATAATAGCAAGTCTTCTGAAAACATTTCATGTCTTCTGGAAGTAGTACCAAGTCTTCTGGAAGCAGTACCAAGTCTTCTGGAAACAGTACCAAGTTTTTTCGAAGCAATACCAAGTCTTCTAGAAGCATATCAAGTCTTTTGGATGCATTTCAAGTCAACTTATATCAACGTATACTTTTACACTCGATATACAACAAATTGTTTATCTATACATATATGAGCACCTGGATTGCAGATCATAACATTTTGCAACAAATATATCAAATACCTTTCTAATCATAGCCAGTTTGTGGTTTCCTCTTCTTTCTTCTTTAATTTCAAAATTATCAAAAGGAAGAAATCGCGAGAGTTCGTGGTAATGATTACGAGATATAATAGCTAGAATGATAGCTTTATGGTAAGCAGGATCGGTACACCATAACTTTTCGACAGATTCCTTACTACTTTTGAGAGCAGCGATTCTAAGTAAAAGTCTAATATAGATCAATATTACTTGTTGGTTCCATCGATTATAGAAGTCAGAGGCCTTACGGTTCTGATGATAGAAATTTCAGAACTGAGTTAGGAAACTTTTCTAATTTTTAGATTTTTTGACCATTCAGTGCCACCTTTAGCTACACACTTAGGGATATCATTCTAACCTAACTATAACTAGAAATTTCATCATCCTCGTCGCTGCCTTCTTGCAAAATTCGTCGAATTTTGGATCATGATTATCCAGGAACATCAAGATATCCTCTTCGGTTCAAGGTTCTTTGGAGCACATTTTTTCGGAACAGCACTCATAGCGTTCAAAATAAAAGCAATGATTCATGCTAAATTGAAATACGTGGTCAAGATGAAGTAAAATTTTAAGAATGAGTAGAAAGGGTATTCCCCGGAACTCATAAAAGTGACCTTTAACCACATAAATGATATTTTTATGAAAAAAAATTGTAAGTTCAACTAAAATGGGTACCTTTTGACCAAATTACCCCTAAACATTTTTATGTTACGATAAAACTTCGTCTATGCATCGTTATCTACATATCCTTATCAAAATTATTGATTTTAGGTGCTTATACAACACACAACATGGTTTGTCGGTTAGCTTTAACCAGTTATGATCAAATGCCGGAAAAATTAGCTGACTATTGTTACGTTGAATTTACAATGCCTGCAACTCAAGTGAGTCATACAACAGTTAGAAGTGTTAGTTTGCAGAATTCTGACAGCGATGAACCACCAGAAAAATACGTTCGTTATTTAGCAAGACACGAATATAGGTAAAAATAAAAAAAATTAAGTTAATAATACATTAAATAACATTAATTTAGGGTCGGAATTGAACACACGGAAGGTCAAGGACCCGCAGCTTACGAAGTAGCAACTTCAGTTACACCAAAAGCTCCAGCAACCATACCAGAGCAAGTACCGAACGCAGCTGAAAGTAGCACGGATAGTGATTAAGCTAATTAAAAGATTTAAATTAAAAAGAAATTAAGCTTACAAGTAATAATTAAAATATAAGTAACTAACTGTGAATAACAAGGTAATTGTATCAATTTAATTATGTATTTAGTAAAAACATAACGTTAAATCGGCTTTCTAATAAAAATCTAATAAGATTCGCTTATGATGATATTAATAAACAAATATTGGATTTAGAGAAATTAAAAATACCAAAAATTGGTACAAAACGTGTTCTTACTCCGAAAGTAATATATAAATGTATCATATAAATAAATCTATATCTTAAAAAAAGTATTTATCTCGCTTGTAAAAAGAGATTCATAACAAGAGTAAGTGGACAATATTAAAAAAAAAATTATAAAAGATGTTATGCAATAAAAGTTTAAAACGTATTTGTAAAAAATTAAGTCCTAAATTAAATTAAAAAAAGTGTTTTATTTCAACATATCAAAAAAAAAAATATAAGTGTTGTTATATTTAATATCTTCTTTTATAATTTCACGTTAACGATGAAAAGGTAAGAAATACCCACAGGCTAGTAGACCAAAGAAGTTAATCTATTCTAGTAATAAACGTAAGAATATAAATTGATTGTAATAATAAAGTACAGTAACTTTGATAATATACATATAAAGATAAAAATAAATAATATATTTATAATTCTAAGATAGTTATTATTAAAAACGGATATTACTTTGACATATCCATAATAATTACTATTATATATTATTATTAATATATGTTAAAACGTTATTATGAAGGAGGATTGGTTTGTGGAGGAGCACAAAGAAAAAGAATGGTATTATTATGTACTTAACTTAAATTTGTAGCATGTTGACTAGTTTTAGAGGAATATAAGCTTTTTATTTCGTGTATTATGTCCGAGTACTTTATAACTTATTGTTCAGTTTAACATTTTCCGCCGATTAGATTCGTCGTGTTATTAAAAACATAAAGAAGTCTAATCGGTTTGAGTCAAGCTCTAGTCACTAATTGTTAAGGTGTAAATGTGTAAAAATAGCCAGTCAACGGATGACGCCGCAAAAACAAATAATAATGGATAAATAAACAAATAAATGTGTAAAATCAAAAATAATTTAATTTATTATTTCTTTATCTTTTTCCGATTTTATCCGTTGGAGTTCAATCCCAACCAATTTTTTTTTAGTATAGTGAATTCTCGAATTCTCGACGGTTAATTTTACCAAAATTAGTTGATTAATGTCGTTTGTTGGATCCGAAAATTTCCAAATCAACATATTATACGCAAGAATGTTCACTGATTCCGGTAAACTTTATTGCAATTTTTTTCATTGAGCGATTTCGAAGATTTCGACCTCTAAAGTGAGGGGCCTTGATATCTGGCACGGACTTTAGGTAGCTCAGGACGGCCGACAAAGTTTTCGAAAAAGAAATAATACAAGTTTCAAATAACAAATTTAATTTTTATTTCTTGCCTATCACTGATTCAGCGCTGAATCCAAAATTAATTACGAATTCTAACCAAACGTTTAGAGTTGCCTATCTTTATAACAGTATATTATATCTTATCCATCTATGAATTACATTTCAACAATCACGAACAGGACTCTTCCTTAAAATCGATTGATTGAAACGTTCAATCGCCATCTTCAATATTTTTTCCACTATCTAACCATTATGCCTCGTGTTGCTGAAATCCACAGAGTTTATACTCTTTGTTCGATGATTGGTCTTATCGATGAGGATTAATATGATATCCAAGATTGAATTCGTAAAGAAACTGATTTAGCATATTTCTTGATAAAGCCTATAATTCGAAAAGATCAAATGTCTAATGTCTGGTTCCACCTAAATTGAACAAATTGACAATACAGATTTTTGACGTCAATTATAAAAATTGCCTTACTTTTTATGATCTTTTTCGCACAATGGTCCATGAAAACAGCACTTTTTCAAATGTGGCCAAATGTCAATATTTACTTACGTCGTTAGAAGATGAAGCCTTTAACCTTCTCCTATTGCCTATAACACCCCAAACAGCACCTTATACTACAATGACTTAATCTTCATAAAAACCTCTAAATAGATCTACAGTCTTAAATATGTAATTAGGGTCTATATAAAAATTTACTTTTGGTGATAATTAAAATTTACTTTTCTAAACTAGTTTCGAGCCTTGCTCTTCTTCAGTAGGTACGTTATTACTAACAAATTAGAAACATTGATTACAATTGTTCAAAATTTACTTTTGACGTAAATTTTGAAAAATTGTGACTACAAAATGGTAATAAAAACATAAAATATTTCTACAGAACAACTTACACGAACTACACAAGTACAGAGAAAACTTGAAATGGTTTCAAGTTTTATTTCAAGTCCTATTACAAAAACAACTTCTGTTTTATTATATATCTTACATATTTAACATTTGATAAACTTGTAACATGGATTCAAACAAACAAAGATCTAGAATCATCTAAATTTTACAGAGTTCTGGTTGATACATTCAAAGAGAATGCTAAAAGATTCCAGGTAGACTCTTGGGACATTTTTCTATTCAATATGTTGATTCAAAAATTGAATAATAACTTTAAAACTGGCTTGAATACAGAACATAGTTTAATAATAACCCTAACTTCTCTTCATTTGATCGATTTTCTGAAGAATCAAGCAAGAGCTTTGGATGTTGTCAAACTTACTTCCTATGATAGAAGTTCCATTGCTCGAAAAAAAAAACTCAGGTGTAAATAAAGTAAAACATTATTCAGTAAATTTAAAAGTTGAACGAAGGGCTAAAGAAAAGTGTTTACTATGTACAGAAATTCATCCAATATTTAAATCTACATAATCTTCTGACCATTCACCAGAGAAAAGAACTTATGCAGAAATTGTCTTAATTCTAAACATTACACACATAAATATCCGTCTAACCATCGCTGCTTTACTTTTCAACAAAATTACCATACATTGTTGCACATTCAAAGATCAACAACTCTAGTTCATCTTGATTCTGCCAATATATCTAGCAGCGACTTCATAGTACTTTTTGAACATTATATTCATCTCATCTCAAGTTTATGAAGAATTATTTTTCTTCTGGTAACCTGTCTTTAGTACCATTTAAGCAACTTCAATCTTCGTGTTGTATTTGTTACTGTTTGATTTCAGACAGTTCCTCCATAAAACTGGGGGTTGTCTTTGATGCTTTGGCTTGTACCTCAATAAGGATATCATTGAATGATAAACTTCTTACCGGATCAAAACAGCAACTATGAATTAGTATTTGTTTGTGATATACAACAAATGTATCGACAGATATTGGTTACTCCTGAATATAGAGAATATTAACGTATCTTATGGCGATTTTCATCAAATGATCCTATGCAAGAGTATCATCTCAACACGGTCACTAATGGAGTTTCATCAGCTCCGTTTTTGGCGTTGCCAACAATTCAAGAACTAGTACCTATACATTCTAACGAAATTTAAAAATAACACAACATTTATATTGACCATATCGTCACCGGATCTCAATCATTAGAGACAATTTTGAATCTACAAAGACTTAATCAAGGTGATAAGTTCCGGAGGTTTCCATCTTTGAAAGTGAGCTGGTAATTGTCCTATTAGCCGTATCAACTTCCGACTTACAAACACCAGTTTCTAGATATTCTAGATTTTTCTAGATTTTCTAGATTGGTTAAACGTGCAATCCTATCCGATATTGCTAGAATATCGGATAGCATTCTCTAGGCAAAATATAATATGCAGCAATTGTGGCAATCAAAAACAGGATGAGATGTTTTACCACCTTTTGTTAAATTGGTATTTTTGATGACCCAATGATTTAAAATTGTGTCAATTACATTTATTCTACGGCTCTTTACAAATCAGATAATGTGCTGTAGCCTATATTAGAGCTGAAAACGTTTCCGGATCTATAAATACTTTGCCTCTGCTAAATCACGTGTTGCTTCGTTCAAAGCGATCTCAAAAAAAATATCAAAAGAATACTAATTCTATCAATTAATTTTGAGTCTGTTATCGCATGGTCAGATTCCCAAGTTGTATTAAACTGGCTGTCGTCATCACCAAGCAGATGGAAGATTTTCATTGCCAACAGAGTAAATCAAATTCAAGAAATCCCACCCATTAACAATTGGACATATGTGCCTGCAATGGAAAATCCAGCAGATTTTAGTTCCAAAGGTCTTCTTCCTGATCAATTAATACATTACGATAAATGGTGGAACGGTCTTGCTTGGTTGTATGAACCTTCGGAATGTTCGCCGTTAAATCTTCAATCACCTCAGATGACAAAAGACGTAATTGCTGAAGAACAGTCATCTTTGAGGTTTCGAGCTTTACAAACTCATCATCAGCCGAATGTCAAAATATTAAAGTACTACAAAATGGTAATAAAAACATAAAATATTTCTACAGAACAACTTACACGAACTACACAAGTACAGAGAAAACTTGAAATGGTTTCAAGTTTTATTTCAAGTCCTATTACAAAAACAACTTCTGTTTTATTATATATCTTACATATTTAACATTTTATAAACTTGCAACATGGATTCAAACAAACAAAGATCTAGAATCATCTAAATTTTACAGAGTTCTGGTTGATACATTCAAAGAGAATGCTAAAAGATTCCAAGTAGACTCTTGGGACATTTTTCTATTCAATATGTTGATTCAAAAATTGAATAATAACTTTAAAACTGGCTTGAATACAGAACATAGTTTAATAATAACCCTAACTTCTCTTCATTTGATCGATTTTCTGAAGAATCAAGCAAGAGCTTTGGATTTTGTCAAACTTACTTCCTATGATAGAAGTTCCATTGCTCGAAAAAAAAAAACTCAGGTGTAAATAAAGTAAAACATTATTCAGTAAATTTAAAAGTTGAACAAAGGGTTGAAGAAAAGTGTTTACTATGTACAGAAATTCATCCAATATTTAAATCTACATCATCTTCTGACCGTTCACCAGAGAAAAGAACTTATGTAGAAATTGTCTTAGTTCTAAACATTACACACATAAATATCCGTCTAACCATCGCTACTTTACTTGTCAACAAAATTACCATACATTCTTGCACATTCAAAGATCAACAACTCTAGTTCATGGTGGCTCTGCCAATATATAACAATATGTGACAAAAGGATCAGCAATCTTACTCATTGCCATGCTTAAACTCAGATATTGTGATGGTAATCTCCAAACGGTTCATTCGTTAATGGATTCTAGCAGCGACTTTATAGTACTTCTTTGGAGACCGTTTTATAGCATCCTTCACGTCATTGAAATCTCGTTTGTTAAAAAATTCGAGTTTATGAAGAATTACTTTTCTTCTGGACACCTGTCTTTAGTACCATTTAAGCAACTGCAATCTTCGTCACCTTTTTACATTCATCTGGAGGAACTGTTTGATTTCAGACAGTTCCTCCACAAAAATGGGGGTTGACTTTGATGCTTCGGCTTGTACCTCAATAAGGATGTCATTGAATGATAAACTTCCTACCGGATCAAAACAGCAACTATGAATTAGTATTTGTTTGTGATATACAACAAATGTATCGACAGATATTGGTTACTCCTGAATACAGAGAATATTAACGTATCTTACGGCGATTTTCATCAAATGATCCTATGCAAGAGTATCATCTCAACACGGTCACCAATGGAGTTTCATCAGCTCCGTTTTTGGCGTTGCCAACAATTCAAGAACTAATACCTATACATTCTACCGAAATTTAAAAATAACACAACATTTATGTTGACCATATCGTCACCGGATCTCAATCATTAAAGACAATTTTGAATCTACAAAGACTTAATCAAAGTGATAAGTTCCGGAGGTTTCCATCTTTGAAAGTGGGCTGGTAATTGTCCACTGATCCTATTAGCCGTATCAACTTCCGACTTACAAACACCAATTTCTAGATATTCTAGATTTTTCTAGATTTTCTAGATTGGTTAAACGTGCAATCCTATCCGATATTGCTAGAATATCGGATAGCATTCTCTAGGCAAAATATAATATGCAGCAATTGTGGCAATCAAAAACAGGATGAGATGTTTTACCACCTTTTGTTAAATTGGTATTTTTGATGACCCAATGATTTAAAATTGTGTCAATTACATTTATTCTACGACTCTTTACAAATCAGATAATGTGCTGTAGCGTATATTAGAGCTGAAAACGTTTCCGGATCTATAAATACTTTGTCTCTGCTAAATCACGTGTTGCTTCGTTCAAAGCGATCTCAAAAAAAATATCAAAAGAATACTAATTCTATCAATTAATTTTGAGTCTGTTATCGCATGGTCAGATTCCCAAGTTGTATTAAACTGGCTGTCGCCATCACCAAGCAGATGGAAGATTTTCATTGCCAACAGAGTAAATCAAATTCAAGAAATCCCACCCATTAACAATTGGACATATGTGCCTGCAATGGAAAATGCAGCAGATTTTAGTTCCAAAGGTCTTCTTCCTGATCAATTAATACATTACGATAAATGGTGGAACGATCTTGCTTGGTTGTATGATCCTTCGGAATGTTGGCCGTTAAATCTTCAATCACCTCAGATGACAAAAGACGTAATTGCTGAAGAACAGTCATCATTGGGGTTTCGAGCTTTACAAACTCATCATCAGCCGAATGTCAAAATATTAAAGTACTACAATATGGTAATAAAAACATAAAATATTTCTACAGAACAACTTACACGAACTACACAAATACAGAGAAAACTTGAAATGGTTTCAAGTTTTATTTCAAATCCTATTACAAAAACAACTTCTGTTTTATTATATATCTTACATATTTAACATTTGATAAACTTGCAACATGGATTCAAACAAACAAAGATCTAGAATCATCTAAATTTTACAGAGTTCTGGTTGATACATTCAAAGAGAATGTTAAAAGATTCCAGGTAGACTCTTGGGACATTTTTCTATTCAATATGTTGATTCAAAAATTGAATAATAACTTTAAAACTGGCTTGAATACAGAACATAGTTTAATAATAACCCTAACTTCTCTTCATTTGATCGATTTTCTGAAGAATCAAGCAAGAGCTTTGGATGTTGTCAAACTTACTTCCTATGATAGAAGTTCCATTGCTCGAAAAAAAAAACTCAGGTGTAAATAAAGTAAAACATTATTCAGTAAATTTAAAAGTTGAACGAAGGGCTAAAGAAAAGTGTTTACTATGTACAGAAATTCATCCAATATTTAAATCTACATAATCTTCTGACCATTCACCAGAGAAAAGAACTTATGCAGAAATTGTCTTAATTAATATTATTAAATATCCGTCTAACTATCGCTGCTTTACTTTTCAACAAAATTACCATACATTGTTGCACATTCAAAGATCAACAACTCTAGTTCATCTTGATTCTGCCAATATATCTAGCAGCGACTTCATAGTACTTTTTGAACATTATATTCATCTCATCTCAAGTTTATCAAGAATTATTTTTCTTCTGGTAACCTGTCTTTAGTACCATTTAAGCAACTTCAATCTTCGTGTTGTATTTGTTACTGTTTGATTTCAGACAGTTCCTCCACAAAACTGGGGGTTGTCTTTGATGCTTTGGCTTGTACCTCAATAAGGATATCATTGAATGATAAACTTCTTACCGGATCAAAACAGCAACTATGAATTAGTATTTGTTTGTGATATACAACAAATGTATCGACAGATATTGGTTACTCCTGAATACAGAGAATATTAACGTATCTTATGGCGATTTTCATCAAATGATCCTATGCAAGAGTATCATCTCAACACGGTCACCAATGGAGTTTCATCAGCTCCGGTTTTGGCGTTGCCAACAATTCAAGAACTAGTACCTATACATTCTAAAGAAATTTAAAAAGAACACAACATTTATGTTGACCATATCGTCACCGGATCTCAATCATTAGAGACAATTTTGAATCTACAAAGACTTAATCAAGGTGATAAGTTCCGGAGGTTTCCATCTTTGAAAGTGGGCTGGTAATTGTCCACTGATCCTACTAGCCGTATCAACTTCCGACTTACAAACACCAATTTCTAGATATTCTAGATTTTTCTAGATTTTCTAGATTGGTTAAATGTGCAATCCTATCCGATATTGCTAGAATATCGGATAGCATTCTCTAGGCAAAATATAATATGCAGCAATTGTGGCAATCAAAAACAGGATGAGATGTTTTACCACCTTTTGTTAAATTGGTATTTTTGATGACCCAATGATTTAAAATTATGTCAATTACATTTATTCTACGACTCTTTACAAATCAGATAATGTGCTGTAGCATATATTAGAGCTGAAAACGTTTCCGGATCTATAAATACTTTGTCTCTGCTAAATCACGTGTTGCTTCGTTCAAAGCGATCTCAAAAAAAATATCAAAAGAATACTAATTCTATCAACTAATTTTGAGTCTGTTATCGCATGGTCAGATTCCCAAGTTGTATTAAACTGGCTGTCGTCATCACCAAGCAGATGGAAGATTTTCATTACCAACAGAGTAAATCAAATTCAAGATATCCCACCCATTAACAATTGGACATATGTGCCTGCAATGGAAAATCCAGCAGATTTTAGTTCCAAAGGTCTTCTTCCTGATCAATTAATACATTACGATAAATGATGGAACGGTCTTGCTTGGTTGTATGAACCTTCGGAATGTTGGCCGTTAAATCTTCAATCACCTCAGATGACAAAAGACGTAATTGCTGAAGAACAGTCATCTTTGGGGTTTCGAGCTTTACAAACTCATCATCAGCCGAATGTCAAAATATTAAAGTACTACAAAATGGTAATAAAAACATAAAATATTTCTACAGAACAACTTACACGAACTACACAAGTACAGAGAAAACTTGAAATGGTTTCAAGTTTTATTTCAAGTCCTATTACAACAACAACTTCTGTTTTATTATATATCTTACATATTTAACATTTGATAAACTTGCAACATGGATTCAAACAAACAAAGATCTAGAATCATCTAAATTTTACAGAGTTCTGGTTGATATATTCAAAGAGAATGTTAAAAGATTCCAGGTAGACTCTTGGGACTTTTTTCTATTCAATATGTTGATTCAAAAATTGAATAATAACTTTAAAACTGGCTTGGATACAGAACATAGTTTAATAATAGCCCTAACTTCTCTTCATTTGATCGATTTTCTGAAGAATCAAGCAAGAGCTTTGGATTTTGTCAAACTTACTTAGTATGATAGAAGTTCCATTGCTCGAAAAAAAAACTCAGGTGTAAATAAAGTAAAACATTATTCAGTAAATTTAAAAGTTGAACGAAGGGCTGAAGAAAAGTGTTTACTATGTACAGAAATTCATCCAATATTTAAATCTACATAATCTTCTGACCATTCACCAGAGAAAAGAACTTATGCAGAAATTGTCTTAATTCTAAACATTAAACACATAAATATCCGTCTAACTATCGCTGCTTTACTTTTCAGCAAAATTACCATACATTGTTGCACATTCAAAGATCAACAACTCTAGTTCATGTTGGCTCTGCCAATATATAACCATATGTGACAAAAGGATCAGCAATCTTACTCATTGCCATGCTTAAACTCAAATATTGTGATGGTAATCTCCAAACGGTTCATTCGATAATCGATTCTAGCAGCGACTTTATAGTACTTCTTTGGAGACCGTTTTATAGCATCCTTCACGTCATTGAAATCTCGTTTGTTAAAAAATACAACATCTTATTTCGAATTTATGAAGAATTACTTTTCTTCTGGACACCTGTCTTTAGTACCATTTAAGCAACTGCAATCTTCGTCACCTTTTTACATTTATCTGGAGGAACTGTTTGATTTCAGACAGTTCCTCCACAAAACTGGGGGTTGTCTTTGATGCTTCGGCTTGTACCTCAATAAGGATGTCATTGAATAATAAACTTCTTATCGGATCAACAGCAGCTATAACTTAGTATTTGTTTGTGATATACAACAAATGTATCGACAGATATTGGTTACTCCTGAATACAGAGAATATTAACGTATCTTATGGCGATTTTCATCAAATGATCCTATGCAAGAGTATCATCTCAACACGATCACCAATGGAGTTTCATCAGCTCCGTTTTTGGCGTTGCCAACAATTCAAGAACTAATACCTATACATTCTACCGAAATTTAAAAATAACACAACATTTATGTTGACCATATCGTCACCGGATCTCAATCATTAAAGACAATTTTGAATCTACAAAGACTTAATCAAAGTGATAAGTTCCGGAGGTTTCCATCTTTGAAAGTGGGCTGGTAATTGTCCACTGATCCTATTAGCCGTATCAACTTCCGACTTACAAACACCAATTTCTAGATATTCTAGATTTTTCTAGATTTTCTAGATTGGTTAAACGTGCAATCCTATCCGATATTGCTAGAATATCGGATAGCATTCTCTAGGCAAAATATAATATGCAGCAATTGTGGCAATCAAAAACAGGATGAGATGTTTTACCACCTTTTGTTAAATTGGTATTTTTGATGACCCAATGATTTAAAATTGTGTCAATTACATTTATTCTACGACTCTTTACAAATCAGATAATGTGCTGTAGCGTATATTAGAGCTGAAAACGTTTCCGGATCTATAAATACTTTGTCTCTGCTAAATCACGTGTTGCTTCGTTCAAAGCGATCTCAAAAAAAATATCAAAAGAATACTAATTCTATCAATTAATTTTGAGTCTGTTATCGCATGGTCAGATTCCCAAGTTGTATTAAACTGGCTGTCGCCATCACCAAGCAGATGGAAGATTTTCATTGCCAACAGAGTAAATCAAATTCAAGAAATCCCACCCATTAACAATTGGACATATGTGCCTGCAATGGAAAATGCAGCAGATTTTAGTTCCAAAGGTCTTCTTCCTGATCAATTAATACATTACGATAAATGGTGGAACGATCTTGCTTGGTTGTATGATCCTTCGGAATGTTGGCCGTTAAATCTTCAATCACCTCAGATGACAAAAGACGTAATTGCTGAAGAACAGTCATCTTTGGAGTTTCGAGCTTTACAAACTCATCATCAGCCGAATGTCAAAATATTAAAGTACTACAAAATGGTAATAAAAACATAAAATATTTCTACAGAACAACTTACACGAACTACACAAATACAGAGAAAACTTGAAATGGTTTCAAGTTTTATTTCAAGTCCTATTACAAAAACAACTTCTGTTTTATTATATATCTTACATATTTAACATTTGATAAACTTGCAACATGGATTCAAACAAACAAAGATCTAGAATCATCTAAATTTTACAGAGTTCTGGTTGATACATTCAAAGAGAATGTTAAAAGATTCCAGGTAGACTCTTGGGACTTTTTTCTATTCAATATGTTGATTCAAAAATTGAATAATAACTTTAAAACTGGCATGGATACAGAACATAGTTTAATAATAGCCCTAACTTCTCTTCATTTGATCGATTTTCTGAAGAATCAAGCAAGAGCTTTGGATTTTGTCAAACTTACTTCCTATGATAGAAGTTCCATTGCTCGAAAAAAAAAACTCAGGTGTAAATAAAGTAAAACTTTATTCAGTAAATTTAAAAGTTGAACAAAGGGTTGAAGAAAAGTGTTTACTATGTACAGAAATTCATCCAATATTTAAATCTACATAATCTTCTGACCATTCACCAGAGAAAAGAACTTATGCAGAAATTGTCTTAATTCTAAACATTAAACACATAAATATCCGTCTAACCATCGCTGCTTTACTTTTCAACAAAATTACCATACATTGTTGCACATTCAAAGATCAACAACTCTAGTTCATGTTGGCTCTGCCAATATATAACCATATGTGACAAAAGGGTCAGCAATCTTACTCATTGCCATGCTTAAACTCAAATATTGTGATGGTAATCTCCAAGCGGTTCATTCGTTAATCGATTCTAGCAGCGACTTTATAGTACTTCTTTGGAGACCGTTTTATAGCATCCTTCACGTCATTGGAATCTCGTTAGTTAAAAAATACAACATCTTATTTCGAATTTATGAAGAATTATTTTTCTTCTGGACACCTGTCTTTAGTACCATTTAAGCAACTGCAATCTTCGTCACCTTTTTACATTCATCTGGAGGAACTGTTTGATTTCAGACAGTTCCTCCACAAAACTGGGGGTTGTCTTTGATGCTTCGGCTTGTACCTCAATAAGGATATCATTGAATGATAAACTTCTTACCGGATCAAAACAGCAACTATGAATTAGTATTTCTTTGTGATATACAACAAATGTATCGACAAATATTGGTTACTCCTGAATACAGAGAATATTAACGTATCTTATGGCGATTTTCATCAAATGATCCTATGCAAGAGTATCATCTCAACACGGTCACCAATGGAGTTTTATCAGCTCCGTTTTTGGCGTTGCCAACAATTCAAGAATACCTATACATTCTAAAGAAATTTAAAAAGAACACAACATTTATGTTGACCATATCGTCACCGGATCTCAATCAGTAGAGAAATTTTTGAATCTACAAAGACTTAATCAAGGTGATGAGTTTCGAAGGTTTCCATCTTCGAAAGTGGGCTAGAAATTGTCTACTAATCCTATTAGCCGTATCAACTTCCGACTTACAAACACCAATTTCTTTGATTGATGAAGAGATTAATTTTATTAAAGGATTAGGTTTGCAATGGGACCCAAATACGGATGAGTTTAGTTATTTTTACTCGTCTCGTAATTCTAGATTGGCTAAATGTTCAACCCTATCCGATATTGCTAGAATATACGATCCTCTTGGATTTTATCTCCGTGCATTCTCAAGATAAAATATATTATGCAGCAATTATGGCAATCAAAAACAGAAGGGGATGATTTACCACCTTTATAGGAAATATAGAATTATTGGTTTCATCAATTAATTTTAAACCTGTTACTGCATGATCAGATTTCCAAGTTGTATTAAACTGGCTGTCGTCATCACCAAGCAGATGAAACATTTTCATCGCCAATAGAGTAAACCAAATTCAAAAAATCCTACCAATTAAAAATTGGACATATATGCCTCAAGAAGATATGACTATTGTTTCCAATGTACCAAAAAAATCAAGCTGTAATTTTATTTTCCACAATGGACAACACAGGCGTGGTTGACAAAGAAACTAGCAAACCGGATATATATCCTATCTATATATTCAAAGAGTTACGAGACCATGGTTTCTTGCATTTTTTTCGAATCCTCGATATTGCAGGAATAAATTCTGAAATTGTATTCGATAATACCCAAGGCGATGTAAATTGTTCAACGACCATTAAGTGGTATAAAAAAATATTTTTCTTTATATATTTTCTTTTTTTATATTGGACATAAATTCCATACTGGAGCATCACCATTTTACTCGGCATAGGTTGCATATGAATGGATCTGGCAGAAATTTACTGATGCGATCTTTGCTGGACATATTGATGCTGTAAATGACCATGTAAATATGGGAAATCTTGTCCATTTGGTGATTCGGTCGGAAGTTGAGTTGAAGTATCGGTCGAATTTTGCCAATCCTGTGATTGCGCGAGTGTCTCGTTCTGGGGGTATTCAGGCCTATGAGAGTGTTAAGTCTAGGGCTGTGCATGATCTCATTTTCGCTGCTGATCGGGATGTGTGCCATCATAACGCGATTTCGGTCATGGTTAATAATGAGAAAAATGAGACTTCAGCTGTGATAACTTCTGAAATTTCATCTTTTCACGGTGGCGGAATCCTCGATACTCGCAACTAGCAAAAATTAACATTCTACATGTCAATCTTCAGTCGATCTTTAATAAATTTAACAAGATAGAATTATTAACTATTAAACATGCTCCACATCTCTTATATATTAGCGAGCATTGGGCGACTTCTGCTGCTCAGAATACCATTAATGTACCGTGTTATCATATTGTAAATATTTATTCTCGTTTTGCTGGAGAGCATAGTGGGTAAGACGCCACATTCCGACTGAAGTGGTCGCCAACATCACCCGGCACCATCTTTTCAACATCTCAATTTGGAAAGTCTGGTCACTCCTAAAGTCAGAGGAGATACACGCTTTTTATTACACGAGAAAATTGCAAAGTAGACAAAGTTGCCAGCACTCTCAAAATTCGGGTACTCTTTTCACTTAACTCGCGATCAAAGAAAAACCACAGATCCAAAAATTTCCAAATTAATACATGATACGCAAAAATGATCACTGTTTACAATAAACTTTACCGCAATTTTTTTTATCAAGCGATTTCGAAAATATCGATCTCTAAAGTGAGGGGACCTGACTTTTGGCACGGACTTTAGAGGACATAAAAATCCTATCAAAACCCAGTTGTTTGGGAAAAGCAAAAACTAAAGTGGGCCACAATGAATTCATTATAAAGCTTTGTATTCATTAAGTTTTAGAGTATAATTTTTATCTAAAGCCAGTTTGCAACAAGGATCATTTCTTTTTAAATACTATTCAACAAAGTTCCGTTCAAACTAAAAGCAACTTCCCTAGCTTATACCTGCTTTATATTTTGAGAAATTGAGACATGAAAGTGTTTTCATAGCTTTTCTGGTTCCTGGCACGTATTTAGTATGAGTTAAGTCGTCCTTTTTTACCACCAGCTTTCATAATTTGCAAATTATTAACACAAATTTACGTTAGTCCTCAGAGTATATTGGTTATGGAGGTTTATTCAAAAAGAAACTTGAAAGGCTTGATATCGTTATGTTGAGTATCTCTTAAATTAGGTTATTAATCGGAAGAACTTTGCTCTCTTTGATATCATTAATGTATGCAATTCAAAATTTTATTGCAATCTTATTTTTGTTTGTCTTAAATTTAAAATTTTTTTAAATTTTTATTAATAACTCTTCATTTCGATTAGATTAGATATTCATTAATAAGATTTGATATTTAAATTAATTACTTTATAAAATTAAAAAATTATATTGCAACTAACTCAGTTGTGTTTTTGAAATTCACCGAAAATGTTCTTAATAATCCTTTTAACAATTTTAATTTTTCTTATTACACTTTATTACGTACATCAAATAAATAAATACAAGATAATTGACGATTACCCAGGACCATCAGTTTTAGAATTACTCAAATATAATTTATTACCGAAATCAAGAATAGGCAAGTTTTTAATTTTTTTAAATTTAATATCATTATAATTAATTTATAACATTTAAGATTCTTATGAATACTTCGTCTCATTAAGCAAAAAATACGGCCCAGTCGTTAAAATTTGGCTAAAACCTTTTAAACCGATTCTTCTAGTTTCTGATGGAAAATTTATTAAAAGCATTTTGTTATCGAAAGAGCACGTTAATAAACCAAAATATTACTCAATATCGGAAGCATTTATAGGAAATGGATTACCCATTATGACCGATAGTGATTATTTCATTTTTATAATTTCGTAACAACCCCAAAATCTTTTTTTAGTAAATTTATGGAGAGAAGAACGAAAAATTATCTCGCACATTTTCAACAATAAATTCATCATCGAGTATACATCGTCATTTAAAAGACATGCTTCTAAGTTGTGTGAGACGATCGACAAAAATTTAAATCAACCGATTGATTTGCAAACCTTATTATTAAGATATGGAGTAAATATCGTTTATGGTAAAAAAAATAATTAAACTCATCATAAATAAGCAAATAATTTTTTTTAGATTTATTACTTAATGAAGATTTAAGTAACCAAGTTGATCGTGTTAATCGTTACATTAACTCCGTAACGACATTTTTAGGAATTTTATTCGAGAGACTTTATTCTCCTTTAAAGAGATATAACGCAATCTTTAAATTAACCAGTAATTATAAGCCTTGGACTAAATCTTGCGATGAAGCTAAAGAATTCGTGGAAAGTACCTTAAAAAAAGTGATCAAATCAAAAACGGAATCGCCAAATCAAAGCGATCGAAAAAATTTTATTGATTTACTTTTAGAATGTAATTTGAGTTATGAAAGGATTTTAGCGCATCTTCGCACCTTTGTTATTGGTGTAATTTTTTTCTCAATTTATTTTTAATATTATTTTATTAAGTTTCATTTTAAAGGGGTCTGATACGGCTACATCAATAACCAGCTTTGCTCTTTACGAGTTGGCCAAAAAACCTGAAGTGCAAGAAAAAATTTATGAGGAGTACATTTCGATTTTAGGCCCGGATGAAAATGCTTTTGCCGAATTTAGGGATATCCAAAAAATGACGTACACTGATTGCGTTGTGAAAGAGTGTTTAAGACTTTTTCCTCCTGCTCCGTTTATACTTAGGACTTTAATTAAACCAGCAGAAATTGGTAAATCAACCAAAAAAATAATTATTTTTTTTTATTAATTAATTTTTAGGTGGGAAAATGTTTCCTGATAAAGTCGACTTTATTATTTCAATAATTGATTCGCATTATTCAAACTTTGATAATCCTAATGAACTTATACCGGAAAGATTTTTTCCGGATAACGCCAATAAAATCCCTATTAACGCTTATTTACCATTTTCGTTAGGACCAAGAGATTGCATAGGTAAACAATTTTAATATTTATAAGTAATTTATTACTTTGAATTAATTTTCTTAGGTAAAACTGTTGGGATTGTTGAAACAAAATTTTTGGTCAGTTGCATCATTAGACACTTTACAATACATCCAGTTAGTAATCACGAAAAGCAACTAGCTGGAGAAGTTGTTTTAACGAGCAAAAATGGTTTACCTGTTATTTTTAAAAAAAGAACACAATAATCCATGTTAAGATAACACCTTATACCTTCCATACCATTATTGTTTATGATCATTTTGGATATACCATCTATCAGATAATATAATTTGATTGACTTATGATTTTTTATCTACCTTTCATCTAGCTTTTGCGATTTTGCTGCTGATGTTCGCATAATCTAATAAATATAATCAACATAATAGTTAAAAGAAATAGATGTTTACAAATCTCTACTTCAGAACATGATGGCTTATTATTGAGGATAGTACTGAGGACTCCATACAATTAGAAAACAAAGCAATATGTTCTTAAATTGATGCCCAGATTGGGAGGGCCAAAAGAGAAAAGCAGACTAAAAGGTACATTTGCAGCATCATTAGTATCATTACTACGAATTTTAAAGAATCTGATCTGATCTGGATTAGCTTGTTCACTTTGATTAGCAGGGTTAAAATTAATATCATCATTTTTTTTTTGGTTGTCTTTAGAATAAATTCATTGCTCGTTGGCTTCAAGTAAAACGAGTTTCTTCCTAATGTTTCACCATTTTCATTTATAATGAAGTATGACCTCAGTGTTTCTTCTAAGATTCTAAAGCAAGCTTTCTGCTTTTTCAAAATTTGGTTTCAAAAAGGTTTCAAAATTTAGAATTTTACACTCGCTCCTTTTAATAGAGATAGCTTGTCCTTGGTTATCGGGAGTGTATTCCGAATGTTGGTGATCGTTCCAGAGGAATTTAGGTCAGCATAGCCAAAAAAAAGAAGATTTCTTTAAAATATTTGTTTAAGGTAAAAAAAAATCCAAAAAAATCGGTTTTAGAAAGGAATTAAGCTATACTAAAAATATTAATTGCTTTTGTTGAATTTGGATTGAGTTGGGTGGAATTTGATTAATTCTGGATTGAATTGAGTGGATTATTCTGGATCAAATTGGGTAGGATTTGGTTGATTCTGAATTGAGATTCTAGGTGGAATTGAGTGGGTAAGGTGTATTCTAGATTAAGTTGGGTAGCATTATATTGATTCTGGGTTAAATTGAGGGGGTTTGGTTTATTCTGAATCGAGTTAGGTGCGACTTGGTTGATACGGGTTGAATTGAGTGGGTTAGGTTGATTTTAGATCGAATTGCGCGGGATTCGACTGATTCTGAACTGAGATGAGTGGTATCTGGTTGATTCTGGGTTGAGTTGGCTGGGATTGGATTGAATTAAATAGGTTAAATTGACTCCGGATCGAGATTGGTATTATTTGGTTGATTCTAAAGTGAGCTGGGGGAATTGATATATTGCTGATATTATTGGGTTGATACTGGATTGAACTAAGTACTTTAGGTTAACTCTGGATATAATTGGATTGATCCTGAACTGAGTTGGGTGAGATTGAATTGATTCTGGGTTGAATTAAGTACTTTAGGATGATTGTGGGTGAAATTGCGTTGATTCTGAACTTAGTTGACTGGGATTTTGTTAATCTGGATTGAATTGAGTACCTTAGATTGATTCTGGATTAAATTGAGTACCTTAGGTTGATTCTGGATGAAAATGGTTTGATTTTGAACTGAGCTGGGTAGGATTGGATTTATTCTGGATTGAATTGAGTACGTTAAGTTGATTCTAGACTGAATTGACTACTTTAGATTGATTCTGATTGAAATTGGGTTGATTCTGAACGGGTTTGGGTTATTTCTGGATTGAATTGAGAACCATAGGTTGATTCTGGATTAAATTGAGTATTGTAGGTTGATTCTGGATGAAACTGAGTATTGTAGGTTGATTCTGAACTGACTGGAGTGGAATTGGATTGATTCTGGATTGAATTGAATACCTTAAGTTGATTCTGGATTGAATTGAGGACTTTAGGTTGATTCTGGTTAAAATTGAGTTGATTGTGAATAGGTTTGGATTATTTCTGGACTGAATTGAGTACCTTAAGTTGATTCTGGATTGAATTGAGTATTATAGGTTGATTCTAGATGAAATTGGGTTGATTCTGAACTGAGTGGAGTGGGATTGGATTGATTCTGGATTGAATTGAGTACTTTACATTGATTCTGGTTGAAATTGAGTTGATTGTGAACGGGTTTGGGTTATTTCTAGATTGAATTAAGTACCTTAGGTTGATTCTGTATTGAATTGAGTACTTTAGGTTGATTCTGGTGGAAATTGGGTTGATAGTGAACGGGTTTGGGTTATTTCTGGAATGTATTAAGTACCTTAGGTTGATTCTGGATTAAATTGAGTACTGTAGGTTGATTCTGGATAAAATTGGGTTGATTCTGAACTGAGTTGGGTGGAATTGGATTGATTCTAGATTGAATTGAGTACCTTAAGTTAATTCTGGATTGAATTGAGTACTTTAGGTTGATTCTGGTGGAATTTGGGTTGATTGTGAACGGGTTTGGGTTATTTCTGGAATGAATTGAGTACCTTAGGTTGATTCTGGATTAAATTGAGTACTGTAGGTTGATTCTGGACGAAATTGGGTTGATTCTGAACTGAGTTGGGTGGAATTGAATTGATTCTAGATTGAATTGAGTACCTTAAGTTGATTCTGGATTGAATTGAATACTTTAGGTTGATTCTGGTTCAAATTGAGTTGATTGTGAACGGGTTTGGGTTATTTCTAGATTGAATTAAGTACTTTAGGTTGACTCTGGATTGAATTGAGTACCTTAAGTTGATTCTGGATTGAATTGAGTACTGTAGATAGATACTAGATGAAATTGGGTTGATTCTGAACTGAGTTGGGTGATATTGGATTGATTCTGGATTGAATTGAGTACCTTAAGTTGATTCTGGAGTGAATTGAGTACTTTAGGTTGATTCTGGATGAAATTGGGTTGATTGTGAACGGGTTTGGATTATTTCTGGATTGAATTGAGTACCTTAGGTTGATTCTGGATTAAATTGAGTACTGTAGGTAGATTCTAGATGAAATTGGGTTGATTCTGAACTGAGTTGGGTGATATTGGGTTGATTCTGGATTGAATTGAGTACCTTAAGTTGATTCTGGAGTGAATTGAGTACTTTAGGTTGATTCTGGTTGAAATTGGGTTGATTGTGAACGGGTTTGGATTACTTCTGGATTGAATTGAGTACCTTAGGTTGATTCTGGATTGAATTGAGTAGGTATGTTGATTTTAGATGAAATTGGGTTGATTCTGAACTGAATTGAGTGGGATTGGATTGATTCTGAATTGAATTGAGTACCTTAAGTTGATTCTGGATTGAATTGAGTACTTTACGTTGATTCTGGTTGAAATTAAGTTGATTGTGAACGAGTTTTGGTTATTTTTAGTTTGAATTAAGTACCTTAGGTTGATTCTGGATTGAATTGAGTACTGTAGGTTGATTCTAGATGAAATTGGGTTGATTCTGAACTGAGTTGGGTCGATTCTGGATTAAATTGAGTACCCCAAGTTGATTCTGGATTGAATTAAGTACTTTAGGTTGATTCTGGTTGAAATTGGGTTGATTGTGAACGCGTTTAGGTTGATTCTGGATTGAATAGAGTACCTTATGTTGATTCTTTATTAAATTGAGTACTGAAAGTTGATTCTGAATGAAATTGGGTTGATTCTGAATGAAATTGGGTTGATTCTGAACTGAGCTGGGTGGGATTGGGTTGATTCTGGATTAGATTGATTACCTTAAGTTGACTCTGGATTTAATTGAGTACTTTAGGTTGATTCTGGGTTGAATTGAGTAGTTTAGGTTGATTCTGGATGAAAATGGAATGATTCTGAACTCAGTTGGATGGGATTGGGTTGACTCTGGATTAAATTGAGTGAGTTTGGTGAATTCTGGAGCAAGTTGAGTGCGATTTGGTCGATTTTGAACTGAGCTAGGTGGGATTGCGTTGATTCTGGGTTAAATTGAATAAATTGGATTGATTCTGCATCAAGTTGGGTGCGATTTGGTTGACACTAAACTAAGCTGGGTGGGATTGGGTTGATTATGGATCTAGTTGGAGAAATTGTGGATCTAGTTGATTTTCAAAAAATCATATCATCTGTACTTTCGATAATAATGATATGGTGTATATGTTAAATTGGAGCTTCAAGAATATAGTTTATGATGTGTAAATTAAAAAAAAATATTAGATAAAAACATGTAATTTTCAAAGAATCCTATCATTTGTATTTTTAATGACAATGATATGATGTATATGTTAAATGAATGCTAAAAGAGTCTAGTTTATGATGTTATAAAAAACTGTATTGTATATTGACAATATTAATAAAATTATTAATAAAATCCTTAGAAAGAGATAATAAGAGGAAAATCTGTCAAATATGCAGATACAATACAAAATGCAATTTTCAAAAAATGACATCATCTGTATTTTTTTAAATAATGGTCGAGTCTATGATGTGATAGAAAAACACATTTTTACAAACATTTTTTATTTTTTAACATATTTATGATAAATAAATAACCAAAATCTAACAAAAAATTTAGAGATTATTCTATTAAAAAAAATAACAAAACGTCATTTAAAAAACATAAAAAGTTTGTGAACTTTATGAACACGCTGTATAGTGTATGTAATATCTTTAGATACTATCATGGATAATATAGATATTTTCAAAGATAGGTAATATCATACTGGATTTGACTATTATCTGATAGTTTCAAGACAAATTTGGATAAAATGTCGTTTTTACATAATTTTTTAATAATTTACGTTACTTACATTACGCCCACCAGGTATATTAATAAAAATGATCCAAAACCTAATTGCCAAAATTAACCGAAACCAAAACCCAGTTGTTTGGGAAAATCAAAAAGGCTTCAAAAATATATTTAAGTATATTCAACAAAGTTAACTAGACCTATTTTATCATCATCTTTCGTAGTTTGCAAATTATTAACCCAAATTTACGTTAATCCTCAAATACATTGGTTATGGAGGTTTATTCAAAAAAAACTTAAAAGGCTTGATATCGTTATGTTGAGTACTTCTTCAATTAAGTGTTAATCGAAAAAACTTTACTCTCTTTGATATCATTAATGCAAAATTTTATTGCATTCTTTTATTATTTTTGTTTGTCTTAAATTTAATAAATGTTAAGAGCAAAAATTTTTTATTAATAACTCTTCATTCAGATTAGATTAGATATTCATTTCTAAGATTAGATATTTAAATTAATTTATTATGTTGCAAAAATTTTAAATTTAACTCAGTTGTATTTTGGAAATTCACCAAAAATGTTCTTAATAATTCTTTTAGCGATTTTAATTTTTCTTATTACACTTTATTGCATTCATCAAATAAATAAATACAAGATAATCGATGATTACCCAGGACCATCAGTTTTAGAATTACTCAAATATAATTTATTACCGAAATCAAGAATAGGCAAGTTTTTAATTTTTAAATTTAATATCATTGTAATTAATTTTGTAACATTTAAGATTCTTATGAATACTTCGTCTCATTAAATAAAAAATATGGCCCAGTCGTTAAAATTTGGCTAAAACCTTTTAAACCGATTCTTCTAGTTTCTGATGGAAAATTTATCAAAAGCATTTTGTTATCGAAAGAGCACGTTAATAAACCAAAATATTGCTCAATAGCGGATGCGTTTATAGGAAATGGATTACCCATTATGACCGATAGTGATTATTTCATTTTTATAATTTCGTAACAACCCCAAAATCTTTTTTTTTAGTAAATTTATGGAGAGAAGAACGAAAAATTATCTCGCACATTTTCAACAATAAATTCATCATCGAGTATACATCGTCATTTAAAAGACATGCTTTTAAGTTGTGTGAGACGATCGACAAAAATTTAAATCAACCGATTGATTTGCAAACCTTATTATTAAGATATGGAGTAAATATCGTTTATGGTAAAAAAATAAATAAACTCATCATAAATAAGCAAATAATTTTTTTTAGATTTATTACTTAATGAAGATTTAAGTAACCAAGTTGATCGAGTTAATCGTTACATTAACTCCGTAACGACATTTTTAGGAATTTTATTCGAGAGACTTTATTCTCCTTTAAAGAGATATGACGCAATCTTTAAATTAACCAGTAATTATAAGCCTTGGACTAAATCTTGCGATGAAGCTAAAGAATTCGTGGAAAGTACCTTAAAAAAAGTGATCAAATCAAAAACGGAATCGCCAAATCAAAGCGATCGAAAAGATTTTATTGATTTACTTTTAGAATCTAATTTGAGTTATGAAAGGATTTTAGCCCATCTTCGTACGTTTGTTATTGGTGTAATTTTTTTCTCAATTTATTTTTAATATTATTTTATTAAGTTTCATTTTAAAGGGGTCTGATACGGCTACATCAATAACCAGCTTTGCTCTTTACGAGTTGGCCAAAAAACCTGAAGTGCAAGAAAAAATTTATGAGGAGTACATTTCGATTTTAGGCCCGGATGAAAATGCTTTTGCCGAATTTAGGGATATCCAAAAAATGACGTACACTGATTGCGTTGTGAAAGAGTGTTTAAGACTTTTTCCTCCTGCTCCGTTTATACTTAGGACTTTAATTAAACCGGCAGAAATTGGTAAATCAACCAAAAAAATAATTATTTTTTTTTTATTAATTAATTTTTAGGTGGGAAAATTTTTCCTGATAAAGTCGACTTTATTATTTCAATAATTGATTCGCACTATTCAAACTTTGATAATCCTAATGAACTTATACCGGAAAGATTTTTTCCGGATAATGCCAATAAAATCCCTATTAATGCTTATTTACCGTTTTCGTTAGGACCAAGAGATTGTATAGGTAAACAATTTTAATATTTATAAATAATTATTTATTATTTTGGATTAATGTTCTTAGGTAAAACTGTTGGGATTGTTGAAACAAAATTTTTAGTCAGTTGCATCATTAGACACTTTACAATACATCCAGTTAGTAATCACGAAAAGGAACTAGCTGGAGAAGTTGTTTTAACCAGCAAAAATGGTTTACCTGTTATTTTTAAAAAGAGAACACATTAATCCATAATTGACGCCATTATTGTTTATGATCATTGTGAATATACCATCTATCAGATAATATAATTTGATAGACTTTGGTGCTTATGATTTTTTATCTACCTTTCATCTGGCTTCTGCGATTTTGCTGCTGATATTGGCGTAATCTAATAAGCATAATCAACATAATATTTAAAAAAATAGATGTTTAGAAATCTCTGCTTCAGAACATGGTGGCTTATTGTTGAGGATACCACTACTAAGTGGTATACTTAAGTGGTACACTACACAGTACTAAGGACTCCATACAATTAGAAGACAAAGCAATAGATGTTCTTAGATTGATGCCCAGATTGGGAACACCAAAAGAAAAGGTACATTTATATCATCATTAGTATCATTACTACAAATATTAAAGTCTCTAGTCTGGTTTTCCGCATTAGTTTATTCACTTTGATTAATTGGGTTAAAACCAATATCATCATTTTTTTTTTTTGGTTGTCTTTAAAATAAATTAATTGCTCGTTGGATTCAAATAAAACGAGTTTCTTCCCAATGTTTCACCTTTTTCTTTTATAATGAAGTATGAAATCGGTGTTTCTGCTTTCTAAAGCAAGCAGAAGAGATCTTACAAAGTTCTCATGTTTTTCCTTTTAATACTAGTACATTCTTCCTCTTTCTGCAAATCTCTACGACTTTTTACATGTCCGTCATAATAGCATTTATAGCCGCTTTTGCTCTCTGGCTTCAATAATTTTGTATGAATTGACACTTTTGTTCTTTATCTTTCTTTGAATAATATCTGACATGAAGAAATACCTAAGCCTATTTTTTTTGTTGATTCTGAATGGAACTGGATGAGATTGGGTTATTTCTGGGTTAAATTGAGTGAGTTAGGTTGACTTTGGATCGAGTTGGGTGGGATTTCGTTGACTCTCAACTGAACTGAATGGGATTGGTTTGCTTCTGAATTGAATTGAGTGGATTAGGTATATTCTAGATTAAGTTTGGTAGGATTAGATTGATTCTGTATTAAATTGAGGGAGTTAGGTTAATTCTGGATCGAGTTGGGTGCGACTTGGTTGATTCGGGTTGAATTAAGTAGGTTAAGTTGATTCTAGATCGAATTGCACGGGATTCGATTGATTCTGAACTGAGATGAGTGGTATTTGGTTGATTCTGGGTTGAGTTGGCTGGGATTGGATTGAATTAAATAGGTTAAATTGACTTTGGATCGAGTTGGGTATTATTTGGTTGATTCTAAAGTGAGCGTGGTGATTGGGTTGAATTAAGTACTTTAGGTTAATTTTGGATGAAATTGTGTTGATTTTGAACTGAGTTAGGTGGGATTGGGTTGATCCTTACTTGAATTGAGTACCTTAGATTGATTCTGGATTCAATTGAGTACCTTAGGTTGATTCTAGATTGAATTAAGTACTTTAGGTTGATTCTGGATGAAATTAAATTAAGTTTGAACTGAATTAGGTAAGATTGGGTTGATTCTGTATTGAATTGAGTACTTTAGGTTGATTCTGGTTGAAATTGGGTTGATTCTGAACGGGTTTGGGTTCATTTTGGATTGAATTGTGTATCTTAAGTTGATTCTGGATTGAATTAAGTACTTTAAGTTGATTATGTGGATGTAATTGTGCTGATTCTGAACTGAGTTGGTGGGATTTCGTTGATTCTGAATTGAATTGAATACCTTAGGTTGATTCTGAATTGAATTGAGTTTTTTACTTTGATTCTGGATTGAATTAAGTACTTTAGGTTGATTCTGGATAAAATTGGGTTGATTCTGAACTGAGTTAGGTGAGATTTGATTGATTTTGGATTGAATTGAGTACTTTAGGTTGATTCTGGATAAAATTGGGTTGATTCTGAATTGAGTTGAGTGAGATTGAGTTGATTCTGGATTGAATTAAATATTTTACGATGATTCTGGATGAAATTGGGTTGATCGTGAACTGAGTTGGATGGAATTGGATTGATTTGGATTGAATTGAGTACCTTAGATTGATTCTGGATTGAATTAAGTACTTTACGTTGATTCTGGATGAAATTGAATTAATTTTGAACTGAGTTAGGTAAGATTGGATTGATTCTGGATTGAATTGAGTACTTTAGGTTGATTCTGCATGAAATTGGGTTGATTCTGAACGGGTTTGGGTTCATTTTCGATTAAATTGAGTATCTTTGGTTGATTCTGGATTGAATTGAGTGTTTTAGGTTGATTGTGGATGAAATTGGGTTGATTCTGAACTGAGTTGGTGGGATTGCGTTGATTCTGAATTGAATTGAATACCTTAAGTTGATTCTGAATTGAATTGAGTACTTTAGTTTGATTTTGGATTGAATTAAGTACTTTAGGTTGATTCTGGATAAAGTTGGGTTGATTCTGAATTGAGTTAGGTGAGATTAGGTTGATTTTGGATTGAATTGAGTACTTTAAGTTGCTTCTGGATAAAATTGGGTTGATTCTGAACTGAGTTGGGTAAGATTTGGTTGATTCTGGATTGAATTGAGTATTTTAGGATGATTCTAGATGAAATTGGGTTGATTTTGAACTAAGTTGACTGGGATTGGGTTAATCCTTAATTGAATTGAGTACCTTAGGTTGATTCTGGATTTAATTTAGTACTTTAGGTTGATTTTGGATTGAAATAAGTAGTTTAGGTTGATTCTCAATGAAATTGGATTAATTTTGAACTGAGTTGGGTAAGATTGGATTGATTCTGGATTGAATTGAGTACTTTATGTTGATTCTGCATGAAATTGGGTGGATCCTGAATGGGTTTGGGTTTATTTTGGACTGAATTGAGTAACTGAGTTGGGTGGGGTTGGATTGATTCTGGTTTGAATTGAGTACCTTAAGTTGATTCTGGATTGAATTGAGTACTTTAGGTTGATTCTGGATAAAATTGGGTTGATTCTGAACTGAGTTAGATGAGATTGGGTTGATCTGGATTGAATTGAGTACTTTAGGTGGATTCTGGATCAAATTGGTTTGATTTTGAACTGAGTTGGGTGGAATTAGATTGATTATGGATTGAATTGGGTATCTTAAGTTGATTCTGGATTGAATTGAGTACTTTAGGTTGATTCTGGTTGAAATTGGATTGATTCTGAACGGGTTTGGATTAATATATAACTTGTTACATATAGGAATATGAAAAATAGTAAGAAAGTTTTCTTCCATGGTTGAGTTGGGATGAGCTTCAACTTCAAAGTGAACTTGTTAAGTTCATTTTGAAAAAAAAAATAAATCCAAAACAATAAACCTTCTAAGTTCAATTCAATATGAGAGATGAATTTAAGTTTAATTTTTTTCTTTTACGATTGGATTGAATTGAAGTTTTCTACGGTAGAGTTGGGTTAAGCTCCAACTCCATACCATTCATTATGAGGGATGATATGAAGGTGAAGTTCAACCCAACCCAATCATAGAAAAACAAAATCAATCCCAACACCAACATCTTCTAAACACAATTCAACATGACAGATGGTATCAAGTTGAGTTGAGCTCCATCTTCATACCATTCAATATGAGGGATGGTACGAAGTTTTTCTTTTTTAGTTGGGTTGGCTTCAGCACCAACTTCATACCATTCAATAGAGGCATAATATGAAGTTAAAGCTCAACCCACCCCAGGCATAGAAAAACGAAATTAACCCCAAAACAATAAATTTTCTAAGTTCAATACTACATGAGAGATTGTATCAAATTGGGTTGGATTGAGCTCCAACTTCATATCATTCAATATAAGGGATGGTATGAAATTGAAGCTCTACCCAACCTAATCATAGAAAAACAAAATCACAAAATCAACCCTAAAACAACATCTTCTAAGCTCAATTCAATATGAGAGATGATGTTATGAAATTTTACATCTATGGTTGGGTTGAATTGAGCTCCTACTTCATATCATTCAATATGGGGGAATGATATGAAGTTGAAACTCAGCCCAGTACAATCACAGAAAACAAAAAATTAACACCAAAACAACATCTTCTAAGCTCAATTCAACATTAAAGATGGTATTAACTTAGGTTGAGTTGAACTACAACTTCATTCCTCCAGCTATACTAGAGTTGGTATGAAGGTTTTCTCCTATGTTTAGGTTGGCTTGGAATTGGGTTTGGACCAACTGGATTGGGACCAACTTCATACCATTTTAATCTTAATGAACTATTCATGATTTATAGAGGAAACAGTCTATTTTCTGTTGATGAAAGCGGATCTTGAAAATATTTATTCGTTTTTGAGATATAAATCATTAAATTCAACGTGAACATTTATGGCTATCTCAAGTTAATTAAAAATCATCAAAAATCGAATTCTTGAGATATTTTAATGAAACATTCAAAATTTATAGAGATAAGTGTCTATTTTGTCATGGTGAGAACCAAATTAGAAAATCTTTATTCGTTCTTGAGATAAAGATTATTTAAGTTAACCTAATTTTTTATGATTTTTGAAATTAATAATCTTGTTTTAAAAAATCACGAAAAATCGAATTCCTAAGATATCTTAATGAACTATTTATGGTTTATAGAGGAAAGTGTCTATACTCTTGTGATGAAAGCGGATCTTGAAGATATTTATTCGTTTTTGAGATATAAATCATTAAATTGAACGTGAACATTTATGGCTATCTCAAGTTAATTAAAAATCACCAAAAATCGAATTCTTGAGATATTTTAATGATACATTCAAAATTTATAGAGGCAAGTGTATTTTATCATGGTGAGAACCAAATTAGAAAATCTTTATTCGTTTTTGAGATAAAGATTATTGAAGTTGATCTAATTTTTTTATGATTTTTTTGTAGCTGTTAAAGTATGAAGGTCAAATGTGTAAAGTAAATACTTTGAGGAACGTTGGTTTGTATTCCATGTAGTAGTGATTAATAGTTTTTATATTTTACTCTAAAATATCAATTAGAAAGATACTATTTTAAAAGTTATCTATGCATTATTGGTAGTATTTGATTTAGTTAGTAATTTACCAAGCATGTTTATTTCAAAACCCACATTGATGTATTGGTATTAGGGTTTTTTGAGTGTAGTAACATTATATCTTTTTTGCTTATACCGGAAATGACTGCTTTAGAAGTTAAATACATGAATTCTATGGAAATTTGACGCAAAATGCCTTGAAATTGAAAAAGAAAAAGATGCATCTTTGGATAAGGTTAAATAAAATTAAATAGTCGGATAATTTTTGTTTTAGAAATAATTTAAAAACAAAAACATTTATTAAAAAAAAATGTTACAACAACATAAACTCATCGTTACGCAACAATTCAATAAAATATGCACATTTCTAAATAAATTAAATAAGATAGTACGAAATAATATTTATACAATAAGAATTTAGGAGGATATGCAATTTTTAAAGTGGCTTGTCACAAGCACCAAAATAAATTAAATTGAAACGGTTAAAACGTCAAAAAAGAAAAAATCAATAATTTACGTTACTTACATTACGCCCACCAGGTATATTAATATTTGTAATTATTACCATTTATTATAATTTATTAATATAACTCCATTGAGGTTTATTCATTTTGATATGCTATCGTAATACGTAATACAACTTATGCAGTACAAAAAAATAGATATTTTTTAACCAGCCTCTTCTTCTATAACTAACATTATCAAAAAATACCTGATGCGGCTCTTTCTAATATGATTAATGCGTAAAACAGGGAAAATGATTTTTTTATATTTCCATTAAGTTCTATAAATATGGCTGTAAAAATGAATTTGATTTAAAATTGGTGCCAGTCTGTTCGACTATCACAGTACAAGTGTATATGTATATGTTCTTATTTATAATTATTTACACATTAAGTGAAAACGAGAATAAAATAAAATAAACTCAATGACTGATTGGCTTGTAACAAGCACCAAAATAAATTGAAACGGTTAAAACGTCAAAAAAAGAAAAATCAATAATTTACGTTACTTACATTACGCCCACCAGGTATATTAATATTTGTAATTATTACCATGTATTATAATTTATTAATATAACTCCATTGAGGTTTATTCATTTTGATATGCTTGAATTGAGTACCTTAAGTTGATTCTGGATTGAATTGAATACTTTAGGTTGATTCTGGTTCAAATTGAGTTGATTGTGAACGGGTTTCGGTTATTTCTAGATTGAATTAAGTACTTTAGGTTGACTCTGGTTGAAATTGGGTTGATTGTGAACGGGTTTGGATTATTTCTGGATTGAATTGGGTACAACTATCAACCTTAGGTTGATTCTGGATGGAATTGAGTACTGTAAGTAGATTCTAGATGAAATTGGGTTGATTCTGAACTGAGTTGGGTGATATTGGGTTGATTTTGGATTGAATTCAGAACCTTAAGTTGATTCTGGGGTGAATTGAGTACTTTAGGTTGATTCTGGTTGAAATTGGGTTGATTGTGAACGGGTTTGGATTATTTCTGGAGTGAATTGAGTACCTTAGGTTGATTCTGGATTGAATTAAGTACTGTAGGTAGATTCTAGATGAAATTGGGTTGATTCTGAACTGAGTTGGGTGATATTGGGTTGATTCTGGATTGAATTGAGTACCTTAAGTTGATTCTGGAGTGAATTGAGTACTTTAGGTTGATTCTGGTTGAAATTGGGTTGATTGTGAACGGGTTTGGATTATTTCTGGAGTGAATTGAGTACCTTAGGTTGATTCTGGATTGAATTAAGTACTGTAGGTAGATTCTAGATGAAATTGGGTTGATTCTGAACTGAGTTGGGTGATATTGGGTTGATTCTGGATTGAATTGAGTACCTTAAGTTGATTCTGGAGTGAATTGAGTACTTTAGGTTGATTCTGGTTGAAATTGGGTTGATTGTGAACGGGTTTGGATTATTTCTGGAGTGAATTGAGTACCTTAGGTTGATTCTGGATTGAATTGAGTACTGTAGGTAGATTCTAGATGAAATTGGGTTGATTCTGAACTGAGTTGGGTGATATTGGGTTGATTTTGGATTGAATTCAGTACCTTAAGTTGATTCTGGGGTAAATTGAGTACTTTAGGTTGATTCTGGTTGAAATTGGGTTGATTGTGAACGGGTTTGGATTATTTCTGGAGTGAATTGAGTACCTTAGGTTGATTCTGGATTGAATTGAGTACTGTAGGTAGATTCTAGATGAAATTGGGTTGATTCTGAACTGAGTTGGGTGATATTGGGTTGATTTTGGATTGAATTCAGTACCTTAAGTTGATTCTGGGGTGAATTGAGTACTTTAGGTTGATTCTGGTTGAAATTGGGTTGATTGTGAACGGGTTTGGATTATTTCTGGAGTGAATTGAGTACCTTAGGTTGATTCTGGATTGAATTGAGTACTGTAAGTAGATTCTAGATGAAATTGGGTTGATTCTGAACTGAGTTGGGTGATATTGGGTTGATTTTGGATTGAATTCAGTACCTTAAGTTGATTCTGGGGTGAATTGAGTACTTTAGGTTGATTCTGGATTGAATTGAGTACTGTAGGTAGATTCTAGATGAAATTGGGTTGATTCTGAACTGAGTTGGGTGGGATTGGATCGATTCTGGATTGAATTGAGTACCTTAAGTTGATTATGGATTGAATTAAGTACTTTAGGTTGATTCTGGTTGAAATTGGGTTGATTGTGAACGGGTTTGGGATTATTCTGGATTGAATTGAGTACCTTAAGTTGATTCTGGATTAAATTGAGT
Source organism: Onthophagus sagittarius (assembly GCA_036711965.1). Lineage (NCBI taxonomy): Eukaryota > Metazoa > Arthropoda > Insecta > Coleoptera > Scarabaeidae > Onthophagus > Onthophagus sagittarius. Next base: position 50,692,836 of record JASERS010000005.1, read on the forward strand.
ACTGTAGGTTAATTCTGAATGAAATTGGCTTGATTCTAAACTGAGTCGGGTGGGATTGGGTTGATTCTGGATTAAATTGATTACCTTAAGTTGATTCTGGATTTAATTGAGTACTTTAGGTTGATTCTGGTTGAAATGGGGTTGATTGTGAACGGGTTTGGGTTAATTCTAGTTTGTATTGAGTACCTTAAGTTGATTCTGGATTAAATTGAATACTGTAGGTTGATTCTGAATGAAATTGGGTTGATTCTGAACTGAGTTGGGTGGGATTCGGTTGATTCTGGATTGAATTGATTACCTTAAGTTGATTCTGGTTTTAAGTGAGTACCTTAGTTTGGTTCTGGATTGAATTGAGTACTATAGGTTTATTCTGGATGAAATCGGGTTGATTCTGAACTGAGATGGGTGGGATTGGGTTGATTCTGGATTGAATTGAGTTCTTTAGGTTGATTCTGGTTGAAATTGGGTTGATTGTGAACGGGTTTGTGTTGCTTCTAGATGAAATTGGGTTGATTCTTAATCTGAACTGAGTTGGATGGGATAGCGTTGATTCTGGGTTAAATTGAATAAATTGGATTGATTCTGAATCAAGTTGGGTGCAATTTGGTTGACACTGAACTAACCTGGGTGGGATTGGGTTGATTATGGATCTAGTTGGAGAAATTGTGGATCTAGTTGATTTTCAAAAAATATATGTTAAATTGGAGCGTCAAGAATATAGTTTTTGATGTGATATCAAAATATGATATATGACGATATTAATAAAATTTAAAAAAAACATTATTATATAAAAACATGTAATTTTCAAAGAATCCTCTCATTTCTTTAAATGATAATGATATGATGTATATGTTAAATGCATGCTAAAAGAGTCTAGTTTATGATGTTATAAAAAACTGTATTGTATCTGCATATTTGACAGATTTTCCTCTAGTTATCTCTTTATATTGATGATATTAATAATATTTTTAATAAAATCCTTGGAAAGAGATAATTACAGGAAAATCTGTCAAATATGCAGATACAATACAAAATGCAATTTTCAAAAAATGACATCTGTATTTTTTTAAATAATGGTCGAATCTATGATGTGATATAAAAACACATTTTTACAAACATTTTTTATTTTGTAACATATTTATGATAAATAAATAATCAAAAAAAAATCTAGCAAAAAATATAGAGATTATTCTATTTAAAAAAATAACAGAACGTCATTTAAAAAACATAAAAAGTTTGTGAACTTTATGAACACGCTGTATAGTGTATCTAATATCTTTAGATACTATCATGGATAATACAGATATTTTCAAAGATAGATAATATCATACTGGTGTTGACTATTATCTGACAGTTTCAAGACAAGTTTGGATAAAATGTCGTTTTTACATCATTTTTAAGACTATCGTCCACCAGGATACTAATAGCTCACCTGTATATATTATACAGGTGTTCCTGTAAGGCGAGACATAATTTTAATCAAAAACATTAGAGATAAAATTATAATGATTCGAATAAAAAATTTTTGTCTAAACCTATAAATAAAGTCTCATTTAATTTTTGAGATATGATTTCTTGAACTTTGCTAACAAAAGTTAATGTTGAGTATAGTATACTGTAATGTAGTAAAATAGATTAGTTTTTGAAGGATGTTTAGATAAGGTTAAATTAAATTAAATAGTCGGATAATTTTTGTTTTAGAAATAATTTAAAAACAAAAACATTTATTAAAAAAAATGTTACAACAACATAAACTCATCGTTACGCAACAATTCAATAAAATATGCACATTTCTAAATAAATTAAATAAGATAGTACGAAATAATATTTATACAATAAGAATTTAGGAGGATATGCAATTTTTAAAGTGGCTTGTCACAAGCACCAAAATAAATTGAATTGAAACGGTTAAAACGTCAAAAAAGAAAAAATCAATAATTTACGTTACTTACATTACGCCCACCAGGTATATTAATATTTGTAATTATTACCATTTATTATAATTTATTAATATAACTCCATTGAGGTTTATTCATTTTGATATGCTATCGTAATACGTAATACAACTTATGCAGTACAAAAAAATAGATATTTTTTAACCAGCCTCTTCTTCTATAACTAACATTATCAAAAAATACCTGATGCGGCTCTTTCTAATATGATTAATGCGTAAAACAGGGAAAATGATTTTTTTATATTTCCATTAAGTTCTATAAATATGGCTGTAAAAATGAATTTGATTTAAAATTGGTGCCAGTCTGTTCGACTATCACAGTACAAGTGTATATGTATATGTTCTTATTTATAATTATTTACACATTAAGTGAAAACGAAAATAAAATAAAATAAACTCAATGACTGATTTTTTTGAAAAAAAAAAAAAATAATTAATGAAAAAAAATCAATAAAATTTGTACTTTCTTTTCATTATTCCATTTTCTTTTTGTTTTAATGAAAACGAATCCTCTTCGAAAATAAAGATACTGTACATTTTTTTTTATATATCCATTATACACATCAAAATACTTAATACATTCACTTAATTTTATTATTTTACATTGGTGTTCCTTTTTTTTGTAAGTTTTGTCAACGAGAATCGGAGAAATTTTGATATTTTTTAAATTTTTTGAAATAATTTTTAAGTAGAAATCTCGTTGACGATTAATTCAATTTTTTTTTGAAAAATTTTAAGTGGAATTTTTACGTGGAAGGTCTAAGCCTAACAAACTTCCGCCTAATTTAACTCCACCTAAACTACCAAGACTTTGCCGTTCGGTGCGATTTCGCAACCTAGGAAGATCGGTACTTACGTGAAGAGCCCGCGAAATATTGTGTCGAAGTGCCGTCGATAATCTGGATAAGGAAGAACAACCGTTTCCGCTCTGTCAAGGTAACATCTCGACGTAATTTTCCGGAACTAACCCCGTTTTGCCGTTTAATGTACCCTCCAACCATCCCGGTTCTTGGGATTGTTTTACTAAAACAAAAACAAAATAAATTAATACATTTTGTTTATGTTTTTTATAATAATTTTATTAATAATTTACCGTTTGTTATTATTTGATTTGGTTCAAATGATAATTCGCCTTCGTTTTCACCGAGGCAGGCGTATAATGTTCTAACTCTCCTATAAATAAATGAAAATGTTTTTTAGTTATTTGATTATTACATAATTGAGGAAAAACATTTATTTGGTGACATAACGTGACGAAACGAAACGAGAATTCTTACCGTACAAGCGGCAAAGTCGACGGACTTGACCTACCACTACTATTGGCGCCAGAAGAAGAAGAATAATTCAAACGTCCTGGTAGACTTTAGCGGGAAAAAGAGTGTACAAGACTAGGTTAGTTAAAAAGTTAGTGTAGAAAGATAAATTAGTAAAAGAAATGTATCAGTTAAAGTTTAATACTTTAGATGTAACAAAAAAAAATGAAGTAATTTCGTCTTTAAAATTTTACACTTTTTAGTTTTTTCATGATAATTTCAATCATTTAAAAGTCAATTAATCATTTTTTATGATAAAAAATTTAATGAACACGCCGAAAGAAAATCATGGAAATCATTTTTAACTTTCTAGAGTTTCCAATTCCCGGGATCAAAAATGTTTTCGGGATTCGAGATTAAGTTCTAAATCCCGGTACTTGGGCTAAAGAATTTTATCTGAATCGAAATTGCCATTTTCAATTATTTTTTTTTTATTTAAATGTACTATCGAGCCTCTTCCTACCACCTCAATCCTATCTGCGAACATTTTTATTGGACTGCACGTATCTTGAATTGAGACTTAATACTGCTTCCAGAAAAGTTTGTACTGCTTTTAAAAAAATTGATCTACTTCGAGAAACTTTGATATTTCGTCTAGATAACTGCTCTTTAATTGCTTTCAGAAGATTTATTACTGCCCTTGGAAGTCTTATTACTGCTTGTAAAACATACTGCTTGTTGATATTGTTTGAAGAAGACTTGATATTGCCTTTGGAATAATTGGAAGGCTTGAAATACTTCCAGAAGACTTAATATTATCTCTGGAAAACTTGGAAGACTTGAAATACTACCAGAACATTTGATATTGCATAGTAAGACTTGAACTACTTCCGGAAGAGTTACTATTGGCCCTGGAAGATTTGAAATGGTTCCAGAAGACTTGATACTGATTCCAGAAGACTTGATATTGATTCCAAAAGACTTGATACTGATTCCAGAAGACTTGATATTGATTCCAGAAGACTTGATACTGATTCCAGAAGACTTAAATTGTTTCCAAAAAACTTTATATCTCCTTTGAAAGACTTGAAATGCTTTCAGAAGACTTCAAATGCTTCCAAAAGACGTGAACTACTTCCAGAAGAAGAACCTACAAAACTTGATATTGCTTACAGAATACTTCAAATGCTTCCAGAAGACTTAATATTGTCTCTGGAAAACTTGGAAGATTTGAAATATTACCCAAACATTTGATATTGCATACGTAAGACTTGAACTATTTCCAAAAGAGTTACTATTGGCCCTGAAAGACTTGATATTGATTCCAGAAAACTTGATACTGATTCCAGAAGACTTAAATTGTTTCCAAAAAAACTTTAAATCGCCTTTGGAAAACTTGAACTACTTCCAGAAGAAGGTCCTACAAAACTTAATATTGCTTGCGGAACACTTCAAATGCTTCCAAAAGACCTAATATTGTCTCTAGAAAACTTTGAAAATTTGAAATACTACCAGAACATTTGATATTGCATATGTAAGACTTGAAGTACTTCCAGAAGAATTAGAAGAATTCCAGAAGACTTGATATTGATTGCAGAAGACTTAAATTACTTCCAAAAAAACTTTAAATCGCCTTTGCAAGACTTAAAATGCTTCCAGAAGACTTGAAATGCTTTCAAAAGACCTGAACTACTTCCAGAAGAAGGTCCCACAAAACTTGATATTGCTTGCAGAACACTTCAAATGCTTCCAGAAGACTTGATATTGTCTCAGGAAAACTTGGAAGGCTTGAAATACTACCAGAACATTTGATATTGCATATGTAAGACTTGAACTACTTCCAGAAGAGTTACTATTGGCCACGGAAGATTGGAAATGGTTCCAGAAGATTTGATACTGATTCCAGAAGACTTGAATTACTTGCAAAAAACTTTAAATCGCCTTTGGAAGACTTGAAATGCTTCCAGAAGACTTGAATTGCTTTTAAAAGACCTGAACTATTTCCAGAAGAATGTCCTACAAAACTTGATATTGCTTGTAGAACACTTCAAATGTTTCCAGAAGACTTGATAGTCTCTGGAAAACTTGGAAGACTTGATACTACCAGAACATTTGATATTGCATATGTAAGACGTGAACTACTTCCAGGAGAGTTACTATTGGCCCTGGAAAATTTGAAATGGTTCCAGAAGACTTAATACTGATTTCAGAAGACTTGATACTGATTCCAGAAGACTTGATATTGATTCTAAAAGACTTGATATTGATTTTAAAAGACTTGATATTGATTCTTAAAGACTTGATACTGATTCCAGAAGACTTAAATTACTTCCAAAAAACTTTAAATCGCCTTTGGAAGACTTGAAATGCTTCCAGAAGACTTGAATTGCTTTTAAAAGACCTGAACTATTTCCAGAAGAAGGTCCTACAAAACTTGATATTGCTTGCGGAATACTTCAAATGCTTCCAAAAGACTTAATATTGTCTCTGGAAAACTTGGAAGACTTGAAATACTACCAGAACGTTTGATATTGCATATGTAAGACTTGAACTGCTTCTAGAAGAGTTACCATTGGCCCTGGAACACTTGAAATGGTTCCAGAAGACTTAATACTGATTCCAGAAGCCTTGATATTGATTCCAAAAGACTTAAATTGCTTCCAAAAAAACTTTAAATCGCCTTTGGAAGACTTGAAATGCTTTCAAAAGATTTGAACTACTTCCAGAAGAAGGTCCTATAAAATTTGATATTGCTTGTGGAACACTTCAAATGCTGCCAGAAGACTTGATATTGTCTCTGGAACACTTGGAAGACTTAAAATACTACCACAACATTTCATATTCCATATATAAGACTTGAACTACTTCCAGAAGAGTTACTATTAGACCTGGAACACTTGAAATGGTTCCAGAAGACTTGATACTGTTTCCAGAAAACTTGATATTGATTCTAGAAGACTTAAATTGCTTCCAAAAAGCTTTAAATCGCCTTTGGAAAACTTCAAATGCTTCCAGAATACTTAAAATGCTTCCAAAAGACTTGAAATGCTTTCAAAAGACCTGCACTACTTCCAGAAGAAGGTTCTACAAAACTTGATGTTGCCTGCGAAATACTTCAAATGCTTCCAAAAGACTTAATATTGTCTCTGGAAAACTTGGAAGATTTGAAATACTACCAGAACATTTGATATTACATATGTAAGACTTGAACTACTTCTAGAAGAGTTACCATTGGCCCTGGAACACTTGAAATGGTTCCAGAAGACTTACTACTGATTCCAGAAGACTTACTACTGATTCCAGAAGACTTGATATTGATTCCCAAAGACTTGATACTGATTCCAGAAGACTTGAATTGCTTCCATAAAACTTTAAATCGCCTTTGGAAGACTTGAAATGATCCTAAAAGACGTGAACTGCTTCCAAAAAAATTACTACTACCCCTGGAATACCTAACACAAAATGATTTATTAAAAAAAATAAAATATCGCAAAAAGAATGTTTTTAGAATCTTAATGATGACTAAAAAAATGACGGCAACTCATTTGAAAAAAAGTTTAAAGTAGCTATTTTGATGTCCAATTGAAAATCAGATATCGCCATCGTGGAGAGAATGTCTTAAATCATATGACTGCCAAAAATTTTTAAAGTAGTACCCATAGTGTGGTTAAGAAACAATAAGGCGCTTACTCTGCAACAAGCTGTATATTATCAACCTTAAATTGGTTGAAATGATTCCAGAAGAGTTGATACTGTTTGCAGAAAACTTGAAATGCTCCCAGAAGACATTATACTCCTCTATGATTTGATACTGCTGCCAGAGAACTTAAAATGCTTCCAGAAAATTGAAACTGCTTCTAGAAGAGTTGCATTGCTTCCAGAAGACTTGTAATGCTTCCAAAAGACTTAATACTGCCCCTAGAAGACTTAATATTGCACCCAGAAAACTTGAAATACGTTCAGAAAACTAGTTACTGCTACTAGAGGACTTGAAATACTTTCAGAAGACTTGAAATGCTTTCAGAAGACTTGATACTACTTTAACAGAACTGGAAAAATACTTCTATTTCTATGTGACTTCTATATATAGCTATTTCTATGAGACTTATATGTTTACAAGACTTGATACAGCTCTTAAAAAACTTTACAATACTTCGAGGAGATTTGATCTGGTTCCAGAAAATTTGATACTATTTCTAGTGACCTTGAAATGGTTTCAGAAGAGTTGGCATTGTTTCTAGCAGGCTTGATATTGTTACCAGAAGACTTTATATTGCCTCTGGAAAATTTAAAATGCGTCAAGAAGACTTGATATTGTCTAATTCTAGAAGACTTATATGTTTCCAAGACTAGATACTGCTCTTACAAGACTTGATAATACTTCCAGAAAATTTGATACTATTTCTAGTGAACTTGAAATGGTTCCAGAAGAATTGGCATTGTTTCTGGCAGGCTTGATATTATTGCCAGATGATCTGATATTGCCTCTTTAAGATTTAAAATGCTTAAGACTTGATATTGTCTATGGAAGAGTACTAACTCTTTGAGATAGCTTGAAATGCTTCCAAAAGACCTACTATTGCTTTTACAAGGCTTGATAATGCTTCCAGAAGACTTGAAAATGCTTCCAGAAGACTTGAAAATGCTTCCAGAAGACTTGAAAATGCTTCCAGAAGACTTGAAATACTTCTAAAAGGCTGAAAATGCTTTCAGAAAACTTGATACTGCTTCTACAGATCTGGATAATACTTTGAGAAGACCTAAAATACTTCTAGAAAAGTTGATACTACTTCTAGAAGACTTATATGTTTCCAGAAGACGTGATACTCCTATTACAAATTTGATACTACTTCGAGAAGATTTGACCTGCTTCCTGAAAATTTGATACTATTTCTAGTCAATTTGAAATAGTTCTAGAAGAGTTGGTATTGCTTCTGGCAAGTTTGGTATTATTTCCAGGAGACTTGATATTGCCTCTGGGAGATTTAAAATGCTTCTGGAAGACTTGATATTGTCTCTGAAAGACTTGATATATGTTTTCAGATAGCTTCAAATGCTTCCAAAAGACTTACTACTGCTTCTACAAGACTTGATAATGATTCTAGAAGACTTTGAATTCTTCTAGAAGAGTTGATACTACTTCTAGAAGAGTAGATCTGCTTCCAGAAGACTTGACACTGCTTCCAGAAGATCTGAAATACTTCTAGAAGAGTTGACACTACTTCAAAAAGACTTGATTTGTTGCTAGAAGACTTGATGCTGCTTCTAGAAGATTTGAAATGCTTCCAGGAGACTTGATATTAATATTGCTATGTTTTTAATTTTAATGTATTATTGAACTTATTTTTCTAGAAAGTACTCAAATTTCGATGGGTTTGCAGAGCATCTTGGTAATTATGAAAGATAGAAAATTGTGGTTTCCGCGAACCGGAGCCATTTTTTTGTGAAACTTATATTGTCGCAAACCAAATTTTCATAGCCCTCTTCGTTTTTGATATACACGAGTTTTTCAAAATATACAATTTTCAAACACCCCCTGTATCTCGGCTATCTATAAACTTAGTAAAAAAGTATAAACGGGTTCTAAAAGATTTTGCTAAAGATAATAGCAGTGCTGGTTTTACGATATTTTCACTTTTGACGTCTAGATGAAAAACAAAAGACGATAGCGCTGTGAGGTTTTCAGCATTGGATTTTATTTTTAAAAAAAGATCATGACATGTAAGCTACTTTTTGGTCTAACTCTTATAGTTTTCGAGATAGCTCATTCGGACTTAGAATTTGAACCACCCTGTACATATCTTAATGTTTTTCAGATATTTCAAACTCAATTCATTTTTTAAGAGCCGTCATTCGTCTGAGTTTTTTCCCAATTCCGTTTTTTCAGCTCCCAATTATGATACAAAAAGAAATTATATTAATTATGTTTATATTGTATGGGGATGAGCCACTTTTGAAGAACACCTGTATATAACACATTATCTAACAATCACCAAGTTAAATAAAATTTAATAAATTTAAATTTAAAAAATTACATGTAAGATTTTCTTGTCTTTCTTAATATGTATCAAACTTAAATAATTTTTTTTACATTTCCCAAAAATATAAAAATAATATAAAAATTAAAACTTTAAGACGTTTATGAAGTAAATTAGTAAGTACCCAGCATATAGAAGATGACTTATATTACCTACCATTAAAAAAAGTTTTCCTTGACCTAACAAATAAATAATTAACTAAATCAAAAAAAAATTACTTACACCGTTCCTTGTGCTTTATAACTCTTCGGATATGGCATCCCAATATTAACCCTTTTCGTTTTTTCAGGCGACATCGTATGTCCATACAAATTATTCCCACTATCCCTCGAATTCGACGAAACTGACTCATTCGAACTACTCGCGCTATTTCCATCTAAAACCCCACAATAACATTAATTCAATTCTTAAATTTAACAAAGCATTCTAACCTAACATCCTTAAATTAGTCGGACTCCCACCAACAACAGGCAAATTTCCCTCATTTCCAAATTTATACTTCCTTATTTGATGTACTGGGTGATGATTATTTTGAGGCGCCCTCTCATAAAACGATTGCCAATTAATTGGGTTCGAATCGTGGGGATTTCCTAACCCAGAAGACGGAGGTCCATGTGGTTGTTCCCCATACGCACTAATTGTACATGTATAAGGTTGATTATAAGCCCTAGCATTAGCGTAAATGTACGATTTCGTTGGGCTATAATCAGAAGTTTCCGTGCTGATGTAAACGGGTGGTTGTTGATTTTTGGAAGGATTTGATAAATGGACATTTGAAACGTGATTTTGGGGGTTTGATTTAAGATCGAGATGGTTTCGCGTTTGATTTTCCGTAACTGGTTCGGTGTTGAAGATTTTTTCGTAGTTTTCAATCAAAATTTCGACAACGATGTTGTAAAATTTTAATTCGGTTATTGAGGCGACCGTTTCTTCTTCTGGACGGAGTAATGTCGGGCCAAAACACACTCCCAAATTACTTATGGTCATTAAGTTTTTATCACTTTTTGCAGCTACCCTAAAAAAAATCAACGCGATCAAAAATTTAATATCACTAATTAATAAAAAATTAGAAATTACCTCGTTAGATGCTTCATAAGCATTTTTAATACTTCAAAATTAATTTTTGGAATTTTATATATCAAGATATGTACATCGTTAACTCGCATTTGTCGCGTTTCTTGTTCTGTTAAAAAAATTATTTTAATAACTCGTTTTTAATTATTTTTATTGTTTTAAATAAACTTACTAACTGCCGTAATAAATCCGTTATGGTACTTAAAAGTCATCAAAGGTTCCGGTAAATTCCTAAGATAACTTTTTAATGCGCTCGTTATTGTTTTGGTTTCCCATTCTTGTGCGTCATCTAAATTGGCAAGTTTATCAATTTTCCGGCGATCCAAGCCGGTATTTAACAGTTTTTGAACTTTCGAAGTCACCCCAACTATCCTATAAATACCCTGCTCTTCCAAACTCCTCCTTTCTAATACTTCTATACATTTCTTAAGAAAATTTATGCCTACGTCATCTAATATGCGTTCTTCAGTATTTTGAGGTTTCCCTGTATATGTGTATGTCTAAGAGACGAAAAGATTTGTATTTATTAACACAATTTTTATATTTAACAATTATTAAATAATAATAAAACAATACTTAAACTAATTTCTAATTGGTATTAGAGCAAAAGAAGAGATATTGTATAAATAGAATTGGTTATAAACGTGCATAGATTGGACTATCGATTCGGACGTTTATCGAAATATTCGGTGATAATCGGCCGAATCGGGGGTTGTTAATAAATAAACTGGATCTTGCTTTGCTTCAAACTAGAATACGGCCGAGTATAGGCAATGCGCTTTTAATATATACAATTTATTTGGATTAGAGCAATTGGAATGCAAATGAGAAGATGAATTATCTTGGAAACCTGAGCAACTCTGTTAGAAATATGGTGTAAATCCTCTATGAGCAAATAAGGGAGAAAAAATGATTCTCGAAAATAAAATTAATTGCTTACACACGTTCATAAAGCCTGAGAAACTCGACTGAACAAAACAGAAGGATTAAGAAAGGATAGAAAACTAAAAACTAAGGAAAGATCCTCTTGAGCAAAATAAACAGATATCTCTTAGTCTTAGAATGATAAAATTTGGCAGCTAGTATCATTGCACTAACATCATAATATTTTATCATAAAAAATCAGTAAGATATCTTAAAAAATTGGATGTTCTACAGTTTTTCAAAATAATCAACGAATTTGTTAATTTTAATACAAATTTAGGTTGGCGTCAAAACTGGATATCTCAAAAACGAATTGAGATATTCACGCATGGATTTATTCTCGGAAAAGTACATACTTTCCTTTATAAATCATAAAAAAATAACCAAAATATCTTGAGAATTCGATTTTTCAAAAAATAATTACTAAAATCATTATTTTTATGAAATATGACAAGTTTAGGTTGACTTCAAATCTTGATATCTCAAAAACGAATTGAGATATTCACGCATGGATTTATTCTCGGAAAAGTACATGCTTTCGTTTATAAATCTTAAAAAAAATAACCAAAATCTCTTGAGAATTCGATTTTTCAAAAAATAATTACTAAAATCATTATTTTTATGAAATATGACATGTTTAGGTTGACTTCAAAACTTGATATCTCAAAAACGAATTGAGATATTCTCGCATGGATTTATTCGCAGAAAAGTACATACCTTCCTTTATAAATCACAAAAAAAATAACCAAGACATCTTGAAAATTCGATTTTTCAAAAAATAATTACTAAAATCGTTATTTTTATGAAATATTACAAGTTTAGGTTGACTTCAAAACTGGATATCTCAAAAACGAATTGAGATATTCACGCAAGATTTTGTTCGGAGGAAAAGTAGATACTTTCCTTTATAAACCACAAAAAACTTAACCAAGATATCTTGAGAATTCGATTTTCCAAAAATTAGTTACTAAAATCGTTATTTTTACGAAATATTAAAAGTTTAGGTTGGGTTCAAAACTTGATATCTCGAAAACGAATCGAGATATTCACGTATGGTTTTGTTTTCGGAAAAGTACGTACTTTCTTTTGTAAACGACAAAAAATTTCATCACGATATCTTAAGAATTCGATTTTTTAAGAACGTATTGAGTTGATTTTCTTCCGAGTACATCACACACTTTCCTTCGTTAATCATAAAAAAATCTCAAGTAATCTTAACAACATGATTTTCCACGATTTAAAATCGTGGAAAATCAATTTCGATTTTTCAAAACGATGAAAGAAATCGTTATTTTCATGAAATGGTGCAAATTTTGGTTCAGTTCAAAACTTCATATCTCAAAAACGAATTGAGATATTCACGTATGGTTTAGTTTTCAGAAAACTACATACTTTCTTTTATAATTAAACAAAATTTAATTAATATATATTTTAAGACTTCGATTTCTTATGATTTTTTAATAATAATCAAAAGGTCTGCTAATTTTATGAAATGCTATAAATCTAGATTGAGTTCAAAACTTTATATCTCAAAAATAAATTGAAATACTCACAAATGGTTTTGTTATCGGAAAAGTACATACTTTCCTTTATAAATCGTAAAAAAATTAACCAAGATATCTTGAGAATACGATTTTTTAAAAATAATTACCAAAATCGTTATTTTTATGAAATATTACAAGTTTAGGTTGGGTTCAAAACTTGATATCTCAAAAATGAATTGAGATATTTACCTAGGGTTTTGTTCTCGGAAAAGTACATATTTTCCTTTATAAATCACAAAAAAATTAACCAAGATATCTTGAGAATTCGATTTTTCAAAAAATAATTACTAAAATCTTTATTTTAATGAAATATTACAAATTTAGGTTGACTTCACAACTTGATATCTTAAAAACGAATTGAGATATTCACGTATGGTTTTTGTTTTTGGAAAAGTAGATACACCTTTATAAACGACAAAAAATTCATCACAATATCTTAAGAATTCGGTTTTTCAAAATGATTAAAGAAACTGTTAACATAAAAAAATCTCAAGGTATCTTAAGAATACGATTTTCTACGATTTTTCAAAACGATGAAAGAAATTGTTATTTTCATGACATGGTACAAATTTAGGTTGAGCTCAAAACTTCATATCTCAAAAATGAATTGAGATACTCGCGAATGGTTTTGTTCTCGGGAAAGTACATACTTTCCTTTATAAATCACAAAAAATTAACTAAGATATCTTGAGAATTCGATTTTTCAAAAAATAATTACTGTAATCGTTATTTTTATGAAATATTACAAATTTAGGTTGACTTCAAAACTTGATATCTCAAAAACGAATTGAGATATTCACATATTGTTTTGTTTTCGGAAAAGTACATACTTTCTTTTATACATGACAAAAAAAAATTCATCGAGATATCTTAAGAGTTCAATTTTTTAAAAATAATTGAATTTGTGATCAATAAAGAATTGTTATTGATATAGCTTTGTAAACAAAATTTCTTTATATTCACTGAAAAATACTATATCATGAATGATGGTTTGCTATATCATTCAATGGGCTGTGCTATATCAGCCTAATAACTGCTAAAAATATGTATACCCTATATACATAATTTTCGCTGACTAAATTATCTCTTAAAATGTGTCGCATCAATTTAGAAAGACACTGTATAACACACATAATCATGGTAGTATCAAGAAAGAATATATTCCTACGCTAAAAGAGTATGAAAAACTGCACCTTATGTTAATAAAATTAACCACCAAAGATCCAAATATAGCGCATATTCATATATACAATATAAGCGCAACATGAGCAACATTTAAAATTTTCTAACTTTGATTTCTTGTATCTTTGCCATGTAAGGTCTTTGACAATTTTTTTTACATGAATTGTCAACACTTTCACTTTAGTATATGTGGTTAAAATTGAGGAGCTCGCATGCAAAACGAGATATATCTGTTTTTAAAAAAGTTTCAGATAACGGGAAAAACTTATAACAGCTTGCCTTTAAAGATATAGGCAATGGGCATCTTTTACATGCTATTAGGGCATAGTATATCTGTTTTTACTTATGACTGAATTTAGCAAAAGGTAGAAGCCACGAAATCAATGGGTACTATATGTCTACATGAACAGCCCAATAATAACGGAATTAGCCATCAAAATAGAAACAAGACATATCAGATAACAGAACAAGTAACTGATGGCATGAATTGAATTGCAGACAGCTCAGGCCGAAGCAAAAAAAACTTCGATGAATGATGATATAAATAGCAGATTGTAAGAATACTATAAAGAGCTAATGAATGTAGTGTATACAGCATTGAGTTGGAATTTTCATCATCAGTTGAAAGCCAGTCAAGAAAACTAGATTCTATGAAGAGTGTTTAGGGCTCGATGAGTTGCCAAAGGAAATGTAGAAAAGATTTGGCTTCACCTAGGCAGCAGTATTTATTATTTTAGCTACGTTATTATGAAGTCTATTTAGTCGTAATTCATCAGCGAAGATTTTTTTTGGTGATTTAAAGTGGTCATCACAAGATATTTATGTGGAAGATTTTATTAAGTAATGGTTTAAATTTTTTTGATAAGTTTTATAAAGTGAAAATATTTTGTATTATGTGATGCACCTGCCAAGACTTCGATTATATAAAAACTCATACTAGATACTCTTATTATGAGAGATGGCATGAACCCAGTTAATGAATAGATAAATACATTAATAATAGAATGGTTTTAAAAGGAACTTTATCTCCTAAATGAATATATAAACTATCGATTATATAAACCAAAGTATTGAGAAGCACCAAGTTGAAAAATCCCTTTTATTTGATGTACCAATCGATTTAATATCAAAATTTCCCATTGATTATATGAATAATGGTTTGAATGTAATGAATTGTTGGATTAGTGGATCATTAAAAACGAAACAACCAGCAGCCAAAGTCAAAGAAATATCCAGTCACTTAGAAAATTTAAAAGATTTTCTACCTAATGAATTTAACAGAAAAACACGATCTCTAAAAGGACTAAGCAAATGGAAAGCCACAAATATTTGAACTTTTCTTGTGTGTAAATTTTACTGCCTGGAAATGTAGCCTTGGTATCGATGAGATGGCAAAAAAAAACATAGACAAGTGTTGATTCCATTGGATTGCAATGGCTTATAAGACCATTTAATGAAACTCACGTGGTCAGATAAATACTAGAACTGTGTCAATTTAGCTCTTTAGACCCAGTTTGTAGAAATAAGGGTAGTGTAACACAATGTAATCTAGAAATAAAAATACTACCTAACTTTTAACATCAAGTGGAAGCAAGTATTCCTCTAACTTTTGTTTCTCCCCCTATTTAATATATACACGTAACATAACACATTATAATACATAATGTAATATATAATATACACATTTCAATAAAATATCTTAAGAAATCCATTTCTCGCGAATTTTTAAAAATATGTAAGGATTTGTTAAAGATTTTGAGATTTTAAAGAACTTGATGTTAATGTGTGAATAAGTAACTCGATTGTTCGCGATTTTTTAATGATTATCTAAGAAATTGTTAATTGACAAATATTCATGTTGACTTTAATAGTGATTATTTCAAAAATGAATAAATATTTTCAAATATGATTTAGTCCATGAAAAAGTACATACTTTCCTCTATCAGTGAATAAGGTTTTATTAAAATATCTTAAGAACTCGATTTTTCGCAATTTCCTAAAGATTATCTAAAAAATTGTTAACTAACAAATATTCATGTTCACTTTAAAAGTGATTATCTTAAAAATGAATAAATATTTTCAAATATGATTTAGTCCACGATAAAGTACATACTTTCCTCTATCAGTGAATAAGATTTCATTAAAATATCTTAAAAACTTGATTTATTGCGATTTTTTAAAAATTATTTAAGAAATTGCTAACTGACAAATATTCATGTTAGCTTTAAAAGTGATTATCTCAAAAATGAATAAATATTTTCAAATATGATTTACTCCATGAAAAAGTACATACTTTCCTTTATCAGTGAATAAGGTTTCATTAAAATATCTTAACAACTCGATTTTTCGCGATTTCCTAAAGATTATCTAAAAAATTGTTAACTAACAAATATTCATGTTCACTTTAAAAGTGATTATCTTAAAAATGAATAAATATTTTCAAATATGATTTAGTCCACGATAAAGTACATACTTTCCTCTATCAGTGAATAAGATTTCATTAAAATATCTTAAAAACTTGATTTTTTGCGATTTTTTAAAAATTATTTAAGAAATTGCTAACTGACAAATATTCATGTTAGCTTTAAAAGTGATTACCTCAAAAATGAATAAATATTTTCAAATATGATTTAGTTCATGAAAAAGTACATACATTCCTCTATAAGTGAATAAAGTTTAATTAAAATATCTTAAGAACTCGATTTTTCACGATTTTTTAAAAATTATCAAAAAAATTGTTAACTAACAAATATTCATGTTAACTTTAAAAGTGATTATCTCACAAATGAATAAATATTTTCAAATATGATTTAGTTCACGAAAAAGTACATACTTTCCTCTATCAGTGTATAAGATTTCATTAAAATATCTTAAGAACTCGATTTTTCGCGATTTTTTAAAAATTATCTAAGAAATTTTTAACTGACAAGAATTCATGTTAACTTTAAAAGTGATTATTTCAAAAATGAATAAATATTTTGAAATATGATTTAGTCCACGAAAAAGTACATACTTTCCTCTATCAGTGTATAAGATTTCATTAAAATATCTTAAGAACTCGATTTTTCGCGATTTTTTAAAAATTATCTAAGAAATTTTTAACTGACAAGAATTCATGTTAACTTTAAAAGTGATTATTTCAAAAATGAATAAATATTTTGAAATATGATTTAGTCCACGAAAAAGTACATATTTTCCTTTATCAGTGAATAAAGTTTCATTAAAATATCTTAAGAACTCGATTTTTCGCGACCTTTTAAAGATTATTTAAAAAGTTGTTAACTAACAAACACCGATTTTAACTTTAAAAGTGATTATCTCAAAACTGAATAAATATTTTGAAATATGATTTAGTCCATGAAAAAGTACATACTTTCCTCTACTGATTAATAAGGTTTCATCAAAATATCTTAAGAACTCGATTTTTCGCGATTTTTTAAAGTTAATCTAATTGTTAACTGACAAAATTGCCTCAACGTATTTTGTGCAAAAAAAATAAATATTACCGGCTCTTTTCCATCCATAATATCCATCCACGATTTTCTATCAGCTTCAGACAAAGCTTGGAATGTATAAATTAACCCCGGTTTTGAATCGACTTGTAAATCGAAACAAAACCGTTTTTCTATCGAATCGGACATCCGTCGAACGCAAGAGGACAAAAATAATTCTTCTTGTGGCGGGACAGCTTTCGACGTTAATTGGTTGTAAGGTAACATTGTAAATTTGTTCGATTCTTTGTCGTAGGTGCAATAATGTTTCGTCCAAGCCGCACCAAAAGCTTCTACAAATAAATAACCCAATAAAATTAACACTAAAAAAAAAAGAAATAATAGATCTTACTTTTCTCGAAAAGATGTAAATATCCTTCCTTTTTCCCCTTAACGTTCCTTAATGGCTCATCTTGGGCTTGCTTCTGAACCTCAGCCATTCGCCTTTTCAATTTTGAACTGTAATCTTCAAAATTGTCGCGCGTCTTTTGTATTTTACATTGCAAATCGTTCATGTAAGGTTTAAAATCGTTCGCTACTTCATAACCCTTTATAAAAAAGGCTGTTTAATTTTATTGAAATTTAAACAAAAAAAAATTACCTGATGGTAAAACGTTAACCAGCTGAACATGAATCCCAGGAGAGTTTCGACGAATTCAAATTTCTTTCTTTCATGAACTTCTTGAATTAAATAAACGTACTCCATGCTCGCATTGTAAAAGTGGCGTTCTGCCATATCTACTGAAGCATCTGCCTAAAAAAATTAAAGAAAATTATTATTATTAAAAGAAAATTTTTATTAAACTCACTCATTTTTTCAATCAAAAAAGAAATTCGATAAATAAAATGAGCACACTCAGATTGATTGAATTGAAAAACTTTAAAGCGGCGATAAAACCCAGGGAATGTAGGTGAGGACAACAATCGGATTTTACGATTGCTTTTGCCCCAAATAATAAAGATGTCATTTAGAGGGAAAAGCGTGGAAATGCCAGTTGCGCGAGCACCCTTCCTCACTACGTCATCAATCGATATTTCGGGTCTACGTCATTATACGATTTAGAATTACGTCATCGTTTTTCTCGCCCGAATCTGATTTGATTACATATGAGTACAGTTTCAAATAAAGATAACAAGATTAACGTGTTTTAGAACCACTCCGATATCGAATTTCAATCGGATAATATTACTGAATTATTTGATCGCATTCTTTGTTAATGCAAGTTGATACTTTAATTAAATTAATTTAATCGTACATAATTTCTCTTAAGTTACGTAATTTTGGTTTCGAGAGTGTTATTTATTAATTTTGTGTTATTCGTTGAAGAAAGTTTTGCAAAGGTTAGCCTATTAGTACGATGGAAAGAGTTGAATGTAGGCCACTTTATTGGATTTATTATTACAAATTGAGATGATGTTCAATTTTGTAGTGATAAATTAAGATTAAGTTTTTTTAAAAGTTTTTCTTAAGACTTCAATGAAAATTTTTAATTTACTGTTAAAGTTCTCGTTAGTGATAAAGTTATAATTAAGTTTTATGAAGTAAATTCAATTTCAAGTTTCTTTGCTGGATGTTGAACGTTCGATTAAAGTTTTGCGTTCCAATGAAGTTCTTAATTTATTTATTACTTGGAATTAAGTTAAGTTTTTAAGAGTACGAATTTTAAACGAAAAGTTAAAAAAATGTTTCTTTGGTTAATTAGTTTCAATTATAATTCATGTATAGCGCAAGATAAGTGCATAGAAAGAGGATCTCTTGTACTCAATTCAGACCACCACCGTTTCGTGATGAACCCTATCAACCTGAGTAACCCTCCAACTACCGGGTAATCATTCCCGTATAAAGGGAGGTCAGGGTCATTGAATGCAAGAGAAGAGGTCTTTCAAAAAAGGGGGCTAATTACCTCTATCGAAAAAAAAATATTAATTACAAAACCAACTCAACCAAAATCGAGTTCAGAATCAGTTAGAAACCCAGTTCGCAAACACACTTAATAAAATTGATAAGTAGACCATTACACGTCTGCAAGATATTATAAGATGGCCAGAAGAAGATCTCTTATAATCGATTGTATACTGTATGCAGTGGTGAAGTTGGAATTAATGAGTACATAACGAGTTTTGAACCTATGAGCAACAAAATGTGTTATATCGTGAGTCTGATCACGAGCACTTGTATGGTAAAATGCAAAATATGATGGGCTAAAACAATGTTTTGGTGATATAGGCAATAAACTATCATGTGCAGAAGCTTAATATTATACATTAAAATAGTGCACAACAAGACATCGTGAGTAGAAACAGAATTGCAAATCTAGCACTATACATCACAGGGCAGCACTAATTATTCTGTGCAGATGCAAAATGTCTTATACAGAAATAACATATTAAACGCAGAGATTATATCTTGCTTGTAAATATAAGTTATGATGAATTAAGATGGTCAGAAGCAAAATGTTAAAGATATTCAACTAAATATTATGATCAAAGATTTGCAATTGGGCACAGATGCAAAATGTGATGAACGAATAAAACATTGTGGTGCTTTGCTCAACAAGAGATCATGTGCAAAATCAGAATTGCAAAATTAGAAACAATATGTCAAATGCAAAATATGATGAGCTAAAACAACGTTTTGGTGATTTAGACAATAAAATATCATGTGCAGAAAGTTGAATATTAAAGATGAGAATACTGTATCATTGCTGGAGAGAAAATATTTAGTGTAGTTGTAAACTTTGCTGGCCGGAAGTAATATCATGGTGATTTGCACAACAAGACATAGTGAGTAGAAAAAGAATTGCAAATTTAGGAGCAAAATATCACAGGGCAGCACTAAATATTCTGTGCAGATGTAAAATGTCTTATACAGAAATGACATATTAAACGCAGAGATTATATATTGCTTATAAATATAAGTTATGATGAATTAGGCATGGTCAGAAGCAAAATATTAAAGATATTCAACTAAATATTATGATCAAAGATTTGCAATTGGGTACAGATGCAAAATGTGATGAACGAATACAGTATTATGGTACTTTGCTCAACAAGAGATCATGTGCAAAATCAGAATTGCAAAATTAGAAACAATATGTCAAATGCAAAATATGATGAGCCAAAACAACGTTTTGGTGATTTAGACAATAAAATATCATGTGCAGAAAGTTAAATATTAAAGATAAGAATACTGTATCATTGCTGGAGAAAAAATATTTAGTGTAGTTGTAAACTCTGCTGGCCGGAAGTAATATCATGGTGATTTGCACAACAAGACATAGTGAGAAGAAACAGAACTGCAAATCTAGGAGCAATATATGACAGGACAGCACTAATTATTCTGTGCAGATGCGAAATATCTTATACAGAAATAACATATTAAACGCAGAGATTATATATTGCTTGTAAATATAAGTTATGTTGAATTAAGCATGGTCAGAAGCAAAATATTAAAGATATTCAACTAAATATTATGATCAAAGATTTGCAATTGGGTACAGATGCAAAATGTGATTGGCGAAAATAATATTGTGGTGCTTTGCTCAACAAAAGATCATGTGCAAAATCGGAATTGCAAAATTAGAAACAATATGTCAAATGCAAAATATGATGAGCTAAAACGACGTTTTGATGATTTAGACAATAAAATATCATGTGCAAAGTTAAATATTAAAGAGAAGAAAACTGTCATTGCTGGAGAAAAAATATTTAGTGTAGTTGTAAACTCTGCTGACCGGAAGTAATATCATGGTGATTTGTACAACAAGACATAGTGAGTAGAAACAGAATTGCAAATCTGGGAGCAAAATATCACAGGGCAGCACTAATTATTCTGTGCAGATGCAAAATGTCTTATACAGAAATAACATATTAAACGCAGAGATTATATATTGCTTATAAATATAAGTTATGATGAATTAGGCATGGTCAGAAGCAAAATATTAAAGATATTCAACTAAATATTATGATCAAAGATTTGCAATTGGGTACAGATGCAAAATGTGATTGGCGAAAACAATATTATGGTGCTTTGCTCAACAAGAGATCATGTGCAAAATCAGAATTGCAAAGTTAGAAACAATATGTCAAATGCAAAAATATGATGAGCTAAAACAACGTTTTGGTGATTTAGACAATAAAATATCGTGTGCAGAAAGTTGAAAATTAAAGATAAGAATACTGTATCATTGCTGGAGAGAAAATATTTAGTGTAGTTGTAAACTCTGTTGGCCGGAAGTAATATCATGGTGATTTGCACAACAAGACATAGTGAGAAGAAACAGAATTGCAAATCTAGGAGCAAAATATCACAGGGCAGCACTAATTATTCTGTGCATATATAAAATGTCTTATACAGAAATAACATATTAAACGCAGAGATTATATATATTGCTTATAAATATAAGTTATGATGAATTAAGCATGGTCAGAAGCAAAATATTAAAGATATTCAACTAAATATTATGATCAAAGATTTGCAATTGGGTACAGATACAAAATGTGATGGGCGAAAATAATATTATGGTGCTTTGCTCAACAAGAGATCATGTGCAAAATCAGAATTGCAAAATTAGAAACAATATGTCAAATGCAAAATATGATGAGCTAAAACAACGTTTTGGTGATTTAGACAATAAAATATCATGTGCAGAAAGTTAAATATTAAAGAGAAGAAAACTGTGTCATTGCTGGAGAAAAAATATTTGGTGTAGTTGTAAACTCTGCTGACCGGAAGTAATATCATGGTGATTTGTACAACAAGACATAGTGAGTAGAAAAAGAATTGCAAATTTAGGAGCAAAATATCACAGGGCAGCACTAAATATTCTGTGCAGATGTAAAATGTCTTATACAGAAATGACATATTAAACGCAGAGATTATATATTGCTTATAAATATAAGTTATGATGAATTAGGCATGGTCAGAAGCAAAATATTAAAGATATTCAACTAAATATTATGATCAAAGATTTGCAAATGGGTACAGATGCAAAATGTGATGAACGAATGCAATATTATGGTACTTTGCTCAACAAGAGATCATGTGCAGAATCAAAATAGCAAAATTAGAACTAATATATTGCAGATAGAGAATAGTAATTAGGTGTATTCAATATTAAAGCCATTTGCATTACAAATCTACGT
Source organism: Onthophagus sagittarius (assembly GCA_036711965.1). Lineage (NCBI taxonomy): Eukaryota > Metazoa > Arthropoda > Insecta > Coleoptera > Scarabaeidae > Onthophagus > Onthophagus sagittarius. The sequence goes on from JASERS010000005.1 coordinate 50,715,441, forward strand.
GGGCAGAAGCTAAATATCATGGATAGGAAGAATACATCATTAACAATAGTAAGTTACTGTGTCCAAATGCAAAAACAATATTTTTGAGATTTGCGCAATAGATCATTATAAGCAGAAGAAGAATATTGTAGATAAAACGAGTATTTCATGTATAGAGACAATATATTATGTGTATTTATAAAATATTAGAGACAATATATCATTGGCAAAAACAATTGATTAATACTATAATGATTTACGCAGTAGAACACCATGAGCAGAAGCTGAATGTTATAGATAAGGATACTATATCATAGATAGGGACAATATATAGGTTGCAGTTGTAAAATATGTTGGGTGAAAGCAATATCATGGTGATTTGTACAACAAGACATATTGAGCAGAAACAAAATAGCAAAGTTAGCAGTCACGAGTCTGAACTACTAGAAAAGGAATTAGATAAAGTGCAAATGATAAAATGATATAAATTTAATGTAAATTATTATGCATGCAAGAAATATCACTTTCCTTCAAAAGTATTCAGAAAGAAACAATAATAAAAAATATTGATTATATGACATTGGATAGCAAATCATATTGATTTAAATTGCCAATATCAATTATTTTCCTATTTTTATTGAACATTTCAGCTTTTCCTATTTGGGAAATGCTTCCGCATGCACTCAATACTGCTTCCGGAAGACTTGACACTGTTTCCAAAGACTTCAAATACTTCCAGAACTCTTGACATGGTTCCAGAAGACTTGAGCTATTTCTAAAAAACTTGAAATACTTCCACTGAATGACTTCAAATGGTTCCAAAAGACTTAAACTGTTGCCAGAAGACACGTTACTGCCTCTAGAAGAAGACTTGACTCTGCTTGAAAAAGACTTGATACTGCTTTTAGAGGACTTAAAATGCTTCCAGAAGACTTGATGTTGTCTCTGGGAAACTTAAAATGTTTGCAGAAAACTTGATTCTAGAAAAATTGATATTGTTTTCGGAAGGTTTGATACTGCCTGTGAAAGACTTGAATCTACTTCCAAAAGACTTGATACTGTTTCTATAGAACTTAAAATGCTTCCAGAAGACTTGACATTGTCTTTGGAAAATGTAAAATGTTTGCAGAAAAAATGATACTGCTTCTAGAAGAATTGATATTGTTTCCGGAAGATTTGATGCTGCCTCTGAAAGACTTGACTCTGCTTTCAAAAAACTTCTAGAGGACTTCAAATGCTTCCAGGAGATAAAAATACTGCTTCTGAAAGTCTTTTCAAAAGGCTTGGAATGCTTTCAGAAGACATGATATTGCTATCAGGAAACTTGATATTGCTCCCAAAAGACTGGAAATGCTTCCAGAAGACTTGATATTGCTTCCAGAAATTTGATATTGCTTCTAGCAGACTTAAAATGGTTTCAGAATATTTGACTGTTTTACCAATTTCAATTAATTTTTTTAATTTTGATGAACTATTAAGCTCATTCCCCAAACAGCTGGCGCTATATGCAAAAATATGCGAATGTTTTGTATATGAAAGAACAATCAACAAACACTCACACATGTGGTATTGGATAGCAAATCATATTGTTTCGAACTTTAATGACTATCTTGTCCAAATCTAAGTATGATTAATGAAGGGGTGCAGTGTGTCTTAGAAGCGCAATAAAATTCAACAAAAATCAAATGCAAAAATATTTTTTTAATAAGTTGTAGTCGTGGTACGTGTTAGGTAATGGTAATATATAGTCGTGGTAGTATAAGGTAAGTGTCCGGATTTGAAATGTTTACAGAAAATCATTCTTTTCGAAGGATTGTAGCGCTTCGCCCACAAGCAACATCGGCAGAGTGAAAATAAAATCGTCTTAAGCTGCCTTTTGTGTAACGGAGACTCCCAAGTTTCGGGGATTAGGGATTCGTTCGGATTGGCTGATGGCGACCATACTGACGTCACGTGATCGCTATCAGCCAATCCGAACAAATCCCCAATCTCCGAAACTTGGGGATCTCCGTCACACAACGATTTTGATTTTGATTTATTAAGTTGATTTAAAAAATTAAAATTTGATTTAAAAATGCTCAAATTGATATTCTAAAACAATAAGAAATAGACCTATTAATCCCTATATTTTTGAAATCAGAAAATATAACGAATTTATTAATTTTGTTTACATCTTTATCAAATTCTTCGTAAAAAAGTGTCCCTATAATGTCGTAAATTATGCTTGATTATGTGCTGGTTTTAAGATATTTTCACTTTTGACGTTTAGCGAAAAAACAAAAAACGATGGCACTTTGAAGATTTCATCATTTTTTTTTAAAGAGATCATGAGATATAAGCTACTTCCGACTTCGAATTTGAACCATCCTGTACATGATACGTAGGTGAAATTGGATTTAATCCAATTCTGGATAATTAAATGTTTTGCTATAACTGTAACTGTGTCATCATTGTTAAGTACTGATAAGATTATTAAATTCTAAATCCATCTCAAACATTAACTAATACGAACACATAATAAACATATAGTTTGATTTCTTTATAAAAGGCTTGAAATTAGTAAAACACTTTCGCTACTACGAAGTCTATTATGAAGTCATTTTTTTACAAAGAACGTCATCAAACTTAAAATCATCCGAGAAGTGTCCCATAATGGTCACAATTTCCTTATTATCCAAGTAAAATTTCACTTTTACAATAACAACTTTCATATTGAAATATTTTAATGTTCTTTTTTCCAATATTCAATTTCTATCTCCGTTACTAAATAATTTTTAAATTAGTTCTGATAGAAATCTGTCTTAATTTTATAACATGATTTTTAATGTTTTAATATACGATGTGGATAACTGATCTTAGTTTGTTTTAAGAAGGGCTATGGACAGATCGGGATACGTGGTATCTCTGTTAAAACTTTGCTAAAACCACTGTTAAGGCGCAACAAAGCATATGGAAGGTTGTTAATAGTTGCCGAAGTATAATACTCAAAAAACAGATCAATCATTCAAAAATAGACTAAACTACAGAGATTGCAAACTAAAAAATCCAATGACACAGCCTTTGTAGAACACAACATCACCACCGGACATGGTTCTCGCTCGCTACCTCTAGACGACCCGTCTTTTGGAGCTGTTTGGTTCTGATTCCTTCACTGTTTTTGGTGGGTTTTGAATTTCTCGCCTTGTCTCTCCTCGGGAATTTTTTTTTCTTCTGGATTAGGTTAGTACCACCGCTGTAGTTACCGCCTTGGTTAGTACCAAGGTCCATAAAGCGTATCGTACCAAGATGGCCAGAGACAGAAGAACACGTTTTGAGGGGTAAGAAAACGAGAGGGGGGTGACGTCACGAAATACGATTTATAGATTTTTAATTTATAACTTCTTTTGTTTGAAACAAGTAAAGTATTTGAAAAAGATGTGGATAGTGTAACAAAACACACTTATTTACTTTGTAAAACTTTAGTTATTTATCTAATTTTAGATAACTTAGATAACAATGTTTTTGCAAAAGGCATGTTTCTGCGTAAGTATTTGAGTTGTGGTTGATTTTTGTGCTAAAAATTCGAAATTATGACGTTATGAAGATATTTGCTGTATTCGTGCAATTTGCAAAAAATTAAATGATAACTGAATGACGTCTTCCACCATCCATTTTGATTTTTGAATTATTAAAGAGTTTTGTAATAAAATGATATTTTAAAGATTTTGATGTTATTTTTAGTGTGTGAGATTTTTTCTTTATTGTCACAATCTTGTCATATAAGGTTCGTGATATGTATTTATGTTTTTAATTTTGGTCACTGTATATTATCTTAAAGAGTGCTAATATGTTGGCGCTATGAGTGGTTATATCACCAAAGTCCTGCTCATCAGTTTGAAGTCTGCCAACTTGTTGGTAGCATGAGCTATTACAGTTCCTCAGACTATATATTATCTCAAAGACAGCCAACTTGTTGGCATCATGAGCTAATACTGTTCCAAACAATGTCAATTATCTTAAAAACTACTAACTTATTGGCAACATGAGCTATTATGCATACAAAATCATGTTCATCAATGCGAAGTCTGCCAACATGTTGACAACATCAGTCATTATGGTTCCACAGACTGTATATTATTTTAAGGGCTACCAACATATTGGCAGTATGAGTGTTTATATCTCCAAAGTCCTCCTCATCAGCGTGAAACTTGACAACTTGTTGGTAACATGAGCTATTACTGTTCCAAATACTGTACATTATCTTATAGACTACTTGAGCTATTATGTCTCCAAAGTCATTCTCAGCAATGTGAAGTCTGTCAACTTGTTGGTAGTACGAGCTGTTATATCTCCAAAGTCCTGCTCATCAGTTTGAAGTCTGCTAACTTCATGACAGCATGAGCAATTACTATTCTACAGACTACATATTATTTTAAAGACTATCATCTTGTTGGCAGGGTGAGCTATTATGTCTCCAAAATCTTGTTCATCAATTTGAAGTCTTCTAACTTATTGGCAACATGAGCTACTATTAATCCAAACATTGCACATTAAAGACTTTATAATAGCATGAGCTATTATGTCTTTAAACTTCTGATGGGTACCGTATTTTGTCATAGCTAGAACTAAAGCTATAAAAAACTAAATTTTTTAGATATGACATGGATATGCATAGATATGACTTAAGCTAGCTTTAAGTAGTGAGTATCAGTAGTGTATTAATACGAGATTATATGAACAAAATAGAGAAATGAATACACTGATCACATCTGATAACTGCAAGAAATCCATTTGTTTGAAAATATCTTTCTATGGCTCCCTTCTCCGCACGCCATCCTTCGTATATAAAATAAATTGTTGACTGAATTACAAGATGTGGGGAACTGATGCTAATATTAAACTTATCAGCTGCATCTCGGAAAGAAGCCGTCTAATGACTAGCTAATCACAGATATGTTAATATGTACTGTTTTTCCATTAATTTTCCATTCCTCTTTAGTGACTACTAGGGCAGGGCGATACCTTCATGATAACAATACTATTCAAAGTGTCGAAAGTACTGAAGTATCCAAATATCAAAGTATTAATAATACTTTAATCACATTGTTGAATAATCACATTGAATATCATCTTCAAAGTATATTAGCTCCCTTGAAGCATTTTAAGACACATCGCGATGTGAATGTTTCTTAATATTATTTATTTATACACAACTCAATTTTTGATGCTTCGATACTTTTGATACTTTGCAGGTATCGAGTATCGATATACCGAGGTAGGTATCGATACCATGGACAAGTATCGATAGTTTGCCCCCAGCACTTACAATTAGTGGTAGAAAAGCATAATCAGCTTTTTTGTATCTCTCGATTTTTAGGAAATGGTATGGTATAACTATATGGTATAAAAACGAAATAATGACAGGGAAGAGGATACTTTAAGCGAATAGGAAGATAATTCGGGTTTTGAATTTTCATAAATTAATTGTTCTTTTTACTAGGAACTATATTAGCATTTTTTATCGTGACATTTTACTTTATACTGATTGTTCTCAAAAAATTATATGAACAAAATCAAAATTCAAACAAAAAACTGTTTTGGAAACTAAAGCACCTACTTTTTTCTTTATATATCTTTTTTAAATATTTTTCTAGCTTAAGTTATTCTAGCTTCTAACCCGTGTTAAGCCTACAAAAAAAAATTTCACTTAATTTCGAGATACAACTCAAAGTGCATATAATAGGGCACGTCAGGGGGGTTTACGGACCTTGGTATTAACCTCATCCAGATTCTTTTTCTCTTTTAGGTTGGATATGTTGAATTACGTTTCTTAGAAAGGCCATTGGATAAAAAGTTCTGGTAAAACTGATACATATTCAATATAGATTCACCATAAAAAATTTCATGTCTCATTCTTCAATTTCAACTCAGTCTCCTTGTAAGTAAATCTTATTTGGTGTAAAATGTTATACTAAATATATTGCAAAGTTATTCTTTATACTGATTTTAAATTAATTTAATTAAATTAATGGGAAAATGAAATTACCTCAATAAACGTATAGCTAGCGCAAATAAAGGCGTTACCTTGTATTGTTACATGAAATTCATTACTTTTTTATAAAAAAAAAAACAATGTAAAGTAAATTACGCCATGAATACACAGGAAAACAGTATTTTTAGTATTAATATAAAAAATGAGATAATTTGCACAGAAAAGCATATATTTATAAAAATATACAAGGACAATTATTATTAAATATGTGCTATTTTCTTAAAAACGTAGTATAAGTAGAGCACGATCTTATTACACAAATTATTTTTAGTAATTTTTTAAAAATTAATATTGGAAAATATTTACAAATATGAGCTAATCCCAAAATATTTAGTTCGCTGTTGACAACTGTCTTTAATGAAAATAAATGGGTACAAACTCATTTAGAGAAAGTGTGGTTGCTTGCGCATTCACTCAATTAAAAGTTGTAACTATAAAAAGCTGAATTTATAAAAAGCGTATAATGGAATATAAAATATTCGAATTGTTATATTAATCAAAATAAAAAAGAAATAATTATTTTTTTTAATAACATCTCATAATATACCCATCTTATCCTTTATTATAGGATTAATTAAAACGTCAGTTTTCTAATATCAATTTCCCTTCTTAAATAATATGTTTTATTCATCTTGAATTATCTATCGCTTTAATAATTGCGTATTTGTGTAATTTATTTTTGAAATCATCAGTTTGCTACAGTTAAGTTCTCATTACATTTAATAGTGTATTAAATAAAATAAAAACTCCACCATAAATAAAAGCTACATTCGTTACAGTTTAATATTCTCTTATTATTTTTAATTAATGTGTCGCTTCAAATAAAAGATCATTTAATTTTTTTTTGCAAAATATTCATAAACTTTTTATCAATCAAATTGAAAAATGTTTTTAAATACACCGTTAAAATCCGTTAGGACGTGAATTTCTTTTATATTCCATATTTGCTTATATTTCTCTTGTATAACAGATGATAGTTGAGTCCCGCCGGCGTCTACATTCACGTTAAGCAGCTGATCAAAACATGAATGCATGGTTTTTTTGTAACAGTAAGTTGACATAAGATTTCCACTTTAACCGTAGACAACGCTTTTCTTGCCTTAAATCCCTATCTTTATTTGTTATCGTCCCATTTGATTTTATGAATACGTTTTGCCTGCTTTTTCGTACCTTCTTTTGTATTCTTCGACATTCCCCCTCGTTCTCCTCGAGATTTTTTTGCAACAAAAACTATTTTTCATATCCTTACTTTATAACAATCGGTATCACCGAAATAGTTGTTAACAGAACTGTTCTAATCTTTTTCCATCATTCCCTTGAAAATTATTTCACTAGCTTGTCTTTAACGTAAAGCAGTTCTAATTATTGAAGTTGAAGTAATAGTAGATGGTCTATTTGCTTGGAAGTGCGTATTGCTTTAAGTACGTCTTTTGGTTTAAACAGAATCACAACTACACTCCGACATCTAAGAATTTTTCACCCTCACTCGGTTCTCATTGTTTTTCTTGTGACGGGTGTTATTTGCTAATAACAACGCTAATATTAAAGAACTTCATAATCCTTACATCTGTATTCAGGCACTCAATATGCTGCTCGCGACGAAGGTGGTTTCGAACTTACGTCTGCTGTTATAGCAGATATAAAAAAATGTACTGCAAATAATCCAGTCAATAATTGTCAGAATCGAGCAGAAAAGATTAAGAATTAATAGAATCCACCTCTAATCACATTATTACATCATTTGCATAACAAAGTTCATAGTCTCATGATACTCTATTTTTTATTGGTTTTGGATGTATTGCTCATAACCATACAACTATCAATCTATGAGTGGTTACAATCTGGACAATTTTGGATATGCGTCAATGAGTTCAGTCTCTCAAACAATTTTTGAATAAACCGAATTACAACATGTAACAAAATTGTACCTCGGATCATCCAGGTGTGTTGTACTTTGTACTGGACCATGGTACAATCTATTTAAACATTGGTGTTAGCATTTCATGCAAACATGTATAAAACCAACATTTTATTAATTGCAAAATGTTTTCAGATAGTACTTAATGATATCTCATAGCAATCTCGGAAAGGAAAGATCGCCTGTGAATATTCTAAATTTAATCGGCGTCATCAAATTTTGAAAAGTAACAAGACCTGTGATGCAACTTCCTCAAGCTGGAGCTGAGGTGCTCCAGTTTGAGGAAGTTGACTGTGCTCCAATACAATCTCAACATCATCAAATGCGTTTTGTGGAAACTCGCTTATCACACCGGAAATACTAACCCTATATCCGCTAGCACCTCCTCAAACACATTTAGGGGATATTCTTTTTTAGGAATGTGCTTGCTACATAAATATGTATGAAGACCATTAGAAGAACTTCCAGTGCATATTATTTTATTTCTATTGGGAAATGATGCCAAATGAAGTCGGGTCATTAAGTTGGATTAAGCTGAGTTGAGTTGCGTAGAGAAAATTAGTATCCGAACGAAGGAAAAGGTAAGAAAATAAAATCTTGGGAGGAAATGAAAATGAATGTGAGAATAAAATGAAAAGGCATTGTAACAGGAACAAAGGTGAGGAACATAACAGAAGCATAAGAGAATTGCAGATAAATACCAACCAGAAGCCTAGAAGCTTAGAGTATGATCGAAAAAAATTTAGCGAGTAAGAGTATAGATATTTTAATAGTGTCAGAACTGAACAAAAGAAAAGTGGAAGCAGCAAATTGATTTAGTAACAAGAACATAGACGTAGCAATAAAAATAATTGACAGAAACATCAGTACACATCATTGGGGGTAGGGGAATGATATGAAGCGGTGAAAACTGATAAAGGGCTATGCATGGGATGTTATCTAATGCCAAACGAGCCTTTGGAGGCATATGAGATCAAGTTAAGCAGGACGGGAGAAGTAAGTAACAGATATAAGGGAAAAACGCAGGTTAATTGCAGAATTAGGCTGAAATAATCCCAAACACACGCAATACTGTCTATGGGAAGAGGAGGAGCACTAACAGTAAACAAGGCAGGATTTACTGTTGGAACGAAACAGTTGGAGAAATTGAGAGGGAAAATAGAAGGAGCGACAATGAGCTGGAAAATATAAAGGCAAGAGCGTATTGGGTTGGGTTGGGATGACATTGAGGAGTGAGATAAAAGGAGCTAAAAGAGAGGGTTTTCGAAGGATGTGCGATGTGTTGGAGAAGGATATGGTGAGCGGACGTCTAAAGGATAGCAATGAAACGGACAAAAAATACACCCAATTTAGTCTTGTTAGATGAAGAAATAAAACAAGAAAAGAAACAATAGGCGCAGGAGAGCAACAAATACATGGAGTAGAACTAATGAGTGGAGAGGTAACAAAGGAGCAGATTATAAAGCTGACGGAATTACAAAAGGAGCAAAGAAGGAGGGCGGAAGAGCAACAAAACATGGAGGAGAACTAATGAGTAGGGAGGTAATAAAGAAGCAGATTACAAAGCTGACGGAATTACGACAGAGATAATTAAGGATACGATGATGGTAGATGCAGCAAAAGTGGCTGTTGTGCATGATAGACTATTAAATGATAATAAATTCCCAAATATATGGAAAGAGGGATGATTTTGGTGCTTTTAGGGAAAAGAAAAAGAAACCGTAAAAAAGCTTATAGGCCACAATAAAAGCCTAGGAGACTTTCGAAAGAACAATATGGCTTTGTGAAAGAAAGATCAATTGTACAGACGATTGATGAGGTTGTGGAAAAGGCAAGGGACCTAGAAAGATTTAGGAGGTGAAAAAGGAAAAAGTACATGCTGATCACTTTGAAAGTGCGAAACGCCTTTAGAACTATGCCATGGACATAGATAATAGAGAGTATGAAAGATAGAGGACTATCAGAGAACCTAATATGATGTATAAAATAATACTTCAACAACAAATATGCTGAATATAACGGAAGGAGGATCAGATCACGATGGGTTGCCGCAGGAGTCAATTTTGGAACCAACTTTATGGAACGTTTTCTTTGATAGGATCCTCACAAAGAAATGGGAAAGGGAAGTAAGTCTTGTCTCATACGTCGCTCATGATCGCGTCATGATCGCTCAAAAACCATCACCATGATCGCAGAAGAAATGTCGAAAATGGGCATAGAGCTGGCACCAGAAAAAACGGAGGTGGTCCTGCTGAAGACACACTGGAGTGGTGGAAATGGATTTGGAATTGACAACGGAAGCCCACAAATATGATGATCTCAAATAAAGAGCACACATCCATTATGTCAGAAAAAAAGCGCAGAGAACACCGCAAGATCTTCAACGGGTCATGAGCAATACGCACGAACCAAGAAAACACAAAAGAAAGCTACTAGGGGCAGTCACATGGTCGCAAATGCTTTATGCATGCGAAACATAGAGCGATGCACTCACAAAAAAGCAAAATGTGAAGAAACTTGCAAGTGTACAAAAGTAAATCTTGATAGAGACAAGCTGTGCTTACCGAACAGTGTCAACGAAGGCACTCGAGGTGGTGTTGGGCGATTCGATGCCAATATATTTCATGGTAAAAAGAAGAGGAAGAGGGAAAAACGAGGATGAACAGGAAAGATTGGAAAGAGATCATGAAGGAGTAGGAGAACATATGGTATGAAAAAATCGAAAAGGCAGAGTTGACGAAAAGGATAATACCTGAGAAATAAACAAATGGATAATTACTGGACCAAAGTGTTAAATGGGTATGGATACTTCAAAGCATATCTACACAAGCATGCTAGCAACAAGACAAATAGATGTATGCACTGCGAAGAAACTGATGATGTAGTGGGAAGAAAACATAATGGATATGATCGAGTGTGATCCCTGGTTTGGTTGGGATCACACCTGAGATAATGAAAGATGCAACAGATGTAGTCAAGCATAAATTGACGGAATTATGCAATAATCTAATCAGGGAAAACATCTTTCCGAATATCTGGAAAACTGGTGAACTAGTACTAGTAGAGAAGCCGGGGGATGCCAAAAGTTACAGACCTCTTATCAAAAACAGATTGAAAGAAGAAATAGCAGTAGGGGGTGGGCTGTCGAAGAATCAGTATGGTTTCATGAAAGGGAAGTCGACCGTGAATGCCGTAGAGGCAGTAATTGAAGAGGCCAAGAAAACGGATCGGTTTAATAGAGGCAAGAGAAGGAAATGCATACTAATTACGCTCGATGTTAGAAATGCTTTTGGCTCGGTCCCATGGGAGCATATAATTGAAGCGTTACGTAGAAAGAAAATTTCCAAATACCTGCAGAACATCATAAAATCATATTTAAGCAGAAGAACGATCGAATATGATGGTAATACATACATAATAAATAGAGGAGTCCCACAAGGTTCTGCACTGGGCCCTATATTGTGGAATATTGTCTTTGACCAGATCCTGGAATTGGAGGCAGATAACAGGAGAGTAAAACTCATCGCATATGCCGACGACCTGGCAGTTGTAGTAAGCGGAAGGGAGATTGAGGATATTGAACGAACTGCTCAATTAGTACTTGACAAAATTGTGGAGAAGATGAAAGAACTGGATTTAGAGGTGGCTCCGGAGAAAACAGAAGCCGTACTGATAAGGAGTTAGAAATGCGGCAGAGAGGCTCTAGTCAGAGTTAAAGATGAAGTTGTGCAATCCAAAGATTCCCTTAAATACCTTGGCGTGATAATTGGAAGAGACTTAAAGTGGAGAGCGCATATAGAATATATTGAAGGAAAAACGAATAGAACGGTGAATGCTCTGAATCGAATCATGGGAGCGACATATGGACAGAAGAGGATGATGATAGCCACAGTAATATATTCGCAGATCTTTTATGCATCGAAGGCATGGAACGAAGCTTTTAAAATTAAAAAATATGTAAAGAGACTCACAAGAATTCAAAGAAGAATACTTATTAGAATCACTAGTGCGTACAGAACCATATCGACAGAAGCACTACAGGTGATGAGTGGTACATATCCAGTAGACTTGATGTACCAAAGGAGAAAGGCGGCAACGGAAGATAACATTAAGAAGAGTGAGATAACACAGCAACTTAATCGCGAATGGGAATGTAGATGGTCTGTAGACACCGGAAAAGCCCAATGGACAAAGAGATTATTGCCACAGATCACACCATGGGTTACAAGACGCTGGGGAGAGATAAATTATAGTTTGAGCCAGTTTATCAGTGATCACGGGTGCTTCAAAGCATATCTATATCTACATAAAAGAAAGGATGACGAAAAATGCGCTTATTGTGAAAGGAGGGATGATGTTGAACACACATTCTTTGAGTGCGAAAGGTGGAGAGACATAAGAAGCACAACAAATGAGAAACTGGGAAAGACCATGACACCAGATAATTGCATATCAATTATGCTACAGAGTGAGAGTTAATGGAAACTGATGGAGGAGATGATTAACGAAATTGTGAGGACCAAGGAAAAGGAAGAGAGAGAGTGTGAGGAAGGGACTTGGAAGGGGAGAGGAGGGGTATCTAGGCGTCCCTCCACTGACCGGTGACTGAGCCAGGGAAAACCGACGATGGCCCGAGGGATTCGGTGAGGACGAGGAAAGGGGTTTTTAGTGAGTTGCACACTATCTGGCCGCTCAAGAACTTCAGGCCGGATGTCCGTTTAGCAGATTTTCCACAACCTCGTAAAAAAAGGATATGATTGGTGGTTGAGAGAAACACTGAGGACGAAAAATTTTATAAGCAACATTCTGGAAAGCGAAGAAGCGAGGAAAGTATAACATTGTAGCACAATATGTGAGGGAGGGATTAGCATGCAAGGAAGATGCTATTATCTACATGGTGTGAGAAGAGGAGGGAGGTCTCGGAGAGAAGGAGATGGAAAGGGGGAGCGATTCCAGCCCCTTCTCCTCAGGGTAGGTGTAATATTGCTCGATAAAGAATTGAAAAGTTATTATTTTCTTTTATTATCTTCATATATGTATACTGGCTGATTCAATGGCTGGGAGGTGCACACGGGCGAACCATTATCGAAAGGAGCAAGATTGACAAGAGAGGAGAACGTGAACATGGGGAAGATAAGAAGGGGGCGTTCCAACCCCCTCCCGGGTGCGTATATGTGAAAGGTATTAACCGGAAATATTTGTTTTCATGACCTCTGCGAGATACCAAGAACCATCAATTGGGAGGCGCGGATTTTCTGCATTTGTTGTAATCATGACTTGATAAATTGATGATAAATCGTACCTTCTTCGTTTATAATGTACAATTAAGTGTACATCATAGTACAACACGTGTTATTTTAAAGATTTTCAGATCTTTTCAGAGCCAATTCGTTCTTTGAGCTCATTACAGTTTTTTTCTTCAGCTCAGAACACCAATACTTATTTTCAAAATCCGGCGTCTATCATGGAAATCAATGTTTGTTGTTTTGAATTTATCAATGTCGAAATTTTCAAGCAGACTTAGTTTGAAGCGTTTGTTCTGTTTATGTAATAAAGATACATTTTGTTGGATGTCGAAAATGTGACTGTAAGTCAACATATATTTACCGAAGTTAAAGTTATTATTTAGTTATTATCGGAATTTTTATTACTTTATGAAGATAACAATTTTCTGTATTAAAAGCATCAGTTGTTAATATCACGTTGGAAGGTTTGGGATGCAAAATATGTAGGGATTTAGATAATAGATTTTTAGCACGAGAAAAAGAGTCAATACGCTTATCTGTCCACATGGTAATGTGTTTTTGATTCTTTTTGTAAAGAGTGATGTAAGAGACTAAATATTTCACAAAAATTTAATACATATCTGTAATATAAATTGATTATTCCCAGAAATCTCCGATTTCTTTAAGATTTCGAGATAATCTTTCAAAAAGTCGTCTAAGGCAAATTAAGTTTTCATTTTAATCTTTACCGGCAATAAGAAAATCGTTCAAGTAGAAAAAAAATGAAATTTTTACTTCGTTAATAATTCGCTGATATATTTGTGCTGTTTTTCTTACACCAAACAGCATTTTTGTGAATTCGCAAACTAAAAACCAGACGTGATAGCATAATCAATAAAAAACAGGAGGATCACTTTTAACTCAATCATCGGATTTTTGTTTAAAATTACAACTAAAATCAATCATTAAAAATTAATTTTAGATTGATGAGATATAAAAGTAGGTTACATACTTATGTAACTAATACATTTCCGCCCACAATAAAATTTACTCTTTCACATTCAATATGGAACAAAAAAAAAAGTTTTAAATCTAATAAAATAATCTTACCTCTTGAAGTACAGTGTTCTGTTTCTTATTGGTAAGGTTCAAGTACCTCTCTTGACTGGCACAGAACTTAGCCGTTTGCTTATCGAACTTTTTCTTCCCGACTTTGACGCCGCCAATGTGTTTTTTGCGAAAATCTTCAAGTGGCGTTACCACCAGAGTGTAGGCGTTTTCTAACTGCAATAAATTCATTCAATTTTAAAACGATTAAAATATTTAAAACGACGTCTGTTTTGAATTAAGTCTTTGTTTGAAATATCGTTTGCTTAAGAAAAGAAAATATGGGCTAGTGCACTTGTCGTGAAATGTAAAACAAGTTAGAAGTGTTACGAAACGACGAAGATGCTTCCAACGTTAAATGTCAGGTGGAGATTTTTTTGTAAGCAGGGTCGGATTATGGTATGAACGATTGTTCTTTAATCGAATACATTAATGTTTTTAAAGAAATATGAAAATGCGAAATTAAAATTATAAATAACCAACATAGCTATATAGCACCAAGAATAAAATTTGTACTAAACGTTTATCATTTCAATTAAATTTGCTTCATAGTGTAAAATGCAAAGGACTTTAAATAGGAAACTACATCATCTATTTCATACACAGCTGGTGACTTATAAAACATGGATTTCCAACGGCAGCAGTAATTTTATAAGGTAGATTAAACAAGTTATGAGCTTATTTTTATCCATTAATTCATTTCATTGAATTTTTCATTTTTATTTATTTTAGTTTAAATTTATTATTTTAAAATATCCAGGAAACAATTTTTGTAGATTTTTTTGGGAGCTGGGCATGCTCCCCAAAAAACCAACTTAGGTCCAGAACTCCAATTAAAAAAAAATCATCAACACCAGTTTCAAATAATCCTATTCATCATAAACTGAATCTAAATCAAGTTAGAAATAAACTTACTACCAAACGGTTAATATAAATAAAAAAAGACGTGAGATCACGAACTCATTATTATATTTTTATTTATCTTGAAAATACTTTGAAGATGATCATCACATTACACTGGAAGTCGATCTCAACTTCGTTATTAAATGGAATAGTGCCTTGTGTTATCAATGGGAGCTGAATAATCAAGGAAATATTGACGATGCTAATATTGAGTTTAAACAAAGTTTAGATACCGGTAATCTTGAAATCACCGTTGAGAAAGTTTTTGAAACATCACACGTAACTACTGCAATTTTAACCAATCAAGGTCCAACCATTTCCGTTTTTAAATCATTAAACAAATTTGGGTCACCGAAATGAAGAAAATGAGAAATTAAACAATCCAAATCGCCAATAGATACAGAACCAAAGTCTTCCTCAACCTTTCTTATATTGCGACCCATAAAACACCAGAAAAAAGTTAGAACGACCCATAATTCGGAATTTTTGATAGTGATACATCTCATCATTTAGATAGTTGAGTTATAAAATTGATAACTCGAATACAATTTGAGATACTCAAAAATCGTTTTATTTACTGAAAAGAGTATATATTTTTCCAACACAAATACAAAAAACTTTATCAAGATCTTAAGAATTCGATCGATTTTTCAAAAATAATTACGGAAATTTTTAATTTTATGAAATGCTATAAATTTAGATTTAGTTCAAAATTTAATGTTTTAAAAACGAATTAGGATATTCAAGTATGGGTTTGATCTCAAAAAGTGCATACTTTCCCTCATAAATCATAAAAAAAAATCATCAACGTATCTTAAAAATTTGATTTTTACGATTTTTTAAAAGTCAGTTCAAAAATTGATATCTCAAAAATGAATTAAAGATACTCACGGAGAGATTTGTTCTTGAAAAAGTGCACACTTTCCTTTATATATTACAAAAAAAGTCGTCAAGATATCTTAAGAATTCGATATTTTTTCGTTTTTTCAAAAATGATTAAGAACACATTTAATTTTATGAAATTCAACAAGTTTAGGTGGAGTTCAAAACTTGATATCTCAAAAATTAATTGAGATACTCACGCATCTTTTATTCTCGGGAAAAGTGTGTACTTTTCTTTATAAATCACAAAAAAAATCATCACGATATCTTAATAGATTTTTTACAAATTTTCAAAAATGATCAAAAACATTTTTAATTTTAAGAAATGCTAAAATTTATGTTGAATTCAAAACTTGATATCTCAAAAACGAATTAAGATACTTATGCATGGATTTGTTCTCGGAAAAGTGCACACTTTCCTTAATAAATCATAAAGAAAATCATAAAAATATCTTAAAAATTCTATTTTTTGAGATTTTTCAAAAATGATTAAGGAAATTTTTAATTTTATGAAATACCACAAATTTAGGACGAGTTCAAAACTTAATATCTCAAAAATGAATTAAGATACTGACGAAAGGATTTGTTCTTCGAAAAGTGCACACTTTCCTTTATTAATCACAAAAAAAAATCATCACAATATCTTAAAAATTCCATTTTTTTAAGATTTTTCAAAAATGATTAAGGGAATTCTTAATTTTATAAAATGCTTCAAGTATAGGTTGAATTTAAAACTTGATATCTCAAAAACGAATTGAGATACGCACGAATGGATTATTTTCAAAAAAGTGCACATTATCCTCTATAAATCACAAAAAAAAATCATCACGATATCTTAAGAATTTGATTTTTAAAAAATTTTCGAAAATGATTAAAAAAATTTGATTTTTATGAAATGTTGAGATTGAATTCAACACTTGTTATCTCAAAAATGGATTAAGATACTTATGCATGGAAAGTTCTCGGAAAATACTTATGTACACTTTTCTTTATAAATGACAAAAATTAAGATATCTTAAGAATTCGACTTTTTATAGAGATTCTGAAAAAAATTAGATGTCCTTTTAATTTTATGAAATTTATTATTATATATTATTTTTATTATTATTTTTCTTCATAAACCTCAAAAAAATGATTATGGACATTCTTCACAAAAAAAATCATCAAAATATCTTAAAAATCCCATTTTTTAAGACTTTCGAAAAACATTTTTAATTTTATGAAATGCTACAAGTTTAGGCTGAATTCAAAGCTTAGTATCTCAAAAACGAATTAAGATATTTATTCATGGATTTGCTCTCGGAAAAGTGCACACTTTCCTTTATAAATCATAAAGAAATTCATTAAAATATCTTAAGAATTCGATTTTTTAAGATTTTTCAAAAATTATTAAGGGAATCTTTAATTATATGAAATGCTATAAGTTTAAGTTGAATTTAAAACTTGATATCTCAAAAACGAATTGAGATACTCACGCATCTTTTATTCTCGGGAAAAGTGTATACTTTTCTTTATAAATTATAAAAAAAATATCAGAATATCTTAAGAATTAGATTTTTTACAAATTTTCGAAAATGATTAAGAAAATTTTTAATACTATGAAATACCACTTGTTGGACAATCTTCACAAAAAAAATCATCGAAATATCTTAAAAATTCCATTTTTTAAGATTTTCGAAAAACATTTTTAATTTTATGAAATGCTACAAGTTTAGACTGAATTCAAAACTTGGTATCTCAAAAACGAATTAAGATATATATTCATGGATTTGCTCTCGGAAAAGTGCACACTTTTCTTTATAAATCATAAAGAAATTCATTAAAATATCTTAAGAATTCGATTTTTTAAGATTTTTCAAAAATGATTAAGGGAATCTTTAATTATATGAAATGCTATAAGTTTAAGTTGAATTTAAAACTTGATATCTCAAAAACGAATTGAGATACTCACGCATCTTTTATTCTCGGGAAAAGTGTATACTTTTCTTTATAAATTATAAAAAAAATATCAGAATATCTTAAGAATTAGATTTTTTACAAATTTTCGAAAATGATTAAGAAAATTTTTAATACTATGAAATACCACTTGTTGGATATTCTTCACAAAAAAAATCATCGAAATATCTTAAAAATTCCATTTTTTAAGATTTTCGAAAAACATTTTTAATTTTATGAAATTCTACAAGTTTAGACTGAATTCAAAACTTGGTATCTCAAAAACGAATTAAGATATATATTCATGGATTTGCTCTCGGAAAAGTGCACACTTTTCTTTATAAATCATAAAGAAATTCATTAAAATATCTTAAGAATTCGATTTTTTAAGATTTTTCAAAAATGATTAAGGGAATCTTTAATTATATGAAATGCTATAAGTTTAAGTTGAATTTAAAACTTGATATCTCAAAAACGAATTTTGATACTCACACATCGCTTTATTATCGAAAACGTGCTTACTTTTCTTTATAAATCACAAAAAAACATTAAGATATCTTAAAAATTTCATTTTTCAAAAATGTTTAAGAACATTTTTAATTTTATGAAATACCACAAATTTAGGATGAGTTCAGAACTTAATATGTCAAAAATGAATTGAGATACTCACGCAAGGATTTGTTCTTGCAGAAGTGTATATTTTTCTTCAAAGATCTCAATAAAATGATTATGGATATTTTTATTTTTACGAAATGCTACAAGTTTAGGTTTACTTCAAAATTTGATATCTCAAAAATCAACTGAGATACTCACGCATCAATTTATTCCCGCAAAAGTGTATACTTTTCTTTATAAATTACAAAAAAAAACATCAAGATATCTCAAAAATCCCATTTTTTTTTTTAATTTTTCAAGAATTATTAAGAAAATTTTTAGTTTTATGAAATACTACAAATTTAAGACGAGTTCAAAACTTGATATCTCAAAAATTAATTGAGATACTCACGCAAGGATTTGTTCCCGGAAAAGTGCATACTTTTCTTTATAAATCACAAAGAAAAACATCAAGATAACTTAAAAATCCCATTTTTTTTTTAATTTTTCAAAAATTATTAAGAAAATCTTTAATTTTATGAAATATCACAAATTTTGGACGACTTCAGAACTTAATATCTCAAAAATGAATTGAGATACTCACGCAAGGATTTGTTCTTGCAGAAGTGTATATTTTTCTTCAAAAATCTCAATAAAATGATTATGGACATTTTTATTTTTATGAAATGCTACAAGTTTAGGTTGACTTCAAAATTTGATATCTCAAAAATCAACTGAGATACTCACCATCAATTTATTCCCGGAAAAGTGTATACTTCTCTTTATAAATTACAAAAAAATATCAAGATATCTTAAAAATTCCATTTTTTTAATTTTTCAAGAATTATTAAGAAAATTTTTAGTTTTATGAAATACCACAAATTTAAGACGAGTTCAAAACTTGATATCTCAAAAATTAATTGAGATACTCACGCAAGGATTTGTTCCCGGAAAAGTGCATACTTTTCTTTATAAATCACAAAGAAAAACATCAAGATACTTAAAAATCCCATTTTTTTAAAAATTTTTCAAAAATTATTAAGAAAATTTTTAATTTTATGAAATACCACAAATTTAGGACGAGTTCAAAACTTGATATCTCAAAAATGAATTGAGATACTCACGCAAGGATTTGTTCTTGCAGAAGTGTACATTTTTCTTCAAAAATCTCAATAAAATGATTATGGACATTTTTATTTTTATGAAATGCTACAAATTTAGGTTGACTTCAAAATTTGATATCTCAAAAATCAACTGAGATACTCACGCATCAATTTATTCCCAGAAAAGTGCATACTTTTCTTAATAAATCACAAAAGAAAAACATCAAGATATCTTAAAAATCCCATTTTTTAAGATGTTTCAAAAATGTTTAAGGAAGTTTTTAATTTTATGAAATACCATAAATTTAGGACGAGTTCAAAACTTGATATCTCAAAAACGAATTGAGATACTCACGCATCAATTTATACCCGGAAAAGTGCATACTTTTCTTTATAAATCGCGAAAGAAAAACATCAATATATCTTAAAAATCTCAAAAAAATCTCTCTCTTTTTAAATATCTCAAAAATTACTAAGAAAATTTTTAATATTATGAAATACCACAAGTTTAGGTTGGGTTCAAAACTTGATATCTCAAAAATGAATTGAGATACTCACGAATAGTTTTGTTCTCGGAAAACTGCATACTTCTTTGAAATTTATGACCCATTTTATATGTTTATATGTTATGTGTTGCGACCCATGGGTTGGGAAACACTTGTCTACCATATATACCAAATGTAGGCATTTCTTTACATTTGAATCCACTATTTTAATGTAATTGTAGATAATTCTTATTATTTTCAAGTCAAAAATCGCCTCAAGAACTGTTTGCCAAATTTCTAGATAATAAACTCATCGATTTGATTGTTAAATTTATCAACAAGTACGATGCTCAAATCTTTTTTGAGCAAATCTTCGATTGAAGCCATTTGCATTGAAAAGGTTTTTCAGTATTCTTTTATTGAGTGGTTATCATTACGTTTCTCGATGGAAATTGTACTGATCAAGTCAACCAGACCTAGGTGTTCAAATTATGTAACAATTTCTTCCAAGATTATAGACGTCGGTTTTTGGCAATACGGATCCAATACAAAAAAAACTGTCTGAATTAACATTAATTTCGAAGTTTCTGTTAAAGCACAATGTACACTAAGTGATTAAACTAATTATTGTTCGTTGTTCTCTTTCTGCAATGTCACCCTCCAACCTCCAATATTATGGCTATAGTTGGGGAAAAAATTAGGTTGGTTTTGAAAAAGGAACTAGATCTGCTCGTTTCATTTCACTACCTACCGTTAAAGCTGCCTTTAGTGCGAGAGATAATTTGATATTTGTGTATTGGGGATTTCGTTCTGATTGGCTGATGGCAAAAGTCCTGGCGTCACTTGGTCGCCATCAGCCAATCCAAACGAAATACCTGATTCACAAATACCCAATTCTCCCTCGTACTAAAGGCAGCTTAAATCGTGCGGTATTTTTAAAATTTCTAGTTACTCTATTTTTCATAAGATGACATTTTTACTCAAAACTTCCAAATATTCGACGTTTATCATCAAATTTTTTGTATGGGCGTGCAACACTCAGAGCATCCACGTATTTGGCGCTTATGGAAGTGAGTCCTTGCATGTTTTTCAAACTTTGTAAGGGGGGTAGACCAATTGCCAAGTTCTTTTCCAAAATATGGTCATTAACTTTGTTGTATAAAATTATTTATATTCCAGAATTGGTCGTGACAAAAGACAAGAGGACCATGAGCAATCGCATTAACTAAATAATTGTTATGTATCTGAATTGACTCCATGAAGTTATGCTGTTATTTGGTTCGATATGGTATTATTCTGATATATCTCTATAAATGGTGATGTTCTGTCGATATGCTCATTGAAGGATAATGTGTCAAACCACACTCCAAGATCTTTTACTACTGAGATCACATAATCAAAAAGGATAGTATTACGTTTTTGGCTGTATGTCATTTCCTGACATTTAAGAGTATTTGGAGTTAACTTGTTAAAACAGCATAAAAAAAGTTTGTCTAAATCTATCTAGAGTAATTCCGAGTACTCCTCACAGCTAACAGATCTATTTGATACGCACTGAGTGCCGCTGAGTAGGTTGGATTGCTTGGATATGTTGGGTGGACCTTTGCAAAACTGATAGTGTTAGTCAGCTATACGAGCATTAGTGTAATTTTTCATGTCACGTGTGCTTAAAAAGTGTGGAAAAATGTTCCAAAACTCAAACATTTTTGACTGGGACGACAGGGATGTTCTGAATCAGTACCTTTCGTCTTAAACTTTCACCATCGCATCATAACTCACTTCTGAGATACAGGAAGAGACTCTATCGCACTCACTATCAATTTGGGCAGTATTAAGATTGACAGCTAAAGCAAGAAGATACATTTCTTCAAAATAATCGACAAACATATTAATCACAGTCTGCAGATCAAAAAAAAAATTTGCATTATGTTTGAGAAGATTTGGTGAGACCACCTGTATCTTGTCATATTAACAAAACTTCAAAAACTCTTTAAGTCTACTTTCATTTTATGTTACAAGGACTTCCACGGTTTTGTTCAATTAGATAATTTGTGGTAATGTTTTTTAGTTTAGACATTCGCTTTAGATTAGGGGAGTACCACAAACGATATTTAGCCAGTATGTGTCTTGGAACATTCTTAAACTGATCACAAAGATACCAAATAATTCCAGTTAACACTCAACACTGCACTGTATAGATCAGGGGCAGGTTAGCTCTTTTGTCGTTGAAAACACGGCTGGATGAAAATTGTCTTCACGAACTTCGACAGATTCGTAGTGTTAAGATTCATGTGTTACTCAGCAAGTATCAGATTGAGTGTTCCATCTATGATATTACTCACGTTATTTAATTGTACAAGACAAAAAGTTACGAAGGCTAGCAGCTCGATCATGGTTTATGATAGTAAGTGATGGAATAAGTGATCTAATATATTATCAAATGTGATCAAATGTGATCAAATACGACCATACGACCATAATACGACCATACATTGCTTCAGGTGTACCAGACTATATTCACTTCTTAAATACTGCCTTGATGTACTTCCATGCTAACAAAAAGAAAAATAGCAAAATTCTACCCACCTCACCTCAATTTTGATGAGATTGTGTTATAGTTTTTATATCAAATCACAAACTGGTAGATTTTTCGATTTAACATCCATGTCATATAATGATTTTTACAAATATACTCCATATAACTTTTGAAAAAATCGTGTTACTTTTGATTCATAAATTTGACAATTTCTCCTAACAAATATTTCCTATAAATTCCCATATTTGGTGTTTTATATTCTTATAAAATACTACAATCTCAAAGTTAACTTTAACGTACATATCATATCGTATAAACCTGACAAAGGTGCTTAACACAGTCCTGCTCAAAAAAACTCATTAAAAAATTTTTAAAAAACCAAGTTTAATTTTTTTTTATGATCTGACACACACATTTTATTTTATAGATTGATCCTAAAAAATAAAAATTACTCAAGTCACAATACGTAGGATGAAATTGTCTAAGGTTCGCGTGACTCATCCTATTTTCACAAGAGAAAGTGTTGAAATTACGATTGTTCAAGAAGTCTCTTACTACTTGAAAGAGAATCTTACAGTAAAATAAATCATAAATGGTTATCGATCGAATTGACCCCCATTAAAGACTGATAACGAGACCGTATCGAAACAATAACACTTCAATTTAAACATTTTTAATATACTCGAATTGAACTAGATTGAAGAAGACATTCTCTCTTCTATCTAAATATATATTTCGTTACTACAAAATATTAATCGACATTCCTAATTAATATTATCCCAAATTTATGATTCAAATCGAAAAAAAAAATGAAATAAGGAAGTTGTGTTTATAAGTTTTGTTTAGATTATAACTAAACGGTTCTCTTTATACAACATTCCAACGTGAAGAATACCGAATACCAACGGAAACATCTGGAGTTTGGTACAGAAAAAAAAGAAGAAATACGTTTTCTTAGGCGATATAACTTCCGCTTGTCATATGGCGGTTCGATTCCACGCGTTTCGCGTTTAAGAGAATAAAAATATGGCGTTAATTAAAAAAATAAAATGAAATGAAAATAGATTCTATTGATGGATAATTTACCATTCGATCTCGTTCGTCTTCAATGGCACTGATCAGTTTGCTGAATTCTTCCAGTGACTTGCAAATTACGCGTTCGTCGTCCGTTTGTGTGCTTCCTATGCACTCGAATGTGAATCCTTGGAGACATTTCGCAAATGTTCTTTGTGCTTGACTTAATTCTGAAAGGAAAAAAAATTGATTTTAAAACATTGCTCTTTAAGTAATATTTAAATTAATTAATGAATATTATCGAAATTAATTGAAACTTAAAGTGTTGAAATTAAATGATAAGAAAGTCATGTTTATCACATTTATTTGCGAATTTTTAAAATCTGAGAATTGAGTATATCGACAAGCGTGAATCAACACGGTCCTTTTCATCTAATCTATTTGATTTACATTGAGTCATAAAAGTTTAATAGTCAATAAACATGGTTGCATTCGTGTACACTATTTAAACGTTTAAAGAAGAAAGTGAAGTTAAATATCGTAATCGTGTAAAACGATATGAACTCACTCATACTCTATAAGAATGTTGATATCAATCGAGAATATTTGCAATGTGCCTTATTATCTTGTTGAAGCATTTAAAGAATTAATATTATATTGCTAGGATAAAATACGTTGTCTCATTTTTAGTTTTAAAAACTTTCTTCCTTTTGTCATGCTCTTTTCGACATCGCAATTTATCATAAAATGTTATGTCTAAATGGAATTCTATTTTCTTTCGATTTTCATTCAATTCATTTTTAGTCTTTCAGTACCTTTGATTTAAGACGATCTTCATTTTATTAAGTTATACTTTTTTTAGCAATTATCTGTTGAAAATCAGATGACTAATTATTTCCTGCGAGATTTCTTGAAATATCCTAGCATATTCTGGGATGGCACCAGTCAGTTTTTTACCATCAGCATCCTTATCTATTATAATATTATAGAAATTATTTTCAGGTTCCTAAGATTCCGAAATACTCAACATTCTTAAATACAAGATGGCATTTACGCCCATTAGCGGTCATCTTAGGAACCTGAAAATAATTTCCAGCATTTTCCCTTAGCCACTCTAGTCATAAGATTTTTTATTGCAAGTTTCTACAATAAGTAGTCTCCGAGATATGGCGCTTTGCACGCTTATTTGGCCACCCTGTACATTATCTTGAAGACTGTCAACTTGTTGGCAGCACGAGCTATTATCTCTCTAAAGTACTGCTTATTATTAGTTTGATGTCTGCTAACTTGTTGACAGTATAAGCTATCATGTCTCCAAAGTCTTGTTCATCAATTTAATGTCTGCCAACTTTTTAACAGCATAAGCTATTATGTCTCCAAAGTCCTGTTCATCAATTTAAAGTCTGCCAACTTGTTGACAACATAAGCTATCATGTCTCCAAAGTCCTGTTCATCAATTTAAAGTTTGCCAACTTGTTGACAGCAAAGACTATCATGTCTCCAAAGTCCTGTTCATCAATTTAAAGTCTGCCAACAATTTGGGTCTCATGGTAACTCATGTGAGTTATTCACATGAGTTATTACTGTCCCACAGACTATATATTATTTCAAAGACTGCCTACCTGTTGGCAGCATGAGCTATTTTGACTCCAAAGTCCCGCTCATCAGTTTGAAGTCTGCCAACTAGTTAGCAGCATGAGTTATTACTATCCACAGACTACATATTATTTCAAAGGCTGCCAACCTGTTGTCAGCAAGAGCTATTATGTCTCCAAAAAGTCCTGCTCATCAGTTTGAGGTCTGCCAACTTATTAAAACATGATCTGTTTTGTCTCCAAAATCCTGCTCATTAGTTCGAAGTCTGCCAACTTGTTGGCATCATGACCTGATTTGTCCCCAAAGTCCTACTCATTAGTTTGAAGTCTGGTAACTTGTTGACAGCATGAGTTACTACTATCCCTAAACTCCCCTTTATCATTTTAAAGTGTGCCAACTTGTTGTCAGAATGAGCTACTTTATCTATAAAGTCCTGCTCAAAATAAAGTCTGTTTTCAGCATAAGCTGTTTTGTCTTCAAATTCCTGCCTATCAATTTGAGCCTGCTAACTTGTTGGTAGCAAATGCTCTTTTATCTCCAAAGTTGCACTCGTTAGTTTGAAATCTAATTATTTGTTGGCAGCATGAGCCACTACATTTCTAAAGTCTCGTTTATCATTTTAAAGTTTGCCAATTTGAACGAGTTGTTTTGTCTCTAAATGAGCTGTTTTCTCCCCAAATTCCCGCTTATCAATTTGAGCCTGCTAACTTGTTCGCAGCAATTGCTATTTTGGCTCCAAAGTCGTGCTCATTAGTTTGAAGTCTAGTTACTTGTTGGCAGAACGAGCTACAACATTTCTAAAATCCCCTTTGTCATTTTAAAGCCTGCTAACTTTTTGTCAGAATGAGCTGGTTTATTTCTAAAGTGTTGCTTATCAATTTGAAGTCTGGCAACTTGTTAATAGCAATTGCTACTATATCCCCAAAACTCGCCTTTATCATCATGAAGTCTGCTGACTTATTGGGAGATGTTTTACTTCCAAAGCCCTGCTTATCAATTTGAGTCTGCTAACTTATTTGTAACCATTTTTATTACGCATAAAACTTTCAACACTTGAAAAGGGAAAATATTCTGGGTTTCATGGCATTTTAGAAGCGCTAAGCTAATACTATATTTACTAAGCTAGAAATATTAAGACAGCCATCATAGATGGCTATAATATTTGACACCTTTGGCTTAAATAATACTTCTCCATAAATGAAAATCATTTAACTTTTTGCAAGATTCGTATGTGTTTAATGTATGAATCGTAATTAATGAATTTACGGCTATAGCAAAATTTGACAGATATGGATACTAAAACAACTGACACCTCTTAAGGGCACCTTGACATTGACAGACTACTTAATGTTAATTACGATGTTCCCTGGTAACACTTTGAGTTTCTATTATGCCTAATAATCATGCAATGAAAAGATTTTCAAATAAAAGTTATGTATTTTGTTGTAGGGAATAACATGGTAATGAAAAAATATATTAGCTCTAAACTCTCTTCTACCATCTTAAAGTCTGCCAAGTTGTTGGCAGAATGAGCTTTTTGTCCCCAAAGTTCTGCTTATCAATTTGAAGTCTGGAAATTTGTTGACATCACTAGCTATAACATTTTTAAATTCCCCTTCATCATCTTAAAATCTATCAACTTGTTGGCTACATGAACTGTTGTATCTCAAGTCCTACTGGTTATTTTAAAGTGTGCCAACTTGGTGGCAGCATGAGCTTTTTTGTGTCCAAAGCCCTGCATATCAATTTGAAGTCTGGCAATTGTTAACGTCATGAGCTACTACACTTCTAAATTCCCCTTCATCATCTCAAAATCTGTCAACTTGTTGGCTACATGAGCTGTTGTATCTCAAGTCCTACTGATTATTTTAAAGTCTGCCAACTTGTTGGTAGCATGAGCTTTTTTGTCTCCAAAGTCATGCAGGACTTCAAATTGATATGCAGATCAATTTGAAGTCTGGCAATTTGTTAACATCATGAGCTACTACACTTCTAAATTCCCCTTCATAATTTCAAAATCTGTCAACTTGTTGGCTACATGAGCTGTTGTATCTCAAGTCCTACTGATTATATTAAAATCTGCCAACTTGTTGGCAGCATGAGCTTTTTGTCTCCAAAGTCCTGCTTATCAATTTGAAGTCTGATAATTTGTTGACATCATGACCTATCACGCCTCTAAATTCCCCTTCATCATCTCAAAATCTGTCAACTTGTTGGCTACATGAGCTGTTTTATCTCAAGTCCTACTGATTATTTGAATGTCTGCCAACTTGTTGGCAGCATGAGCTTTTTTGTCTCCAAAGTCATGCAGGACTTCAAATTGATATGCAGATCAATTTGAAGTCTGGCAATTTGTTAACATCATGAGCTACTACACTTCTAAATTCCCCTTCATCATCTCAAAATCTGTCAACTTGTTGGCTACATGAGCTGTTGTATCTCAAGTCCTACTGATTATAATAAAATCTGCCAACTTGTTGGCAGCATGAGCTTTTTTGTCTCCAAAGCCCTGCATATCAATTTGAAGTCTGGCAATTGTTAACGTCATGAGCTACTACACTTCTAAATTCCCCTTCATCATCTCAAAATCTGTCAACTTGTTGGCTACATGAGCTGTTGTATCTCAAGTCCTACTGATTATTTTAAAGTCTGCCAACTTGTTGGCAGCGTGAGCTTTTTTGTCTCCAAAGTCATGCAGGACTTCAAATTGATATGCAGATCAATTTGAAGTCTGGCAATTTGTTAACATCATGAGCTACTACACTTCTAAATTCCCCTTCATCATCTCAAAATCTGTCAACTTGTTGGCTACATGTGCCGTTGTATCTCAAGTCCTACTGATTATTTTAAAGTCTGCCAACTTGTTGGCAGCGTGAGCTTTTTTGTCTCCAAAGTCATGAAGGACTTCAAATTGATATGCAGATCAATTTGAAGTCTGGCAATTTGTTAACATCATGAGCTACTACACTTCTAAATTCCCCTTCATCATCTCAAAATCTGTCAACTTGTTGGCTACATGAGCTGTTTTATCTCAAGTCCTACTGATTATTTGAAAGTCTGCCAACTTGTTGGCAGCATGAGCTTTTTTGTCTCCAAAGTCATGCAGGACTTCAAATTGATATGCAGATCAATTTGAAGTCTGGCAATTTGTTAACATCATGAGCTACTACACTTCTAAATTCCCCTTCATCATTTCAAAATCTGTCAACTTGTTGGCTACATGAGCTGTTGTATCTCAAGTCCTACTGATTATATTAAAATCTGCCAACTTGTTGGCAGCATGAGCTTTTTTGTCTCCAAAGTCCTGCTTATCAATTTGAAGTCTGATAATTTGTTGATATCATGACCTATCACGCCTCTTAATTTCCCTTCATCATCTTAAAGTCTGCCAACTTATTGGCAGCACGAGCAATTACTATTCCACAGACTCTAATCATTTTAACGACTGCCAACTTGTTGGCAGCATGAGTTATTATGTCTTCCAAGTCCTGCTCATCAGTTTGAGTATGTCAAATTCAGTATGTCAAATTTATTGGCTGCATCAGCTATTACTGTTCAAAATACTGTACATCATCGTAAAATCTGCCAACTTGTTGGCAGCATGAGTTATTATGTCAACAAAGTCATACTCATCAATTTATCTTATATAAAAATTTATATTATTTACTGTCACTAAGTCTGCCAACTTATTAACAGTACGAGTTATTGTGCCTCCATTATCCTGCTCATCAATTTGAAGTTTGATAACTTGTTGACAATAAAAACTACTATCAACTGTTCCATACACTAAACATCTATAATAATGGACTGTAGGTTAAAGTTTAATGATGTTCTTGTTTGTTACTCTTATTTTGTTATTCTTCAAAAACAAAGCTTTTTAAATCATTCCAAAAATGGATATCAGTAGTAATATTTGCGAATTATTGAAAATAGGTATTTGCTATAAAGGTATATCTCAAAAATTAAAATCAGAAAGAATCTTTTGCGACAAAAACTTGCAACACTGACACATATTAACAAAAAGCGTTTGTAGTAATAAGTAAATGAAATAAGTTCGAAAATTCGAAGTGATCCGAACCAGTTTCTGAAGAAGGTTGCAACATGGCATTAAAAACGTCAAAAATTTTTTCAAAAGACACACAGCAAAACTCGAAAACTTGATTTAGTATTAGTCCTAGTGATAGTTCTAGTGTTAGTGCTAATTTTAGTTCAAGTAAATGAAATTTTAAAAAATGAGCAAATAAAAGCTTAAAAAGTGTTGGTGAAAATTTGGTGATATTTTTCATACTATCTGTTTAATTTTGTTTCCCTTATCTGGAAATACTGCATCCCATTATCTGTATTATTTTAGTATGACCTTTGCTAGCTCTAAAAACTATTAGCTAAACCCATATACTAGCCAATGAGAAAATGGTAGTAACAAGACTTATGATAAAGATGTAATGCTCTTGTAACATCTCATGAAGATTATATTACTTTACAGCGTCATCTGAACATTATTAATTGATCATAATTGATGTTACACAAAGTGTAATAACCCAATAACGTCTAACTACCCAGTGAGAGTTGAAACTCAAGTGCATTGAATTTTATCGTCAATCAAAAAAATTAATAAGTTAACAGCATTAATAGTACTTTTCTTTGCTTTTCAAAATTGGAATATGGTTCCATAGTTTGGTATCCTTGTTCTACTTCTCATCAGCTCATACTCGAAAGAGCGCAGAAGAAGATTTTGAAGTACTTACATTTTAAAATAACTATATAGGCTGTATTATTTTTATATATTATTGGAAGAACTTAAATTTTCATTGAGCAAACGTAACGAAGATGAAAGATTTTTTTGTGCACTGCACTTCTTGCTTTACCTTTTTTTTATTATTATTATTTCACATTATTGTGTAATTAAGTCGTCCTGTTGAATAATAAAGTGACATTATTTCTAGAGTTGAAGTAATAATAACAAGTTTATTTTTCAGCTTTTAGTAAAATATCAAACTGTTATTTAAGTTAATTATTATTTTTTCACTAAAAGTGTTGAAATTAAATTCATTTTCGTATTTGATTAAATAATAATGATAAATGATAATACAGGCGTCACGTTTATTATATTATATCACGTTTATTTGCAAAATTTGGAGATTACAGGACAGAGTGTAGCTACAAGCGTGATTCAATCCGGTCCTTTTCATCTAATCTATCTAATTTACATTGAGTCATAAAAATTTAATTGTCAATAAACGTGGTTACATTCGTAGAAGCATTCACGATCAAAAAATATAAAAAGGAGATAAACTTAAATATTGCAGTCGTTGAAACCAAAAAAAATAAGGCATGTTATTGAAATATTTAAGGATTTTAAATTAAAAATCAACAGAGGGAAATATGACAATTAAGTTACATACAAAATAGCTCGATGTGCTCAAATCGTAGCTTATGAATGACATTTATGCTCATACAATCGGAAAAGTACATGAAAAAATGGATGGGCTCCATCAAATTAAACGATATTTTAAGAAATATTCAATTCTTATTTTGAACTTGATCCATATTCCAAACGTTATGTGAGCGACTTAATATTGCGTAATATTTTGAGGATGAAAATTTAGCTTTAAAGATATTGAAAGAAAGTCGTATCAAAATGTAGATGAAAACTTATAGAACAACTATAAACAAAAAAATCTATTAGAAGTAACAAATACCATATGCAAACTTGGAATCTGTAATGACCTAAGAAAGATAGAAGCACTGATTTTACTTAATTATATGTTCGAACATGAATCAAAATCATAAGTATTATTTATGGACAAAGTTTTGGATAAAGTTAGATAAACATTAATAAAGACAAAGATACGTCTTCGAGATATAAGAATTGTTTCAAATCTTTACTACGAGCAAACTATTGCAGAGCCCATAAAAAAATGTGATCTCAGATGAAATAAAATTATGAAAAGATTAAATCATTTACCATCACCAAACATTAAGCAATATGTACTCAGAAAACATAGTAAATGAGACACTATCTAATCTATGTTTTGTTTCCATTCGTGTCGTATTGTTCTAACTGTCTTCTATCAAGATACTTTTGCAACTAACAATATTATCATTGTTTGCACAGATTGTTTACCCATATACAGTATTTTAGTTTTGGCGCTGTATTTTTCTTTTTGACATCGTAAT
This sequence comes from Onthophagus sagittarius, assembly GCA_036711965.1. Lineage (NCBI taxonomy): Eukaryota > Metazoa > Arthropoda > Insecta > Coleoptera > Scarabaeidae > Onthophagus > Onthophagus sagittarius. Next base: position 50,746,926 of record JASERS010000005.1, read on the forward strand.
TTCATACGATGTCAAAGAGAAAAAAGTCATATAAAGAACGATAATAGTCCATCCTAAATCAAAAGTTAATGACTGCGTTATCTGTTAGTTTGTGTGATATACACGGGATATCTAAAACCATTAGGAAGCAATGAGATATTAGTTCTCTTAGAATAAGACCCGAAAAAGAACGATGATTTCTCTTTTTCTTGCACAGTCAACACACCTTAAATCCTCTCTGCAGAACAATTGCCTGTACCCAAACGTTTAAACCTCTTAATTATAACAGCTAAGAGCAGAAAATTGTTATGTCGTACATATCATGCGACAAGAATAACATCTAACATTGTAAGCTATAAAGATCAAGATATGAGAAGAAAGTGATAAAAAAAGTAAAGTCATGGCTGAGGAACCTTATTTTGCAGCTTACAAGGATGATTTTTTATCTCTATGAAAAATTGAAAAATCTTAGAATGTTCTATAAAAGAAATTCAAACTTAATGTTTGTTTGCCATCACTTATTATTAATTGAATTAAATTTGATAAACACGCAATATGTTCTATGCATGTTTAATTTTGGTATTCTCACTTTGGTTTTCGTAGATATCCAATTGCTTCAAATATTCGTTCTTAAAAATCTCTAAATCTGGGTTCTCTTACTTTGAAGTTATTTTTGAGTCTTCCATTAGAATATATTGTACATATCCATTTCTTTTACGTTCACGTCATTTATGCTCTCTCCAAATTTTTCTCTTACTGCATTACTTCATTATATGTACAGCTTTACGAGTTATTCTTGTCATTTCAACAACTTATTGAGAATATTGTCCGGACTTATCGACTTGTCGTTAATTCACCTACAGTATCATTTCGTTCATTACTAATTGTCCCATGTCCTCAATATTCATTAACTGCTCTCTCTAGTTTTTGTCCTTCGGCGGATGCCAGATTACATTATTCACTTTTTATTATCTTGAGTAATAAATATGTATTATACTAGCATTTAATACCGTTTGCTTCTCTTAATGGCTTTAATACACAACTGCTCTATCATATACTCCGATCATTTCATAGAACGAATACTATTTATTTCTTATCATCGTTTAGAAAGATCTAAACTTAGAATGATTTAAATAACACCAAAATTGTATTGACAAATTGCAGTGAAAGGAAACTGATTTAAAATTTAGAATATAGAGGTGTAATTAATAACCGATGATGTTTTAGACAAATCATGAACAAACAAAGTGTTGAAAATCTTATGGAATGGTAGTTTCGCGACATAAGAACAACATTATTTATTATTGCTCGAACAGTTTTATGACTTCCGTCTAAATGCACCCGCAAATCGAACGAAAACTATTAAAGCCATCGTAAATTCCACCCGCGAAACCGAAAATATGACGAAAAAATTGGATTGAGGAATGTGTCGCGAATTTTCCGATTTCTACATCTGTAATGGAAAAGGGAAACATCACAAGTGTAATTCATCGATTTCCCAGAAAAACACAATCGACATCAAAGTGGTAAATTTTTTTTAACACTCATAAACATCAAATTTGCATTAAGATAATAAATGGTTTTATGTGTCGAAATATAAATAGCAATTAAAATTTATGATATATGCATACGAAATGTTTGGGAATTTTCAACTTGATTATTATATTTGAATGAAACATTGACTTAATGTTAAAATAGAAATTAACAGTTTATTTCACTTTTAAATTTTGATGTTATATTGATGATAATCAGCAATATTTAAAAATAACGATATATAATATGATTTTCAAAATTTTCGAAGTTCTCAATATTGGTCACAATGTTTTCAAAATATGCCATATATTTTTTTTTCTTTTTGTTCTATATCTATTCGAAAACCTATAGGGTATTCCTAACTTTAGTCAGAAAACTTTCCTTGGCTTATCAGTAGTCAAAATTGTATAAGATCTATAAACATTGGCGGTGTTAGAGCCTCTGAGAGTCCACCCACATCAGCATAAGTAATCTAAATATTCATATCTTTATAATATTTACATAAAATAAATTAAACAAGAAGAGACACACTCTGGATTTACGACCTATCATAAATCATGAAAAAGTATCACAGATATTTTTTCTGAGTGATAAATACTATTACGTTTTTTTAGGGGTCATAAAAGCCATCAGATATATCAGACACTAAAGCTCAATGTTTCGTATCGAAATATTTTTTCAGGAAATTCATGTGTCAAAATAATTCTTTTCACTAAAAACACCTCTAGGATACTTTATTAAGATTGTAGTATACAGAAAGAGAATTTGAATTTTTGCCAAAAGAGTCTGACAGAAAACTGATAAAGTTGCTTTATGTTCTTTGCATCTTTAGAACATTTAGTTACAAACGAAGCAGAAAAAAAATTTGGTGGTTGAAAATATTGGTGCTCTCATATAAGTAGTCAAAAAAAGCATTATGGTTATGATGTGGTACAGGCTTCTTGGAAGGAAGTGAACTCTTCAAAAAGTCGATGCAGGAAAACTTAAAAAAAAAACACCTAAAAATCCTCAAAGACCTATGTGTGAACCACTTGATTAAGAAACAGACATTAGCGGACCTAATAGGAAAACTGATCACTGCTTCCAAAAGACTTTAAATACTTCCAGAAGACTTGAACTGCTTAAAGAAGACTCGATACTACCTCTGGAAGACTTAACTCTGCTTCCAAACGACTTGAAATGCCCCTGGAAAACTTAATATTGCTTCTGAAAGAATTGGCATTGCATCCAGAAAACTTGAAATGCTTCCAGAAGACTTGATCTTGCTTCCATAAGACTTGTCACTTCGTCTACAAGACTTGATATTACCTACAGAAGACTTGAAATGCTTCCAGAAAACTTAATACTGCTTCTGGAAGACTTGAAACGCTTTCAAAAGACTTGATATTGCTACCAGAAGACTTGAAATGTTTCCAAAAAGCTTGATTCTGCTTCCAAAAAATCCGATACTGGTTCAGAAAGACTTGACACTGCTTCCAAAAAAACTTGACAAACGACTTGAAGTACTTCCAGAAGGCTTGAAATGGTTCCAGAAGACTTGATACTGTCTCTAGAAGACTTGAAGTACTTCCAGAATACTTGAACTCCTAGAAGACTTGATGTTGCCTATAGAAGACTTGAAATGCATCCAGAAAACTTGATACTGCTTCTAGAAGGCTTGAAATGTTTCCAGAAGACTAGAAATATTTCCAAAAGATTTGAAATATTTCCAGAAGATTTAAAATGTTTTCAGCAGACAATGCTTTCAAAAGACTTGATACTTCTATTAGAAGACTGTATATTTCCTACAGAAGGCTCGAAATGCTTCCAGAAGACTTTATACTTCTTCTAAAAAACTAGATATTGCCTATAGAAGGCTTGAAATGCTTCCTGAAGACTTTATACTTCTCCTAAAAGACTAGATATTGCCTATAGAAGGCTTGAAATGCTTCCAGAAAACTTGATGCAAGACTTGAAATACTTGCAAAGGACTTGATATTGCCAGAATACTTGAACTGCTGCTAGAAGATTTGTTACGTCTTCTAGAAAACTTGATGTTGCCTATAGAAGGCTCGAAATGCATCCAGAAAACGACCCACAGATTAAGAAGCACTGCTATAACCTGTATTGGTCACATTGGTGGCATCTGTATGTGTTTAACATAAATAAAAAATGGGCGTTTAGTTTCTTAATGAATGAAGACAATAATACATTGTTATAAATAACAAACTCGAAAACATTTTTACCCCTAAAATTCAGATAAAACAGCTATCAGCATATTTGCTGAAGATGATATGCTAATAAACTTTTGATGTACTTAGGTGATTTAAAAAAAAGTGATTTCGATCCATAAGATGAGAAATAACAACCTATTTAACAATTTTTTTAAAGACCTTTTCCAATATTTTCAAAATATATTAAAAATATTCTTTCTAACTAAAAGCACTAACTAAGGGCACTAACTAAAAAATAAGCAAGTCATTTTTAGAAGACAGTTTCCGACGAGGTTCAAATAACGTCATGTAATTGAGCTTTTTTCTATTTGAGAAAACTCCTAAAAACTTCCTAATGATTCTACAAGACTTAACACTGCTTCCAGAGCATTAAGTGCTTTGGAAGCATGCTTCCAGAAGACTTGAAATGCTTCCAGAAGACTTTAAAGATTTCCAGAAGGCTTGAACTGCTTAAAGAAGACTCGATACTACCTCTGGAAGACTTAACTCTGCTTCCAAACGACTTGAAATACTTCCAGAAGGTTTGAAGTGCTTTCAGAAGACTTGCTATTACGCCTGGAAAACTTAATACTACTTCTAGAAGAATTGATATTGCATCCAGAAAACTTGAAATACTTCTAGAAGACTTGATACTGCTTCCATAAGACTTGTCACTTCGTCTACAAGACTTGATATTGCCTACAGAAGACTTGAAATGCTTCCAGAAAATTTGATAGTGCTTCTGGAAGACTTGAAACGCTTTCAAAAGACTTAATATTGCTACCAGAAGACTTGAAATGCTTCCAAAAGACTTGATCCTGCCTCCAGAAAACCCGATACTGGAAGATTTGAAATGTTTTCAGAAGACTTGCAATGCTTTCAGAAGACTTGATACTTCTACTAGAAAACTGGATATTGCCTATAGAAGGCTTGAAATGCTTCTAGAAAACTTGATGCAAGACTTGAAATACTTTCAAAAGAAAAAACTTGAAGTACTTCCAGAAGACTTGAAATGGTTTCAGAAGACTTGATACTGCCTCAAGAAGGCTTGAAATGCTTCCAGAAAACTTGATGCAAGACTTGAAAAACTTTCAAAAGACTTGATATTGCCTATGGAAGACTTAATACAGCTTCTGGAAGACCGGATATTGCTACCATAAGACTTGAAATGCTTCCAAAAGGCTTGATTCTGCTTCCAGAAAACCCTACACTGATTCAGAAAGACTTGACACTGCTTCCAAAAAACTTGACAAAAGACTTGAAGTACTTCTAAAAGACTTGAAATGGTTCCAGAAGACTTGATACTGCCTCTAGAAGACTTTAAGTACTTCCAGAATACTTGAACTTCTAGAAGACTTGTTACGTCTTCTAGAAGACTTGATGTTGCCTATAAAAGGTTAAAAATGCATCCAGAAAACTTGATACTGCGTCTAGAAGGCTTGAAATGCTTCCAGAAGACTAGAAATATTTCCAAAAGACTTGAAATGTTTCCAGAAGATTTGAAATGTTTTCAGCAAACTTGCAATGCTTTCAAAAGACTTGATACTTCTACTAGAAGACTGGATATTGCCTACAGAAGGCTCGAAATGCTTCCAGAATACTTTATACTTCTCCTACAAGACTAGATATTGCCTATAAAAGGCTTGAAATGCTTCTAGAAAACTTGATGCAAGACTTGAAATAATTTCAAAAGACTTGATATTACCTGTGGAAGACTTAATACTGCTTCTGGAAGACCGGATATTGCTACCAGAAGACTTGAAATGCTTCCAGAAGCCTTGATACTGTTTCCAGAAGACTTGAAATGCTTCAAGTCGACTTGATATTTATTCCAGAAGATTAGAAATATTTCCAGAAAACTGAAATGTTTTCAGAAGACTTGCAATGCTTTCAGAAGACTTGATACTTCTACTAAAATATTGGATATTGCCTACAAAAGGCTTGAAATGCTTCAAGAAGACTTGACATTTCTTTTAGAAGGCTTAATAATTCTTTCAGAAGACTTAATAAGCAATATTAAGTCTTCCAATAGACTTAATCCCAGAAAACTTAAAATCTTTACAGAAGATAGTTACCATTTTCAATTATTTTTTCTTTAATTTTAATATACTATTGAGCATTCTTCCCAATTCAGTCCCTGCATCCGCTGCGAAGATTTTTTTTTTGATAAGTACTATTTTCAAATTTTCAACCCATTTCAGGCAATAACCACACGTATTGCCGAAACTGGCGCTTATAGCAGAAATAAGCAAAGCAGAAACCGCATAATTCAGCAAAAGTTTTTAGTTTGGCCTCGAGGTACAGAAAAAAAATTCATTTTTCTGATGATATAGTAAAGAAAAGACTTTTAGATATGAGAAACAAAAAAAAATCGAGAAACAAGTTGCTATTAAATTAACATCCTGAAGATGTTAATGTGTTGCAGGTTGACGAATCTACTGATGTAAGTGAATTTGTTCCTTTTATCGATGAGGATGTAATAATAAATCAATTTTTATGTTGCAGGGAACTCATATTTCGAATAATTTAACTAGTTGTGGATCTAACACATAGGAATTTGTACGAATGGAGCCTCATCTATGATAAACTCTATCGAAAAATTTTGTGACCTGATTAAAAAAAGAAATGCTAATATTATTTCTTACATAAAGAATCACTCGTTTCCAAAACAAAACCAAAAAATCTAAAGTTATTGTTAGAATAAGTAGTATCTATAATTAATTACATTCACTTTTCTAGCTAAAAATGGCGTTTTGCTATTTTTTTAAAATATTGTTTAATATCTCATTTATATCATAAAAACTAATGAACTAATATATTATGAAATTGAACATATATTGAATACCATTTTCTGGAAAAAAACTGAAAATGACAAACAATTTTTTTATGTTAAATTATTTTTTTAGTAAGTATAATAATATGCTTGTTGCTACCAACATTTACAATAATAATAGAAAATTATACATTATTTTATAACGTTAAGGTTGACAAAAAGGTCAAGTAATCGCCAGAGACAATGTTTTCAAAACAAATTTAACCCGCATATATGTCATTCAAATAAATATTTAATATGGTAGTTGTGAAAATAAAAGCAAATAAGTCTACATGTCAAAAAACAGAAAAAGATTAGGATATAACAGAAAAGAAAGAGCAAGTAAAACCTAATCATCAGTTGAAGAGCGAAAGAGAATAGAAAGATGGCATCAAAAATCAGTCTTATTAGGTAACTGTAGAGAAAATGGGTAATTTCTTAACAAAGCCCTGAATACGAAAAAGCTACAAGCATTACGCAATTCTGTGGGGAGAAAACTTTCCTTGGCTTATCAGCAGTCAAAATAGTACAAGATCATTTATTTATATAAACATAGAATCCATAAACATTGGCAGTGTTGGAGCCTCTGAGCGTCGACCCATATCAGCATAAGTAATCTAAATGTTCATATGTTTGCAATATTTACATAAAATAAAGTAGAAAGGAAGAGACACACTCTGGATTTACGGCCTATCGTAAATTATGTCCAGATACTTTTCTGAGTGATAATTACTATAACTACTGCTTTCGGGGTCATAAAAGCCACCAGAAATATCAGACACTAAACCTCGGTGCTTCTTAAACTTTTCTTTACAGCGACCCCTTTCCTTTTACCATCAGTTAAAATCTAAATATGCAGACAAAAGATTTTTGGTATTCCTAAAAGAGTTAGGAAAAGAATATGAAGGTATCAAAATGTTTTATTTTTCAGGAAATTCTTTCTAGAAATTACAGAAGATAGAAGACTTTTGGAGTTTCTAAAACAATTCTAAGAGAAGTAGAAATTAAAAAACGCTGGTTGGGCTGCGTCAAAATGGTTCTTTTTCACTAAAAATACCTCTAGTACACTTTATTAAGATTTCACTATACAGAAACAGAATTTGGACTTTTCCTAAAAAGTCAGAAAACTAATAAAGCTGCTTTATATTCTTTGCATTAAAGACATCTCTAGAACACTTAATTAAAAACAAAGTATGCAGAAAAAAAATTTTGGGGGTTGAAAATTTTGATGCTTTCATATAAGTAGTCAAAAAAACACCATGGCTAAGATGTGCTACAGGGTTCTTGGAAGAAAGTGGACTCTTCATGCAAGTCGATGCAGGAAAACTTCAAAACATACCTGAAAATCCTCAAAGACCTACGTGTGAACCACTTGCTTCAGGCCCTTTGGGTTCACGACGCACAATTTAATAAGCCCTGCTATAGCTGAAAGGAATTAGGCGCTTGGTTCCCTTCACATTAACAATAGATGCTGTATTAATTACTTTGGTGGCATACAACGTAAATAAAAAAGACTGGTATAATTTTTTTGATGAATGAGAACAACTTGCAAATAGTGCAATGGATCCTGTGAAAAACTTATCATATATACATAAAGGGTACTAACTAAAAAAATTAATACTGCTTTGGAAGACTTGACATTACTTCCAGAAGAATTAAAATGCTTCCAGAAGGCTTGTTACTTCTTCTACAAGACTAGATATTGCCTATAGAAGACTTGAAATACTTCCAGAAAACTTGATATTGCTACCGGAAGACTGGAAATGCTTCTGAAAGACTTGAAGTGCTTTGAGAAGACTTGAACTGCTTCCACAAGACTCGCCACTGCCTTTGGAAGATTTAACTCTGCATCCAAAAAACTGGAAATACTTCCAGAAGACTTGAACAGCTTCCAGACGATTTGCTATTGCCCCCAGAAGTCTTAATATTGATACCAGAAAACTGGAAATGCTTCCAAAAGACTTGATTCTGCTTCCAGAAGATTTGATACTGCTGCCAGAAGAGTTTTTACTTCTTCTAGAAGACTTCATATTGCCTATAGAACACTTGAAATGCTTCCAAAAAACCTGATACTGCTTTTTAAAATGCTTACAGAAAACTTGCTATTGCCCCTGGTACTTCTAGAAGATTTGATATTGCTTCTAGAAGACTTATTACTTCTTCTAGAAGACTTGATATGGCTTATAGAAAACTTGAAATGATTCCAGAAAACCTGATATAGCTTTTGAAAATGCTTACAGAAGACTTGATATTGCTACCAGAAGACTTAAAATGCTTCCAAAAGACTTGATCCTGTTTCCAGAAGACTTGGAATGCTTCGAAAAGACTTGATCCTGCTTTCAGAAGACTAGAAATGCTTCCAGAAGATTCGATACTGCATGGGCTTCCGCAGAGTTCTGTTCTCGGTCCTCTTCTATTTATTACTTATATTGATGACTGCCATCTAACATTAATGAAGCAACATTAGCAACCTATATATGCTGTTGACAAGACGATAGTATTTAAAAATAGTGAAAAAGCTAATCAAAGACTATATCCGAATAAGCTATCTCAAAGCATCATAAATGGTTTAGAGAAAACTTGCTTAGTCTCAACAGTAATAAGACTGAATACATAGTTTTGGAAACTAAGCGATTTTACAGAACCTGTCGGTGTGAAATTTTTGGGTCTGCATCTTGACAGCAGATTGACCTGGGTAGTGCACCTGAAGACTTGAAATATTTCCAGAAGACTTGAATTGCTTCCAGAAAACTTGATACTGCTTCTAGAAGACTTGTAATACTTTCAAAAGACTTGATAGTGCCTATGGAACACTTAATACTACTTCTAGAAGACCTGATATTGCTACCAGAAGACTTCAAATGGTTCCAGATGGCTTGATACTGTTCCCGCAAGACTTAAAGTGCTTCAAGAAAACTTGATACCGATTCCAGAAGACTTGAAATGATTCCAGAAGACTATGTTTTCCTTCCAGAAGACTAGATATTCATCCCAGAAGACTTAATACTAATTCCAGAAAACTTGAAATGCTTCTATAACAGCACTTATACAATATGATGATTTTCTTCTGATAAATATTAATATACTATTGAGCTTATTCTTCCCAATTCAGTCTTTGCATCCGCCGCGAACTTATTTTTAAGACACGTACTATTATAAATTTTTTAGTGCCAATTCAACGTTTGAGACTTTTCCATTTTCAGTTTTTCCTTCAGCAGGCAACACGTATTACCAAAAATCGACGCTTATAGCAGAAATAAGCAAATCAGGAACAGCATAATTCAGCAGAAACTTTTATTTTATCAACGTATTTGGAAATTGTAAAGGTTATGTTTGGCTTCGAGATACAGAAAAAATTACAAAAATTGATTTTTCTGATGATATAGTAAAGAAAATACATAGATATGTCACAACATATCGAGAAACAAGTTGCTACTAAAATAACATCCGAAAGATGTTATGTGGATTTGTTCCTTTCATGGATGAAGACAAAATAATACATTAATTTCTATGTTGTAACAAACTGATTCATATTTAGAATAATTGAATTTGTTGTGGATCTAATGCATATTGTAGATTTTGGGACCTCATTAAATAAAGAAATGCTATCATTAAATCTTATATAAAGAATGATTTGTTTTCAAAACAAAACCAGTGGTATCTGTAATTAATTACATTAAATCTATACCTTTGCGAATTGCATTTTTACAGCATTAATATTAATGTTATTAATATCGTATTTATTCGATCATTATGAAATATTGTTTACCATTTTCTGGAAAAAATTGAAAATGACAAACAATTTTTTATGTTAATTTTTTTTAGTAATAATAATATGTTTATTGCCACCAGCATTTACAATAATAATAGAAAATTATACATTATTTTATAACGTTGAGGTTGACAAAAAGGTCAAGAAATCGCCAGAGGTGATGTTTGCAGAAAAACCTAATCGGAAATATATATATATGTCATTCAAATAAATATTTAATATGGTAATTATGAGAATAAAAAAAATAAGTCTACATATCAAATAACAGAAAAAGAATAGGATATAACAGGAAAGAAAGTGCAAGTAAAACCTAATCATCAGTTGAAGAGCGAAAGAGAATAGAAAGATGGCATCAAAAATCAGTCTTATTAGGTAACTGTAGAGAAAATGGGTAATTTCTTAACAAAGCCCTGAATACGAAAAAGCTACGAGCATTACGCAATTCTGTGGGCAAATTATTCCTCACAGTTATAGCTTGCTCAGAACATGACTTATTATATATTTCGGTACGATGAACGGGAAATATGAGTGAGACATCAGATTATGGTCTAGGAGGAAGACTGCGGTTATTTTGGTTCACAAAAAAATCGACGCCTCTTATCTCATGATGATAAAGCGTAACTTTTCTAAATTAAGAACATTTTATTACTTATTATTAATAATTCGGTTCTTTATGCAACTATGAGGTAAATTTTCAAAAACATTCTTATTCTTCACAAGGCACCTTGACCGCAAAAAAACCTTGGCGTAATTATGATGAAAAAGTAAGATTATGCGCCACAATAGGTAATAGGTATTAGTCCGTGTCCGAGCTCAATTATTATAAAACAATCATTTTTTCTTCAGTTCGATGTGATAAACAATTTCAGATAGATATGATATGAGTCTTCTTACTTAATATTATTAATTAGTAAGCATTGGTCTTTAGTTAATCATAAGATTAAAAACTATAGATGCTGAATTCGAGGATGTTTACGAAAGATATTGCGATATGAAATTCAGTTTCAAGTTGACATAATATAAATTTTTTAGTCACATGAATAGCATATTAGAAATGAAAGTCTGATTAATTTGAAAAAAATATAGGAAAAATTATTAGGACAAAAATCGAAATAAAATTAATGCAAATTCAAAAGGAATTTTGAAAAAAAAAATACGGACTAAAAGAGAGAATCGAAGATTAAGCAATTTAGTTCTTTTTTGTTGGTTTTTTTGACTTATACCACGCTTGTATGGTAATTATGTATGTTAATGAAGAAATAAACACAGTAAATGTTTGTGCAAAATGAGGTTACACCAAAAAAAATTTTGTATATATTATTTACATTTGACCTAATTCAATAATTTAGAGATTAAGAAATTGTTAAAAAAATTCTATTTTTTTAACAAATCCAATTCGCAATAAATATTTATCAATCTAAAAGTGACTAACAAAAGATTATTTTTAGTATCTTAACGTTTATTATTATTTCTCTAAAAAAAAGTGTTATAATTTATTTCCCATCCGTTTCGTTATGGATTAATCAGCGATATGGACGTCTTGTAAAACTGCGGACGTTTAAACCTTTCAAACAAGACCTTAAAAATAACTCGTATTCAAAATAAACAATATCCCGATATTTACCATATTCCATTTTATATTTATAAACCCACAGAATTTGCAAACACTTAAAACCCGCCAAATATATGATAATCCATAAATTGAATTAATTCAATCCCCACAATTTTAAACCGCAAAATCCTTAAAATATTAAACCAACTTAAATCCCATTGTTCGAAAAGGTTTTACTCGACTTATTTTATTTTTCTTATCATTCGTCACATGTCGAGTCATGTGAAAGCGTTTAATAATCAAAATTCCTCAAAAGTGAGACAACTAAATATGAGACTCTTTCTTTTTAATCTTTAAATAAAATCTTTAAATAAAATTTAAATAATCTTTAAATAATTTTTAAATAATTTTTAAGCAATTTTTAAGCAATCAACGCACGTTATGTACTTTAAACTTTAAATCAATGTAAGGTTCTTCTCTCTTTGAATAGAGAGTAATTCAAGGGTACGTAGTACTTGTTTTCTAAGTGGTTATTCTCGTTGGGGAGGAGTTTATAAATAAAATGAGGAGGAAAGAGGATGAGGGGAGAAAAGGGGGGGCGAAGATCTCGCCGATTCTAATCTCGCGGTCGGCTCGGTCTAAATTATTTATCATCAAAACCGCCTCATCTTAAAACAGTTCTTTTTTTCTGTCCCTTTTTCGCAACAACGGCGCAAAGGAAGGGCAAAGGTCAATAACCCGTGGCGACGCGTCGCGGTCGATATTCGAAGTATCCGATTTTATTTGAGAAAGTGAAAACTTTAAAGTATATCAAAAAATATTGATATACCTTATTAAAATCTATCCAAACTGAATTATCAATTTTAGCATCTCATCCTCCGAGGAGTTTCTGTAAATTATAGCTAAATTTTAATTACAAACGTTATATTACAAAAATATTGCGAAAATATTATAAACAAGCTTGAATCATTAATGTTGTTACAATTCAGGGACATTACTTAACATGGGCAATTTTATGTGAGTACACAATGTATCTTGTTGGAAAGCTGACTTAATTAAAACATTTTGAGAAAATAACATTTCTGGACACCTGTATAACATAAAGTCAATGTTATACAGGGCCAATGTGTGAGATTGAATATTTTCAAAAACTGTCTAAAACGGTTTTTCATGATAACATTGCACGGTTTGCAAAATTTTATCTTTCTAATACGCAATAGCTCAAAAAATAATTTTTAAACTCATCCGGACTTCGTATCTACAACCAAACCCAGACTTCATGAAACCATCAGAAATGTTGAGCATGTTGCGACATGTCACCACGTATTAACTTTCCATTTGCATTGATACGAACCAAACATCTAACACATCGCGTTGATGATGAGACTAATTCCTTTCAAAAGGCTTGAACCGCTTGCAGATGGCTTGAACTGCTTCCAGAAGAATTGAACTGCTAGAGAAGACATGATACTGACCCTAAAAAACTAGGCACTGCTTCTAGGAAACGTGACGCCGCTTACAGTAGACTTGAAATACTTCCAGAAGAAGTTTTCAAGAAACCTTAAAATGCTTCAAAAAGACTTACAATGCTTTCAGAAGACTTGACACTCGTTCTAGAAGAATTGATCTGTTTCCAGAAAACGTGATATTGCAAATAGATGACTTGTTGATATAGATGAAGCAAAAGATTTAAAATATATCCCCAAGACCTGAAATGCATCCAGAAGAGCTGGAATGCTTCCAGAAGACTCGGTATCTGAAAGGCTTGATGCTTTTTGAAATGGCACTCACGATCATACTATAAAGACTCAAAACATTTTCAGATGGTTGGAGGTGCTTATAATTTGGCAATTGTAGATTCAACATGCTTCTAGAAGACTTGTTATCATTTCCTTAAGCCATAAAATGTTTTCAGAAGACTTTCAATGATTTCAGAACTCTTCATACACCATCTAGAAGATTTGGTCTGATTCCAAAAAGTTTGATACTGCTTCTAGATGACCTGTAATTGCTTGCAAAAGACTTGAAATGTATCCAGAAGATCTGAAATGCATCCAGAAGACACAATACTACCTCTAAAGGCTTCGTACTGTTTGAAATGTCACTCACTATCGTACTATCTCGCTTCGAGGGCTTGAACTCCTAAAGAAGAAGAAGATGATACTGGCCTTGAAAGGCTTGGCACTGCTTCCAGTAGACTTGAAATGTTTTCAGAAGATACTGTTTCCAAAAAACTTAAAATGCTTCCAGAAAGTTTGAGGTGCTTCTCGAATTTGACAATTTTAGATTCAATATGCTTCTAGAAGACTTACAATTGTTTCAGAAGACTTCATACTCCTTCTAGAAGACTTGATATGCTTCCAGAAAACTTAATACTGCTTCTAGATGATTTGCAACTGCTTGCAAAAGACTTGAAATGTATCCAGAAAACCTAAAATGCATCCAGAAGACCTGAAATGCATCCAGAAGGCACGATACTACCTCTAAAGGCTTCATACTGTTTGAAATGTCACTCACTATCATACTATCTCGCTTCGAGGGCTTAAACTGCTAGAGAAGAAGAAGAGAAGAAGATGATACTGGCCTTGAAAGGCTTGGCACTGCTTCCAGTAGACTTGAAATGTTTTCAGAAGATACTGTTTCCAAAAAACTTAAAATGCTTCCAGAGGGTTTGAGGTGCTTCTAGAATTTGACAATTTTAGATTCAATATGCTTCTAGAAGACTTACAATTGTTTCAGAAGACTTCATACTCCTTCTAGAAGACTTGATATGCTTCCAGAAAACTTAATACTGCTTCTAGATGATTTGCAACTGCTTGAAAAAGACTTGAAATGTATCCAGAAGACCTAACATGCATCTAGAAGACCTGAAATACATCCAGAAGACACGATACTACCTCTAAAGGCTTCATACTGTTTGAAATGTCACTCACTATCGTACTATCTCGCTTCGAGGGTTTGAACTGCTAGAGAAGAAGAAAAGAAGAAGATGATACTGGCCTTAAAAGGCTTGGCACTGCTTCCAGTAGACTTGAAATGTTTTCAGACGATACTGTTTCCAAAAAAACTTAAAATGCTTCCAGAGAGTTTGAGGTGCTTCTAGAAGACTTACAATTGTTTTAGAAGACTTCATACTCCTTCTAGAAGACTTGGTCTACTTCCAGAAAACTTAATACTGCTTCTAGATGACTTGTAACTGATAGTAAAAGACTTGAAATGTATCCAGAAGACCTAAAATGCTTCTAGAAAACTTGAAATGCTTCTAGAAGACTCGATACTGTCTCTGGAAGATTTGATACTGATTCTAAAAGATTTGACACTGTTTCTAGAAAGACTTAAAATGCTTCCAGATAACTTGAAATGTTTCCAAAAGACTTGAGCCGCTTCCAGCAGATTCGATATTGCCATTAGAAGATTTGATATTGTTTCCAAAAACTTTGACATGTTTTCAGAAGACTTACTATGCTTCCAGAAGACGTGATAATGCTTCTAGAAGACTTGTTATACTTTCAAAAGACTTGATGATGCCTCTGGAAGACTTGAAATATTCCCAGAAGACTTGGTACTGTTTCTAGATGACTAGAAAGACTAGTCATAGGAAACTTCATACTGATTCTAGGAAACTTCACAGTCCTTCTAGAAGGCTTGCAGAAAATATGATACTGCTTTTAGATGTCCTGTAATTGCTAGCAAAAGACTTTAAATGTATCCAGAAGACCTGAAATGCTTCTTGAATACTTGATGTGGACAATAATTATTAAAATAAAAAATAGTAGATTTGTACATTTTTATTGGTTTTATATTTTAAATTTCAGATTTACATGTTTCAACTTAAAGTCATCATCAGAAGCGTCGTTATTTATCGACAAAGATTGTTGAGATTCATATCACCCCTTTGAAATTTGTGATGGTTTTGGAATTTCAAAAATGTAATATGAATCTCTGTCAATAAATAATTATTTTGAAATTTGTGATGGGTTTGAAATATCAAAAGTGTAATATGAATCAGTTGATATGGAAGCTGGAAGAGTCAAAATGCTGCTAAAAGAATCCTAATTAGCAAATACGAAGCGAATAGGAGCAAATTTATCTTGTTGGTTTTTTGCTTTGCTCTTTATCGTCGAGTCATAGACAGTTTTACTAACTGAATTGATGTTTATTGTAACCACTTATTATAATAACATCTGCTTGTAAGATCAAAATTGGGATGTATTACTCGACGCTATTACCACTATTGTGTCGAATCATATTCAAAAAAATGTGTAAACTGAAGAAATTCCATCTATAAATAAATAAATTGGGTACAAGAACATTAAAATACAAAAATAGGCCGCACAATATCAAAGAGTTGCAAGATAGGATAAGACATGAAATTTCCTGTATTCTTCTCAATATTTTCTTAAATTATCTACACTATTTTGTTCAGCGGAGGTTAATAATTAACACTTTGAGTACCTAAATAGTTAAAATATACAATATTGTAGTTCGTTGTTTAAAACTAAAATTTGGCATAACTATTATTTTCATAAAATTTTAATTCCATAGTACAAAAAAATTATTAGTACAAGTAATTCATAAAAGGTATAAAAAAGTGATTTTGAATGTTCGACATTTCGAAAACGGTTAATTTTAAAAGTTATGATGTGCTGTATGAATGTTGTTTAGAATTTCTTGATGAACTGAAGTTATCACATTTTCGTCTCTCAGCTCCTCCAAAGTTTGAATTCGTATTATCGTCATAAAGATCAATAACTTTTGCTTTTGAATTTTTTTCTTCGAGACAGGAAATTAAATAGTTGCTGACAATGCCAGATGTTTCATCAGGTAATGATTTAAATTCTAACATTTTAACACTTTATCTCCAAAATTCCAATCCATATATCTAACAAGTATTGGCAACAGTTTTATTTCCATATAATTGGAGGCACCAGTCGAACTTTTACGACTTATGTGACTTTCACAGACCAAGATAGGTTTACCAAACTGTAGCGCATTTCCTCAAAATTACGAGGTATTACCAACTTTCAATTGTGAAAACATGGAAATGAGGGTGCAATTTTTTTTAAATTAATAACACAATAAAAGGAAAAGCATATAATATTATTATTAATAAATTATGTTAAAATTATTAAAATTGAAACAAATATAATTAACCAAACTAATTGGAGTGACCTCAACTTTCCCTACTTTTCATATTCATGGAAAAATAAATCAAAACAAGGCGGCAATTTCAAATTACTCCTATAATTACACTTTTGTAATTAGGCTACTATAATTTAAGGCCACTTTTACCACCTTTTGATAAAGCGTATTAGATAGATAAAAGAAAATCTCAGACAATGAGACCGCTTTAAAATGCTGTAATTATGGGAACAATCAACTGGATAAGATATCAGGAAGATTGTAAAAGTGGGTAGAGTAACACTACTTATATTAAGAAAAACTTTGCAATTTTCAATCTTAAATTTTACAACACTATGATATATAGAAGATTTTATAATAGCAGTTAAAACGATCTCATCTCAATGTACGTGACAGAAACAAAGGGTTTCAACAAATTGTTTAACTTGCCTCTTAAAAACGTCATATGCAAAGTTTACAGAAGAAAATCATTATTAAATAATCCCGTATTAATATCAGGATATGCCAACAATATTAACAAACTGCTTCGCAGAAAAGACTACGCGGCAACTGAATACACACCACATTAAAGTGAATCTGAGAATATCTTTTAAAATAAATAAGCAAAATGCGAAGATACTAACGCAAATGAAAACAAGAAGAGTGTAAAACCAAATTTTAATTAGTTTAGAGTTAAACTCAGAACAAAAGGAACGGAGGAGCAAGAAATTCAAAGTAGAATGAGTTGTCCTATTAAATGTTAACCACTTAACATTTAATAAAGTTTCTTAAATTATTAACAAATGTAAATTGTATTATGGATGTGAGATAAAGATTATGATAAAGAGAACAAAAATAAGCTTATGAGTATTTGGAAGTAAAATGTTAAATTTTTTTTGAAAAATTAATGCATTTACGAAACATATCTCTAACTCGAATGTTTAGAATACATAAAAATAACACTCCCAAAATGAAATATTTTCAAAAAAGAGATGAACTCGGCAACATTTGGAACAGAAAACGAGATAAATTCAAGAATTTAAGACACAAAAAACTTGAGGATTTGAATAAAAATAATACCAAGAATTTCCCACAGCATGAATTTCACCCAAGAATTACCAATTCAATTTTCAAACAAGGAATGAGAATTATTTAAGAAAGAGTACAAATGCAGTATCGCAAGGCAAAATCTATCTAGACTATCCATTGACCTAAAAACTGCAGCCCATAACGCAACTGAGGGGGCAGCTTGAAGAAGGATCTGATTAATTAACTGAAATGGAAGGAAAGAGATTCTGCCTTGGATCAACATCCGCTTAATTGGGACAAAACGTATAAAACCGAAAAATTAACTCTGAATCTAAAATGATTCCAACATGAAATACCAAATTTAACATTATCAAGTAACAAATCTAAGAATCCATCACCAAAAACGACAACACTCTTAACATATATACTTTTGCATACTAGTTCTTGTAGTAAGATTAAATGTATATATCAATATCCCTGAAATACACCGGATATCAAAGGCATTGCCTCAGAGCACTCACCATCTACTTTTATGAACTAAGGTCATTGGTGTTAGTAATTTCTTATCAGATGAACACAATGAAATAAAAGTTAAGTCATGTAAAGTGGCAGATGGCTTTAAAAATTAAACAACACGGGAGCTTTGACATACCTGCCATCAATTCCTCTCAGCAGGTCAATAAATTCTCTTCGAGAAACCGACTACTTATCAGAAATAATTCTTATACGATGTTCCATAAGATGATCTTAATAATTTTCTCGAAAATCATTGAAAACACTGAAAAATACCAGACATCGAAGAGAAATCCTTATAACTGCTCTTCTTAAGTATCGAAATATGCTCTACACAAAAAATTGAAAATGTGATACAAGTGGAAAAGGATGGTAGGGCAACACATCAGCAAGATTTTGAAAAAAGGTATAATTCTCATAAGTAAACAAAATGTATATAATAAATTTCTTTCAGATATAGAAAATAGGCACGGATTTCTGACAATACTTATGAAAATCAAAAAACTGAATTGGGAATTAGGAACGACGAATGACGGCTCAAAAGCCTGAACTTGGTCTAAAATGGTCTAAAATGTTTTAAAACATCCCACGTGCTGTCAAAAAAAAACGGCCGCAGTAGATGTTGACACTGAATAAGCTCAATAGTACATTAAAATTAAGAAATGAATTGAGAATGATAACGTCAACCCAGAAAAAAAAGATTAAAAATTTAGTATCGGTATTCTTTTGGAACCATTTCTAGACCGGAAGTAATTCAAGGTAATTCAAGCAAGCAGATCAAGTCCTTTGTAAGCATTTCAAGTCATCTAGAAGGAGTATCGAGTCTTCTAGAAGCATTTCAAGCCTTCTGGAAGAATCGCAAATTTTCTGGGAGCATTTCAAGTCTTCTGAAAGCAATATCAATTTTCTAGATATCAACGTTCAGTTTTCTAGATATAGTATAGAGTCATCTAAAAGCAGCATTAAGTCTTGTGGTAGCAGAATAAGTCTTCTGGGAGCATTGCAAGTCTTTTAGAAGAAGTATCAAGTCTTCTGGAAGCATTTAAAGTATTTTGGAAGTGTTGCAAGTTTTCTGGAAAAAATTCCAAATCTTCTCAAAGTGTTGCAAATATTCTGAAAGAATTTTAAGCCTTCTAGAAGTATTACAAGCCTTCTAGAAGCATTTCAAGTCTTCTGCGAGCAATATCAAGCCTTATGGAAGTATATTAAGCCTTTTGGAAGCAGTATCAAGTCTTCTAGAAGCACTTCAAGCCTTCTGAAGGAATTGCAGGTTATCTGGAAGCATTTCTAATCCTCTGAAAGTAATTTCAAGGCTTCTAGATACAGTATAGAGTCATCTAGAAGTGGCATGAAGTCTTGTGGTAACAGACCAAGTCTTCTGGAAGCATTTCAAATCTTCTGAAAGTAATATCAATTTTCTAGATATCAACTTTCAGTTTTCTAGATACAGTACAGAGTCATCTAAAAGCAGCATTAAGTCTTATGGTAGCAGAACAAGTCTTTTGGAAGCATTTCAAGTATTTTGGAAGTGTTGCAAGTCTTCTAGCAAAAATTCCAAACCTTCTCAAAGTGTTGTAAATCTTCTGAAAGAATTTCAAGCCTTCAGGAAGTATTACAAATCTTCTGGAAGCATTTCAAGTCTTCTGTGAGTAATATCAAGCCTTTGGGAGTATATCAAGTCTTGTGGTATACTACCACAAGTCTTTTCTATTTTTTCTAATCCTCTGAAAGTAATTTCAAGGCTTCTAGATACAGTATAGAGTCATCTAGAAGCAGCATGAAATCTTGTGGTCTTCTAGAAACAGTATCATGTCTTCAGAAAGAATTTCAAGTCTTCTGGAAGCAGTATCATGTCTTCTAAAAACATTTCAAGCCTTCTGGAGATATTACAAGTCTTCTGGAAGTATTTCAAGTCTTCTGCGAACAATATCAAGTTTCCTAGATACAGTATCCAATTTTTTAGAAGCAGCATCCTGTGGATGCAGATCAAGCCTTCTAGAAGTAGTATAAAGTCTTCTAGAAGCATTTCAAGCCTTCTGAAAGAATTGCAAGTTTTCTGGAAGCATTTCAAGTCTACTGCAAACAACATAAAGTTTTCTAGATACAGTATCAAATCTTCTCTCAAATTTCCCAAAAGTATTTCAAGTTTCCTGCAAGCAGTATTAAGTCTCACCCAGGACGCCCACGTAACGCCTATGTATAAAACTAAACCTAACTGAAACCGGGTTTGACAGTACAAAGTGGTCAGTAATGTTATGTACCGCACTGGAACTGGATTCCTGAATAGGGATTGAAGTCAGATATGATAAAATCAATCAAGGTAGCAAAAAAGGAAGTCATACGGATATGAGATGTAATTATTTATTGACGATTAAACTTCAAAAAATCAACAATTGTACGTTAACCACAACCAATTAGGTCAATCCATAGATGCTTAATTGCAGCATTAACTTTCTGAATCAAGATATCACAATTTATATTTTTTCTTACATAAAAAGCAACTACACTACCGATCTGACAATGATTCTGGATGCAAACTTAAAGTTATCAAACGTTTCAAGTATGGATGGAGAAGAGCCTTCATCACCATTTAGAAAGAAGAATAATAATACTGGTAAGGTTAATCCTGTTGTTTTGTCAACCACACGTAGTGGTTTGTGATAGTTAGTCTCAGAAGGAAAATGGCATCGTTGGACAAAGAATTTTTTTAATTGACGAAATCAATGATAAAATTGTTTATAATAAAAACTTGAAAATTCAAGAAGAGGATGATAGCTATAAGGCACAAAAACTAAAACTGTTAATGTGATGAGTGATATCGAATTTGATGCTCTATTAGTTATTAATTCTTTCATCCGCCCAAAAGGACAATCGTTACCATCAAACCAGCAGTTTAGCCCAGAAATCAGTGATAATACACACGTCACCATGAACTGCAATTTTTTTGTTTATTTGATAGAATTCTTATGTCTTGATGATTATAACACTTGAGAAGGAATATTTGGGATTCATTTATTGTTGCGTTCTTGAAAACCCGACTGATTCCTTTCAATTGATGAGCAGTTGCTAGCATTTCGACGAAGATGTAATTTTAGATATATAAAGTTGGTTGATCCGTGTCCTTAGACAGGTAAAACGTTGAACTCTGAATGTGTTGAATTGTGAAAATACTATCAATAAGTTGTCATAGATTCAATTGCAACATCCTTATAAAATCACCATTGTAGATAATGGTAAATCCAAAATGGTAAACCCCAAGAACAGAGTCATAAAAACGAGCATGCTTTTTGTTTTGATGGTCCAAAAACTATGCAGAAAAAACCTTAGATAATCGAGACTGGACGAGACGAAGTGATACTTTCTAAAGTGTCATTAAATGTCAAAAAGACCGAATGATAGCTTTCATACGTATTTTATGACAAACTAATTTCAAGAAGAAAATTTTCCATGTAAATACACCACAACTTCATGGAACCATGTCTTAAACAGCGGCTGCGATATCCACTGGTAAACTTGGGTATTTTATTCCGGATATCTTGAATAATATATGTCAATGTCACAGTCAATGATCTTCTTCAAATAATGAATAAGACCTTAGTATTTGGTTTAACGATGTATATTATATTTATTAGGTGCTACACGTGTTTCGGTTACATATAAACCGTCATCAGGCACGACGTTAATTATGGAAATACAAAATCTTCAAAACGAAGCGTCACAAAGTTTTTTACACAAATAAAAGTAATTTTTTGTTGTATTTCTGCTTGACAAACACAATAGTATTAACAATGGAAACGTATTCTTAAAAATTATAAGTTACAGATCAAGAAGACGGGATGGTTTGTTGAAGAGGGATGTAGATAAATTTCTTCAAAATCTACCACAAACAATTTGTAGGATTTTTAATAATAATACGTATTCGAAAAATTTGAGAAATTGAAACTATAACATCTATAGAAAAAAACTTAATTCACTCTCATCATTAACATACACAAATTTAATGTATTTATAAATGTATATTAAGGATTAATTTGCTTTGTTGGTTTATTTAAAAAGGTTCCTGTCCGCATCAATTTCTATGGTTGGCATAGAATGTAGCACAATGTGACCAACTTCCTGATTAAGTACCGGAAATGCGGTATTAAACGAGAATCGGAAAGGAGAAGTCACCTGAATGTCCTGGATCCGAAACCTTTTACACGATGATAAAAGTTATCTAACTTGTCCGATTCGATCAAAAAAAAAACAAATTTTAATTTTAACTTTAAAGGAGCTAATTTTGTTGTGTCCCCAAACAGGAAACAGTAGATTTTTCCGCTTCGCACAAACGTTTCGACCTTGTCTCGAATAAATATCACCGATACAAGCAGCTCTCCTCTCCGTGTGGTTGTTATATAACAAAACGGTCGGTCTTATATTATTAAAGGTGTGCGAGTATATTGCGTGTTAGTCTGGGATTTAACTCTTTCCTCGGATTTTGCCCCGTTGTTAAAACCGGAGACAATGGCACGCAGATCTTGTGCTCTTAGAACACAAAAAAAATACGCGTTGCTACTACTAACTGTACCGAGCGCTGTCGCAATATTTTACGTTTACGGTTCTGTTTCTAAAACGAGGTTGGAATTGTTGTAATGTACCTGTACTGCAAAAAGAAACGAATGTGACACAACGGGACGGCATTTATTTAACAACCGAGTGTACATGTTTAAACATTTCCAAATAGGGAAACAACGCACTGTTTCGTCATCAAATTTTGTCAATTCACTACAAATTTGACCTCATTTTTTTTTACTTTCTCGTATATACCATGTATACTCATATACAAAAATAACGGCTTGATATTTATACAAAGAGTTGATTTGACACCAATATTTTATCGATTTAAAATCCCCTTTTCCTTTCAATTCACAAATAATCCATAATATCTATTATATATACAGGATGTCCCACGTAAGCGGCAAAGTAAACATGTTATTTTTAATTTAATGATATAACTTATTAGAATCAGCATATTCTGATTCTACGCACAAAAACATTAAGTAAATTAAAAAACATAAACAATTAAAATTTAGAACTTAAGAATTGGGGCATCATTGGGCTATCTTATACAGGTGTTCTAAAGTATTACTATTTTGCTGAACATGAACACCCAATATCTGATTTAGCGCATCAGAATCATAAATTAATCTCACAAGATACTTTATCAGTAGTAATAATGTGATTTAGTATGTTTGCAGCACTTAAAGATGCACAAATCAAAAATCGTATATAAATAGTTTTAAATGTTTGGTAATATTTCAAAGATATGATAAAGCTGTGATAAAGATAAAAGAAAGCATTAGAAAAACAAAAAAAAAATGTACCTAAATAAAGATGAAAAATCAATCATCAAACATTAGCGGAATTATTAATACTGAACTGATCCCAGCTTCGTTTTTGATTAATTTAATTTAGATAATCCGGGTCTTAAATAGATAACAGATGATAAATCAATTTAATAAAAAGGTTTCTTTTTAATAAAACGCACGATTACTAAAATTTTACGTATTGCTATAATGGATGGTCATCATATGTGTGCAATATGAGTTTGTTCACCATAAATTTCTCATAATTTGCAATGTAGGAATGCAGTAATCATAATTATGAAAATATAATAATTAAATTGGGAAAAAACTCAAATAACGAATTATTAAAAAAAGATTATGTTTTTACCGAAATGTACCGAAAGCTCTAAAAAAACAAAGCTGAATTGAGAAAATTATCCATGTTGCAAATGAAAAGTATCAGAAATAAAAATTATTTTACTAACTTGCTTTATTTGAAAAATATATATGTCGGCACCGATTTCGGAAATATCATTCCATCATCAGCCGAAAATGTCACAAGAGAGCTAAACAGGTAGATCTGAAGTTATTGAACACATTTCACACTTTTCTCACTTCGCCAACTTGGTTACTCGTTTTGTAAACCTTAATAAATTTTACTTGTCAACGTTTTATTTTCATCATCAACATTTAAACATATTATCCACAACGTTTCATATTTCGAAATTCAAGATTAAAGAAATTTTTATCCTTCAAGAATTTGTTAAACGTTTCAAAAAATGTTCTTTAATGCAAATGTATCCAACAACTTCAGCTCTTCTACCTGTTTAGCTCCTTTATGACATTTTCGGCTGATGATGGAATGATATTTCCGAAACCGGTATCGATATATATATTTTTCAAATAAAGCAAGTAAAGAAGTTAGTAAAATAATTTTTATTTCGGAAAGCTGATTTGGGTCTGAAAAAAATATATTATGTGTTTTCCAAAAAAATATTAGTTGCAGATGCTGGGGCTGAATTTTGAAGAAAAGTTTAATACTATATATTAAAATTTAAAAATTAATTGAAAATGGAAACTTCCAGGAAACTTCAAGATAAATTAAACTATTAACAATTTTGTATGGATACTCACTTTATATCAACTCTCCTGGAAGCAAAACCAAATTTTCTGGAAGCAATATCAAGCCTTGTGGAGACAGTATTTGGTCTTTGGAAGCACTTCAAGTTTTCTTGAAGCATTTCAAGTATTAAGTACTTTCTAAAGCAACATCAAATCATTTGGAAGCAGTTTCAAGTTTTATGGAAACATTTTAAGTCTTCCATAGGAAATATTAAGTTTTCTGGAAGCAGTTCAAGTTTTCTGGAAGCAGTTCAAATTTTCTAGAAACAATGTCAAGCCTAATGGAAGCAATATCAAGCCTTTTGGAAGCAATATCAGGTCTTCTAAAAGCAATGTCAAAGTTTCTGGAAGCAATATCAAGCCTTCCAGAAACAATATCAAGTCTTTGAAAGCATTTCAAGTCTTCTGGAAGCAGTTCAAGTATTCTGGAAGTAAGTTAGTCTTTTAGAAACAGTATCAAGTCTAATGGGAGCATTTAAAGTTTTCTGGAAGCAATATCAAGTCATTTGGACGCAGTATCAAGTATCCTGGAAGCAACATCAAGTCATTTGGAAGCAGTATCAAGTATCCTGAGAGCAATATCAAGTTTTTTGGAAGCAATATCAAGCCTTGTGGAGACAGTATTTAATCCTTGGAAGCACTTCAAGTTTTCTTGAAGGATTTCAAGTCTTATGGTACTAATGTTAAGTCTTTTGAAACAGTGTCAACTCTAATGGAAGCATTTAAATTCTTCTAAAGCAACATTATATCATTTGGAAGCAGTATTAGGTTTTATGGAAACATTTTAAGTCTTCCATAGGCAATAGCAAGTTTTCTGGGAGCAGTTCAAGTTTTCTGGAAACAATGTCAAGCCTAATGGAAGCAATATCAAGCCTTTTGGAAGCAATATCAAATCTTTTAGAAGCAATATCAAATCTTCCAGACGCAACTACCAAGTCGTTGGACGCATTTCAAGTCTTCCAGAGGCAAGTTTTCCAAGAGTTCAAGTTTTCTTGAAGTTTCAAGTCTTCTGGAAGCATTTCAAGTATTCTGTAAACAGTATCAAGCCTTCTGGAACCAATATAAAGTCTCCTAAAAGCAATGTCAAAGTTTCTGGAAGCAATATCAAGCCTTCCAGAAACAATATCAAGTCTTTGAAAGCATTTCAAGTCTTCTGGAAGCAGTATTAAGTATTAAAGAAGCATATCCAATCCTCTAGAGATAATATCAAGCTTTCTGGAAGTATTTCGAGTCTTCTGAAAGCATTTCAATTCAACAGTGTCAAGTCTTCTCGAAGCAATATCAAGTTTTCTGGAAATAATATCATATCTTCCGGAGACAATATCAAGTCGTTAGAAGCATTTCAAGTCTTGTTGAAAAAAAGCATTTAAAGTCTTCTGGGAGCAACATCAAGTCATTTGGAAGCAATGTCAAGTCTTATGGAAGCAATTCAAATCTTCCAAAGACAGTATCAAGTTTTCTGGAAGCTGTTCAAGCAGTGGAAGCAATATCAAGTCTTTTGGAAGCAATATCAAGTCTATTGGAAGTAATATCAAGTCTTTTTTTTATTTGTCAAGAGGCAAATTTAAATTTCTTTAATTTTCTTTAAGCTTCAAGATTTCTGGAAGCTTTATAAGTCTTCTGGAAGCATTCCATGTCTTTTATAAACAGTATCAAGCAATATCAAGTCTCCTATAAGCAATGTCAAATTTTCTAAAAGCAATCAAGCCTTCTGCAAAAAATTCCAAGTATTCTGGATGTATGTTGTCTTTTAAAAATAGTGTCAAGTGTTATAGGAGCATTTGAAGTGTTCTAGAAGCAGCATCAAGTCTTCTAGAAGCAATATCAAGTCTTAAGGAAGCATTTCGAGTCTACCAGAGACAATATCAAGTTTTCTGGAAACAGTTCAACTCTTCTCAAAACAATATCAAGTCTAATGGCAGGAGTAGCAAGTCTTCTGGAAGCAGATAAAGTCTTCCAGAAGAAGTATTAAGTCTTCCGAAAGTATTTCAGGTCTTTTGGGAGTAATATGAAGTATCCTCGAAGCAATATTAAGTCTCCTTGAAGCAGTATCAAATCTTAATTCACAATACGTGAGCACCCACGTTTCCGGTACCAATACAGGCATTGGGTAGTTTTAGTGAGAGAAAGATTAAATCCTAAAACTTGATGGTACTGAGCATTTTATGCCAAATAAATAATAAACTAAAGAAAACGGAATTTGAAATGTTTAAATATTCCTCCATTAAGTCATAAACACCAAGTTTAGCGATGATATAAACAAGTAACAACAGAATTTAGTGCACCAACTGTAATTGTTTAAGAATTTCAAATACTTTGTTCTTCAACTGATTGAAGTATTCAATTTTAATTATTACAAACATGAGTCTTTAAACAATCCCAATAAGAAAATGTTGTTTAGTGCTAAATCAGGTGATTCAAAATAGCCGTTTACAGAAAATATTATTCCTATTCTGGTTGTCACCGAAGATTTCGAAAAAACAATTATTAAAGATAAACAACTCTTTTTAAAAGATCGTTTCTCACAAGTTATTTTATTTTTAATGCGTTGGCCAGTATTGAAGAACATCAAAATTTTGTTTCAGATCAGAATGTTATCATACCTTATAGGGTAAGTTGCCTGTTTCTTACAATGTATATACAAGTAACACTGAAGAATTGAGTGTAGAAATGTTATCATTTGGCGATTGTTTTGGTATTATTATTTCACCATTTTAATAAATTGCTAGGATCTTGATCAAATCCACACTTCATCACTTTATCCTCAAAGCAGTAACACGTTAGAAAGGTTCCATAGAACTCTTAAAACTGTCAATGCTGTTATAGGTGGAACAACGATCTTTTAATTATTGTTTTAGGCCTTAGATCTTCAATCAAAGAAGATTCAATGGCTTTGTAGGAATTGATTGTTAATTTCAATATTTTCAATTAGCTTGTTTTTACGAGCATCAGTTCTTGAGGAATTTACTCTTCTTTGTTTCCAATGAGATGACAATGACACAACCTTTACTTTTAAATTTCGAAACTATATCCTTGATACAGGTGATGACTCTTTAGGATATATATCATGAAACGCGTTGAATGTAAAGTTAATCTTGAAGGGTATCTTGTCACAAGCTGATTTTTTTGTTCTGCTGCTTGGTATTCATTTTTTAATGATAATAATTATCCATAATAACTATACCATTTTAGTTAAAATAACGAAGATGTAAATATATAAACCCAAAAACGGCTAAGATATGGGATTTCAAAGTTAAGAAATTTTTAAAGATTTTCTTCAATATTTTCAACATGGTTTATCTTAGAAATATAAAATTTGGTTAATAAAATTTTTTGGCTTAAACTAACTTTGAGCTTTGGGTTCAGTGGGCTTCATGGTTGAGGTTATATATCATCAATAAGAATATCAAGGTGTATCAGTTTCTGATAAAGAGAATTTATAAACCCGCATCAATGGATAAACTGACATGGAAAGATAGAGGGAGAAGAATTTGTGCCCTCGTAATGGAAATGAAAGAACAAGATTTTAAGAAGTGCTGATGTTCTGGGTGGAGACTGATCGAATAAAATTGATATTGAAAGAGATTTATTTTATTTCATAATGATTCTTGTTAAACGGTAAATCATGGACCACGGATCCAACGTTAAAGTGAACACTTGTTGCAGAGAAAAGACCATCATTTATGTAAAAGATAAAAAATTGAACATTTGAAAAGGCGATGGGTCCAATATTGGAGGATAGCTGCTGCAGAAAAAACACTGAAGGAAGAAGAAATACTTTACCAGCTATAGTAAAGTAAAATTACCAAAGCACGATTAACAGATATTTCATCTCTAAACGCCATTAATAGGCAAGGGCGCAAAACGCATTTTGTTATATAATATACATATTATAGTCATTTCAGCGTTTTTCATGCTTGCAAATATTTTTTTTCTTTTAGACAGTTATTCTTAGTTTTAGTATCCCAGTAATAACACAATCTTCACCTCTTGCATTCTTAATCTACATCAAAGAATACTATTTCATTCGTGTTAATAATAATAATAAATGATCCTTATTTGGAAATGTGCATTTGGTGGTTACTTGACGAACAAAGTATATTCTAAAGTTTTCAATCATTTCGACAAGGTCTTTCTTTTCATCATTTATTTTCCGCTTTCATCTTTAGTTGGTACTCTCACTGTCCCAATTGCCTTTGGCGCTTTAATATCTTTGTGTTTTTGTTGTACTTAATGACCTCTTTTATTCTCTGTGTTTAAATTTCTTACGTCTTTCTTAATTTTCTTCATTTTGTTATTATTCAATTTCGAATATGATATCTTCAATTCTGATATTCTACGTATTTTTTCTCTTTTACTCTTTCTCTCTCTTTTATTTTCATAAGGCACTAATAATAAGTACGAATTTTGATTAAATACAAAATTCATACTATAATATTTCTCAATGTACTTAATCGCCACAATCACCACATATTAACAAACCATATAAGGTATATAGGAGAATTGAAACGTTAACTAACAATAAATGTATACTTAGTCATTGAATTTAACCTTCATATCAAAAATGAAATGTAAGAATAAGAATGTTTAAAGTTGCAAATTGATTTCATTTCACAATTGGTATTAATCGTATATATTCTATAATAGTTTTTATAGAACACATTTCTAATTTAATATGCATTTAAAAGTTTACCCATGTCAAAGATAACGTTTATTAATTACAATGCACGTTAAATAAAGTATTTATAAAATCCTTGTTGATCAATCATGACAGTAGCTCAAAATTAACACGACATTACTGTTAATTTATCTTTCAATAACAATTTCTTAAAATTCATGTTAACATAACTATAACATTAAGATTGAGATCATTACTTGATTAGCAATCAGTTTAACTTATAATTACTAAAGTTTCAAAGGCGCCTGTAGTCAATTAACTTTCTGCTATAACCACCGTGACGCCAAACCAAGCTTAACAAATGTTATGCAACAGCATCAAAATCATTAAAACTTAAACACATAAAGTTGATGTTTAAAAAGATTTACTACTCAATTAGAGGTGCAATTGGTGTTGTTATGTCTTAATATTTTGTCACAATTTCACCCCAATAACCTTAAGTATTTGTTTTCTTTATATTTTAGCTGCAGATTGATTTTAAGATTGTCACTATTATTTTGTTATAATTGGTACAATTCATGTACCTTCAATGTAATTATTTTAAGGATACCGAGTTGATCTTTATTTTCTGTTATTATATTCTATTATACAATAATGTATTGTTTTTATTTTTATTCGTTCGGTTATATAAAACTTTATCGTCATAAAAACGCACAATAATAAATTGAAAATTTAATTTTATGCGATAACTTTACAGTACACACATATTGGTGCTCAAATCCTATAAACTTTTCTATTAAGGGAATTGATAAAAGAAATAGTATTAAATGGTACATAAAAATTTTTAACGATAAGTATGAATCATTGTATGGAAAGAAGATCTATAAAAAAATTAGGACTAACCGAGGTAATAATAAAAAAAAATGAAAAATTGATGATATCTAAAAATTACTGCAGAACAACTAAAAATCTCATCATTTCTGTGGAGGGAGAGGAGAATTGAAGTTAAAAATCTACGCTTCTATAATTGATGGTGAAGAGGAATTACGAAGAAAAATTGGATTATGTTTAGAAAGAGACCAACTACCAAAGTATAAAAATGGAGATCTTGGACATGTTTATGCTGACATACATATTTCAGACTTCAGTAATATTTTCATTTTATGAGTATCATATCATATTTACCCTACCTTTAAATCAGGGATTGTAAGTTTATGATATTTGGTAGATCGACTTAGAAAATTTACGGTTGCCTTCCTTCCAAAAAACCGGTCTCAAAATCTTTAAGAACAACAAAAATTTGTGAATTCAAGTACATTGATCACTCACATATTTTGCGTGAATCTATTTTTTTTGAGCGGCATAAATAACCTTGGTCTATTTCGAAGACGTCGTCCACCTCCAAGAAATTTGATTTGATTATAAATATGATCCAGCACATATTATGATAGTTGCATGCAACTCAAAATGTTGGGTAGACTTCGAAATTTTTTAATCTGAATCTGACAATATTTTGCTTAGAATTGACGGCAGAAATAATCTTGGTCGCCTTCAAAGACGTCGGCCGCCTCAAAGAAATCTAATTTATTTATAAATATGATTTATTTATAATATTATTTATAAGTAGATCGAAATCTAATCAACTTATAAATATGATCCAGCATATACTGTGACAATAGCATTCAACTCAGAATGTTGGGTACACTTTGAGCATATCTTTTAAAATCCAAATACATGGGAAATTGACAGCAGAAATAATCTCGGTCGATGACGAACATCGACCGTGTCTACGAAATTTAATTAGATATAAATTTTGCCCACCAACTCAATTGGTCCGTCAACCCAATCATCATAAATTTGCTCTTTACATCCAGCTTCTCTAAAAATTTTCGATGCTCAATAACTGATTCTTAACGGTGTATTTAACGTAAATTATTAAAAATTCACTTTGTTGAGATTGATTAGTTTAATTTAGGAAGCTACACTTTCCTTCAAATTTGCTGAGAAAAATAAATATTTATTGTTTTAAGATAAACGGCAGATGAGTTAGTACGAGAGGAGAGCGCAAATGCATTTGTGAGGATTGCAAAAATCTGCAGTCAACTGATTTATCTTTAGATCGTCAGTCGATATCTAACACAATCGTCACAGCTTCATAGGCGTAGGATTTTGAAAAGAAATATGAGTGCTGTGTGCTGAAAAGAACTGAATTTGGAAAATACTCAACCCGAAATGATGGTTCTCAAAAGAAAGGTAAAAACGCAATGTTTTCTTCAAGATTTTGCTTTTGTCGCCTCATAGAGTCTCAATGAATCTTATGTGGATACTGATTTTTTAATATGCATACATTTTTCCCACCAACTCAATTGGTCCATCAACCCAATCATCATTCATAAATTTGCTCTTTACATCCAGCTTGTCTAAAAATTTTCGATGCTAATAACTGATTCTTAACGGTGTATTTAACGTAAATTATTAAAAATTCACTTTGTTGAGATTGATTAGTTTAATTTAGGAAGCTACACTTTCCTTCAAATTTGCTGAGAAAAATAAATATTTATTGTTTTAAGATAAACGGCAGATGAGTTAGTACGAGAGGAGAGCGCAAATGCATTTGTGAGGATTGCAAAAATCTGCAGTCAACTGATTTATCTTTAGATCGTCAGTCGATATCTAACACAATCGTCACAGCTTCATAGGCGTAGGATTTTGAAAAGAAATATGAGTGCTGTGTGCTGAAAAGAACTGAATTTGGAAAATACTCAACCCGAAATGATGGTTCTCAAAAGAAAGGTAAAAACGCAATGTTTTCTTCAAGATTTTGCTTTTGTCGCCTCATAGAGTCTCAATGAATCTTATGTGGATACTGATTTTTTAATATGCATACATTTTTCCCACCAACTCAATTGGTCCATCAACCCAATCATCATTCATAAATTTGCTCTTTACATCCAGCTTGTCTAAAAATTTTCGATGCTAATAACTGATTCTTAACGGTGTATTTAACGTAAATTATTAAAAATTCACTTTGTTGAGATTGATTAGTTTAATTTAGGAAGCTACACTTTCCTTCAAATTTGCTGAGAAAAATAAATATTTATTGTTTTAAGATAAACGGCAGATGAGTTAGTACGAGAGGAGAGCGCAAATGCATTTGTGAGGATTGGAAAAATCTGCAGTCAACTGATTTATCTTTAGAGCGTCAGTCTATATCTAACACAATCTTCACAGCTTCATAGGCGTAGGTTTTTGAAAAGAAATATGAGTGCTGTGTGCTGAAAAGAACTGAATTTGGAAAATACTCAACCAGAAATGATGGTTCTCAAAAGAAAGGTAAAAACGCAATGTCTTCTTCAAGATTTTGCTTTTGTCGCCTCATAGAGTCTCAATGAATCTTATGTGGATACTGATTTTTTAATATGCATACATTTTGCCCACCAACTCAATTGGTCCATCAATCCAATCATCATAAATTTGCTCTTTACATCCAGCTTCTCTAAAAATTTTCGATGCTCAATAACTGATTCTTAACGGTGCATTTAACGTAAATTATTAAAAATTCACTGGGTTGAGATTGATTAGTTTAATTTAGGAAGCTACACTTTCCTTCAAATTTGCTGAGAAAAATAAATATTTATTGTTTTAAGATAAACGGCAGATGAGTTAGTACAGAGGAGAGCGCAAATGCATTTGTGAGGATTGCAAAAATCTGCAGTCAACTGATTTATCTTTAGAGCGTCAGTCTATATCTAACACAATCTTCACAGCTTCATAGACGTAGGTTTTTGAAAAGAAATATGAGTGCTGTGTGCTGAAATGAACTTAATTTGGAAAATACTCAACCAGGAATGATGGTTCCCAAAAGAAAGGTAAAAACGCAATGTCTTCTTCAAGATTTTGCTTTTGTCGCCTCATAGAGTCTCAATGAATCTTATGTGGATACTAATTTTTTAATATGCATACATTTTTCCCACCAACTCAATTGGTCCATCAACCCAATCATCATTCATAAATTTGCTCTTTACATCCAGCTTCTCTAAAAATTTTCGATGCTCAATAACTGATTCTTAATGGTGCATTTAACGTAAATTATTAAAAATTCACTGGGTTGAGATTGATTAGTTTAATTTAGGAAGCTACACTTTCCTTCAAATTTGCTGAGAAAAATAAATATTTATTGTTTTAAGATAAACGGCAGATGAGTTAGTACGAGAGGAGAGCGCAAATGCATTTGTGAGGATTGCAAAAATCTGCAGTCAACTGATTTATCTTTAGATCGTCAGTCTATACCTAACACAATCGTCACAGCTTCATAGGCGTAGGTTTTTGAAAAGAAATATGAGTGCTGTCTGCTGAAAAGAACTGAATTTGGAAAATACTCAACCAGGAATGATGGTTCCCAAAAGAAAGGTAAAAACGCAATGTCTTCTTCAAGATTTTGCTTTTGTCGCCTCATAGAGTCTCAATGAATCTTATGTGGATACTGATTTTTTAATATGCATACATTTTGCCCACCAACTCAATTGGTCCATCAACCCAATCATCATTCATAAATTTGCTCTTTACATCCAGCTTGTCTAAAAATTTTCGATGCTAATAACTGATTCTTAACGGTGTATTTAACGTAAATTATTAAAAATTCACTTTGTTGAGATTGATTAGTTTAATTTAGGAAGCTACACTTTCCTTCAAATTTGCTGAGAAAAATAAATATTTATTGTTTTAAGATAAACGGCAGATGAGTTAGTACGAGAGGAGAGCGCAAATGCATTTGTGAGGATTGGAAAAATCTGCAGTCAACTGATTTATCTTTAGAGCGTCAGTCTATATCTAACACAATCTTCACAGCTTCATAGGCGTAGGTTTTTGAAAAGAAATATGAGTGCTGTGTGCTGAAAAGAACTGAATTTGGAAAATACTCAACCAGAAATGATGGTTCTCAAAAGAAAGGTAAAAACGCAATGTCTTCTTCAAGATTTTGCTTTTGTCGCCTCATAGAGTCTCAATGAATCTTATGTGGATACTGATTTTTTAATATGCATACATTTTGCCCACCAACTCAATTGGTCCATCAATCCAATCATCATAAATTTGCTCTTTACATCCAGCTTCTCGAAAAATTTTCGATGCTCAATAACTGATTCTTAACGGTGCATTTAACGTAAATTATTAAAAATTCATTGGGTTGAGATTGATTAGTTTAATTTAGGAAGCTACACTTTCCTTCAAATTTGCTGAGAAAAATAAATATTTATTGTTTTAAGATAAACGGCAGATGAGTTAGTACAGAGGAGAGCGCAAATGCATTTGTGAGGATTGCAAAAATCTGCAGTCAACTGATTTATCTTTAGAGCGTCAGTCTATATCTAACACAATCTTCACAGCTTCATAGACGTAGGTTTTTGAAAAGAAATATGAGTGCTGTGTGCTGAAATGAACTTAATTTGGAAAATACTCAACCAGGAATGATGGTTCCCAAAAGAAAGGTAAAAACGCAATGTCTTCTTCAAGATTTTGCTTTTGTCGCCTCATAGAGTCTCAATGAATCTTATGTGGATACTAATTTTTTAATATGCATACATTTTTCCCACCAACTCAATTGGTCCATCAACCCAATCATCATTCATAAATTTGCTCTTTACATCCAGCTTCTCTAAAAATTTTCGATGCTCAATAACTGATTCTTAATGGTGCATTTAACGTAAATTATTAAAAATTCACTGGGTTGAGATTGATTAGTTTAATTTAGGAAGCTACACTTTCCTTCAAATTTGCTGAGAAAAATAAATATTTATTGTTTTAAGATAAACGGCAGATGAGTTAGTACGAGAGGAGAGCGCAAATGCATTTGTGAGGATTGCAAAAATCTGCAGTCAACTGATTTATCTTTAGATCGTCAGTCTATACCTAACACAATCGTCACAGCTTCATAGGCGTAGGTTTTTGAAAAGAAATATGAGTGCTGTCTGCTGAAAAGAACTGAATTTGGAAAATACTCAACCAGGAATGATGGTTCCCAAAAGAAAGGTAAAAACGCAATGTCTTCTTCAAGATTTTGCTTTTGTCGCCTCACAGAGTCTCAATGAATCTTATGTGGATACTGATTTTTTAATATGCATACATTTTGCCCACCAACTCAATTGGTCCATCAACCCAATCATCATAAATTTGCTCTTCACATCCAGCTTCTCTAAAAATTTTCGATGCTCGATAACTGATTCTTAACGGTGTATTTAACGTAAATTATTAAAAATTCACTTTGTTGAGATTGATTACTTTAATTTAGGAAGCTACACTTTCCTTTAAATTTGCTGAGAAAAATAAATATTTATTGTTTTAAGCTAAACGGCAGATGAGTTAGTACGAGAAGAGAGCGCAAATGCATTTGTGAGGATTGCAAAAATCTGCAGTCAACTGATTTATCTTTAGATCGTCAGTCCATATCTAACACAATCGTCACAGCTTCATAGGCGTAGGTTTTTGAAAAGAAATATGAGTGCTGTGTGCTGAAAAGAAGTGAATTTGGAAAATACTCAACCAGGAATGATGGTTCCCAAAAGAAAGGTAAAAACGCAATGTCTTCAAGATTTTGCATTTTGTCCAAAAAACAATATTTTACAAACAGTATCAAGTTTTAGAAGCAATATCAAATCTCCTGAAATATTGCGAAATTTGTGGACACATTTCAAGATTTCTGGAAACAATATCAAAGCTTCTAGAAGCAGTATCATGTCTTCCAGGGGCCGCGTCATGTCTATTGGAAGCAATTCAAGCCTTCTAAAAGTATGTCAAGTTTGCTAAAAGCATTTCAAGTTTTTTAAAAGCATATTTAAGTCTTCCAGATGCACTATTGATTCTTCTGGAAGCAGTTCAAATTTTCTCAAAGAAATAGTAAGTCTTCTAGAAGCAGTATCAAGTTTTTTGGAAGCATTTCAAGGTTTCTGGAAACCATGTTAAGTCTTGTGGAAGCATTTCAAGTCTGTTGGAAGCAGTACCAATCGTCGAAGAAACGAAAGGTGAAGTTTAATAATGTTAACGAACCAGGAATAGAGTAAGATTCATGTTTTTAACAACCTGCACGCAAAAAGGTGTTAAGATAGATTAGTTAAGGCAGCAAGTTTCAAAACGACTTTTTGGTTGATGCATAAATAAAAGAATTTTATATGAACATTGTATGAAAAGAATATCTATAAAAAAAAATTAGGACCTATCCGAGGAAATAATAAAAAAAAATGAAAAAGTGGTGATATCTAAAAATTACTGCAGAACAGTTGAAAATCTCATCATAATTGGCATTGATTTCTCTGGGGGGAGGGGGGCATTGAAGTTAAAAGTCTATGTTTCTACAGTTGATGGTGAAGAGAAATTACGAAGAAAAATTGGATCAGGTTTAGAAAGAGGCAAACTACCAAAGTATAAAAATGGTAGGACATTTTGAATATAATTTATATAATTTATCTTGGATATAATAAATATGTATATGCTGACATACATATTTCAAATTTTAGTAATATTTTTATTTTATGGGTTTATGAGTATCATATTTACTCAACCTTTAAATCAGGGATTGTTAAGTTTATGACATTTAGTAGATCGACTTAGAAAATTTATGGTTGCCTTGCTTCCAAAAAAAACCGGTCTCAAAATCTTTGAGAACATCAAAAATTTGTGAATTCAAGTACATCGGTCTATTTCAAAGACGTCGCCCACCGCCAAGAAATCTGATTTATTTATAAATATGATCCAGCACATATTATGAGAGTTGCATACAATTCAGAATGTTGCGTAGACTTTGAGGAATTTTTTTTAAATCTGAGTCTAAATCTATATTGCTTAGAAATGAAGGCAGAAATAATCTTGGTTGAATTCAAAGAAGTCGGCCGCCTCAAAGAAATCTGATTTAGTTCTAATCTGTTCCTCTAATCTGATAGCACTCAAAAAGTACTTTGTAGCGATATCTCAAAAACGGAAGGGTTTAGAATGCTGAAGTTTGGCGTGCAGGGATATTTTTACGTGACAAATAAGATAATGAAAAGAAAAAAATTAAATAATTTATATGTTTCAAGATTTTTTTTCTGACATTTTAATCAAATCAGTCAATTCAGCAGAAAAGACTACCTAAAAAAATTACGTCTTAAAAAATTACTTAAAACCAATGATTTTCAAGAAAATACCATTAAACGATTTACGGTATTAAAATAAATAAAAAAAAATAATTTAAAATCCTAATAGGTTTCTTTCACATTACAATTTTTACTGTTAAACGATGAATTAAGCACTTGTGAAGACTTATCTTTGAATTCAAATTGCTATTAAAACATCAAAATTGCTAAATTATTTGTTGTACTTTTCTCATGATTGTTCAGCTATTTTGAGTACTTCAATAGTAAATTTAATTAAAAAATTGGTGATAAGTATTAATTTTTGATCATCTAACAGTAAAAATGGTAAAGCGACTAAAGCCTACCAGGGAATTTGAAAAATATTTTAAAATTTATATTAATTATTTATTTTAATTATATTATTTACTATTGATTCAGAAAACTCAAAGATAAAAAAAGGGGGCGTATTAAGAGAACCAAATTTTTTTATCTTGCCTTATCTTGCCTTTTTATCTTGGAACCTATAAATTACTTTTCACCTCTTTCAGTATATCGACGCAATTTCCGGACATCCTGTACATTAATAATATTAACTGTTTATATACTATATAAATATGATTCAGCACGCATTGTGTCATACACACATACATTTCGCCCACTAACTTAATAAAATTATTACAAATTTGTTCTTTACATCCAGCATTTCAAAAGATATTGGATTCTCGAGATTCAACTCTATTATATCTTCTTCGTTTCATCCATAACGCCGTTTGAGAAATCACTCGGTTTGATTGGATTGGTTTAAGAAAGTTGTGTTGTTCTCGTTTCTCTAGAAGAAATTGGGCAATACTAAAACGTAACCCTCATTACTCTCGAAGATGTTCAAAAATGAAATGACAGGCAAATTAGCATAAACATTTAGAATGTTTTGTAGACTTTGAGAACGTAAAATTTTTGTAAATTCAGAAACATGGTATATTACGTAGGTCTGAGTCTAGCTTGCTTAAGATGAACGGAAGATGATGACGGCCTCAAAGAAATATAAATATTGTGTCAGAAATATACACAATATAAACTTTGTGCAACTCGTGGTACCTGAAGAAACATTTTGCTGCATCGTCAAATTTCAATTAATCCTATGTAAATAGTGGTTTCTGACTTATTGTTAATTCAATCTCGTTACTTCTCGTCTCAATCTGACATAAATATTTCAAACACCCAAATTATGCTCATTAGCTGAGCTGCACAAGTGTATTTTTTGAAAAAATACTATCTTTTCTAATTTGTATGGATGCTCTGCGCCTATTAAAAATTTTGCATCCGGAGCCTTTATATCAGTTACGAGTTACAACAAATAAAAATATAAGAAGAATTTAGTAGTTTATTTGTCATTGGTGTTGTATTTGTCTTCTCAAAAAAGATTTAGGTTGATTTATGTGTTTTCGAGTTGTAAAGAACAAAAGAATTTGTTTTGCTAACTTTGAAGTCCTCTCATGGTGATACGAAACAACTTTGAATATACTGGATGTTTATGATCTTATGATCGTTTCAGTTAATAGGACTTAAACTTTCAAAATACTTTTTTAACAGTTACTTTAACACATTTTTGCGTTATCAACCTCCTTTTGAGCTGTTTAAACCCACTTTGAAAATGAAATCATAAGACCATAAACACCCTGTCAATCAGTCAAATCTAAGAGCGCAGTAGCACAACTGAACTGTTTCTTGACCCCGGATTGTTTAAGAGGCAAAATGCAAAGAGTTTTCAGATAAATACTTATCCGTTCTATCATAAGTATTTGTAAGATCTTTGAAAGAACTGGCAGAATTGTAATGGGCCTGATCTCTTTATAAGTAATGATAGGAATAACTTTGAGACTGGGAACAACGAACCATACTTTCAGCAACCCGAAAACACTGAATGAGTCAAACAAAATATGAAAAGATGGACAAGCATGTCAAGAATACGGAGACACAGTTGGATCATATTTAGGCTGATTCCATCAGATCTAACTCCCGTAGACTTTAGGTTCAATAAAATCTGCTGGATACACTCAATAGAAACCTCACTAAATGTAAACATGAAACATCGTATCGCTGTTTTAAAAAGCAAGAAGGTCAATATCAATAAGTCATTTACACTATTACTAAAAAATTTATTGATAACATTAGAATCGGTCAGATGAGAAAGCAACAAAATAATAGAAGATTTCAACACGTTAAACTATCTCAGCTTTTTCCACAAACACTTAGAATCACCGATGAAATTTTCAAAGAATGACGTAATTATGTAAAGTCTTATAACATTGAAATCCCTGCTAACTCCTAATCCCTTTATATTTACCAAATGCCTAATTCCTTAGATTAATCATTTACCATACATTTCATGTGATCCATGGCAAAGCACGTTTTCTTAATTACCTTCAATCATACCATAAATCAATAATCACAGGCGCGTGAAAATCAAATAACGAGAATATAATATCATTAACGGAATTCAGTTTATCATCAATTGTATTAAGAACAAGGACAGCCTCCCAATTCATCAATTATGAATTTCGTTGTTTTCTAAGATCTTAATGGTAACACTTATGGGAATAATAATAAGTGAAATTTTAAGTCATCGGTATATATGAACAGAGTTGGAACCTTTGCGACTCATCAGCATCATGTAATATTTTTATAAAATGAATAAAAAAGAAGGATGTCCCTGGACCTAATTTGCTAGGTGGGTATATCATAAATCACGCCCAGGTACTTTGTTTGAGTGAGAATTAATATCATTACTGTTTCTGAGAGCCATAAAAGCCACCAAAAATATCGGTCAAGATAAGAAAATATGAAGTAATATCCGCTGAACACAAAACTTTTCAATCATTTCTCAAATTGTATCCAAAACCATAAAAAGACGTTAATAGAATCTACTTTTCAAATTTAAATTGATTTACACATTTTAGAATTATAAAAAATAAAAAAATTGTATTGCTAACTTTAAAGTCCTTTAGCGGCAAAACGAAACAATTTTGAATTGAGAATTTGAGCTAAAAATTCTAAAGTTTTCGGTTATACACGTATCTCGGAGACACACCTGTATATTTTGTCAAGCTCCCATTTCGTCACTTCAAATTTGTTTCTGAAGAAGGTGGAATATTGCATTTGCAAACGACGTTACATTAAATATTGGAAACAAATAAAGATTAAAAATTGTAAACACAATTCACACGTTCAAATTTACTTTACGGTTGAAGTTAAGGAAGTTCAATTTTAGTTTAATTAACATCGTTCATAAAATCTTTCTTACTTATAAGTAGTTTTTAAAAATTGTGTATTTAAATCAATAAAAGCAAAGTCCAAAAGCACGTAATTAGTAAACTTATCACTAATAATAGTAAAGTGTGTTACTTTAACAATTTGAATTTTTTTTTACTATTATTTATTTCTATTATATTTTCTAATAAATAGACCTTCATGGACTTTAAAATGCAGATACATAATTAGACAATTTATTTATAAAAATGGACTATTTGCATTATATTATTTTAATAATTAACGAATTTATAGAGGCAATTGTGAATAACTAGTATCTAATCAGATGTTT
Source organism: Onthophagus sagittarius (assembly GCA_036711965.1). Lineage (NCBI taxonomy): Eukaryota > Metazoa > Arthropoda > Insecta > Coleoptera > Scarabaeidae > Onthophagus > Onthophagus sagittarius. Next base: position 50,788,193 of record JASERS010000005.1, read on the forward strand.
AAAACGATTTTCATGTAAAATGTTTATGAGAATTTAAGTTGCGCAATTTGATTGAAATTTTATACCGAAAAGTTGAACAGGATATTTGATTACTAAATATTTAATCAACTTATCTATGTTTGAACTGTAAATCTACAGGGTGGGTCAATAGTGCGGAAAATTATGGCTTTACTGTTGTTTTTATGTCATCGTACATTAAAATTAAAGTAATTATATAAGTAATCAAAGATTGAAAAAAGGTGACTGTTTGGAACCATAAATATTCAATTTGATTCTTGTAACATGTAATGAGGTAATATGAAGTAGAAGACAGAACAAATTAAAACAAAGTTAAGATTAAGACAAAGTTCGTTATTTCGTATAGTTTATGTTCTTTTAACCCTTGAAGTTGAGCTTCAATTGCGGTGTAACTATGAATACCAGATGCCAACGCGCCGATTGCGCTTGGTATAGTTGCGTAACAACCGAACTGTACATTGATGAACTGATAGTTAACGCGTTAAACTGTTAAACCCTGAGCATTTTTACATTAGTCGTTTTCACGTCTATTTTTGCGGTACATTTTCTTTGCACCTTTTCATCAGCCGTTCTCACGGTACTTCTTTTACAGTATCTACTCCTAAATATTTTTGAATAATTCTGGCAATTTTTGTTATATTTCTAGTCGTTTTGCATTTGTCAAACAAAACATTTATATTAACGAGAATGCCAAAATGTTTTACCAAAATTACTTGAACCTACCAATTTATAATTAAATCAATTTAGGTTCACAATAATGCCTTTTTGAAGATAAACGTTCTATATCAACGATATTGTCGATATCGGATGAGACATTAGAGATCTTGATTATGAAGATTCAAATTTTCTGTTGGATTTGTGTTCAGGCTGTGATATATTGAGTTCTTCTCTAAATATGGGAGCCATGTTTATTGTAGTGATATCAGTACATTCATGCAAAAGATATTTAAATACAGTACTATACTCATTTTAAAATAAATTCACCTATTTGTAGGTAACACAACATTCTTAAAGATCTATTGATTAATGCAAAAACATCTTAAATGGTGCTTGTCTTAAGTAGAGAAATGTATTCAAAAACCATATTACTAGTTCTTGTAAATTAGAAGAAATAATATTTAAAGTTTTGTGTACTTGTCTTAAAAAACAACACGAGGTTTACTTATTTCTACCGATAGCCATATCCAGAGATTGATTCTAATGATGAAAAAGTAAATTAAGAAATTAATTTCATGAACAGATAATCCTTATACCGAGCAATCATAAAAAACTACTTTTCCATGCGCTTGATACCAATACTAATTCTTGCTTGGATATGAATAAAAAGAAGAAAACATTGTACATTTGAATTCTATACATACAAAGTAATTATACATAATAACGATATTTTTTAAGTGATCATATCCGTTTGAGCAATAAAAAAAATCTAGAATTTTTTTAGGAATTTTGGTACCTTTACAATGCGTTTTTAGTGCTTTAAAAAAACAGAACTTTGCACTACTTACTGATTGTCAATCAATTTAAAATGCGAGTGTGGTTTGTTAAAGAATTATATCTTAAAAGTAATATTTCACATTTAACTTAGTAATAATATCGTTTAGATCGAGTTTGCTTTAATATGTCACAGGTGTTTGGTGAAATCAGCAGGATAAATAAAAAAATCGACGAAATTTGCTACGCAAGGAGAAAGTGTTCGATACCGTATGATGTCAATGATAATTTTCTATTTTAACACTTTTTCGCTTCCTTATCCAGCTTTTAAATCCATATTTAAAAAAACATTGTAGCAAGTCATTAATAATAAAAGCGTTATCGGCAATTATTTCTGCTCAAAATGTATGTATGAAATTATGATTTATCGATAAAGCACTATGAGTAATTACTAAGGAGGGGGAAAATACGGTTTTTGAACTGAAACTATTTTTAAATATTCTTTAAAGAATTTGTTATAAGTTTTATTTACTTTTTTGAAGCAGAATTATTGAGAAAATTGCATGTTTCAATGGTACCGTTTTCATGAAAATGGATTAACGGATTTGTGGATTTTTTAACAACTTTGATTCATCTTCAAAAAATTATATAAAGAAATAAAAATAATTAAGACAGTTTAAAACACTCAATTCAATCAGTTCAAAATAAAGCCTTTGAACTGTTTTCTGATTCACCAAACTTAATGCACACATCTTACTAATAAAGTATGCTGAGTATTTTAATCCCATGGTTCCTCACCTATATCTGGAGTTCCTCAGGAGTTCAGCGTAGGACCACTGTTATTTGTTCTTCACATCAATGATTTAGACTTATTCACTTGTCAAGGCTTAACTTACGTTGATAACTTGAAGATATTTATAAAGCTTGAATCGTTGAATGATGCTTGAATATTGCAAAACAAGCCAATAATAATAATAAACTCCGCAAACCAGAAGAATCGTGTCATTTGCATACGACAATTGTCAATCCACAAATTTATGAATGAGTAATGAATATTGCGATTCTTCAAAATGTATACGATTTTCCCCATTATAAGTAAAAATATTAACGTTTAGAACGTTCCTAATTTTTAATATGTAACGTAATTTAATTCATATGCCGATTGACTACATAAACGTATTTATTAAAATGCATTATGAATTATGATAGAGCTCATTTGCAAATGATTAAGCCAACATTCCTTATACAAAGTTGAATAATTTAGAAATTATTTTAATTTTTTTTGCAAAATTTCAGTACCTACTCCTACAAATGTAGGAATTTGGAATTAAATAATAGTTTCTTTGACGTCATATCGACTTCGATTTCGATCGACTATACACTAAAGTACGTTCTTAGTGGAAAAACATTTAAAATATTTCGTCTGTTTAAAAATATTGGAAAAATGCGTCTAAATTGTATTAAAATCTTTTATTTTATGACCTTCCAAGTGAGGTGTTAAGTAAAAGAAGTGTCCTTCCAATTAGATAATAAGGTTGGCGGATGTACAATTTTAACAACCTAATCAAAGTTTAAAAAAATTACGACATCTAGATCGATCCACAAGAATTGGGTAATATCTGGATATTTTTGTACTCTGATACAGTATTCGGATACTTATGAAGTTATATAATCTAAAAGTATCCGGTATTCTGATACCTTTAAATTATACAACGAAATTGTGCGATGTTTTCTTTTATCATGTTAAGGCAAATTATTTTTTTGTTTTTACGTGGGGAACCTAATACATCATTTTTTGAAAAAAAATTTGTTTGGGTTGTTCATAAATCCATAAATAACTACAAAACAAATGCAATATTTTGTAAGTGTGGCGAAAAAATATATGGAATTGCAAGCTTACAATGAATCAGGTGAAAGCGGGATCTAGATGTAATGATTTTGTTATTTTACCAATCGTTAAAAATCCAGTTGGTATTTTTAAGTATTTGGAAGATAAAAGAAGCAATTTACAAGACTTAAATAACTACCCAACGTTAAAAAGGGTATTAATTAAGTATAACAGTAATTTACCATCGTCAGCACCAGTGGAAAGACTTTTTTGGTATTGCACGATGATTGATGCCTCAAAAAGAAAAGCATATTATTTTTGTTTTTCAACAAATGTGACGACAAAAGATAAAATTTTATACAGGGTAACATAGAAAAAAGTACATTGCATAGTGCCACACAATAGAGGACTCTCGAGAAAAGTCAGCAGGCATCGCATCATGCATGTAATACATTCTTTCAATATTCCATCTTTTCTTCCGATGAACCCAATCTAACCCAACTCAACTCATCTTGTTTCATAATGAAGCCAACGCATCACAATCTAACTCAACTCATTTTATTAGAAAATGAAACCAACTCAACCCAATCCAAGCCATCTCATCTTGCGGGTAGAGCTGCCTGTTATTATTTGCCATTTGCACATCCTAATGTGGGGATATACCCACACTAAGTATGATGAGGATTTTTTGTATTTTTCTTCGTAGATTTTAATTTTGGTGTTAAAATGGTGATGAAGATAAAGGTAAAAAGAAAGAGAAGCAAATTCTGCTCTGTAACCCTTATTCCCTCATATCCTTTCGTAAAAATTCGTTCAAATTCTCGTACTCGTCGCATGAAACCAAGTAAGTACATAATATTTCGCACTTTTAATTCTAACAATAATGAAGAATAGCCCTTGAAGCATTTTAAGACACATCTTTATGTGAATCTTTCTTAATATTGTTTTTTGTAGGATCACTCCTATAAATATACTGTGAACGCAATTTCCTGAATAAAAACAATTTTCGATAATTGGACAAGATCCATACATTCGATGCTTCGATACCGATACTTTGCTGGTATCGAGTATCGGTACCGAGGTAGTTATCCACACCATATACAAGTATTGATACTTTGCGATTACTTATGAGTGACATCACATTGATCTTTCTTAAAGATTTTTTCTTAACCGCCTCATCAGCAAAAAAGAGAAATTCAGTAGTCTCAGGTGTGTTAGATCTGAGCTTACGAGACAGTTACTTCACGAACAATAATTGCATCATTTTCAACATGTGCAACATTTATTACGACAAAAATGTCCATAAAGACTAGAGTGATCATATAGCTACTTGGAAAACTATAAACTACTCAAAAATTGTTGCTTTAATCAAACATTTCTAAGAGAATTGAGAGATAATTGGCGACACTTTACCCAAAAATTCTGTCCGTTTGACAAAATTTGCGGTGGCGTAGAGAATATTTAAAAAAAGGATTTTTTAAAATATATCCTATATCTCGTAAAAAGAGGCATTTGAACACATACATATTAAGACTATTCTTCTTAATTCTTCATGTATTAGCTGCTCTAGAAGTCTATCAGCGGTTTTTTTTTGAATCATCTGGTATAGGTACAAACTTTGGAAAATTTTTAAGCCTATAATTATAATTATAACAATAGTAAATGTTGATCAAATTACTAATGACTTTGGTCGCCTCTGCACTAAATCAGTAGAGAAACCAATATACAAAAGAAAATTTGCAGTTTACTTCTAACTTTTTATTTTTTTTAGTCAAATAAGTTCAAATGAATGGTTTCATTCAGCAGACTACTTTTCGGATTAAAAGAAACAGGAAGTGTAACCAACAGCCATTTCACGGAAAAACATTACATAAAGCCGATGGAATTAAAAGAAGCCGTTTTAAAAAGAATTGATAAATATCACGCAACCAACATTAGAAGAACTGTATAGCACTGTGCAAGCTTTAATAGAGAATAATGATGGCGAAAAAGTGCCAGGTTTTTATGGATGGGCTATACAGGAAGAGGTAGTAAACGTCGACTTTCTAATAATTGATGTTTAGGCTTAAGTTTTATCTAACCAGTTGTTAGGTCCATTTTCATCCAAAGAGACTGACAGTCGATATTTACATATTTTCTTCACAAAATGAGCATACAGAGGCATTTCATGTTTCATGTTTGTACACATTTGGTAATCAGTGGGTGAAGGTATCATACTAAAAGTTTGAATATCTCGAATACGAACAATTTTTAGACCTATATTTATTAAAAATTTTTTGTAATAACATCTTGTATTATTCAAGGAACAATTTCGCCTTAAATCGCTTTAATCAACCAAAATCGTAGTGAATCATCAGTAAATCAGTTCGCGCAATCAGCATAATTCAATTTATATTACTCGTTATTACCTATTTGTAATTTTTTGTTATTAAAATTGAAATAATACAAATGAGTGGGTACTAAAGCACTAAATAGCATCAAATAGTACTAAATGTAACAACCCTGAAATAGTGTCCTTTGCAGTTTTATCTCTTTATGCTGATGAAAATGAATTAAAAAAAATAAAGTGAAAGTCACAAAAAAATAAACCATATGAACTTTAAAAACCAAACCAATTCAAATATATCGGGTCGGGTTGGGTTGGATTTAGCCGTGCATCTGAAGACATTTTTTAAGAAGACCTCTACAATGACGTAGAATACTTCACAAACTGATTTGACAATCTTATATACAGAGTGACCCACGTAAGCAGCAAAGTATATAAATGGCATTAAGGAGCAGAGAACTTTTGTCTTATTTAGACAAAAGTTGTAGGAAATTTGTCACACTATAAACAGAAAATTTTTATAAAAACAGGATGTTCCATAATGACGTACCAAACTAACATACCAAACATATGTTATTTTAAATGGAATGATGACTTTTATAACATATATTCAAACCTAGTGCTTTTGGTTTTTGAGTTATTTTAAACTTTTTTTAGCAATAAACACAATTGAGTTTCTCAGAAACTGATCGAGTTAGAATGTTAAAATTTATCACAGTTGCTGCTTGGATGTCCTTAAACACTGTCATTGGCGTCTTCAGTCTATCGCACACAGGGTATTCAAAAATGTAACTACTATTTTACCATATTCAATTACAAAAAAGTCGAAAATATTAAATGGAACACCCTATATCTGATTTGCTAATCAGATACAGAATTTAATTGTCTATAAATAATTACTGCATGTATTATTGCATAAAAAAGATCTGAAATCTATTCGGTAACTTTGTTAATTCCGTCGTATTTCAACAACTGCAATTTTAAATTCTCTATCTGATAAGCAAATCAAATGCGGGGTGTTGCATTTCGACTTCTTTGCAATTGAATCTGGTAAAGCAGTAGTTACATTTTGAACACTCCGTATACGATAGACTGATGACACTAATGGCAGTCTATTTAAGCACATCAAAGCAGCAACTGAGACAAATTTGAACTTTCTAGCACGATCAGTTTCTGAGAAATGTAGATTTAAAGAACACAATGTTTATTGCTAAAAAAAGTTTCCAACATATCTCATCAAAGTCAACACATTTTAGTGTGTAGAATCAAAGTATGAAACAAAAACTATTTCATTCCATTTGAAATATCATGTTTATTTCGGTACGTCATTATGGAACATTTTTTTACAACTTTTGTCTAAAGAAGAATTCTGTATCTCGGTTTCTTAATGCCATTTATATACTTTGCCGCTCAGGTGGGACACATCGATTCATATACAGATATGAATCGAAGTAAAACTAGAACTACTTCTAGATCTAGAAGTAGAAAGCTTTGGGTTTAACCGTGTATCTGAAGATTTTTTTTGTATCTATTAATTTTTCACGCGTATTGGATCCATTGTCATATCCCTGGCCCCTTAAAACGGTATTCTTCTCTAAGATAGCTTAGTTTAGGATATTTTTGCCGGTTGTAATCCAAGATCTTATAAATTAAGTATAAACTCCTCTACGGACCTTTCAAATATACCTGCTATTGTAATCGATGATTCTTTGAGTTGGCACTAAAATCATCAGTATTATTTTTTCATAATTTTAATAAACGCAACAATAGCAAATGTCGATTAAACTACTATTGCCTTTAGTCGCTTCTACACTAAACCAGTTGAGAAACCAACATACACAAGAAAATTTGCAGTTTACTTCTAACTTTTTATTATTTTTTTAATCAAATAAGTCCAAATAAATGGTTTCATTAATAAAAAATATTGATTTTTTAATACATTATGAAAATGTGCATGAAGAGGTAATGGTCACACCTTTATCAGATTATTTCTCGCATTAAACGAAACAGGAAGTGTAATTTCCACGGAAAAACATTACATAAGGCCGGTGGAATTAGAAGAAGCTGTTTTAAAAAGCGTTGATAAATATGACTCAACCAACATAAGGATTTCTGCATAAGAAAATAGCAAGAAATCAACTGTTCATCGTATTTTAACAGAACAGTTGCTTTATCTGTATCTTTATAGTACTATTCAAGCTCTAACATAGAATGATGGCGAAAAAGTGCGAGGTTTTTGTGGTTGGGCTATACAGAACTAGCCAGTTGGTCCTAACATTTTTCTTCCAAAGAGATTGACAGTCAATATCTACATCTCTTTTTTTAAATGAGCATACAGAGGCATTCAGAGTTTCTGTAAATTTAAACCTGTATGGACAATTACTTCACGAACAACAATTTTATAATTTTCAACATGTCCAACATTTATTAAAACATTTACTTGGAAAACTGTAAATTAGTCGAAAACTGTTGCTTTAATCAAATATTTGTTTACTTTTAAAGAAACTTTGATTTCCTATATCTAGTAAAAAAGGCATTTGAGAACCCATGCATATTAAGACTATTCTTCTTAATTTTTCATGTATTTTCTGCCCTAGAAGTCTATAAGCTGTTTTTTTTAATCAGCCTGTATAGGTACAATTATAATTATAACAATAGTAAATATTGATCAAACTATCGACTTTGGTCGCCTCTGCAATAAATCAGTATAGAAACCAACTTACAAAAGAAAATTTGCAGTTTACTTCTAACTTTTAATTATTTTTTTAATCAAATAAGTCCAAATAAATGGTTTCATTAATAAAAAAATATTGATTTTTTAATACATTATAAAAATGTGCATGAAGAGGTAATGGTCACACCTTTATCAGATTATTTCTCGCATTAAACGAAACAGGAAGTGTAATTTCCACGGAAAAACATTACATAAGGCCGGTGGAATTAGAAGAAGCTGCTTTAAAAAGAATTGATAAACCTGATTCGACCAACATTAGAAGGATTTCTGCATAAGAAAATAACAAGAAATCAACTATTCATCGTATTTTAACAGAACAGTTGCTTTATCTGTAGCTTTATAGCACTATTCAAGCTCTAACATAGAATGCTGCCGAAAAATTTCGAGGTTTTTGTGGTTGGGCTATACAGAACTAACCATTTGGTCCTAACATTTTTCGTCCAAAGAGATTGACAGTCAATATCTACATCTCTTTTTTTAAATGAGCATACAGAAGTATTCAGAGTTTCTGTAAATTTAAACCTGTATGTCCAACATTTATTAAAACATTTACTTGGAAAACTGTAAATTAGTCAAAAACTGTTGCTTTAATTAAACATTTGTTTACTTTTAAAGAAACGTTGACTTCCTATATCTAGTTAAAAAAGGCATTTGAGAGAACCCATGCATATTAAGACTATTCTTCTTAATTTTTCATGTATTTTCTGCCCTAGAAGTCTATCAGCGTTTTTTTTAAATCATTCTGTATAGGTACAATTATAATTATAACAATAGTAAATGTTGATCAAACTATTGACATTGGTCGCCTCTACAATAAATCAGTATAGAAACCAACTTACAAAAGAAAATTTGCAGTTTACTTCCAACTTTTTATTTTTTTTAGTCAAATAAGTTTAAATAAATGGTATTATTCAACAGACTATTTTTTGGATTAAAAGAAACAGGAAGCGTAACCAACAGCCATTTAACGGAAAAACATTACATAAGGCCAGTGGAATTAGAAGAAGCCGTTTTAAAAAGAATTGATAAATATGACTCAACCAACATAGAAACATAGGACTCTATAGCACTGTTCAAGCTTTAACAGAGAATGATGGCGAAAAGTGCGAGGTTTTATGGATGGACTAAACAGGAAAAGGTAGTAAACGTCGAATTAATGTTTAGGCTTGAGTTTTATCTGACCAGTTGTTAGGTCCATTTTCATCCAAAGAGACTGACAGTCGATATTTACATATTTTCTTCACAAAATGAGCATACAGAGGCATTTCATGTTCTCCCCCCCGAACCGTTTGTACTACTAACCATCAATACAGTATCAAAGCTGATAAACTCCATCTCCCATCACGCTTTTTGCGATAGATGGGATGAGTCGCCAGCAGGTGCTTTTGCTAAGAAAACTCTGCTCTATCCTAACCGGAAGGGATCCACTCAATTTCTTGGAAAATCAAAATGTGATTTGAGGCTTCTCACATACTTTTTCACTAGACACTGCAGGTTACATAAGCACATGTTCTACGTGAAGATGGCAAATACATCTCTGTAGAGGGTATGAAATGAAAGACGAGACGGTAAATCATATTTTTTCATAGTTTAGTTTCAAACACTCATACCTAAGGGAATCCATTTTCGGATGGTACCATGGCCCCAAATCTCGGATATAAGGAACATGTCCCTCTGTTCCATATTAACATTCATAAACATTGGGCTGGTTTTCTGACCCTTGAATCAACGATTAACTTTGGGGATGTACAAAAGGCCCGCTGGGGCCTAAGTTCTGTGATACTTTTCATCCCTACATACAACTACATACCACACACTATGTAGGCACTACTCGAGCACGTTTAAATGACACATTTGGTAATCAGTGGGTGAAGGTATCATATTAAAAGTTTGAATATCTCGAATACGAACAATTTTTGGACCTATATTTATTAAAAATTTTTTGTAATAACACCTTGTATTATTTAAGGAACAATTTCGCCTTAAATCGCTTTAATCAACCAAAATCGTAGTGAATCATCAGTTCGCGCAATCAGCATGATTCAATTTATATTACTCGTTATTACCTATTTGTAATTTTTTGTTATTAAAATTGAAATAATACAAATCAGTGGGTACTAAAGCACTAAATAGGATCAAATAGTACTAAATGTGACAACCCTGAAATAGTGTTCTTTGCAGTTTGCAATCTCTCGTTTATCTCTTTATGCTGATGAAAACGAATTAAAAAAAAAAACAAAGTGAAAGTCACAAAAAACCATATGAACTTTAAGAACCAAACCAACACACAACCGAATAGTTCCAATTGAAAGATAACTTCTTAAACACGTATATATTTTGTATTCAAAGTGTTCGTTGGCTGTTTTACATGTGGTTTTAGTCGTAGCAATTGTATTGACAAATTGGGTGACAAACGTGAGAATATGTGGGGCCACAAACAAAACCCAATGACAAAACGACCTTCGGATTGCTTCGAATTATTAAATGGAACAATAACGAACGGTGATAATCAAAAAAAAATTAAACACATACGTTTAGCGGCCTCTAATAACTCCTTAACTTCCTTGATCAGCCTTTTAATCTGGTGATTGGTATTCTCTAATTCCTTCTCGTGCTTATGCAGGTTCTCGCGAAAAAACGGGCTGTCGTAAATGCACTCGGTAAACTCCAACGGCGGTAAGCGCACCATTTTTACATTGAACTAAATAATCGGCGGTGGGTTTTCTAAGGTAAGTGCTGTTATTTTATCTTTTATCGTGTTAATCCACGACGTTTTCACTTTGTAACGCTTTCCGGCCCGTACGACAACATACTCGATACTCGCCCGTTTACAATCTCTTTTAAACTGACTTCGAGTTTCGAGTGCTTCCAGTTCGGTCGAAGCACGAAGCCTGCCTCTGCCACTTCCCAAGGTTAGAATCGGAAAACAACAACCTGTTGTTTTTGGTGGGTATTATGGCGCCACCGGCAGATGGCCACCGGAACTTCGAATATTAATTTTATCAATTACCTCTTGAAAATCCATTGCTTATTAATATTTATAAATTTTTAACAAATTTTATGTTATTTTGATTAATTGTAAATTGACAGTGGCGTTTGACATAAATGACATTTTTAAATTTTGATTCTGTCGGTAATGTAGTGATCTACTCTGTAAATAAAAAATTCATGTTTTAATTTTTTAATAATTTTTTACTTTTTATAAATTAAATGCTTTGATTAACAATTTTTCATTAATAAATAATATTTGTTTTCGTTATTTTTCGTTATCAAATGATTGGAATTTGGAAAATATATTTTGATGCTGAACCCATTAAGTTACCGCTAGATGGCGGTTGAATATTCAAATTTAAATTTAAACTAATATTTTGTATTTAAAGCATTTTTAAATTTAATCATTGCATTTGATGATTCAGATATTTACAAATAGGGTTTAAACATTCCATTATTAATTAATATTCTAAAAATTTTACGTACAAAAAATTGAAATCTCGAATTATCTCGAAATGTTAAAATTACTAGTGATAGGAAAATCAAAAAATCTGCGTTGTTTTCATGGCATAAAGTCGCTTCATATGATATTTTTGAATAATTATTCTTGGGATTAGATAAAAATTTGATACTCAAAGGGAACCATTCTACTGTTTATGAACAAATGTCCGCTTATCCGCTCATAGGAATAATACCAAATTAGTGATAGATCAAATAGTGATTTTGCGAAAAACTCGATACTCTATAACAGTGTCCTATACATATCTTGTATTTTTCTCAGAACAAAAACCATACATGAGTATTGCAATTCATTTTTGATATATCTTTTGAGATATATCAATGATGTCGCCTCCTTTATGAAACTTTAATCTTTGAACCAACCTAAATTTGAAACTTTTTATAAAAATAACAATTTCCTTAATAATTATTGAAAAATCTTGGAAAATCGAACTCTTAAGATATGATGAAATTTCTTAAGATTTATAAAGAAATGTAGTTACTTCAACAGGCATAAAGCCATATTTATCTCAATTTGAATCTTTCGAGATGAACGATAGTTTAATGAATGATAGTTTAAGGATTGTGTCTTAAACAAATAAAACTTGTTTAAAACATGTGTTTTAAACCAGCAAGTACACACCTGTTTATGTGGGAATTAAATATTGTATTAAATAAAAAAAAAATACTGTAAATTTTGTATTATTACAAAACTACAAAATCATTACTAAGACTATTAAAAACATTTAAAGATGAAATTATTGATGGTGATTTTAACGAAATGGGTTTATAGAGAGTTCAAGAACATTTAGAAATGGTGATTTTGAGGAGCAAATCTCACAATGTTGACCTTGATGAATTTGGAAGTTGACCTACTTCCAAAAGACTTGATACTATCTCTAGAAGACTTGAAATGCTTCCAGAAGGCTTGATAGTACATCTAGAAGAATTAATGTTGCTTCCAGAAGACTTGATCTCTCTTCTAGAAGATTTTAAATGCTTCTAGAAGACTAGATATTGTTTCCAAAAGATTTGAAAAAGTTTTATAAGACGTGATACTGCCTCTGGAAGACTTGATACTGCTTCCAGAAGACTTGATACTGCCCCTGAAAGACTTCAAATGCTTCCAGAATACTTGATACTGCATCTAGAATACTTGACACTACATCTAGAGGACTTAATGTTGCCTCTAGAAGAGCTGAAGTGCTTCCAGAAAACTTGATACTGCATCTAGAAGACTTAATGTTGCTTTCAGAAGACTTGATATCGCTTCCAGAAGATTTTAAATGCTTCTAGAAGGCTTGATAGTGCCCCTGGAAGATTTGTTACTGCTTCTAGAACGCTAGATATTGTTTCCAAAAGACTTGAAATAGTTCTACGAAACTTGATACTGCCTCTGGAAGACTTGATAGTGCTTCCAGAATACTTGATACTGCCCCTGAAAGACTTCAAATGCTTCCAGAAGACTTGATACGGCATCTAGAACACTTAATACTACATTTAGAGGACTTAATATTGCCTCTAGAATACTTGAAATGCTTCCAGAAGATTTGATACTTTATCAAGAAGACTAAATATTACTCCCAGAGGACTTAAAATGCCTTTAGAAGACTTGATGACGCTTCCAGAAAACTTGAAATGCTTCTAGAAGACTTAATATTGCTTCCAGAAGACTTGATATCGCTTCCAGAAGATTTTAAATGCTTCTAGAAGGTTTGATAGTGCCCCTGGAAGATTTGTTACTGCTTCTAAAACACTAGATATTGTTTCCAAAAGACTTGAAATAGTTCTATAAGACTTGATACTGCCTCTGGAAGACTTGATGGTGCTTCCAGAATACTTGATACTGCCCCTGAAAGACTTCAAATGCTTTCAGAAGACTTGATACTGCATCTAGAACACTTAATACTACATTTAGAGGACTTAATGTTGCCTCTAGAATACTTGAAATGCTTCCAGAAGATTTGATACTTTATCAAGAAGACTAAATATTACTCCCAGAGGACTTAAAATGCCTTTAGAAGACTTGATGACGCTTCCAGAAAACTTGAAATGCTTCTAGAAGACTTAATATTGCTTCCAGAAGACTTGATATCGCTTCCAGAAGATTTTAAATGCTTCTAGAAGGCTTGATAGTGCCCCTGGAAGATTTGTTACTGCTTCTAAAACACTAGATATTGTTTCCAAAAGACTTGAAATAGTTCTATAAGACTTGATACTGCCTCTGGAAGACTTGATACTGCCTCTGGAAAACTTGATACTGCTTCCAGAAAACTTGATACTGCCCCTGAAAGACTTGAAATGCTTCCAGAATACTTGATACTGCATCTAGAATACTTGATACTACATCTAAAGAACTTAATGTTGCCTCTAGAAGACTTGAAGTGCTTCCCGAAAACTTGATACTGCATCTAGAGGACTTAATGTTGCTTCCAGAAGACTTGATATCACTTCCAGAAGATTTTAAATGCTTCTAGAAGGCTTGATAGTGCCCTTGGAAGATTTGTTACTGCTTCTAAAAAACTGGATATTGTTTCCAAAAGACTTGCAATAGTTCTACAAAACTTGATACTACCTCTGGAAGACTTGATAGTGCTTCCAGAATACTTGATACTGCCCCTGAAAGACTTCAAATGCTTCCAGAAGACTTGATACTGCATCTAGAACACTTAATACTACATTTAGAGGACTTAATGTTGCCTCTAAAAGACTTAAAATGGTTCCAGAAGACTGAAACTACTTCCAATAGACTTAATACTACCTCTGAAAGACTTGAAATGCTTCCGGAAGACTTGATTCTGCATTTAGATGACTTGATACTACATCTAGAGGACTTAATGTTGCCTCTGAAAGACTTGAAATGCTTCCAAAAGATTTGATACTTTGTCTAGAAAACTTTACGTTACTCCCAGAAGACTTGAAATACCTTTGAAAGAATTAATGACGCTTCCAGAAAACTTGAAATGCTTCTAGAATGCTTGATACTGCTGTTGGAAGAATTGATATTGCTTCAAGAACACTTAATATTGCTTCCAGAAGACATGTAATGGTTCCAAGAGACTTGAGCTGCTTCTAAATGGCTTAATACTGCTTTCAAAAATTTGATACTGCCACTGGAGGAGTTCAACTGCTTCTAGAACACTAGATATTGTTTCTAAAAGATTTGAAATAGTTCTATAAAACTAGATACTGCCTTTAGAAGACTTGATACTGCATCCTGAAGACTTGATACTGCCCCTGAAAGAGTTGGACTGCTTTCAAAAAAATTGATACTGCCACTAGAAAACTGGGAATGCTTCCAGAAGACTTGAAATGGTTCCAGAAGACTGAAACTGCTTCTAATAGACTTAATACTACATCTGAAAGACTTGCAATGCTTCCGGAAGACTTGATACAGCATTTAGATGACTTGATACTACATCTGCAGGATATAATGTTGCCTCTGGAAGACTTGAAATGCTTCCAGAAAATTTGATACTTTATCAAGAAGACTTAATGTTACTCCCAGAAGACTTGAAATGCCTTTAGAAGACTTGATGACGCTTCCAGAAAACTTGAAATGCTTCTAGAATGCTTGATACTGCATCTAGAAGACATAATACTACATTTAGAGGATTTAACGTTGCCTATAGAATACTTGAAATGCTTCCAGAAGATTTGATACTTCATCAAGAAGACTTAATATTACTCCCAGAAGACTTAAAATGCCTTTAGAAGACTTGATGACGTTTCCAGAAAATTTGAAATGCATCTAGAAAGCTTAATACTGCCGTTTGAAGACTTGATACTGCTTCAAGAACACTTAATGTTGCATTCAGAAGACATGCAATGGTTCCAAGAGACTTGAGCTGCTTCCAAATGGCTTAATACTGCTTTCAAAAACTTAATACTGCCACTGGAGGAGTTGAACTGCTTCTAGAACACTAGATATTATTTCTAAAAGATTTGAAATAGTGCTATAAACTATTTCAAATCTTTTATCATAAAACTTGATACAGCCTCTGAAAGACTTGATACTGCGACCTGAAGACTTGGTACTGCCCCTGAAAGAGTTAGACTGCTTTCAAATGATTTGATACTGCCACTAGAAAACTGGGATTGCTTCCAGAAGACTTGAAATGGTTCCAGAAGACTGAAACTGCTTCCAATAGACTTAACACTACCTCTGAAAGACCTGAAATGCTTCCAGAATACTTGATACTTTATCTAGAAGATTTAACATTACTCTCAGAAGACTTGAAATGCCTTTAGAAAACTTGATGACGCTTCCAGAAAACTGGAAATGCTTGTAGAAGGCTTGATACTGCCGTTGGAAGACTTGATACTGCTTCAAGAACATTTAATATTGCTTCCAGAAGATATGCAATGGTTTCAAGAGACTTGAGCTGCTTCCAAATGGTTTAATACTGCTTTCAAAAATTTGATACTGCCACTGCAAGAGTTGAACTGCTTCTAGAACACTGGTTATTGTTTCTGAAAGGTTTGAAATGGTTCTATAAAACTTGATACTGCTTCTGGAAGACTTGATACTGCGTCCTGAAGACTTAATATTGCCCCTGAAAGACTTGAAATGCTTCCAGAAGATTGATACTGCATCTAGAAGACTTAACGTTATCCCCAGAAGACTTGAAATGCCTTTAGAAGATTTCATGACGCTTCCAGAAAACTTGAAATGCTTCTAGAAGGCTTGATACCGTCATTGGAAGACTTGATACTGCCGTTGGAAGACTTGATATCGCTGCAAGAACTCTTAATATTGCTTCCAGAAGACATAGAATGGTTCCAAAAAACTTCTAAACGACTTCATACTGCTTTCAAAATTGATATATATTCAATTGATACTGCCACTGGAAGAGTTGAACTGCTTCCAAAAGATTTTATACTGAAACTAGAAAACTTGAAATACTTTCAAAAGACTTGCAATGGTCTTCTTCAGTCTGCTAGAGACTGGAACTGCTTCCAATAGACTCGATACTGAGTCTGGAGGATTTGATACTACTTCCAAAATACATGATATTGATTGTTTGCATTGAGGAAAATTGAAAGCTGTTATCTATAAATATATCCAAAATATATTATAAATATAATTTTGTTTTTATTATATTTTCAAAACTTATTTTTTCAAAATCTGAACATGTAAGCTTTAAAGTTGTAGATATAAGAGAAGATTTGAAGAAATATCAAGTGCGTTATATTTATGGAAAGGAAATTTTATGCTCTCCTCGAATATGCAAAAAAAAAATTGAAATGTTTATCGAAAAAAGAAAATTTTTCAATAAGAAAGAAAGAAAATTTGCAATAAAATTATTGGTAATGAAAGAAAAATTTTAATTAATAAAATGACCAATAGATGACCACAAGAATCTCAATTTTTCTAGGCTCCTTCATAGTTTATTTATTAATTTTTTTTCTACCAATATCTCATTTTTAATTGGCTCATTAAATATTTTAATTTTTTTATAACCCTCATAAAGAATTTTTATGAATTAAAATTAAAATAATTTTATTCTTTTACGCCGATAACAAAGAAACCTATAAATCTGTCACCTATTATCGACATGAAACCCCATTTAACATTTTAACCTCAAAATTTCAAGATCCCTGTAAGAAAATTTTTTTTCCCAAAAAATAGGAGATGAAAACAATCAATTAGCTTTTTGATTTTATTTACAATGCTCTCCCAAAAATGCGGCTTTATTTAAGCACAAAGACTTTGTCTGATTCGTCCGGCGAGTCGCACCGATTCACCTCTTCTTGTGCCTCACCTTACAAAGATCCCTTGGTAAGCAATCTTAATTTCAATCTGACCAATTTCTAAACAACTTGTTCAGGGCTCAATTTTATTTTAGATTTTATTATGTTCCCCATCGAAACTGTCGAGAGAATTTTGTCCTTTTGCGATGGGAAAACACTTTACAATGCGAAATCAGTCAACGCTCAATGGAGAGATTGTGTTAATTATCTTACAAAGGTAACTTTCTTTATCAATAAAATATTTAAGATTTATGTTTTCGATTTTTAGAAAACTAAAATTTGGATGCATTGTTGTTTTGAGGAAATTCCAAAAGATGAATTAATTGAGTACCTTGAAAAATATAAAGGACATAAAGATAAAGATAAGTTTAACGATATTTACGCAAATTGGTTCGTTTGGAAAAATATTGATTCAAACGTTGATTTTGATGTTATCCTTTGTCCGGCTGAGGTGCCTCGAATAACTTGTTTGGCTGTGTCAGGTAATTTATTTTTTTTTTGCAAAAAATCGCTTTTTATTTTTATATAAACTAAATCGGATAAGAACAGATCTATCTACAGGACGATTCGTGGCTGTTGGCTCGGAAGATGGTCGAATAAGGATCTTTAACGACCATTGGGACTTATTATACACCGATCGATATTTATCGGTTAAAATAACCGAAATCTCCTTCCTAAATGGTTCTTATAACACCAAAAATTCAATCTTAATTCATTAAATATTTTTTTTTAGATAACGGGGAATTAAACCGCCAAACTGAACTCCCATTTTTAATAGTTTATTATAAATGTGGAACTCTTTACCTCATCGATTACGAATATAAAAGTGTCCCACCTTTAATTGTTCAAGATGTTATTTTATATAGTGCCTATAAAATTTATTTATGCTTCGTAAAACGGGGGGGTCGTGTTTCGATTGTTAAATTGGGTTATGATTCTGAAGGGGAAAAGAAATTCTTTGAAATTACTTACGTTAGGATTTATTCACCTGATGAAGTGACTGGGGTGAGGATATGGAATGGAATTTGTACCTTTTTGATGAATAGCGAGGTTAAAATTTTGAAATATGATGATGAAATGCCTCCGATGACTACTATTGAGAATAAAACGAAGCTTAGATTTTGTGATAAGAATAAATTTCATCAGCAGAGGAATACTTTTATTTATAGGAATGATATTATTATTTCTATTTGTAAGTATTTTTGGAAAATAAGAGAAAGAGTCGAAATTAATCTTAATATTTCTTTTTTAGCTAAAGATAAGCTTAATGATCAACTTATCGAGTTGTTTATTTTGGGGGCCAATGATATGGTTGGGAAGAAGATCTTTAATACTTGGGAAGTTTTCCATTCCAACATCACTTGTATGTTTTTGTATGGGAATACATTTGTGTTAGGAGTTGATACAGGAAATGTGAGTTATTTATTATAATAATGTTTTTGGTTTGAAAAATTCAATCAAAATTTTATTACGATGAGTTTAAAGTTAAAAAAAATTAAATATTTTGATTACTTAAAGGTACAAAGAAAAAATATTTACCAAATTAAGGTTCAACCACGAAAAATTTTTATATCTATCTTTCAAATAATATATCTCAATGAATATGATAGCAAAATGCATAGTTCTTTTTGTTTTGAATTCAGAAAGAAGCAATTATTTATTTTAAAAAGATACAACAATTAAATTATTTATATGTGTACCCTCTAGAGAAGGTTTCATATGGTCATCTTCCATTTAATCTTGTTGTTCTGTTCATGAGAGAGAGTGGTTGTTACAAAATGCAGATTTTGTTTTAACTCTATCTTTACCTTTCAAGATAGAGTTGACTTAACTTAAATTTATTAAATAAATCATTCTGAGTTAGTCCTAGAAGCAGTCTCAAGTCTTTTAAAAACATTTTAAATCTTTTAGAAGCAATATCAAGACTTTTAGAAGTAGTTCAAGTCTTCTGGGGTAGTATCAAGGTTTTTAGAGGCAGTATCAAGTCTCCTAAAAATAATATAAAGTCTTGTAGTAACATTTCAAGTAATCTGGAAGCAAATCAAAACCTTCAAAGGCAATATCAAGTCTTTTGGAAGCATTTCAAGTCTTTTAAAAACAGTATCATGTTTTCTAGAAGTGATATAAAATCTTATAGAATTAAATTCTTGCAATTCAAGTCTTTTAGAAGCAGCATCAAGTTATTACTACCTCTAGAGGCAGTATCAAGCCATCTAGAAACATTTCAAGTTTTCTGGAAACGTCATCAAATCTTCTAAAGGCATCTTTTAATTTTTTATATTTAATTTTTTCTATTAATCGCAGAAGACTTACTTCTGCGATTAATATTAAGTCTTCTAGATGTAGAATCAAGTCTTCTAGATGAGGTATCAAGTCTTCCGGAAGTATTTCAAGTCTTTCAGAGGTAGTATTAAGTCTATTGAAAACAGTTTCAGTCTTCTGGAACCATTTCACGTATTCTGGAAGCATTCCCAGTTTTCTAGTGGCAGTATCAAATCTGTTGGAGGCACTTCAAGTATTTCAGGGGCAGTATCAAGTCTTCAGGACGCAGTATGAAGTCTTCTAGAGGCAGTATCAATTTTTATAGAACTATTTCAAACCTCTTAGAAACAATACCTAGTGTTCTAGAAGCAGTTCAACTCTTCCAGTGGCAGTATCAAATTTTTGAAAGCAGCATTAAGCCATTTGGAAGCAGCTCAAGTCTCTTGAAACCATTGCATGTCTCTGGAAGCAATATTAAATGTTCTTGAAGCAGTATCAAGTCTTCCAACGGCAGTATCAAGCCTTCTAGAAGCATTTCAAGTTTTCTGGAAGCGTCAGCAAGTCTTCTAAAAGCATTTCAAGTCTTCTTGGAGTAACGTTAAGTCTTCTAAATAAAGTATCAAGTCTTCCTGAAGCATTTCAAGTCTTTCAGAGGTAGTATTAAGTCTATTGGAAACAGTTTCAGTCTTCTGGAACCATTTCAAGTCTTTTAAAAACAGTATCTTGTTTTCTAGAAGTGATATAAAATCTTATAGAATTAAATTCTTGCAATTCAAGTCTTTTAGAAGCAGTATCAAGTTATTACTACCTCTAGAGGCAGTATCAAGCCATCTAGAAACATTTCAAGTTTTCTGGAAACGTCATCAAATCTTCTAAAGGCATCTTAAGTCTTCTGCGAGTAATGTTAAGTCTTCTAGATGTAGAATCAAGTCTTCTAGATGCAGTATCAAGTCTTCCGGAAGTATTTCAAGTCTTTCAGAGGTAGTATTAAGTCTATTGAAAACAGTTTCAGTCTTCTGGAACCATTTCACGTATTCTGGAAGCATTCCCAGTTTTCTAGTGGCAGTATCAAATCTGTTGGAGGCACTTCAAGTATTTCAGGGGCAGTATCAAGTCTTCAGGACGCAGTATGAAGTCTTCTAGAGGCAGTATCAATTTTTATAGAACTATTTCAAACCTCTTAGAAACAATACCTAGTGTTCTAGAAGCAGTTCAACTCTTCCAGTGGCAGTATCAAATTTTTGAAAGCAGTATTAAGCCATTTAGAAGCAGCTCAAGTCTCTTGAAACCATTGCATGTCTCTGGAAGCAATATTAAATGTTCTTGAAGCAGTATCAAGTCTTCCAACGGCAGTATCAAGCCTTCTAGAAGCATTTCAAGTTTTCTGGAAGCGTCAGTAAGTCTTCTAAAAGCATTTCAAGTCTTCTTGGAGTAACGTTAAGTCTTCTAAATAAAGTATCAAGTCTTCCTGAAGCATTTCAAGTCTTTCAGAGGTAGTATTAAGTCTATTGGAAACAGTTTCAGTCTTCTGGAACCATTTCAAGTCTTTTAAAAACAGTATCATGTTTTCTAGAAGTGATATAAAATCTTATAGAATTAAATTCTTGCAATTCAAGTCTTTTAGAAGCAGTATCAAGTTATTACTACCTCTAGAGGCAGTATCAAGCCATCTAGAAACATTTCAAGTTTTCTGGAAACGTCATCAAATCTTCTAAAGGCATCTTAAGTCTTCTGCGAGTAATGTTAAGTCTTCTAGATGTAGAATCAAGTCTTCTAGATGCAGTATCAAGTCTTCCGGAAGTATTTCAAGTCTTTCAGAGGTAGTATTAAGTCTATTGAAAACAGTTTCAGTCTTCTGGAACCATTTCAAGTATTCTGGAAGCATTCCCAGTTTTCTAGTGGCAGTATCAAGTCTTCAGGACGCAGTATGAAGTGTTCCAGAGGCAGTATCAATTTTTATAGAACTACTTCAAACCTCTTAGAAACAATACCTAGTGCTCTAGAAGCAGTTCAACTCTTCCAGTGGCAGTATCAAATTTTTGAAAGCAGTATTAAGCCATTTGGAAGCAGCTCAAGTCTCTTGAAACCATTGCATGTCTCTGGAAGCAATATTAAATGTTCTTGAAGCAGTATCAAGTCTTCCAACGGCAGTATCAAGCCTTCTAGAAGCATTTCAAGTTTTCTTTAAGCGTCAGCAAGTCTTCTAAAAGCATTTCAAGTCTGCTTGGAGTAACGTTAAGTCTTCCAAATAAAGTATCAAGTCTTCCTGAAGCATTTCAAGTCTTTCAGAGGTAGTATTAAGTCTATTGGAAACAGTTTCAGTCTTCTGGAAACATTTCAAGTCTTTTAAAAACAGTATCATGTTTTCTAGAAGTGATATAAAATCTTATAGAATTAAATTCTTGCAATTCAAGTCTTTTAAAAGCAGTATCAAGTTATTACTACCTCTAGAGGCAGTATCAAGCCATCTAGAAACATTTCAAGTTTTCTGGAAACGTCATCAAATCTTCTAAAGGCATCTTAAGTCTTCTACGAGTAATATTAAGTCTTCTAGATGTAGAATCAAGTCTTCTAGATGCAGTATCAAGTCTTCCGGAAGTATTTCAAGTCTTTCAGAGGTAGTATTAAGTCTATTGGAAACAGTTTCAGTCTTCTGGAACCATTTCAAGTCTTTTAAAAACAGTATCATGTTTTCTAGAACTGATATAAAATCTTATAGAATTAAATTCTTGCAATTCAAGTCTTTTAGAAGCAGTATCAAGTTATTACTACCTCTAGAGGCAGTATCAAGCCATCTAGAAACATTTCAAGTTTTCTGGAAACGTCATCAAATCTTCTAAAGGCATCTTAAGTCTTCTGCGAGTAATATTAAGTCTTCTAGATGTAGAATCAAGTCTTCTAGATGCAGTATCAAGTCTTCCGGAAGTATTTCAAGTCTTTCAGAGGTAGTATTAAGTCTATTGGAAACAGTTTCAGTCTTCTGGAACCATTTCAAGTCTTTTAAAAACAGTGTCATGTTTTCTAGAAGTGATATAAAATCTTATAGAATTAAATTCTTGCAATTCAAGTCTTTTAAAAGCAGTATCAAGTTATTACTACCTCTAGAGGCAGTATCAAGCCATCTAGAAACATTTCAAGTTTTCTGGAAACGTCATCAAATCTTCTAAAGGCATCTTAAGTCTTCTACGAGTAATATTAAGTCTTCTAGATGTAGAATCAAGTCTTCTAGATGCAGTATCAAGTCTTCCGGAAGTATTTCAAGTCTTTCAGAGGTAGTATTAAGTCTATTGGAAACAGTTTCAGTCTTCTGGAACCATTTCAAGTCTTTTAAAAACAGTATCATGTTTTCTAGAACTGATATAAAATCTTATAGAATTAAATTCTTGCAATTCAAGTCTTTTAGAAGCAGTATCAAGTTATTACTACCTCTAGAGGCAGTATCAAGCCATCTAGAAACATTTCAAGTTTTCTGGAAACGTCATCAAATCTTCTAAAGGCATCTTAAGTCTTCTGCGAGTAATGTTAAGTCTTCTAGATGTAGAATCAAGTCTTCTAGATGCAGTATCAAGTCTTCCGGAAGTATTTCAAGTCTTTCAGAGGTAGTATTAAGTCTATTGGAAACAGTTTCAGTCTTCTGGAACCATTTCAAGTCTTTTAAAAACAGTGTCATGTTTTCTAGAAGTGATATAAAATCTTATAGAATTAAATTCTTGCAATTCAAGTCTTTTAAAAGCAGTATCAAGTTATTACTACCTCTAGAGGCAGTATCAAGCCATCTAGAAACATTTCAAGTTTTCTGGAAACGTCATCAAATCTTCTAAAGGCATCTTAAGTCTTCTACGAGTAATATTAAGTCTTCTAGATGTAGAATCAAGTCTTCTAGATGCAGTATCAAGTCTTCCGGAAGTATTTCAAGTCTTTCAGAGGTAGTATTAAGTCTATTGGAAACAGTTTCAGTCTTCTGGAACCATTTCAAGTCTTTTAAAAACAGTATCATGTTTTCTAGAACTGATATAAAATCTTATAGAATTAAATTCTTGCAATTCAAGTCTTTTAGAAGCAGTATCAAGTTATTACTACCTCTAGAGGCAGTATCAAGCCATCTAGAAACATTTCAAGTTTTCTGGAAACGTCATCAAATCTTCTAAAGGCATCTTAAGTCTTCTGCGAGTAATATTAAGTCTTCTAGATGTAGAATCAAGTCTTCTAGATGCAGTATCAAGTCTTCCGGAAGTATTTCAAGTCTTTCAGAGGTAGTATTAAGTCTATTGGAAACAGTTTCAGTCTTCTGGAACCATTTCAAGTCTTTTAAAAACAGTGTCATGTTTTCTAGAAGTGATATAAAATCTTATAGAATTAAATTCTTGCAATTCAAGTCTTTTAAAAGCAGTATCAAGTTATTACTACCTCTAGAGGCAGTATCAAGCCATCTAGAAACATTTCAAGTTTTCTGGAAACGTCATCAAATCTTCTAAAGGCATCTTAAGTCTTCTGCGAGTAATATTAAGTCTTCTAGATGTAGAATCAAGTCTTCTAGATGCAGTATCAAGTCTTCCGGAAGTATTTCAAGTCTTTCAGAGGTAGTATTAAGTCTATTGAAAGCAGTTTCAGTCTTCTGGAACCATTTCAAGTCTTTTAAAAACAGTATCATGTTTTCTAGAAGTGATATAAAATCTTATAGAATTAAATTCTTGCAATTCAAGTCTTTTAGAAGCAGTATCAAGTTATTACTACCTCTAGAGGCAGTATCAAGCCATCTAGAAACATTTCAAGTTTTCTGGAAACGTCATCAAATCTTCTAAAGGCATCTTAAGTCTTCTGCGAGTAATGTTAAGTCTTCTAGATGTAGAATCAAGTCTTCTAGATGCAGTATCAAGTCTTCCGGAAGTATTTCAAGTCTTTCAGAGGTAGTATTAAGTCTATTGAAAACAGTTTCAGTCTTCTGGAACCATTTCAAGTATTCTGGAAGCATTCCCAGTTTTCTAGTGGCAGTATCAAGTCTTCAGGACGCAGTATGAAGTGTTCCAGAGGCAGTATCAATTTTTATAGAACTACTTCAAACCTCTTAGAAACAATACCTAGTGCTCTAGAAGCAGTTCAACTCTTCCAGTGGCAGTATCAAATTTTTGAAAGCAGTATTAAGCCATTTGGAAGCAGCTCAAGTCTCTTGAAACCATT
This sequence comes from Onthophagus sagittarius, assembly GCA_036711965.1. NCBI lineage: Eukaryota > Metazoa > Arthropoda > Insecta > Coleoptera > Scarabaeidae > Onthophagus > Onthophagus sagittarius. The sequence goes on from JASERS010000005.1 coordinate 50,813,213, forward strand.
GCATGTCTCTGGAAGCAATATTAAATGTTCTTGAAGCAGTATCAAGTCTTCCAACGGCAGTATCAAGCCTTCTAGAAGCATTTCAAGTTTTCTTTAAGCGTCAGCAAGTCTTCTAAAAGCATTTCAAGTCTGCTTGGAGTAACGTTAAGTCTTCCAAATAAAGTATCAAGTCTTCCTGAAGCATTTCAAGTCTTTCAGAGGTAGTATTAAGTCTATTGGAAACAGTTTCAGTCTTCTGGAAACATTTCAAGTCTTTTAAAAACAGTATCATGTTTTCTAGAAGTGATATAAAATCTTATAGAATTAAATTCTTGCAATTCAAGTCTTTTAAAAGCAGTATCAAGTTATTACTACCTCTAGAGGCAGTATCAAGCCATCTAGAAACATTTCAAGTTTTCTGGAAACGTCATCAAATCTTCTAAAGGCATCTTAAGTCTTCTGCGAGTAATATTAAGTCTTCTAGATGTAGAATCAAGTCTTCTAGATGCAGTATCAAGTCTTCCGGAAGTATTTCAAGTCTTTCAGAGGTAGTATTAAGTCTATTGAAAGCAGTTTCAGTCTTCTGGAACCATTTCAAGTCTTTTAAAAACAGTATCATGTTTTCTAGAAGTGATATAAAATCTTATAGAATTAAATTCTTGCAATTCAAGTCTTTTAGAAGCAGTATCAAGTTATTACTACCTCTAGAGGCAGTATCAAGCCATCTAGAAACATTTCAAGTTTTCTGGAAACGTCATCAAATCTTCTAAAGGCATCTTAAGTCTTCTACGAGTAATATTAAGTCTTCTAGATGTAGAATCAAGTCTTCTAGATGCAGTATCAAGTCTTCCGGAAGTATTTCAAGTCTTTCAGAGGTAGTATTAAGTCTATTGAAAACAGTTTCAGTCTTCTGGAACCATTTCACGTATTCTGGAAGCATTCCCAGTTTTCTAGTGGCAGTATCAAATCTGTTGGAGGCACTTCAAGTATTTCAGGGGCAGTATCAAGTCTTCAGGACGCAGTATGAAGTCTTCTAGAGGCAGTATCAATTTTTATAGAACTATTTCAAACCTCTTAGAAACAATACCTAGTGTTCTAGAAGCAGTTCAACTCTTCCAGTGGCAGTATCAAATTTTTGAAAGCAGTATTAAGCCATTTGGAAGCAGCTCAAGTATCTTGAAACCATTGCATGTCTCTGGAAGCAATATTAAATGTTCTTGAAGCAGTATCAAGTCTTCCAACGGCAGTATCAAGCCTTCTAGAAGCATTTCAAGTTTTCTGGAAGCGTCAGTAAGTCTTCTAAAAGCATTTCAAGTCTTCTTGGAGTAACGTTAAGTCTTCTAAATAAAGTATCAAGTCTTCCTGAAGCATTTCAAGTCTTTCAGAGGTAGTATTAAGTCTATTGGAAACAGTTTCAGTCTTCTGGAACCATTTCAAGTCTTTTAAAAACTTTTAAATAAATCATTCTGAGTTAGTCCTAGAAGCAGTCTCAAGTCTTTTAAAAACATTTTAAATCTTTTAGAAGCAATATCAAGACTTTTAGAAGTAGTTCAAGTCTTCTGGGGTAGTATCAAGGTTTTTAGAGGCAGTATCAAGTCTCCTAAAAATAATATAAAGTCTTGTAGTAACATTTCAAGTAATCTGGAAGCAAATCAAAACCTTCAAAGGCAATATCAAGTCTTTTGGAAGCATTTCAAGTCTTTTAAAAACAGTATCATGTTTTCTAGAAGTGATATAAAATCTTATAGAATTAAATTGTTGCAATTCAAGTCTTTTAGAAGCAGTATCAAGTTATTTTAAAGCAGTATCTAATCTTAAGAAATCCTCCCTGACACTGTTGGAGCAATTTGGTTGTAATAAAAGTGGGATGAACTGATAAGATAAAGTGCAATAAATTCAAGAAAGTCTTTTTTCTAATACATATAGTTGTCTTATTGTCACCGTCTGCTTATTTAACACTGAATTTATTGAAGAGAACATCTTCATTGTTAAAATATTTGTAAAAAAATGAGAATTACTTTTTGTTAGACCAAAAACTTAAAATTTCACTGGAATTTGAAAACCATGTTTTTTTTGGTGTGCCTGATCAAATGTGTCCACCAAGAGTTATGTGTCTGAAATTAGATTTACAGACACATTTGAATCTGTGCTAGAATCATGAAATTACAGTTGATACAGATAAGTAGTAAAGACATCATTTGAAAAATTGTTTTCTAAAACTGCAGAAGTTGTAGCAACCTGGGACTAATTTGAATAATTTCGATTAAAGAGATCCTCAAAATATGTTCCCTGTCTATCCTAAACTCCACATTTACGTACACTGTAATCAATAGTAGATAAATTTTTGCATCTGCCTCTGTATATTCTTTCCATTGATTCCATGATTCTTCTTCGATTAAATAATTTTGATTAAATTTTTGTTAATTACTATTGACAATGAAATAAAATGCAAATGAAAAACAAAATACTTGTGTACATTGACTTTGTCTTATTGGTGACAGTTTGTTATTAACTTTGTACTATTGTATCGTTTATATGTTGTGGAGCTAATACTAATACCTCTAAAATGCTTGAAATGCTTCCAGAAGATTTGAAATATTTTCAAAAGACTTGATATTGCCTCTAGAAGACTTGAAATGTTGCAGAAGACTTGAACTGCTTTCAGAAGAGTCGACACTACTTCTAGATGACTTGATATTGCTTCCAAAAGACTTGAAATGCATCCATATTTCAAGACATTGCCTTTGGAGAATTTGATATTGCTTCTGGAATACTTGAAACGCTTCTTTAGACAGACTTGAAATGATTCCAGAAGACTTGAACTACTTTTAGACTACTTTTAGAAGACTCGATACTACCTCTAGAAGACTTGATACTGCTTCCAAAAAACTTGAAATGTATCCAGGATATTGGTTCTGCATCTAAAAGCCTTGAAATGCTTCCAAATGACTTGATATTGCCTTTGGAGAATTTGATATTACCTTTGCAATACTTTAAATGTTTCCAGAAGATTTCAAATATTTTCAAAAGACTTGATATTGCCTTTAGACAGACTTGAAATGATTCCAGAAGACTTAAACTACTTTTAGAAGACTCGATACTACCTCTAGAAGACTTGATACTGGTTTCAAAAGACTGACATACATTCAGGACATTGGTACTACATCTAAAAGAATTGAAATGTTTCCATATTTCAAGACATTGCCTTTGGAGAATTTGATATTGCCTCTGGAATACTTGAAACGCTTCCAAAAAATTTGAAATATTTCCAAAAGACTTGATATTGCCTTTAGACAGACTTAAAATGATTCCAGAAGACTTGAACTGCTTTCAGAAGACTCGACACTACTTCTAGAAGACTTGATACTGCTTCCAAAAGACTTGAAATGCATCTAGGATATTGGTACTGCATCTAGAAACCTTGAAATGCTTCCACATTTCAAGACATTGACAGACATTTCCTTTGGAGGACTAGATATTGCCGCTGGAATACTTGAAACGCTTCCAGAAGATTTGAAATATTTCCAAAAGACTTGATATTGCCTTTAGACAGACTTGAAATGATTCCAGAAGATTTGAACTACTTTTAGAAGACTCGATACTACCTCTAGAAGACTTGATACTGCTTCCAAAAGACTTGAAATGCATCCAGGACATTGGTACTGCATCTAGAAGGCTTGGAATGCTTCCACATGACTTGATGTTGCCTTTGGAAGATTTGATATTGCTTCTGGAATACTTGAAACGCTTCCAAAAAATTTGAAATATTTCCAAAAGACTTGATATTGCCTTTAGACAGACTTAAAATGATTCCAGAAGACTTGAACTGCTTTCAGAAGACTCGACACTACTTCTAGAAGACTTGATATTGCTTCCAAAAGACTTGAAATGCATCCAGGATATTGGTACTGCATCTAGAAGCCTTGAAATGATTCCATATTTCAAGACATTGCCTTTGGAGAATTTGATATTGCCTCTGGAATACTTGAAACACTTCCAGAAGATTTGAAATATTTCCAAAAGACTTGATATTGCCTTTAGACAGACTTGAAATGATTCCAGAAGACTTAAACTACTTTTAGAAGACTCGATACTACCTCTAGAAGACTTGATACTGGTTTCAAAAGACTTGAAATGCATTCAAGACATTGGCAATGCTTCTAGAAGCCTTGAAATGCTTCCACATGACTTGATATTGCCTTTGGAGGATTTGATACTACCTCTGGAATACTTAAAATGCTTTCAAAAGATTTGAAATATTTTCGAAAGACTTGATATTGCCTCTGGAAGACTAAATACTTCCTCTAGAAGATTTGATACTGCTTTCAAAAGACTTGGAATGCTTCCAGAAGACTTGGTACTGCTTCTAAAAGACTTGATATTACTTCCAAAAGACTTGATGATGCTTCCAGAATATTTGAAATGATTTCAGAAAACTTGATAATGCTTCTAAAAGACTTGATATTGCTTCTAGAAAACTTGAACTGCTTTCAGAAGACTCTTGACTTGATAGTTCCTTTGAAAGACTTGAAAGTTTTCGAAACGAGTACCCATACAAAATTGTTAATGGTCTATTTGGATTAAACTTATCAAGTTTTAGTGTATCATTTCTATTCTTCCTGACTCAATGCCAACAGTTGCAAATGCGAACATATTTTTTTCTAGAGTCTATTCTCAATTAAGTTTTTTCGACTCCTATGTCATCTTGAACCAGGGTTCATAAATTTAGCAAAACTTTTTCTTTGGTTCCATTGGAAATTTTAGTTATACAGGGTACATAATGATCATTTATGACACAGTGCGTGAAATTGGCTTTTTCCGCCAATTATTATATGAATCTTACTATGAATCAACCAATGAATTAAATTAATTAATCTAAAACGAAGAAGTTCTTAATGATCAATCAAACTAATGGGCAGTAATCAAAAATTAATGAGTTATTATTGTACTGATTAGTCCAAACATCCGTTGTAAGTGACACTTAATTATTAACAATATTAATTCGAAAAAAAAAATGTGCTCTAATTCTCTAAGATTTCCAAGAAAGAAAGAAGCATTTCTTAAAATAAATTATTGGATGAATTGACACAACGTAATTCTAATACATACTTATAATAACATAACATAATACGATAGATTTGCAGTATGGTGTCCCAAAAATAATCATAAAATCAGTGCACATTAGTATTTAAAATAGTTTATATCTTAAAATAATTCTTTCTAATTCTATTTTATTTTATTATTTTGTGTTTTCTTTTTAGGTATATTTCTACAACATTCATTCATGGAAAACATTCGATATACGCAAATATGATCAATCGATCATAGTTGGTAAACATCCCATAATAAACATCGACGTACGGGAATCGGCTGGAGAAAGAAAATTTTATGTCGCTTCAAGTTTTAATATAAACGAAGTGATAGGTTGTACAATAATAAATTTAAATTAATTTCGTTTCGGTATTTTTAAAAAATTGCTTTTAATTGTAATCTTGTAATTTGTCAGTTGTAAATTTTCTTTTTGATAAAAAAAAATAATATATATTCGTTTTTTAAAACGCATGCGTTTTCTTTCTGTCTTAATGTTTAATTAAACAATGAATACTTTTGATTCTGGAACTTAATAAGAATAATAAAGTTTATTGTACAAAAAGCAAAATGTAAATTACAGAAAAAAGCAGAACAAAAGCATTGATTTAGGAAGCCAAATCTCGTGTTCTAAATGCATTAAGTTGTTCATTAAAGAATGAAGCTTATTATCAATGTTATTCATGGAGAAAATAAAATTGAATGGAATTTCTCAATCGGAGAGGTCTATGTCACAAAAGACAATGTCGTGATCAGATTCTTAACAGCTTCTAACTCCAGAGTTCCGGATAAGAACCGGATTGAATGCAACAATTACATCAATCGTTTTAAAAGTCGATGCAGTATCTCTTATTGGTTCAGTTATCAACTGCATAGCTTCAAACGAAGATAGTAAATTCCTGTTAATACCATCCAAATCAAAAAATCAATATTGAGATCGACACAAAAAATGATCTCATCACTTTGCGGTAAGCACGCAGCCAAAACGATCTCAAACTCATCCAAAAATGTCTGACAGACGATGATTTCTGACGACATTTTTGAGACTTTTGATGAGACAACGTAGGATACAGAGTTCCTACTTGTGGAGATAAAATGTGCTGGCAATTCGGTTTTACTTGGCGTCTTTTATTGTCCTCCTCTCGCCAATTACTTTGATCAGACGGAGGAGATTGAGAGACATTCTCTTTATTTTGATAAAATCCTCGCGATTCAACACGTCCTTATTACGTACATGTTATGAAAAACTACAATTTATAATTTCGTCATTAAATCTATCGATCTTACCCTCTCTGTTAACTTTCCACTCGTCATCCTGTCATACTCTCCTTGATCTTATTATCACTTCCCGTCCATCCGGAAATTCACTGAAAACAATGCAAAATATGAAGTGATTACTAATTCTACTGATAGCAATACCAGAATTAAGAAAATTACTTGTTTTGAGTGCTCAAAGATGGGTCATTATGCCCGACATTGTCCTGAAAAGAAGCGAGATGACGCAAAACAAACCCCTAAAGTAAGTATAATTGATTCTGATACCTCAAATACAGTGCTGATTATTAGTAGAGAAAATTAACATGCGAACTATTTTAAATCTGCTTTTGTAAGTTACAAAAAGGTAGATTGTTACATAAATATGGAAAGTAGCTGTATGGCGATGTGTCAAGATGTCGTCATCATAAGTTTTCCTATTTTGAAATAAAGACTGAAAGACTTATAGGCTAGGAAATGGAATGGTAAAGCCCCTGGAATTGTTTACAGGCAGCTAAAGTAATACAACAACTAGAAGTATTAACAAAGAAGAGGTAAATGAAAAATCTATAAAAACAGAATTAACTGCGAAGGGAAGAAGAAAACATTTTCAGTTTCTTACAAATGCTTGTTGTACATCATTAATCGTACCGACTTTCCCACAGCGAACGACAACAAGTGAAAGATATAGTTGAGGAACTTAAATCTGCAAAAGTAACAGAAGACACGAAGTCGCCATTTGCTAGTTCTGTGATTTTGGTTAAGAAGAAAACTGAAGATTTGCGACTCTGTATTGATTACACAACATTAAATAAAATGACCGTACAGGACTACTATCCTCTACCGTTGATAAATGATTAGCTTGACCTACTGAAAGGTAAGCGATATTTTTCAAGTCTTGATTTACGCAGTAGATATTATCAAGTAGTGAAACTAAGAGAAAACTGCTTTTATCACGCCTGATAGTCATTACCAGTTCAAAAGAATAAATATTTTATGTAACGCCCAAGCAGTGTTCCAAAGATTAATCAATACTGTACATGGATCTCTAAGGTACGATATGGCAATGGCATATCTGGATGATATCCCTATAATGTATTGCGAGATGTAGGACTGAGGCTTAATCTGGAAAAATGCTATATCTTCATGAAAAAGATAGAATACCTTGGCTATAAGATTACTGAAGCAAGAAAACAACCAGAGTATAGAAAATTGGAAACCTTTATTTTGTTTCCTACACCAAACGAACTTTTTTCGTACATATTTTTTAACATTTCTCGATTATCATGCGACCACTAACTGATTTATTATCGAAATCAGCTAAATTTGAATGGAAAGAACCTCGAGATAACGCATTCTGTAAAATCAAAGAGATGTTATCAAAGAAATCGATATTATCAACCTGCGATACAAAGGCTTGGACAGAGGTTCACATTACGATACAATAGGGTGTAACAACCAGATGGACTGTTACACCCTATTTCGTATTTTAGCAGGAAGACGACCAAGGACGAATCTAAGTATCATACCTAGAGGTAGAGTGTGTCTTATAGGTATCTCATTTGAGATATGTACTGATTGTAATAGTTTAAAAATGTCAGCGAATAAACGAGATTTGAATCCCAGAATTGGAAGGTGGTTCGTAAGATTATGTGAATATAATTATACTATTAAGTATCACAAAGGGAATAGTAAGGTCGTAACAGAGGGTTTGAGTAGGAATCCTGTGGAAGAGCCAAAAGACATTGAAGTAAAGGAAATTGCGAAGATTAGAGAAAAGTTGGAACATTGATCGATTGTCGAGTTTATCGATGCAAATTAGGGAGATTACACTAGGACTAATATTACATCTAAAACTGTGAAGTGAAGATTGTGCAAGTTAATAGTACTTCAGACACCAAAGGTGAATCAAAATTTCATGTTTTGAAGAATTACTTCATTGAAAAAGGAATCCCTTTATCAAATATAATATCAATAGCTATAATTAACATCAGGTAAGTAGGGGGTCTACCAAAAACTGAAAAACATGGCAAGGTGTTTTCGACATAAAAAAAATTTGGGTACCTCTGATTTAAATAATGTGGTACTTTCAAGTACCATCAGGCAACAAAGGGTTAAATGCAAAATTGTTAAACTCCGATTTCAATAACGTACGCAACATTTCCAAGTGGAGACTTAGAGAAATCCATTTGAAAATGTCCAAAAAGACCTTAATATGCTTCCAGAAGATTTGATACTGCTTCTAAAACTGTAAACACTGCTAAATAGAATTCTGAATTACTGATCGCAATTAGATATCTTCGATTTTAATCAACCCCCAGATAGCATTTGTTAAAATCAACATCAACAACACGTCAAAATAAACTGATAATTTTTTATATGATTACTTTAAAGGTTGATTCCTCAAAAACCAATCGGGATATCAACAAACGGGTTTCACCATTAAAATTGCTATAGAATTTGCAATCAGTGCCCACAATTTAGTTAATCCGATTTTAATCATCACCCAGATATCATTAGTTGAAATCAACACTAACAACGCGTCAAAATCAATCGATTGTTTTTTATGGACTAACTTCAAAGATTGATTCCTCAAGGAGAAATCGAGATATCAACAAACGGGTTTCACCATTAAAATTGCCATAAAATTCTGAATCGGTGCTCATAATTTAGTTGATCCGATTTTAATCACCACCCAGATATCATTTGTTGAAAACAACACTAACAACGCGTTAAAACCAATCGATTGTTTTTTATGGACTAACTTTAAAGATTGATTCCTCAAGAACCAAGCCAGATATCAACAAACGGGTTTCACCATTAAAATTGCCATAGAATTCTGAATCAGTATCCACAATTTAGTTAATCCGATTTTAATCACCACACAGATATCATTAGTTGAAAACAACACTAACAACGCGTCAAAATCAATCGATTGTTTTTTATGGACTAACTTCAAAGATTGATTCCTCAAGAACCAAGCCAGATATTAAAAAGCAGCTGTCACCATTAAAATTGTCTTAGGATTCTGATTCAACACTCACAATTTGGTTGATTCGATTTTAATCACTACCCTGATAGCATTTCTTGAAATCAACACTAACAACGCGACAAATTCAATCGATTGTTTTTTATAGACTAACTTCAAAGATTGATTCCTTAAGAACCAATCGAGATATCAACAAACGGTTTTCACCATTAAAATTGCCATAGAATTCTGAATCAGTGTCCACAATTTAGTTAATCCGATTTTAATCACCACTCAGATATCATTAGTTGAAATCAACACTAACAACGCGTCAAAATCAATCATTTTTTATAGACTAACTTCAAAGATTGATTCCTCAAGAACCAATCAAGATATCAACAAACGGTTTTCACCATTAAAATTGCCATAGAATTCTGAATCGCTGCTCACAATTTAGTTAATCCGATTTTAATCACCACCCAGATATCATTAGTTGAAAACAATACTAACAATGCATCAAAATCAATCGATTGTTTTTCATGGACTAACTTCAAAGATTGATTCCTCAAGAACCAAGCCAGATATCAACAAACGGGTTTCACCATTAAAATTGCCATAGAATTCTGAATCAGTGCCCATAATTTAGTTAATCCGATTTTAATCACCACACAGATATCATTAGTTGAAAACAACACTAACAACGCGTCAAAATCAATCGATTGTTTTTTATGGACTAACTTCAAAGATTGATTTCTCAAGAACCAAGCCAGATATTAAAAAGCAGCTGTCACCATTAAAATTGTCTTAGGATTCTGATTCAACACTCACAATTTGGTTGATTCGATTTTAATCACTACCCTGATAGCATTTCTTGAAATCAACACTAACAACGCGTCAAATTCAATCGATTGTTTTTTATAGACTAACTTCAAAGATTGATTCCTTAAGAACCAATCGAGATATCAACAAACGGTTTTCACCATTAAAATTGCCATAGAATTCTGAATCAGTGTCCACAATTTAGTTAATCCGATTTTAATCACCACTCAGATATCATTAGTTGAAATCAACACTAACAACGCGTCAAAATCAATCATTTTTTATAGACTAACTTCAAAGATTGATTCCTCAAGAACCAATCGAGATATCAACAAACGGTTTTCACCATTAAAATTGCCATAGAATTCTGAATCAGTGCCCACAATTTAGTTAATCCGATTTTAATCACCACCCAGATATCATTAGTTGAAAACATCACTAACAATGCATCAAAATCAATCGATTGTTTTTTATGGACTAACTTCAAAGATTGATTCCTCTAGAACCAAGCCAGATATCAACAAACGGGTTTCACCATTAAAATTACCATAGAGTTCTGAATCAGTGCCCACAATTTAGTTAATCCGATTTTAATCACCACCCAGATATCATTAGTTGAAAACAACACTAACAACCCGTGAAAATATTTTTATATGATATCTTTAAAGATTGATTCCTCAAGAAGCAATCAAGATATCAACAAATGGGTTTCAGTTTTTATACTTAAATGTTTTTATTTACAAAATAACTTGTATAACTAAGACATTCCTCATATTATATTATTACAATAATAATATAAAAATATCAAAATTAATACAGAAAAAATTAATAATACAAACTGTTAATAAATAATATTTTAACTTAACTTCACGTAATGTTTTGGTACTTTTTGTTACTAGATTTTGGAATAGTAATTGAAAAAAAATTAAGAAGAAATTGAAGAAGAGGGATCGATAGGATCATTAGGAATACAATTCGATTGAGCTGTATTAAAAGAAAGAAGGAATTCCTCCCCATCATCCTCACAATTCGCCCCAACACCAGAAGAACGCGTATTATTTAACATCGCCATTTTATAAGCATCAGCGAATTGCAAAGGTGAAGATTTTCTATTGGCATCACATAATCCCCTAATAGCATTAAAAAAATTATCCAAAGGATCTTGATTTAACGATCTTAACGTGAGAGACTTAAAACCTTTTTCTTTTAGACAATCCCATAAGCACTTTACGTTACTAATCGTCATTAAAAGTAACCCAACGGTTGAGGGATTTTCTATACACTTAACACTGGGTAAAAATTGAATTTCATTTAATTTTTTAATAGCATCATCCCAAAATTGGATATGTTTCGAGTTTTTGGTTAACTTGCATGCTAAAGGTTTTGGGGAGGTAACTACAGAGTTGAGTGAGTCGAATAAATCGTCCATGAACTTTACAAAAATCGCCGTTCCAAAAGCATCCATAACCCGCGTTTTTGATAGCATGTTAAGGAGGGATGCAGTGTTAAAACTAAAAACTTGCGCTGCAAGTTTTACTTTCATTTTTTGCCGGTTTGTTGGGTTTACGTGAGCGTTTGTAAGCTTGGTTGCTTTGAATGACCCACTATCGCCATCTAAGACATGCAAACGATGAATGTCACTCCACCTCACAATATTTCCATCAAATATAATATCATTGGTCATCAAATTATTCCGCATGCTTTTTAGTATGTAAGGCACATCAAATAAATGAAAAATTCGATGACCATCAATAGTATATATGAATTGATCCCCCTCCTCCCAACATTCTGATGTTAAGTTACACAAAGCTGTTATATTCAAAGAGCCACCGTTTGATACTGACGCAACAATCTGGAAATCTGTATGTTGATGAACGGCTTGAATCACTTCTACAATCAGAGATTTTAACGCGCATGGAGTCATGTTTTTTTGCGTAAAAAAGAACGCAACGGGTTGTTTCCATTTTTTCGCAAGACCTCTAATCATAAAAACCAAAACGTGATCAGTCTCCTTTTCTAACTCCATAAATCCCTCAATAGGATTACTATTTTTAGAAAACTTCAAATTTTTGATAATATCCATTTCATCAAAGATGAGACTGCAAAAGCGATCGCGTTGAGCCATATGAGTTGAAATACTCTTCAAATAATTTAATAAATTTAAATCAACCCCGCTTGTTAATTGGAACGATGTGAGTGATCGTCTCAATGTTCTGATTGAAGGTAAAAAAAGAATTTTTTGTAAGTATTGATACGAACGAGGACCTTGTTTTAAGATAGAAAGGAATAAGGCTTTTTCTTCTGTTGTATATCGTCGGTTTTTTCTCGTTATGCTGAAATTTCGAAGAAGGCATAAGATGAAGATTCGGAGAGGTTTCGGAAGGTTATGTATCTGTTGGATGTTGCTTAAGTTAGATGGGGAGAAAGGATTCGCGTGAATTTTTTTGAATTGGGATAAATCTTTGATGCGCTTATTTCGATATCGCAAAATATTTTCGGCCTTCTTCAATCTTGCTCGTAATTCCTTCTCCTTTGCGGTGGGCTTGCTTCTAATGGTACTAACTAGTTGAGGTGTTGTTTCATCTAAATACAACAATAATTGATGATATTAACAATAAATAACATTTAGTAATGAGATGTACCTTTGAGTAATTTAGATCCCTCAAATTTAGAAGACACAGAAATCGGATCTGATAAAACGTTAGGAGTCGAATTATCGGGAGAATCGTTAAGAGGACTATTATTGGAATTATTATTGGAAGAATTATTGGAAGAATTATCACAAGGTTGATTTAAAGATAAACATGGATATTTGACAGAAGAATTGGGAGCGTCTTCAAAATTAATAACACGTTGGGGTATTTGTTGTACAGATAACTTCTTGCGGGCTGGCGTTTGAAATTGGCGAGTATGGAAGTGGCGTCCACAAACGCGATACCTTCTTCCATATATTTGAGTGTATGTCAAATGGATGAGATCAGTTCTCTCCATTTGTTCCAACCATTGTCGCCGCAAATCCTCTGATCTTGGAAAACAGAATAATTGACGATCTTTGGGCGGTAATGAATTTGTTGGACATTGTTCGTCCACGCATATCTGAAAATTAAAATAAGGCCAAAGCTAATTGGGATACTTAAGTACGGTTTTATCCTGAGATAAGGACATACTTTGCTTTATAAATTCTTAAAAAAATCATCGTGACATCTTAAAAATCCTATTTTTAACGATTTTTTCAAAAATGTTAAAAAAATTTAAAACTTGATATCTCAAAAACAAATTGAGATATTCAAGTATGGTTTTATCCTAAAGAATGCTCAAAGTTTCCTTTATAAATAACAAAAAATTTCATCAAGTTATCTTAAGAATTCGATTTTTTACGATTTTACAAAAAAAAATTAAGGGAATTTTAATTTTATTAAATGCTACTAATTTATCTCAAGATATCTCAAAAACAAATTGAGATACCCAAATGCGGATTTATTCTGAGAAAAGTACATACTTTTTTTGTTTTGTTTAAACAAAGTCGTAGGGCATATAAATTATTGTCAAAATTCTTTGCACTACCAAGTGCAAAAACTATGAGTACTCTATTATCTAGAGTTCCTGTAAAACCAGGTGTATGTAACTCCATTTTTCAAAGAATAAGAAGTGTCACGAATGAACTACAACCTGAAGACAGATGCTGTTCTTTGATATAGGATGAAATGAAAATTCATTCTCATTTATTTTTTAATAAAAGTAATAAAGAAGTAATAGGGTTTGAAGAGCAAGGAAATGAACCATCGAATTTAATTGCAAATACTGCATTAGTATTTATGTTGAGGGGTATCAATAGGAATTTGAAACAAACTATTTGTTATTTTTTTACCCAAAATGCTACAAATACTGTTACTTTAGTCCGGCATATTAAAAATATTTTAACCAAATGTGGTGACTGTGGACTTGATGTAGTAGCCACCATCAATGAATAGCAAATTCTAAAGCAGATGCTATCAGACAAGGTACCGAATGGCGTGGTGATAACTGCTATAAAATACAAGACAAAACGTTTTTTCATGTTTATGATCCACCGCACTTACTAAAAAGTATTCGAAATCGGTTAGTTGAAAAAAATTTAACCTACATGAGAGAAAGTCAACAATATACAGCAAAATGGCAACACATATTGGATGCTTACTACATCGATAATCCATCTAGCGAATTTCGTGCTATGCCAAAACTGAAGGATGACCATGTAATCCCAGGCAAAATACGTGTAATGAAAGTGACGTGTGCTACCCAAACATTTAGTTACACTGTAGCTTCAGTAATGGCAGTATTTGTACGATCAGGTAGCAAAATAATAATTCTTACTAATATTTGTAGAATGATAATTGCGTTTTGAACTTCACAGGTACAACTAGTGCAGATGGAAGAAAATTGGAGCAGTCTGCAATGGACACTGTATACATAATAAAATTTTTCAATGATTTATTTGACAGTGTCAATTCCAATCAGCTTGCGCTAAACACAAACAGACCATTGCGTTGTGCAGTAACGGCAGAATCACCTCATATTCAGTTTTGGCATAATGCTAAAAAAATGTTATCAACAATGAAATTTGTAGACAAGAAAGGCAACAGATCAACACCGACATCAATCAAGAATTGGTTTGTTACATTGAATAGTTTGGAGGGCATTTTCAAATATTTGCAAGAAAATTATGGTATATCCAGTCTAAAAACACGGCTATTGAACCAAGATCCCATAGAAAATTTCTTTGGACAAATGAGACAACATTCTGGACGAAACATCAATCCGGCTCCAGTTAATTTTATTGGAAATTTTAAGACATTATTGATTAATAATTTCGTTAGTAGTCACTCACTGGGTGCAAATTGTGAAAATGAAGATGGAATTAAATTAATAAATAATGTTAGTCAGTTCCTTACATCTGATGCAACGGAAGAAGAATTTATTCCTCATACAATAAAATTTTATTAGGGCTATATTAGTGGCTTTCTTGCCAAAAAAGTTGTTGGATTTTACAAATGTGAAATTTGCAAGCAAAATATTTTAAGTAATGATAAAATTCAAGAGTGGCATGATTTGGTGTCAGAAAAGGATTTCACACCCTTGGCTCCCAGATTGATGTATTGTACAAAAAAATTTATTCGAGCGTTATATATTTTATACAATATTATTATGTATTTAGTGCCCAGAGTATGTTTTCAAAAAGGTTTCTCTCACACATTACATAATTATCTAACACATCAAGTGGATTTTAATTTCTCAGTTTGTGAACATACACAAGAAATTATCAACAACATTTTACATCAATTTCTATTTTTTTGTTTATTTAATTGGACAAATGGTGTAAACCGAATTCTTAATGGCAAAGATGTGCGCACCAAATATCGTAATGATCCAATATGCACTCAGGCTCATAACTTACAAAGAAAACGTAGATCATAAATATAAAGTTATTATTGTTTTTCCATTCCAGTACAATGTAAATGCTTATTAATAATATTTTTTTACTTACTATGGTGTATAATTTTTAACTTTACTAACAGATACACACTCAAATACATTCCAACATCTTTAGCATTAATTTAACCCTCGCAGTACTGACGTTTCGCCAACCGTTGCGGACGGTGCCTGGGTCAACCGAGACTCAAACAGTTTTTGTTTACGTAGAATATAAAAAATGAAGCTTTTGCCATTATGATTTTGACTTATTTTATTTTAAAGGTGAACTATTATTAGGGATATAAAATAATACATAAAAATAAAATTTTAAAAAAATTACATAAAAAATATTTATTCTAAATCATTACAATTTGTACACAAAATATTTTTTGTACATGTTGAATGTATATTACATACATATTTATGACAAACATCACATTTTGATTTATATTTATTGTCATTTCCAATACACAAGCTACATCTTGAGCGTTTTTTCTAATGTTGTACTTATTTGTTGATTTATTTTTCGGCCTGTACATTCGATGGCGTCCACAATGTGTCTCGAAAATACTACTGCATTGGTTTCAAATGCTCTAGCTCTAGAATCTATGTTTGCAGCAACTAACTGTTCAGACAAATTTTCTATAAATTGTTTTCTTCTTGATTTTATGTTACCAGTTGCCCAATCCGGATTTTTGAGTTGCCATAGTACAAATGCATTATAGGCTGTAATATCTATATAATGTAAAAAAAGCGACAGAGGCCAACGTCGTGTACATCTCCGGCAAGTGTATTCTCTTAGAATTTTATCTAAAACATCCACTCCACTTTTTGTTGAATTGTAATAATTGATAATATTAGGTTTGTAATTATTATTTTCGTCAAAAATAGCATGTTCTCGATGAACGCTCGAAAGTAAAACTACGCATTTTCTTGGTTTTGGGATATACGACACAAGTGTTAGATTTTCAGAAAATATAAAATCGGAAGAGAATTGAGCTCTTCCGGATATTGTTATCAAAGATTTTGGTAAATCCTTTCTATTTTTCCGCATTGTTCCCACTATAAATATGTTATCTTTGAGTAAATCCTCTGCAAGTGAGATATCCATAAAAAAATTGTCGGTTGTGATAGTTCGATTAGATCCCTTCCAAAACTCTGAAAGAACTCTAACTACTCGTTGTCCTTGTCCTTTCTCCGGTGTGTTTCCGCATTTTCCTAAATACACTTCAAAATTACAACAATAATATGTAGTAGCGTCACATAGGGCCCATAATTTCAGCCCATATTTCCCCGGCTTGCTCGGCATATACACCTTGAATGGACATCTTCCTCGAAATGTTACTAATTGTTCATCAATAGTGCCTACATTAGACGCTCGGTAATTATCTCTGCAATTTCTTGTTAAAATATTTGTAATGGTTCTCAAAGCTGCCAACTTATCGGTCATTTTTCTTTCTTCTCGTGTCTGAAAGTCGTCAAAACGCAAAAATCGTAAAATGTTTGTAAATCTATCACGAGACATAGATGCTCGATAAATTTGTCGACTATAAGCAATCTTTTTCTTCCATAGATCTTTTTTACTTTCACGTGATTCCCGAAAACGGCCAGTAATTAGTAAAATCCCAAAAAATGCCTTCAATTCAACACGGTCTACCGGCTTCCATATATTATTTGAAAACATTTCATAATATTTAACCGCTTTTTCATTTGTATAAGTAATTATAATGTCCATGATTTCATCATTTATAAATAAATCAAAACATTGTTCCATGGTTTCTACACCCTCAGAATTTGCTGTGAGTGTAGCATCATATTTACCAAATTCTGCATCTCTGTTTGTGGGGGAAATATATCTCCATATTCGTCCACAAACATTTTGGTCTTTACAGTGTGACATATTATTACTATTTTCACCACTAAACTCATCACTTTCATAATCCTCTTCTTCTGGTACTGCATCACTAAAAGTCAATGACGCACATTCATCATCAGAAGACACTTCATTGTTATAATCATCATTATTATTTACAAAATTAGCAAACATTTTATTTTTCGATGTAGATCGTTGCTCTAAAATACACCTTCTGTGAACTAAATCAAGAATTTAATGGCAATTGTATTGTCGCTATAGCCTCTTACACAGACAGACGCCTGGCGCTGTAAAGAAACGGTCGAGACATATTTTTTCGTCGGGACGTCCGTTTGACGCCGATCTAACTTAACGCACTCCTTGAGTAACGACAAATCTATTTATTACAATTTCTCGCAAAAATTTATTTGGGTCCAAATAGACCCAGGCACCGGAATACGAGGGTTAATGGCAAAGATGTGCGCACCAAATATCGTAATGATCCAATATGCACTCAGGCTCATAACTTACAAAGAAAACGTAGATCATAAATATAAAGTTATTATTATTTTTCCATTCCAGTACAATGTAAATGCTTATTAATAATATTTTTTTACTTACTATGGTGTATAATTTTTAACTTTACTAACAGATACACACTCAAATACATTCCAACATCTTTAGCATTAATTTAATGCATTTTATATACCCAGTAAACTTTAAATTAATACTATTTTCTTACTATACAGGGTGTCTCACGTAACTGGTTCATTAGAACTATTTTAGGTTCCACTATTCGTAGAGGCATGAAATTTTGGTTACATGGGTTGTTCATTCCGATCTATTAATCTAAAATATTTTCAAGATGACCACCACTTCCGGTCTACCGGAAGTAGACCTCAGCTTCGTTATTTTAAATGGAATGCTATAGTTTTTATTACACTATTTAATTGTACGTAAGAAAATATGTTGACTTTGATCATAGTTATTGGTACCTAGCATTTTTTGTTTTCGAGTTATTTTGATTTTAAGTATTTTTTGGCAAATATCACCATGCTCTTTAAAAGCACATATCTCAGCCAACGTTAATTCAAAAACGTTTTGCATTGGTGCGATAACTCTTCATATGCTGTCAAATACATTGCCACTTTTTATATCAGTGTACCTTATACAGCGTGGTCAAAAATTGAATTACCGTTTCGCTGTATTCAATAGCGATAAAGTCGAAAATTTTAAATGGAACGCCCTATATCTTTTTAGCCTATCAAAACGGGAATTTAATTCTCTATAAACATTGCTATACCTATTTATTATAGCTTTCTTCATATTGAGCATTTTATCAAATCCTACACAAAATGCTGGTAGCCGTTCAGTTTTTATTAGAAGGCTATGACATTTTGACAGTTTATCGTTTAATTTATTTAAATTATCATTGGTATTATTTATAGAATGATCTACGATTGAATAAACTTGAGTTTGTTAGCTTTTATTTGCCAAAAATAACCAGCAGAAGAACGCATAAATTAAACAATGAAAAACAATAATATGGCGTAATATTCGACAAAATGATGGGCTAAATATTCCTAGAGAGCGCACTTTAATTATTAACGGTGTTTTCGTGGAAAATATTATTCGTCTAAATCGATCGAAGCACCTCTTACCGAAGAATTTGGTAAAACAACAAAATATGACAAAACATTTATTCCATTATCTCAATCTGCTGGTGATAGAGATTAAGATTTCTTGTTATTTTGATCTTTCCAAAACTAAAAAACAGATCCTATCCAAAATTTTATTACATCTGCTATGAATATAAAACGAATTTAAAATGATGGCGTTGGAATAATTCGCCATGATATTCAAAGGCATTAACAGAAGTAAGTGATGATACACCTAAGTAATGACAACAATAACATAAATATGGATGAAAAGCTGACAAAACTTAATGGTTTTCTAACAAAAACACAAACGGTTTCTAGCATTTTACGTACGATTTTGATAATTTCCTCAATAGCAAGAAAACTATAACAAATAGGTATAATAATAATAATAATAATTTTATTTGTGATATTTGTACTCTATACAGCACTTTCACACGTCATACACAATATCAATAAAAGACAATAAAAGAATAAGACAATAAAAAAACACCAATAAATACCATAAGTAAGATCGAATTTTAATATTATATCATTTACATGTAAGCGGCGACTGATCACCCTAGAATAGTCCAAATTTAAACCACATGCAAATCGTGGAAGTCGTTGCTGAGAAACTCAGCACTACTGTAAAATGCCCTAGCAATCAAGTATTTTTTTATTGTTGATTTGAAACATTTAATATCTAGGTTCTGCACATGCGAAGGTAGGGAGTTAAAGAATTTTATGCAATAATAATTACAACCGTCTCGTGCTCTCGATGTGCGACTGAAAGGGACAGCGAGACCGCTCCCATTTCGTGTATTATACTGATGACTACCATTGTTTTTTTGGTAGTCACTCAGATGTTCCTTCACATGCATTAGACATGCAAGAATATAAACACATGGGAAAGTCAATATGCTAAACTGAATGAATTTTGATCGATAACACTCTGTGAATCCTATTCCACCCATCACCCTCAGACATCTTCTCTGGGCGCGGAAAACACGATGTGCATGTGCAGAATGTCCCCACACTAAAACACCATAAGACATATAACAATAAAAGTTTCCATAGTATGCCATGGCCAATATCTCAGGCGGTACCACACCCACCAGATTACGAAGAGCATATATACTTCTATTCAATCTCTTCACCAACTCCACAATGTGACTCTCCCATGTCAATTTAGTATCAATAACAATACCAAGATATTTTACGGGAGCCACAGCATGATCCGGTTGTTTCCGATTAAGAGAAAAATTGAGAGTCTGCGTCTTTGACTGGTTAACAGCAAGAAGATTGCTTGCAAACCAGTCAAAGACATGTGCACGTGATCTCTCCGCTTGACCCTGAAGCTCTTCCGGGAGTGTCTGCATGTCCATAGTAACCGTATCATCTGCATACACTATTATGCTTGTATTACGCGCTAGACAATTTGGCAAGTCGTTCATAAATATAATGAACAACATAGGTCCAAGCACTGATCCCTGGGGAACCCCGTACTTAACCGGAAGCTTGTTAGACATTTGTGCATTGTAGGAAACATACTGAAAACGATTCTCTAAGTAGCAGCTCAACAGACTCAAACTTCTACCCGCAAGGTTGAGACTGCGTAACTTTTGCAAAAGTAGAGTATGAGATACGCAGTCGAATGCCCTGGTCAGGTCGTAAAAAGAAGTTTCGGCAAATAGTTTGTTTTCAAAGCACTGCTGTATGTGACCGACCAGCGCCCCGACAGCTGCGGTGGTCGATCTGCCCTTCCGAAAACCATACTGAAAATTCTTTAGCAATTTTTTGTCCTCTAAGTAGTTTGCAAGTTGTCTGTGTAGAGCCATTTCAAATAACTTACCCAGCACCGGTATAATGGATATAGGTCTGTAGTTACCCACATCGTTATTATCCCCTTTCTTGAAAACAGGAACAACCCTAGAAATCTTCAAGCAATCGGGGAAGGTTGAGTCAATTATACACTGGTTTATTAGTTTACACAGAGGAACAGCTACCAGATCCTTTACGCATTTTATGATTCTGGCACTAAGGGAATATGCATCTTTACTGGAACTATTCTTCAGATCACAAATGATATCGCGCATTTCAATGAACGAGATCTCTCGAAATTGAAAATGTGAACTATCCCGAGATGCACCCTGTTCTTCCAACACGGGATCCACTACCCCTGCAAATGACGGAATAATGGATTCCGCAATGCCACTAAAGTAATCATTAAAGTTTGTAGCCGTTAATGAAGTTAAGGACGAACTTTGTTTTTTTGTCGATGAAATCACTGCCCATGTAGCTTTTTGTATGTTTTTAGCGTTCTTGATATAGTTTGTATTCGCCAATTTTTTGCTATTTAAAATAGCAGATTTGTAAAATTTTCTATGATTATTTAACATTTCCCTGGTAACAAGTTGCGGGTGCTGTTTATGAAGGGACGTCAGCATTTGAAGTTTATCTCTTAATTTTCTTATATCGTAGTTGAACCAGCGTATGTTAGGGGTTCCTACATTATTATTTCCAACTAGCAATTTTTTTTCAGGAAAACATAAATCATGAGCATTCTTAAGCAATTGCGTAAACTTAAGAAACTTTTCATTCACTCGCTCACAAGTACTATTAATAAATGAGAAATCAATGCATTGGACATGGCTATAGAACTGTAGCAATCCGTGTGCCGTTATAGGTCTATGTATAAATCTAGTTTTTGATACATGAATTTCACTCTTCGTTCTGGAGTGAAATGAAATGGCCTGATGGTCGGATATGCAAGGATCAATCACAGAGACACAATATTTAGTAATATTAGCAAATATATTATCGAGACAGGCGCTGTAACGGGTAGCCTCAAAATTAACTCGTCTGAGTCCAAAGGTTTCACAAAGGCTGCATAGCCGAATGGAATCCCCGGTTTCCAGGTGGAAATGAACATTGAAATCACCAGTCAGTATGATGTCTTTATTTAAATCTAATTTGGACAGTGTATCATTTAGCTTGTTAAGAAAAACTTCGAAATCTCCAAGTGGTGAACGATACACAGTTAATACTTGCGTCTTATTCAACAGAACTCCCGCAATCTCGATGTCCCTCTCGACGCACAGAGCATCAAATATAAGCGGCTTGCATGAAGAAAACTCATAGGAATGTTTATAGATGATTTGTAAAGAATTAAATTCCCTTTCTGATAGGGTATGAAATTATGGGGTGTTTCATTTAAAATTTTCGACTTTCATGCACTTGAATACAGAGAAACGGTAACTCAATTTTTGACCAGCCTGTATAAGACATACTGATACAGCAAGTGGCAATCTATTTAACAGCATATGAAGAGTTATCGTACCATTGCAAAACGTTTTTGAACTAACATTGGCTGAGATATGAGCTTGTAAAGAGCATGGTGATATTTGACAAAAAACACTTAAAATCAAAATAACTTGAAAACATAAAACGCTAGGTACCAACAACTGTTATCAAAGTCAACATATTTTCTTACGTATAATTGAATGGTGTAATAAAAACTATAGCATTCCATTTAAAATAACGAAGTTGAGGTCTACTTCCGGTAGACCGGAAATGGTGGTCATCTTGGAAATATTTTAGATTAAAAGATCGGAATGAACAACCCATGATACCAAAATTTTAAGCGTCTACGAGTAGTTTAACCTAAAAAAGTTCTAATGAACCAGTTACGTGAGACACCTGTATAGGGTAGTATATAACGTGTAAATTTTGGGAAAAACCCGGATTTAGACCAGGCGCGCACATGCGATTTTCATGGGATTATTTGTCGCAGCGACATAAAAGTAGTAGTCGCAAAAAATTTGTATGGTCGCGCATTTGCGACTGATTAATCGTGACTAGAGCCTAGTATCAACATGGACTTCATAGAAACCGCTTGTATAGTGGCTCTGTTATTACGAAAGAAATTAAGAAAGCAACGGAAAAGAAAATTTTGGATGCACCCAATTTTATCTGACAGAGAACATCGGGGTCAATTTTACATTCTTCATGAAGATTTAAGAAAGCATCCTCGTAAATTCTTTAACTATTACAGAATAAATGAAAAATCTTTTCTTGAATTATTAAAAATAATAGGACCGAAAATATCGTACCAAAATAGTAAATGGAGAAAATGTATACCACCTGAGGAATGTCTTGCAGTAATAATAAGGTAAGAAGGTCTGCCAAATTAACTAGATATTTTCTGCAAACTACTATTAGACTAGATATATAGATGTAGATATTAAAAATAAGGTTAAATAATAAATATATGTTCTATTTGTTTAATTTAATTAATTTATTGATTTGACAAGTCAAAATATGCATTGTCACCATCAGAAAAAATGGTTGCTGATGGTGTGGACTGTGCAGAGTTGACCGTTGATGTCGATGGCGCGGAGTAAATACTTTCATTGCCTCCTTGTTGCTGTTGTTGAAAATTTGATCTTGGAAATTGCACTTGAGATGCGAATAAGATTGTTGCATTGAACTGTAAAAAACTGGAGGATTTCCGACGTTTTTTGCATTTTTCATGGTATTTAAGATTTCAATTTTCGCATAATGTTTTTGGTCATCAGTTAATTTTTTGAACATTGGAACAAGCATAAGTGAAAAATTTTTATCTTCGTCGATTGTTTCACATTGCTTATCCTCCAATATTTTCAGTAACTTTTCTTCATATGGAATTGTTTTAAGCACAGTTTTTCTTGCAGCCCTTCTTTTAGATATGGATGTACTTTCCGAATTTTCTGTATTGGTTGCTAAAAAAGGAGAAGATATCATTTCTTGATTTTCTTGATCAATCTCAATTGATTGAGAAGGTCCGGTGTTGCTGGTAGTTGGTCTATCTTTCATTATTGGGAAAAGGAATTGCAATTGGTCGAAATAAATATATCTTCATTTTTTTGCTGCTTGCCCAGACACTGCTTTACGCTGGGCTGCTAATTCCCTAGTGAAACAATCTTTTAAATTTTTCCATTTTTTTTCAATAATTTTTCCTGCAATAAAAAACAGTTATTATTTATTTTTCAGATACCTTGCTACCGGCAATAGTTTCAATTCTTTACACTTTGAATTTTTACTTGGGGCTACCACGATAAGGGAAATTGTTGAAGACACGTGTAACCAATTATGGAACTATTTACAGCCTTTATACATGCCAGAAAAGTCTGAAGAAGATTGGATAAATATTGCCAAAGAGTTTTACGATAGGAGAAATTTTCCGAACTGTATCGGTGCAGTCGACGGCAAGCACATTAGATTACAGAAACCAAATAATACTGGTTCCGAATTTTATAATTATAAAAACTTTTATTCGACTATTCTTTTGGGTATAGTAGACGCCGACTACTGTTTTACAGCAATAGATGTAGGAGCATATGGTGCTGGAAGCGATTCCAGTGTTTTTAAGAATTCGAATTTTGGTCAAAGATTACATAATAACCAATTAAATGTTCCTACTCCACAAAAATTACCAAACAACGAGATGGGAGAACCCATACCTTTCATGATAGTAGGAGACGAAGTATTCGCGTTATCACAAAATGTTTTACGGCCTTATCCTCGAAGAAACTTAATAATGAAACAAAGAGTCTTTAATTATAGACTGACTCGTGCACGGCGTATGGTAGAGTGTACCTTTGGTATTTTAGCGAACAAATGGCGTATTTTGCATCGATCATTAAAACATGTTGCATTCTACATAACTTGGTGCGAAAGAAAGACGGTGTGCAAATGGTGGACGAATTTTATGAGTGTTTATTACAGAGCTGTCCTCCAGCTGGAATAAGACCTAACAGAGTTGGTCTTAATATAAGAGACTATATGGCAAATTACTTTACATCCCCCGAAGGTTCAGTTCCGTGGCAATATGATAAAATTTAAATACTTACCTGCACAACATTTATTACATAAGATTATTAAAAACTATTAAATAAAAACAATATCACGTACCTCTCTTGTGTTTTTCTTCGGCCGATAACTTGTTCCAAGTGGATATAACTTTGCTATACACTTCTCCCCACAATTTTTCCTTTAAATTTCGGTCACCATACTCTTTCAAATGTTTGTTGTAAAGAGCTGGTCTTTTTCTACCTCGATAATAATAGTTTCTGTGTCTAAGACACTAGATGTCAAGTCATTGTCACTATTATCAGATCATTTTTAATAAATTTGTTGTAATAATTATCCTATACACCAACTTCGACCTGTGCTGCGACTACGACTGAACAGTCGCATGTGCGTGCATGTTCATTCTGGTTCATGTGATACATTTAAAGACGCGACAATCGCGTCGTTACAAAAATGGAGCAGGTTACATCTTTTTAATCGCTGCTATTATTTAGTCGCATATGCGCGCATTTGTATTTAATGCTATGTGTGTTATTTTTGCGACCAAACAGTCGCGCGACAGAAAATCGCATGTCCGCGCCTGGCCTAGGTAGCGCAAGGTGTGTTCTTTCTAAATTGATAAAGTTTTTTTTTAAACTCGGTTCCCTAACGGCTGCACACAGGCTTAAAATTCGACAATTTTGAGGTGTATTTGGAACGCGGCGGTGTTCTCTATTTTTTTCTGCGGTGGATATTGAAATATGGACAGGACAAAACCCGGTTTTAGATGAAGAAAAGATCAGGCTATCTAGTGGTGTTTTTATTATTTTGCTATCTCTAAAGACAACGAAGATATCGGCTTGCAAAGTAGATAGGGAATTAAGGGTAAAAGTTTGTTGCTGTCGTCGCATGGGCATTTTACCGACAAAAAGTCTACAAGAATTCGAGATAATTCTTGAAGGTCATAATATTGATTTATTTTGTGTACATATATTGAAGTATATGCAACTTATTTTACGATTTCATAGTAAAGCGTAAAAGGCGCGAATAGTAAAATTTAAATTTTTATGAATGGCGCCACATAAATCACCCTGCCATCTAGGCGTCGCGACCACTAACTAAATTCTTTGGATAACTATGTATATCTATAAACAAGAATTTTATATTCTCAAATTTTTAAATTCAACTAAATACACATAACGGAATTTGTCTTCAAGTTTATGCTAAATGTTGTTTCAACTCCAACGAAGTTTTATACAATAAAATAAAGGAAACCTAACCAAAAGTCTCATTAACCTAAGATTCAAAACAATCAAAACAAAAATTTTTTGAGATTTCTCGGTAATCAATTAGCACAATAAAGGTTATAAATGATTTCGTACTTACAGGGATTACAGGCATTATCACATTTGTTGTTGAAATTAACTTTTTAGGTGAAAACGACGTTTAATATTTGGCTGCTGTAACAACTATGACAGGGACAGCGCCTCTATAGTGGTGACAAGTAAACTAATAAAGAGTGCGGAAAAGTTTAAATCAATTTCAAAACTTATAAAAAACAAAATAAGTGTATAAAACATAAAAAAGTATTAATTTATTTACAATAAAATAATATAATTATATTCTCTAAACTTTGTATATCTATAAACAAGATTGTCGGTAACGAAAACTGTAACTCAACAATTATGATGACATCTATACAATAATAAACGAACTAAATTTGGAAATAAAAATTAAATAAAATTTATTTTAATTTAATCTATTTTTACATTTAAATAAATATTTAAGCTAATTAAAAATAATTTAATTTTTTAGCGAATTAACATAATCGTTTTATTCTTGGCGCAATTAATTTAAATTTAGAAAAATGTCACCCGTCAAATTTGAATAGTATTTGGTTCCAATAACTATAAGATTTTAAAATATCGTCGATAATCGAGATTATATCGTAATTAAAAAATGTGATGTTATGACGCGGGTAAAAATCGATTTTTCTTTATTGGTTGGTTATTTTGAACGGACCGATTCGGGACAGGTTTAGGGATTTTGTTGCTAAAGTTTTAGTGTAATGAACGTCAAATAACGAATTGGAAAATGGCGGAGCAAGAACTGAACGTCGACAACTTAATTCAACGATTATTAGAAGGTAATTTCTTAAATAATTACTTTAACGTTCACGTTTAGCTTACAAAAAAACGTTTCGTCGTCTGTCTTTCATTGATTCCCATCGAAATTCGCAATCATTCACCTGTCAAAACGAGTACCTCCATGTTTTCCTTGCCAAAAGAGAACTTGTCTCTTTAAAAAGATCAATCAAGCACACTCCAAAACTGTTACTTCTCACATTCAGTCCTTCTGTAATTCGTTGTCCGTGTTTTTTTTCTATTCTTTGTTCTGTGCTGCCAACGGGGCCCCTCAAATAACAGTTTATAAAATACAACAGGACCTACAAAATTGCGACCCCAAGAAGAAAACGACTTTCAAAGAACTATTTACAACCGAACGTAAGCGAGCTTACCAAAAAAATCAACCACTTTATTTATTTTAATTTCAATTCTATAAGAAAAAAAATATGTATAATGTAGTTTAGATGCCCTATTTCGCTCGTTTACTTAGTTCTTGGAGATTTATTCATCATCTTTAAACGAATACTAATTGATTTATTAAATCGTTATTGATTTTAGTTAGAGGATGTCGCCCTGGCAAATCTGTACAGATGACAGAGGCGGAGGTGCGGGGCCTTTGTTTGAAATCACGTGAAATATTCTTGCAACAGCCTATTCTACTGGAATTGGAAGCTCCATTAAAAATTTGTGGTAAGAAAACTAACTCACACTTTTTGATATTAAATGTCACAAATTGCATTAAGTTTAATTAAGGTTTTCATTATCATAAAATAATGAGTCAGTTTTATCTTTAATTGCACTTATTGTTCCATAATTCATTGCTTTTAATCACGTTGATACATAGTTTGTGTGAAAAATAGTTTTTAAATGAGCTAATTTTTAAGATAAACATTGTAATGTTGGTTGCGAACATAAAAAATATAATAGAGAACAAATATGGTGTGTTAGAAGCAGGATTAATAAGATTACATAAGAAATAAGTGTTCTTCTTACAATGTCCTTTTGATTTAGAGTTTTTGATCTCAAAGATGGGTTTTAACAAATCAAATTGGATGAGATTCAACTGAATTTGCACATCATTTTAGATACAATAAAAGAATTTTGGTGACAAATTATGTTAAGAAAATAATTAATAGAGCTAAACAAAAAGGTTTTAAGTTTAACAAAAAATAAGATTCAATTTAGAGCAACTAAACCACTTAGGTTAAATATTTTCAAAGAATGAGATGAAAATTGTTGAGGATATAATAATATCAATACAAAATTTTAAAAATTAATACAAATATGAAAGAATTACAGGGTATTTTATGAATGAAATGTAGGAATTTTTGAAAGATAAAGAAGGTATGGTTAAATTTACATTCAAAAGCATTAGATAAAATAAAGAGCAAAATAATGAACAATTCAGACAGATGGTTCACAAAGTGCTTTAAGATACTGCTTGATGAAAGGTTATTTGCATCTAAAAGTTTAATTAACTCTGACAGAAATCTTGCTCAAATTGTTATTTTGCAAAGAGATTTCATAACTATGTTTATGACAAAACTTTAAACATGATCATAGACCTTAAACTATTAATAAATTTATTGACAAAGAAATTACTTGATATAACATCATTTTGATTCAAGAAAACGAAGATGATTTATAATGGTCATCATATTTAAAAAAAATATTAAGACTATGGTTATAGTTGGTTTGCAGAGGAAGGTCATTTAATTATGTATTAGGAGATAAATCTTTAAAAGCAACATCAAAATATCTATAATTAATTCAAAATGATGACTTCATTTTTCACCCATACTAAATTGTTGATGCTTTTATCTAGAGCATCAACAATTTAGTATGGGTGTCCTTTTTTTTAAACATTTTTAGTTTTAAGGAAGTATTTCAAGTCTTCTAGAAGCAATATGAAATCTTCTGGTAGCATTTCAAGTCTTCCAGACTTAATATCAAGTTTTCTAAAACCAGTCCAAGTCTTTTGGAAGCAGTATCATCTCTTCCATAGGCAACATTGTGTCTTTTGAAAGCATTTTAAACGTTCTAGAAACAATATCTGGAAACATTTCAAGTCTTCTGAAAGCAATATCAAGTATTTTGGAAACATTTCAAACCTCGTAGAAGCATTATGAAGTCTTCTGAAAGCAGTATCATCTCTTCCATAGGCAATATTGTGTCTTTTGAAAGCATTTTAAACGTTCTAGAAACAATATCTGGAAACATTTCAAGTCTTCTGAAAGCAATATCAAGTATTTTGGAAACATTTCAAACCTCGTAGAAGCATTATAAAGTCTTCTGAAAGCAGTATCATCTCTTCCATAGGCAATATTGTGTCTTCTGAAAGCATTTTAAATGTTCTAGAAACAATATCTGTACACATTTCAAGTCTTCTGGAAGCAATATCAAGTATTTTGGAAACATTTCAAACCTCATAGGAGTATTATGAAGTCTTCTGGAAGCATTTCAAGTCTTTCAGAGTCAATATCAAATTTTCTAAAACCAATCCAAGTCTTTTGGAAGTAGTATCATCTCTTCCATAGGCAATATTGTGTCTTTTGAACGCATTTTAAATGTTCTAGAAACAATATCTGGAAACATTTCAAGTCTTCTGGCAGCAATATCAAGTATTTTGGAAACGTTTCAAACCTCATAGGAGCATTATGAAATCTTCTGGAAGCATTTCAAGTCTTTCAGAGTCAATATCAAGTTTTCTAAAACCAGTCCAAGTCTTTTGGAAGCAGTATCATCTCTTCCATAGGCAATATTGTGTCTTTTGAAAGCATTTTAAATGTTCTAGAAACAATATCTGTACACATTTCAAGTCTTCTGGAAGCAATATCAAGTATTTTGGAAACATTTCAAACCTCATAGGAGTATTATGAAGTCTTCTGGAAGCATTTCAAGTCTTTCAGAGTCAATATCAAATTTTCTAAAACCAATCCAAGTCTTTTGGAAGTAGTATCATCTCTTCCATAGGCAATATTGTGTCTTTTGAACGCATTTTAAATGTTCTAGAAACAATATCTGGAAACATTTCAAGTCTTCTGGCAGCAATATCAAGTATTTTGGAAACGTTTCAAACCTCATAGGAGCATTATGAAATCTTCTGGAAGCATTTCAAGTCTTTCAGAGTCAATATCAAGTTTTCTAAAACCAGTCCAAGTCTTTTGGAAGCAGTATCATCTCTTCCATAGGCAATATTGTGTCTTTTGAAAGCATTTTAAATGTTCTAGAAACAATATCTGTACACATTTCAAGTCTTCTGGAAGCAATATCAAGTATTTTGGAAACATTTCAAACCTCATAGGAGTATTATGAAGTCTTCTGGAAGCATTTCAAGTCTTTCAGAGTCAATATCAAATTTTCTAAAACCAATCCAAGTCTTTTGGAAGTAGTATCATCTCTTCCATAGGCAATATTGTGTCTTTTGAACGCATTTTAAATGTTCTAGAAACAATATCTGGAAACATTTCAAGTCTTCTGGCAGCAATATCAAGTATTTTGGAAACGTTTCAAACCTCATAGGAGCATTATGAAATCTTCTGGAAGCATTTCAAGTCTTTCAGAGTCAATATCAAGTTTTCTAAAACCAGTCCAAGTCTTTTGGAAGCAGTATCATCTCTTCCATAGGCAATATTGTGTCTTTTGAAAGCATTTTAAATGTTCTAGAAACAATATCTGTACACATTTCAAGTCTTCTGGAAGCAATATCAAGTATTTTGGAAACATTTCAAACCTCATAGGAGTATTATGAAGTCTTCTGGAAGCATTTCAAGTCTTTCAGAGTCAATATCAAATTTTCTAAAACCAATCCAAGTCTTTTGGAAGTAGTATCATCTCTTCCATAGGCAATATTGTGTCTTTTGAACGCATTTTAAATGTTCTAGAAACAATATCTGGAAACATTTCAAGTCTTCTGGCAGCAATATCAAGTATTTTGGAAACGTTTCAAACCTCATAGGAGCATTATGAAATCTTCTGGAAGCATTTCAAGTCTTTCAGAGTCAATATCAAGTTTTCTAAAACCAGTCCAAGTCTTTTGGAAGCAGTATCATCTCTTCCATAGGCAATATTGTGTCTTTTGAAAGCATTTTAAATGTTCTAGAAACAATATCTGGAAACATTTCAAGTCTTCTGAAAGCAATATCAAGTATTTTGGAAACATTTCAAACCTCGTAAGAGTATTATGAAGTCTTCTGGAAGCATTTCAAGTCTTTCAAAGTCAATATCAAGTTTTCTAAAACCAGTCCAAGTCTTTTGGAAGTAGTATCATCTCTTCCATAGGTAATATTGTGTCTTTTGAAAGCATTTTAAATGTTTTAGAAACAATATCTGGAAACATTTCAAGTCTTCTGGAAGCAATATCAAGTATTTTGGAAACATTTCAAACCTCATAGGAGCATTATGAAATCTTCTGGAAGCATTTCAAGTCTTCCAGAGTCAATATCAAGTTGTCTAAAACCAGTCCAAGTCTTTTGGAAGCAGTATCATCTCTTCCATAGGCAATATTGTGTCTTTTGAAACCATTTTAAATGTTCTAGAAACAATATCTGGAAACATTTCAAGTCTTCTGGAAGCAATATCAAGTATTTTGGAAACATTTCAAACCTCATAGGAGCATTATGAAATCTTCTGGAAGCATTTCAAGTCTTTCAGAGTCAATATCAAGTTGTCTAAAACCAGTCCAAGTCTTTTGGAAGTAGTATCATCTCTTCCATAGGCAATTTTGTGTCTTTTGAAAGCATTTTAAATGTTCTAGAAACAATATTAAATCTTTTGAAAACATTTTAAGTCTTCTGGAAGCAATATCAAGTCGTCTGGAAGTATTTCAAGTCTTCCAGAGTCAATGTCAAGGCTTTTGGAAGTATTTCAAGTCTTCTGGAAACAATATCAAGTTTTCTAGACGCAGTCCAAGACTTCTGGAAGCAATATCAAGTTTTCCAGAGGAACTATCAACTTTTTTTAAAGCATTTGAAGTCTTCTAGATCCAATATCAAGTTTTCTAGAAGCAGTCCGAGTGTTTTTGGAAACAGTATCAAGTCTTCCAGAGGCAGTATTGCATCTTTTAAAAGCATTTCAAATATTCTAGAAGCATAATCAAGTCTTCTGAAAGCATTTCAAGTCTTCCAAAGGTAATATCGGGTATTTTGGAAATATTCTAGATCTTCTAGAATCGATATGAAGTATTCTGGAAGCAATATCAAGTTCTCCAGAGGAACTATCAACTTTTTTGGAAGCATTTCATATTCTCTACAAACAATATTAAGTTTTCTTAAAGCAGAACAAATCTTTTGGAAGCAGTATCAAATCTTCCAGAGGTAATATCATGTCTTTTGGCAGCATTTTGAATCTGCAAGCAATGTCAAGCCTTCTAAAGGCAGTATAAAATGTTATCGAAGCATTTCAAGTCTTCCAGAGGCAATATCAAGTATTTTGGCAATATTTGAAATCTTCTGAAAGCATTTGAAGTCTTCTAGATCCAATATCAAATTTTCTAGAAGCAGTTCGAGTGTTTTTGGAAACAGTATCAAGTCTTCCAGAGGCAGTATTGCATCTTTTAAAAGCATTTCAAATATTCTAGAAGTATAATCAAGTCTTCTGAAAGCATTTCAACTCTTCCAAAGGCAATATTTGGTATTTTGGAAACATTCTAGATCTTCTACAATTGGCATGAAGTATTCTGGAAGCAGTTCAAGTCTTCCAGAGGCAGTATCGAGTCTTTTGAAATGTTCAAAAGACTATACTGATCTTCAAATCTTTAGGAGAGGATATCAAGTCGTTTGGAAGCATTTCAAACTTCTAGAAGCAGTATGAAGACTTCTGGAAACATTACTAATTTTCCAGAGGCAATATCAAGTCTTTGGGAAGCATTTTAAACCTAAAAGAAGACTTCTGGAGGTGGTATCGATTCTTTTGAAACCATTTCAAATCTCCAAGAAGCAGTATCAAGCATTCCGGAAGCATATCAAGTCTTCTGGAAGCGATTTCGAGTCTTCCAGAGTCAATGTTAAGTCTCTTGAAAGTATTTCAAGTCTTCTGGAAACAATATCAAGTTTTCTAGACGCAGTTCAAGACTTCTGGAAGCAATATCAAGTTTTCCAGAGAAACTATCAACTTTTTTGGAAGCATTTCATATTCTCTACAAACAGTATCAGTTTTCTAAAAGCAGAACAAATTTTTTGGAAGCAGTATCAAATCTTCCAGAGGTAATATCATGTTTTTTGGAAGCATTTTGAATCTGCAAGCAATGTCAAGCCTTCTAAAGGCAGTATAAAATGTTCTCGAAGCATTTCAAGTCTTCCAGAGGCAATATTAAGTATTTTGGAAATATTTCAAATCTTCTGAAAGCATTTCAAGTCTTCTAGATGCAATATCAAGTTTTCTAGAAGCAGTCCGAGTGTTTTTGGAAACAGTATCAAGTCTTCCAGAGGCAGTATTGCATCTTTTGAAAGCATTTCAAATATTCTAGAAGCATAATCAAGTCTTCTAAAAGCATTTCAAGTCTTCCAAAGGTAATATCTGGTATTTTGGAAATGTTCTAGATCTTTTAGAATCGGTATGAAGTATTCTGGAAGCAATATCAAGTTCTTCAGAGGAACTATCAACTTTTTTGGAAGCATTTCATATTCTCTACAAACAATATTAAGTTTTCTAAAAGCAGAACAAATCTTTTGGAAGCAGTATCAAATCTTCCAGAGGCAATATCATGTGTTTTGGAAGCATTTTGAATCTGCAAGCAATGTCAAGCCTTCTAAAGACAGTAAAAATGTTCTCGAAGCGTTTCAAGTCTTCCAGAGGCAATATCAAGTATTTTGGCAATATTTGAAATCTTCTGAATGCGTTTGAAGTCTTCTAGATCCAATATCAAGTTTTCTAGAAGCAGTCCGAGTGTTTTTGGAAACAGTATCAAGTCTTTCAGAGGCAGTATTGCATCTTTTAAAAGCATTTCAAATATTCTAGAAGTATAATCAAGTCTTCTGAAAGCATTTCAACTCTTCCAAAGGCAATATTTGGTGTTTTGGAAACATTCTAGATCTTCTACAATTGGCATGAAGTATTCTGGAAGCAGTTCAAGTCTTCCAGAGGCAGTATCGAGTCTTTTGAAATGTTCAAAAGACTATACTGATCTTCAAATCTTTAGGAGAGGATATCAAGTCGTTTGGAAGCATTTCAAACTTCTAGAAGCAGTATGAAGACTTCTGGAAACATTACTAATTTTCCAGAGGCAATATCAAGTCTTTTGGAAGCATTTTAAACCTAAAAGAAGACTTCTGGAGGTGGTATCGATTCTTTTGAAACCATTTCAAATCTCCAAGAAGCAGTATCAAGCATTCCGGAAGCATATCAAGTCTTCTGGAAGCGATTTCGAGTCTTCCAGAGTCAATGTTAAGTCTCTTGAAAGTATTTCAAGTCTTCTGGAAACAATATCAAGTTTTCTAGACGCAGTTCAAGACTTCTGGAAGCAATATCAAGTTTTCCAGAGAAACTATCAACTTTTTTGGAAGCATTTCATATTCTCTACAAACAGTATCAGTTTTCTAAAAGCAGAACAAATTTTTTGGAAGCAGTATCAAATCTTCCAGAGGTAATATCATGTTTTTTGGAAGCATTTTGAATCTGCAAGCAATGTCAAGCCTTCTAAAGGCAGTATAAAATGTTCTCGAAGCATTTCAAGTCTTCCAGAGGCAATATTAAGTATTTTGGAAATATTTCAAATCTTCTGAAAGCATTTCAAGTCTTCTAGATGCAATATCAAGTTTTCTAGAAGCAGTCCGAGTGTTTTTGGAAACAGTATCAAGTCTTCCAGAGGCAGTATTGCATCTTTTAAAAGCATTTCAAATATTCTAGAAGCATAATCAAGTCTTCTGAAAGCATTTCAAGTCTTCCAAAGGTAATATCTGGTATTTTGGAAATATTCTAGATCTTCTAGAATCGATATGAAGTATTCTGGAAGCAATATCAAGTTCTTCAGAGGAACTATCAACTTTTTTGGAAGCATTTCATATTCTCTACAAACAATATTAAGTTTTCTAAAAGCAGAACAAATCTTTTGGAAGCAGTATCAAATCTTCCAGAGGCAATATCATGTCTTTTGGAAGCATTTTGAATCTGCAAGCAATGTCAAGCCTTCTAAAGGCAGTATAAAATGTTCTCGAATCATTTCAAGTCTTCCAGAGGCAATATCAAGTATTTTGGAAATATTTCAAATCTTCTGAAAGCATTTCAAGTCTTCTAGATGCAATATCAAGTTTTCTAGAAGCAGTCCGAGTGTTTTTGGAAACAGTATCAAGTCTTCCAGAGGCAGTATTGCATCTTTTAAAAGCATTTCAAATATTCTAGAAGTATAATCAAGTCTTCTGAAAGCATTTTAACTCTTCCAAAGGCAATATTTGGTATTTTGGAAACATTCTAGATCTTCTAGAATTGGTATGAAGTATTTTGGAAGCAGTTCAAGTCTTCCAGAGGCAGTATCGAGTCTTTTGAAATATTAGATATCCTCCACGATGGAAGGAAATGTTGATTAGGCCTCTGCCTAAGGTCAGGAGTCCAACTACTTATGAAAACTTAAGACCTATTAGTATTTTATTATTACCTTATTAGTGCTGTAATATTACCATTTTGTGCTTATTAGATTACACAAAGGCTTTTGATACATT
Organism: Onthophagus sagittarius; assembly: GCA_036711965.1. Lineage (NCBI taxonomy): Eukaryota > Metazoa > Arthropoda > Insecta > Coleoptera > Scarabaeidae > Onthophagus > Onthophagus sagittarius. Next base: position 50,848,873 of record JASERS010000005.1, read on the forward strand.
CGTTCGTAAAATTTTAGTCGCTCAATTGCGTTATTATAGTCTTCAACCTAATGCGGTAAATTTAATGGCAGACTTAAATTCAGCCGTTTTGGGTAATAAATCATCGGATCTTTTAATGGCCGATTCAGAGGTGATTATAACCTCCTGTAAATCTCATTTTTATGCGTATGATTCACAAATATACTATTAAAAAACTGTGCTTTGTGACTATGCTACTCTCGTTGTTTAATTTTGCTGATACATTGTACTGAGCATTTCTTTCGTACAATCTTAAAAGAAAAATACAAAAGGTTCAAAACTCATGAGATCATGTTAGTTTGAAGCATCAAAGTTGAATTGGTATGAAGTCTTCTGGCAGCATTTCGAGTCTTCCAGAAACAGTATCAAGTCCTTTAGAAGCATTTCATATCTTTTACAAGCAGTAGGAATTTTTCTGGAAGCATTTCAAGTCCCCCAGAGGAAGTATCAAGTGTTTTGAAAGCAGTATCAAGCCTTTTCGAAGCATCTCAAATCTTCCAGAGGCAATATCAAGTCTTTTAAAAGCATTTAAATTCTTCTAGAAGCAGTAAAAGTCTTCTCGAAGCATTTCAAGTTTTCCAGAGACAATAGATGCAGTATGAAATCTTCTGGAAGCAATGTGAAATTTTCTAAGTCTAAATCTTTTCTAAGTCTTCTACAGGCAGTATTGAGGCAATGTCAAGTCTTTTGGGAACATCTCTAAGCTTCTAGAAATAGCATGAGGTCTTCTGGAAGCAATATCAAGTATTCTAGAAGTAGTTCAAGTTTTTTGGAAGCAGTATCAGGTTTTTCTGAGGCAGTACTGATTCTTTTGAAAGCATTTCAAATTACCTAGAAGCAGTATGAAGTATAAAGCAAGTATGAAATATCAAGTCTTTTTGAGGCAATGTTGTATCTTCTGAAAGTATTTGAAATATATAGTCTTATTATATAGTCTTTCAGAGGTAGTATCAATTCTTTTGAACGCATTTTAAATCTTTTAGAAGCAATATCAAGTGTTCTGAAAATATGTCAAGCTTTCTTATTTGATGCAAGACTTGATATTGTTTTCAGAAGCCTTAACTGTTTCCAGAAGAGTTGAACTACTTCCAGAAGACTTCAACTGCTCCCAGGAGACACGATATTGTCTTTGGAAGACCTGAAATTGCTTCCAGAAGACTTCATACGGTTTCTACAAGATTTGAAATGTTTCCAAAAGACTTGATATTGCCCCTGAAAGATTTGATACTGCTTCGAGAAGTCCTTTAGAAGCATTTCAAATCTTCTAGAAACAGTATGAAGTCTTAAAAGCAGTATGACGTCTTCTGGTCCGCAGAGATTAATTTTGGGCCGTCTGTTATTTATACTCAACTGTATTATGGCTTTCCATTTAATGATTATGAAAATCTGTGAATAAAGTTAATTGTGATCGTTTATTTTCGTGAATATTTTTAGTTTTTGAATACGACAAAGTGTGTTGTTCAATCACTGGTTAAAATCAGTGTTGATTCCTATATCACTATATCTCAGGAGACAAATTTGGGTCTTATCTACATATAACTTATAAATTGAAAGATCTTAAGAAACTACTATCACTTACACTTTATAACATGATTGTTGGTCGCAATCTACCTTGGCTATAAAACTTACTTGGCTTAGAAAGATTTATTTTAGAGGTGACCTGCATATCGTCAAAATCAGAAATAGAAATGTTATAAATCCTCCTAACCATACTTATTCTTGTCTCATACTCATTCTTTATACAAGTCTATTCCAGATTATATAAAAGTTATGCGTGGTATTTAAATGTTTGCTGTTTAATTACGTTGTCTATCAACATGCAGTGATTTTAATATTCAGGAATATCTCGGAAGGTTGTTGAATTTATGTTATATTGTTTAAATTTTGATTCTTTAAGGTCGATAATTTAGCAAATCTTGGTTTTAAGTCCATTTTAGGTATTCACTAGCTTGTTTTGTCGTTTGTTTTTTCTTAATTTAAGGTTGGGATGGAAGAACAGTAATGGTCTTTTGGCCATGGCACTACATCCACGACCTTATGAGTCTTCAACGTTTATTATTTTTTCGTATTGTTTTTTTTTATTTTGTTTAGCATTTTAACTCTTCTGTAAACAATATCGAGTTTTCCAGAAGTAGTTTCAAGTTGTTTAGGATGCTGCTTGATACAAGGTCATTTGCATTTACAAGCTTAACTAACTCTGAGAGAAATAGAGATCTTGCTCAAATTGAAAGGGAATTGTTAAGCATCGTTTTTGCAACCGCAGGATTTCATAAATCATAACGCATTGATAAGTTGTTTTTTGAATTGCAGTGTAACTCATTCAATTAATGCAAATTTAAACATAACACCAGTAACAAGTAATAATGATACATTAAGAATAATTAAACATTATGGTGTTAAATTTTGGTAAAAGTATTGAAATTAAGAAAAAAATAAAATATCCTACCGTTTGTTGTTCTGCAATGAAAATACGCTCAGTATTAGGAAATAAATCTTCAAAAGCAACTTGGAGGAACTTCTAGATGCAGTATCAAGTTTTTTGGAAGCATTTCTACTCACCTCATCTTCAAAAAATTTGTTATTATTATATATTAATTTCGTTTTTTGTTTATGTTTTTAGGCGATATTCACGGACAGTATACAGACTTATTAAGATTATTTGAGTATGGAGGTTTTCCCCCGGAAGCAAACTACCTATTTTTGGGCGATTACGTCGACCGCGGCAAACAATCACTGGAAACAATCTGCTTGCTACTTGCTTACAAGATAAAATACCCAGAGAATTTCTTTCTACTCCGCGGAAACCACGAGTGCGCCTCGATAAATCGCATCTACGGTTTTTACGATGAGTGCAAACGCCGCTACAACATCAAGCTGTGGAAAACTTTCACGGATTGCTTTAATTGTTTACCCATCGCCGCGATTATTGATGAGAAGATTTTTTGTTGTCATGGTGGATTAAGTCCAGATTTACAAGGAATGGAACAAATTCGTAGGATTATGAGGCCTACTGATGTTCCAGATACAGGTAAATTTAAAATTATTCAAGTTAAATATATTTTTTTTTTAATTTTGGTCATTACACTTAAGGAAATATTAACAATTTTTGACAGTAAAAACGTAAACTATGATTTTATTTGATGTTCCGATTAAAAATGCTTATGTGTCTAATTAATAATAAATAAAAATACTTAATTAGAGTTTAAAAAAAAGTTCAATTTTTGCCTAGATTGTTGTATGAAGATGGTAAATTTATTGGAAAAATTTCAGTTAGATTTGACAAAAGTATTCTGAAACTATTTCGTCTCTTTGATTTTGTTTGCAAGTTTAACATTTCTGAGAAAAAAATTAATTAGCCAAACGCTAAGTGTTACATTGTAGGCTTGTTAGTTGAAAGTTAGAATGATTTTTTTCACAAAAAAACTCTGCTTGTAATACACTACAGCGAGGAAACTTGCTCGCTATTGTCGAGATTTTTTTCATCCGTGTTTAATGCTCCCACTGATGATATACCTGAGGCTGTTATCGATGATAAGAAGAATAGGAAATTCTTTGGGTTCTTTAGAGTTTGGAACGGTTGAGATAGAGGACGCACTAAAATCTATTAAAATAAGCAAAACTCTTGGTACTGATGGTACTCATTCGATTTTCGCAAAGAAATGCTTATAATCTTCTCATTGCCTCTCAAAATGTTATTTAATAATTCCATGCTTCAGGATATATTCCTTGATGTTTGGAAGTGTGTCTATGTGCGCTCTATTCTCAAATCGTGGAATCGTGCAGCCATCTTGAACCGCCACTATTTAATATTTACTTAAATGATCTATTTGACGTCGTCTTCCGACAATTTTCTAAAAAAACGATTTTTCAAGAATTTTTAAATTTATTCAGAATATTGGATAAATCCCAATTAAATTCAGCAACTTATATCTCAAGAACTAAGTGAGATATCTCAAAATTGACTTCATTTTTGGAAAGTAGATGCTCCAATTAGTAATTGAAAGTAATTTCGTAACAATTTTCCAAAAAAAATCGATTTTTCAAGAATTCTTAACTTTATTCAAAATATTGAAAAATCCCGATTAAGTTGAGCAGCTTATATCTCAAGAACTAAGTGAGATATCTCAAAATTGACTTCATTTTTGAAAAGTAGATGCTCCAATTAGTAATTGAAAGTAATTTCGTAACAATTTTCCAAAAAAAATCGATTTTTCAAGAATTTTTAAATTTATTCAAAGTGTTGGAAAAGTCCTATTAAGTTCAGCAGCTTATATCTCAAGAACTAAGTGAGATATCTCAAAATTGACTTCATTTTTGGAAAGTAGATGCTCCAATTAGTAATTGAAAGTAATTTCGTAACAATTTTCCAAAAAAATCGATTTTTCAAGAATTTTTAAATTTATTCAAAACATTGGAAAAATTTCAATTAAGTTCAGCAGCTTATATCTCAAGAACTAAGTGAGATATCTAAAAATTAAGTTCATTTTCGGAAAGTAGATGCTCCAATTAATAATTGAAAGTAATTTCGTAGCAATTTTCCAAAAAAAAATCGATTTTTCAAGAATTCTTAAAATATTATTAAAAATATTGAAAAATCCCGATTAAGTTGAGCAGCTTATATCTCAAGAACTAAGTGAGATATCTCAAAATTGACTTCATTTTTGAAAAGTAGATGCTCCAATTAGTAATTGAAAGTAATTTCGTAACAATTTTTCAAAAAAAAATCGATTTTTCAAGAATTCTTAACTTTATTCAAAATATTGAAAAATCCCGATTAAGTTGAGCAGCTTATATCTCAAGAACTAAGTGAGATATCTCAAAATTGACTTCATTTTTGAAAAGTAGATGCTCCAATTAGTAATTGAAAGTAATTTCGTAACAATTTTCCAAAAAAAATCGATTTTTCAAGAATTCTTAAATTTATTCAAAATATTGAAAAAATCCCGATTAAGTTGAGCATCTTATATCTCAAGAACTAAGTGAGATATTTCAAAATTGACTTCATTTTTGGAAAGTAGATGCTCCAATTAGTAATTGAAAGTAATTTCGTAACAATTTTCCAAAAAAAAAAATCGATTTTTCAAGAATTCTTAACTTTATTCAAAATATTGAAAAATCCCGATTAAGTTGAGCAGCTTATATCTCAAGACTAAGTGAGATATCTCAAAATTGATTTCATTTTTGAAAAGTAGATGCTCAATTAGTAATTGAAAGTAATTTCGTAACAATTTTCCAAAAAAAAAATCGATTTTTCAAGAATTCTTAACTTTATTGAAAAATCCCGATTAAGTTGAGCAGCTTATATCTCAAGAACTAAGTGAGATATCTCAAAATTGACTTCATTTTTGAAAAGTAGATGCTCCAATTAGTAATTGAAAGTAATTTCGTAACAATTTTTCAAAAAAAAATCGATTTTTCAAGAATTCTTAACTTTATTGAAAAATCCCGATTAAGTTGAGCAGCTTATATCTCAAGAACTAAGTGAGATATCTCAAAATTGACTTCATTTTTGAAAAGTAGATGCTCCAATTAGTAATTGAAAGTAATTTCGTAACAATTTTTCAAAAAAAAATCGATTTTTCAAGAATTCTTAACTTTATTCAAAATATTGAAAAATCCCGATTAAGTTGAGCAGCTTATATCTCAAGAACTAAGTGAGATATCTCAAAATTGACTTCATTTTTGAAAAGTAGATGCTCCAATTAGTAATTGAAAGTAATTTCGTAACAATTTTCCAAAAAAAATCGATTTCTCAAGAATTCTTAAATTTATTCAAAATATTGAAAAAATCCCGATTAAGTTGAGCATCTTATATCTCAAGAACTAAGTGAGATATTTCAAAATTGACTTCATTTTTGGAAAGTAGATGCTCCAATTAGTAATTGAAAGTAATTTCGTAACAATTTTCCAAAAAAAAAATCGATTTTTCAAGAATTCTTAACTTTATTCAAAATATTGAAAAATCCCGATTAAGTTGAGCAGCTTATATCTCAAGACTAAGTGAGATATCTCAAAATTGATTTCATTTTTGAAAAGTAGATGCTCAATTAGTAATTGAAAGTAATTTCGTAACAATTTTCCAAAAAAAAAATCGATTTTTCAAGAATTCTTAACTTTATTGAAAAATCCCGATTAAGTTGAGCAGCTTATATCTCAAGAACTAAGTGAGATATCTCAAAATTGACTTCATTTTTGAAAAGTAGATGCTCCAATTAGTAATTGAAAGTAATTTCGTAACAATTTTTCAAAAAAAAATCGATTTTTCAAGAATTCTTAACTTTATTCAAAATATTGAAAAATCCCGATTAAGTTGAGCAGCTTATATCTCAAGAACTAAGTGAGATATCTCAAAATTGACTTCATTTTTGAAAAGTAGATGCTCCAATTAGTAATTGAAAGTAATTTCGTAACAATTTTCCAAAAAAAATCGATTTTTCAAGAATTCTTAAATTTATTCAAAATATTGAAAAAATCCCGATTAAGTTGAGCATCTTATATCTCAAGAACTAAGTGAGATATTTCAAAATTGACTTCATTTTTGGAAAGTAGATGCTCCAATTAGTAATTGAAAGTAATTTCGTAACAATTTTCCAAAAAAAAAATCGATTTTTCAAGAATTCTTAACTTTATTCAAAATATTGAAAAATCCCGATTAAGTTGAGCAGCTTATATCTCAAGACTAAGTGAGATATCTCAAAATTGATTTCATTTTTGAAAAGTAGATGCTCAATTAGTAATTGAAAGTAATTTCGTAACAATTTTCCAAAAAAAAAATCGATTTTTCAAGAATTCTTAAATTTATTCAAAATATCGAAAAAATCCCGATTAAGTTGAGCATCTTATATCTCAAGAACTAAGTGAGATATCTCAAAATTGATTTCAATTTTGGAAAGTAGATACTCTAATTAGTAATTTCATAACAATTTTCAAAAAAATAACGATTTTTCAAGAATTTTTAAATTTATTCAAAGTATTGGAAAAATTCCAAATAAGTTCAACAGCTGATATCGCAAGAACTAACTGAGACATCTCAAAATTAACTTCAAATTGATTTCATTTTTGGAAAGTAAATTGTCCATTTAATAATTGAACTTAATTTCGTAACAATTTTCCAAAATAACCATTATTACGTTTCTATACCGTAAGAAATAAAGGGAATAAAGTCACACAGAGGTAAACATGTGATTTGCAGTGTGGTTTCAGGTTAAAATTAGTTAAAATATCAAAATATTAGGCCTTTTTAATTAAATTGTAAATTGTATGGTTACCCATTTAAAAATTTAGAAAGTACAGTTTCGTTTTTTGGCTTTGGGATGTCTTCAATAGTGTTGATGGTGTTCAATTTTGCAATTTTCTTCCTTAGCATTACTTCTCCATTCTTTATCCAAGCTTATTTGTTTTGTTTAGTTCTTTTAAAATGTTCCGCAGCTTTAAACAGTTCCTGATCTTCTTCATACTCAATAATTCCAGTTGTAATTGTAATATTTGATTTAGTTTATTAAGTAAATCCTGTAACGTCGGATTGTGTTTTGATTAATGTGAAACTATTTCATTGAATTCCACATTTACTACATTGAATGCAATAAATTTTGGTCAACCATTGCAATAAGAACTTGTTTTTGGTCAATAACTAAATTTTTTGTATCATCATATGATCTACCTAACTTAAACCCTTTATTAACAACCTCTTTAAGATAAATGTTTTCAAAATTAAAACGGGTACCAACAATATCTCACAATGTCCAAAAAACTTGGTGTATCTAAACTTGATGACATAATTACCTACATTCAAATAGTTATTCAATCAAATAAGCATTTGGCATAGATCGATAATTGTTTCTTGTTTACAATTAAATGTTATTGTTATATAATAATGTTGTTATTATAATTATTGTTTAGGTTTATTGTGTGATCTATTATGGTCGGATCCGGATAAAGATATACAGGGTTGGGGAGAAAATGATCGTGGCGTATCGTTTACGTTTGGTGCGGACGTCGTGAGCAAGTTCCTAAATCGGCACGACTTGGATCTGATATGCCGCGCGCATCAAGTCGTAGAAGATGGTTACGAATTCTTCGCAAAGAGGCAGCTTGTCACGTTATTTTCCGCGCCGAATTATTGCGGGGAATTTGATAATGCGGGAGGAATGATGAGCGTTGACGAAACACTTATGTGCTCTTTTCAGGTAAAATACTTTTTTATTAACCATTAAAATAAGAAAAAAATAAATAAATAAAAATAAAAATTTAAAAAAATAGGGCGGAATTAAAAAATATTTAGGATTTTTTTTTTAAAAAGACTCGATTAAGGAGAATAAGGGAGGAAAAAAGTCGGTTAATATTTGTTTTTGAATTTTGTTTAGATTTTGAAACCGTCTGAAAAGAAAGGAAAGCACCAGATCCACGGGAAGCCTATTTGAACGATATTTGCTTATAACTTACCTAAAAAAAAAATAATAAAGAGTCTGTTCCGTTATTAAGATTGCAGGAATATAAATAAAAAATTAAAATACAAATAAATTCTTATCGATTAAATGGGAGTTTTTAGATAGGTTTTTCTGATGTTAGGTTTTTCTGATGTTGGTTTTTTCTTTGTTTGGTTGTTTAGATATTGAAACCATCTGAAAAGAAGGCAAAGTACCAGTACCAAGGCTCAAATTCGGGTCGCCCCGCGACACCGCAACGTGCTGCAGCACAACCGACCACAAAGAAAAAATAATTGTATTGGTATATAAAACAATTTGTCATACAATATATTTTGCATTTTATTTTATTTTTCGAAAATTGGTCTCCTTAACTTATTCAAACAAAAAAAAATTTTTTTTAAATAACTTTGACGTATTAATTAATTATTATTACTATTTCTTTTTTCACATAAGAATTTTTTTTTAATAAACTCAAATTTATCACTCATTATTTTAATATAATTCTCAATTAGCAAAGTACAATTTATAAAAAAAAAAAAATTCTCGTACTACTTAATTTTTAAGTATTGTAAAAGTAGATTTTTGGGGGGCAAGTCCCAGTGCAATGTATTTGTCGACGTCTGTTGCATTATTACAAAAAACAAAAAAAGAAAGAAAATAATAATAATTGTGTATATTAATCGACTAAATTTGTTATTTATTTGACGTGGTAATTACCAAAGAATGGATAAAATTTTCTAAATAGGGCACTAAAAAAACTGTCTCTCCCGCGTTTCGCAAAAGTAAATAATTAAAAAAATTATCTTATCCCCTTGTATATTGCCGTGAAATGAAACCTATGTAATGTTTGTTAATAGTTTTTGTCGCTGATGTTTATCTCGTTGCATTTAAAATGAAAGTAAATAGCTGAGAGCCAACGATTGCGCGGACTCATCACATGAAAATGAAAAAAATTACACGTACTACACGTTCAATGTTGTTTGGTTTGTTTGTTATTTAAACGTTTCATTCTCTTTTATTCTTCTCGTTTTCATTTTTTAGTGTTTTTATCATTATTTGTTTTCGCCAAGCAATGAATTTATTAAGTAGAGTGTAATGTACTTTAAAAAAAAGATTATTATAATTCAAATAAATCTATATTAATATTTCTGTAATTTGGCTTTTATTTCCTTTTTAATTATTAGGAATTATTATTATATTTTGCCTAATTTTAGTAAAAAATTATGATTATACAGGAATTTTTATTGTTTATAAGAGAGATTAAATCTGTTTAAAAGAATCGAAATGCAAAAAAAATGAATATCTATGCAAAACAGAATTCAAAAAATAGAATTAACGGAATTTATGTGGTTACGTATCCATGATTTAGAAATAGAATTAGTTCAATTTCAAAAGAGGATAGTATGGAAAAAGATATTTGAAAATTTGATAAGCAAAAAAAAAGGAAAAAAGTCTGAAAGTAGTAATGATTAATGCTGGGTAAAGTCAATGGTATCTATACCTACCTCGAAATCGATATTCAATACCAGCAAAGTATTGATAATAATTTTATTTATACAGGAAATTGCGTTTACAGTAGATTTCAGATCCACCATTTTATTTCCAAAATTAAAATCTATGAAGAAAAATACATAAAAAGCACACTTTTTTATTATACTACACTTATTTTTTATTATATACTTATTATATTATTTAAATATTATTTCCAATAATACGATACTTTTGATACTTTCAATACGTCAATACTTCGAATAGTATCGATACCAAGAAGATATTGATACTCAATATCTTATTTATGGTATTGCCCAGCCCTAGTAGTTATTAAAGGAAAATAGAAAATTAATGGAAAAACAGCACATACTAACATGTCATAAATTCGTAATTCTCTGCTGGAATAAACCAACTGTAAATAAGTTAGTAGACTTCAAACTGATGAGCAAGACTTTTCATGCTGCCAACAAGTTGGCAGACTTTAATCTGATGAACAAGACTTTAGAGACATAATAGCTCATGCTGCCAACAAGCTGGTAGTTATTAAAATAGTATACAGGCTGTGGAATAGTAATAGCTCATGTTGCCAACAAGTTGGCAGTCATTAAGATAATATACAGTCTGTGGAACAGTAATAGCTCATGGTGCCAACAAGTTGGCAGATTTTAATCTGGTGAGCAGGACTTTGGAGACATAATAGCTCATGCTACCAACAAGTTGACAGACTTTAATCTAATGAGCAGGACTTTGGAGACATAATAGCTCATGTTGCCAACAAGTTGGCAGTCATTAAGATAATATACAGTCTGTGGAACAGTAATAACTCATGGTGCCAACAAGTTGGCAGATTTTAATCTGGTGAGCAGGACTTTGGATATATAATAGCTTATACTGCCAATAAGTTGGCAGTCATTAAGATAATATACAGTCTGTGGAACAGTAATAGCTCATGCTGCCAATAAATTGGCAGACTTTAATCTGATGAGCAGGACTTTAGAGACATAATAGCTCATGCTGCCAACAAGTTGGCAGACTTTAATCTGATGAGCAGGACTTTAGAGACATAATAGCTCATGCTGCCAACAAGTTGGCAGACTTTAATCTGATGAGCAGGACTTTGGAGACATAATAGCTCATGTTGCCAACAAGTTGGCAGTCATTAAGATAATATACAGTCTGTGGAACAGTAATAGCTCATGGTGCCAACAAGTTGGCAGATTTTAATCTAGTGAGCAGGACTTTGGAGACATAATAGCTCATGCTACCAACAAGTTGACAGACTTTAATCTAATGAGCAGGACTTTGGAGACATAATAGCTCATGTTGCCAACAAGTTGGCAGTCATTAAGATAATATACAGTCTGTGGAACAGTAATAACTCATGGTGCCAACAAGTTGGCAGATTTTAATCTGGTGAGCAGGACTTTGGATATATAATAGCTTATACTGCCAATAAGTTGGCAGTCATTAAGATAATATACAGTCTGTGGAACAGTAATAGCTCATGCTGCCAATAAATTGGCAGACTTTAATCTGATGAGCAGGACTTTAGAGACATAATAGCTCATGCTGCCAACAAGTTGGCAGACTTTAATCTGATGAGCAGGACTTTAGAGACATAATAGCTCATGTTGCCAACAAGTTGGCAGTCATTAAGATAATATACAGTCTGTGGAACAGTAATAGCTCATGCTGCCAACAAGTTGGCAGACTTTAATCTGGTGAGCAGGACTTTGGATATATAATAGCTCATGCTGCCAACAAATTGGCAGTCATTAAGATAATATACAGTCTGTAGAACAGTAATAGCTCATGCTGCCAACAAATTGGCAGACTTTAATCTGATGAGCAGGACTTTAGAGACATAATAGCTCATGCTGCCAACAAATTGGCAGTCATTAAGATAATATACAGTCTGTAGAACAGTAATAGCTCATGCTGCCAACAAATTGACAGACTTTAATCTGATGAGCAGGACTCTGAAGACAAATTGGCAGTCATTAAAATAATATATAGTCTGTGGAACAGTAATAGCTTATGCTGCCTAATCTGATGAGCAGAACTTTAGGGACACAATAACTCATGCAGCCAATTTTTCAAAAAATCGAGTTTTCAGGAATTTTTAAATTTATTCAAAATATTGGAGTAATTCTAATTAAGTTTGGCAGTTTATATCTCAAGAACTAAGTGAGATATCTCAAAATTAAGTTCATTTTCGGAAAGTAGATGCTCCAATTAGTAATTGAATGTAATTTAATAACAATTTTTCAAAAAATCGAGTTTTCAGGAATTTTTAAATTTATTCAAAATATTGGAAAAATCTTAATTAAGTTCAGCAGCTAATATCTCAAGAACTAAGTGAGATATTTTCAAATTGACTTCACTTTTAGAAAGTAGATGCTCTAATTAGTAATTGAAAGTAATTTCATAACATTTTTTCAAAAAATCGATTTTTCAGGAATTTTTAAATTTATTCAAAATATTGGAGTAATTCCAATTAAGTTCAGCAGCTTATATCTCAAGAACCAAGTGAGATATTTTCAAATTGACTTCACTTTTAGAAAGTAGATGCTCCAATTAGTAATTGAAAGTAATTTCATAACAATTTATATATGCAGGCTTTAATAAGTTTTAATTAAATAATCAATAAAACAATATTTTTTCACATATGATTGATTTATTGAATATAATTTCATTATTATTATGATACAAGCGACACAACATAAGTTTTTTATTTCGTTCTTCATGATTTTCTTCAATTTCCAAATCAATGTTTAAAAAAAATAACTAAAAATAAGTTTTAAAAAAATGTGTTATCTTCAGCGAGCTTAATTATTTTTTTTTTAACGTTTCGATGATATAAATTAAACAAAAAAATTATTTTATCGTATTTATTTTACATTAAATAAAAAAGAAAATACACAGAAAGCTCGTAAAGATTACAAGATTTTTTTTTTTTTTGTTTAAGCTTATGGCGACAAATTTTAGTTTTATTTTCCGTACAACTTTTACAAATACAAATTTCTTTATAAATAATTTTTAATACAGATTTGCGCCTAATACTGTCTCATTTTCGAGGAGTTTTTTTTTCGCGCAAATCCACAATAATTTATTTATTATTATTTAATTAAAAACGAAAATAATGACTCGTTTATTTTTTTTATTTTTCAGATCTAATTATTTAAAAAATCTTTTTTTATTATCTCTTGTGAATGTTTAAGAAATTTTACACTAAATTTATGTAATAAAAAAAATCAAAAGGATCGAAAAAAATCATCCTGCATCTTCCAAAAAAGTACAAACACTCCTCCAATCAATCTCGTACTCACTCATTCGTTTCAAAAAAAGACTTTTTTTTCTCAATCACAAAAATCCAATCACCCAGAGCAAAGATCATGTTGCTACTACGATTATTACTTGAATGTGTATTGGCCTATGTTTAACTTGATCATTTTTTTTTATTTTAATTATAAAAGGAATTACATTAAAAAAAATAATAAAATAATTCGGGGTAATTATAATTATTGATGGATTTGAAACGAATAAATAATCAAATGAAATGAGAGGTAGTTATAATTATTGATTGGATTGAAACAATAATGAATTGATCACATCATAAAACAATAATTATATCAACAAAAAACAATGAAATTCCTTTTATAATCTTACATGTTACAGTAACTTGATCTAAACTATGTATTTATGCATAACGAAAACAATAATATTTCAAACTTCATCGTACGTATACGAAACTTTTGTGTTTTTGCATATTTTCTCGTTTAAATTTATTAAGTATGTTTTTTTATATATATATACAAAGAGTGTGTTTTGAATAATTTTCTTTTTTAAAGTAAATCTTACCGGTAATTGTAGTAGTGGTAGTAGTAGTAATAGTAATAATTAAAAAATAAAAACAACAAAAACAAATCGACCGATTTATACAATCTTGATTTATACGACTCGAGAGAAGAGAGAGAAAGAAATAAAGAATTAATTGATTAATTAATTTAATTTAATTAAAGGCTTTTTTTTGAAATTTTTCTTTGAAATTCTCTCGCTCGGTTTGTTTCTAAATCCTAAAGACGACGTAAACACGTAATAATAATAATATTTTCTCGCATGTAATAATATAATATGTACAAAAAAAGGAACAAAACGTTGCGTTTAATAATAATAATAATAATAACTCACGATAAATATGTTTTTTGGTGTTTCAAATAAGACGAAACGTTTCTTCGAGGGTTTTTAAGTAACAAAATAATAATTATAAAAAAACACATCATATTAAAAAATTATTTAGTGTCTATAAAAAAGGGGGATTTTTTGTTGGGTTCATTTCGTTTACTTATTTTTTTTTACTTTTTAAATGTTTTTCCGTTTACCATTTCACAATAACCATTTTTCTTTCATTTTTTTTTATTATTTTTTTTTTAATTATTATAATAATAATAATAATAGGAGATTCGACTTACTTCGATTAATTTTACCTTTATCTTAATTTTTTTTATTCATCACCGTATCTAGTCTTTTGAGATTTTTTTTACTTAATTTAAAAATTTTAAAAAATTTCTTTATACAGGGTGACACAAAAGTTCCAATTTCTCACGTTAAACGGGACACCCCGTATATATTTTCATTATATATACAGGGGTGACACAAAAGTCGCTATTTTTACTTTTAACAAAAAATCCTTCATATAAAAGATTTTAAATTTATTATAACGCATATTTCGGATAAGTTTGATTGTTTGTATTATTTATAGTTTGGTTACCATGGTAACCAATATTTTTATTTGAAATGGGATGAATTTTTTTTCTTATCTTTCATATTATATCATAAGGTTACATAAAGAAAGAATCTGATGAATTATTTTTTTTTAAATTATTATGTCAGACATTTTAATCAAAGTAGGCGCTGAAACAGCGTAATTAATGCAGTAAAAAGAAACGAAGTAAGCCTAAACAATTGAACTAAACGTCAAAAACCACAAATAAATGCTGAAGCACAAGAAATTTCAGTTGATATGCTTTTAAACTGTCTTGATTTTTGTTTAGAACTAAATGATGGCCAATTTGATCATTTGTATTTTTAGTTTTCTTGTTATTATTATTATTATTATTATTTTTTAAAGTTCTTTTTGATTATTTTTTTGTTAACACATTTTAATTTTTTTGTAATTAATTCGCCATAAATATTGGAACAAAAACGGCGTTTTGATGGATAATTCATTAATTAATACCATTTTAACACCTACTTCGATCCTTCCCGTTTCAGAGCCTACTTTGATTAAAATGACTGACTTGATAATTAAAAAAAAATCAATTTATCAGATTTTTTTTCAATATGTAACCTGATGATATAATATGCTTAAGACATAGAGAAAAATATGCTTTATCAGAAAGATAAGAAAAAAAATTTCGCCTCACTTCAAATAAAAAAAATTGGTTACCATGGTAACCAAACTATAAACAATTAAACCTTTTATAAAAAGGATTTTTTGTAAAAAGTAAAAATTGCGAAGTTATTTGCTATATTCCTGACTTTTGTGTCACCCTGTATATGTAATAAAGATATATACGGGTGTCCCGTTTAACGTGACAAATCGAAATATCTCAAAAACGTGGTGGTAAAGATAAATACGTCTCTTTGATCGCCCCCTTTTGGGGCTGAATGGGAAATTTGCTAATTTTAAATGTGAATTTCTCTTTTTTCGAGAATAATCACGAAGGTGTACTGCTTTTATAAGAAGTAATCTCGGCCGATTTCGAAGACGTCGGCCGTCCCAAGTATCGTGAATAATATGTAATGAATTCAGCCGAATTTACTTACATTAAGAATAATATTATTAATATTGAATTTCTTATATCATTAATATTACTTAGGATGAAATAATCTCAGCCAACTTCAAAAACGTCGACAGCCCCAAATATTATTTTTGTTATAAGAAGTGATCTCGGCCGATTTCGAAGACATCGGCCGTTCTAAGTATCATAAATAATATATAGGACGATCAACGAATCGGCCGAATTTGAAGATGTCGGTCGGCATATATATTATTTATGATACTTAGGACGGCCGAAATCTTCAAAATCGGGCGAGATAACTTCGCAAACATAATATTTGAAACGGCCGAAAAATAAAACGTCGGCTGAGATTATTTCTTATATCATCAAAGACGTCGGCCGCCTCAAATATTGTTTTTGTTATAAGAAGTCATCTCGGCCGATTTCGAAGATACCGGCCGTCCTAAGTATCATAAATAATATACAGGGCGCTCGATGTCTTCAAACTCAACCGATTTGTTTGTCATCCTAAATATTATTTATGATACTTAGGACGGCCGAAATCTTCAAAATCGTCTGAGATAATTTCACAAAAACAATATTTGAGACGGCCGAAAAGTAAAACGTCGGCTGAGATTATTTCTTATATCATGAATTTCATTTTAGATGGAATAATCTCGGCCGATTTCAAAAACGTCGGCCGCCCCAAATATTATTTTTGATATAAGAAGTGATCTCGGCCGATTTCGAAGACATCGGTCGTTCTAAATATCATAAATAATATATAGAGCGACCGGCGAATCGGCTAAATTTGAAGACGTCAATCGCTCTATATATTATTTATGATACTTTGAACGGCCGAAATCTTGAAAATCGGCCGAGATAACTTCTCAAAAACAATATTTGAGACGGCCGAAAAGTAAAACGTCGGCCGATATTATTTCTTATACCATGAATATCACTTAGGATGAAATTATCTCGGCCGACTTCAAAGATATCGGCCGCCTCAAATATTTCTTTTCATTGAAGAAGTAATCTTGGCCGACTTCAATGACGTCGGCCGCTACAAATATTGCTTTTAATATCAAAAGTGATGTCGGCCGATCTTAAAGATTTCGACCGTCCTAAATATCATAAATTATATATAGGGAGACCGACAAATCAGCCGAATTTGAAGTTGTCGGTCGTTATATATATTATTTATGATGGTTAAGACGACCGAAATCTTCGAAATCGGCAGAGATTACTTCTTATATCAAAAAAAATATTTGATGTGGCCGAAGACTAAAACGTCGGCCGAGATTATTTCTACTATCATGAATATCACTTAGGATGAAATAATCTCGGCCGACTTCAAAAACGTCGGCCGCCCCAAATATTATTTTTGTTATAAAAAGTGATCTCGGCCGATTTCGAAGACATCGGCCGTTCTAAATATCATAAATAATATATAGGGCGATTGACGAATCGGCCGAATTTGAAGACGTCAATCGCCCTATATATTATTTATGATACTTTGAACAGCCGAAATCTTCAAAATCGGCCGAGATAATTTCACAAAAACAATATTTGAGACGGCCGGAGAGTAAAACGTCGGCTGAGATTATTTCTTATATCACGAATATCATTTTAGATGAAATAATCTCGGCCGACTTCAAAAACGTCGGCCGTCCCAAATATTATTTTTGATATAAGAAGTGATCTCGGCCGATTTCGAAGACATCGACCGTTCTAAGTATCATAAATAATATATAGAGCGACCGACGAATCGGACGAATTTGAAGACGTCAATCGCCCTATATATTATTTATGATACTTTGAACGGCCGAAATCTTCAAAATCGGCCGAGATTATTTCTCAAAAACAATATTTGGGACGGCCGAAAAGTAAAACGTCGGCCGATATTATTTCTTATACCATGAATATCACTTAGGATGAAATTATCTCGGCCGACTTCAAAGATATCGGCGGCCTCAAATATTTCTTTTGATTGAAGAAGTAATCTCGGACGATTTCGAAAATATCGGCCGTCTTAAGTATCATAAATTATATATATTCGGCAACTGGAGTTTTCAAATTCGGCCGAATTTAATTTTTATATCAAGAATATTATTATTAGTATTCGAAGTCAGCCGAATGAAGAGTGATAAAATAACTTCAGCTGAATTTGAAGACGTCGGTCGACTCAAATATTGCTTTTGATTTTCCTAGGTATTGCAAATAATATACATCCGAGATTATTATTAACAATAATAATAATGTTTATTTGTCGTAAAGATATCTGATATCATGATATTTCTTATGTCATGAATATTTGTTCATTTTCAGAGGAAAAATGAAGAGATTGTTGCTTGAAAACGTCTTCTACTCAATAGAGCAATATTTAAATTGATTTTTTTATTGAATATTATTATTATTTTCTTGTATAGTTGAGTATTGTACACACATTTTTTTACGACAAATAAACATTATTATTTTATATTATTATTATCATCTTACTTCGAAGACGTCGGCCGTCCTAAGTAGGGCGATTGACGTCTTCGCATTCGGCCGAGATTACTTCTTATATTAAGAACAATATTTGGGAAATTATTTCTTACATCATAAATATTACTTTGTATGAAATAAATTTATTGGATTTCGAAGACGTCGGCCACCCCAAACTTTTGATATAAGAAATAATTCCGGCCGGCACCGATGTCTTCGAATTCGGCCGAATTTACTTCATATATCAAAAACAATAATTGCGACAGTCTACATCTTCGCAGTCGGTCGAGATTATTTCTTATATCATCAATATTACTGAGAATGAAATAAACTTATCAGATTTCGAAGACGTCGGCCACCCCAAGTACAGCTTTTGATATAAGAAATAATCTCGGCCGACATCCAAGACGTCGGCCGCTCTAAATATTGTTCGTGATTAAGAAATAGTTTCGGCCAACCTCAGTTTTTAACATAATAAGTAAACTCGGCCGATTTTTATGACGTCAACCGTCCCAAGTATCGTAAAGAACATGTAAGAGCACCGACGTCTTCGAATTCGGCCGAATTTACTTTATATATCAAAAACAATAATTGGGACAGTCTACATCTTGGCAGTCGGTCGAGATTATTTCTTATATCATCAATATTACTGAGAATGAAATAAACTTATTAGATTTCGAAGACGTCGGCCACCCCAAATACAGCTTTTGATATAAGAAATAATCTCGGCCGACATCCAAGACGTCTTCCGCTCTAAATATTGTTCGTGATTAAGAAATAGTTTCGGCCAACCTCAGTTCTTAACATAATAAGTAAACTCGGCCGATTTTTATGACGTCAGCCGTCCCAAGTATCGTAAAGAACATGTAAGAGCACCGACGTCTTCGAATTCGGCCGAATTTACGTCATATATCAAAAGCAATAATTGGGACAGTCTACATCTTCGCAGTCGGTCGAGATTATTTCTTATATCTTAAATATTTTACTGAGAATGAAATAAACTTATCAGATTTCGAAGACGTTGGCCACCCCAAATACAGCTTTTGATATAAGAAATAATTTCCGCCGACATCGAAAACGTCGGCCGCTCCAAATATTGTTCGTGATTAAGAAATATTTTCGGCCAACCTCTTGGTTCTTAACGCAATAAGTAAACGCGGCCAATTTTTAAGATGTCAATATGTAAATAATTTCGACCAACTTCGAAGACGTCGGCCGATATCTTCATTCCAAATATCGTAAATAGTTCAGTTGGGTTGGATACCAATAAATGTCGACTTCGATGCCTTTTTACATTTTGGCCTTCTTCAGAGTCAGCTGAGATTATTACTTATATCATCAATATTACTGAGAATGAAATAAACTTGTCGGATTGCAAAGAAATCGGCCACCCCAAATATTGCTTTTGATATAAGAAATAATCTCGACTTCAAACACGTCGACCGCTCCAAATAATTCTTTTTGAAATAAGAGGTAATTTCGGCCGATTTCAAACACAGTAACTGCTTCAAATATTGTTAGTGATTAAAAAATATTTTCGGTCGTTTCAAGATCGTAACATGTGATGCGGCCGATGTCTTCAAAATCGGCCGAGTTGACTTCTTATATCAAAAATAACATTTGGGGCGGCCGACGTCTTCAAAGACGGTCGAGATTATTTCTTATATCATCAATATTACTGAAGATGAAACAATCTCGGCCGATTTTGAAGAAGTCGGTCGCCCCAAATATTCCTTTTAATATAAGAAGTAATTTCGGCCGACTTGAAAAGCGTTGGTTGCTCCAAATAATGTTGGTGATTAAAAAATAGTTTACGCCGTTCCAAGATCGTAACATATAAAGCGACCAACGTTTTCAAAATCAGCCAAAATTACTTCTTCGAAATCGGCCGAGGTTATTTCATCCTAAATAATATTCATGATATAAGAAATAATCTCGGCCGACCTCGAAAACATCGGCTACCCCAAACATTATACAAAAGTAATCAGCAGAAAAAATTTTTTTCATCCTCAGTAATGTTGAGGATATAAGAAATAATCTCGACTGACTTCGATCTTGATATAGAAGTAAATTCGAAGATGTCGGCCGCTCAAGAATTGAAATATCATCAAGGACGATTTTTATTGGTACCCAACCCAACTATATTAATCCAGCTGTAAATTACAAAAAAAAAACTACTTAAAATACTTAATTAGAACAATGAAGGACTCGAAGGTATCTTTGACTTGGTTTTATCCTTCGAATATTATTGCGATTAATAATTAGTAATAAATGGAAATTTGTTTTATTTAAACTTTATATAAGAAATATTTCTTTTATAACGAATAATACTTGCAACGGCCGACGTTTTCAAAATCGACCGAAATTATAAAAGAAAGATCTCAACCGACTTCGAAGATACTCGCCTTTAAATCGGTCGATTTGTGGAACAAATATCTCGGCCGACTACGAAGATATCGGAGGGTCTACTATTGTATATATTTTACTGACATTTTATTTATATTTTAGTTTATATTTTATTGGAATCCAATCCTACCCAACTACATTGAATTCAGCTGTATATCACAAAAAAGCTCTTAAAATGCTTAATTAGCAAAATGAAAGACTCAAAAGTAATTTTAACTTGGTTTTATCCCCCGAATATTATTACCATTAATAATTTTATGGAAAATTATTCTATTTAAACTTTATAGAAGAAATATTTCTTTTTGAAATCGGCCGAGAATATAAAAGAAGATCTCACCCGACTTCGAGAAACTCAACTTTAAAACAGCCAATTTATGAAGCAAATATCTCGACCGACTATGAAGATGTCAGAGGATTTTCTATTGTATATGATACAAGAAATAATCTCGGTCGAGATAACCTAAAGTATTATCTTCGAAGTCGACCGAGATTATCTCATCCTGAGTGATATTCACGATATAATTGTAATATTATAAATTTGAATCTGATTCTGCCTTAAAAAAGGGGGGTTGGTATTTAAAATTTTAAAGTTATTTTCCGTTCCGCTACCAGGGAGGGCAGAGACGGGTTCATCTTCACCACCATTATCAAATTTTATGTGGAACTTATTTTAGTCCCAAACGTTATTTTTTGAGATATTTCGTTTTGTTCAATTAAATGAGACACCTTTATATTATTCTTTATATATACTTTAAAAATGATTGTAAAACTTAAAAAAAAACGTAGTAACTCGCAACAATTTTGTGTCAAAATGTATTATACAAAGTGTTAGATAAAAAAGTAATTCCTTTATTATTTATATTCTGATTTTCATGGCATCTTCAATTTATCATTTTCTTCACGTCATTGGTTAGAGATTTTTATAACATTTTGATTTTTTTCTATCAAAATTACAATTAATATTGATATATTACACAAGAATGGATTGAGAAAAGAATCTCTAACGAATGACGTGAAAAAATCACATCATAAATGATTCAAATTGGTACCTGGTCCAAAAAAATCGGATTACAACTAACAAAGTTATAAATTATGGCGTTTTTAACTGACACCCTGTATATAATAGTATTATATATAAGAAGATCTCTAATATTTTATTATATACAGTGCTTCCCAAAAGTAACGTTTAAAGATTTGAACTTTTTGCTAGAAGTTTCAAATTTTTCTATCATTTTTAAGTAAATGTGAAATAATAATCCCCTATTTTTTATTACATAACACGAAAAAGATATTTTTTCTGAATTTGATACATTCAATATTAATTTATATATTAATATAAATTGTTTTTAATCATTTTATCCAATTTATCTGTTACTTTTGGAAAGCACTGTATATATTATAGTATACAGTGCTTCTCAAAAGTAACAAATAAGTTCAGAAAAATCATTAAAAATAATTCCCTTAAGACTCTAATCTAAAGATTGAAATTGTTTGCAGCTTTTTGGTGTAGATTTCAAATTTTTTTCGCAATTTTTAACAAAATTATGACGTCATTAATATTTTTGAAACATGAAGAGGATTTCTTTAAAATCTGATACATTCAAGTTTTATAATTTTCTACTCATTTAAGATAGAAAAATAATAGTAGCCATGCATAACCATGGTAACCAATTCTTTTAGACATTTTTTTTAAACAATGATTACTTATTGACAACCAAAACAATTGGTTGCCATGGTTACGCATGGCTACAATTATTTTTCTATCTCAAATTAATTGAAAATTATGAAACTTTAAAATAATTTTTCTTATTTACATCAAAAAAATTAAAAATAAAAATTAATTTTTCTTTTATCGAATTTATCCATTACTTTTGGAAAGCACTGTACATATTATAGTATACAGTGCTTCTCAAAAGTAATGGATAACTTCAGAAAAATCATTAAAAATAATTTTCTTAAGATTCTAATCTAAAGATTGAAATTGTTTGCAACTTTTTGGTGTAGATTTTAAAATTTTTTTCGCAATTTTTAACAAAATTATGACGTCAATAATATTTTTGAAATATGAAGAGGATTTCTTTAAAATCTGATACATTCAAGTTTTATAATTTTCTATTTATTTGAGATAGAAAAATAATAGTAGCCATGCATAACCATGGTAACCAATTCTTTTAGACATTTTTTTTTTAACAATGATTAATTATTGACAACCAAAACACTTGGTTGCCATGGTTACTATTATTTTTCTATCTCAAATGAATGGAAAATTATGAAACTTTAAGATAATTTTTCTTATTTACACTAAAAAAATTAAAAATAAAAATTAATTTTTATTTTATCGAATTTATCCGTTACTTTTGGAAATCACTGTACATATTATCGTATACAGTGCTTCTCAAAAGTAACAAATAAGTTCAGAAAAACCAATAAAACTAATTCTCTTAAGATTCTAATCAAATGATTGAAATTTTTTGCAACTTTTTGGTGTAGATTTCAAATTTTTTCGTAATTTTTTACAGAATTATGACGTCATTTTTGAAACATAAAGAGGATTTCTTTAAAATCTGATACATTCAAGATTCATAATTTTCTATTCATTTGAGATAAAAAAATAATAGTAGCCATGCGTAGCCATGGCAACCAATTCTTTTAAACATTCTTTTTTTAAACAATGATTAATTATTGACAACCAAAACAATTGGTTGCCATGGTTACGCATGGCTACTATTATTTTTTTATCTCAAATCAATGAAAATTATCAAGTTTTAAGGTAATTTCTTATTTACAATGAATCTATCCGCTACTTTTGGATCACATTGTATATAATAGTATTATATATAAGAAAATCTTTAATATTTTATTATATATTTTACTATCTGATATAGTCTTGAAATATTTTAGTTAATCTGTTATGAGACACTTACAATTTTTTACAACAAATGCTATTCTGATCATATTCAAATATATCAAAATAATTTGTAATACAACCAACAATTAGGTTAAATTATTTAGAATCATTCAATAAGAATTCTAAAATTTTTTCAAAATATTTCTTAACAAACGGCATTAATTATTTAGTTATAACACATTTAGTGCTAAAATTAACTTTTTTGATTTTTTTTTAAACTTTACAATCAATTTTTAAGTGTTTCAATATAAAAAAAGTAAAAAAAATCTCAATTATCTTAAATTTTTCACTTATAAATCTTTAAATCCTCCTCCTTTTTTCTTTCCCGTTTCTACATTTTTCATCTACTACTTCGAAAAAAAGGACAAAAGTTCCTAAAGACATTCTAAACTTGGTTGTTGTTGTTAATATTACTGTTGTTCCTTTCACGATACAATCACGACGCTTGCTTAACAACTATAACACCGGGTCGAGACTGTTGTACCTGATGGAAATCCAAGTATGGATTCATCTCGACTTTTATAATGTGTTCCGTGGACCGCGTCGTCGTCGTCAGAGCCAAGGGCGCCTCCTGCTGCGGCGTCGACGTCGTTTGCGGTTCGTCCCCGAACATGTGATCGCCTTCCAAATGGCGGATTGCTTCAACTATCGTTTCCAGGTTTTGTCTCGATGTGTTCGTCGAGTATAATCGAGCGGGAATCGTCGTCGTTGTCGTCGTGCCGTCTTCGTGGGGCGAAGTGTTCGGGGATGGTAGACGTTCAACTTCGACTTTTGGTTCCGCTTTAATGGCAGCTTCCAAAACTGACGGTAGTCGCTGTTGTTGTTCAGGTGCTGCTACTGTTACAGTACTCGGAACCGGACTTGGACTTCTCGAAGGAACTGGAGAACAAACTACCGTTTGAGTATGCCCAACTGGTGGTAAACTTTCCGGAGCGACCAACTGAAGTTTTAAATCATCACCATCTTCAACCGTATAAATTTGCCCCGTCGGTTGTTGTTGATAGATGATGTGTTGGTTTTCGTACTGTCTCAATTGTTCTTCGTAAAGAATGCGGAGGTTTCTTTCTTGTTCGAGCTGTCTGCGCAATTCGCATGTCGTCGATTGATCACTACTCGTTTTTACGACGCCGATCACGTTTATCGGTTCCGGAGACATCGATCCGAGGCCTTCGTCGGATGATTCCGAAATAGGCAGCATCACTTCCGTTTTACGTTTCTTTGGCGGTAACTCGCCACCTTCGTGCTGGTTTACTAAGCGTTTTAGTTGACAGTTTTGTGAGAGTAAACGCGTTTTTTCTTGTTCTAATTGGTAGATGTATTCTGCGGTTTGTTGTAAAATTGCCGCCTAAAACAAAACAAAAAGAAAAATTGTTAGGTTATGAAACGAAAGAAAATTAATTAATTAAGCGTAATAAACAAATAAATCTGAGCTTATTCATAAATATTAACCAGTTTGTTACTATATTTACAAGAAATTTAATGAATAACTCTGTTTTCTAAGAAATTTTTGCATAATGCGAATAACATCGTCATTATTCATAAACCTCAAGATGGGAATTTTTGTAAAATTAGAAATTATGTCTCAACAATACAATTTACATTAAAACAAAGTTGTACAAGTGTATCTATATACAGATGTCCATTA
This sequence comes from Onthophagus sagittarius, assembly GCA_036711965.1. Lineage (NCBI taxonomy): Eukaryota > Metazoa > Arthropoda > Insecta > Coleoptera > Scarabaeidae > Onthophagus > Onthophagus sagittarius. The sequence continues at coordinate 50,874,037 of JASERS010000005.1, forward strand.
TCTTTTGGATCATAGGAATATATCCTGATAAAATTTTTCGTTATTTATAAAGGAGAGTATTAATTTTTCTCAGAATAAAACGAAGAAAGAATATATATGAAAGGTATGGTGTCTAATACCATACAGTTCTTCTTCAATCGCTTCAAAGTAATGTGTTCTACACGGCTATATATCTCTGATCCGGAAGATACCGGATATCCTGTATATATCAGAGCGTTCAAAATAGCTCTTCAGTAAAAATAGTGTAATGAATATCAATTATAGAAAAATTTTGCTTTGTACTTTAACTGGTCTTTTATTTTAAAAATAATGTTTTACTAGTTTCGGCTATTCGCCATCTTCAGAGACAAGTCAATATAAGAAGTTAATTTGTAATATGTAAATTGGTTTCCATAACCACAACTACATTTTTTTAACTCACGTTCGTCAACTTTGTAATTTGTGTTCCACATCTTTTTACATTTTAAATTTGTTGTTAATTGTTAACTTATACTAGTTGTGATTATGAAAACCGACTTACATATTACAAATTAATTTCTTATATTGTTTTGTCTCTGAAGATGGCGATTAGCCGAAACTAGTAAGACAGTATTTTTAAAATAAATGGCCAGTTAAAGTACAAGGAAAGATTTTTTATATTTGATTCATTACACGTTACTAACAAATTTTAATCAAAAATAATGTAATTGAGCAATTTAAATTTTTGATTTGTGATTTATTTAGGTACCTTATTTAGGTACCTTATTTTATAGCACCATATTACCACAAAATGTTAATTGGGTTGGGTTGAGCTATCAACCTTATCTATATCCAACCCAATCTACCTAGCTAATTAGTGCTCGATATTAATTGGGTTGGGTTGAGCCATTAATCCAACCCAACCTAATTAGCTAGTTAGCTTTAAATATTTATGGGATTTGGTTAAACCATCAATCTTATCTGAATTCAATCCAACCCACCTTAGCTAGTTAGTGCTAGATATTAATTGGATTGGATTTAGCCATTAATTTTAACCCAACCCAATCTAACTAGACATTAAATATTAGTTGGGTTGAGCCATCAACTTAATCTCAACCCAACCCAATTAGCGGGTTAGCACTAGATATTAATTGAGTTGAATAAAAAAAAAACCTAATTCTTAAGACATGTTAACGAAATAATAGTTATTGGATATTCAGCAATTATCCAGTATCAGGCCAGATTTAAAAAAAATGGCCGAATACTCCGGATACCAGCTAGTTTCCGGACACCGATTAGTTGCCTGATATCCGTTTCACCCATAATATAGATATTTTAGGCATTAACTAAGTTAAACCGGCTAAAAATAATTCAGGATATCCGGTATCCGCTTTTTTGTAAAATCACTAGTCTATATCTAAAGGAAAGTAAAGAACTTTTTTAATAAGCATTTGATACGACTAACATATGTACGGTTGTTGTTCTTACATAACTTTAAAATGTTGGACTGAGCGAATCAAAACGCAGCTTAAATGCACTCAAATGCAGCACCACAGAGTTTTCAGGATACTGGAGAACTTCGTGAAGAAGAAACGTACTGGTAGTCTTCGAATCAAAACAGGACTCAAGGATAGAAACACCGAGAGGAGAGGTTTGAGAAGTACTGGATGAGTCTACGATCAAGAGGAACTTGCTAAATGTGAGACTTATTGTTTCAGCTAAAAACAGATTGGCACACGTAAAGTTGGTGAAGGTCAACTCAACTGGACCCAGCATCAGTAAGCGCATATCATGGATACGTCATTCTATGATAATTCGTCTCAATCTCAAATATCGGTTTCCCACGATATAGCACAGCGTTGATTCAACATGGGTTGGGTTGGATAAGCACTAGCTGCTTAGGAAGTAATGATATTACAAGTACACATCATAATATGGCAAGGGACTGGTTCAGCCAGATACCTCACCTAACGAACTATAATATCATACTCACCTAACGTACAAAAAAAAACAATTTAATGTATACCTAATGATATAAGTACCTTTGGTGGTGATTACTTGCGTCCGAAACTGTAGATTTACAAGAAGAACATTCATCATGCCTAATGATATTAAATACCAATATCTTCATGACATGATATTATCTATCTATATATCAAAAGCACTGAAATTTGGTATAAACCGAGACCGCTTACGGTCGAAGCTGCAGATATACAAAAGGAACAGTTTAATGATCCCTAGATCATCCCTAATGATATTAAATACTATTCTCTCGATATCTTGCAGGTTATTTCTCTACAAAAGCAATGAAAATTTGTTATACACCGAAGACGCTTGCGCCTAAGCCTGTAAGGTTATAAAAAAGGCAAATAAATGCATCCTATGTCATTCCTAATGATATAAAAACAGTTGTCTTAGTATCGCGCTAAGATGGTTTGGATTAGGTCGAGATCATTTCCGTCCGAGACTGTTAATTTACAAAAATAACAGTTTAGAGAACTCTTCATCATGCCTAATGATATTAAATACCAATATCTTCATTACATGGTGCTTATTTATCTATCAAAGCATTGAAATTTTGGTATAAACCGAGACCGTTTACAATCGAATTTGTAGATAACCAAAACGAATAGTTTAATGACCCATAGATCATCTCTAATCATCCCTATGTCACCCCTAATGATATAAAAACCGTTATCTTAATATCATGCTAAGACGAGACTGTAGATTTACAAGGAAAATAGTTTAGTGCAGCCTACATCATCTCTAATGATATTAAACACCAATATCTTAATAACATGTTGGTTATTTATATACTTAAGTACTGAAGATTTGGTATAAGCCAATGTCGCATGCGTCTGAGACTGTATATTTACAAAAAGATCAAACAAACAAATCCTATGTTCACCATAATGATATAAATAGTCACACGTTGACATCACGGAAAGTTGGGTTGGATTTGGTCGAGGTTATTTGCATGCGAGACGGTAGATACACAAAAAGAACAATTTAATGACCCCTACATCACCCCTAATGATAGTAGATATCATTATCTTTATATTCTGCAGATTGTTTCCATACCAAAACAATGAAAATTTGATAGAAGCCGAAGTTACTTGCGTTTAAGTCTGTAAGTTTACAAAAACGGCAATATAACGAATTCTATGTCATTCCTGATGATATAAATACCGTTGTTTTAATATTATACTAAGTTGGGTTGGGTTTGTTTTGGTTTGGGTCGAGATCACTTCCGTCCGAAACTGTACATTTGCAAATGGAATAGTTTAGTGCTGCCTACATCATCCCGAATTATATTAACTACCAATATCTTAATATCATGCTGGTTGTTTATACACCAGAGGACTAAAATTTAGTATAAGCCGAGGTTGCTTGCGTTCAAGGCTCCGAATATACAAAAAGAACAATTTAATGAAGCCTACATCATCTCTAATAACAGAGGGCGAAAATCGACCAGATCACTATATTGACTATGTTCCTCGTATATCATCAAAAGCGAGTACCCAACCAAATACTGGGTTACTTTATATGGCTGATTGCTTATCACGATTGCTAAGTTGATATTAATCGACTTATTATTTTTTTTTTACAAGATTATTTATCATATTTTAATAAGAAATATATGAAACCGAAACCGCGTGATAGCATCACAGGTATTGATGGCAATAGATCTAGCTGCCATTGAAATAGAAATTTATTCTTAGTGGATACGTAAATAACCAAACCACAAAAATTTGGGAAAATGAAAATCTTCAAACCCTCCTTGAAAACATGTAAGAAGATTCCCAGAAGATTGAAGCAAGGTGTGCTGTATCTCATCGTCGAATTGCAGACCCCATATTCTTTGAAATAAAAGTGTTGTATACCAATTACAGATTGCCTTGATTGAAAACAATAAGCATTACTATTAGTTGCAATAAGACAGGGCGACGTGTCACATATCCAACGATGCACTTCTTACGCAGAAACAAAATCAGACACACACTGGATTAAGTGAAGTAGTATATAAGAATGGAGATTAATAATATCAATGTAAGCATGCTGCGTAAAGTAGTCTGAAACACAATGAAACCTACTCGTGCGTGCATTATTGTATTAGGCAGCCACTCTGAGCATTTGATGTAGAACAAAATAGATTATAAGGAGTTAAGATAAAATATGATGTTATAAAAAAGAGTTAAATTATAAGAAGTTACATGTGTTCAAGCGAACAAGAGAACCGCGCAAATTTACAGACAAGTTTCCATATAAATGGCGCTTATGATTGTTGTCAATAACACATGTGTTGGCATCATACCGCAATCGTACTCAGACTATTTACAAATATATTTATTTTGATGTGCGCTTCTTTTCAATATCTCTGTATAATGAAAAAGTCTGGGATGATAAAGTTTAAGAAAAAATTATGTGAGAAAAATCAAATGCTCATATACTTATAACCAGTACTGTAATTACTATTTTTCATCAATTGTCGTGCAACATCAACATAAAAGCTAAAATACGAAATTTAGGCTTGTATCTTTCATTCCAGGACGCTTAAAGCCGCAGAACCACACTTCTTTAGTCAATGCTTCATTACAACCAAAAAGAACAGAATTAGATTAGATTTTACAAACTTTCATAAACAATACGTTACTAACGATGTTTTAGACACAACCACATGTTTTGTTGACTTTACAGAAATCTTAATAGGACCGATCCAAGCTAAGCCTCGCTTAAAGAAAGTAACGCCTACAGAAGGCGGAATTCTGAATAAGCCACCCTGACAATAAGATGAAGATGAGGTTTGAGTTTTCCGTCATCTGTTATTTTGCAAACAGCAGGTAATTCTCCGGAAAATACGTTATTGACCCATTCTATAGTAAACGCGATAGAAACTCAAAATAGGCTTCATTAAGGCATAATATATCTATTGAGGCAAAAGGCATACATAGTTCGCAGCAAGATATTTACTTCTGAAATTATTATCATCATTACTTTTCAATTGTCCTACTTGTAAGCCACCTTGATTAAGTACTGTTTGGTTTCATTTATCTTTCATACAAATAATAATGTATGACTATATATACATATATATTCGTATTATTAAACTAAAAAAAGAGAGACATAAAATTTGATTTATTTACAATTTTTTATGTTTACTAAAATATAGAAGAAATGATTTTGCTTCAAATCGTTGAAGTCGCTTGCGGACGAAGCATTGTATTTGAAATATCAACTAAGAATCGTCTATTTTTTGTCTTATAGGAGAGTTTTATATTTACTAAAATATACAAGAGGAACGATTTTGCTTCAAGTTGCCGAGGTCGCTTGCGGCCGAGGCACTGGATTTGAAATGTTTACATAAAATCGTTCATTTTGGAAGATTGTAGCGCCTCGCCTGCAAGTAACCTCGGCGAAATGAAAATAGATAATATATAGGACGATTTGTCTTATAGGAGATTTTGTACATTTACTAAAATATACAAGGGACGATTTCGCCTCAAATCGCCGAGGTCGCTTGCGAGCGAGGCACTTGATTTGAAGTGTTTATATGAAATCATCCATTTTGGAAGAATGTAGCACCTCGCCCGCAAACGGCCTCGGCGGAGTGAGTATAAGATTATCTTATAGGAGACTTTATACGTTTACTAAGATATACAAGAAACGATTTCACCTCAAATCGCCGAGGTCGCTTGCGGGCGAGGCACTGGATTTGAAATGTTATATAAAATCGTCCATTTTCGAAGATTGTAGCACCTCGCCCGCAAGCGACCTCGGCGAAGTGAGCATAAAATCGTCTTATAGGAGAGTTTATATATTTACTAAGGTATGCAAGAAACGATTTTGCCTTAAATCGCCAAGGTGGCTTGCGACCGAGACACTTGATTTGAAGTGTTTATGTGAAATCGTCCATTTTGGAAGATTCTAGCGCCTCGCCCGCAAGCGACCTCGGCGGAGTGAGAATAAAATCGTCTTATAGGAGACTTTATACGTTTACTAAGATATACAAGAAACGATTTCACCTCAAATCGTCGAGGTCGCTTGCGGGCGAGGCACTGGATTTGAAATGTCTATATAAAATCGTCCATTTTCGAAGATTGTAGCACCTCGCCCGCAAGCGACCTCGGCGAAGTGAGCATAAAATCGTCTTATAGGAGACTTTATACGTTTACTATGATATACAAGAAACGATTTTGCCTTAAACCGCCAAGGTGGCTTGCGACCGAGACACTTGATTGGAAGTGTTTATGTGAAATCGTCCATTTTGGAAGATTCTAGCGCCTCGCCCGCAAGCAACCTCGGCGGAGTGAGAATAAAATCGTCTTATAGGAGACTTTATACGTTTACTAAGATATACAAGAAACGATTTCACCTCAAATCGCCGAGGTCGCTTGCGGGCGAGGCACTGGATTTGAAATGTTATATAAAATCGTCCATTTTCGAAGATTGTAGCACCTCGCCCGCAAGCGACCTCGGCGAAGTGAGCATAAAATCGTCTTATAGGAGAGTTTATATATTTACTAAGGTATGCAAGAAACGATTTTGCCTTAAATCGCCAAGGTGGCTTGCGACCGAGACACTTGATTTGAAGTGTTTATGTGAAATCGTCCATTTTGGAAGATTCTAGCGCCTCGCCCGCAAGCGACCTCGGCGGAGTGAGAATAAAATCGTCTTATAGGAGACTTTATACGTTTACTAAGATATACAAGAAACGATTTCACCTCAAATCGCCGAGGTCGCTTGCGGGCGAGGCACTGGATTTGAAATGTTATATAAAATCGTCCATTTTCGAAGATTGTAGCACCTCGCCCGCAAGCGAAATCGGCGAAGTGAGCATAAAATCGTCTTATAGGAGAGTTTATATATTTACTAAGGTATGCAAGAAACGATTTTGCCTTAAATCGCCAAGGTGGCTTGCGACCGAGACACTTGATTTGAAGTGTTTATGTGAAATCGTCCATTTTGGAAGATTCTAGCGCCTCGCCCGCAAGCGACCTCGGCGGAGTGAGAATAAAATCGTCTTATAGGAGACTTTATACGTTTACTAAGATATACAAGAAACGATTTCACCTCAAATCGTCGAGGTCGCTTACGGGCGAGGCACTGGATTTAAAATGTCTATATAAAATCGTCCATTTTCGAAGATTGTAGCACCTCGCCCGCAAGCGACCTCGGCGAAGTGAGCATAAAATCGTCTTATAGGAGACTTTATACGTTTACTAAGATATACAAGAAACGATTTTGCCTTAAACCGCCAAGGTGGCTTGCGACCGAGACACTTGATTTGAAGTGTTTATGTGAAATCGTCCATTTTGGAAGATTCTAGCGCTTCGCCCGCAAGCGACCTCGGCGGAGTGAGAATAAAATCGTCTTATAGGAGACTTTATACGTTTACTAAGATATACAAGAAACGATTTCACCTCAAATCGCCGAGGTCGCTTGCGGGCGAGGCACTGGATTTGAAATGTTATATAAAATCGTCCATTTTCGAAGATTGTAGCACCTCGCCCGCAAGCGACCTCGGCGAAGTGAGCATAAAATCGTCTTATAGGAGAGTTTATATATTTACTAAGGTATGCAAGAAACGATTTTGCCTTAAATCGCCAAGGTGGCTTGCGACCGAGACACTTGATTTGAAGTGTTTATGTGAAATCGTCCATTTTGGAAGATTCTAGCGCCTCGCCCGCAAGCGACCTCGGCGGAGTGAGAATAAAATCGTCTTATAGGAGACTTTATACGTTTACTAAGATATACAAGAAACGATTTCACCTCAAATCGTCGAGGTCGCTTGCGGGCGAGGCACTGGATTTGAAATGTCTATATAAAATCGTCCATTTTCGAAGATTGTAGCACCTCGCCCGCAAGCGACCTCGGCGAAGTGAGCATAAAATCGTCTTATAGGAGACTTTATACGTTTACTATGATATACAAGAAACGATTTTGCCTTAAACCGCCAAGGTGGCTTGCGACCGAGACACTTGATTGGAAGTGTTTATGTGAAATCGTCCATTTTGGAAGATTCTAGCGCCTCGCCCGCAAGCAACCTCGGCGGAGTGAGAATAAAATCGTCTTATAGGAGACTTTATACGTTTACTAAGATATACAAGAAACGATTTCACCTCAAATCGCCGAGGTCGCTTGCGGGCGAGGCACTGGATTTGAAATGTTATATAAAATCGTCCATTTTCGAAGATTGTAGCACCTCGCCCGCAAGCGACCTCGGCGAAGTGAGCATAAAATCGTCTTATAGGAGACTTTATACGTTTACTAAGATATACAAGAAACGATTTTGCCTTAAACCGCCAAGGTGGCTTGCGACCGAGACACTTGATTTGAAGTGTTTATGTGAAATCGTCCATTTTGGAAGATTCTAGCGCCTCGCCCGCAAGCGACCTCGGCGGAGTGAGAATAAAATCGTCTTATAGGAGACTTTATACGTTTACTAAGATATACAAGAAACGATTTCACCTCAAATCGCCGAGGTCGCTTGCGGGCGAGGCACTGGATTTGAAATGTTATATAAAATCGTCCATTTTCGAAGATTGTAGCACCTCGCCCGCAAGCGAAATCGGCGAAGTGAGCATAAAATCGTCTTATAGGAGAGTTTATATATTTACTAAGGTATGCAAGAAACGATTTTGCCTTAAACCGCCAAGGTGGCTTGCGACCGAGACACTTGATTTCAAGTGTTTATGTGAAATCGTCCATTTTGGAAGATTCTAGCGCCTCGCCCGCAAACGATCTCGGCGGAGTGAGAATAAAATCATCTTATAGGAGACTTTATACGTTTACTAAGATATACAAGAAACGATTTCACCTCAAATCGTCGAGGTCGCTTGCGGGCCAGGCACTGGATTTGAAATGTCTACATAAAATCGTCCATTTTCCAAGATTGTAGCGCCTCGCCCGCAAGCGACCTCAGCAAAGTGAGCATAAAATCGTCTTATAGGAGAGTTTATATATTTACTAAGGTATGCAAGAAACGATTTTGCCTTAAACCGCAGAGGTGGCTTACGAGCGAGACGCTTGATTTGATGTGTTTATATGAAATCGTTCATTTTGGAAGATTGTAGCGCCTCGCCCGCAAGTGACCTCGGCGGAGTGAGAATAAAATCGTCTTATAGGAGGGTTTATACGTTTACTAAGATATACAACAAAACGATTTCACCTCAAATCGTCTTATAGGAGAGTTTATATATTTACTAAGGTATGCAAGAAACGATTTTGCCTTAAATCGCCAAGGTGGCTTGCGACCGAGACACTTGATTTGAAGTGTTTATGTGAAATCGTCCATTTTGGAAGATTCTAGCGCCTCGCCCGCAAGCGACCTCGGCGGAGTGAGAATAAAATCGTCTTATAGGAGACTTTATACGTTTACTAAGATATACAAGAAACGATTTCACCTCAAATCGTCGAGGTCGCTTACGGGCGAGGCACTGGATTTAAAATGTCTATATAAAATCGTCCATTTTCGAAGATTGTAGCACCTCGCCCGCAAGCGACCTCGGCGAAGTGAGCATAAAATCGTCTTATAGGAGACTTTATACGTTTACTAAGATATACAAGAAACGATTTTGCCTTAAACCGCCAAGGTGGCTTGCGACCGAGACACTTGATTTGAAGTGTTTATGTGAAATCGTCCATTTTGGAAGATTCTAGCGCCTCGCCCGCAAACGATCTCGGCGGAGTGAGAATAAAATCATCTTATAGGAGACTTTATACGTTTACTAAGATATACAAGAAACGATTTCACCTCAAATCGTCGAGGTCGCTTGCGGGCCAGGCACTGGATTTGAAATGTCTACATAAAATCGTCCATTTTCCAAGATTGTAGCGCCTCGCCCGCAAGCGACCTCAGCAAAGTGAGCATAAAATCGTCTTATAGGAGAGTTTATATATTTACTAAGGTATGCAAGAAACGATTTTGCCTTAAACCGCAGAGGTGGCTTACGAGCGAGACGCTTGATTTGATGTGTTTATATGAAATCGTTCATTTTGGAAGATTGTAGCGCCTCGCCCGCAAGTGACCTCGGCGGAGTGAGAATAAAATCGTCTTATAGGAGGGTTTATACGTTTACTAAGATATACAACAAAACGATTTCACCTCAAATCGTCTTATAGGAGGGTTTATATATTTACTAAGTTATACAAGGAACGATTTCGATAAATTGTATAAAAAAATTAGATAAATTTATCAAAAGTGGTAAGTCACCCTCAATATATACACAGGTGTCTCTGAAATGCGTGTACAATGTTTGAATTTAGACCTTTCATAGTGAATTTTTAACAAAATAAATGTTTCTTACAATTAGATAATGATACTAAAATTATTAATGTTGAAAAAAACAACTTTATATAAAGAGAGAAATAAAATGAATTAATTGGAATAAAAATAAAAAGTAATATTTTTTTAGTAGACGGAATTTAAAATAGGATTCCTTTTTTGAAAGTCACTTGGCCGAGAGCAGGTAAACAGAACCTTCAAAAACACGTCAGGCTGTTATTGCCAAAAAGAACGAACCGAGGCGAGCAGATGCGCACCGAACACGAGTTTTCTTTGTTTAAAAACATCTGTCTCTTCAAAGATGCCCAACAAAAAAAAATTAACACAAGAATAACCCATTTTTTCTATGCTAGAATAATTTTTCAAAAAAAAAATGAAAGTAACCACAAAAGAATTTTATTGAAAAAAATCAAGTTCATAATGTAACACAGCTACAACAACAAAGTGAAGAAGAAGAAGAAGAAGAAGCGGTATGAAAACAAAAAAAGAATAACAAGAACGCTTTTGCGACGGTAAATTCCACACCATCCGAGTCCTCTAACAACTTCCGGTACGAGACGCTAGGTCTGCTCGAACCATGAATGAAACGAAACAAGGATTTAAACGACTCTACAAAACCACGTGTGCGTCTTTCTATTTATAAAATCTCCCACCACGACAACCAAAAGGCTAAAATCACGACCACTCCATCCGTTTTACACCAATTTTGGTCTTTTCTCAAAGTTACATCAAAAGAATTTATCAAAAATGAAAAAATTATCAATTATTACGTTTATTCTTGTTTCCTATTGTAAACGCGCCTTTTTAATTTACTCATTTCACCGATAGTCGTCGCTGGGCGCTAAAACTCGGGGAAACTCTCCGTCTTTATTCAAGTTGTGGTGAAAAGAATGAGATGGAATGAGGTAGGTTGGTGGTGGGTTACGTAAACGCTCGTTGGGTGGCGACTGTGTCGTGGCGCGGCTGAGGCGGTTGAGGCGGCTGCGGCTGAGGCAGCGGCAGCGGCATCGGCAGCGGCGGCGTTGGCCGGTCGTTCTATTTTAAGAACGCTTTTTCACGCCGTCACGTGACCGGCCGCCGATCTAACCTTGGCCGCGAACCGGCGCCTCGACGACGCCACACAACCAGAACCTTATACTATTACAAATACCGAATACTATATTTTTCTATTCTAACATCAGCTGTTTCTATTTTATACTTTATTACAACAGTATCACTTTAAAATCAGAAAAAAAGAGACAATATTTGTATAAGTATTGTTTTAAGCGTAATAAGCTTTGGTTTAGCCATATATATGTTTGTAATATATATATTATCAAATACCAAATACTATATTTTTCTATAATAACATCAGCTGTTTCCGTTTTACACTTAATGAAAGCAGTATCACTTTAAAATAACAAAAAAAAAGAGGCGCTCTATTGATATAGGTAATGTTTCAAGTACAGTGAGTTACAGTTTAGACATAATACAGTAATGGACGTATAAAATATTTTTAAAAAAGAGTTGTATATTGCAGATATTTAATTCTAAAGAAACTTAGGTACCCTGTACCTCATTAAAGGGTTACTTCCGAGCCTGTATGTATTAAGACTATACATTTTAATTGTTCGTATATTGGCTGTCCTAGAAGTTTATCAGCGATTTTTTGAATCAACTGAATGACTTTTATGTAGCGAAGACTTCACAAAGCTAACTTTATGTTATTATTAATAAATTAAAATTATAAAACTTGGATTAGAAAAAGAGGATTGGATAGAAAAAGTTGCTAAAAAATACAAACATACGGCAAATAATAACGAATTTTTGATAACATATATTTGACAACACCAGTTTTAAACGTGCTTCATGATGTGTAGTTGTTTGTAAAACTTGAAAAAAAAATTATTAATGATTTTAACAATCATGTTAAATAACATATCGCTGTATGTATGTAATGTTACGAATTATTAAACAATATCGTAATTTGGGACTTGTAGACTTGAAAATACAACAATTGTGGGAACAGTTAATAATTTCCATTTCATTTTCCCGCCTAAATTTATATTGATATTAGAAGATTTGATCTTGTTCCAGAAGAGTTGATATTGCTTCGAGAAGACTTGATGTTGGCACTGGAAAACTTGAAATCATTCCAAAAGACTTGATTCTGCATCTAGAAGTTTTGTAATGCATCCAGAAGACTTTTTATCGCATCTGGAAGACTATATACTTCCAGAAGATTTGATATTGCTTCCAGAAGACTTCATACTACTTCTAAAAGACTTAATATTATTTCCAAAAGACAAGATACTGCTTCTAAAAACTTTGAAATGCTTCCAGAAGACTTAATACTGTTTTTAGAAGAATTGATATTGCTTCCAAAAGAGTTGCAATGATTCCAGAACTTTTGAACTGTCCTCAGCAAACTTGCTACTGCACCTGAAAAACTTGATACTGCATCTAGAAGACCAAAGGATATCTAGACTGATTCCAGAAGTATCCAAGACTTTTAGAAATTTGCAAGTGCTTGCAAACATTTTCTGAAAAATTACGTAAGACTTCTAATAAATTCTTGCATATCCAAGAAAATGCAGGTATTTAGTCTATTTTGACAGAATTATGTCCCTGGGAATTATGATATATAAAGAATTTTCTGTTTTTATTTTTAATGGATTTTCAGAGATTTTAGCAACATTTCAACAATTTCATTGAATCATTAAAAGATATCTAATTTGAAAACATTTTCTGAAAGATTATCTCATCTATTTGGAAATGATTATGTCCTTGAGCGTCTGGTGAACTATTTACCGATACAATCTGTGATTTATTAGTTTCTGATCTAGCAACTTTTAGTACCCAAAGATTCGTAAAAAATATATATGGTAAATGACGATTCTGATGTTGCGCAAGATTATTCTTATTCTGAGAATAGGAGAATTCCGACAAGCATCTATCCGCTGCGTAGATGTAAAAAATAAAAAATTATATCGCAGTTCCCGGGGGGAGAAAAGGAGTTAATCGTAGCTAGTAAGGAAGTTGAATCAGAAAGGCCATTGATAAGCTTGAACAGAAAAAGCAATGATTGCAAAAGACTTGATATTGCCACAGGAAGGCTTGAAATCCTTCTAGAAGACTTAAAGTGCTTCCAGATTAGTTTGTTATTGCATTTGGAGAATTTGATATACTCCCAGAAAACTTGTACTACTTTTAGAAAAATTAAAATGTTTCCACAAGATTTGAACTACTTCCAGAAGTTCGATATTGTGTCTCTGGACGACTTGATATTACTTCCAAAAAACTTGAAATGTTTCCAGAAAATTTGAAATCCTTCCAAATTTAATACCGCTTCCAAATGATTTTAAATGCTCCTCGAGCACTGTATTATACTATTTTTGGAAAACTTGATATTGCATCCAGAAGAATTGTACTGTTCCTAAAAGACTTGGTACTGCTTCTAGAAAACTTCAAATGTTTCTACAAGATTTAAGCTACTTTCAGAAAATTCGATACTTCCTTTGGAAAACTTGGTACTGCTTCCAAAAGATTTGAAATGCTTCCAGAAAATTTGAAATACTTTTAGAAGACTTGATATTGCTTCCAGAAGACTTGTACTGCTTTTATAAGACCTGAACTATTTCGACAAGACTTGAATTGCTTCCAAAACACTTGATACTACCTCTGGAAGATTTGATATTGTTTCCAGAAGACGTGTACTATGTCTAGCAGACTTGAAATGTTTTCACTGCTTCCAGAAAAGTTGACACTGTCTCTGGAAGATTTGAAATGCTTGCTGAAGTCTTGATACTGTGGGCTTAAAATCGATGTAACCACTGCTAGTTAGTTTAACAGGAGGTTAGTAAAAGCGGGCCTTACTTGGTTAGTAAGTGTAGAAGTAAATGCTGCAAAATAAAAAACAATGAGCGTTTCGCATGAAAAAGAAAATGGAATGAAAGTGATAGGCTTAAATTTGTAGGACTGTACGAAGTAGAAGAAGTTCTTTGGACAGGCTTATCCAAGTTCAAATAGCAAGGATGCTTGGAACGCAGCATTGCAACAAATCATAAAACAATTAGATTTGGGCAATATCACTATTGAAGATATCCACAAGAAAATTAAATTTTTCGTAAACGCTGCTTAAGAGACTTAGTATTGTTTCCAGAAGACTTGATATTACTTCTAGAAGATATGAAATGTTTCCAAAAGACTTGTTACTACTTCTAGAAGACTTGATACTGCTTATAAAGTGCTCACTAAAAACGTTGTCTATTGGACAAAATGCAAAATCGTGAAGAAGACATTTTTATTGCAAGAGGCAAGAAGCTGCTAATAAAATTTGGTTTTGCATCCAAAATACCAAATATTATTCGCATAAAGTGGTCAACAAAAATATAATCTTTCAGCAGAGTAAAATTTATCTAGCAAAAGCTGTGATAAGCTCACCCAACCCAATTCAAACATAGAAGAAAAGAAATATTTACAAAAATTAAAAATATTTCCAAATTTTGGCTTTGAGTTTTCTTTTATGATTGGGTTGGGTTGATGAGAGATAGAATGAGCTCCAACTTCATATCATCTCTCATATTGCATGATATGAAGTTGAAATTTTCAACTTAACCAAACCTAACCAAACCCAATGTAACCAAAGCAAACCCATCTTAAATAAATCGAACCCAATCCAAAACACTTCTAATATCGGATAACATGAAGTTGAATCTTAACCCAACCAAACCCAACCCAACCCAACTTATACAAATCGAAACTAGATTTGTATAAGTTGGGTTTGCTTTAGTTACATTGGATTTGGTTAGGTTGGTTTGGATTTGGTTAAGTTAGGCTGAATTTCAAGTTCATATCATTCAACATGAAAAATAGTATGAAGTTGGAGTTCAACCCAATCCATAACATTCCTTAAAAAAGACGGCCCAATACAAACTTTAGAAATAAACTGTGTAAGTGGCATAACGTCGTCTTCATCACACATTTCTGCTTCATTGATGACAGAATCGATAAATTATCTACTACTAACGTATGTTGCTTAGGGATTCACTCGAAAAGATGTAGTGTTTGTTAAAACCGGAATCACTTTAATAATAATGAGTTCGTTATACCTAAAAGAGATCATTAAAACCGGATTCGTTATAGGCAAATTAATTTAGATCATGTTAAATAGAAACATTTTCGGAACTATAACATTAGGTCGTTATAACCGGAAGTTTACTATAACCGGGTAAGTTATAACCGGCTTACAATTTTTACTCGAATCGTTATCTTTTTAGTTCTTGTATTTATGATTAAAATTACAGCCTGTATATGTAGCTATGATTTCGACATATATATAGTATGTATATATTTTTCAAAAATCAGATTTAACATAATTTTCTTCGTACTGTTAGTAGTATCTAATAGTTAAAGTTTGTTATAGATACAACTCTTCTGTTGCTAGGTGCTTTAAAGCGGTAATAGCTAGAGGGAAACACCAGCACGGAGGTTGGTGAAGAATTCAGCAAAAATGGACACGGAGGAATGTCGTTTTCAAGGTCACGACCGCGAAGAATTTCAACCGGCGAGGACTTGCCTCTTATCCGTTGCTGCGCGAACCGAAGGAGTGAACGTTCTCCTCTCTCTAACGTTACATCGCGTTCACAAAGTATAGAGACCGGCCACTAAAGGAAATACCAAGCCGGCAAATCATTGCTCACGTGGGTACGCACGATTAAAAGTTATGTGAAAATGATTTTCCGCCGCGAACGGAATGCAGAAATTATTCAATACGGAAAGTGAAATAATAAAATTTCGATAGAAGAAGTTTGGTTTTGGCATGGTTGGAATAATTTTGCTTACTTACTACGTACAACATTTTAAACCTTGCCAAAATTCCTACAGTTCATTTACATCTACATTTGAACGGGAATTAAAATGGATAAGTTTAGTTTTTGGCAAAGTCAATATTTTCCTATTACAAACGCGACTACGACAAGTTTTTATTACTTTCACAAAAATCATTCAACAAAATTTTCCTTTTCATATTCAATAAATTTATTTACTAACGCAGTTTATGAGCGATACAACAAAATAATCTCGTCAATCTTTAATTATATCTTTAATCTATTAGAAACTCAATTATATTGCTTAAAGACATAATTGGAAACATTCAGATTTCCGGACTTTTAAACCGCAAGAAATTGAAATTGTACCACGATTAGTCGGTGGAATTGAAATAAGTTAATTAAGAAAGTGATTCTGAACAACTCGGTCTATTATTACCTTGTAACTAATAAAATTGCTGTGAATGAAGTTTATAGCCATTCAGGTTGACTACTTCAACGATAATATTTCAATAAAACTGCGAAAACATTATGTTATTGCGCTTATAAATTAATGGATATTTGATTGTCCAAAAGAAGATAATAAGATCTTCATATTTGAGTCCTTCTTTATTTAGCAAAGTGGACAAGAAATTCGTAAATATGTTGTGCATTAGCAGAGGATCTGAAATGGTTCTAGAACACTTGGTACTGCTTTTAGAAGAGTTGAATTACTCCAGAAGACTCAATACTACTTCTAAGAAGAAGATTGATATTGATTCTATTATATTTGAAACGTTTCCAGAAGGTTTCAAAAGACACGATATCGTCTCTGGAAGACTTAAATGCTTCCAGAAGACTTGATACTAACATCTGGAAGATTTGAAATTCTACCAACAGACTTGATACTGCTGCTAGATGACTTAGTACTACACAAAACTTGAAATATCTTTAGAAGATATGACACTGCTTCTAGGAAACTAGACACTGCTTCCAAAAGAATTGAAATGCTTTTAGTAGACTTGAACTGCTTCCACAAGATTTAAAATGTCTCTAAAAGGAAAATTGCTTCTAGGAAACTTCAAATACCTTCAGAAGATTTGTTATTATTTCTAGATGGATGTTTGAATGGCTTCCAGAAGACTACATACTGCATCTGGAAGATTTGAAACTCTACCAGAAGACTTGGTATTGCTTTTAGAAAATATAAAATGCTTTCAGCTGACTTAAACTGCTTCCACAAGGTTTGAAATATCTTTAGAAGACTTGATATTGCTTCTAGAAGACTGGATACTAACTCCAAAAGACTTGAAATATTTGATATTGCTTGTAGCAGACTTAAAATGCTTCTAGAAGATTTAATATTGCTTCTAGGAAACTTCAAATCCTATTCCAGAAAACTTGATGCTGCTTCTAGAAGATTTGTTATTGCTTGTAACAGACTTGATGCTGCTTCTAGAAGACTTGATATTGTTTATAGAAGACTAGAAATGCTTCTAAAAGACCTGAATTACTTCTAGAAGATTTTTTATTGCTTCTAGGAAACTTGAAATACTGCTTTGCCTCTGGAAAACTTAATGCTGCTTCCAGAAGATTTGATATTGCTTGTAAAAGACTTGAGCTGCTTCTAAAAGATTTGATATTGTTTATAGAAGACTAGAAATGCTTCTATTAAACATGAATTACTTCTAGAAGATTTATTTTTGCTTCTAGGAACCTTGAAATTTTCAGAAGCCTTCATATTGTTTCTAGATGACTTCAGATTGCTGCCAGACGACTAACATAGCTTCTATAGAATTTGAAACAGTTCCAAAAGATTTAAGCAAGCGTTTTCTCCATGGTCACCTCAATCAACCTTAGGATCAAATAAAAATTCGGATATTTTAGGTGAAATTTATATTAATTATGTGATATCGGTGCTATACAGTTAGAGCTGTATTTCGATTATTAAATCATCCTCAGGCACGATGTTAAGGTATGTTGAGAGGAATAAGTAGGAATAAGTTTTACATAGCCATAAATCAATTTATCTTAAATAGTAATTAATAAATAACCTAATGAATAATCTAATAAATTAACTAACTAGTCATTTGGCGTGGTTTTGAGAAAGTTACGAATGGATTGTTTATCAAAAAAAAGAAGAAAAAACAGGATCTGTAATGACATCACAGTGAAATAATTAAAATTACATAACTCAAAGCTGACAAAAACGACTTTATATCTTCTAGATTCTAGAATTCTCGATGTTGACTCGGACTGACTTGAAATGTTACCAGAAGACTTGATACTGCTTCTTCTAGAAGACTTGATGCTGCTTTCAAAAGGCCTCAAATGCTTTCAGAAGATTTGATACTTCTTCTGGAAGATTTGAAACGCTTCCAAAACAGTTGACATTGCCTCTGAAAGACTTAATATGCTACCAGAAGACTTAATACTGCTATCAAAACACTTGAAATGCTTCCAGTAGTTTTGAAGTGCCTCTAGAAGACTTGATACTGCTTCTAGGAGATTTGATACTGCTTCCAGACGACTGGAAAGACTTTCAGAAAATGCACTGTCAATGCTTCTAGAAGACTTAAGCTGCTTTAGAAGAATGGATGCTTCTTCTGGAAGACTTAATACTTGTTCTGGAAAATTTGAAACGCCTCGAGAAAAGTTGATATTGCTTCTGGAAGACTTCATATGCTACGAGATGACTTGATACTGCTTCTAGATGACTTGATACTGCTTCTAGATGACTTGATACTGCTTTCAAAGGACTTGAAATGCAGCCAGAAGATTTGATAGCGCTTTTAGATGACTTGATACTGCTTTCAAAAGACTTGAAATGCTTCCAGAAGACTTGAAATGCTTCCAGAAGACTTGAAATGCTTCCAGAAGACTTGAAATGCTTTTAATAGACTTGAACTGCTTCCACAACATTTAACATGTCTCTAAAAGACTTACACTGCTTCCAGAAGACTTGATGATTCCTTTGGAAGTCTTGTTATGCTTCCAAAAGATTTGTTACTGCTTATAGATGACTTAATACTGCTTACAAAAGACTTGAAATGCTTCCAGAAGACTACATATTGTTTCCAGAGAAGTTGAAATACTTTTAGAAGATTTGAGAATGTTTCTAGAAGACTAGATATAATTTCTATAATATTTGAAACGCTTCCAAAAGACTTACGCTGTTTCCAAAAGACTCGATACTGTCTCTGGAAGACTTGTAATGCTTTTAGAAGACTGCTTCTGGAAGATTTGAAACGCTTCCAAATACTTGATATTGCCTCTAGAAGTCTTGAAAGACCACCAAGACTTGAAAAGCTCCCAGCAGACTTGAACTGTTTTCAAAAGACTTGAAATGCCTCTAGAAGACCTGATACTGCTTCTAGATGACTTGATACTACTTCCAGTAGACTTGAAATACTTCCAGAAGACTTGATAGCGATTCCATAACACTTGAAATGCTTCCAAAAGACTACATACTGCTTTCAAAAGACTTGAAATACTTCCAAAAGACTGGAGAATGCTTCTAGAAAAGTTGACATTGCTTATATAAGATTTGAATGAAGTCCAACTTCATACCATTCAATACGAGGGATGGTATGAAATTTTCCTTCTATGGTTGGGTTGGGTTGAGCTCCAACTTTATACCATCCCTCATATTGAATAGTATGAAGTTGAAGCTCAACCCAAGTTGGTTGAGCTCCAACTTTATACCATCCCTCATATTGAATAGTATGAAGTTGAAGCTCAACCCAACCCAATCATAGAAGGAAAACTTCATAGCATCATGAGCTCAATATCTTTACATACGATATGAAATTTTTCTTCTATGGTTGGGTTGGGTTGAGTTCCAACATCATACCACTCAATATGAGAGATGGTATGAAATTTTCCTTTTATGGTTGGGTTGGGTTCAGCTTCAACTTTATATCATTCGACATTAAGGGTTGGGTTGGAATGATTAGTTTCGGTTTGTATAAGTTGGGTTGGAATAGTTCCAGAAGACTACATACTGCTTTCAAAAGACTTGAAATACTTCCAAAAGACTTAAGCTGCTTCTAAAAGACTCAATACTGCCTTGGGAAGACTTGAAATGCTTTCAAAAGACTTGATACTGATTCTGGAAGATTTAAAATGGTGACGGAAGACTTAAAATGCTTTCAAAACAGCACCCATACATAAAAACCGACACTACCACCTAATTGTCCCGATTTTCAACATTCCAGAAATGTGGACACCCTTCGTTAACAGTGCAACTGGTTACTGTACTCAGGATGATTTGACACTGCTGATGAATAAAATAATTGCCTACTGGAAATAACAAAAGCAACTACAGACTGCGTGTACAAAAAATAGAAGAACGCAAAGAATAAGGCTAAATATAAAAATTTTCATATTACCTTTTCAAGTAACAGTTATAGCATAGGTTAAAGAGTCAAGTCATAGCTTCGACTTGAGTGATAAAATTTAGTTTAAAAAAGGTAGTAAACATTCCAATTTAAATGTCCTGATAATAACAAACCAAATCTATAAATGTTGCAGCTGATATCTTTACCTAATTTCAATTTAAAGATCTATACTATAGTGTTCTAGATCATAAAAAATTGTAGTCCTACATTAAAGGTGCCGACACGAAGCGTCATATCTTGTTTACTTTTTAATCTTTCCTTAAAGTACCAAACCAAAAAAACCAGCAGTTCACAACTCTAAGTTGTAAACTAAAGATAATTTTTATTTCATTCACGAATCAGAAAATGACTATAATACAGCCCCATGTAAGCGACAAAGTACATAATTAAATACAAAAATCTTTTTTATTGTTAAACAAAAGTTGTAAGGAAATTTATCACATTATAAACGGATAACATTTTTATACATACAGGGTGTTTCACGATGATGTACCGAAATAAACACGTGTTATTTTTAATTTAAAACCTTTTTTAGCAATTAATCTAAATTTCGTATAGATTGATAAAACTAGAATCTTAAAATTTGTGAGTTCTTTCTTATTGTTAAACAAAAGTTGTAGGAAATTTATCACACTATAAACGGATAATATTTTTATACATACAGGCTGTTTCATAATGATGTATCAAAATATTAAATGTATCATTTTTAATTTAAAATATGTTGACTTTGATATGTTGATACTTCGTATTTTTTGATTTTTGAGTTACTTTAGTTAAAACCTTTTTAGCAATTAATCTGAATTTTTTATAGACTCATCAAGCGAGAAAGTTAAAATTTGTGATAGTTGCTATTTGGATATCCTTAAATAAAGTGAAATTAGCATCATTGGTTATCTTACATAGGCTGTTCAAAAATGTTTTACTATATTTATATTGCAAAAAAATCGAAAATTTGAATTGGGACACCACACATTTGATCTGCTTATCAGATAGTTACTTCAGTACGATTTGTTTGTATCAATGTACGAGATGTGTGGTAATATTTATTTTGCCATATAATTAATACAGGTTATTATTAGGACCATCTCATCAAATCTTTCTTTTAAATTAAGAATATAATAAATAATTTTTTGTTTCGATTGTCTTATTTTGAATTCTCGATTCTATTTTCGTTTATTTTGATCCTTTAGCATCCAAACAACCATATACGAATCTAATTTTCAATCAAGAATCTAAATTTGCATTGATATCAAGACAAGTTAAATTAACCAATTAAATAAAATTTCTTGAATGAAAAGATAGGTCTTATTTGATTATAGCAAATGGCAGAAAGAAGATAATATAAAGAAGATAATAATTGTGGAAGATAAACTTTGTTATAAAAATAATATTTACAGCCCGACATCAAAAATAAAAATAACAATTCCCCGAAAAAAAATTATCATCGTTCCGAAAACCGATAAATAACATCATGTGGGTATTCGCCTCTCGCATTCGTGCCATCACCGTGTTTATTTTAAACATCAGCTGTGCGTCAGTTGTTCATTGCTTTGACGTAGCAGAAACGGCGCGAACGTTCCGCTTTTTACAGGTGAAGAACCTCCCAACCCAATACACTATTTTAGCCTTATTTCAACCTTAATATTTTCAACCAAACCTTAAATTTAAGTTATTCTAGAATAGACAGCATAATAATGTGTGCATTCGAGTATTCACCCCGTGACTGTGACGTAAAAGCGCGGGTGCTCGATTATCGAGCGTCGCGACGCCCTATGACGTCATTGCGACATCAGCTGGGGCGTGGCGGCAATAAACCAATACCCCAAAAGATGGTGTTCAAAACAAATTTCTCAAAAAGATCTGTTAAATCATTGATTAAGTTATCCATCCCATCGATAGATGGATAGTAAAGAGAGTCTTTTGTAATGTCCTTGAAAACTCACAGAGCCGGAAACGGTGATTTATGTGGCGCGTCTTCTTCTCTCCTTCGCCGTCGACGTCCCGTTTGTGTGAGAAAGGATATGACGATGCTAATAGAATGATGATGATTACAACCGCGACAACAACGGTAAGTGTAAGCAATGTAAGCACATCCATCCCGGACGTTTCTTTAAAGTGCTAAATGGCAATCGCAAGAGGAAGAAAACAGTTCAAAACTTTTGTGTCGTCATCAACGTTTATTATAAATTTCAAATTTAATTTTTTAGATGATGTCATAAAATTCCAAGAATTTTTTATCTTTAATCTTAGCACCATCCGACGAAATGAAATTATGCGCAGAATTAAAATTCTAATGATAACTTAAAGAATGTGAGTGGTAACTAACTTCCCAGAATTCTGCGAATCGTCGAATCTTTTCCCACGTATCTTACATTTCCGTCTCTTTCTCTCGGTCTTCTCAACCTCTTTCAATGCTATTGAGAAAGAGCATTCTACCGCTTCTTCTTCTTTATCTTCTTCGACTTATTCGTTGAAACTCTATGAATGAACTCTATGTGAACGACGAACAAATGTCTATAAACAAGATTCTTTTTTGTGATTTCTTGATTTTATTTGAAAAGTGTACTCGTGATTCGTTGATGACGATGAGGAATAATAATTTAGACGTTTTTTGAGGGAATTTCATTTTTTTTTAAATTTAAACCTTGATAAGGTCAAAGTTTACTCGGTCAGTCAGTCGGTCTGGTTCTATAAATAGTTTCGCGAACGTGAGTCGACTCTCGGTTAATTCTGTATCGACGCTTCTGCATTTACTATTAAAATTTGTTTGGAGTGTGGTTGTATTTTTAGAATCATCAAGTTCATTTAGACTCTTTTTTGGATAATATTTCTAAAAAAATCTAGCTTATTAATAAGATAGTATTGATGCAGTGATCTTCTACAGCCTCTTTAAAAATTTATCTATCTAAATCAGCTTTACATTTATCATATACAATATACAGGTATACAATATCTGAATGATTTCCAAATTTGTGCAGTCATTGAGGTACACCCTATACAGGATCACATAAAAATCGCCCCCAAGCTCTAACTCTTGATTGAGTCATTTACATTCTAACTTTCGTGGGCTTTTTAATGTTCCCTGCTTAATTTTGTCAATTTCTCGAAGTATTTTTGCTTAATTCTGTCACGTTCTAGAATTATTGTATTCAATTTTGTTATTAACTGAAACTTTCTTGCATCATTTTGGCAGTTTATAGCTTCTTACCAATTGTATCCCATTTTCTACTCATGTAAACCTATCACACAATATTTAGTTTTCTGTAAGAAATTACAAATCTTCTGCCAACATGATTTAGACCTCCGCAGTTTCTGCTATGTCTCTCTTCAGTCTTTTGTATGCATCATTTAAATAGTCGTCTACAAAGAGTGTTTATTTATCTAAATCTGTCAACATCAGGAAATATTTTGTTCGTCATTAACTAAAAATGATTTGCTTCATTTTATAAATTAGCAATATTTGGATGTCCTCAGCTAGGAATGTTTAGCTTCCTATCTGGTTTTCTACCGGTAATCTACAATTGTATCACTACAATGGTCTTATATATGCATGGTTTAGTAATTTGCAAACAGTATTTAATCTTCAGCAAGTAATTTTTAATCTTCTGTCAACAAGATACAATTTTCTCCAAGCAGCATAAATATATTTTTTGTCATTGCATAAACATCCTATTTCTGTATCTATTGATCTACACCATATAATGTATGATATCTCACTATGTCATGTATTACACACCGCTTGGGGCGTAAAGTAATAAGAAATAATTAACATCAATAAATTATAACAAATTGATGATAATCATTAAGTATGACTTGAAAACTAAGACAAAACCTCGACATTGTGTATTCGTTCGAAAATTTTAAAATAATCTTGTTTTGCAACACTGTCTTAAGAAGGTGTTTCAATCGTAATGTTCTCCTAGCCCATTCATTAGATTAGCATTTCTTTACCTGCAACACACGTACCCCCAGGCATAAAGCACCCATATGAATAGGTACTAGAAGACTGGAAATGCTTTCAGAAGACTTGAAATATCTTGAGAAGACTTCACAGTGCTTCTAGAAGACTTAAGCTGCTTCCAGAAAACTCGATACTGCCTCCGGAAAACTTGAAATGTTTCCAGACGTCTTGATATTTCCTTTGGGAGGCTTAAAATGCTTCCAGAAAACTTGAGCTGCTTCCAGAAAATATACTACTGCCCCTAGAAGCCTTGATATTGCTTCTAGATAACTTGATATTGTTTGCAGAAGACTTGAAATGCTTCCAAAAGTCTTGAAATACTTCCAGAAGATTTGATACTGCTTCCAAAAGACTTATAATTCTTCCAGAAGACTTGAAATGCTTCCAGAAAACTTGAACTGCTTTTTGAAGATTTATTGCCGCCTCTAGAAGACTTGATACTGATTTTAAAAAACTTGATATTGCTAGCAGTAGAGTTGATATTGCTTCTGAAAAGTTTGAAATGCTTCCAGAAGTCTTAAAATGCTTCCAGAAGACTTAATATTGCCTCTGAAAAACTTGAAGTGCTTCCAGAAGTTTGATACTGTTTCCAGAAGACTTCTTACTGCTTCTAGAAGATATGAAATACTTTCATATGACTTGATACTGTTTCTAGAAGATTTGAAATGCTTCAAGAAGACTTGACATTGTCTCTGGAAAGCTTAGACTGCCTGAACCAGAAAACTTGAAATGCTTGCAGAAGGCTTCATACTACTTCTAAGAAGTTTGAAATGCTTGACTTAAGGGGGTACGCGGAAAAATGTAATAGTGACTAGATAAACAGAAGAAATTAAAACTGTTGCTGTCAAACAGTGTAACGACTCAGTGATGGAATTAAGAAAATTTCAGAATATTCTTCAAACTGCACAACTATCTATCTTTCTATCTTTTTTAAAAGTACATTTTGTTTGAACTTTATCTTTCTACTTCACTAAAAATGGAATAAAGTGGTCACAAAGCGTTGTGGTTTAAGTACTAATAACGGCAGTTCCTGTCATTTTGCTATCCTGGTCTTCTTAGACACCTTCTTTCATTGACCTCTCGTTATGTTAGCATGAAAGAAAGATGTTGAAGTTTTCAAATCCTACCACACAAATTCAAACCAACATGTATTATGTCTAGAAACAAGTCCAGGAAGAGGTCTTTCTGAAGAAACTGAAGATTTTCTAAACTAGAATGCGGCCGAGGTCGTTCTTACATTCGATTTAAGATAGATAAGATAAGCTCGACTAGTTATTGCAATATTAAGATTCATGATTTGGCATTCTCGTGCATTTGGACTGTTGTTTGAAACGGAGATAAAATCAGCTTGACCCAGCAGAAACCCAACTTAACCCAAAGCAAATCATCACAACCCAGCCCTAATTTAAACCAATCCAAACCAAACTTAAACCAACCCACTTTTGATTTGTGATATGAACGTATCATAAATATTAATGTGAAAGGAGAGATTCATTAGAACCGTCAGAATTTAATAAGTGATGCTTCGAAATCTATCTTAATGAATTTTTTATGAAAACTGAAACATTTCTAAACCTGAAAATTTAAAATCAATTCTTACGTTCTTTTTAACTTATATTAACTCTAATCGTTGTTAGAGTATTAGAATTCACCAATTGCTTGTATTGTTATGCACCTTGATATCGGTCGCCTCAAATATCAAAATTTATAGAAATCTTACTCGAAGATAATTTAACACAACCCATGGTAACTCAGCTTAACCTAGCTCAAATCCAACTCAACTACATCCAAACCCAACTTAATCCAATGTGTTAAGAAATTAATAGAATTCATAAAAACATTCTTTTGAAGAGGCTGTCTGGTAGTAAAGTTCTTACAGGATCGTTTGTGCAAAGATACGAAGCAATAAGTCCTTTTCAGTTTGATTTAAATTTTATGATCAAGCCTAGTTATAAAGTCTTAAAGCACATGTGAAATATTCTTCTAAACAAAACTAAAAAAAGCTTAATCTTCACTATGACATCTCATGCACCATTACGAGTCACCGCCATTGTGAGAGGGATGATGGAGTGAAGTAACCGTAAGTGGTAGATAATGGTGATGGTAATGGTAAAGGATTGCTTTGGGAACGATCGGACATCACACATTAAAGGGTGCAATCATGCGCAATAAACTGCACAGTGGCGTATCTACAAAGTAGGCCATCATGGCTTAATCATTTCAGAAATTAACAGCACTTGTTGACCAAACTGAATTGAAGTGGTCCATTAAGTGGACTACCTAGACTATATTACTGTGTGTCATCATTGGTGGGGACCATCGTGATCCATAACGAAGAGGGGCACAAATACCTAAAAGATTAGGGACATTTTTAATTGAAAACCTGCACAATCTGAATACTGCACTATGATCTCTCTGCAACAAATCAGCTCAGATTGACGTAATTAAAACACAAACACTATATTATAACACCTATATTGATGAATAGGGATTTTTCTTATAATCAATTTCCGCAAATTTTCCAGCAGAAGTTGGTCTTAACTCCTCCGACCCGAATCTATTGAGAAAAGTTGAGGAACTTTAGGAATTAGATGATAACTTCAATAATGTCCTCATTAAAGTTAATCTTATGCATTTGTGATTAACGAAGCGTGAACAAATGTGGGAGTCACGTTATCACAATCTGATGCGAATACATTATTGAATAAATCATAACCTCTAAAAGTTTTCTTACAACAACCCTACAAAGTCTCACAAGATAAATTATCCCAAGTCACCAACTCTAAGTCAAGTAGAACCTTATTCGAAATGAACTTCACAGTTACTCCACACAGTTCCATAGATTAGTAACAAAATCAGCAATTTCTGGAGGAACAGCTGATTTTTTCTCATTCTAATGATCCATCTGATTAATCATTTCCTTCACCAACCAAAAATCATACATACAACCAACCTATAATTACAACGCCAATCCGAAATCTTTATCAAAACCTAGTTTTAGACTTCAAAACGACAGAATGGAGTCTTTACTTGAATCTTTTAATTTAACTCGGTCAGCACACTTTGACTTTGGAAATGCTCTAAAGCTTTAATCCAGTCGACAATTTACATTATAATCAATATCGAAATTACTGAAAATCAGCATTTTCTGGTCAGTGTCAGCAAATACCAAACACGTCAATGAAAGATGAAATTGATTATCTTGTGCATGCTTTCTGCGCAACACGTAATACGTTGTTGAATTATAATGTTGCAACGATAAATGAAGTATAGTAAGTCTTTTGTTGTGAAACCAATGGCCGAATTCTCGGTTAAACTCGAGATGTTAAATGGATCTGATCGAACAAAATTTGTTCAGCTTACAAATTAAGACAGCGAAAGCACTTGCTTCATTTTTCCTAACATTTAGGATTAATTAGCATCGATTATTGGAGTTCTATCCGAATTATATAATATATGGAAAAACGTTAAGATAGTTTATAGACAAAAAGCTGAGTTGAAAGAGCCAAACAAGATATATAAAATGTGAAGCTTTATTTAGCGTTAAACCAAAACGAGGCATCCTCATCTCCATCTGATAAACAATTTACAAAAATTGAAACTAAAGAAACTGTTAGCTGTTTCGAAATAGATTTGGGCAATAACCATACTACATTTGCAATATGCTGAGAACAGCAAAAATTGTATTGAAGAGGATCACATCTTCGATTCAAACATTTATTAATCAACAACATGAGAATTTTTTTCGGCATACCCTAACAAATGCTTAATGATAATGATTATCAGCATTCATCAGTGTAAATGTGAAAAGTAAAATTTGACAAATATTTCAGACATACGCGTTAAAAGTTGAGGCCCCTCACTTTAGAGATCGATGTCTTTGTAATCGCTCAATGAGAAAAAGTATGGGAAAGTTTGTTATAATCAGTGAATATTTCTACGTGTCATATGTTGATTTTTTCGGGATTGCGGTTTCTTTTTATCGCGAGTTAAGTGAAGATATCGGTTTCTAAAGTGGGGTGCCTCGACTTTTTGCGCGGATTTTAGGGGGTCTCGAAATTTATCAGATTTTGGTCTTACATTGTAACATGTCTATAAAATACATATATCCCTAATTATGAAGACTCCCAGTTATAATCAGATTTAAATTTCGATCAAGATTTTAATCGAAGCATTTAACTCAACAAAGGTAATCATAAAGCAATGATGTTAATATTAGTTTTCAGATTATCATTTTTTTCAGAATGATGATTCTTAGTTTTCTACTCAACCTTTAATAAAACTATTTTATGTATATATTTTATCTTATTTTCCTCCTTACTTCGTTTAAGTTCTCATTCTACCACACAACCCTCCAATTCTCCTTTTTTTAGGACAGCAATAACAATTTATTGCACAATTCCTGTTAACGTCCTTGTTAGAAGCTCTACATCTATTCATGTATCCTCCCAACACATTATTTGCCTCACTACCGCTAAACCTGTTAACGTAATTCTATTTGGCCCTATGAACATCGAAGATTTAGGTTTAGTTTTTTGATGGGTTTCAATAAAGTGATTACAAGTAACGCATTGAATTCATTTTATCTGAGGTTAGCACAATTTTTTTATTTCATTTTTACACGCATATAAAAAAGCCTCAAAAGTCACAATCAAAAATAAAATAACTTAATTTCTTTTGATATTGAGGCTTCCAAATCCCTGATATAAGTAACCCTAGGTATGATACCATCATCCAGGCAATAAGCGTATCTGAGTATATTTGCCTATCTTGCACAAAAAAAACTCTTAAAAAATCAGCTAAAGAGTTGAAATCGGTATACATTAAACAATGAGAATGTTTAATTATCAAAAATAGATTCATTTCAAGTTTGCTTACGTCGTATTTATATATAGATAAATATTTATTCAACAACTCTTCTACTCTCTAACTAAACGTTCGCTATAACAGAACTTGATTGGCCAGAAAGATGTTTCAAGTGAAAAAGTGATAACTCGAGTAGAGATCTCGTACGGTGAGAAGCCCAGCTCTGGCTGCCGTTGGGAGAAATGCGTGGGAAGTCGTGGGCATTCGCGTGGGACCACTACTTGCGGACCGTTTCTCTCTGCGTTTCTAATCGTTTATTTTTAATTGGGCGTGACGCGAAACCGCCGGCAACATATACGGTTCATTTTCCTTTTCAAAATCGTTTCAACTTGAGCCGTTTAAAGAAGAAGAAACTCGGACTTTTCTTACAATCCATCCACGAGTTATGGTTGTCCTTGAAATGCCAGACATCGGGCGTCGGTCAGTCCATCGGAAACGGCGACGGTTGCGCCGTCGGCCTTGGTCGCCGCCCCGACGCCTCCATCGATCCAAACCACCGGGACGCGGGCGTAAAGGTCACGTGACGACGCCAAAAACACCCAAATATTAGTTGATTCGGAAATATCTGTTACTTATTTGGTCATTTTTAAAACAATCTCTTGGTTTTATTTTGTTTTAAACTAAAAATGTTTTATTTTTTTATAAAAAATAATTGTAATAGTAGAAAGTTTGATAATGATAGTAGAAGAATTTGGCAAGATTTAATGATGAGTCTCTTTTGAATGAAATCCGTCAAACGCGCGGTCGGTCGCTTTTACGTCGTCGTCGGGTTGGATTTCATGGCGGCGTCGCGACGCCTACAACGTACTACGAGCGTCGCTTAGCGTTGCGCCCCAAGTCTTGCGCACTGCACCCGTTTATTGACTGATTCCCCTCCACACCCCGGTGCATCCTCATCCTCACCGTTCTTGTATGCAGTAGTACGCGGCCGTCCAAACTTACTATACGCCGACGCTCACATTCCCTCCACCCCTTTCCTCATCATCCCCTTTCCGTGACGTCACACCGTCTAGTTGGACAGAAGCCAAAATCCCAGAAAAGATTTATTTCCTTTTTCGCCAGTTTACTTTTGATTATAACTTAATTTAGTTTAGTTTTATAACTGAAAACGTCGATGAAAAGGGGTTAGAAAAGATGTATGAAAAAAATAATAATGATGGAAGGTTTTATGGCGGGTTAAAAACAAATATCGATTCGGTGACGTAGGAAGAGGCGGTCACTATGGTAACCGGTCCATATATTGATCTGTTCGTTCGATGCTGCTGCTGCTGTTACTGCTCTCTTCTGCTGCAGTCAGCAATGAAGGTCTTGCTGCGGCGTAAAAGGTGGGGGTTACTCGTTCGATGGGGTAACGAGAACAAACCGTGATGTAGGTCTCTGTCCGGACTAAACTTATTAATAAAAATCTGTACCACAAAATATTCAATACATTAATCAAAAGAAATTCTTAGAGGATTATGCTTTTTGAAGATTTGAAATTTCCTATCTGAACCTTTTGATTTGAGAAGAATAATTTCAATGGTACATTAATAATAACAATAAATTCTATATTGTAAGATTGCTCCAACATTAAAAACTGTTGCCTCGTTGGAAGTTCAACATATGAAGAAGGAAAAGAACATAAATGTATTCTCAGATACCAAATTGAATTTGTACTGGTTTCTCGTAAGCTACATTTAATACATAAAAATGCATAGCTATACTAACAGTAACAGGTAATAAGATGCTTTGAAATATTGTCGTTCTTATTTGCTCTGCTTCCGATTTAGTCTTTGATTTAAACAATTCCACCGTGTGGTATAAGAACGCAATTATCCACTATATGATAATCGATCAAATGTTCTTCGATCTAGATAAAATCACTAATAATTTAGTGTTCATTTGAAAGCATTTCTAGTATTTCAGAGGCTAAATCAAAACTTTTGGAAATATTTCGAATCCTCTAGAAGCAGTATTAATCCGCTGGAAATATTTCAAGTTTTCTGAAAGCAGTATTAAGTCTTCTGGAAGCAGTGTTAAGTCTTCTAGAAGCAATATTAAGTCTTGTAGACGCAGTGTTAAGTCTTCTAGAAGCAGTATTAAGTCTTGTAGAAGCAGTATTAAGTCTTGTAGAAGCAGTGTTAAGTCTTCTAGAAGCAGTATTAAGTCTTGTAGAAGCAGTGTTATATTATCTAGAAGCAGTATTAAGTCTTGTAGAAGCAGTGTTAAGTCTTCTAGAAGCAGTATTAAGTCTTGTAGAAGCAGTGTTATATCATCTAGAAGCAGTATTAAGTCTTGTAGAAGCAGTGTTAAGTCTTCTAGAAGCAGTATTAAATCTTGTGGAAGCAGTGTTAAGTCTTCTAGAAGCAGTATTAAGTCTTGTAGAAGCAGTGTTAAGTCTTCTAGAAGCAGTATTAAGTCTTGTAGAAGCAATACTAATCCTTCTAGAAGCAGTTTCAAGTCTTCCCGAGACAATGTCAAGTCTTCTGGAAAAATTCCAAGTCCTCTAAAAATAGTTTAGCTCAATTAACAGATTCTTGGTTTTGCTAAGAATATGAAAGTTTCGCTTTGTTGCCGTGACTAAATATGATATCTAGTGCTGCTGCATCACTGTGCCACCATTTCTGGATCGACTACAATGGTCGCATGGAAGATCAGCTTTTTCTGCTGATCTGTTGGTCGGTTTCAGTTTCAGTTTACAGTTTCAATTTTGCTTCTAATTTTGTTATCATACAGTTTTTGTTGCTAATATGTTTTCTTTTGTACTTGTTTTTAATGGAGCAATAAATATATATCCTTCTACAAATAGTATCAAGTTTATTTGGAACTATTTCAAGCATTTTAGAAGCAATATCAAGTCTTCTGGAAGCATTTCAAATCTTCCAGAAGTAGTATCAAGTTTCTGGAAACACTTAAGTTTTTCGGAAGCAATAACAAGTTTCTAGAAGCATATCGAATCTTCCAAAGGCATTATCAAATCTTCGGAAATCGTTGCAAGTCTTCCAGAAGCAGTATCAAGCCTTTTGAAAGCATTTCAAGTATTCTAGATGCAATACCAAATCTTCTGGAAGCAATATTAATTATTTTAAAACCATTACAAGTCTTTTAGAAGTAGTGTCAAGTCTTCCAGCAGAAGTAACCAGTCTTCTGGAAGCATTTCGAGTCCCCCAGAAGCAATATCAAGTCTTCTAGAAGAAGTATCAAATCTTCTAGAAGAATTATCAAGTCTTCTAGAAGAAGTATCAAGTCTTCTACAAGCAGTATCAAGTCCCTTAAAAACACTTAAATCTTCTGGAAACATTTTAAGTCTTCCATATGCAATATTAATTATTCCAGAAGAATTTCAAATCTCCTAAAAGCAGTATCAAGTCTTCTGGAAGCATTTCAAATCTTCCAGAAGTAATATCAAGTTTCTGGAAGCACTTAAGTTTTTCGGAAACAATAACAAGTTTCTAGAAACATATCGAATCTTCCAAAGGCAATATCAAATCTTCGAAAATCATTGCAAGTCTTCCAGAAGCAGTATCAAGCTTTTTGAAAGCATTTCAAGTATTCTAGATGCAATACCAATTCTTCTGGAAGCAATATTAATTATTTTAAAACCATTACAAGTTTTCTAAAAGTAGTGTCAAGTCTTCCAGCAGAAGTATCCATTTTTCTGGAAGCATTTCGAGTCCCCCAGAGGCAAATCTTCTAGAAGAAGTATCGTCTTCTAGAAGAAGTATCAAGACTTCTAGAAAAAGTATCAAGTCTTCTACAAGCAGTATCAAGTCCCTTAAAAATACTTAAATCTTCTGGAAACATATTAAGTCTTCCAGATGCAATATTAATTATTCCAGAAGCATTTCAAATCTTCTAAAAGCAGTATCAAGTCTTTTGGAAGCATTTCAAGTCTCCGAGAAGCAACATCCGTCTTTTGGAAACATTGCAAATCTTCTAGAGGAAGTATCAAGTCCTCTAGAAGCAGCATCAAGTCTTGAAAAAGCACTTAAGCCTTTTGAAAGCATTTTAAATTTTCTGGAAACAATTTAATGATTCTAGATGCAGTACCAAGTCTTCCAGAACTAATAGATATTCTAGAAGCGTTTCAAGTCTTTTGAAAGCATTTCAAATCTTCTAGAAGAGGTGTCACTGCTTCCAGAAGAAGTATCAAGTCTTCTAGAAGAAGTACCAAGTCTTCTAGAAGAAGTACCAAGTCTTCTAGAAGAAGTACCAAGTCTTCTAGAAGAAGTACCAAGTCCTCTAGAAGAAGTACCAAGTCTTCTAGAAGAAGTACCAAGTCTTCTAGAAGAAGTACCAAGTCTTCTAGAAGAAGTACCAAGTCTTCTAGAGGCATTTCAAGTCTTGTGGAAGTAGTTCAAGTCTTCTAGAAGCAGCATCTAGCCTTCTGGAAGCATTTAGAGTATTCTGAAAATATTTAAAATCTACTAGAAGCATTGTCAAGTCTTTCAGAAGAAGTATCAAGTCTTCTAGAAGCATTTCAAGCTTCCCAGAGGCATCAAATCTTTTGGAAACATTGCAATTCTTGTAGAAGAAGTATCGAATCTTCTAGAAGCAATATCAAATCTTCTAGAAATATTTCGTCTTCCAGAGCCAACTACAAATTTTTTTAAGCATTGCAAGTCTTCTAGAAGCACCACCAAGTCTTCTGGAAGCCAGTGCTTCCTGTAAATTACACCTTCACTTGCTCAAGCATTTTTATTCGTAATTTTGGTTGAGTTTTTCCCTTTATTCAATTTCTTTTTTGTTGATTTGTTTAATTTTTTACGATGATCATTGGAAAGATATTTGAAGATTTGTATTTAAAAAAAGAACTTAAACTTTTTCTTTTACAATTTGTAACATTTAATCTCACTTTTCAACATGTTCACAAACATTTAAATTTCTAAAAAAATCGTTTAATTTTTTTACAACATTTCTTCAATTCATGGTACTTTAATGTTTGAAACGAACCTCTTGTTACACGATCTTCACCATAATCTGTATCTTGATGATAAATCTCTGGTCTTTGTTTCAACATTTGATACTATCTTTTGATGATAATTCTTACTTTTGCTATATATTGTTAATTAGTCTCGTACTTAAAATAAAATTTTGTAACCATTTTCAGTTGAGCTAAAGAAGAAGATTTTTTAGGTCGCAATAATTATTGCACCGAACTATCATTTTCAATTGTGACTTCCAAAGATTTTTAATAAATAAATAATATAAGTAGATAATTGGACTAAAATGAAAACTAATAATTGCAGTTACACTTGAACTATCACTAGAATTATCACTATGACTAATACTAAATCTGAAATTAGAAACTTTCGGATTTTGCGAAATAACTTCGAATCAGTTTCTGAAGAGAATTTCAAAGTGGCATCCGAAACATCAAACAATTTTTTTCGAAATCATCGTATTATTCTCTCTTTCTATCTTCAATTATTTTTTGCAAAATTAATAAAACTATGTGTTATATTTATTCTTGGCTTTACCGGTTTCGACTACCTTTTGTATCCATCTTCAGGAGCTTACCACATAATATATACAAGTAAATATTAAAGCGAAAATGGAGATACGAAATTCAATATGATCCAAAGATTCCAAAACAAAATGCACTTTGCTATATGAGAAACAACGACCTCAATCATCATTCATCATTTTCAGCTAAATATGAGAAAAGAATGCATTATCACTTCAACATCATTATTACTGAAATATCGCTCATCTCTAAACCACACCCTAACTTTGCAAAGTTTTATGCCCAAGAATAATTTTGGCTGATACGAATCTGTTTTTGCTTAGTTTATTATTTAGAAAAACCGGACTCCTTTTTTTGTTGATTTTTGTTCCTTTTTTTGTTAGCTCCTTTTGTTGCCAAAATACAAAAAAAGCGTCTTTCAAGGCCAACAACATAACGATCACTATCTACAACTCTTCGAATTTCGTATTTTTATTTTTACTCTTGGGTTTTAAAGCCTCGTTCTCCTCCAGTACGAACCTTGAATGGAACAAGCAACCGCTTTGTTGCGCTTCACATCGAGGTTTCGGGTTTCCTTACGTCGTCGTCGTCGTCGTAGCCGGGTCGGTTCAACGTTTTCACAACAGCACACACGTGCGCGTACAACTCTACCTGTTTCGAATAAATTAGAAATTTAAATGCCCGATGAGAAGTACTCAGCAAATTTTTTTGTAATAAATGAGAATTTGCAATAAAAAATGTATTGATTTTGGGTTTGATTTGATTTCTGTGGCGCCATTAAAAACACCTGTTCTTCAGACTAAACAAAAAGCCGACTACGACGACGGTTCAGGTGAGTGGGGCCCCCCAATTAGACAACCTCCGTGAGTGAGAGACTCTTGTTTAGAGCAGCAGCCAGGCGAGA
This sequence comes from Onthophagus sagittarius, assembly GCA_036711965.1. Lineage (NCBI taxonomy): Eukaryota > Metazoa > Arthropoda > Insecta > Coleoptera > Scarabaeidae > Onthophagus > Onthophagus sagittarius. The sequence continues at coordinate 50,909,643 of JASERS010000005.1, forward strand.
CCTTCACGGTCTGAGGCCCCCGGCTAGTTATTCTAGGAGTTTATTTTCAAGGTCCCGGGGATTCGAGAGAGTTCATCAGCCTGTACTATCATCGGTGTAGTATGTTCTCCTCGCCTCGTAAAAACACGTGACCGTTTCAACTCTTAGATAATCGTCAACTGAAATTATGCAACACACCTGAAGAGAACCACTTAAAATACCTTTCCAGTGATTCCAAACTTTATTTTTCGAATTCGTATCAAGACCAACTCCTTAACTCTCGTGGGAATAGAACGTTCAATTCAATTCAATTCAATTTAATTCAACATTCTTGTAGGTGTGGTTATGGTTTAAAGTGCTGACACAATTTTCAACACGCCATAAAGTCTCGTTTACTTCGCTTGCGGTTTTCTTTTCTCGTTAAACATTTTATTCGATTCAAACGCAAAAAAAGAAAATCGGGGGAAAAAAGTTGTTGGTTGTGTCGAGATTTTTAAGTGCACGCGCACTCCAGAAAACACAATGGATCAATGACCAGCGAAAGGAGCGTGCCTCAACAGCGCAAGAACCGCTACCATTACACGTTGTTTCTTCAGTGCTTCGGCATTTGGGTCACTCACATGGTGCTGGCTGTTAAAGGCGGCGACATATGACTTTAGTTGGTCGTACGCATTTTTTTGTTGTATAGATCAAGAATGAAAGGTTGCGATAACAAACGTCAAGTTAATTTAGAGGATTATAAATATAAATACACGTCGGATTTTGAAACATCGTCGCAGCACGACCTACGCAACATTAAAATTATTTGGCACTTCTTCCGGTGTTACCTTATTTTCGTACTTTACTTAATGTGACCCCTTTTTTGATCTGGTACATAATTGTGTAGGTGGTTTTCCATAAAACTAAAACCACCAAGAAGTTTTAAGAGAAGGCCTTTTCACTCCTCCACTCTCCAACACCATAGTCTATAACCAGCCGGTCTGCGGCGAGACGATCGCCCAAAACTGGGTCAGGGTATTTTTACGCTCTTCGTGTCTGGGTTAGTTTTAAAGGCGGAGCGATCACGAGGTTTTTGCATTCGCCAAAAATCAGCGACATTGACCCAAAACTGATTTAACCATTAAATCTAATTTCTCGATTTTTATTTTGCGTATGACGCATCGTGCAGATTCAAAGCCAAGTAAAAGTCTTAAAGCTAATGGTGAGAAGAAACAAAACGAAAAGTATGCCTTGTTTCTTGTATGAGAGGAGAGTCTTAACATGACCTCAAAACGAGTCAATTTCCGCACGGCCAACGTCTAGACGGCTCGGAATCCCACGGGAAACGACCCACGGTAACAGCAAGGACGACGACGACGTTTCCCGTTTCTCCAGTTATTGTTTCGAAATATTGAGTATTAAAAAGAACTTCATTCATTACTGCAAGATAACCCATAACCTCCGGATAAAACACACCAAAAAATCCCTTCAAAAAATCTTTTTTTATAAATATTGCTTCGTCATCATCAATCGCGAACAACACCAACCTCGAGAGCCCCAGCGAGGAGCCTCATTCACTCTATAAATAGAATCCGACCATCTCTACTACGAACTGCGTACGTAAAGTGAAAACATTCAAAAAAATTCTTCAATTTAATATTTTGTAGAAACGTTTCAAACATTCCTTAGTTAATTCCATTTCCGGCCATCTGGTTTTAAAGCACGCTAGAGCAAAGAAATTTAAATACCACGTTGGGTTTTAAATCCCACGAAGAAGCAAAGAGGAGGAAACTATCTCACTATAGGAGTGGGGATTTCAATTTCTTTCTTCCTCCTTCTTCACCTTCGGATGGACTCGAATTCGAATTCGAGTCCATCCCACATTCTTCGTAAACGAACTCAGCTGGTTGGTTATTGCAAAAACATTTTTATCTACAAAATGAAGATTACACATACAATAAAAAATTATATTTTTGAATAATAAAACTTATTTCCGAACCGGATGGAGCCGCGTACTATCAACGATAACGAAAGAATTCCGAGATAACAACTTTCGAGGAATAGATAAGAAGTTTTCAGAGAATAATCTCTCGTCGGTTCTTTTTTTTTATTTAATCCGGTCGATTTTCCTGCTTCCGCGAAAATCCACGGTTGCTGAAAACGTAAAATATGCCCGAAGCATAAAAGATCCCCTTAAACTAACGAGGCCACGATGACGACGCAAATCTCGTCCATTAGCCCGTAATTTCAGGATGAAGGGAAAGTGAAAGGGCCCCACCATAGATAATGGCCACGATCCATAAACGGCGAAGGAACCCTTACGTTCCAAGTTACTCTTCCTCAAAATCAGCCTGTCAAGTTGGCGTTCTTTTTGTCTTCATAGAGTTCGTTATAATTTTTTTAAGGTTTTTATTGGTATTAATGTAAAAAAGAAACGAACTTCTTTTATAGATAAACAAATAGAAACCCCGTAAATAATTTTTATTCATCATCAATTCATCTTTATACTTTTCGAATCAGTCCACGAGGTGTGTGATGAATGTGATGAAAAAGTCATGAAAAAAATCTTTAAACTAGAACATTCAAGCATTTTTTAACCTGATTTAAGAAATAAATAGCACCATACACGTGGATGACTTGATACTATATCCAAAGATTTGAAATGTTTCCAGGAGTCTTGAACTGATTCGAACTGAAAGACTTGATAGTGCTTCTAAAAAACTTGATATTGCTTACAAAAGATATTGTTTCCAGAAGACATGAAATACTTCCAAAATACTTGATACTGCTTCAAGAATACTTGGTATTGCTACCAGAAGACATGAAATTCTTCCAGAACACTTGATACTGCTTCTAGAAGATTTGAAATGCTTTCAAAAGACTTAATATTGCTTCCAAAACTTGAAATGCTTCCAGAAAACTTGATGTTGCGACTGGTAAACTTGAAATATTTCCAGAAAACTTCATGCTGCTTCTAGGATACTTGATCTTGCTTCCAGAAGACCAAAAATACTCCCAAAATATTTGATATTGCTTCTAGAATACTTGATATTGCTTCCAGAAGACATGAAATTCTTCCAGAACACTTGATACTGCTTCTAGAAGATTAGAAATGTTTCCAAAAGACTCAACACTGCCTTTGGACGACCTTACATTGCTTCCAAGACTTAAAATGCTTCCAGAAGGCTTAATATTAACGCTGGAAGACTTGAAATACTTCCAGAAAACGTGATACTGTTTCGAAAAGATTTGAAATAATTCCAGAAGACTTGATATTGCCCCAAGAAGACTTGAAATATTTACAAAATCCTAAATACTGCTTCCAGAAGACTTGAAATGCTTCCAAAACACTTGATACTGCTTCTAGAAGATTGGAAATGCTTTCAAAAGACTTGATACCTACTCTAGAAAACTTAATATTGCTTCCAAGACTTGTAATGCTTCTAGAAGACTTGATATTGCCCCTGGAAGAATTGAAATACTTCCACAAGACTTGATACTTCTTCTGTAAGACTTGGTACTGATTCTGCTTTTTGAAATGCTTTTAAAAGACTTGATCTGCTTCCAGCAAATTTATTACTGATACTGGAAGATTTGATACTGATTTTAGAAAAGTTGCTATTGCAAGCAGAAAACTTGAAATACTTGGAGATGACCAGATTTTTACAGAATGGTTATCGATCTGGCCTAATTGTTATTGCTTTGGCCGATAAACACCATCTTACTTCTTTTAGATGATTCCAGTTATGGAAAGTTATCCAAAGACCCCACCTCTTCCACACAATCCAAGAACAACAGATTTTTTCAAAAACTAAAAGAACTTAATTATATTGATGCCACATCTACCTCTTTGGGGATCAGTCCTAAATTCGATGGTCTCCCTAAGATCCATAAGGAATACTTATTATTTCATTTTTTATGCCTTCTTAGATTAGACCACGTTTAACATCCCAGATTCCAACACCTTTCTTGAGGGTACATCTGATACATTTTGGTCTCTTTGTTCACCAATATTCCCATGGATTTAGTTATCAATATTATTAATAGAGAATGGGACTGTGTGACCCCACATATTGCTAAAGATAAACATATCACGGAAATCATCACTTTCCTGTTCAAATCTTCCACCTTCTCGTACAGGGGACAATTGTACCAACAACAATTTGGTCCACCCATAATTAATCCTCTAAGCCCTATTGTGGCCCTCATTGTAATGGATGATCTGATTTCCTCTTCAATGGTAAACTTGAGCTTTGTGTTCCTTTTTATCTGCAAGTATGTAAGTAAACGACATTATCTGTTCTGTCTCTGCAGATTCATTAGACGAGGTCTTGGTGGCCTTCAATGGATGTAACGATAGGTTACAGTTTACCATGGAGACAATCTTCTAATTTAGTTCCCATTCTTGACTGTTTAGTCATCCGAGATAATAATATTTATACAGCTTCTAGAATACTTGATGTTGCTTCCAGAAGACATGAAATCCTTCTAGAATACTTGACATTGCATATAGACGGAAAAAAGAAGAAAGAGAAGAAGTGATTTAGACAAAATGTTACAAAATATTACAGAATACAACGAAGGTTCCACAAAAAGCGATTATATATGCCATAAATTTATTTTTGAACAAGATGACTGAAATAACAGAAAAATAAACGAAAATGGATTACAATTGAAATCAAAAAAGACCACATGTTATATATACTCAAAAAATGTGTGATATAAGCATCCACTTGATATTTGTTTAATATGTAAGAAAACCAACAATATGTTATAATTTTTTGTTAAATAAACTACTTTCAACAAATTCATGTTATTTTTGTTAAATTCTTTTATGGGGTAGTCAACAATCTTAGGTATACATTTATCATTGTGTGGAATAAATATACGTTCTAGAGCTACACATTTTACAAAGACGAACGATTAGTTCTTGTTCTGAGATGTCAGGCTTTATTGAGCTAATATTGCTTCCAGAAGACTTGATATTACCTCTGGAAGATTTGAAATGCTTCTAAAACACTAAATACTAGATGTAGAAGATATGAAATGCTTCCAAAAGACTCAACACTACTTCTGCAAGATTTAATACTGCTAAAGAGACGTCAAATGACAGTTGAAGTTTTCCAGCAGCAATATTAAGTCTAGATGTAGCATGATATTTTTTGGAAGCATTGCAAGTTTTATGTAAGCATTATCAAGTCTTCAAGAAGCAGTATCAAGTCATCTAGAAGCAGTATCAAGTCCTCTAAAAGCAATATAAAGTCTTCTGAAAACATTTCTAGTCTTTTGGAATCATTTCAAGTCTTGCAGAGGCAATATTAAGTCTTTTTGGAGCATTTTAAATCTTCTAGAAGCAGTATCAAAAGTCTGCCAGAGGCAGTATCAGTAGTCTGGAAGCATTTTCTACAAGTAGCATCAAGTTTTCTGGACGCATTTCATATCTTGTGGGAGCAATATCAAATCTTCTCAAGGCAGTATCAAGTTTTCTGGAAACATTTTAAGTTTTCTAGAGGCAATATTTAGTCTAGATATTGCATGATATTTTCTGGAAGCATTGCAAGTCTTGTACAAGTATTATCAAGTCTTGTACAAGCAGTATCAAATCATCTAGAAGCAGTATGAAGTCTTCTGGAATCGATCAAGACTTCTATAAAGCAAAATCAAGTCATCCTGAAAATATTTCAGGTCTTTTGGAAGAAATCAAGTTTTGGAATTTTAGGATCTTTAGTTCAAGTACCGGGATTTAGAATTTAGTCCCAAATCCCGAAAAAATGTTTGATCCTGTTAATACATAAACATTCAAATAATAAAAATATTTTAAGCAAAATCATTTTGACACTTTATTGTTGTTGTATACCATTTTCTTCAACATCAAAATCAACAATCCGAATACACTGATCCATCCCGCCATAAACAATTTTTCCACTACTGCTGCTATCCAACGTTTGTATCAATTTGTTCACTTTAAACATAAAAAGGATCCGTTCGTCGTTAATATTGATAATATCCAAATAAGATTGTCCACTTCCTCCGGCGACGACGCAATCGCTTAACACTTCACACTTGAGATATTGACAGCAGAACAGAAATTCCCCATCCAGCGTTTGGACCCTGTTCGTTGGAACAATGTTGGAAACTAATTTTCCGCTTCCAAGATCCCAAAGTTGCAGTGCATTTTCGGCCGTCCATTGTCCGGTAAGAACGATGGTATCGTTAACGTCGATTGCATCTCCGCAAATATGAGGTCCTTCAATGTTTCGGACGCAACCATTTGAATTTCGAGTATCCCAAATTTTAACGCAATCGTCCCAACCTCCGGATAAAAATAGGTTTTGTCGTTTTGGGTGGAATTTGATTGAAAATATTCGTCTCGTGTGAAAGTTGATGGCGTCTAAGTCGGTGAGGCGGTTTGATTTTTGTAATTTTGTTATTAATTTTCCTACTCGGGTGTCGTACAATCTGATTGTGCCATCTTTACCTCCCGATGCTAATAATTCAGTGCGATCGTCGATGTCCATGGCGTTGATTTCATTTAATTTTTCTTTAGCGATGATTTTGTATGAATTCTCTTTGAAATGGCACGCATAAATATTACCGCAAATTCCAGCGGCGAAAAAAAGGTTTGGCGCGTAATTTGAACAGCGTATCGCAACGATCGGATAAGAATTACTTGTTGGCGGTTTTACCACATACAATGGTATTTCTGATTCGGTATCGATTACCTGAATCGATCCAGTTCCGTAACTTGCGATGATTTTACTCGCATCCGAATTAAATCTAACCGCGTAAAGGCCGATATTTTCCGGGGGAAATGGAATTTCCTTCAACACTTTTCCCCTTTTCGCTTTATCCGCTAACATCGTTTTGTTTAAAGCGTATCGGCCAAATTTTTGGTTTTCATGTAAATAAGTTGACGTCGACCAATGTCTTTTATTATTATTGGCCGGCGTCATTGGTCGAGACGACGAAAACCGTCCAAAAGACATTTGAAAATAAATAATCTCAACGGTGTCAAGTGAGTTTCAATCAATTTTGTTAATTAATTCCGATATCGGTGTCTGGACAATTACGGCGAGATGAATCATCTGGATGCGGCACACACCATGCTGCTGGTTGCTGTTGTCGGGCTCAGCTGATCACAGGTTTAAAAATATCTCATTTCCGAGCGCGGTACGACTCCTCCTCTTTGCAGCTGTGTCTAGACGGTTATTTTTGGATTCATACCGATATTTGACCGTGTTAATGTTAATACTCTACTTATGGATTTAATTTATTTATTAATACATTTATATGGTTACAAAAATTTTTTGTTTTATTAAATTTAACACACGAAAAATTCTTATTCATAAGGGAACTCATATATGCTTCATTTCATGCGAAAACCTTTCATATAAAAAATTCTTCTCCACGAATTCAAATTAGAAATTTAAAAAAATAACTTAAAATTGTTGACAATTCGATGTCAACTGAAAAGTCAAATTTCAAAATTTATAAATAACCCCGAAAATAAATTGCTAAATTGTTGTGAAGTTGGTACAATAAAAAAGGGAGTTATGTTTTATGATAATGAGTTAGTTTTATATAATTTTATATCGCCGAATATATTTGGACGACTCTGTTTTAAACATACAGTGTTGGGTTGGATTTAGTCATACATCTCAAGACATTTTTTAATAAAGGCCTTTACAATAAACACTTTCTCAAATAGAGTACCTTACAAACGAATTTGGCAATCCTATATATTTGGATTGAAGTAAAACTGAAACTACTGTCGATTTCTGCTAGTGGAAAGCAAGATAGTGGTCCTGGCAGAAAAGATATTGTTGACAAAAAAGTTAAGTATTATCTTGGGAAGACTGGATGATATTGCTTATAGAAGCCTATATGCTATTTACTAAAAACTAGATTTTGCTAACAGAGTGCACATTGTTGACAGGAAAGTGGATACCACTCTGAAAGATAAGATGTTGCTCCTGGACGACTAAACTCTACTTGTAGAAGATTAAAAAAACTTGCTAAATACTAAATGTTGCTTGGAAAACACTAAATATTGCTTGCAAAAGTTTAAATACTGCTTTCCAGAAGACTACACGCAGTTTATAAAAGACTATATATATATATATATATAGACTAGATACTGCATTTCGAGAACTGAATACTTCTTACAGAAGATTAGAAATTATTGGAGAAAACTGTATTACCAATGTATGGCTCGACAATGAGCAAAAAGTTTTATACTGGTTATAAGGAATTATAGTGCTTTTGGAGAATTAGATAGTGCTTCTGGAAGACTAGATATTACTTCTGGAAGATTAGATATTACTTCTGGAGGACTGAACACTACTTATAGAAGATTAAACACTACCTTCCAGAAGACTGCATGCCATTTGTTGAAGACTAGATTCTTTTGATAGCCTGTATATTGATGGTAAAAGATTGAATGTTGAATTTAGTGGAGTAGATACTGCATTTGGAGAACTGAATACTTCTTACAGAAGATTAGAAATTATTTGGAAAACTGTATTACCAATGTATGGCTTGACAATGAGCAAAAAGTTTTATACTGGTTATAAGGAATTATAGTGCTTTTGGAGGATTAGATAGTGCTTCTGGAAGACTAGATATTACTTCTGGAAGATTAGATATTGCTTCTGAAGGACTGAACACTACTTATAGAAGATTAAACACTATCTTCCAGAAGACTGCATGCCATTTGTTGAAGACTAGATACTGTTGATAGCCTCTATATTGATGGTAAAAGATTGAATGTTGTATTTAGTGGAGTAGATACTGCATTTGGAGAACTGAATACTTCTTACAGAAGATTAGAAATTATTGGAGAAAACTGTATTACCAATGTATGGCTTGACAATGAGCAAAAAGTTTTATAGTGGTTATAAGGAATTATAGTGGTTTTGGAGGATTAGATAGTGCTTCTGGAAGACTAGATATTACTTCTGGAAGATTAGATATTGCTTCTGGAGGACTGAACACTAGTTATAGAAGATTAAACACTATCTTCCAGAAGACTGCATGCCATTTGTTGAAGACTAGATACTGTTGATAGCCTCTATATTGATGGTAAAAGATTGAATGTTGTGTTTAGTGGAGTAGATACTACATTTGGAGAACTGAATACTTCTTACAGAAGATTAGAAATTATTGGAGAAAACTGTATTACCAATGTATGGCTTGACAATGAGCAAAAGGTTTTATACTGGTTATAAGGAATTATACTGCTTTTGGAAGATTAGATAGTGCTTCTGGAAGACTAGATATTACTTCTGGAAGATTAGATATTGCTTCTGGAGAACTGAACACTACTTATAGAAGATTAAACACTACCTTCCAGAAGACTGCATGCCATTTGTTGAAGACTAGATTCTTTTGATAGCCTGTATATTGATGGTAAAAGATTGAATGTTGTATTTAGTGGAGTAGATACTGCATTTGGAGAACTGAATACTTCTTACAGAAGATTAGAAATTATTGGAGAAAATTGTATTACCAATGTATGGCTTGACAATAAGCAAAAAGTTTTATACTGGTTATAAGGAATTATACTGCTTTTGAAAGATTAGATAGTGGTTCTGGAAGACTAGATATTACTTCTGGAAGATTAGATATTGCTTCTGGAGGACTGAACACTACTTATAGAAGATTAAACACTATCTTCCAGAAGACTGTATGCCATTTGTTGAAGACTAGATACTGTTGATACCCTGTATATTGATGGTAAAAGATTGAATGTTGTATTTAGTGGAGTAGATACTGCATTTGGAGAACTAAATACTACCTGTAAAAGATAAGAGTTTGTTGGAGAAGCATATATTAATGGTGGATGGCTTGAAAATAGTTTCTGGAAGACTAAGTATTGCCTTTGGAAGACTGAACACTGCTTGCAAAAGACTAAACACAACTTTCCAGAAGACTATATGCTGTTGGCTGATAACTATATATTGAGGCTAAAAGACCAAATGTTGCGTTTGGAAGACTAGATACTGTATTTTGAAAACTAGATACTGTTTGCAAGAAATTAAAGATTATTAGAGAAGAATAGATAAGGTTTTGGAAGACTAGAATCTGCTTCTAGAAAATTAGGCATCTCTTGCAGAAACAACATGGTCTTAGCAGTAGACTAAATACCACTAACAGAGTACATAGTGTTGGTAGAAAAGTAGAAACTGCTTTGGGAAGATAAAACACTGCTTGTAGAGGATTAAATAATGCTTACAAAAGATTAAATGCTGTCTGCAGATGATTAAACGCTATCTTTAGAGAACATACTGTTGGCAGAAGAGTAGATGTTGATCTGAAAGGAAAGATATTACCCTGGAAATAAATACTGTACAATATATAGCAGAACACTACAGATTCTTATAAATAGAATGTTATATATTGACAACATACAACTGCTTATTGCAAGAGAAGCACAAATGCAACACATATACGTCTGAAGACGCACGGTTAAAACCAAGACTTTCCACTTCTAGGTCTAGTGTTAGTTCTAGTTTTATATCATAAGATCTATCTCTAGATCTAGAAAACCTTTCTGAAGACATATTTCTGAAGATATTCTTTTTAACGAAGGCCTCTACAAAGAACAGTTTCTGAAATAGAGTACTTTACAAACTGACTTGGCACACTGTATATTAGAGTGAACACTAGAACCTATCTATATCATAATATTTTATATCTTATCTATGTTTTCCATCTGACGTTCAACATTAAAAAGCACTGACGTTTGTATGACTTTTCGTTATTCAAAATTTCAAAAGTAAGAAAAATAGAATAAAATGAATGCAAGAAAGAAACATAACTTATTAGGAGTCGAACTCAAACGAACGGAACAAGGACTAATCATTCGTCTTTGTAAAATATTTAATATATTTTATATTTTTTTGTAATTTTTAATACTAGGATGTCCAGAAGGAAATGAAGATGAGAAGTTGCGAAATTAACAGAAAATTAAAATAATGAATTGAAAATGATAATTTCAATTCAGATAAAACCATTAACCATTAATTTTGTATGGATGATCTTTTGGAGGCATTTCAAATGTTCCAGAAGCAGTATGAAGCCTTCTGGAAACAGTATTAAGACTTCCGGAAGCGTTGCAAATCTTTTACAAGTAGTATCAAATCTTCTGGAAACTGTATCAAGTCTTCTGAAAACAGTATCAAGTCTTCTAGAAGCATTTCAAGTTTTCTAGAACCATTTCAAGTCTTCAAGATGCAATATGAAGTCTTCTAGAAACCTTTCAAATTTTCTAGAAGCAGTATCAAGCCTTTTGGAAACAGGATCAAAACTATTAGAAGTATTTCAAGTCTTTTAATCCAGTATCAAGTTTCTGGAAATATTGCAAGTCTTCTAGAAGCATATCAAGTCTTCTGCAAGCAATATCAAGGTTTCTAGAAGTGGTATTAATTCTTTCAGAGGTAGTAGTAAACCTTCTGGGGGCAGTTCAAATCTGTTGGAACCATTTAAAGTCTCTTTTGGCAGTATCAAATTTTCCAGAGGCAGTATTGAGTCTTTTGGAAGCATTTCATATCTTCTAGACTCGGTATAAAGTCTTTTGGAAACATTTCAAGTCTTCAAGAGGCAGTATGAATATTTTTAGAAGCATTTCCAATTTTTTAGAAGTAGTATCAAGCCTTTTGGAAAGAGGATCAATACTTCTGGAAGCATTTTAAGTCTTCCAGATGCAATATCAAGTCTTTTAGAAATATCTTAAGTCATCCAAAGGCCAGACTTCTAGAATATTTCTATATTATTCTGTTTCTAGAATATTTGATACTGCTTCTAGCAGATTTGAAATATTTAATTTTAATGCATTATTGACTGAATGTTTCCAATTCAGTTCCAGCATCTATTGTGAACTTTTTTTGAGAGCACGTATGATATTTTGAATTATTTCAGATCTTCAGATCTACATTCAGGTTTCTTTGAAAAGCCGTCGTTCGTCGTTTGAGTCAATTCATTATAATAAATAAAGTACAAAATAAGAAATCAACAAAAAAAGTGATCAAAACCAAGTGATCGAAATCAAAAAGTGCGTTTAAAGAATCTTCAAGTTGCTTATAAAGATTTATCTCCTAACACCAACCGTATTTCATTGCAAAATAACAGGCGGTAGAGAAATCGTTCCGGATATTTTAATTTTTTTTAATTTTGAGATTTTTCATTTCTTTCATGAAATCTTCGAACCAAATACCGAAACTGGACACCCTATATTAATCGTTAAAATTTAACGAATTTAAAATCAATGATAGATTGAAATAATTTTCTACTTGATAGCATAAATCAAAAAGTATGTCAAAAAGCGTAAGTTGAATAAACGCCATGAAGTTATCATAAATAACGAGTCAGTTTTGCGGTCAGATAAATGTCCACGCTTTTGCTAATGATAAAATTAAGCAGAAATAATTGGGTCTCGTGTACGGATTAAGTAACTTTTAGAATTATCATTTTAATGTTACACGAACATAAATTTCATTTCAAAAATGTTGGTAGTAATTAAAAAAATTTTATATCGTTCTAAATAAAAATTTGCTTGAAATGTGTTAATTGAAAGGATTTAAAAAAATTATAACGGATATAGAAAATTTTCTTAAAATAGTAGTTGTTATCATTAATAAAAATAAGATCTGCTATTTTCGTTTCAGAATCTTTTTCAAAATTTTGTGATTTAGTCATATAACAATTCGAGCATGTAATGGTTATTTATATTACAAGTGGGATAAAAACATAATTACTACTAAGTACGAGAGTGAAAAATTGCAAAATCGACAAATCGTAAACAGAGCCTTGTAATTATGCTATAACCCACGTGGGATATACAACATTTTATTTACATTATTTCAAATGACTTAATCAATTTCTTTTAAAAAAGTCTATTTTGATATTTATTAAAATATTTTGAATATTATTTTAAAGTTGATAATAAATAGTAGTATTTTTCTTTTATTTTTGTATTGTTGATCATTTCAATAAATTAAGTCCATTGTAATACTATTAACTCTATTTCTTATTGGGCTAAAAATGCGTTACGTAATGATACAAGCGCGATAATGAAGTCCATTACGTAACTCAAATCACCTCAAATGAGTGCGGTAATGATTTGAACAATTTTTTTCTTATTATAACCTTATTATATGGAACTTCTCCTCTGGTAACAATTGACTGAGCAAATGATCCATTAAAATACCTGTGGTGGAATTTTGCAGTATTCATAGATAGACTTGGTCTTAACAAGAGGCAACGTAACAATATTGAATTTGGAGTTTATATGAAAGAAGAGGTGTAATTGTCACAATTTGGAAATTAAGCAGAAACGAGATCAGAATGACCATTTTATATTCATATTCAACTCAATGATTATCTTTATATCTCTCAATTATTATAGTTGTAAGAACATAGTTAATAGATTTGATAGAATCTACAAAAAAAACTGATTTTGAAAAAGAGTCATGAATAATCTCAAAATCATCAAAATCTGTCTAAAATGTCTCAAATCATCTACGAATTCGTAAAATGATCTAAAATTTGTCTAAAATATATCTTCAATTGTCTATAACTGTCTGAAGTTTTCTAAAATCATCTATGAGTTTGTAAAATAATTCAAAATTTGTCTAAAATGTTATAAATCGTTTAAAATCATCCATAAGTTGATGAAAATCATCCAACACTTGTCTAAAATATATCTCTAATAGAATAATTGTCTAAAGACGTCTAAAATGAACAAAAACTGTCTTTAATAACTTGTAATTGTCTAGAGTTGTCTAAAATCATAAACAAGTTGTTGAAAATCATCCAAAACTTGTCTAAATTTGATCCCTTGTAGCTAGTAACTGTTTAAAGATGTCTAAAATCATCAATAACTGTCTAAAATATCTCCCTCTATTTAAAATCATCAAACATTTTATAAAACATATCTCTCTAGTTAGTAATTGTCTAAATGTGTCTAAAATGATCAAAAGCTGTCCATCATAATTAGTGATTGTCTAAAGATGTCTAACATGATCAAAAAGTGTCCAAAGTATGTCTCTAATAACCTTTAATCATCTAAAATTGTTTAAAATCATAAACAAGTTGTTGAAAATTATCCAACACTTGTCTAAAATATATCCCTAATAGCTAATAATTGTCTAAAGATGTCTGAAATCTTCAAAACTGTCTAATACATCACTCTCTATTTAAAATCATCCAAAATTTATCTAAAATATATCTGTCATGGTTAGTAATTGTCTAAATATGTCTAAAACGATCAAAAACTGTCCAAAATATGGCTCTAATAATTTGTAATCGTCTAAAGTTGTTGAAAATCATACATAACTTGTCTAAAATATATCCCTAATAGCTAATAATTGTCTAAAGATATCTGAAATCTTCAAAAACTGTCTAAACCATCTCTTTCTATTTAAAATCATTCAAAATTTGTCGAAAACATATCTGTCGTAGTTAGTAAATATCTAAAGAAGTCTAAAATGATCAAAAGCTGTCCAAAGTATGTCCCTAATAACCTGTAATCATCTAAAGTTGTCTAAAATCATAAACAAGTTGTTGAAAATCATACATAACTTGTCTAAAATATATCCCGAATAGCTAATAATTGTCTAAAGATATCTGAAATCTTCAAAAACTGTCTAAACCATCTCTTTCTATTTAAAATCATTCAAAATTTGTCTAAAATATATCTGTCATGGTTAGTAATTGTCTAAATATGTCTAAAATGATCAAAAACTGTCAAAAATATGGCTCTAATAACTTGTAATCGTCTGAAGTTATCTAAAATCATAAACAAGTTGTTGAAAATCATACATAACTTGTCTAAAATATATCCCTAATACCTAATAATTGTCTAAAGATATCTGAAATCTTCAAAAACTGTCTAAACCATCTCTTTCTATTTAAAATCATTCAAAATTTGTCTAAAATATATCTGTCATGGTTAGTAATTGTCTAAATATGTCTAAAATGATCAAAAACTGTCAAAAATATGGCTCTAATAACTTGTAATCGTCTGAAGTTATCTAAAATCATAAACAAGTTGTTGAAAATCATACATAACTTGTCTAAAATATATCCCTAATACCTAATAATTGTCTAAAGATATCTGAAATCTTCAAAAACTGTCCAAACCATCTCTTTCTATTTAAAATCATTCAAAATTTGTCTAAAATATATCTGTCATGGTTAGTAATTATCTAAATATGTCTAAAATGATCAAAAACTGCCAAAAATATGGCTCTAATAACTTGTAATCGTCTGAAGTTATCTAAAATCATAAACAAGTTGTTGAAAGTTATCCAAAACTTGTTTAAAATATATAACTAATAGTTAATAATTGTCTAAAGATGTCTGAAATCATCAAAAATTGTCTAAAATATCTCACTGTATTTAAAATCCTCTAAAACTTGTCTAAAACATATCTCTCATAGTTAGTGATTGTCTAAAGATGTCTAAAATGATCATACATTGTCTAAAATATGTCTCTAATAACCTGCAATCGTCTAAAGTTGTCTAAAATCATAAACAAGTTGTTGAAAATCATCCAGCACTTGTCTAAAATATATCCGTAATAGCAAATAATTGTCTAAAGATATCTGAAATCTTCAAAAACTGTCTAAACCATCTCTTTCTATTTAAAATCATTCAAAATTTGTCTAAAATATATCTGTCATGGTTAGTAATTGTCTAAATATGTCTAAAATGATCAAAAACTGCCAAAAATATGGCTCTAATAACTTGTAATCGTCTGAAGTTATCTAAAATCATAAACAAGTTGTTGAAAGTCATCCAAAACTTGTTTAAAATATATCCCTAATAGTTAATAATTGTCTAAAGATGTCTGAAATCATCAAAAATTGTCTAAAATATCTCCCTATATTTAAAATCCTCTAAAACTTGTCTAAAACATATCTCTCATAGTTAGTGATTGTCTAAAGATGTCTAAAATGATCATACATTGTCTAAAATATGTCTCTAATAACCTGCAATCGTCTAAAGTTGTCTAAAATCATAAACAAGTTGTTGAAAATCATCCAGCACTTGTCTAAAATATATCCCTAATAGCAAATAATTGTCTAAAGATATCTGAAATCTTCAAAAACTGTCTAAACCATCTCTTTCTATTTAAAATCATTCAAAATTTGTCTAAAATATATCTGTCATGGTTAGTAATTGTCTAAATATGTCTAAAATGATCAAAAACTGTCAAAAATATGGCTCTAATAACTTGTAATCGTCTGAAGTTATCTAAAATCATAAACAAGTTGTTGAAAATCATACATAACTTGTCTAAAATATATCCCTAATACCTAATAATTGTCTAAAGATATTTGAAATCTTCAAAAACTGTCTAAACCATCTCTTTCTATTTAAAATCATTCAAAATTTGTCGAAAACATATCTGTCGTAGTTAGTAAATATCTAAAGAAGTCTAAAATGATCAAAAGCAGTTCAAAGTATGTTAATAATAAACGGTAATCATCTAAAGTTGTCTATAATCATAAACAAGTTGTTGAAAGTCATCCAAAACTTGTTTAAAATATATCCCTAATAGTTAATAATTGTTTAAAGATGTCTGAAATCATCAAAAATTGTCTAAAATACCTCTCTCTTTAAAATCATCTAGAACTTGTCTAAAACATATCTCTCATAGTTAGTGATTGTCTAAAGATGTCTAAAATGATCATACATTGTCCAAAATAAGTCTCTAATAACCTGCAATCGTCTAAAGTTGTCTAAAATCATAAACAAGTTGTTGAAAATTATCCAACACTTGTCTAAAATATATCCCTAATAGCTAATAATTGTCTAAAGATGTCTGAAATCATCAAAAGTTATCTAAAATATCTCTCTCTATTTAAAATAATCCAAAATTTATCTAAAACGTATCTCTCACAGTTAATAATTGTCTAAAGATGTCTAAAATGATAAAAAAAACTGTCCAAAATATATCTCTACTAATCTATAATTGACTAAAGTTGTCTAAGATCATCAAAACCTGTCTAAAATATATTTATAACAGCTTATAATTGTCTAAAATCATCCACAAGTTGTTTAAAGTCATTCAAAATTTGTCAATAATACATCTCTAACAGCTAATAATGGCTCAAAGATGTATTTCATCAAAAACTGTTTAAAACATGTCTTTAATAGTTTATAATTGACTAAAGTTGCCTAAAATCACCCACAAGATGTGTAAAACCATTCAAAATTTGACTAAAATATATCTTTGATAACTAACAATTGTCTAAAATTGTCTGAAATCATCAAAAACTGTTTAAAATATATCTCTAATAACTTATAATTGTCTAAAGTTGTCTAAAATCATCCATAATTTGTGTAAAGTATATAACTGCGTCAGAAACAAATCGATTTGTCCTGAAATCTTTGCTCTTCAGCATTAGCTATATTATTTTATAGCTTTTCTTTAAGAATGCTTGTTTAATATTTATAATTCTCTGAGTGGTAATAATGATCGTTATTATGTTATTATTTTAGTATTTTTGAATTTTAAAGAATTCTGTTAAATATTCCTGTCAAATTCTGTGCCAAATTTGTACCCTGCGCTCATTAATAACTTGTTTATGTTTCCTACAAAACTATGTTATCAATTCTTTTTTTGTTTAGCAGAATCCTTTTTTTTTAATTTAGCTATTGTATCAGTCATACACTTTCTGATATCTTTTAGTTTTTTGACTTTTTTGACCAAGTTTCTATTCTTAGTCTTTGTTTGTACAGGTTACATCAACATTATCATTAGCAACATCAGTTTCACTTAGCACTTTATGATCCAACACATTGACACTCAACATTTGTGAGACTACGATAGATTGTTAATTACGTTGATTCAACCGATCTTCTCTACCGTTTATTTTATCCAAACTTTCCGTTACATATATTATGGCAAAGAACAATAGAACTTTCTCAATCAATACTTCGACTTTCCCCATCACAAAAAAACAGAGAAGCGAGGCAACAACAATTCAAAAAACGCTTCAAAAATACTGTTCCTCAACATTTTCACGATTAAAAATGTTTATGGTCAAATATATTCGATTCAGGTTGTATACATAAATTGATTTAGAAAATGGTTTGTTACCAAAGGATCATGAGATAATCAATCATTTAAATATAAAAAAATAATAGTTATTGGATGGTGTCACTCAGTACATTAAAGCTACTTACCCAACATCTATGAAGTACTCATTTATGACTCACCACAAATGTGCAATCAAATGTAACAAATACTTTAATTACCAAATGTAGTCTTTTTTTACACATGAGTCAGAATGAAGTCAGGATTTCTTTATGCAGAGTTACTGAGTATCATTCTATTTATATAATCAACTTTTGATTTCAATTTTAGTATATTTGAAATAGAAGTTTCATCAAAATAATTTGATGATGTTAATATATAATTTAGAGATTAATAGTAATCTTGATACACTAATTATTGTTTATGTCTTAATCACTCAAATTTAATAGTTGATATAATCAAAACAAAGTACTCACTTTGCTAAGTTTTTCGCCCTCATGATGTGGTAATAGCGACCTCAACGATTGAAACCCATTATTGATACTTTGCATTCTTCGCCTTTCGTTGCTGTTGGCGATTTCCCTTCGCATCCTCTTTTCCTGTTCCATTGTGGCTGTTGGAGGTTCGCCGTCCTTATCAACGTGACTATAAACAGAAATAAGATTCAATTGGTAAATTTCCCCCGTTTAAAAATTTATTTTCATTATAAAATATTACTGATGAAAAGCGAGAGTTGTTCGCGTGACCGAAAAACTTTCGTTGAGCAAGAAATTTCGAGGAGGGTTTTAATAATAAATTTCGATCGATTTAAACTAATTATTAAACTCACGTTTGGGCGAAAAAATGTTGTGTCTTGAGTCTGTGTTAAAATTAAAGTGAGAATCTAAGATGTTCCTTTTTTAAACGGAACAATGGTGAACGTGTTTTGAGAACGGAATCGGGAACTCAACATCATCAACCCCGCCTATTTCCGCAAATTTGATTGTCGTCCGATTTATTACACTAATACCAATCGCTGGAGACCAAGAGAAAGAATGAAAGAAGGAAAGAATTGTATTCTCACATTTCAAAGTTTTTGCTTTCTCTATTTATTAAGTCCTAATGGAAGAGGATGGGATGATTTTGAAAGTTTCGTCTCATTCATTTTGTCATCCTAAGTTATTAATTGAACGATTAAGAGAAAAATGTATTAATTTTGCTGAGCAAACGGAACGACAACATACAAACAACCGGGTCAAACGTACCATTTACTACTTCCACACTAGCGTGAGACGCAGAATGTTCGCGTTCGTTCGTTCATTCGATATAGTGCCACGATAGGATAAAAATAAACGGCGCAACACTCGCGCATTCTCCGTCCCCGGTGTTTACGTTTTATGTAGTATGACAATAGTCACACTATAGTTCCAGCCTCGGGTAATTGAGACGACCTTGCGCTTTAAAAAGATATTTCTCACTCTCTCTCAATGATGTTCAACCACACGCAGGTTTACTTTTAAAAATGTCAGCAAAATATCTTAACTAAAAGATAAAGAAATTTGTTGTAATTTTATAGACACAAATTTTAGATACGGGTGTCCCTCGTATAACACGATTAATATATCGAAATCGTGTTATACAAGATTAATTTAATTTAATAACTTTGTTACAAGTAACTTTCAAATTCCCTAAATGCTGGTCAATTGAAATCACTCATGTTTAACTACGTGTTATATCAAAAACGTGTTATACAATTACCGTGTTATACGCGGGATTCCTGCATTAAATTTTATCGATATATTTGCCTATAAACGTGGGTATTTCATATTTACAAATGCCACAAAGGTATTATTATAAATTCGCATTTAAATATGAAATAAGTAGATAAAACAATCAAAAATTGATTATTTTATTCTTCTATGCATCTGCGGAATATCATTGTACTCAGTAATATCATTGATTTACGGCTTAACCCCAGTGATAATATATCCTCTAACAATTTTAACCACTTTTTCTTGAAACGGAAAAATACCATTAATGTAAAAATTAAATATCTGCCTAAATATACAACTGTCCTGACTCAGCCAATGGATCAGGCTAAAAATATTCATAGCAAATTGTCAATCGGGTAATGAGTTTTCGAAGCAATACAACGTAAAAGATGATTTAAACAATATTGAGGAATGATAGGATGAGCTGAAATCACAATATTGAACTGCGCATGGAAAAAAAATGCGTAACTGATAACAATAGCCCTGATCTGCTTCAAATCAGACACAAAATATTACCGAGTAGGTCCATATTTTGGTAAACAAGAAAGATTTAATGTTATACTAAACTTATGCAAAACAAACCCTGCAAAATTTTTAATACGTGCTGAGCATCCATAAAAATAAGCACCAAATATGCGGTTTCTTTGGATGCATAAACATATCGATATTGCTTCTAGAAGCCTTGATCTTATTCTAGAAAACTTGATATTACTTTCAAAATAAAAAAATATTTGCTTCTAGAAGATTTGAAATGCGGCCAGAAAACTTGATGCTGCCTTTGGAAGATTTTGAATGCCTCCAGAAAATTTGATACTGATTCTTGAATAGTTGAAATACATTTAAAAAAGCTGATATTTTCAAAAACTTCCATAGGAGTTGATACTGTCTCTGGGAAACTTGAAATGCTTCCAGAAGACTTAAAATGCTTCCAGAGACTTGAAATGCTTCCAGAAATTTTGAAATGCTTCCAGAAAACTTGAAATGCTTCCAGAAGACTTGAAATGTTTCCAGAACATTTGATACTGTTTCTAGAAGATTTGAAATGCATCCAGAAGGCTTGATATTGCATCCAGAAGACTTCATCTGCTTCTAGAAGATTTGAAATACGGCTAGAAGAGTTGATGCTACCTCTGGAAGATTTTGAATACCTCCAGAAGAACTGATACTGATTCTTGAAGAGTTGAAATACGTCCAGAAAAGCTGATATTTTCAAAAACTTCCATAGGACTTGATACTGTCTCTGGGAAACTTGAAATGCTTCCAGAAGACTTAAAATGCTTCCAGAGACTTGAAATGCTTCCAGAAAACTTGAAATGCTTCCAGAAAACTTGATATGCTTCCAGAAGACTTGAAATGTTTCCAGAACATTTGATACTGTTTCCAGAAGATTTGAAATGCATCCAGAAGGCTTGATATTGCATCCAGAAGACTTCATCTGCTTCTAGAAGATTTGAAATACGGCTAGAAGAGTTGATGCTACCTCTTGAAGATTTTGAATGCTCCAGAAGAACTGATACTGATTCTTGAAGAGTTGAAATACGTCCAGAAAAGCTGATATTTTCAAAAACTTCCATAAGACTTGATACTGTCTCTGGGAAACTTGAAATGCTTCCAGAAGACTTAAAGTGCTTCCAGAGACTTGAAATGCTTCCAGAAAACTTGAAATGCTTCCAGAAAACTTGAAATGCTTCCAGAAGACTTGAAATGTTTCCAGAACATTTGATACTGTTTCTAGATTTGAAATGCATCCAGAAGGCTTGATATTGCATCCAGAAGACTTCATCTGCTTCTAGAAGATTTGAAATACGGCTAGAAGAGTTGATGCTACCTCTTGAAGATTTTGAATACCTCCAGAAGAACTGATACTGATTCTTGAAGAGTTGAAATACGTCCAGAAAAGCTGATATTTTCAAAAACTTCCATAGGACTTGATACTGTCTCTGGGAAACTTGAAATGCTTCCAGAAGACTTAAAATGCTTCCAGAGACTTGAAATGCTTCCAGAAAACTTGAAATGCTTCCAGAAAACTTGAAATGCTTCCAGAAGACTTGAAATGTTTCCAGAACATTTGATACTGTTTCTAGAAGATTTGAAATGCATCCAGAAGGCTTGATACTGCATCCAGAAGACTTCATCTGCTTCTAGAAGATTTGAAATACGGCTAGAAGAGTTGATGCTACCTCTGGAAGATTTTGAATTCCTCCAGAAGAACTAATACTGATTCTTGAAGAGTTGAAATACGTCCAGAAAAGCTGATATTTTCAAAAACTTCCATAGGACTTGATACTGTCTCTGGGAAACTTGAAATGCTTCCAGAAGACTTAAAATGCTTCCAGAGACTTGAAATGCTTCCAGAAAACTTGAAATGCTTCCAGAAAACTTGAAATGCTTCCAGAAGACTTGAAATGTTTCCAGAACATTTGATACTGTTTCTAGAAGATTTGAAATGCATCCAGAAGGCTTGATATTGCATCCAGAAGACTTCATCTGCTTCTAGAAGATTTGAAATACGGCTAGAAGAATTGATGCTACCTCTGGAAGATTTTGAATACCTCCAGAAGAACTGATACTGATTCTTGAAGAGTTGAAATACCTCCAGAAAAGCTGATATTTTCAAAAACTTTCATAGGATTTGATATTGTCTCTGGGAAACTTGAAATGCTTCCAGAAGACTTAAAATGCTTCCAGGGGATATGATATTGCCTCTGCAAGAAATGAACTGCTTCTAGAAGACTTGATCTAGTTTCAAAAGACTTGAAATGCTTCCAAAAGCCTAGATATTGGTTCTAGAAGGTTTTGATTGCTTTTAGAAGACTTGCAATGCTACCAGAAAACTTGATACTGCATCTAGAAGACTCGAAATCCTCTAGAAGACTTGATATTGCTTGCCTCTGGCAAATTTGAAATGCTTCCAGAAGACTTGTTACTGCTTCTGGAAGATTTGATACTGCTTCTAGAAGATTTGAAATGCTTTTAAAAGACGTAATATTACTTTTGAGTCTTCGAATGACCCCAGAAAACTTGATACTAATTCTGGAACATTTCATATTGCTTCCGGAAGAGTTGATACTGCTTCTAGAAGATTTTAAGTATTTTTAGAAGACTTGATATTGAATATTTCAATTTTAATCAACTATTGAGCCTATTCTTCCCAATCCAGTGCGAACATTTTTTGGAAAGCACGTATTTTGAATTTTTTCGAACCCAATTCAGACAATTTTTTTGAGAATCGTCATTGTTGGGTGAATCCATTCCCAATTGAGTTTTTACAGCACCCATATGTATTATCAAAAAATTAGTTAGACAGTTCCTTAGAATTAATAAAAAAAATAAATTTATTTTTCCGGGTGTTGATAAATGTTTTTCTTCTCATTGTGTACAGGTGGCCAAATAAACTGAGGTTTAAATTACTAACTTTAAAACGTCGATTAAACTTTAAACATCGATGATATCTTTTTTTTTAATCAAACAGCGTGTTTCATTGTAAAAATTTGAAATACAATTTTTGAAGCATTGTATCTCAAGGACGGAATAAGATATCATCATGAAAATTTCTTTATTTAATAAAGAACGTTTTAAAGCAAATTTGATGAAGTTCATGTGCCATAAATAAATTCTTAATTTCCAGAAACATCGATATTATGGTTTCTTCAACACAATTCTGCATATTTTGTTGTTATAGATTTGAAATGTAATATTTAAAATATCGTATCTTAAGAACGAAATGAGACATCATCATGGAATAAAAACCATTTTGAAGAAAATTTTATAAATAATTAAGATACCAGGAATAAATTCTTAGTTCATATAAATATCGATATTATAGTTTTTTCTATCCATTTGGTTTAATTATAACATTACAGTCGGAACTTTTACGATTTAAAATCTTCTAAAAATTGTATTATTTAATTTTTATATGTACAAATTCGACGTCCAAATTGCTTATAAAGAAAAAAAATTCACTTAGAGGTAAACATTTAAAATATCATGAACTCAACAAACCTAATTATCTTGGTTATTATTATAGGTGGAGTATTATAATTCAGACATTATAGAGTGTGTACATAAAGAATGGAATCAATTCGATATAAATTCGTGAAATATTCTTAGAAAAAAAGAGCCTAGTGATCTTTTTGAAATAAGTTTGAAATGTACAAGGTCCTAAAATTGAGATACCATACCTAAGTTGACATTCTTACATAGAAACCCATATTTTTGTTGCATGTCAATTTTGAGACACCTGTACGTATCTGTTTTAACTCAAAAAATGCGCGCTAAAAAATATAAGATGTATTGCTACTAGGCCTTTTTGTCTAAGACAATTCCCCGAATTTATGTCGAACCGATTCTATACTTTATGTACACACTGTATAATCCCTTTTTATATTATATTAATCACATTTAAACCACCCAAAAGTGAGAAAAGCGTGATATTGGAAGAAGTTAATCTATGATCTCGATATCTTCAGGTTAATCCCTAATAACCCTTCTAGTACGTTTTAATAAATTACTTCCCAAGAAAAAAAACTAGTAAAATAATACAAGTAAATCATCTGCAGTAATCCATCACTGCAGTGACTAAATAGAATAAAGTCGAGAAAGGTCATAATCTGTGTCTACTTATTAAAGAGTACCAGAATTAGAGTTATCGGTAACTGCAGCAAAAAGTAAAAAGAATCGATTGAGTAGTAACGAATGAGTAGATTTCTTATATCACTAGCTTCTAGAAAACTTGATATTGCTTGCAAAAGACTTTACACTGCATCTAGAAGACTTGAAATGCTATCAGCTGATCTGATATTGTCATGAAAGACTTAAAATGCTACCAGATGAGCTGACATTGCTATGGAAGTTTGGTAATGCTTCTAGAAATGTTGATACCGTTTCCAGAATACTAAATATACTTCTAGAAGCTTCGAAATGCTTCTAGAAGATTTAATATTACCTCTGGAAGACTTGAAATGCTTCAAGAAGCCTTGATACTATTTCCAGAAGACTTGATACACCTTCTAGAAGGTTTGAAATGCTTCCAGAATTGATGTACAGATTTAATATTGCTTCTCGAAGCTTCCAAATGCTTTCAGAAGATTAAGTCATCTAAAATGCTTAATATTGCTTCTAAGACTTCAAATAGTTACAAAAAACTTGATACTGCTTTTAGAAGTTATGAAATGCTTCCAAAAAACTTGAAATTACTTGATACCGTTTCTAAATAAACTTAATATTGCCCTAAGTAATACCAATACAAAAATTATATTAAATATAATGGATTTTTGACTCTTAAAAGCTTAGGAATTGACATGAATCAAGTCAGCGCTTCCAATACCTTTGAAAATGGAGTTCGTTGTTTTTTGTCGAGGAAACAAGAAATTTTAATTCATTTAGTAGAATCACATCGATTCTACCATTTCCGACCCGTTTTGCGACCGGTCGTCGTCTTCAGGATGAAAAGCCACGTCAATTATCGTTAAAATTATTAAATTTTAAAACTATTTCCTTCATAATACACTTAAATTTAACTTTTTCTCTTTTTTTTTCTCTCTCTCTCTCTCTCTTTCATTTTCAAAGTTTCTTTGGAAAGATGGTGGTTACCTCGTTGACTATTCTTATGATTTTTTTGGGATTATATATTTCATTTTGTATACTTTATCTAGATTAGAACGCATTGAGGAAGTAAAACCTTAAGAATTGACATAAATAGTCTTGATTTTGAGAATGATAGATAATTCAGTAAGGCCGACAACTTTCAAGACGGGCATTGTTGTTTTTTGTCGGGTAACAAGAAATTTTAAGGCATAAAAATGACCTAAACTTGAATTGCTTCCAGAAGTCTTGATTCTGTTTCCGGAACACTTAATACTGCTTCTGGGAGATATGAAATGTTCCCTAAAAACTTGGTACTGCTTCGAGAAGATTTGAACTGCTTCCAGAAGACTTGAACTCTTGTTACTTTTAGAAGATTTGGAATGCTTCCAGAAGACTTGATATTGTCTCTGCAAAACTTGAGATGCTTCCAGAAGTCTTGGTACTATTCCAGAAAACTTGATACTGCTACTAGAAGATTTTAAATGTTTCCAGAAAACTTCATAAAGCTTCAAGAACACTTGATACTGTTTCTAGAAAATTTGAAATGCTTCCAGAAGACTTGATATTGCCTCCGAAATATGTGAAATGCTTCTATAACTCTGGATACTGTTTCCAGAAGACTCAATAATGCTTCTAACAAAGTTGATATTGTTTCAAGAAAATTTGAACTGCTTCTAGAAGATTTGATACTGCTTCTAGAAGATTTGAACAGCTTTCAGAAAACTTGGAATGTTTCCATAAACCTTGCTACTATTTCAGAAAACTTGATGCTGCTACTAGAAGATTTGAAATAATTCCAGAAAACTTCATACTGCTTCAAGAACGTTGATGCGCCTCTGAGACACGCCTCTGAAAAATGTGAAATGCTTCTAGAACTCTGAATACTGTTTCCAGAAGACTCGATAACGCTTCTAAAGAAGTTGATATTGTTTCAAGAAGACTTGAAATGGTTCCAGAAAACTTGATACTGCTTCGAGAAGATTTGAACAGCTTTCAGAAGACTTGATGTTACTTCTAGAAGACTTGGAATTCTTCTAGAACTCTGGATACTGTTTCCAGAAGACTCAATAATGCTTCTAAAAAGGTTGATATTGTTTCAAGAAGATTTGAACTGCTTCTAGAAGACTTGATTCTGCTTCTAGAAGATTCGAACAGCTTTCGGAAGACTTGGAATGCTTCCAGAAGTCTTGGTACTATTCCAGAAAATTTGATGATGCTACTAGAAGATTTCAAATGTTTCCAGAAAACTTCATACTGCTTCAAGAACGTTTGATGCTGTTTCTAGAAGTTTTGAATTGCTTCCAGAAGACTTGATATGGCCTCTGAAAAATGTGAAATGTGAAAAAAAGACTCGATAACGCTTCTAAAGAAGTTAATATTATTTCAAGAAGACTTGAAACGCTTCCAGAAAGCTTGATACTGCTTCGAGAAGATTTGAACAGCTTTCAGAAGACTTGATGTTACTTCTAGAAGACTTGGAATGCTTCTAGAAGACTTCATATTGCGTCTGCAAAACTTGAATTACTTCCAGAAATCTTGGTACTATACCAGAAAACTTGATACTGCTACTAGGAGATTTGAAATGTTTCCAGAAAACTACATACTGCTTCAAGAACACTTGATACTGTTTCTAGAGGATTTGAAATGCTTCCAAAAGACTTGAAATGGTTGCAGAAAACTTGATACTACTTCTAGAAGATATAAAATGCTTCCAGAAGACATGAATAGATATTTTACATTTATTATAGATATTTTTAGATACTCTTTCCACAAGAATAGATATTTTGCCAAAAGAATAGAAATGTTTCCAAAAGAGCACTCATCAATTGTTGCGGATATTTAAAATTTTTCTTCTTTTCACGACATTTAAAATATCCCGGGACTTCTTAGTAATCCCGTATCTACAATTTCTTTCATGAAATCCCAGGAAGAACCCGGGACTATATACCGGAACTGGACACCCTATTACACATAATTTGATTTATCCAACTTTTTAAAAATAAACATTTTTCAAGGGAATGATAACGCACTGCAGAAGATCTTAGGTTAGCGAAATGATTGCGTAAGCTCCTCGAGAGAGGAACATTGTTGTAAAGAATTAGTTTTTGCTTTAAACGAAATATAGGTTTATAAGTTTATTTTTGAGTTTCTAGAAGATGTTGAAGTTCTTTGAATCTGAAGATTGAGTTTATTAACGTGGACTTTTTTTTCAGATTTAGAAGATAAAGTGACGAAAATATTTAATGCTTGAGAAGATAGCTAATAGTTAGCTTAATTTATTAAGAGACGTTGAAAAATCGTGAAGAGGATTAATAAATTTTGAAAAATCTGTGGCAAAAATTTATCATACCAAGAAATTTCGTTGTATGAATAGGAAACTCATTGATAATCGAAACTCTTTCGTTTGATGGAAGAATGCGTTTGAAAGAAATAGTGCGACTAAAAAATTATTTGAATACCACCAAATTCATATTTTGAAGATTTAATACTGATACCAAATCGATTCAGGCAATCAAATAATTGTTTAAGATGAAGTTTTTTAGTGTGTTATATCGAAACTGTGTTATATGAGGGATCGTGTTATATGAGAGACCGTGTTATATAAGGAGCCTGTCTTAAAGTTTATCGATCAAGTATTAATAATAAATATAAATTTTATGTTTAAAGAAAATCTCCAATTTTCCATTTTTTTTAAATATGTATTATAATATCAACAACTACTTCAAAGATCTAAAACAAAATATAAAACAAGTCAACGCTATAAAAATTTAGGTGAAAATTTAAATTTCCCAACACTCTTATTTCAGTGGTTTTTTGTTTGAACTAAAAATAAAGAAGATTAGGTAGTAAAAGGTGTTCTTTTCGTGCACACGACCATAAACTACCTGGGAGAACAAATTTTTGTTAGATTTTCTATTCCATTTAAAATCTTTTCCCATATCCAGGTAGATAATCTTTAGAAATCTCAGAATCCTTTCTTCGAAAAGGTTAGATTTGTTCCAACACCTGCCCTTTTAACAAACAACGTTTCAAATCGGGCACTATTCGTTACGTTCAAGAACATTCTCGCATTTTTTCCGGATGTCGAAATCAACAAAATGGATATTTAATTATCCTGTCACATCCTGGCACAAAAAATCATTTCCGCTCCTGGCATGACTGCACTGTTAATGCGTCCCATCTTCTTCCTTTTATAGAAAACCCAAATCGCGATGAAAACAATAACAAAACTAATTGATGATGACGAAATTGTAAAATCCAGCGACCATATCGACTGAGTAAGTAAATTTTTAAATTCTCTCTCGGTCTACTGTGTCCATCTATCTATCACCTCCAAATAGGGCAGAGGAGAATCTGTGTTTCTGGCACAATCAATAAACTTCGCATGTCAAAACCGTTCGTTCTTTGAACTGTACCCGCACACACAACCCGATATCCAACTTCAACAGAAACGCGCCCACCATGCCGATGATATCGATTCGACGGTCTCTCTCGTCTACTCGCGCCGGCAATCAGCTGGCTGACGTAACACGTCATTTTCTTCAATGAACCGACGACGACTTCTCTAGAACTGGCGGGAGTTGGTAACAACGTAAACAAAACGACCAAATCGAAATGAAATTGAGACAATTATTAGAAATTTACGAAAATATGTTATTTCATTATGATATTACTACAAAGGTTGTTTTACCTTCTGAAATTAAAAATACTTTTTACATGAAAAAAATGTTTACTAGAAATGAGCACAAGGTAAACGATACCTCAACACAAACATATAAATATCTACACGCCTCAATTAAAAACTTTTAATTCTTTGGATTCTTGGATAATTAGATTTTTTTTATGTTCCATAAAGCTGGTAACCTAAATTTTCTTATAATTTCATTAAAACTTTTTTAAATAAATTTATCTACTTATTTTATTTTTACTACTAAATATCGTACTAAAGAAAATATCGTAATAAAAATGTAATAAATAATGAAAATAAAATTTATATCTTGCTGATAAAGCTGTTTTTCTTATAGAATTTAGTATCAATATAGTTTAGATTCTCCCAAGAGACATACGAAGAAATAACATTCAAATAACATTCAAATATTAATATCAGGACAATATAATTTTAAGAAAGGTAGATATTTCGACGTTTTGGTGTGTACTTATTTTGTTCGACGTTCTTTAAGCGGATTGATGCTCATATTCCAGTATACAATTCCACTTAGATTGCAACTTTCCGCGATCATTATTTTCCAAACTTTACGATATAAACATATCTTTGATCTATTAATGGTAGAATGAAAACGTTATATGTTAGCGAAAAATAAAAATCTGTTACTTTATGATTGATTCAGATAAGAATCGGATAATCATATATTTTGGAACGATAACAACGGATTCTTTCGATCAACATATTTATGATCTATTAATGGTAGAATAAAAACGTTATATGATAACGAAGAATAAAAATTTGTTACCTTATGATTTATTCAGATAAGAATCGGATAATCATATATCTTGGAACGATAACAACGGATTCTTTCGATAAACATATCTTTGACCTATTAATGGTAGAATGAAAACGTTATGTGATAACGAAGAATAAAAATTTGTTACCTTATGATTTATTCAGATTAGAATCGGATATACCATATTTTAAGTTACAGTTAGCGTTATCTAAAAGATAATATAAAAATCGGCAATTACCACTGCATTTATCTTGTAGCTAACGTTAACTCAAAGATAACTTTCGTGTTAACCATAACCATTGGATTCAGTCCGGGATAAGTCGGTATCTAATAGATAAAAGAAGAAACCTAACCTCGCAAATCGGCCCGGTGTTTTAATGACACACGTGTTTCGTATGTAATTTAGTTAAAAACTTAAAATATGGCTAATTTTATGGACTTTGGGGACGAAGAAATGATTCTCGAGGAAATAAACGAGTTATTTCCAATAAGAAGTACGTATAATTGGCAAAAGGCTAAATTATTTAAATATCTTAACGAATATTTAAATTTACACATTATATCCCAAGAACTAAGTGAAATATCTCAAGATTTACTTCACTTTTGGAAATCAGATGCTTTAATTAGTAATTGAAAGTAATTTCGTATCAATTTTATTATTTTTTAAATTTCGTATCATTTTTAAATATACTCAAAATATTGGAAAAATTCCAATTAAGTTCAACAGCTTATATTTCAAGAACTAAGTGAAATATCTCAAAATTGACTTCATTTCCGGAAAATAGATGGTCCAATTAGTAATTGAGACCACTTTCGTAACAATTTTCCAAAAAAAAATAAACGATTTTCCAAGAATTTTTAAATTTATTCAAAATAATGGAAAAATTCCAATTAAGTTCGGCAGCTTATATCTCAAGAACTAAGTCAGATATCTCAAAATTGACTTCATTTTCGGAGAGTAGATGCTCCAATTAGTAATTGGGAGCAATTTCGTAGCAATTTTCTAAAAAAATCGATTTTTCAAGAAATTTTAAATTTTATCAAAATATTGAAAAATTTCAATCAAGTTCAGCAGCTTATATCTCAAGAACAAAGTGAGATATCTCAAAATTAACTTCATTTTTGGAAAGTAGATGCTCCGACTAGTAATTAAAGTAATTTCATAACAATTTTTCTAAAAAAATCGATTTTTCAAGAATTTTTAAATTTACTCAAAATATTGGAAAAATTCCAATTAAGTTCAGCAGCTCATATCTCAAGAACTAAGTCAGATATCTCAAAATTGACTTCATTTTCGGAGAGTAGATGCTCCAATTAGTAATTGAGAGCAATTTCGTAGCAATTTTCCAAAAAAAATCGATTTTTAGAGAATTTTTTAGTTTATTCAGAATATTGGAAAAATCCCAGTTAAGTTCAGTAGCTTATATCTCAAGAACAAAGTGAGATATCTCAAAATTAACTTCATTTTTGGAAAATAGATGCTCCGATTAGTAATTAAAGTAATTTCATAACAATTTTCCTAAAAAAATCGATTTTTCAAGAATTTTTAAATTCACTCAAAATATTGGAAAAATTTCAATTAAGTTCAGCAGCTCATATCTCAAGAATTAAGTAAGATATCTCAAATTTGATTTAATTTTCGGAAAATAGATGCCCCAATTAGTAATTGAAAGTAATTTCATATCAATTTTCCTAAAAATCGATTTTTCAAACATTTTTAAATATACTCAAAATATTGGAAAAATCCCATTTAAGTTCAACAGCTTATATCTCAAGAACTAAGTCAGATATCTCAAAATTGACTTCATTTTCGGAGAGTAGATGCTCCAATTAGTAATTGAGAGCAATTTCGTAGCAATTTTCCAAAAAAATCGATTTTTAGAGAATTTTTTAGTTTATTCAGAATATTGGAAAAATCCCAGTTAAGTTCAGTAGCTTATATCTCAAGAACAAAGTGAGATATCTCAAAATTAACTTCATTTTTGGAAAATAGATGCTCCGATTAGTAATTAAAGTAATTTCATAACAATTTTTCTAAAAAAATCGATTTTTCAAGAATTTTTAAATTCACACAAAATATTGAAAAAATTCCAATTAAGTTCAGCAGCTCATATCTCAAGAATTAAGTAAGATATCTCAAATTTGATTTAATTTTCGGAAAGTAGATGCCCCAATTAGTAATTGAAAGTAATTTCATATCAATTTTCCTAAAAATCGATTTTTCAAACATTTTTAAATATACTCAAAATATTGGAAAAATCCCATTTAAGTTCAACAGCTTATATCTCAAGAACTAAGTCAGATATCTCAAAATTGACTTCATTTTCGGAGAGTAGATGCTCCAATTGGTAATTGGGAGCAATTTCGTAGCAATTTTCCAAAAAAAATCGATTTTTAGAGAATTTCTTAATTTATTCAGAATATTGGAGAAATCCCAGTTAAGTTCAGCAGCTTATATCTCAAGAACTAAGTGAGATATCTCAAAATTAACTTCATTTTTGGAAAGTAGATGCTCCAATTAGTAATTAAAAGTAATTTCATAACAATTTTCCTAAAAAATCGATTTTTCAAGAGTTTTGAAATTCACTCAAAATATTGGAAAAATTTCAATTAAATTCAGCAGCTCATATCTCAAGAACTAAGTGAAATATCTCAAAATTGACTTCATTTCCGGAAAATAAATGGTCCAATTAGTAATTGAGACCACTTTCGTAACAATTTTCCAAAAAAAAAAGAAAACAATTTTCCAAGAATTTTTAAAGTTATTCAAAATAATGGAAAAATTCCAATTAAGTTCAGCAGCTTATATCGCAAGAACTAAGAGAGATATCTCAAAATTGATTTCATTTTCGCAGAGTAGATGCTCCAATTAGTAATTGAGAGCAATTTTTTAACAATTTTCTCAAAAAAATCGATTTTTCAAGAAGTTTTAAATTTTTTCAAAATATTGAAAAATTTCAATCAAGTTCAGTAACTTATATCTCAAGGACTAAGTAGCAAGAATATCTCAAAATTCACTTTATTTTTGAAAAGTAGATACTACAATTAATAATTCAAAGTAATTTTGTAACAACTTTCCTTAAAATCAATTTTTCAAGATTTCTTTAAATTTATTCACATTTTGGAAATATTCAATTAAGTTCAAGAACTAAGTGAGATATCTCTATAAAATTAGTTAAAATTTCAAAATATTAAACTTTTTGACTCATGATTACCGATTCAAATAATATCTCAAATAAAATCATTGGATTCTTTAGATATCTCAAGGATTTTTTCTTACCTCTGAGATAACTTGAGGCGAAATTTAGTCTTAAGACGAGCGATACGGCAATTTTACACATTCTGATTGGCTAGTGGATGGGCTAGTTATAGTAATGTGGATGGGCATCTTTTGGTTAAATTTATCTTATAGATAAACCCACCCACTAGGCTATCATGTATATCCCTAATCATGGTAATAATTCCTTAGATTGCTTAACCAGAAAATAGTAGTTACGAGTCTATGGCACAGTTTCATTACCTTTGGTTAAATTTTACTATCGGATATTTACAATTATTGCAAGTATTAAACCAATAACCATGGAAAATATCCAGTAGTTAAATATAACCAAAGGTGACTATCTTAAAAGGATAATATTTGCAATAATTGCAAAAACAAAATGTGCAGATAATATTTTCTTGCACTATCTTGCACTGTTATTATCTGCAGTTTATCTTGCAGTAGATATGATACACCGAAGCTTTTCCTCACTTAATTTGGTTATCCCAGCGTATTTATAGAGAGAACTGTCTTCTATTCTGCAGCATAATACCAATTTCTTTTAATTGTTAACCGGAGAATGAAATAGCGTCATCGGGTTCCTCTTCCTCATCTGATTATCCGAATATACTTCTCTAACATTTTGCTTATAAATTGCATAGATTGGCAAATATTAGAAAAGATAAACTCAACATTTTTAATCAGTGTTCTTCAGTGTTTTGATATCTTTAACATCTTCTTCTATCATTAATATCTTCTTGCAGTACAGATAGATCGAAAAAACTGTTAATTCCGATTACAAGGGACATAATGCAAATTTGACCCTTATATTAATGGTAGAATAAAAACGTTATATGATAGCGGATAATAAAAGTCTATTGATTCAGATAAGAATCGGATAATCATATATCTTGGAAAGATAACAACGAAATTTTTAGTCCCAAAAAATGTTGATGTTAATTCCACTCGCATGATAAACAGATACTTTTAAAAAAATTGCTAATTCCACTCTCGTACATAAAGAAATTGCAAATTGATAACACATAGTATTGATCAGATCAAAATTCCGAGTTGAACCAATTTGCCTGTCATATAATTTACCCTTAGTTATTGGATACCCTTTGAAGCCTACCCCTTCTTTTCAAGTTTTTTTCAACTCCAGAGATGCAACTCCCTACCGTCATTATTTTCCAAAGGTTCCGATAAATATACCTTTCATCCATTAATGGTAGAATTATAACGTTATACGATAGCGATAAATAAGACTGTTACTTTGATCGAGTCAGATAAGAATCGGATAATCATATATCTCAGAACTATAACAACGAACGAAATTTTTAGTCTCAAATAATAGAGACTAAAGAAAGATTCAAATAATAGAGAGAGATAGAGTGGTTTAATATTCGAACATAAACATATACTCTCAAAAAGAAAAATTATTAGTTCTAGACTCGTACATAATGAAATCAGCACATAGTAGTAGTTAGGAAAAAATTCAAAGTTGAACCCATTTGTCTATCATATAGTTATTATATTCAAACTTTAAAATATGATTAAAGATAAATCATCTCCAAATGTATCCAATTCAATTAGTTTACATCATGTGTCTACGGAAGCTTGACTGCATTACATTACGTAACATTAAAATTTCTTCTTCTTAGATTTAGATTGTTTCTGTTATGCAACGGATGACAATTGCAACGATTGCTTCTACATCTAAGCCATAATATTTCTCTCGCCGTGTTGTATATTTGTCTTATAAAGCAATCACTCAATCAATTTGAAAGACTTCATCTCTATCGAGTTTTCTTTTTGCTTTGCTCTCTGTATCTCTGCTTTCATCTCTATTTGGCCACATTATCACATTGTATTGCTTGACAAATCTATTTTGTTATGTATATTTTAACATTACTTGTATTGTGAACTTGAAATATTATAGTCTCGAATAATTGAAAGTTATTTCTTGTTGTATAATTGATTTTCAACTCCAAGTTGCATCTTTCAGGTTCTTTAGGCGTCATTTTCTTTATGTCTAGACATTTGATATCTTCTATCAATGAATTGCAATCTGATTACGTAGGAAAAGTAAATTCTTTATTAACATAGTATACTTTATATAGTTTAAAATTTGCTTAATTATCTGTGGTAATCTTCCCAGCTGTTTGATAGCAGTTCTAGTCTACGTTTTATGTTCTACCATTACTGCCATTACATACATTACATCAGAATCAGTGTAATAACTCAGAACTTCGTTATATGGTAAGTTTTTCATATTAACCTCTTTTTGTTCTTGAATGAAAGTTTCCTTTTATATCGTTTATATATGGAGATACTTCTATTTCTCCTATCTTTGCTTATCTCGTTGCTTTTTGGTAAAGCTCAAATGCTGCCTTATTAAGGCTTACTATTGATCGACAAAAAGAAGTAAGGATATTGTTTAGATGAGAAAACTACTGATTTTTAGCTTATTAAAGGTTAATTTCTTATTGTTTTAGGATAAAGATGAAAATATTTTTTTGTTTGTGCCCATTTTGGCTTCAAATTTATGCGGGTAATTTAAAATATGTACTGAAACTTTCTATTTAGTGAAATAATCTAAAGATTAAACAGTTTAAGAAAAAAACCAGTGATAGAATTTTATGTTTAGTCAAGAAAATAATAAAAAGAATCGTTATTAGTTAGTTAAATAGAAAGTTTTTCAAACTTAGAAAATAAGAAATCGTATCTCAAGAATAATTGAAGTATCACCATAAAGTAAGAAGCAGTTTGAAACAAATTTATCTAAAGTCCGTGCAAAAAGTCAAGGCCCCTCAATTCAGAGATCGATATCTTCATAATCTCTCAATGAAAGAAATTACAGTAAAGCTTGTTATAATGAACATTTCTGGGTATCATATGTTAATTTGGAAATTTGAAAGAGAATCTTAAAGTGAACGAAGTTGTCGACACTTTCGAAAATAAGGTTCTTGTTTCTCTTAACCTGTGGTAAAAGAAAAACCGATTCTCGAAAATTTCCAAATTAACGTATAATACGTAGAAATGTTCATTGATTACAATTACAATTAGATTAGAGATCGATGTGAAGATATCGATCTCTAAAGTGAGGGGCCTTGACTTTTTGCACAGACTTTAGTATTCAATGAGCTAAAGATAATTTTTCAAAATCTTCGAATCCCCGAGTTATAATTTTTGCCTTAAAACTCTGCAAAAACGTAACTATATCTATAATCTATTATTTATTAGGTAAAAATTAAGCAAATTTTCAAAAGAAAAAGGTACCTCAAGAACTAATTGAGACATCAAAATGAAATAAAAAGCATTTTATAGCAAAATTATTTAATATTAATTGTACCGAAGATTTCAAGAGCGAATTAAGATATTATAAACATATTTATATATATTTGATATAAATCAAGCAATTTTCAAAAAATCGTATCTCAAGAATTAATTGAGATATCACGATGAGATAAGAAGCAAGTTGAAACAAATTTAATTAGAATTTAATGTATGAAGGATTATTTCTTTAAATTCTTAAATATCCGAGTTTTGAAATTTTGATTAAAACTCTGCAAAAACGTAATTATGTGTTAGATAAAAAAATCAAGCATTTTTTAAAAAAATTTATCTCAAGAATGAATTGAGATATTGCTATAAAATAAGAATCAATTTGAAGCAAATTTAATTAAAATTTAATGTATGAAAAATTGCTTCTCTAAATCTTCAATTTTTTGAGTTATGATTATTTGATTAAAACCTAATTATATACGTTAAGTAAATATCAAAAAATTTATAAAATAATTATATCTCAAAAACTAATTGAGATATTAACATGAAATATGAAGTAGTTTGAAGCTAATTTAATTATAATTTAATGTACGAAAGATTGATTCTCCCAATTCTTAAATCTCCAAGTTATGATTTTTTGATTAAAACTCTGCAAAAACGTATTTATATGTATTTGATATAAATCAAGGAATATTCAAAAAATCGTATCTCAAGAATTAATTCAGATATCAGGATGAGATAAGAAGCAAGTTGAAATAAATTTAATTAGAATTTAATGTACGAAAGATTATTTCTTCAAATTCTTAAATCTCCGAGTTATGATTTTTTGATTAAAACTCTCCAAAAACGTATTTATATGTATTTGATGTAAATCAAGGAGTATTCAAAAAATCGCATCTCAAGAATTAATTGAAATATCACGATGAGATAGGAAGCAAGTTGAAACAAATTTAATTAGAATTTATTGTACAAAGGATTATTTCTTCAAATTTGTAAATCTCCGAGTTATGATTTTTTGACCAAAACTCTGCAAAAACGTAATTATGTGTTAGGTCAAAAAATCAGGCAATTTTCAAAAAATTCTATCTCAAGAACGAATTGAGATATTACAATAAAATAAGAATTAATTTGAAGCAAATTTAATTAAAATTTAATATATTAAAAATTGCTTCTTTAAATCTTTAAATTTTTGAGTTATGATTATTTGATTAAAACGTAATTATATACGTTAGGTAAAAATCTAATAATTTTTAAATAATTGTATCTCAAAAACTAATTGAGATATTACCATGAAATACGAAGTAATTTGAAGCAAATTTAATTAGAACTTAATGTACGAATTCTACAAATTCTTAAATCTTCAAGTTATAATTTTTGATTTAACTCTCCGATAACGTGATTAAATGTTAGGTAAAAATCAAGTAATTTTCAAAAAATCGTATCTCAAGAATTAATTGAGATATCTCAATGAAATAAGAAGCAATTTGAGACAAATTTATTTAGTATTAAATTCACCAAAAATTGTTTCTCCAAATTTTTAAATCTTATAGTTATGATTTTTCAATAAAAACTCTGCAAAAATGTTATTACATAGGGGGTGTCCGCAAATAGCATCTATTTATTTAAAGGGTTGATTTTATATCAAAAATCGTGAAGAAAATTACTTTTTGAGTGACATCTTTCAAGGGACGTCCTTAAGAAGCATTTTCGGATCAGACCTTACCCATAAAAACCTGATACCTTTCTTCATGATTTTTAAAATATATAGACACAATTCGGACACCTGTACATGTTAAGTAAACGCTTTAGGAGAAACTTAAGTAAACGTTTAACGTTTCCGGATTAATTTACAATTTATTTCAAAAAGGAAATCAACACAAGTATGTTAGTTTTTTTTCTAACAATTACAGTTTCTGACATAGCCTATTCGAACGAGTTTGGACCATCCTGTACATACAAATAAATTAATCCTTAGTTACTGTTAAAAATTTTAACATCGTGGACTATTTAAAGCTTGAAAGTAGCAAGGAAAAAGTGGTAGATAGTCCAGATTGATAGAGAAAAGATAAAACATAACATTCTGACATTACAACGTAGTAATAAAGATTGTGTTAAAGTCATTTTCAAGATGATGGATTAATTCACGTATATATAAGCTGTTATCATGCAAATCGTCTTTAATTAATTGTATCCATGTTTTGACTATAATAAACGAAGACTATAACATTAAAAAGTACGATAATTTCGAAAATAGCTTGAATCAAAATTGATTGCTACTGATAACGACAAGATATTTTTCAAAAGTGAGCTATAAACTATGGAGATTTTTACCGTCGGTTTTAATTAAACTAGAAATTGAACTAACACTATTACTAAGACTAATACTAAAACTAACTACTAGGACTTCTTATACCAGAAGCTTTTGGACCAGTTTCTGAAAAAACCCGAAAGGTCTTGAATTCGAAAGCTTCAAGTTTTAGTTCTAGTATTAGTACTAGTAATAGCTCTAGCATTAGTTCTAATTCTAGTTCAAACTTTGTGTTTTTTTTATAACTATTTTACATTGATTTAAAGATGTTTACATAAAAATTGTTTTAATAATACATTAATTTAGTAAATTTAAATATGTTTTTGGGGATTACAACTGCAGTAAACTAATTTTGGACGGAGAATTTGAGATCGACGCCCGAATCAGGAAACGGTCGGTCGTCGCGACGCCGGCATAAACCGTGTCACAGGATCAGTTAACTATTCGGGGTGCATAGAAAGGACCTTGATCTAAATTCAGATACGTTCGCAAAATGCACGTGCACCGACCAAGCGCCGACACGGCGTCTCGACGCATTTATATCGAACGAATAATAAAATCGATCGTTTCCGGAAAATTTACCTCACCCATTAAACCTATAAAACGAATCAATTCAACACGAACCTTTTTCTGTTTATCCCACCGGTACTTTGAATCACGGGCACGCAACAATCCAAAAACATTTTTTCCATTTTTATAAAAACCTCTATCAATTTCGACAATCAATTTAGAACAATTAACCAAATTAAACATTCTCGGATTAAAAATAGTTTACTATTTTTAAGAGGACACGTCGAGGTGTATTTCACTACACACCGAGTGTCACACTAAAATTTTAAAGTCTTTTCAAAGAAAAATCTTTACTTTCAGGTAGCCAAAGAAGAATTGTATAGAAAAAGTAAACACCTCTTCCACCCATCCCTTTGAACCACCCTTAAAATCGAGTTCAAACACGTTTAATTGGATTTGAAAATTTTCTTTCACCACGACGTAATCATTAATTAAAAAAATTGTTTTCCGTTTGTTTACAATAGAGTAGCAGCGACTGGCGAGGTTCGAAAAATAGAATGGCAGACACAAAAAGGTCGGTCTCTCGTTTTCGAGTCCATTCATAAAAGAGACAGACCGTGATTCGACCTCCGTTCGTTGTTTACACGGAAAATAAAACGATAATTACGTAACACTTTTATTACGATACTATACCGGGTGTTAAAAGAAAAAAAAATAATAGTAATGAATGTAGATGTACAGTGTATTCATTAATAATAAATTAAATTAATAAATATAGCGAGCACACCTTTTTTTTTTTAATTTTAATTTACACAGTTTTTTTTTAATTACCACAGATAGTATTTAAAACTAAAAATGGCACAGGAACTGTGAGTTTTAAAACAATTTACTGACGCAACTATCCAGAACTTACTAACATTTTGCTCATCAGAATCAGCTGAGAAGGAAATGATTCATTCGCGTTTGGTATTTCCCAACAATGTTTTAAGTACGGTTTGTAAATCAACATATCTTGGCCGGTGAAGGTCATTTCCCTGTTATATTTTACATTGTGCGTATACAATTCGCGACAAAAGTAATCGTATATGAATTTCGTATAAAATATTAAGACCATACCTTAACTTTACTCGATAAAATAAATCAATATGATAATTATGTTGAAATTATTGTATTATTTATCCACTTTTGATCATAGCGCCACAATAAAATAATAAGTTATGGTTTTATATGATCATAATAATTAAGCCTGATCTACCACTATATTGCACTGCTTCATATAATCATAATTACTAACATCTGCTTAATTAAATAAAAAAATCTACAACTTCGCTTAAAAAGCCGAGATTATTTGCGGCTTAGGTACTATAATATGATATAGTCTGCAATATGATAACCAGTTTCATATAATCATAATCACTAAAGCGTGGACTATTAACAATCTCGGCTTAGTTAATCAAAAAATGTACAATTTCACTTGACGAAGCCGAAGTTGCTTGTAACTTAGGTGTTATAATATGATATAGTCCACAATATGATGATTTGTTTCATATAATCATAATAATTAAAGCCTAAACCATTAGCAACCTCAGCTTAGTTTAACAAAAAATCGGTAACTTTACTTAATAAAGCCGAGATCACTTGAGGCTTAGATGTTGTAATATCATATAATCCACAATACAATAACTAGTTTCATATAATCATGATCACTAAAGGCTATTAGCAATCTTAGCTTAATTAAACAAAAAATCTACAACTTCGTCTAATAAACTCGAGATTATTTACGACTTAACTGTTATAATATGATGTAGTCCACAATATGTTGTTCATATAATCATAATAACTAAAGCCTGAACCATTAGCAACTTTAGTTTAATTAAACAAAAAATCTATAACTTTGCTTAATAAAGCCGAGATTGCTTTGGGCTTATATGTTATATAATCATATAGTCCGCAATATGATAATCAGTTTCATATAATTACAATCACTAAAGCATGGACCATTAGCAACCTCGGTTTAGTTAATCAAAAAATGTACAATTTCACTTGATGATTATTACTTGTAAGTTAGGCGGTATAATATGATATAGTCCACAATATGATGATCAGTTTCATATAATCATAATAACTAAAGCCTGAACCATTAGCAATTTCAGCTTAGTTAAACAAAAAAACTATAACATTGATTAATAAAGCTGAGATTGTTTACGACTTAGGCGTTATAATATGATATAGTCCACAAAATGATGATCAGTTTCATTAAATTATAAGAACTAAAGTCTGAACCATTAGGAACCTCAGCTTAGTTAAACAAAAAATCGGTAACTTTACTTAATAAAGCCGAGATCACTTGCGGCTTAGATGTTATAATATCATATAGTCCACAATACAATAACTACTTTCATATAATCATGATCACTAAAGTCTGTTCTATTAGCAACCTCACCTTAGTTAAACAAAAAATCTACAACTTCGCCTAATAAAGCCGAGATTGCTTATAACTTAGGCGTTATAATATGATGTTGTCCACAATATGATGATCAGTTTCATACAATCATAATAATAATAGCCTGAACCATTAACAAATTCAGATTAGTTAAATAAAAAATCTTTAACTTTGCTTAATAAATCCGAGATTGCTTGCGGCTTAGAGTTTATAATATCATATAGTCCACAATACAATAACTACTTTCATATAATCATGATCACTAAAGTTTGGGCTATTAGCAACCTCAGCTCAGTTAAACAAAAAATCTGTAACTTCGTCTAATAAAGCCGAGATTTCTCACGACTTAGGCATTATAATACGATATAATCTACAGCTTTTCTTAAAAAAAAGCCGAAATTGCTTGCAGCTTAGATGTTATAATAATATAATCACATCATATCATATAATCCACAATACAGTAACTAGTTTCATATAATCATAATCACTGAAGTCTAGGCTATTAACAACCTCAGCTTAATTAAACAAAAAATCTACAACTTCGCTTAATAAAGCCGAGATTGCTTACGACTTAGGCGTTATAACATGATGTAATCCACAATATGATCAGTTTCATATAATTATAATCACTAAAGCCTGGATCATTGCAAAAAGATCAGCCAATATGTTTGAAAAGATTGAAGTGCTACTAAAAGTCTTAAAAAATAACTTTGGACTACAAGTACCCTGGGCTTAGATAATCAAAAGATCAACAACTTCATTTGAAACAGTCGAAATGACATAATGTACTAATGTACACTTTCAAGTTCATATAATCTTAATCACTAAGCTCAAACCATAAGTGACCTGGACTTAAATAATCAAAAGATCAACGTTCTTCGTTATCAACGACCTTCGATAGAGAAAGTCGAAGCGCCCCAACATAATGATCACTTTTAAGTTTATATAATCTTAATCAGTAAGCTGGGAGCAAGGGAGCTGGGACCACAAATGACCAGGACGTAGTCAAAAAATCAACAACTTCATTTGAAATAGCCGAAGCGCTAAAATATAATTATCACTTTCAAGTTCATATAATTTTAATCAGTAAGCTGGGAGCTGGGACTTCAAATGACCTGGACTTAGTCAAAAGATCAACAACTTCGTTTGAAATAGCCGAAGCGCTAAAATATAATTATCACTTTCAAGTTCATATAATTTTAATCAGTAAGCTGGGAGCTGGACTCCAAATGACCTAGACTTAGTCAAAAGATCAACAACTTCATTTGAAACAGCCGAAGCGTCAGAATATAATTATCACATTCAAGTTCATATAATCTTAATCACTAAATAAAATCATTTGGACCATATAAAACCTGGACTTAGATAGCCAAAAGATGT
Source organism: Onthophagus sagittarius (assembly GCA_036711965.1). Lineage (NCBI taxonomy): Eukaryota > Metazoa > Arthropoda > Insecta > Coleoptera > Scarabaeidae > Onthophagus > Onthophagus sagittarius. The sequence goes on from JASERS010000005.1 coordinate 50,952,632, forward strand.
TAGAAACAACCGAAGCGTCATAATACAATGATCACTTTCGACTTCGTATGATCTTAATCACTATGTTTGGACAACAAAAGATCTAGGTTTAGATAATCACAAGATCAACATCTTCGTTAGAAAACTTTCAAGTTCATATAATCGTAATCAATAAGCTTGGACCAGATGTGAGCTTGGTGTAGATAATCAAAAGAGCAACAACTTCATTTGAAAAGTCCGAGGCGCCATAATGTAATGATTAGTTTGAGGTTCATATAAAATTCATATAAAAGGTCGAAGCTCCACAATATGATAATCAGGTTCAGGTTCATATAGTCTTTATCATTTAGCTTAGGCTGCAAGCAACATTGGTAAAGTTAATCGAAAGGTCTTTGCTTGCATTACTTCAAACAGCTAAGCATATTTGTCTTGTAGACGTCAGAATATGATAACCAGTTTGAAGTTTGAAAAGAACTATAAATGTACTACTTGATATGATAAAGACGAGGTGACTTTTCAACAAATAAAGTCATATACAAGATCATACACATCCCATATGAAATAAATTTGAAGCCACTGCTTGCAGACGCTACAATATGATGATGGGTTTTAGGTTCATATAATGTTAATTCCAGAGTTACAATATGAGAGGCGTTACAGTATGATGACAATATGTTGATTTAAAATTAATTATTTTATTATTCATCAAATAAGATCATATACATGTCATTTCAACTAAATCCTATTGACAGCTGACACTACAATATGGTGATCAGCTTTAGGCTCATATAATGTTAATCCTGGAATTAAAATATAAGAGACATTACAATATGATGACCAGTTTAAGTTGACTTAATACTAATAATTTTATAATTCATCAAATAAGATCATACACGTCCCATTTAAAAAAATCTGAAGCCACTTTGGTTGCACTTGATCAGCTTCATATAATATTAATCTCCGAGATACAATATGAGAGGCGTTACAATATGATGACTAGTTATAAGTTGATTTAAAATTAATCATTTTATTATTCATCAAATAAGATTATACACACCCCATTTGAAATAAATTCGAAGTCGCTGACACTACAATATGATGACCAGCTTTAGGTTCATATAATGTTTTAATCCCCAATTTACAATATGATGACCAGTTATAAGTTGATTTAAAATTAATCATTTTATTATGCATCAAATAAGATCATTTATATCCCATTTAAAATAAATTAGAAGTTGCTGACGCTATATGATGATCAATCTTAGGTTCATATAATGTTAATCCCAAGTCAAATCATAAACAATCTCAGCTGAATTAATCAAAAGATTTACAACTGTTGATGTGTACTTCTAAAACTTGTAAGATTATCATATACAGTACCTCACATAAGTATTGGCACAACAACGACATTTAAATATAAATGCATGCATACAAATCAAATAAAAATACAAGAATCACTATGTGATTTTTAATGTACAATCTACATATACATTAGTAAGTTAAATATTGTATAAGTGTACTCGAGGTATCAGAATCTTGTTGGTATGCATTTGTATTTTGTATGAAACATGGGACGAAAAATTAAAGAGACAACCGCAGAAAATCGAAAATAATCTTGTGAAATAGTAACATACCCTGTATAGATGAAAATGATTTTAATCGATGCAGCTTTTTTCTCTTTTTTTATGCAATACGATGCCAAATTTTTTTTTTAACAGTAAAGTCATAATGTTTCATCCCACCACTATTGACTCACCTGTATATATATATATATTATACAGTGTGTTCATGATAAAAGAAATAAACTCAATAAAAATATGAAGTGCTCGTTTGGTCAATTTTTAATTTTGATGAATCAACACAACCCAATTAATTTGTAGTTCTAACTAGCTAGTTGGGTTGGGTTCAAATAAAGTTAATGCTGCAATCCAACCCAACAATATTTAATCCTAACTAAGACTAAGATTAATAGCTCCACCTAACCCAATTAATATCTTACAATTAGTTAGATGGGTTGGGTTGGGTTCAGATGGGGTTGATGACTCAACCCAATCCAATTCCAATCATATGTAGCCATAATGCTTCATCCCACCACTATTCACTCACCCTGTATATACATATATATTATACAGTGTGTTCATGATAAAAGGAATAAACTCAATTAAAGTATGAAGTACTCGTTTGGTCAATTTTTAATTTTGATGGATCAACACAACCTAATTAATTTTTAGTTCTAACTAGCTAGTTGGGTTGGGTTCAAATAAAGTTAATGCTGCAATCCAACCCAACAATATTTAATCCTAACTAAGATTAAGATTAATAGCTTCACCCAACCCAATTAATATCTTACAATTAGTTAGATGGGTTGGGTTCAGATGAGGTTGGTGACTCAACCCAATCCAATTCCAATCATATGTAGCCACAATGTTTCATCCCACCACTATTGACTCACCCTGTATACACATATATATTATACAGTGTGTTCATGATAAAAGGAATAAACTCAATTAAAGTATGAAGTGCTCGTTTGGTCAATTTTTAATTTTGATGGATCAACAAAACCTAACTAATTTGTAGTTCTAACTAGCTAGTTGGGTTGGGTTCAAATAAAATTAATGCTGCAATCCAACCCAACAATATTTAATCCTAACTAAGATTAAGATTAACAGCTCCACCTAACCCAATTAATATCTTACAATTAGTTAGATGGGTTGGGTTCAGATGAGGTTGATGACTCAACCCAATCCAATTCCAATCATATGTAGCCACAATGTTTCATCCCACTACTATTGACTCACCCTGTATATACATATATATTATACAGTATGTTCATGATAAAAGGAATAAACTCAATAAAAATATGAAGTGCTCGTTTGGTCAATTTTTAATTTTGATGGATCAACAAAACCTAATTAATTTTTAGTTCTAACTAGCTAGTTGGGTTGGGTTCAAATAAAGTTAATGCTGCAATCCAACCCAACAATATTTAATCCTAACTAAGATTAATATTAATAGCTCCACCCAACCCAATTAATATCTTACAATTAGTTAAATGGGTTGGGTTCAGATGAGGTTAGTGACTCAACCCAATCCAATTCCAATCATATGTAGCCACAATGTTTCATCCCACCACTATTGACTCACCCTGTATATACATATATATTAGACAGTGTGTTCATGATAAAAGGAATAAACTCAATAAAAATATGAAGTGCTCGTTTGGTCTATTTTTAATTTTGATGTATCAACACAACCTAATTAATTTGTAGTTCTAACTAGCTTGTTGGGTTGGGTTTAAATAAAGTTAATGCTGCAATCCAACCCAACAATATTTAATCCTAACTAAGATTAAGATTAATAGCTCCACCTAAGAGCACTTTTGCCACCTCAAGAGGTGGCAAAAGTAGGCCTAAATAGTTGAGTTGGGTTAGATTCAGATAAGGTTGATGGTTTAACCCTAACTGATATTTTATGCAAACTAAGTAATTGGGTTGGGTTAAAGTCCTGAATTTGTTCCTTTCATCGTGAACGCACTGTATATATAGGATGTCTGGTAACTTCTGGATCAGAGATATATAACAATGTAGAAATAGAGCAAAATTGTTAAAAATCATCTCTCAAATCTTGTTCTGCGCAACTGATTGGCCAAGATAAATTTGTTAAATTGTAGACAAAAAAAAAGAAATTTTCAATCACAACTATTTACCAGGAAAAATATAAAAAAAAAATCCCGTGATTTTCTATTTTAATAATTTAATTTTCCGATAAATAAAAGTACATAGTAACATAAAAGAAATTCCCAACAAATTTTCCTAGTACCCTCGTTATCGGCGCAACTATTTTTAAACCACAAGCTACTTTTAGTCATTTACTGGGAACACGAAAAAAATTCTTTACATAACGTTAAAGGTTAGAGTGAAAATAAAATTACAATAGAAATTAAATTGAAATTAGAATAAATTTTAAGCGCCAGATTTATGAATCATCGGCACACACAGGCGCCGCATTCCTACTGCCACCGTAAACGAGGCCCCCTCAAATTGACAATAATAGAAATGGGCGTGCTTTGTGAGAGAAACGAACCGACAACGATGAAAACGCCAACGAGAACGAGACTAAGCTGAGGTACTATACTATTTAGCGACGACCGAGCTGAAAACGAGCGAAAACGAACGGAATGGTACGCGACCTTGCAATGCCACACAATTTTATAATAGAAGGTAACGCGTAAAACTACACTATAATAATTTTATATCAGCAAATAAATTTTTTTCAATACTAGTTGGATAATAGATAGATTAAGTATCATTCACCTAAATGATGTTCTAATCTCGGCGGATTTTGATTCAAGTTGTTGTTATTATAATATTGTTTTTCCTAGTATCATATGGTTTGGTGCGGCGCCAAACAGCTGTTTGCAATGTTTTGATGAAGCAACACGAACGACAACGGTTCGATAACGTTCAAATAGATAACGTTAATATTACTCCATCACGTTACGAAACTAAAAACTAAATCGGAACGACTTATTTTGTACTAAATTTAGAAACGAAAAAGCTAAAAAAATCCCAATTAAACCAACGAGCTCGTTAAAAAATTAAAATAAATTAAGACCTCTTTTATTACTCTCTCGGTTTAATTAATTGATTCAATTAATTGATTACCAATTTATTTTTAATTTGATCCAAAACACCATATATATATTTATATATAGGTGTCCAAAAATAATCTCAAAATAATGCGAAAAATAACTTTTTATCCGAAAGATACCGGACATCCTGTATATTATTATATATTATAAAATTAAGAGAAAATATTTCAAGAAATTACTGCGCAGTTTCAACCCCCTCTATATATTTTCCAAGGGCGACAAGGATACGACCCTTTTCGTCCTTTTCGAGTCTGCTGCGTAGTAGAGTATACGAGAGAGTATCGATTTTACGAGGTAGTTTGTGTATGCCAATGAAGGGAGAACGAACACAGAGGAGGATGAGAGAAGAGCCCACGATACTACGCCACAAAATTACTGGGACGATTTTTTATTCAGAATGAACCGGGGGAAATACTACCATTAAAAATCCTTACAAATCGAAATAAATAAAACTAAAAATAGACGAAAAAATAAAAACGAAAAGAATAAAAGAAGAAAGTTTCCTTTTCAACACGAAAAGATCTTTTTTCAAAGAAATTTAAATTCTTTTCAAAAATTTAAACTTGACCTGGGCGAACAAAAAAAGTTTTCGACACAATGGGGGAGTTAAACCCCTATTTTAAGCATAACTTCTTGTAGAAACAAAACATTTTTTTTGAAAAGATTTATAAATTCAAAAAAGACCAATTTTTGAATTAAACAGTTAAGATAAGAGTTAGATTTAAAAGAGTTCAAAAAACTTCTTTCTCACTTAGGGTGTGGTTATTAAAAGCGAGCATTTCGCTAGAATGTAATCGTAGTGAAGTCATTCGAATTTTATTCCGATGAATCAGTCCATGGAGGCGATAAAAATTCCAAACGCGCCATTGAATTAAAATGAAATCATTCAAAAGTTGAGTTATTAAAAAAATTTACAACAATTAATAAAGAGTGTTAAAGAAATGTTTAGAAATTGGGTTAGAAAACGAAGGAATTTTTGGAAAACTTCTTTATGTAAAAAGTAAAATATTTAAAAGTTGTGAAAGCTGTAATGAAGCTTTCACAACTTTTTTTTAATTTAGTACCGTCTAAAATTGAAGACGAAACAATGTACGATAAACATAATCTATCAATGTGGTTTTGCAAGCCTTTCTATATTTCACATTAAGTAACGTTACGTGGTGTTTTGTGTTATTAAATGATTAGTATTAACACATTTTGTTAAAATATAAAATAATTATTGTTTATAAACGTTAAACAAATTTATTATTTTGATATATTTTATGTTACAAGTTATGGACTTTAAATTAATCAGAGAGATACTAGAAAAAGAATCTCGAATGTTACCAGAAGGCAAATAAAGAAAAAAGAAAGGTTTCAGAAACAAAGAAAGCAGAATTAAGAATAATTAGTATAAAACTAGTGAAAAATCCTGAAATTAGGGTAATTTATATAGTCATATATAGAGCAATTTATGAACATAATGCTGTATTATATACAGAGGGTTCATAAATTGGCGAATAAACTTAAATTCTAAATGTAATCTTCGAGATTTCGTATGTAATAATTAATATTTTCATTAATTTTTAATGAAAAAGATACAAATCTGACAATCAAATGTGTGAATGACATTCATAATCACAACCAAATTACATCTTATTCATCAACACATATTCAATAATAATAAAGTTATATGAAGCATGATACAATATTATACCATTAAAATTTTCGCTTTAACGAAAAAATGTCGTTATGTATAGATTATCCGCCAATTTCTGAACACCTTGTATATAGGAAATCAAAAATAAAGATTTCTAATTGTCCGACTCCTCTGTTGTCATCGTCTATCGTCATCTATTATAAACATAATGATTAATCAAAAGATCGCATATAATAAAGCTGAAAATTATAGAATAATAATAAAGACGTATGAAGCATTGAACAATATTATACCATTAAGATTTTCTGAACACCCTGTATATATTAAATCAAGAAGAAAGACTTAAAGGGAAGGATATATTAATACATTATGGAGGAAACTTATGATAATGTTAAATAATTCTAACGTATAGTGTAATATCACAAGGAAAAAAGAATAAATTCTATGAAAAAGACGTAATGGATAAGTTGAATTGTTTATCTTGATTCATATCATAACTCGGTAATGGAAAATTCAACATTGAATTCTTTAGAATTAAAAGTAAAATATAGAAAATAGTTTTATTCTAATACAAAGAAAACACAGGAAAAATTCTCTTAAAGAATCGAACAATCAAAAAAATTAGAAGCAGAGGTTCATAAAGAATTGGCGTTAAGATTAGAAAGCGGTTATCAAAGAATTTTTTAAGTTAAGTTTTCAATTAGCTCACACCTCTCCGCAAAAAGTAAAAAACTTTACAATTAAATGTGATGTACTCTCCTAAGTTTCTCCGCTAGGTGTTTAACTCCATTATATTTTTAGTACCAACCTAAATCTGGTGATTTTTCTTCTCCCAGATTTAAGTTGGCATAATATTCTTATTACATCAGAGCGTGACGTCACAGCAAGGGTATGAGGAGCTACTTCCGCTCTACAACTGGCATTAATTAACTCAAGACCCTTTGAAACTCTATATAAATTACGATGATTCCAAGAAAAAAGTGAGAATGAATCATAACTTTTCATAATTAATCGAGTAAGAATATTATGTTTCACCGCTTATCAAATGTAATGCTTGAATGCTTAAGCATTTAATGTATGTGCTTAAAACAGATTCAACGATAATGAGAAAAATAATAAATAATAGTAGTGAAGGTGTTGACCATCAAAAGAGATGGGAAAGAATAGAAACTGAAAATCTAACGGAAAATGTGACAAAAGCTAAACAAGATTTGAATGAAACTTCAAGAAAGCAAATTAGTGAGATGTCTTTCAACTTGACAAGGTAATAAGGACTGTCTGTGAGTGCAAACTACGACAGATTTGTGGATGTAACTACATTTACAGCAAAAAAAACTCTTAGAGGATATCAGGAAGACTGTATTTCTACTGTGTATAACAAAATCAATATTTCATGATTCTGACTTAAATGAACATAATGATGATAATAAATGAACGAGGAAACGCTTTGACAAGCATCTTGAATTTGTTAATCATCTTGGACGGATATGTCTTCGGTTGTTAGCTAAGCCGAATCTAACACAGGACCTTCAAGACATCCTCCATTTTAAAATTGAATAAAGTAGTCTGTAGCAAGAAACTATACCCTATATAACTATGTAACGAAGACTTTGAAAGATGCCTCAAAACATCTGTGGCCATTGTGAACTATGTATTGAGAGAAGAAGAACTGATAAATAAATTAATACAAATCGGGCATCATACATTATTTATTATTTGCTATCATACAGAGATTTTGGGTAACTAAATGAGCATACAGAAACGACTTAGTTCTTACAAATAGCAGCAGCAGTTCAAAATGCAAGGATTGGGAACACTGATAAAAAATCTCGATAATTACTTAAAAGCTTTAGGAGAATATTTTTGCAAATGGAGACTAACACCTAATTGAATAATAAAATGGCATCCACGAGATTCCAAGTGACTTTTAAGAACATAATGCTGCAATACCAAGATTTCCCAAAACATAAAGCTTTAGAATTGATATAAACAATAAAAAGTGTGACGTCAAAGTTTGAAAATTATAGTTGAGAATATAATATACGTGGGTGTATACAAAATTTTTAATGATAGATCATCCATACATACAAATGCTTTCAGAAGATTTGATAATGTTTTAACAAGACTTGATCTGTTTCCAAAAAATTTGAAATGTTTCCGAAAGCATATCAATGCTTTGATTCCAGAAGACTCAATATTGCTTTTAAAAAACTTGAAAGGCTTTGGAAGGTTTAATACTGCTTCTGGAAAACTTGATATTGTTTCCAGAAGACTTGATATTGCTTCCAGAAGACTTGATATTGCTTCCAGAAGATTTAACATTACTTCCAAAAGACTTGAAATACTTCCAAGAAATATGATACTGCTTCTAGAAGACTTGAAACACTTCCAAGAAATTCAATACTGCTTCTAGAAGAGTTAATATTGTTTCCAGAACATTTGACATAGCTTCCAGAAGACTTGAAACTGCTTCTGGAAAGCTTCAAATTCTGCCAGAAGACATGTTGCTGCTTCTAAAAGACTTGATACTACATCTAAGACTTGATATTGCTTTTAAAAGATTTAAAACGCCTCCAGAACACTTGAAATGCTACCACGAGACTTGATACTGCTTCTAGAAGGCTTGAAATACTGCCAGAAAAGTTGATGTCGCTTGTATAAGATTTCATCTGCTTCCAAAAAACTTGACACTGCTTTTAGAAGACTTGATATTGTTTGTAAAACTGTTGGCAGAAAATGTTTTCATCGCAATAAAAACTATTGAACGAAATGCAAAATCTTGAGAAGTAGTCTAGCAGAAAACATTTTTATTGCAAAAGGCAAAAAACTGTTAATAAAATGTGATATTGCTACCAAAACACCAAAATAATAAGTATTTTTTGGGTAAAATCTTCATGTCAGAAGTTTAAAAAGTACCTATTAAAGACTGGATACTGCTTGTAAAACTGTAAATACTGCTGATAGAAAACATTTTGTTTTCCATTTCAGTTTTTTCAGCACCTATGTTGAGAATTACTGTCCTTAATACTTAGAGCAAGACATTTTCACTTAAAAAATATCTAGAGACTTGGTGGTAAGATGACCTCTACGAAAATCCAACGTAGCATCATACAGAAATTCTGCGGCTCTAACTGAACCACTAAAATTTCCTGTTGAAGTATGTTTATTCTATTGAAAAGTTCTAGACCATATATTCAGAAAATTGCTGATGTTAAGAGTAACAAAAATATTAGAATGCTATTAATTCACGTATCTTTAAACCAACTGATATACCATACTCAAGATTTAAAAGGATTTTTTACTTTGCCGCTACTTTACTTATGATTCTGAGATAGGTGATGTACCAGACAAGAAGCCTGTAGCGATACTCTCTACAAATTGGAGATTATCGAACTATGAAGACATTCTATTCAGTCAATTATTAGATCCTATAGTTACGCGATGAAGAATTTCTTTGATGATAAGCCTGTACCTCGTGAATGATTAGCCAAATTAGATATGTTATTTTAGATTTTAGTTGTACTTCCTAATTACAACAAATCCTGCAAAGAAAATGAAGGAAAGTTCTCAATGGACGACTCAAAAGGAAGACTTAGATCTCCAACTATACTTGTTTTGAGTAAAAATACATTTTAAGTAAGAGAGAAATTCTTTAATAATGTATCCATATAGAGGAAGAATTAAAATAAATAAATCACTTGATTGTGAATTTTTTTATGAAGTTTGATTAATTTCAGTTTTTTACTTATTTCGAATTCATTTTACTTTAAAAAAACAATTTATTTAATAAATCATCGCAAATTTAAAAACAATCATTTTATTCCACTTTATCCATCAGATTTTAAAAATCTCGCAAAAAATTTAAATAAATAATCTTCATATCTTGATTAAAAAAATCCTGTACATAAATAAAACAATAAAAAAACGTGACATTAATAAAATAAATTTTAAAAACAAAAATGACTCAGACAAATGCAATTTTCTATAACAATGGCACTATACCTTGGATATAATGAGCCCTCAAAAGATCTGAAAATCGGTTCTTAAAGAATTCGAAAAAATGACTTAAATTTTTTATTTATTTTTTTGTTATTTTGAGATGCATAAAATAAATATTCTTATTGTTAGAGTTTTAGAATAATATTATTAAGATTGTTTAGTCTAACGTTTAGCAGTTCGAGCGAAGACTCGAAGACTTAAGCTGTTTCTTATTGAATTATTTATTTTTCTTAATTAAATGTTTGGGCATTCATAATCAAGTTTTTTAGGTAAGGATTTTTTTGTAAACAATTCTCACAAAGACGGGCTTGAGACTTCCAAACAAGAGAATTGATTAGAGAGTCGTCGATTTGTTATATAAGAAATGATATAACTTTGTATATTGGATTTAAGTTAATAATAAAGTCTTTAAAATACAAAATCAAGAAGATTTTTTTGTTAACAAAGAAAGAATAAAACATTTATTATTCGACAACGTTTCAGTTTTCGCATCATCACTGCCGTCATCTCGTTCGCAAGTCTCTTTATACAGGACTGGACCAGCAACTTCGTCATCAATTTACACTTCACATTGGAAATGCAAGAAGATAAAACTATAAACTTTTGGGATTTAAAATTGAAATACAATGAGGACGGAAACCTTAATTATGATATTTACACGACCCCAACAATGATATCTACAATCATACACTGTGAATCTGCACATTCAGTGAATCAAAAACTTTAAAATTTTAGATATTTAATAAATACAGCAACATACCCTTTATCTGAGGAGAATAAAATAAGGGTTTTATTACATTAAAACATAAGCATGTCAAAATGGATTTCCGTTTTGTATCATTGACAAGTTGATTTATAGAAGATGAGAAAGACTGATCCTTTATACCCAAAACCGGATACATTTGTGATAAGTATGACATCTCACTCGCTTTCTCAAATAAAACAAATCTACTAAATATTTGTTCAAGTTATCATGAAGAAAAAAATAAAAAAAAAACATTTTGAACTAGAACGGAGGTTACACAGGTTACAACGAGGTTATTTTGACTGCGATGTTTGTTATATTGGTAAAAAAACTGCTTTTTAACCATGGACAGGAAACAGAATATAATATTAATTTTGAAGGCGTGACACTTTTACATAGATGTAATACAGGTTTGAAATTTGACTTGCATGAAATACTCGAAATTTATAAACGTAAATTATATAATAAAGGCCAATTGTTTAATGAACAGTTAGAAATAGATTATAACCTTAAATAAATTGAAATTGTAATGTCCGACTTTGGCTGAAGGTGGGCAATCAGCCCGAAACTAGTCCTATATTATCTATATTGCTATACAGATACTATTTGTTTTGTCCATTAGCATTTGCCTCGATAGTTAATAATGAAACTGTAACGAATTACTATTTGTCAAACAGATAAGCACTAAACACGTGGAAGAGTTGATGAACTGCTACCAAAAGGCTCTGGAAAATGTGATAGTGCTTCTAAACGATTTGAACTGTTTTTAGAAGATATACCACCGCCACTGGAAGAGTTGATATTGCTTCTAGGAAGCTTTATATTGTTTGTAGAAGACTTTAAATGCTTCTAGAAGACTTGCAAAGTTTCCAAAATACTCGATACAATAAAACTTGATGTTGCTTCCAAAAGACTTATATTGCTTCCAGAAGACTTGAAATATTTCCAAAAAACTTGTGGAAGGCTTGAAATGTTTTCAGAACACTAAAATTACTTCCTACACAGAATTGTTGGTTTTATTTGGATTAAAATTATCATCTTCAATTATTTCTTTTCTAATTTTAATGTACTATTAAGCTTATTCTTCCCAATTCAGTGCCAGCACCTTGATTATTACCAAGTTTTTATGCCTTTTTAAAACCTAACATGTTTCGAAGAGTGAAAAACCCCAAATGTTGAAGACATCCTCTCAACAGAAACTAATTAACAAGCTGCACATAAGAATCGTTTTATTATTGGCAATATCTTTTCTCTACTTTGCCAGTAATGTGTTCTTGTGATACCTACCATTGTAAAGCACTTACATTACTAAGGCTACACAGGCTGTTTTTAAATTGATGCGAAAAGTAATTTTTATTAAAAAATCTACTCTGGAAGAATTAAAATAAATGAAATTACATGTTATTAATTAAATATTAAAGAGTGATTACATGTTATTAAATGCTTCCGAATGTCTTGAAACTGCTTCTAGAAGACTTGAAATGCTCACAGAATCCTAGAGGAAAACATTTTCATCGTTAAAAAACAGATACTAGATAAAGCATTTGAGTTTACTCCGAAAATATTTAATATTATTTTTTTTATCTTGACGTAAATAGTTCAAAAACTGTCAAAGACTAAATGCTGCTGCAAAATACTAAGATAGAAGATTATATTTGATAGAGACAGTTTCGGAACTGTTAAGTGCGTCCAAAAGACTTAAAATACTTCAAAATATCTTGAAGCTACTTCTAGAAGACTGTTGGTCGCTGTTTTGTAAGGGTGCGCTAAAGATTTCAATTACTTCCTGAAAACCTAATGTTGCCTTAGGAAAACTTTAACTGTTCTTCTAAAACTTGGTATTGTTTCCAAAAAACTTGATCCTGCCATAAGACTAGAAATGCTTCTAAAAGATTTGATACTGCTTCCGAAAAACTACTTGTAGAACACATGAAATGCTTCCAAAAGACTTAAACTATGTCCAAAAGACTTGTAATGTTTCAGAAAATTTGATACTGTTTCTAAAGGATTTAATATTGCGCGTAGAAAACTTGAACATTCATTGCAATATTTATATAAAAAAATAAGGTTTCCTGCTTTTTTAACACCTACCATGTTTCGTAAAAGAGTGAACAAACTGCACATAGTAGCAAGTATAGTAAATAAAATCACTTTAATACTAGCAGCACCTTTTCTCTCTCCTCAGCAATCTGTTTTTGTGATACCTACCATTTTTAGATTTTTTGTAATAAAAAAAATTGATCTAATCGAACATTGTTTCAGAAAACCTGATATTGCCTTTGCAAAACTTGAAATATTTTAAAAACCCTGATGCTGTTTCTAGAAGACATGAAATGCTTCCAAAAGACTTGATATTGCTTCTAGAAGACTTGAAATTCTTCCAAATGACTTGATAGTACATATAGAAGAGTTAAAATGCTTTCAAAAGACTTGAAATGTTTCCAAAAACCTGGATATCGATTCTAGAAGACTTACGCTAAGAATTCTAGAAGTGATACTGTATCTAAAAGACTTGATACTGCTTCTAGAAGACTTGAAATGCTTTCAGAAGACTTAAAATGTTTCCAAAAGCCTTGATATTGATTCTAGAAGGCTTGATACTGCATCTAAAAGACTTGAAATATTTAAAAACCCTTGATTGCTTCAAGAAGACTTACACTAAGAATTCTAGAAGTGATACTGTATGCAGAAGACTTAATACTGCTTCTAAAAGATTAGAAATGCTTTCAGAAGACTTAAAATGTTTCCAAAAGCCCTGATATTGATTCTAGAAGACTTGAAATGCTTTCAGAAGACTTGAAATGTTTCCAAAAGCCTTGATATTGATTCTAGAAGGCTTGATACTGCATCTAAAAGACTTGAAATACTTCGAAAAGCCTTGATTGCTTCAAGAAGACTTACACTAAGAATTCTAGAAGTGATACTGTATGCAGAAGACTTAATACTGCTTCTAAAAGACTAGAAATGCTTTCAGAAGACTTAAAATGTTTCCAAAAACCCTGATATTGATTCTAGAAGACTTGATACTGCTTCTAGAAGACTTGAAATGCTTTCAGAAGACTTGAAATGTTTCCAAAAGCCTTGATATTGATTCTAGAAGGCTTGATACTGCATCTAAAAGACTTGAAATACTTCGAAAAGCCTTGATTGCTTCAAGAAGACTTACACTAAGAATTCTAGAAGTGATACTGTATGCAGAAGACTTAATACTGCTTCTAAAAGACTAGAAATGCTTTCAGAAGACTTAAAATGTTTCCAAAAACCCTGATATTGATTCTAGAAGACTTGATACTGCTTCTAGAAGACTTGAAATGCTTTCAGAAGACTTGAAATGTTTCCAAAAGCCTTGATATTGATTCTAGAAGGCTTGATACTGCATCTAAAAGACTTGAAATACTTCGAAAAGCCTTGATTGCTTCAAGAAGACTTACACTAAGAATTCTAGAAGTGATATTGTATGCAGAAGACTTAATACTGCTTCTAAAAAACTAGAAATGCTTTCAGAAGACTTAAAATGTTTCTAAAAGCCCTGATATTGATTCTAGAAGACTTGATACTGCTTCTAGAAGACTTGAAATGCTTTCAGAAGACTTGAAATGTTTCCCAAAAGCCTTGATATTGATTCTAGAAGGCTTGATACTGCATCTAAAAGACTTGAAATACTTCGAAAAGCCTTGATTGCTTCAAGAAGACTTAATACTGCTTCTAAAAGACTAGAAATGCTTTCAGAAGACTTAAAATGTTTCCAAAAGCCCTGATATTGATTCTAGAAGACTTGATACTGCTTCTAGAAGACTTGAAATGCTTGCAGAAGACTTGAAATGTTTCTAAAAGCCTTGATATTAATTCTAGAAGGCTTGATATTGCATCTAAAAGACATGAAATACTTAAAAAGCCTTGATTGCTTCAAGAAGACTTACACTAAGAATTCTAGAAGTGATATTGTATGCAGAAGACTTAATACTGCTTCTAAAAAACTAGAAATGCTTTCAGAAGACTTAAAATGTTTCCAAAAGCCCTGATATTGATTCTAGAAGACTTGATACTGCTTCTAGAAGACTTGAAATGCTTTCAGAAGACTTGAAATGTTTCCCAAAAGCCTTGATATTGATTCTAGAAGGCTTGATACTGCATCTAAAAGACTTGAAATACTTCGAAAAGCCTTGATTGCTTCAAGAAGACTTAATACTGCTTCTAAAAGACTAGAAATGCTTTCAGAAGACTTAAAATGTTTCCAAAAGCCCTGATATTGATTCTAGAAGACTTGATACTGCTTCTAGAAGGCTTGAAATGCTTTCAGAAGACTTGAAATGTTTCTAAAAGCCTTGATATTGATTCTAGAAGGCTTGATATTGCATCTAAAAGACATGAAATACTTAAAAAGCCTTGATTGCTTCAAGAAGACTTAATACTGCTTCTAAAAGACTAGAAATGCTTTCAGAAGACTTAAAATGTTTCCAAAAGCCCTGATATTGATTTTAGAAGACTTGATACTGCTTCTAGAAGACTTGAAATGCTTTCAGAAGACTTGAAATGTTTCTAAAAGCCTTGATATTGATTCTAGAAGGCTTGATATTGCATCTAAAAGACATGAAATACTTAAAAAGCCTTGATTGCTTCAAGAAGACTTAATACTGCTTCTAAAAGACTAGAAATGCTTTCAGAAAACTTAAAATGTTTCCAAAAGCCCTGATATTGATTTTAGAAGACTTGATACTGCTTCTAGAAGACTTGAAATGCTTTCAGAAGACTTGAAATGTTTCTAAAAGCCTTGATATTGATTCTAGAAGGCTTGATATTGCATCTAAAAGACATGAAATACTTAAAAAGCCTTGATTGTTTCAAGAAGACTTAATACTGCTTCTAAAAGACTAGAAATGCTTTCAGAAGACTTAAAATGTTTCCAAAAGCCCTGATATTGATTCTAGAAGACTTGATACTGCTTCTAGAAGACTTGAAATGCTTTCAGAAGACTTGAAATGTTTCTAAAAGCCTTGATATTGATTCTAGAAGGCTTGATATTGCATCTAAAAGACTTGAAATACTTCCAAAAGCCTTGATTGCTTCAAGAAGAGTTACACTAAGAATTCTAGAAGTGATACTGTATGCAGCAGACTTAATACTGCTTCTAAAAGACTAGAAATGCTTTCAGAAGACTTAAAATGTTTCCGAAAACCCTGATATTGATTCTAGAAGACTTGATACTGCTTCTAGAAGACTTGAAATGCTTTCAGAAGACTTGAAATGTTACCAAAAGCCTTGATATTAATTCTAGAAGGCTTGATATTGCATCTAAAAGACATGAAATACTTAAAACGCCTTGATTGCTTCAAGAAGACTTACACTAAGAATTCTAGAAGTGATACTGTATGCAGAAGACTTAATACTGTTTCTAAAAGACTAGAAATGCTTTCAGAAGACTTAAAGTATTTCCAAAAGCCCTGATATTGATTCTAGAAGACTTGATACTGCTTCTAGAAGACTTGAAATGTTTCTAAAAGCCTTGATATTAATTCTAGAAGGCTTGATATTGCATCTAAAAGACATGAAATACTTAAAAAGCCTTGATTGCTTCAAGAAGACTTACACTAAGAATTCTAGAAGTGATACTGTATGCAGAAGACTTAATACTGCTTCTAAAAGACTAGAAATGCATTCAGAAGACTTAAAATGTTTCCAAAAGCCCTGATATTGATTCTAGAAGACTTGATACTGCTTCTAGAAGACTTGAAATGCTTTCAGAAGACTTGAAATGTTTCTAAAAGCCTTGATATTGATTCTAGAAGGCTTGATATTGCATCTAAAAGACTTGAAATACTTCCAAAAGCCTTGATAAGTCTTCAAGGCTCTAAGAATTCTAGAAGTGATACTGTATCCAGAAGACTTAATACTGCTTCTAAAAGACTAGAAATGCTTTCAGAAGACTTAAAATGTTTCCAAAAGGCCTGATATTGATTCTAGAAGACTTGATACTGCTCCTAGAAGACTTGAAATGTTTCCAAAAGCCTTAATTGTTTCTAGAAGACTTACACTAAAAATTCTAGAAGTGATACTGTATCTAGAAGACTTGATACTGCTTCTAGAAGGCTTGAATTGCTTTCAGAATACTTGAAATGTTTCCAAAAACCTTGATATTGATTCTAGAAGGCTTGATACTGCATCTAAAAGACTTTAAATGTTTCCAAAAGCCTTAATTGTTTCTAGAAGACTTACACCAAGAATTATGGAAGTGATACTGTATCTAGAAGAATTGATACCGCTTCTAGAAGACTTGAAATGTTTCCAAAAGCCTTGATATTGATTCTAAAAGATTTGATACTGCACCTAGAAGACTTTAAATGCTTCCAAAAGCCGTGATATTGTTTCTAAAAGTCTTACACTAAGAATTCTAGAAGTGATTCTGTATCCAGTAGACTTGATACTGCTTCTAGAAGACTTGAATTGCTTTCAGAATACTTGAAATGTTTCCAAAACCTTGATATTGATTCTAGAAGACTTGATACTGCTCCTAGAAGACATGAAATGTTTCCAAAAGCCTTAATTGTTTCTAGAAGACTTACACTAAAAATTCTAGAAGTGATACTGTATCTAGAAGACTTGATACTGCTTCTAGAAGGCTTGAATTGCTTTCAGAATACTTGAAATGTTTCCAAAAACCTTGATATTGATTCTAGAAAGCTTGATACTGCATCTAAAAGACTTTAAATGTTTCCAAAAGCCTTAATTGTTTCTAGAAGACTTACACCAAGAATTATAGAAGCGATACTGTATCTAGAAGGATTGATACCGCTTCTAGAAGACTTGAAATGCTTTTAGAAGACTTGAAATGTTTCCAAAAGCCTTGATATTGATTCTAAAAGATTTGATACTGCACCTAGAAGACTTTAAATGCTTCCAAAAGCCGTGATATTGTTTCTAAAAGTCTTACACTAAGAATTCTAAAAGTGATACTGTATCTAGAAGACTTGATACTGCTTCTAGAAGACTAGAAATGCTTTTAGAAGACTTATACTAAGAATTCTAGAAGTGATACTGTATCTAGAAGACTTGATACTGCCTCTAGAAGACTTGAAATGCTTTCAGAAAATTTGATAGTAAAAATGCTGGCATAATTCATTTTTATAGCAAAAAAACAGATACTAGTGATAAATCATTTGGCTTTGCTTCAAAAATATTAAATATTATTGAACAAATACAAAATCTTTTCATAAGTAGTCCAAAAATTGGTAATTAAAGACTAAATGAAAACAGGTAAAGGTTTATTATAAACAAATTTAATTAGATTATGTTTGATAGAGATAGTTTCAGAACTATTAAGACTATAAGACTATTAAGTAAGGTCGCATAACGGGGTAATAAAAAAATAAATCATATTGAGTATCTTCAGAGATAGATATTTTAAAAATTTGTATTTAAATTAAAAGAATCTTATTAAATTTATTAATAATAATAAAATTTTATAAGTACACAATATCAAGTCAGCTGTGTTATTACATCACTCGGTTTAAAAAAAAAGAATGTCATAAATTTATCAAAATTTAATTGAAATTATTGAGTAAAAAAATGTTGATTAAACTTTGTTAAAGTATAGAAAAACGAAAGAAAGAGAGAGAAAGATAGAAAAGACGTAATGATCGTGTGGAAATATTTAAAATTCCATAGTTGGTCGCCGTTTTGTAAGAGTATGCGTTTATCAGTGTGAGTGAGTAACGTGTGTGAGTGTGTACGAGACATAACGCCACAAAATGGCGGGGACAACAGCTGTGAGATGCCGGCATTCAAAAATTCCCATTAAAACCAAACAAGCCTCGATTCAACACCAACAACGCTCTCAATTCAAAAAACTAATAATAAAGAAATTGTTTACAAGCTTTTTTTTATTTATCTTAATAATAATAAAGTTTTCGAAGAAACCACGCGGCGAAGAAAGTTAAAAAATATATCCGCTTACCTGTTAACGTTAGCCGGACTGTCCCTCTCCGTGTGTTGTAGTACCTCTACCGCGCCCCTGTCTTCATAAATAGACATAATCTCGCGGGCAGCGCGGCACCGAAAACGTCCCCCTCGTTTACAATTCGGGACACGATTCGATTTGAACGAGTTCAAAGAAATTTTTTCCGCGCGATCGGAAATTTCAAATTCTTCAACGACGCTTTTTTTCCGAAAAAAATTCAATTAGAAGTTAACGTGCGCGCCGCCGAACACGAACATACGCCACCGAATAGCAGCGGTTTTCTGGCGGGAAACAGCTGAGACCCAGACCGGGGCCGTTTTACTCTCCGTGTGTTCATACGCCGAATGAATCCGATCATTTCCCTCACTCGTTTTTAATCAAATTCAAACAAAACTCACCCAATTATTTAAACATTTATATATTATTAATTAATCATTTAAAAATTGAACTAATTAATTATTAAAAAATCGAAATAATCGCGAAAATATCTCGGTACTATTTATGACGCGGATTAAAGTGGAGTAGTACTTATCAACGTCTGCCAGCTGGCGCTGTAGCCCCTCCTATCGGGTACAAAAGGAAACCGATCGGCGTCATTCCCCCTTCGCCCCGATTTATCCCGGAAACCTCCTCACTTCACCCCACCACATCCCAAAAATAAAACTAAATAAAAAACAAAGTTCGATTTACAACAAACAAAAAAAAATAGGATGTAATAACTCTAAAATATACATAATTGGTACTTTATTTTTACTAAGTTTACGTCTTCGTACTTTTTAAACCTTACACACTGTACTTAAAAAAAATTATATCAATTAAAAGTTGATTTCCCAAAAAAAAATCATTTGAGAACAATTTTACTTAAAAAATATAATAAATACTTCTTCTCGACTTATAACATTCTTATTTACTATTATTTATATCTCTTTTAATGAAAAAAAGCGCCTTTTAATATTTTAATAGAAATGAAAAAAATTGAAATGAAAATAAAAAATTTCTTATTCTTATCTTCGATTTATTTGTTGTTGTTGTTGAAATTGTTCTTGAAACTTAGATAATTAGTAAAACATAGTGAATAATAATGTTTTTCTTTTTCGTTTTAATGAGGCACTATAAGAACTTTTTGATATTTGCTACTTTGAGGTGACGAGACTGCGACGGGTTCATCTTCACTTTCAGCTGTTGAATCAAGTCGAATATTTTTAAAGATGGGCCCACTTTTCCGCCGGTGTATGCTAAAATATCTTCTTTACTCAAATATAGTAACGTTTTTCCGTCCACTTTCTAAAAATAAAATACAAGAAAATCTTAATAATATTTTTAAGATTGATAATTTTTCGTACTACAAATTAATCTAACTGTAAAAGGAAATATAAACTAATGTATTCTATGAATTATGTTAATAGTGGGATAATTAATTTTAACTAATTCCAAGAGAGATTAATAATTATTACAAACTAGATATACAAAACAAGAAGCTTTTTTAGTCTTGAATCATTACAAAAATTTGTCAAGCTAAGAAGAAAACTCATTACGCAATGTTTATTTTCAAACCATCGCATGATTCATTATACTATTCAATAATTTTATCTGCATTCTTTGGAATATTAGCTACAATTTGGGACTACTGAACTGTTTTTATATGACTATGTTCTTCCGGTTAGAGACTTAAACTTATTCTGAGCAATATGCATTTGAGCAGGATCAAAGGAATAATGAAGCTGAGTGTCATCAGCATACATATGCATATTGCACTGATGCAACATACCAAAAAGATTACTTGTATAAATTAAGTAGAGAATTGGGACTAAGATAGATCCTTGCGAAACGCCAGACAACACAACAGCTTCATCAGACCAGTTACCATCAAAAGAAACTCTTTGTCTGCGATTCATTAAGTAATGCTCAAAAAAAGCACAGGAATTGCGCGATAGACCGGAATTCCAAAGAAATGCCAAAAGCGTTCTATGGTGTACCGTATCGAATGCCTTGGAGAAATCAAGCAGAACAAGAACCGTGGTCTTGCCAATATCCCCCCCTCTGATAATAGTATCAATAACCTCCAAAAGTGCAGTAGCGCAACTATAACCCTTCCTGAAACCAGACTGGGTATCAGGTAATATGGAGAAGGTTTCCAAATGTTCCCTTAGTTGACAAGCGACAAATCGTTCTAAAATCTT
Source organism: Onthophagus sagittarius (assembly GCA_036711965.1). Classification (NCBI taxonomy): domain Eukaryota; kingdom Metazoa; phylum Arthropoda; class Insecta; order Coleoptera; family Scarabaeidae; genus Onthophagus; species Onthophagus sagittarius. Next base: position 50,973,779 of record JASERS010000005.1, read on the forward strand.
AGATATTTTAGGCAGGTAATATACTGATCGGTCTTAAATGATTATAATTGGAAGGATTAGTCGTTTTCGGCATCGGTGTAACCAAAGCAACCCTCCAGCAATCCGGAAAAACAGAAAACTCAAGACAAAAGTTGACAATGTGACATATATAAGGCAAGATAACTGGACAACACAGTACCAGCATTTCTGCACTGACACCATCGAAACCAACATGTTTTTATTGAAACCAACATGTCCATAACCTCCTCCTCTGAGGCTAAAGAAAATTCAAGCTTTTCAGTAACCGTAGGGATTACATTTATATTTATTATATTCATTTTTATTCAATAATTTTATCTGCATTCTTTGGAATATTTGCTAGAATTTGGGACTATTGAACTGTTTTTATATGACTATGTTCTTCCGGTTTAAGACTTAAACTGTTGTGATGAATTAAACATTTTATTTTTTATATATCACTGAGGTTAGATAACTTTACTTTCAATTATAACAACAACTTCTCAGTACAAATTCCAATTTCATTGTTATTGATAACACCCTGTTGAATGCTATATTATTTTTTGATCAATTATTTGATTAACGACTGAATTTTGCCGTAGGCAAGGTTGATATTTAAAAGCCGCGTTCTATTGCGACGCAATATGTGGATAAATCTTAAGTTATACAACACAATAATTGGTAATAATTACAAACAATAAATGTTACAAAAAGTGCCCATTATGTATGGAATTACAAGTAGGAAAATGAAAAAAAAAAAATGTTATTATGGAAGATATTACATCTTTCAGCAAATTAGTAGAAATAATAACAAAAACTAAAATTTAATGTACAAAGGAAAGAATCATTAAAGTACATAGACGCCCTATATGCGGATGTTCTACAAATTTTTCAACACCTGCAAAGCATCCAGACAACGTACAAATATTTCCAAAAGACTTGATACTGCTTCTACAAGACTTGATCTGCTTCCAGAAAACTTGATATTGCTTTTAAAAGATTTGAAATACTTCCAAAAAACTTCTCATGCTTCCATAAAACTTGAAGTGCTTCTAGAAAATTTGATACTGCTTTCAAAAAACTTGATACTGCTTCTAAATTACTTGACATAGGTTTCAAAAGATTTGAAATGCTTCCAGAAGACTTGAGATGCTTTCAGAAGACTTGAAATGTTTCCAGAAGCATTAAAATGTTTCCAGAAGCCATGTAATGCTTCAGAAGACTTGTTACTGCTTCTAGAAGACTTGAAATGCTTTCAGAATAGTTGAAATGTTTCCAAAAGCCTTGATATTGATTCTAGAAGACTTGATACTGCACCTAGAAGACTTGAAATGCTTCCAAAAGCCTTGATATTGTTTCTAGAAGGCTTGATTTTGCATCTAAAAGACTTGAAATACTTCCAAAAGCCTTGATTGTTTCTAGAAGACTTACATTAAGAATTCTAGAGGTGATACTGTACTTAGAAGACTTGATTCTGCTTCTAGAAGACTTAAAATGCTTTCAAAACACTTGAAATGTTTCCAAAAACCTTGATATCGATTGTAGAAGACTTACACTAAGAATTCTAGAAATGGTACTGTATCTAGAAAACTTGATACTGCTTCTAGAAGACTTGAATTGCTTTCAGAATACTTGAAATGTTTCCAAAAACCCTTGATATTGATTCTAGAAGACTTGATACTGCACCTAGAAGACTTGAAATACTTCCAAAAGCCTTGATTGCTTCAAAAAGATTTACACTAAGAATTCTAGAAGTGATACTGTATACAGAAGACTTAATACTGCTTCTAAAAGACTAGAAATGCTTTCAGAAGATTTAAAATGTTTCCAAAAGCCTTGATATTGATTCTAGAAGGCTTGATACTGCACCTAGAAGATTTGAAATGTTTCCAAAAGCCTTGATATTGATTCTAGAAGACTTGATACTGCACCTAGAAGACTTGAAATGCTTCCAAAAGCCTTGATATTGTTTCTAGAAGGCTTGATTTTGCATCTAAAAGACTTGAAATACTTCCAAAAGCCTTGATTGTTTCTAGAAGACTTACATTAAGAATTCTAGAGGTGATACTGTACTTAGAAGACTTGATTCTGCTTCTAGAAGACTTAAAATGCTTTCAAAACACTTGAAATGTTTCCAAAAACCTTGATATCGATTGTAGAAGACTTACACTAAGAATTCTAGAAATGGTACTGTATCTAGAAAACTTGATACTGCTTCTAGAAGACTTGAATTGCTTTCAGAATACTTGAAATGTTTCCAAAAACCCTTGATATTGATTCTAGAAGACTTGATACTGCACCTAGAAGACTTGAAATACTTCCAAAAGCCTTGATTGCTTCAAAAAGATTTACACTAAGAATTCTAGAAGTGATACTGTATACAGAAGACTTAATACTGCTTCTAAAAGACTAGAAATGCTTTCAGAAGATTTAAAATGTTTCCAAAAGCCTTGATATTGATTCTAGAAGGCTTGATACTGCACCTAGAAGATTTGAAATGTTTCCAAAAGCCTTGATATTGATTCTAGAAGACTTGATACTGCACCTAGAAGACTTGAAATGCTTCCAAAAGCCTTGATATTGTTTCTAGAAGGCTTGATTTTGCATCTAAAAGACTTGAAATACTTCCAAAAGCCTTGATTGTTTCTAGAAGACTTACATTAAGAATTCTAGAGGTGATACTGTACTTAGAAGACTTGATTCTGCTTCTAGAAGACTTAAAATGCTTTCAAAACACTTGAAATGTTTCCAAAAACCTTGATATCGATTGTAGAAGACTTACACTAAGAATTCTAGAAATGGTACTGTATCTAGAAAACTTGATACTGCTTCTAGAAGACTTGAATTGCTTTCAGAATACTTGAAATGTTTCCAAAAACCCTTGATATTGATTCTAGAAGACTTGATACTGCACCTAGAAGACTTGAAATACTTCCAAAAGCCTTGATTGCTTCAAAAAGATTTACACTAAGAATTCTAGAAGTGATACTGTATACAGAAGACTTAATACTGCTTCTAAAAGACTAGAAATGCTTTCAGAAGATTTAAAATGTTTCCAAAAGCCTTGATATTGATTCTAGAAGGCTTGATACTGCACCTAGAAGATTTGAAATGTTTCCAAAAGCCTTAATTGTTTCTAGAAGACTTACACTAAAAATTCTAGAAGTGATACTGTATCTAGAAGACTTGATACTGCTTCTAGAAGACTTGGATTGCTTTCAGAATACTTGAAATGTTTCCAAAAACCTTGATATTGATTCTAGAAGACTTGATACTGCACCTAGAAGACTTGAAATGCTTTCAGAATACCTGAAATGTTTCCAAAAGCCTTGACATTGCTTCTAGAAGACTTGATACTGCACCTAGAAGACTTCAAATGCTTCCAGAAGCCATGATATTGTTTCTAGAAGACTTACACTAAGAATTATAGAAGTGATACTGTATCTAGAAGACTTGATACTGCTTCTAGAAGACTTGGATTGCTTTCAGAATACTTGAAATGTTTCCAAAAACCTTGATATTGATTCTAGAAAGCTTGATACTGCACCTAGAAAACTTGAAATGTTTCCAAAAGCCTTAATTGTTTCTAGAAGACTTACACTAAAGATTCTAGAAGTGATACTGTATCTAGTAGACTTGATACTGCTTCTAGAAGGCTTGAATTGCTTTCAGAATACTTGAAATGTTTCCAAAAACCTTGATATTGATTCTAGAAGAATTGATACTGCACCTAGAAGACTTAAAATGCTTTCAGAATACCTGAAATGTATCCAAAAGCCTTGACATTGCTTCTAGAAGACTTGATACTGCACCTAGAAGACTTCAAATGCTTCCAGAAGCCATGATATTGTTTCTAGAAGACTTACACTAAGAATTCTAGAAGTGATACTGTATCTAGAAGACTTGATACTGCTTCTATAAGACTTGGATTGCTTTCAGAATACTTGAAATGTTTCCAAAAACCTTGATATTGATTCTAGAAAGCTTGATACTGCACCTAGAAGACTTGAAATGCTTTCAGAATACCTGAAATGTTTCCAAAAGCCTTGACATTGCTTCTAGAAGACTTGATACTGTACCTAGAAGACTTCAAATGCTTCCAAAAACCTTGACATTGCTTCTAGAAGACTTGATACTGCACCTAGAAGACTTCAAATGCTTCCAGAAGCCATGATATTGTTTCTAGAAGACTTACACTAAAAATTCTAGAAGTGATACTGTATCTAGAAGACTTGATACTGCTTCTAGAAGACTTGAAATGTTTCCAAAAGCCTTGATATTGATTCTAAAAGATTTGATACTGCACCTAGAAGACTTCAAATGCTTCCAAAAGCCGTGATATTGTTTCTAAAAGTCTTACACTAAGAATTCTAGAAGTGATACTGTATCCAGAAGACTTGAAATATTTCCAAAAGCCTTGATATTGATTCTAAAAGACTTGATACTGCACCTAGAAGACTTGAAATGCTTTCAGAATACCTGAAATGTTTCCGAAAGCCTTGACATTGCTTCTAGAAGACTTGATACTGTACCTAGAAGACTTCAAATGCTTCCAGAAGCCATGATATTGTTTCTAGAAGACTTACACCAAGAATTATAGAAGTGATACTGTATCTAGAAGAATTGATACCGCTTCTAGAAGACTTGAAATGTTTCCAAAAGCCTTGATATTGATTCTAAAAGATTTGATACTGCACCTAGAAGACTTCAAATGCTTCCAAAAGCCGTGATATTGTTTCTAAAAGTCTTACACTAAGAATTCTAGAAGTGATACTGTATCCAGAAGACTTGAAATATTTCCAAAAGCCTTGATATTGATTCTAAAAGACTTGATACTGCACCTAGAAGACTTAAAATACTTTCAGAAAATTTAATATTGCCTCTGGAAGACTTGAAATGCTTTCAACACCTTTGATATTGATTTTGGAAGAGTTGGTACTACATCTAGAAGACTTGAAATACTGTCAAGATTTGATACTGCATCTAGAAAACTTGAAATGGTTTCAAAAGACTTGATATTGTCTCCAGAAGACTTAACAATTTCCAGAAAACTTCAGTTTCACAAAACTTCATTCCGCTTCTAGAAAACTTGATGCTGTATCTAGAAGACTTGAAATGTTTTCAAAAAACTTGACGTTGTTTCCAGAAGACTTAAAACATTTCTAGAAGACTTGTAATCCTTTAAAAGACTTAACTTTGCTTCTAGAAGACTTGATACTATATTTAGAAGACTTAAAATACTTTCAGAAAACTTGAAATGTTTCTCAAAATGTTTCCAAAAGACTTGAAATACTTTCAAAAAACCTAATGTTGTTTCCAGAAAACTTAATATTTTTTTAGAAGACTTGATATTGTTTCTAGAAAATTTACCATTGCTCTTGAAAGACTTGAAGTGTTTCCAGAAAACTTTATATTGGTTTTAGAAGATTTGAACTGCTTCCAAAAGACTTGATACTGCATCTAGAATACTAAGTTCTGGAAGTACTCTGAAATACTTCCAGAAAACTTAGTATTGATTCTAGAAAACTTGATGTGAAACTTGATGTCTAAAAGATTTGAAACGTTTCCAAAAGATTTGAATTGTTTTTAGAAGATTTACTATTACCCCTGAAAGATGTAAAGCTTCCAGAAAACCTACCTGATATTGCAATACCTGATATTGCTTCTAGAAGATTTGAAATGCTTTCAAAGGTTTTGATATTGCTTCTCAAAGACTTGAAATGATCCCAGAAGAGGATCAGAGGATCATCAGAGGATTGTTAGTGGTTTTATCTGGATTGAATAGCATATACGATATTTTGAATGTTTTTAGACTCAATTCAAGCTTTCTTCATTTGAGTCTCTTCCCAATTCAGGTTTTTCTCAGCACCTTTATAGAACTTTAAATTGAAATACACAAATGAATAAAGTTGTAAGTTAGAATACCAGCTCACACATTTGTAAGATATGTTTGTTATTATCTGGACGTTTCAATTGGAATGTTTTCTCTTCTCAAAACTAAAGTTCTTATTTTGGTGTCTCATCTAATATACTCTTTAATCTTTGGTATAATGGGAAATAAGTGGACTAAGCCCAGAAATAGGTCTTGCGTTGATTTAGTTAGGTCAGAATTACTCGTAATTTTAAATTATAATATAACATGTAAACAGTATAAAAAAATGTTACTGATAAATTATTATTAAAGAAAATTCATTCAACTGAAAAATATGTAAATATAACACAGAATAATAATGAAATTTGAAAAATTTTATTTCCTCTAATTTTTAAATTTCTTTCTTAATATTACATCCAAAAAAGAAAATGTTTTCAGAAGACTTTATATTGCTTCCAGAAAACTTCAAACGTTTCCAAACGACCTGATACTGCTTCTAAAATACTTAATATTACTTGTAAGGAGAGTTGTTGTAATGCTTCAGAACCTAATGCAAGCTATGAAGATTGTGGAATTTCTTGCGATTCGTCAATTTTTGGATGGAATTGTACTTGAGTTTTGATGAATTGGAATCAATTGAGATTGGATCCGAATTAGATTCAGGTTAGATTGAATTTGAATTTTGAGAGGGTTTTGTATTGAATTTCGATAGAGTATTGGAATCAGATTCATTTCGGAATGAAAGTAGGTTGAATTTGAGTTTATCAGATTTGTATTCGGATTGAGTTGAATTGGATTTGGATTAGATTAGGACACGAATGAGTTGGCTTTTGGGTTTAAATTAAATATGTAGTTGGATTTGGATCAGATTGAGTTCTGTTGAATTCTGATAAGGTGTGATTTTGCTGGAATTTAGTTGGTTACGGATTGGATTGATCAAATAACCGGTCTAAATATGGTAGTAAATCAATTGTGATATAATTGTAATTCCTGCATTAGATCAAGTCATAGAAAACTTTGTTTCTTCTAGAAAAAAGGTTTAATTTCTAAAACTTTTATATTTGCCTATATGTTGAGTTTTTTTCAAAATGTTACTGCATGACTGGTTAAAGTAAGATTCTTTTTCCTAGATAATACCAGTAAATAATTTTAATATACAAAAAAAGTGAATAAAAAGTTATTCTTCATTAAATGCTTTCAATGTAGTTTGTATGTTGTTTATAATGAAATGTAATTATGTTAGTAATTTAAATGATAAGTGATCATTTAAATATTTTATGAATTCATATTAAAATTCTTTGTTTAATATTAAATTTAAGTTTAATAATTTAAAAAAATTACCTGTTTACTAAAACTATCGCAATAATTAGCGCAATCATTCACCCTTAAAAATTGCGCGACATCAAAAACATTCCAATCGTCTGGACACAATTCGCTTGATTCGCAAGATCCTCCACTACTATCTATTAATCGAGGTATAAGTTTTGTACTTGTATTATTAGACGTCTGCAAGAAAAAAAAAACATTAATTGAAAAAATTATTTTTCATTTAATTTTTAAAATTTTGATGTTATATTTACGTTAATATAAGAAGTAGCTTTTCTTTCGGCCGGAGGTAAACATCCCAAATTTTCATTGTTACCCGTCGCGGGATCCTGCGGATTCGATTCCACCTCTAAAGGATCTTCTTCTATATCCGCTTCCGATTTTATATCACGATCGGGATCCACGTCCATCGAATCCTCCGATTTTACACTTTTCTGGGAGAGAGCTTTCGGCGATGACGTCTCTTTTATTTTCTTTTTCCTGCCGCGTTTCTTCATACCTAATTGAAATTCTACTTAGCTGCTTTAATATACAAAACACCAACAAAAACGAAATATAGGACAGAAAAGAAGAAGTTTGATGTTATGTTCCAAAAATTTTTACATAAATAAAAATAATTCAATTAATAAAGGTTAATTTTAAGAAAATTAATCAATATAATGATACATTTTTTAAAAAGACAGAATAAAATAAAAAAAAAAACATTAATTATTTTAATAATTTTTATTTAAAAAATAGCAATTTTGTGAGTGTCATTGATTCTCGTCGATATAGGAGACTTTTAATTAATTTATATATAATATGAGAGATTATTTCTACTAATTTATGTAAATTTATGCTTGCCATGATGGTAAATTGTAATCGATCATAATACCTGTTTAGTCTACTTCAGCTTAAACGAATAAAAATACTGTTGATAAAAGTAGGAATACAGTAAAGTTTGGATAGAGTCAGCACGAAGAAAAAACTTGCTGACATAATAATAAATTTTTTAATTTCATCCCCACCCTTATTTTAAGAATGTGTTGTAGTATACACGTTTATGAATGAATGAAATTCAATCTTTTTTTTTGTATAATTCGATAATTATACATTAATTTTGTATAATAAATTATTGACTATAAATATGTTTATTATTTCAGATTATCGTTAATGAACGTGTTATATCTAATTAATTGTACAAAAAAATTACTGAGTCAATGAAATCATGGTTTACAGCTGGCAATATGATGTGTTATAGAAGAAGCTAAAACAACAATAAAGTGTATTAAAACAAAATATTTTCAAATTGAAGATGCGAACAAGATTTGATGAATTGAAGAACAATTAAACCGTTTGTAGACTTAACAGATAAATTTGAAAGTCAATTGGCCTATTTCTAATGTGAGAAAATTTGTTAAAATATTCCAAAAATCAGAAATGACAAATTACATAAAACAAGACAATGGGAAAAAATTAAATTAATTCTAGATTCAGACTAGGTAGAGTACTCTGTTTGTTCTCTGAGAAAAAATCATGTTATTAGAAAAATGTGTACATAAATCAATGGGATTATATATACCATTAATTGAACTGTAATGTTAATATACCATTCATTGAACTTAATAGTTCAATGGAAAGTCAGAAAGTCCTTAAGTTATTTCGAAAGAATCGAAAATGTTTTAAATGATCTACTGTTTAAAACTCCCGAAATCCCAAATTCCAATCTCCATTTTTTCTTTTGGAAAGATTTCAAGCCTTCTGGAAGTAATGTCGAGATCATTAGAAGCAGTATCAAGACTTCCAGGGAGAATATCAACTCTTCTGGAACCAATTCAAGCCTTACGAAGGAATTCCAAATCTTTTAAAAATAGTATCAAGTCTTTCAAAGGTAGTATGGAGTCTTCTGCATGTAGTTCACAAGTCTCCTGGTAGTATGTCAAGTCTTCTAGAAGCATTTTAAGTCATCTGAAAGCATTTCAAATATTTTGGACGCAATATCAAGTCATCTAGATGTAGACCAAATTTTGTAGAAGCAGTATCAAGTTTTCTGAAAGCATTTCAAGTTTTCTGAAAGCATTTCAAGTCTTTTGGAATCGTAACCTAAGTAAAATTAGCTGAAAAATTACCCCATGTTTGGAAATCTAAATTATTAAGCAATAACTTTTTAATAAATCCGCAAATTACGCACTGTAAAGTGTTTAGTGTAAAGTAAGACATAGGCAACATTTAGATAGAAAATATTGCTCTTACAAGACTTAAAATGTTTCCAAAAGACCTGATACTGCTTTTAGAAGACTTGATATTGCTTCCAAAAGATTGAAATGTTTCCAGAAGAGTTGTGATACTTCGGAAGACTCGAACCTGCTTCTAGAAGACATGATATTGATTCCAGAAAACCAGAAATACTTCTAAAGAACTTGATACTGCTTTTAGAAGACTTGATATTATAACCAGAAGATTTGAAATACTTCCAACAGACTTGACATTGCTTCCAGAAGACTTGTAAAATATCCACAAGGCTTGATATCGCTTCTAGAAGACTTGAAATACTTCCAAAAGACCTAATACAGCTTTTAGAAGACTTGAAATGTTTTCAAAGGGTTGTAATGCTTCAGAAGACTACATATTGCCTCCAGAAGACTTGAACTACTTCCAAAAGACTTGATATCGCTTCTAGAAAACTTGAAATACTTCTAACAGACTTGATACTGCTTTTAGAAGACTTCAAAAATTTTCCAAACGAATTGTTATGCTTCAGAAAACTAGATATTGCGTCTAGAAGTCTTGATATACTTCAAAAGGAGACTTGCTTCTAGAAGACTTGATATTGCGTCTAAAAGATTAGAAATACTTCCAAAAAAACTTGACATTGCTTCCAGAAGACTTGAAATATTTAGAAAAGACTGGATATTGATTCGAGAAGACTTGAAAAATATTCACAAGGCTTGTTACTGCTTTTAGAAGACTTAAAACACTTCCAAAAGACTTGAAATATTATCAAAAGAGTTGTAATGCTTCAGAAGACTTGAAATATTTCCAAAAGAGTTGTGATGCTTCGGAAGACTCGATACTGCCTCTAGAAGACTTGATCTTACGTCTAGGAGTCTTGAAATACATCCAAAAGACTTGATATTGCGTCTAGAAGATATGAAATACTTCCAAAAGACTTGACGTTGCTTCCAGAAGACTTGAAATACTTAGAAAAGACTTGATATTGCTTCCAGAAGACTTGAAAAATATCCACAAGGCTTGATGATTGCTTTTAGAAGACTTAAAATATGTCCAAAAGACTTGATATTGCTTCAAAAAAAGTTTAAATATTTCCAAAAGAGTTGTGATGTTTCGGAAAACTCGAAGCTGTTTTTAGAAGACTTGATACTGCGTCTAGAAGTGTTGAAATACTTCCAAAGGACTTGATATTGCTTCTAAAAAACTTGATATTGCGCCTAGAAGAATTGAAATACTTCCAAAGCACTTGATACTGCTTCTAGAAGACTTGGTATTAGTTATAAAACTGGTACAGAAAATTTGTTCATCCCATTAAAGACTAAATACTGCTGGTAGAGAACATTTTTATTGCAAAAGACAAGAAACTGTTAATAAAATTAACAGCGAGGTCTGTGGTGGCAGTTCCACTGAAAAGAACTACGTAGATTTGATGCTGAGTGACTAAAATGATGATAGCAATCCTGAAGGAAAAAGAAGCGGTGGAGCGAGAGAGGGAGAAGTATACATAGCTCTCCATTGAAAAGAAGGAGAAACGTGATGAGGGAAGACCTCTTTTGGTTCTTCCAGATCCGGGTACATATAAATATAAGCTCAATTCAAACAGTTAAGGAAAGGCTTAGGTACAGTTAACAGAAAATAGTTTTTGAAAAGAACGAGGGAGGAAAAGAAGCACAGCCAAGACGAATATCGTAGGAGTTAAGGGAAGGAAAGCTTTCTTTGTTTTCTTTGTTCTTTGCGGTTTCTAGAGAACACGAGGAAGCGGGTTTTTAGTGGGTCGGGCCAGATAACATAGAGTTTGACCCTAATCGACACTATTTGGCCCAACCCAACCCCATACTATATAGCCGTTCATCATCCCAGGCCAGATGTCTGTCTACAGATTTACCCAGACGTCGAAAAAAAAAACAGTCGTACGTCTCTTAAGACAGCTAAACCATAATGTTTTTAGTTCTAAGTCTAATGTTAGTTTTAAAACTAGGTTAGGTACGATCTACGTTTCTTAAGATGGAACCCACCCCAACCTAATACATCCCTTATTATGGAACCCAACCCAACCTAGTTTCAGAACTAACTCTAGACCTAGAAATATTAGGGTTTAGCCGTACTGATGGCGAAATAAAAAATCTTCATATCAGATCTTGAAAAATTGTTAATTAACGACTAGATACTGCTTATAAAACTGTTAACACTACTATCAGAAGACATTTTCATTACAAACGAACTATAAGCTCCAGATACGGGAGTGTTCTTAAATATTTTTCTTTTCAAAGTAATCATTCGTCGTTTGAATCTTTTCTAATTCAGTCTTTTTAGTACCTACCACCCATAGGTACTTTCAAAAATCAGCGCCTATGCTTTCTTATATTCGTAAATGCTTCTACATTTAGACATCAAAATTTCCATGTAGACATCGACCATTGATCCCAATGATTCTTTGTTTTATTGATTAATGCAGAAATTGGACGCACTTTTAATTCTGTCGAGTTGGGTTAGAACTTGGAAAACAACCTAATTAGACCCAAACATATCCGTTTAGTACCTAGTACCCATAGGTACTTTCAAAAATCAGCGCCTATGCTTTCTTATATTCGTAAATGCTTCTTCATGGAGACATCAAAATCTCCATGTAGACATCGACCATTGATCCCAATGATTCTTTGTTTTATTGATTAATGCAGAAATGTGACACATTTTTAATTCTGTCGAGTTGGGTTAGAACTTGGAAAACAACCTAATTAGACCCAAACATATCCGTTTAGTACCTAGTACCCATAGCTACTTTCAAAAATCAGCGCCTGTGCTTTCTTATATTCGTAAATGCTTCTTCATGGAGACATCAAAATTTCCATGTAGACATCGACCATTGATCCCAATGATTTTTTGTTTTATTGATAAATGCAAAAATATGACACATTTCTGATTCTGTCGAGTTGGTTTCGACTTGTTTGGAGTAGAACTTGGAAAACAACCCAATTCAACCCAAACGGATATACATCAAGTGGTTCATCAGATTGACAAATGGATTTAGCAAGTCTTTATCTGTTAGACTATTTTGTACGGAGGATATTTATTTTATTATTTTAAGGAAGATAATTTGAATTATCATCAATAAGATTGGGAATGTTGTTAACGACATAAGAACAGTCTTAGTTCTTGCAACAAAATAGGCTACATTTTCAACAATTTTTTAAAAATTAATTTTTGTTATTCAGGTTAAAAATATTAACTGAAACATAAGTCTGGTCTATCTAAAATGGTTTACATTGAATAATAAAAAGTTGAGATAAACACTTTGATAACAGTACTTTTTTTGGTTCAAAACTTCAATTTTTGCTTTGGAAATATTTCATTTAGATGATCATTTAGAAAATATTCAAACTTCTTTTTTTCCCTTAGATATTCTTAAAAAATTTAATAATTTCTGAGAAAAAGGTTAATTCAACCTTAAATCTTTAAACAATCAAACTGTTCTCAAATCAATACGATTATCTACGATTATCTATGATTATCTACGATTATCTGTGGGATTCAAGTTAAAATTTAGTGATGTAGTGATGAATGCTTTTAGTAAGAAAATAAAGAAAAGTATCTGTTTTTTTGAGAAAATGTATCATAATCAATTTTTTTATTTTAAAGTTTTAATAAATCATTCTAAATTTATTTATTATTTTCTTTTAATAATTTATTTTATCATTAAGATCGAACTTTCGTTTAGTAAAGAGACACTTTCGTTCAGTAGCAAAGAAATTGAAACTGAAAAATAATTATGTTGAAACTAAAAACTAAAAGTATTACCTTTCGGCGGCGTTAACAATTTCGGTTCTTGCTTAGGCCCCTCCAATTTATGCCCCACACTTTGACACCATCCAACAGGATAAATATCCGGACTCTCACAATCCAACCATTGATCATACTCCTCTTCCCAACCATCAAAATGTACTTTCAACAACCTCCCAACAACTTTAGCCACCGTCGCAACACAAACCAACCTCGGATCCATCAAATCAGCTGCCTCAATTTTCATTCCTTCCCGAAACCCATGCGTCGGAACAAAATGATTTATCAAACTAACCGTAACCGGAACGTTGTAAGTGTTTTGTAAGTAACTATTCCAATCGAACGTAAATTGATCGTATCCTTTAGGTGGCGTTAAAGGAATATTGTTTTTCTCGCAAAACCCAACGGGAAATATACACGGTGAACTGACGTGGTAACAAAACCAATCGGCCCCCGTCGCGTCTGAATCGTAAGTATCGATACGGATCATGATGTAGCCGTATTTTAAAACATCCATAACAGTCGCCACACAAATTGAGCTTAAATTTAACGGGTCGATTGCTTCTAGTTTCATTCCGATTGAAAAACCGGAATATCCGGTGTTTTCTTTAAAACCAACTTGGAAAGGGGTGAATAATTCGTCCGTTGCGTCTTCTTCGTCGAAAATGCCTTCGTGAACTTTTTCGAGGTAATTTAATGGGGCTACTAAATGATGACCAACCTAGAAATTATTTATGGTAATTTTTGGGTTGATACAAAGTGAATTAAAATCGATTCCATTTAATTGGGACATTGGTTAATGCGTATTTGAGATGAATTTTAAAGAAGGGAATTCAAACTATTTAATAAATTTTAATAAGGATAACTTTACGCTTAATCAGGACAAACAATATACGTCGAAATGTTTGAAATGCTAATCAGTTTGAAATCTGCCAACTTGTTGGTGGCATGAGCTATTACTGTTCCACAGACTATACATTATTTCAATGACTGCCAATTTGTTGGCAGCATGACCTATGTCTCCAAAACTATGCACATCAGTTTGAAGTCTGCCAACTTGTGGGCAGCATGAGCTATTATGTCTCCAATATTCTGCTAATCAGTTTGAAATCTGTCAACTTGTTGGCAGCATCAGCTATTATTGTTCCACAGACTATACATTATCTTAATGACTGCCAACTTGTTGACAGCATGAGCTATTATGTCTCCAAAATCCTGCTAATCAATTTCAAATCTGCCAACTTGTTGGCAGCATGAGCTATTACGTCTCCAAAATCCTGCTAATCAATTTCAAATCTGCCAACTTGTTGGCAGCATGAGCTATTATTGTTCTACAGACTATACATTATCTTAATGACTGCCAACTTGTTGGCAGTATGAGCTATTATGTCTCGAAAATCCTGCTAATCAATTTCAAATCTGCCAACTTGTTAGCAGCATGAGCTATTATTGTTCCACAGACTATGCATTATCTTAATGACTGCCAACAAGTTGGCAGCATGAGCTATTACGTCTCCAAAATCCTGCTAATCAATTTCAAATCTGCCAACTTGTTGGCAGCATGAGCTATTATTGTTCCACAGACTATACATTATCTTAATGACTGCCAACAAGTTGGCAGCATGAGCTATTACGTCTCCAAAATCCTGCTAATCAATTTCAAATCTGCCAACTTGTTGGCAGCATGAGTTATTACGTCTCCAAAATCCTGCTAATCAATTTCAAATCTGCCAACTTGTTGGCAGCATGAGCTATTATTGTTCCACAGACTATACATTATCTTAATGACTGCCAACTTGTTGGCAGTATGAGCTATTATGTCTCGAAAATCCTGCTAATCAATTTCAAATCTGCCAACTTGTTAGCAGCATGAGCTATTATTGTTCCACAGACTATGCATTATCTTAATGACTGCCAACAAGTTGGCAGCATGAGCTATTACGTCTCCAAAATCCTGCTAATCAATTTCAAATCTGCCAACTTGTTGGCAGCATGAGCTATTATTGTTCCACAGACTATACATTATCTTAATGACTGCCAACAAGTTGGCAGCATGAGCTATTACGTCTCCAAAATCCTGCTAATCAATTTCAAATCTGCCAACTTGTTGGCAGCATGAGCTATTATTGTTCCACAGACTATACATTATCTTAATAACTGCCAACTTGTTGGCAGCCTGAGTTATTATGTCTCCAAAATCCTGCTAATCAATTTCAAATCTGTCAACTTGTTGGCTGCATGAACTGTTACTGTTCCACAGAGTATATATTAATTTAATGACTGCCAAGTTGTTGACAGCATGAGCTACTATGTCTCGAAAATTCTGCTCGTTAGTTTAAAGTCTACCAACTTGTTGGCAGCATGAGCTATTATGTCTCCAATATTCTGCTAATCAGTTTGAAATCTGCAAAAGATGATTTGAACATAGTTGGCGAAAATCTGGTGACTTTTTTTCTATAATCTGGTGAGTTTTATTTCCTTCATCTGGAAATACTGCTATTTAGAGTGCGCCATTATTTTAATCAGCACATAGTGTTCTTTCAGTACAATACGAGAGATCAGAATCTTGAAATGTCCATTAGAAACATAAATGCTATTGGAATAAAATACGAGATAGTACACATGCTGGTTATGATCACACAAATGAGATTAGTGTAGTATGGTGCAATGATAATTTTGTAGTTATGGTGGTAAATACTTGGACTTCAGGACTTGATCTGGTTCCATAAGAGATCATTCTTCTTATAGATGACTTAATACTGCTTCCAAAAGACTTGGAATGCTTCTAGAAAACTTGTTACTGCTTCTAGGAAACATGATACTGATTTCAGAATATTTATTAGACTTGATATAGCTATTAAAATATTTGACATGTTTTCAGAAGGCTTGAACTGCTTTCAGAAGCTTGATGCTACTTCTGAAAAATTTGAGATTGTTCTAGAAGACTTGATATTGTTTCTAGAAAACTTAAAATTGCTTCCAAAAAATTAAAATGCTTGTGAAAGACTTAAAATGCTTTCAGAAGATTTGATACTGCTTCTAGAAGACTTGATATTGCTTCCAGAAGAGTTTAAATGCTTTTAGAAGACATGATACTATTTCTCGAAGACCTGATATTGCTTATAGAAGACTTGATACTGCTTCTTGACAACCTGAAAAACCTTCAGAAGAAACTTGAAATGTTTCTAGAAGGTTTCATTGCTATTTCTAAAAAATTTGATATTGTTTTTAGAAGACTTGATGCTACTTTCAGGAAACCTGAAATGCTTCCAAACAGCTTGATACTGCTTATAGAAGACTTGATATTGCTTCCAGAAGACTTGATATTGCTTCCAGAAGAATTGATACTGTTTCTAAAAGCCATAATATTCCTTCTAGAAAACCTGAAATGCTTCCAAAATACTTGATATGCTTTCAGACCACATGACACTACTTTTTGACAACCTGAAAAGTTTTCAGAAAACTTGAAATATTTCTAGAAGACTTTATACAGTTTCTAGAAAATTTGATATTGTTTTTAGAAGACTTGATGCTGTTTTCAGAAAGCTTGATACTGCTTCTAGAAACATTATCAAGCTTATAACACAAACAATATATTACTTCCAGAAGACCTCAAATGTTTCCGGAATATTAGATATTGCTTCTGGAAAATTTAACATTGCTTCCAGAAGATTTGATACTAAATCTGCATATCAACTTGCTTCTCTAGATTATTTTTGCTCGGCGGACTATTATGTAAAAATTATCAAATCAGCACAAAAGCAACCTGGTCATTAAAAAAAGAAAAGATATGAAAATATGGAGCCAATATGGGACGAGTGTTAGAAGAAAAGACAAATTTAAAAATATTTATCACAAAATATCTTGAACTTTGCAATATGCAAGAAAATAACTAGCAGTTCACCAGATAGATTGCTCAAAGCTCTTCTTTCTACTCTTTTTAACGTATGCAACAACAGCATACTGAGTGGAGAATGAAGAACAAGCAATTAAAATTTTAAAATGTTTCCAGATGACCAGATACTGCTTCTAGAAGACTTGATTTTGCTTCCAGAAGATTTAAATGTTACCAAAAGATTTGAAATTTTTCTAGAAGACTTGATATTGCTTCTAGAAGACTTGATCATATTGCTTCCAGAAGACTGAAAAGCTTCTTAAAGACTTAAATCCTTCCAGAAGACCTAAAATGCTTCTAGAAAACTTGATCTGCTTTCAGAAGACTTAAAATGCTTCCACAACACTTGATGCTGCTTCTAGAAGACTTAATATTGCTTCTAAAAGACTTGATATTGCTTCTAGAAGACTCGATATTGCTTCCACAAGATTTAACATTACTTTCAGAAGACCTGAAATGTTTCCAGAAGACTTGACCTGCTTCCAGAAAACTTAATACTGTATCTAAAAAATTTGATACTGCTTCTAGAAGACTTGATATTGTTTCTAGAAGATTTAACATTGCTTCCAGAAGACTTGACAATGTCTGGAAAACTTGAAACGCTTACACAAGACTTGATGCTGCTTCTAGAACGTTTGAATGCTTACAAAAAATTGATACTGTTTCCAAATGACTTGATATGCTTTTAGAAGACTTGATAATACCTCTGAAAGATTTGATGTTGCTTCCAGAAGACCTGAAATGCTTCCAGAACGTTTGCCATTGCTTCTGGAAGACTTGATATTGTTTCTTGAAGGCTTGAATACTTCCAAAAGATTGATACTGTTTTCAGACGACTTGATATGCTTTTAGAAGACTTGATAACACTTCTGGAAGACTTGATGTTGCTTCCAGAAGACCTGAAATGCTTCCAGAACGTTTGATATTGCTTCTAGAAACAACATCAAGTGTTTCTAGAAGGCTTCATCTGCTTCCAAAGGACTTAATACTGTTGTTAAAAGACTTGACATAGCTTCCAAAAGATTTAAAATGCTTCCAGAAGACTTGATACTGTTTTTAGAACTTTTAAACTACTTCCAAAAGCCTTATATCGCCTCTGGAAGACTTGCAATGCTTCAAGAAGATGCTTCAGTCGTCTTTTGAGTCTATTCGCAATTTAATTTTTATCAACAAACACCCATACACACTTTCAAAAAGCGGCGCCTATGATTGTAATATTTTGCCCTCTTAGATATTTTTGGCAAAGAAATTGAAAAATCTGGCAGCAAGATTTTAGATTGACTGTAGTCAATGACGTCACGTTTCCCGTTAAAGTCAATTTGTTGGAGTTGGATACCTTATTATAAACCCCCAACAAACCTTGATTCACTTTAATAAAAATATTTCAGAATTTTTTTTTGTTTTAATATACGCGTAATATGTCCCGATTAAGCGGAATCGAATGTGTGACAAAAATTTTACAAAACAAAATCATTCAATATTAAATGGAATTTATATTACCTTTTTAGCCCATCCAACCGGATGTAATAAAGGCGAATCTTCGTGACACCAAAATCCAGCATCATCCGGCGGCATATCATAATATTTAACATTAAGTCGTTTTCCAACAATTTTATGAATCATAGCAACTTTAACTTGCGAAATTCGATTTTTATCAACAACTTCGAGATTTAAGCCACATTGAAACCTCGATTTAAGGCTGTCGTTAATTTTATTGCTGTAATTAGAAGGCAAAGTTCTCGCGCCCGTTAGCCTCTTCCGTAAAAAATCCTTCCAATCCCCATATTTATCTTCAATCGTTTTGGGTGGAATAAGAGGCTTACCGCGCGTTGCACACCAACCGACCGGATGCACTTGATTTGAACACAACGAAACCCAAAAATCTTTGGTCGAATTCGACCCAAAACCTTCGTACCTTAAAAGCGCTTTATACCCTATAATTTTCATCACTGTCGCAACCCAAAATGAATCGGGAAAAGTATCTGAGATGTTATCGCAATCCGTATTTTCAACTTCAACTTTCATCCCGGGTAAAATACTCCCCCAAATATCCGCCATTGGAACGTGTTTAAAACATGTAACCGGAGCTGCAACGAAATTTTCGGTCTCGAGCTGTCGATCCCAATCGAAAGTGTTCGCCAATTCGGGAGGTTTCCGTCGGGTTAACGGAAGGTTGTCGTCGATTGGTTGCAATTCCGGCGGTCTTACTAATTGAGGCAACGGTTGGTCTGAAATTAAACCTGAGAGATCTTCCTGAGACTCCAATTTAAAACTATGGTGGGCGTAGGGTTTGTGTTCCGGGGTGGTTTGAGGCGATTGAGGCAAAGGTTCCGGTACTAAGCCGCTGTAACCCCGAGCGCAAGCCATGCTACAAAACCGACGTTCTCTCGTGTAAAATGCGTGCTTAACACCCATTGCGCCACATTTTTCGCATATCGCTATTCCGTCTTTTTGTATAGGTATGACAGATGGATCTGTGTTACTTTGGTAAGCAATCGGTGTCTTAAGAACTAAACCTGGATGTTTTACCGGTTTTATCTTTCTCGTTGGGCATGGTATCGTTTGAGTGGCTGTATTTATCATGTAAACAGGTTCGGAATTATCGTCGTCTATGTAACTTCCGTTACTATCCTGTTTTATATCAACCATTGGTAACATATCTAATCCTTCCATAACCTTCAAAAATGAAAATGTTTCAATTAGTAAATATGAAAGGCATATATTATAATATGTATCTCATTAATATATCTCAATAATGTAATAATAATATAATTGAGATATTTTGATCAAGTTTAAGTGTGCCTTAAATCATTTCTTATAAGTACCATTGCAAATTTAATATTATTCATATTTGATAGGTCAATTGCACAACTCTATATTATTATTTAAATTAGTCTTTGTGTACATATTATGTTTTTTCATATTACATGTATATAATTATGATTATATATGACATACTGATATTCTTTTGAAATTGAAACCAGTAAAACACGTAAAGCAAATAAAATGGTTACCAGGACACTGGTTAATGTCCTGGTAAGCGTCTACTACGCAACTACAAGACAAAGTATGAAACAGATATCGAACAGTTTTAAAACTTACAATATAAGAAATAATCAAAGAAGGTCTATAAAAAGTGGCAAAAGATTAATAACATAAAGATTGGAGTTAGAGTCTGTGTAAAAAAATATCATGGGAATGAATTGAGAAAAAATGCAGAGAAAGTGACAAAAACAGCTACATTAAGAGGACATGAGAAAAAATATAGCAACACCGAACCTAAACTATATCGTTAAGGTACTTTATGCTAGGGTGTCCAATTTTCGGAACCAAAAAATGTCGTTGGTGTTGGGAACTAACCTCTAAATCCCGGTACTTGGATTAAAGATAACGAAATTCCCTAAGAAAATGTTATTGTAAAACACTTATCCATAGCTGCCAAACACGTGGGTTCTCTGCAAGCACCCATACAAAATTTTTAGTTGGTGTTCCGTTTGAATTCTTTTTTCCAATTCTGTCCAGTATACTTGCAATGCTTTCAGAAGACTGATACTGCTTCTAAAAGATTGAATATGCTTCCAGAAGGCTCCATATTTCCTCTGGAAGGCTTGTAATGATTTCAGAAGACTTGATACTCCTTCTAGAATATTGGATACCGCTTCTAGAAGATTTGAAATGTTTCCAAAATAATTGATATTGTCTCTAGAAGATTTGAAATGTGCCTTGATATGCTTCCAATAGAGATGGTATTGCTTTTAGCAGATTTGAAATACTTCCAAAAGATTTGATATTGTCTCTGGAAGACTTGCAATGCTTTCAGAAGACTTTATATTGCTTCTAGAAGATTTTTTATGCTTCCAAAATACTTGGTATTGTCTCTAGAAGACTTGATACTGCTTCTTAAAGATATTTTTTTCCTAAAAGAGATGATATTGCATCTGGAAGACTTGAAACGCTTCTAGAAGGCTTAATACTGCTTCTAGATTATTTGAAATGCTTCCAAAGGACTCAATACTGTTTCTGGGATATATACTCTCACAAAGATGATATTGTCTCTGGAAGGCTTGAAATGCTTCCAGAAGACTTGATACAGGTTTTAGAAAATTTGAAAGGCTTTCAAAAGAGTTGATATTGTCTCCAAAATGTTTGAAATGCTTCCAGTAAATAAGATATTGCTTCTAAAAGATTTGAAATACTTCCAAAAGACTTGATATTGTTTCTGGAAGACTTGAAACGCTTTCAAAAGAGTTAATACTGACTTTAGAATACTTGATACTGCTAATAGAAGATTTGAAATGCTTCCAAAAATTTTGATTTTGTCTCTAGAAGACTTGATACTGCGTCTAGAAGATTTGAAATGTTTCCAAAACAGGTAATATTGGCTTTGGAATACTTGAAATGCTTCCAGAAAGCTTGATATTATCTCTGAAAGAATTGAAATGCTTCCGGAAAACTTGATACTGCTTCTGGAATATTTGAAATGTTTCCAAAAGACTCAATACTATTTCTAGAATATATATTTCCAACATGCCTGATATTATCTCTGGAAGGCTTGAAATGCTTCTAGAAGAGACTTGATATTTCTCCCAGAATACTTGATATTGCTAATAGAAGATTTGAAATACTTCCAAAAGACTTAATATTGCATCTGGAAGACTTAAAATGCTTCCAGAAGATTTGATACAGATTTTAAAAGATTTGAAAGGCTTCCGAAAGAGTTAATATTGTATTTGAAAGGTTTGAAATGCTTCCAGTTGATGAGAAATTGCTTCTAGAAGATTTGAAATACTTCCAAAAGACTTGATATTGCCTCTGGAAGGCTTGATACTGTGTCTAGAAGACTTGATATTGTGTCTTGATACGGCTTCTAGAAGAGTTGAAATGCCTCTAAAAGAGACGATATTGCTTATGGAAGACTTGAAATGGTTCCAGAAAACTTGGTATTATCTCTAAAGGAATTGAAATGCTTTCAGAAGACTTGATACTGCTTCTAGAACAGTTGAAATGTTTCCAAAGGACTCAATACT
Source organism: Onthophagus sagittarius (assembly GCA_036711965.1). Taxonomy (NCBI): domain Eukaryota; kingdom Metazoa; phylum Arthropoda; class Insecta; order Coleoptera; family Scarabaeidae; genus Onthophagus; species Onthophagus sagittarius. The sequence goes on from JASERS010000005.1 coordinate 50,995,884, forward strand.
ATATTTCTGGAATACATGATTCCAAAAGACTTGATATTGTTTATGGAAGACTTGAAATGCTTTCAGCAGACTTAATACTGCTTCTAGAATACTTGGTGTTACTTCCAGGAGACTTCATATTGCATCTGGAAAACTTGAAATGCTTGCAGAAGACTTGATACTGCTTGTAGAATACTTGATATTGCTTCGAAAAGACTTGATACTGTTTCTAGAATACTTGATATTGCTTCCAGAAGATTTGATGCTGCTTCTAGAATATTTGATATTGCTTCCAGAAGACTTGATCCTCTTTGTGGAAGACTGAAAATGCTACCAAGACTTGATACAGATTCTAAATCATTTCAAAGGCTTCCAAAAAACTTGATGTTCTAGAATATTTGAAACGTTTTCAAAATACTTGAAATTGTCTCTGGAGACTTGAATTGCTTCTAAAAGAGCACCCATACAAAATTGTTAACGGTTTTATCCGGTTTGAAGTCATATTATTTGAAATAATTTTTTTAATTTTAATATACTATTGAGCTTTTTTGAGAACTGTTGTTCATCGTTTAAGTCTATTTTCAAATCAGCCCTTTTTTCAATTTAATAACATAAATTCATATAGAATGAGAAAAATCGTTCCGAATATTTTTATTTTATCTTAATTTCGAGATTTTCCCAAACAACTATGACGTTGAAATTACTTCAACAACTTCAAGACTCAAAATCGTTTACATCTGAGTTGAAATACGCTCACTACTGGTAACAGCATCAAATCAAGGTAATGAGGAAAAACTGCCAATCCAGCAACAACTTAATACAGATGTATTAAGTCCTAGAAATTCTGATTAAATTATTTGATTGGATTTTTGGGTTAATTCTTTCACTGTAATATTTAAAAAAATAAATGTTGAAATAGTTATCGCATTATGATATACTGGCTGATTTGAGTCTAACAACTTTTGTATAAAACTTCTTTCTTTCTCAAACAGTGTAGTGAGTATCGGCCGCCGATACTCACTACACTACCGATACTCTTTTGTGTTTCAAATTGAAGGTTGAGCCTTCCTTTTTCAAATGATGTATAATTCGTTCTTTCAGTTTGAAATCGATTCCATCTAAGAAATGTTAAAGGATGATGTGTTTTTGATGTTTTAGCAGAATGAAAAAATTTGAAAAAATCGTGGAGGCTCTACTTTTTAAAATACAGAAATGACTTGCATACCAAATTGAAGGTTGAATTTTCCTCTTTAAAATAGTGATATAACTCGCTGTTCCAATTTGAAAACGATTGCACTTAATGGATGTTAAAAGATAATGTGTTTTTGACGTTTTGGTAGAAACACGAAAAAAATGATAAAATTTGAAAGCATGTAGGCCTTATTCTTAAAAATGAAGAAATGACTTGTATACCAAATTGAAACTTTGACCTTCCTGGTAAAGTGAAGTATCAGTATGATAGTATTATGTACATTGAAAAAATTGTTATTGAAGGCATTGGCAGTATCAATATCAGCTAAAAGTTTTTTACCAGACACAGTAGATGATAACTTCCACATCTTTCTCATATCTTTATTAACCTCTAATATCAACTACTCATAATAATTTAATTTTAATTATATAAAGTAAAAAAGATATAGTAGTATATAGTGGACTTATAATATTTGAGTGAGCTTGCCACGTCAGATATAAGCTCCAGAAGATGAGTGAAAACTAAAACACTTAAAACCGGTAGAGCCAACAAAATAAATATAATCCATCTAAAAAAACATACTGATTTTATTTATTTATAATTGATATGAAGATGGAAACAAACATTCTTTTAAATAATGATGTTTAAATATTTACCTTTAAATATACTTTTCAAGCAGGTGCAATTTTATTTTCTGCGCAAAAAAAATAAAATTGAGTGCGTGAATACTTTTCCCGCCAATTTTTGTGCGCTATGTTTAAAATTTATAATCGGACGCGCAACTAAAAGGAAACACTTCATTCAAATCGTAATAAATATTTATAAAACAAAACGTTTACTAACATTATTGATTTGCTAGAATATGGGCACAACTCATAATTATAAACAATTTTTTATTCAGTATTGCAAACAAAAACAATTACAAATAGTAAATAAAGATATAAACAACAAAAATCACAGTCGAATTAACAAACAGTGCTCAAAAGAAAATACTACAGAATTTAAATATACAGGGTTTCACCAACAAAATTGATGGTTTATCACATATTATAAACCGTGATAAGGTATATTATATTGTAATAACATAACATTGATTAACGAATGATGTATTGAACAAGATTTATAATATCGAATTTCAATATTGCGTCTGCCTTCTGTCGAGTAATTTGTAGATGTGGGGGTAGTCTAATTCTTATTAACCAAAACAAAACTTTTAGAGAATGATTGGACTTAACTAACATTTCAGTTGAAAGCCAAATTGAAATATCAGCAGTGGAAATAGGTATACGAACACTAATAATAGGTATCTATCGTCCTCCCAATGGAGATGTAGATGTGTTCTTTCAAAAACTTGAACGTTTATTGGAAATGATCGAAACGGATATTTACCGCAAAAGAATTTTTATTACGGGTGATTTCAACATAAACATTAATAGCGCTTCCAAAGAGTCAATACTGTTTGAAGACATCTTACATAGCTTTAGGCTACATGTGTCAATGCGAGAAAACTCCAGAGTAACGAGAACAACGGGGTCGTGTATAGATAATATCATAACGAACCTAACAGAAGATGAATACACAGGAAATACCATAGACCTGCATCTTTCTGACCATTATGCACAGACTATCGAATTTAGCGAAATTAATGAACCAATGGTAAACCTGCAAAAATATAAATGTCGTGACATCAAAGACAAGAACATCAAACGCTTCATTCAAATAATGAATGAGTACTACATCGACTTAAACGATCAGAGTATAGCTACAATCTTTTCTCATTATTTTTCTTGTATGCTGAAGACGTATTGGTCTTGTTGTCCTGAAACGAGTAGAAGAACAACAGCTGATAATCCTATATGGATATCCAATGAAAACATAAATCGAAGGCAGAACATTGTTGAAATATTAAGTATTCTTGCGAACAATCTGAAAACTGAAGAGTCGTATAGAATTTACAATAAATACAAAAGAGAACTTAGAGATCATCTTCAGCAAGAAAAACGTGATCATTATTTGTTTTTACTGAACACGGCAAAAAATAAACAATAGGTTATATGGCAAATAATAAATAAAGAGACCAGAGGGTATAAAAGTGCTGATCCTCACTCTTTTGCGAGTCACTTAAATGATCTACAGCTATCAAACTTGATGTTCAAAATAGCTCTTCGTGCTTTTTTATGGCGGTTGACAAACATGAGTTGATTAGCATTGGCAGAAAGCTAAGATCAAAAAGAACCGAAGATGTTTATGGAATGTCAACAATTTTTTGCAAAAAAATAATTCATGGACTAGCCGATCAGCTTGTTTGTGTTATCAATATGTGTTTGGAGAATGGTGTATTTCCTGAAGAGTTAAAAATAGCTAGAGTGATTCCCATTTATAAAAAGGGAGACGTAGACAACCCTAACAATTACCGACCTATATCAATTTTGCCAGCAGTGTCTAAGATTCTCGAATATGTAATAGCAGAAAGATTGATGAATTTTTTCCAAAAACGGAAACTACTCTCTAAGTACCAACATGATTATATCTGTGGACGATCTATTGAGAGTGGTACAGCAGAAGTTGTATTAATCATTATGGAAGCTATAGATAAAAAGAATTATGCAGAATTAATCAGTGTAGATCTGAGTAAAGCGTTCGATAACGTGAATCACTGCTGCCTACTCCATAAATTGGAGATTTATGGAATTAGAGGAATTGCCTATGATTTATTGGCCTCATATCTGTGTGATCGGAAACAGATGGTAGATGTAGAAGGAATCAGGGCGAAGTCGGGTGATGTTACGAAGGGAGTACCACAAGGCTCCATCCTGGGCCCCTTCTCTTCATTATATACACTCAGCAGCAGAAGTCTGCGTACAAAAAACTTGTAATACTTTAATTGAAAAAATAAGAGTTATAATCTAATGTGATATACTTCAATTTTTTTTATTTTGTGTATTAACTACATATAATTCTATTAACAAAATATGCTTCAACAAAACAGAAACAGTAGTTACAGAAAAAAATCAAAACTAAAAATTCTACAAATAACGGGTATGCAAAAATCTGGATACAAGTCAGGACAGTATTTATAAAAAATTCATAAATGAGACCATTGTTTCTATATTAATATCAGGTCGGATAACCTTTACTTTCGGTTTAATGACCTCCCTTAAACGTTTAGGCATGGAGTGCACTAATTTCTTCGTTTCGTCCGAACTGATTTTGGCCCATTCCTCAATCATAACATTTTTTAACGTTTCCTTCGACGTTATGTTGTGTTGCCGAATCCTGCGTTCCAGTAAATCCCAGAGGTGTTCGATGGGATTCAAGTCCGGCGATTGTGGAGGTGTTTTAAGTTGCTTTGGGGTATTGTATAGTAGCCAAAGCTTAGTGTTGTGGACGCAATGTTTGGGGTCATTATCTTGTTGAAAAAAGTATTCGGGCCCCAAGCCCAAGTTTTCGATGCTAGGCTTCAAATTTTCTTTTAAAATGTCTATATACATTTTATGGTCCATTGTCGATGTTATGAAAACCAACCTTCCCACCCCTTTGGTGCACATACACCCCCAAACCATAACTCCACCACCTCCGTGTTTTACAGTCGCTTTCAAATTTTCGGGATTAAGGGCAGTATTAGGTTTTCTCCATACAAGTTCATCTGTAAAGAGAACTTTCTCCCAGAATTCAATGGGCTTGTCTAAGAGTTTTTTTGCAAAGGCGATCCGCTTCTGACGATTGACCTCTGACACAAATGGCTTTTTTCGTGCAACGCGACTGTGATAGTTAGCTTTTTTTAACGTCCTTCTCACCGTATCTTTGCTGATAGTTTTATGAAATTCTTCTTGTACATTTTCTACTATTTTTTTGCCGTCAGCCTAGGTTCTTTTCTAACCTGCTGTACAATTTTTCGCTTCTCTCGGTCAGATCGCGGACGTGAGAGGTAATCTTCAGTGTCTTTATAATTATTAATTACTCTTTGAATGGAAGAGTGTGACCTGCCGACAGTTTCTCCTATTTTTCGAAAAGATTTTCCCTCTTTCCATAACTTTACAATAATTTTTCTCTCTCCCAATTCAATTTCCTTTCCTTTCGTGTCCATTCTAACTTTTAGGCGTCTTTATTTGTACGCAGATTTTTGCATACGCATTATTTGGAGAATTTTTAATTTTAATTTTTTTTATAACTAATATTTCTGTTTTATTGATGCATATTTTTTTAATAGAATTATATGTAGTTAATACACAAAATAAAAAAAAATTGAAGTTTATCACATTAGATCATGACCCTTATTTTTTCAGTTAAAGTGTTAGAAGTTTTTTGTACGCAGACTTCTGCTGCTAAGTGTATATAAATGACTTGCCCGATGCAATTCCTACTAATAAATTGTGCCTTTATGCAGACGACTCAACTTTTGTGTCGGTAAGTAAATCTCCTGAGAACCTAGATCAAAACTCATGCTGTATATTGGAAAATGCTGAAACTTGGTATAAAAATAATGGGCTTACAATGAATAACAAGAATCACAAACAATCAACTTTCAAAAAGACAAAAAAAAAAGAGGAGGGAAATAAAACCCTTAAATTCCTCGGCATTTATCTTGATGAAGATCTTAAATGGACAAGTCAAATAAATGATATCTGCAAGAAATTAAACAGTGCTATCTTTTGTATCAGGAGAATAAGAGCTGTGGCAACAATGAGTGCGGCGAAGTTGATTTACTATGCAAGTTTTCATAGTCATGCATCGTACAGTATAATTTTCTGAGGTGCTTCTGCACAAGCCAATAGAATATTTTTATTGCAAAAGAGGGCGATAAGAGCATTATGTCAATTAAAAGTAAGCCATAGTTGTAAGCAACATTTTAAAGAGCAAAATATTATGACAATTTACGCAGTATATATCTTCAATTGCATAAGATATATATTAAAAAATATTAACAAGTTCCCCTCCCAAGATGTGACACATCATCAGCAAACTAGACAGAAGAGCAACTTAAACATTCCGAAACACCGAACAAAGGAAACCCAAGGCAATGTGCTGTACTGGGGTATAAAATTTTATAATTATCTACCAGAAATGATAAGAACCCTTCCACGAAAACGTTTAGAGAACATGGTCAAACAAAAGTTAATAGAAGCAACACCTTACAATATAGATGCATTTTTTGGTATAAACTTTTAAATGCAGATAAATTCGAATTGTAGTAATAATACTTTTCTATTGTTAATAGATACACTATGTCTTTTTTTGTAGAATTTTTTACAGAAAATAAATGAAATGAAATGAAACTCAAAATCTGCCAATTTTCAGATTTTTGCATTAACATAGCCGAAAAGGTACATTCTTTTTACATAAACTATGTCACTTTCATTTTCTTAAACAATGTATATATGGTGATTATTGGTAGAAAGAGATAAAAATTTGTAAGGACCCAAGATGCAATAATAAAATCAATAATTTTGCAAGCAAACAATATATGTGTATACAGACTTTTGTAACTATATAACTGTATATTTTAGATATCATTCCTTACTACAGATTCATATAAAATTCAAACAATTTGAAGGAAGTATCATGTAATTGCAAAAGAAGCCAGATTTTGCCAAGGTGACACTTTTTAATATGTAGACTCTAAATACTTGATTGAATATTTATAGCCTTGAATTATTGCATTGTAATAAAAATGCAAAGTTGCTATTCTACATGACATAGCAAATATAGCATAGTATGATACATTTTATTAACTTAGAACTTGATATTTCCAATTTATTAATTTAATCTTGAATATAAGAATTATAAATATTTCCGAGTGTAACCTGTAAAGTTTGTGTAAATTTAAAATATAGCATGAAAGAATCTTTTTCATTAAAAATGATTAATAAAAACCTTCTTTCTTTTTTCTATCTGATTACAAAATAGCCAACAATCGTAAGTTAATTAATAGGAATAAGAAAGAAGGTTTTTTAATAAATGAATAATTAAAATGATTACCATTGGCGAATTGTGCATGTTTTGTATATCGTCCAAAGAATGATTAGAAGCACTATGATGAGACGGAGTATAATACGGACTGTCCTGTTCCAACATGAGCTCGTTGGTTTCATTTGGTATCAACCCAAGAGACATGTCAGCGGCAGCTTGTCCAGCACCCATCCACACCATTCCTATATCAGCAACCCCAGGCAATGTAAAAACTGTAAATGTCGAAATTGGTTGCACAAATAAAACAAATAAAACAAAAAAGGCAAACAAAAAAGTACAAAATAAAAGAATAAACTTTTAAGTTTAAGGTTAAACAAAAAAGGTACATTAATACTCACAAGTAAGTTAAGTTTTTTTAAATAAAGATTCTAAAATACAAGTTCAAAGAAGGTTTAGAGGCACAAAGAAGAGTGTAGTGTAGAACATAACCAGACATGCCTAAACGAAAGCGGACTTTTTCGGATAAATAGAAAGCGATAAATAGGAAGCGTATCTTTAACCTACCGTTCATTTTGTTTGGATTTTTTTGTTTAATGTCATATACCGGTTACGGTAACTCGCATTATTTTTGGGGGGCGAAGAATTGATTTGGAAAAAACCCAAATCAAACGACTCGTTTATGAGCTCATCAAGCGACCGGACAATAGTGCCTTTTTACTTTTTAAACGTGCCGTCCTGATCAAAGCTGCCAACTTTCCAATTCGTTTAAACTAAAACTCTCTAGATTTAAATTTATTTAAACTTCATTTGAATTAAAAATTATTTCAACTTATTTAAATCATATTATTATGATTTAGTTTTTCTTCATTTTTATAGTAAAAATTAGGTGTATACAATATTTTTGTTCATCTTTATATTACATCATTAATTAGGATTTAAAAATTCTTTAATTCACGTTAATTAAAGCTTTTTATAATAATTTACTATAATAATAGTTATATATTTAAAGTAGAAAATTTGAATGCTTGCATTTAAATAAGAGTGAACAGAAACGATGATATACCGAACATGACTCTCGCCCTGAGTATGATATTATAGGGGCGATCTCTGTAGAAATGATTTGCAGAATTTACTTAAATAATTTTCGATTCGTTTCTTTTTGTAATATAATGGTATTAATGTATTAAAGAAATAATATTGGTTTAAGAAGAATGATCCTTGTTTGTGTAATATACCTGGTTATGCAAAGAATTTAGTTTTATAATCGTCGAAATTCTTTGAGATTGCTCAATTGTTGATTAATATATGAAAGAAATCATAGCTCGGAGAATCAAATATGTGGAGAATGAATCTTTGGTGCGTTAAATATCAAATAAATTTGCTTCTTATTTCATTGCGATATCTCAATTAGTTCTCGAGATACGATTCTTTGAGATTGCTCGATTATTAATTAACACGTTTTTAATACAAAAAAAATCATAACTCGGAGAATCAAAGATTTGGAGAAATAATCTTTGGTGTGTTAAATAACAAATAAATTTGCTTCAAATTGCTTCTTATTTCATTGATATATCTCAATTAGTTCTCGAGATGCGATTCTTTGAGATTGCTCGATTTTTAATTAACACGTTTTTAATAAAAAAAATCATAACTCGGAGAATCAAAGATTTGGAGAAATAATCTTTGGTGCGTTAAATACCAAATAAATTTGCTTCAAATTACTTCTTATTTCATTGCGATATCTCAATTAGTTTTCGAGATACGATTCTTTGAGATTGCTGGATTATTAATTAACACGTTTTTAATACAAAAAAAAATCATAACTCGGAGAATCAAAGATTTGGAGAAATAATCTCTGGTGCGTTAAATAACAAATAAATTTGCTTCAAATTGCTTCTTATTTCATTGCGATATCTCAATTAGTTTTCGAGATACGATTCTTTGAGATTGCTCGATTATTAATTAACACGTTTTTAATACAAAAAAAATCATAACTCGGAGAATCAAAGATTTGGAGAAATAATCTCTGGTGCGTTAAATAACAAATAAATTTGCTTCAAATTGCTTCTTATTTCATTGCGATATCTTAATTAGTTCTCGAGATACGATTCTTTGAGATTGCTCGATTATTAATTAACACGTTTTTAATACAAAAAAAAATCATAACTCGGAGAATCAAAGATGTGGAGAAATAATCTTTGGTGCGTTAAATACCAAATAAATTTGCTTCAAATTACTTCTTATTTCATTGCGATATATCAATTAGTTTTCGAGATACGATTCTTTGAGATTGCTCGATTATTAATTAACACGTTTTTAATACAAAAAAAATCATAACTCGGAGAATCAAAGATTTGGAGAAATAATCTCTGGTGCGTTAAATAACAAATAAATTTGCTTCAAATTGCTTCTTATTTCATTGCGATATCTTAATTAGTTCTCGAGATACGATTCTTTGAGATTGCTCGATTATTAATTAACACGTTCTTAATACAAAAAAATTATAACTCGGAAAATCAAAGATTTGGAGAAATAATCTTTGGTGTGTTAAATAACAAATAAATTTGCGTCAAATTGCTTCTTCTTTCATTGCGATATCTCAATTAGTTCTCGAGATACGATTCTTTGAGATTGCTCGATTTTTAATTAACACGTTTTTAATAAAAAAATCATAACTCGGAGAATCAAAGATTTGGAGAAATAATCTTTGGTGCGTTAAATACCAAATAAATTTGCTTCAAATTGCTTCTTATTTCATTGCGATATCTTAATTAGTTCTCGAGATACGATTCTTTGAGATTGCTCGATTATTAATTAACACGTTTTTAATACAAAAAAAATCATAACTCGGAGAATCAAAGATTTGGAGAAATAATCTCTGGTGCGTTAAATAACAAATAAATTTGCTTCAAATTGCTTCTTATTTCATTGCGATATCTTAATTAGTTCTCGAGATACGATTCTTTGAGATTGCTCGATTATTAATTAACACAATAAAATATTAATGTTTAACAATCGCTTGGAAATAGACATGTTTAGTTCTAGTGTTAGTTCTAGTTTTACTTCGATTCAAATATACAGGTTGCTAAATAGTATCTAAAATAGAATACTCTACAAACAGATTTAGTAATCATGTATCTTGAATGGAAGTGAAACTAGAACTAACACTAAACCTAGAAATGGAATGTTTTGGGTTTAGCCATGCGTCTTCAGACTGAAAACAGAGAAAAAAATGTTCGTTTTCATACAAAATTCAATGCCAAAAAGAGATCCGCATCTTAAAGACACTGGTACTAAAGGTACATATATAATAGGGACACCATTGCACCTTAAAACTGATGACACCACCCTAGAACTGTACCCCTATTAGCTTTTAGATTTAGGACAACGCTAAAAAAATTGGTAATAATTAATACTAATTTATTAAAACATTGTTTAAAATGTGCTCGAAATAGCAACGCTGTAACAAGTTTGAACGTTATCATTTGGTCTAAATCAGTTTTTTCAGCATTTTTCTTTGCCAAAACGGAAATGTGTGTGTTAGTTGAATTACAAAAGTATATTTTACATGATCTAGAAAAGAAGAAACATTTAAAAATGAAAATTTTTAATTTAGGTATAAAGGAACAAATTTTTTTCAACTGCCAAATTTGAATTGTAGGTGCTTATTGTGTTCCTTAGATTAATCTTAACACTTTAGGAACAAAATAAAATGAAAAATCATCTTACACCATTACAATACAATTTCATTACAGAAAAAGTCACCACCCAAGAGATGACGCCTTAGAACTGTACCCCTATTAGCCTTTAGATTTAAGAAGACAATAACAATAACAACGCTGCTTCAAGCTTGTTATTTGAACGTTATCATTTGATCTATGATTCCTAAAATACAGGTTTTTCAGCATTTTTCTTTGCCAAAACCGAAATGTGTGTGTTAGTTATGTTATAAAGGATGTTTTACATGATGTAGAAGAAAAAAATCATTTGAAAATGAAAATTTTAAATTTAGGTCTAACGGAACGACTTTCAACTCAATCAGTTTTTTCAGTATTTTTCTTTGCCAAAACCGAAATGTGTGTGTTAGTTGTGTTACAAAGGATATTTTACACGATGTAGAAGAAAAAAACATTAAAAAATGAAATTTTTTAAATTTAAGTCTAGAGGAACGATTTCTTTGCAGCCGTGTATTTTTTTCAAAAGCATTATCTAGTCTTTAATTACCAATCCTTGAACTTCTGGCATAAAAATATTGCATTTTCTCATCGGAATTTAGTGTTTTGGAATGCTATCATTTTTTAAGTCATAGGAAAGATTTAAAGTCATCTACAAGCAGTATGAAGACTTCTGGAAGCATTTAAAGTCTTCCAGAAGCAACATCAAGTCTTCTCAAAGTACATCAAGTCTTCTAGAAGCAGTGTAAAGTCTTCTGAAAGCATAATAAGTCATGAGAAAACATTTCAAAGCTTTTGGAAGTAATATCTAGTCTTTTAAAAGCAAAATCAAATCTTTCTAGAAGCAGTTCAATAAACATGTCTTCTAATAACAGCTCCAGCATTTCAAGTTTTCTGGAAGCAGTATCAAGTTTCCTAGAAGCATTATCAAGTCTTCTAGCAGCATTTCAGATATTCTGGATGCATTTAAGGTTTTCTGGATACATTTCATGTCTTTTGAAAGCAGTATCAGGTCATCTAGGAGCAGTATCAGATCGTCTGAAGACACTGTAAGTCTTATGGAAACATTTTAAAGCTTCTGGAAGCATTTCAAGTCTTTTGGAAACATTTCAAGTCATCTAGATGTAGTATCAAGTCTTCTGGGAGCATTTCATGTCTTCTAGAAGAAACATCAAGTCTTTTGAAAGCATATCAAGTCTTCTAGAAGAAGTGTAAAGTCTTTTAGAAGCATAATAAATTTTCTGAAAACATTTCAAAGCTTTTGGAAGTAATATATAGTCTTTTAAAAGTAAAATCAAAGCTTTCTGGGAGCAGTTCAAGCATTCTGGAAGTATTTGCAGTCTTTTGGAAATAATGTCAAGTAATATCTATAGTCTATAGTCTTCCAGGGGCTGTATCATGTCTTCTAGAAACAGCTCAAGCATTTCAAGTCTTCTGGAAGCAGTATCAAGTTTCCTAGAAACATTATCACGTCTTCTAGCAGCATTTCAGATATTCTGGATGCATTTAAGGTTTTCTGGATACATTTAATGTCTGTTGAAAGCAGAATCCGGTCATCTAGAAGCAGTATCAGATCGTCTGAAGGCATGGTAAGTCTTATGGAAACATTTTGAAACTTCTGGAAGCATTTCAAGTCTTCCAGAAGCAACATCAAGTCTTCTCAAAGTACATCAAGTCTTCTAGAAGCAGTGTAAAGTCTTCTGAAAGCATAATAAGTCTTCAGAAAACATTTCAAAGCTTTTGGAAGTAATATCTAGTCTTTTAAAAGCAAAATCAAATCTTTCTAGAAGCAGTTCAATAATCATGTCTTCTAATAACAGCTCCAGCATTTCAAGTCTTCTGGAAGCAGTATCAAGTTTCCTAGAAGCATTATCAAGTCTTCTAGCAGCATTTCAGATATTCTGGATGCATTTAAGGTTTTCTGGATACATTTCATGTCTTTTGAAAGCGGTATCAGGTCATCTAGGAGCAGTATCAGATCGTCTGAAGACACTGTAAGTCTTATGGAAACATTTTAAAGCTTCTGGAAGCATTTCAAGTCTTTTGGAAACATTTCAAGTCATCTAGATGTAGTATCAAGTCTTCTGGGAGCATTTCATGTCTTCTAGAAGAAACATCAAGTCTTTTGAAAGCATATCAAGTCTTCCAGAAGAAGTGTAAAGTCTTCTAGAAGCATAATAAATCTTTTGAAAACATTTCAAAGCTTTTGGAAGTAATATTTAGTCTTTTAAAGGCAAAATCAAAGCTTTCTGGAAGCAGTTCAAGCATTCTGGAAGTATTTGCAGTCTTTTGGAAATAATGTCAAGTAATATCTATAGTCTATAGTCATCCAGGGGCAGTATCATGTCTTTTAGAAACAGCTCAAGCATTTCAAGTCTTCTGGAAGCAGTATCAAGTTTCCTAGAAGCATTATCAAGTCTTCTAGCAGCATTTCAGATATTATGGATGCATTTCAGGTTTTCTGGATACATTTCATGTTTTTTGAAAGCAGTATCAGCTCATCTAAAAACAGTATCAGATCGTCTGAAGGCATTGTATGTCTTATGGAAACATTTTAAAGCTTCTGGAAGCATTTCAAGTCTTTTGGAAACATTTCAAGTCATCTAGATGTAGTATCAAGTCTTCTGGGAGCATTTCATGTCTTCTAGAAGAAACATCAAGTTTTTTGAAAGCATATCAAGTCTTCCAGAAGAAGTGTAAAGTCTTCTAGAAGCATAATAAATCTTTTGAAAACATTTCAAAGCTTTTGGAAGTAATATTTAGTCTTTTAAAGGCAAAATCAAAGCTTTCTGGAAGCAGTTCAAGCATTCTGGAAGTATTTGCAGTCTTTTGGAAATAATGTCAAGTAATATCTATAGTCTATAGTCATCCAGGGGCAGTATCATGTCTTTTAGAAACAGCTCAAGCATTTCAAGTCTTCTGGAAGCAGTATCAAGTTTCCTAGAAGCATTATCACGTCTTCTAGCAGCATTTCAGATATTCTGGATACATTTAAAGTTTTCTGGATACATTTCATGTCTTTTGAAAGCAGAATCAGGTCATCTAGAAGCAGTATCAGATCGTCTGAAGGCATGGTAAGTCTTATGGAAACATTTTGAAACTTCTGGAAGCATTTCAAGTCTTTTGGAAACATTTCAAGTCATCTAAATGCAGTATAAAGTCTTCTGGAAGCATTTCATGTCTTCCAAAGGCAACATCAAATCTTCTGAAAGCATATCAAGTTTTCTAGAAGAAGTATAAAGTCTTCTGCAAGCATAATAAATCTTCTGAAAACATTTCAAAGCTTTTGGAAGTAATATCTAGTCTTTTAAAGGCAAAATCAAAGCTTTCTGGAAGCAGTTCAAGCATTCTGGAAGTATTTGCAGTCTTTTGGAAATAGTGTCAAGCAATATCTATAGTCTATAGTTTTCCAGGGGCAGTATCATGTCTTCTAGAAACAGGTCAAGTTTTCTGGAAGTAGTATCAAGTTTCCTAGAAGAATTATCAAGTTTCCTAGAAGAATTATCAAGTTTCCTAGAAGAATTATCAAGTCTTCTAGCAGCATTTCAGATATTCTGGATGCATTTAAGGTCTTCTGACTTTTCCAGTTCAGCCGATACGTAGCCTTTTCCTTTTCTCCATGACACCGGTCTTCTCATTTGCATTCCCAACTTAATAGAACAGTCGCAATCTTGGTCCGTCTGGAGTTACTCCGCTCTTCTTTTATTAGGTTCCTGCCCTACAATTACATCTATGCTCTTTTGTTGTGCTATCGCTTCGACCAGATCGTGTGTGTCCCACCTTCTGTTGTGGTTTAATTGTATTATGGATGGCATTGCTATTCCTTTTACGGGGAAGGCTTTGAGTGTCCTTTACACTTCCCTTCTTTGTTCCCTTTCTCTTCCGTACTACGGTAGTAAATTGTTCGTTACCTTCTTGTGTACCCCCTTCTTTTTTCTTTTGGGTCTGGTACCCGACAGTGTGTTCGGTTACTTGATCCTTCTCCTGTTCATTTGTCTCTGTTGCGACGTCCTCGATTTCCATTTCTACACTCTCCCCCTTCTTCAGATCTCTCTGTGTTTCTATAGCTTGTGCGTTTGTAGTCTCCAGCTCTCTGTTTCTTTTCCTCTCTACGTTCTCTATCATCACCCCTCTTCTTGTCTTCTCCTTCTCTCCTTTTAACTGCTTTCTATATATGGTGCTTGCTCTATGTCCAATAGTTTGACAGTCTGGGCATTTTGGTTCTGTCTTACACTCTTTAGCCTTATGGTCAAGCTCCCCGCAGTTATAACACCAGGATCGTCTGTCCTCGTTTGTGCAATCTTTGGCCAAGTGTTCTTTCTTCTACTAGGCAGACCGCGAGTCCCACTCTTAGTCTTCTGTCTTTGATGAGACACTCCACGCCCTCCTTACTCGTTTCTACCGTTATTGCTTTCATGTAAATAGCATCTTTCCCACTTTAAATTCTATCTCGTTTAATATTCTTCCCCTAATAGCGTCCTCAACCTCATCAATATCAGTTGCAACTGTCATTCCTTTTATGCTCACTCTTTTTCTTTTATTTCCTCTCTCCCCTCTTCTAGTAATTTCTTGATCTACTTGTTTTTCCAGGATTCTTTGTATATCCTTAGTTCCTTCTTCGTCTTTTTTTGTTGTTATTAGCACTTTTCCGTCTCCTGTTTGTTTGATAGTCTCGATGATCTCCGCTTCCTTCTTCCTCTGGATTTGTGTCTTTGTCTCTCTGACAGTTTCTTCGTACGTTTTCCCTCTGTTTTCTACTATTAGGGTATCAAGCCATCTAGAAGCAGTATCAGGTCGTCTTATGGAAACATATTAAAGTTTCTGGAAGCATTTCAAGTCTTTTGGAAACAGTATTACATCTCGCAGAAGCAGTATCGAGTCTTCCGGAAGCAGTTCAAGTCTTCTGAAAGCATTGTAAGTCTTCTGGAAATAATATCAAGTTTTTGGAATCATTTCAAATCTACTGGAAGCAGTGTCACGTTTCCTAGAAGCAGTGCCAAGTTTTCCAGGGCTAGTATCATGTCTTTTTTCTCTTTTTTAAAATTTTTAATTTTATGAAATAAATTTTGAAATAAATTTATTAAAAAGCGCCATCTATTCAAATAAACAATTATTTCGTAATTTTAGATTTGACCAACAGATGTCGCTTTAAATTCAAAATCATCAACAACATCAACATAACCTCACCTAACCTAAAAAAAAATTCAATTTAAAAGTAATAATGTCGGAGTTTAATCAAATTAATTTAGTTTTAGCAAACGTCGTAAATTGGGCGATGTGTCATTACGTTAACGGCAATTACGGGCGGGCTTTCGCCCATTTAATGACCCTATTCGAAATAGATCCAAGTTTTTGCATCAGCTTCCGAGCAGAATTCATCTATACTTTAAAACAGTGGGGCTTAAAATTAGAACGAGATAAACGTTTTGATGCAGTTCGAATGTGTTACATGGATGCCTTCAAATATTTCCCAACAGATACAGAAATCATCAAAAATTATGTTATCCATTTAATGAGGATGGATAATTCCGATAATGATACCCGTGTAACTAAGTATTTATCCGAAATGTCTGGGAAAGGATTATTTTATAAACGGATTGTTGATTTAGTCAAGCTTGAGATGGTTTCGAGGTGGCATTTTCGAATGGTTAATGATTACGAAAGAAATATGGGGTATTACAAAGCTTTGTTGTCTCATAGTAATGAGAAAACGAATAAATTAAAAGTGATTGATCTCGGGGCTGGATCAGGATTGTTATCGTTGTTTGCATCAAACAGCCCAGATGTTGGGGAGATTTATGCCGTTGAAGCTGAGGATGCTTTAGCTGAAATTGCTAAAAGTAATATTAAAGGGAATTATTTAAACAACGTTTATGTGATAAACGATTTATCGAGTGATTTAAACGAAAACGACATAAAAGGGAGAGCTGATTTGGTTGTTACAGAAATCTTCGATGGGGCCCTTTTTGGGGAAAGATGCTTAACAACTTTAACCCACGCTTGGAAAGAACTTTTAAAAGAAAACGCTAAAATCATACCGAGTTCATCAAACCTTTTTATTGTGGGGGTTGAGAGCTACGAGTTAAATAAAAGGATTAAAGTTTTAGAAAAATTACCTTTGTTAAAAAACTCGATCATAATAAAAAATAATGAGGATCCTTACGAAGTTGATAACTTAAAAATGATCCAACACAAACAAATAACGGAAATTAAACAATTTTTAAATGTTAATTTTTGTTCCCCAACTCAATTAGAGAGCTTATTAAACGGAGAAATTTGCGAATTTCGATTAAAATGTGTTAACGAAGGAGAAATAAACGCATTTGTGATTTGGTTCGATCTTAATTTGGACGATCATATTAAAATTAGCACAAATCCTTACGTTGAGAACGTTAAATGTTGGGAACAAGCTTTGTTTTATATCGATTTTCCAAAAATTTATCTAAAAAATGACGAGATTGATCTAA
Organism: Onthophagus sagittarius; assembly: GCA_036711965.1. Lineage (NCBI taxonomy): Eukaryota > Metazoa > Arthropoda > Insecta > Coleoptera > Scarabaeidae > Onthophagus > Onthophagus sagittarius. Next base: position 51,013,106 of record JASERS010000005.1, read on the forward strand.
AATTTTCTTGTCTAGATAATAAATCATCTTTAAATATCACCCAAGAATTAATCCCGGAACATTTTCGAGTTAACTCGGAAATCATCACTTTTTTAAACGACTCAATTATGACTGAAACATTTTCTAATTTATCAAAAATTTATTATGGCTCGTTTCATAACGTTTTGGATTATTTTAATTTCCCTTTATTTGGGTTATTACTCGCTGAGAATGGTTCAAACACCTCTATTTTATTGCCGAATGAGAACGAGAGGATTTTAATCGATCATATAATCAAAATCAATAATATTTCTAACATCCAATATTTAAATGATGATAAAAATGATTTTGACGATTTCGATTTAATTTTATTCGATGTGATAAATTTAAACGGCACCTTAGATAGTGATGTTTATAATTTATTATGGAAAAATTACTCGAATCAAAAATTAATTTTCCCAAATCGAATTAAATTGATTTTTCAATTAATCGAATCTGATTATTTAAATTATTGTAGTCGGGCTAATGATGATAATTCATTCGCTTTTAAAATAGCCAATCAATTAAATAATTTTGCTGTAAGTTTCTTCTTAAATTTCATTCAAAATAATTTATTTTTTAATTTTTTTTAGATCGATGAACATTGGATGTTTGATATGAAGACATCCCATGAGAAATTAACGAAAATTTTCGAATTGGATATTTTGAGAGATGATAAAGAGCCGTTGATTAGTGAGCATTTAATTCAGGTTATTCAAAAAGGACGGACTCATGGAGTTTTGTATTGGTTTGAGTTATATTTTGGGGATCATTTGAAAATTAATACTCTTCAGAGTGAATATTATAACAAAGCGTGTTTTTTGTTGGACAAGAATGATATTGTTTATGAAAATAATTATGTTAAAGTGACGGTAAGGCAACATCGAGGAAATTTGAAGATTTCCTTGAATAGTTTTGGTGATATTGCTAATAATATTAAAACCGATTTTTTAGTTCTTTTATAAATTTATATGAATAAATTTTAATTTGATATATTTAAGATTTTTTTAGGATGTTTAACCATTTTCAAAGATTTTCCGTTTTCCTAAAAAAAGATTTTTCAAACTTCTATGTGGTAATTTTTGTGTTTTCTTCATATAAAAAACGTTTATCCATCTATCCTGGTTGGCCACGAAATCTACATGAAGAAAACTTATGAAAATATCTCAGATATAGCATCCCAGATATCAGCACTGACCTCAAAATTGAAAGTATATTTTAATTTTATTAATAACGTTTTTAATCGACTTCTTAGCTTTTGTAATTTTTGTATATACAGGCTGATTCAAAAATCGGTCACACATTTCTAGGGCATATTTCATGGTACAGTTTCATTATCTATCCTCACAAACGCATTGTTTAAATAAAAGTATGATTACGTTGGATTATCGGCCTAAAAGAGATCCTACTTAAACTACTTTTTTAGGAAAGATAAAAGAGAGACTCTAGAAAAGTTTCTTTGTTGTAAATTTTGAAAATGTTGGCCAAAAGGCGCCAAACAGTGGGTGCGCAACCACCCATACATACTTTTAATGATTTTGTTTGTCTTGATACTGCTTCTTAAAAACTTGATATTGCCTCTGGAAGACTGGAAATGCTTCTAAAAGACTTCATACTGTCTCTAGAAGACTTTATATTGCTTCCAGAAGACTTGATACTTCTGGAATTCTCGATACTGTTTCCAGAAAACTTGAAATGCTTCCAGAATACTTGAATTGCTTACAGAAGACTTGACACTTCTTCTAGATGACTTTATATTACCTCCAGAAGACTTGAAATTGCCTCTGGAAGTCTTGAAATGCTTTCAGAAGACTCGATACTGCTTTTAGAAGACTAAATATTGCTTCTAAAAGACTTAACACTACTTCTAGAAGACTTAAAATATTTCCAAAGGATTTAATATTGCTTCTAGAAGACTTGATATTGTTTCCAGAAGACTTGACACTTCTTCTAGAAGACTTTATATTACCTCCAGAATACTTGAATTGCTTCCAGAAGAGTTGACACTTCTTCTAGAAGACTTTATATTACCTTCAGAATACTTGAAATTGTCTCTGAAAGTCTTGAAATGCTTTCAGAAGACTTGATACTGCTTTTAGAAGACTAAATATTGCCTCTAAAAGACTTAACACTACTTCTAGAAGACCTAAAATATTTCCAAAGGATTTAATATTGCTTCTAGAAGACTTGACATTGTTTCCAGAAGATTTGATACTTCTTCTAGAAGACTTAATATTGTCTCTGGATGACTTGAAATACTGCTTCTACAAGCCTTAATATTACTTCTATAAGACTTGATAATGCTTTTAAAAGACATGATATTGCTCTCAAAAGACTTAATACTGATTCTGGAAGACTTGAAATGTTTCCGGAAGACATGATACTACTTCTACAAGACTTAAAATATTTCCAAAAGATTTGATATTGCTTCTGGAAGCTTTGAAATGCTTCCAAAAGACTTGGTATTGTCTCTGCAAGACTTGAAATACTTCCAGAAGACTTAATACTGTTCCTGAAAGAATTGATATTGCTATCGAGAGACATACTACTGCTTCTAGAAGCTTTGAAATGCTTTCAGAAGACTTGTTATTGTCTCTGCAAGACTTGAATTGCATCCAGAAGACTTGGTATTGTCTCTGCAAGACTTGAAATGCTTCCAGAAGACTTAATATTGTTTCTAGAAGACTTGATATTGCTTTCAGGAAAATTGCTACAGCTTCTAGAAACATTGAAACGCTTCCAGAAGACTTGATATTGTCTCTGCAAGACATGAAATGTTTCCAGAAGACTTAATATTGTTTCTAGAAGACTTGATATTGTTTTCAGGAGACTTGCTACAGCTTCTAGAAGCTTTGAAATTCGTCCAGAACACTTGGTCAATACCAAGTCTTGCAGAGACAATTCTCTGCAAGACTTGAAATGCTTCCAGAGCACTTAATATTGTTTCTAGAAGACTTGATATTGCTTTCGGGAGACTTACAGCTTCTAGAACCTTTGAAATGCTTCCAGAAGATTTGGTATTGTCTCTGCAAGATTTTTTTCTTTTTTGAAATCTGTAAACAGACACCTGATCGATGATTTCATCTGGCCAGATAGCGACGGGTTGAAGAAAACTTCGACCGTCTAAAACTTTGCCTGCCCTCTTCCAGGAATCACCCGTCAGAGTATTATTTCAGGTAATAAGAATAGAATACAAATTTATGCATTCTCCAAAGTCCCACCTTCTCATCTCCAACTGCTTCTAGGAGTCTTTCATGACTTTCCTTCAATTTTATTATTTTAACCACTACGACTTGCATTATATTCCATAAATCTTTCAATTCTAACGTCACTTTCACTATATTTCCTCCCCTTCCTAATAATAACAATAAACTAATACCGATAAGAAAAGCACAGCTAAGATCGCTAAATTCGTAAATGAATACATAAAAGTAATCACATAGGTTGTAAGCATAAGCGTTAAAGCAAAAGTTAGGTTATGTTCAAACATCCGCTTGTTATTGTGAAACCTTTTTCTCATTGGAAGAAAGAATTCCAGAACGATTGAAATGTTTCCGAAAGATTTGATACTGCTTCAACAAACCGTAATACTGCTTCTAAACGACTTGACATTGCTTCCAGAAGACTTGATATTGCTTCTACAAAACTTAATATTGCTTTTAAACCACTTGATACTGCTTCTAGAAGACTTGATATTGCTTCCAGAACATTTGAAATACTTCCAGAAGGCTTGATGTGCTTCCAGAAGACTTGATATTGCTTCTAGAAGACTTGATACTGCTTCTGCAAAACTTAACATTGCTTATAAAAGACTTGATATTGTTTCTAGAAGACTTGATATTGTTTCTAGAAGACTTGATATTGTTTCTAGAAGACTTGATATTGTTTCTAGAAGACTTGATATTGTTTCTAGAAGACTTAATATTGTTTCCAGAAGACTTGAAATACATCCAAAATACTTGAATTGCTTCCAAGGGACTTGATACTTTTTCTAGAAGACTTTATATTGCTTCCGGACGACTTGATATTGCCTCTTGAAGACTTGATATGCTTCCAGAAAACTTGAAATGCTTCCAAGATACTTGATACTACTTCTACAAGATTTATTAGTGCTGCTAAGGGACTTGATACTGCTTCTACAAGACTTATTATTGCTGTTAAGGGACTTGATACTGCTTCTAGAAGACTTGATACTGCTTCTGCAAAACTTAACATTGCTTATAAAAGACTTGATATTGTTTCTAGAAGACTTAATATTGTTTCCAGAAGACTTGAAATGCATCCAAAATACTTGAATTGCTTCCAAAGGACTTGATACTTTTTCTAGAAGACTTTATATTGCTTCCGGACGACTTGATATTGCCTCTTGAAGACTTGATATGCTTCCAGAAAACTTGAAATGCTTCCAAGATACTTGATACTACTTCTACAAGATTTATTAGTGCTGCTAAGGGACTTGATACTGCTTCTAAAAGACTTGATATTGCTTCCAGAAACTTGATATTGTTTCTGGAAGATTTGGAATGCTTCCAAAATACTTGAATTGCTTCTGGACGACTTGATATTGCCTCTTGAAGACTTGATATGCTTCCAGAAAACTGAACTTCCAGAAACTTGATATTGTCTCTGGAAGACTTGAAATGCTTGCTTCCAAAAGACTTGATACTGTTTCTAGAATTCTTGATATTATTTTCAGAAGACTTGAAATGCCTCTAGAAAACTTAAAATGTTTCTAGCACGCTTGAAATGTTTCCGAAAGACTTAATACTACTTCAACAAACCGTAATACTGCTTCTAAAAGACTTGACATTGCTTCCAGAAGACTTGATATTGCTTCTAGAAGACTTGAAATGTTTTCAGAAGTTTTGATATTGCAAACCAAACCAAATAATTAAGTGTGTTTAAAGATTCTACAAGTTGCTCTTAAAGATTTATTTCCTAATTCATTACAAAACCACAGTAAAACCGTTCCGAGTATTGTAATTTTGTTTAAATTTCCGGAATTTTAAAAATTGCGTGAATGAAAGGTCGTCCCCGGATCTACCATTTCTTTTATGAAATACTGAAACGGATTCGAGACCAAATATCGGGACTAACATGTAAGAGAAGCAATGATTAAAGGCTTATTTAACTTGATCTGGCTGGTGATGCACATCGGTTTTGTGTATGATCCTTTCATGAAGGTAAAGTGATTTGCAGTGGGGACAATAGAAATCATGCGACAAGTAATATGAAGATTACAGTCGTTGTATGATGAGAGAATGAAGGAATGAATCACATAATATTAACTTAATCTGCTACATGAGTGCCTAATCAATGCAACGTGATCGTTGAAATGTTGACCACTATTAAATTTCAGATCCAATGTTTTAACTTTATTAACAAAACTGATATTTGTATCCTTTGCTTTAACATTCATATTGCTATCATTAAAAAATTATTAATGCTAAAATTTTTTTTGTTGCTTTTTTAAATGCTCAAATTGCTATCTACACATTTCATGCATTGTTTTTTGCATTGTTTGGCAAAAACTGCACTTTCAATTTTTGCTCTTGATATGTTGTGGAAGACATTGCGGATCATATTTATCAGAATAGGTATTTTCAACGTAAAGTATCAAGTTTAAATTAAATTTCGACATGATGAAATATTAATTAAATAATTATTTACTTTCCTTTTTCAGGCACGATATCAGTTAAGGAGCCTGAAAGAATCTTTATTGTCAAACATAAAAGCTTGAGCCAAACAGTAAGTGATAAAAATCTTTAGAATTTAAAAGTTCTTTCATTATTCATTATTAAAATTATAATTAAACAAATCTTTTGTTAAACTAACGAACTTTCAGAAAAATGATTATCTTTAATTATATATCATAAAGCCTAAACTTTTTGCAAACCCTATATCAGACTTTTGTGACGCTCTGTATACCGCATTTACGTCAGAGTTACCAATATAAATGTAAACATGTCATCAATCATCACAATTTTAAGTTAGATTTTATGATTTTTTTAAACAAAATTAAACTTATTATTTTTATAATTGTCTCATTTAACGACTTTTTGTTTCATATTTAATTTAACATCTTTAATTAATTTTATAACCATTTCATTTTCTTAAGTTGGCACTTTGATTGTTTTGACAAGTCGAACATCAACAAACATTTATGCATTAAATAATTAAATTAATTAAATTTAAATAATGTCTCAAAATAACGAACATATAAGTGATTTATGCCGAATTTGTTTAAACAAAACTGAATTAATGTATCAAATAACTGAGATAGACAAATTAGGATTAGATTCTTTAGATTTCCCTTTAAATTTTAAGGTAATATCAAACAATTATAAACAAATTTAAATTAACATTATTTACCTTTTAGTTAACAGAATCTTTTACTTCATTAACAACATTATGCGAAGATTGCACAAAGAAACTTGAAGGCTTCATATCATTGATTCAAATCGCAAAAAGAACTCAATTGTATTTAGAAAGTTTACAAAATGATATTGATTTTTCCCCATTAAAAAACAACGCTCAAAATGAATCAGAAGTGGATTTATTTTCAGAAATAACTTACGATGAAGTTATGGCCTCTATAAAAGAAGCAAAAACATCTTTTTATTCCAACCTTAATTGCACATCATGTAATTTTCTTGGTATAAACAAAAAAGGATTAATTTCTCATGTTTCTATTGTGCATAAAGAATTAAAGAATAAATGGTGCTCAATTTGTAATAAATTAACTCAAAATTTAGATCATCATAAAAAAGAAAATCATTCGAAAGGGGATTTATGTTGTAAATTTTGTAAAAAGAATTTTATTTTAAATGAGCACTTAATTAAGCATTTATTGCATCATTTAGAAAGTAGTAATAAGAATAGTGATCAAAATGATGTTGATATTGAATATGAAGTGCCAAAAAAATTGGCTCAATCTGAGAGTCTATTGTGTAATTTTTGTGGGAAAGTTTTTGAGAGCAATTCAAAGCTAAAGATTCATTTGAAATCTCATTCAGATGAGAAACCTTTTGTGTGTACATTTTGTAATAAACGATTAAAGACTAGATCTAATTTAAAGCAACATGAGAATATACACAGGGAGTGCAGAAGATATGTTTGTAATATTTGTGGAAAGGTAAGTTATCTTACATTTATTAAAAACCAATAACTTTTATTTTAAAGAAACTAAATGTAAACTTCTAATATCACCTAAAACTAGAAATTTTAGCATTTCTGCAAAGAGTACCAAATTTTCAGGAAGCATTTTAGGTCTTCTGGATGCAGTATTAAGTCATTTAAAAGCAGTGTCAAGTCTTCTAAAACCAATGCCAAGTCATCTAGAAATGGTATTAAGTCTTCTGGACGCATTTAAAGTCTTCTAGAAATAGTATTAAGCATTCTGGAGGTAGTTCAAGTCGTCCAAAGGTAATATCAAGTCTTTTGGATACGTTTCAAGTTTCCTGCAAGCAGTATCAATTCTTCAAGGAAAGATTTCCAGACTTTTGTAAGCAGTCTGAAATCATTTAGAAGCAATATTAACTCTTCTAGAAGCACTTCAGGTCTTCTGGAAGCAGTATCAAGTTATCTAAAAGCAGAATCAAGTTATCTAAAAGCAGTATTAAGTCTTCTGGGAGTAGATCTAGTTTTCTAGAAGCAATGTCAAATTATCTAGAAGCAATATCAAGTCTTTAGGAAGCAGTATCAAATCATCTAGAAGCGGTTCAGGTAATCTAGAACCAATATGAAGTCTTTTGGGAGCATTTCAATTCTCCTAACATTAGTATTAACCACTTTGGAGGTATTTCAAGTCCTCCAGAGGCAATATCAAGTCTTCTGGATGAATTTTTCCAGTTTTCTGAATTATCAATTTTTCAGGACGAATTCCCGATCTTCTGTAAGCAGTTTGAAGTCATCTAGAAGCAATAATAAATCTAGAAGCAATACCAAGTCTTCTGGAAACATTTCAGTTCATTGGGAACCATTTCAAGTTTTCTACAGGTAGTATCAAGTCTTCAGGATGCATTTCCGGTCTTCTGGAAGCAATATTAAGTTATCTAGAAGCAGAATCATGTCATCTAAAAGCAGTATTAAGTTTTCTGGAAGTAGATCAAGTCTTCTAGAAGTAGTGTCAAATCATTTAGAAGCAACATCAAGTGTTCAAGAATCATTTCAGATCTTCTGGAAGCAGTATCAAGTTATCTAAAAGCAGAATCAAGTTATCTGAAAGCAGTATTAAGACTTCTGGAAGTAGATCTAGTTTTCTAGAAGCAATGTTAAGTTATCTAGAAGCAATGTCAAGTCTTTAGGAAGCATTTAAGATCATCTGGAAGCAGTATCAACTCTTCTGGGAGCATTTCAACTCTCTTAGCATTAGTATTAATCATTTTAGAGGTATTTCAAGCCCTCCAGAGGCAATATTAAGTCTTCTGGCTGCATTTTAAGTTTTCTAAAATATCAATTCTTCAGGAAAGATTTTTAATCTTCTGTAAGCAGTTTGAACTCGTCTAGAAGCGATAATAAATCTTCTAGAAGTAATATCAAGTTTTCTAGAAATATTTCAGGTCATCTGGAACTATTTCAAGTTTTCTGGAAGTAGTATCAAGTCTTCAGGAAACATTTCAGGTCATCTGGAAGCAGTATCAAGTTATCTAAAAGCAGAATCATGTCATTTAAAAGCAGTATGAAGTCTTCTGGAAGTAGATCAAGTCTTCTAGAAGTAGTGTGAAGTCATCTAGAAGCAACATCAAGTCTTCAGGAAGCATTTCAGATCTTCAGGAAGCAGTATCAAATCATCTAGAAGCGGTTCAGGTCATCTAGAACCAAAATCAAGTCTTTTGGGAGCATTTCAACTCTCCTAGAATTAGCATTAAGCGTTTTGAAGGTATTTCAAGTCCTCCAGAGGCAATATCAAGTTTTCTGGATGCATTTTAAGTTTTCTGAATTATCAATTCTTCAGGAAGGATTTCTGATCTTCTGTAAGCAGTTTGAACTCGTCTAGAAGCGATAATAAATCTTCTAGAAGTAATATCAAGTCTTCTAGAAATATTTCAGGTCATCTGGAACCATTTCAAGTTTTCTGGAACTAGATCAAGTCTTCTAGAAGTAGTGTCAAGTCATCTAGAAGCAACGTCAAGTCTTCAGGAAGCATTTCAGATCTTGTGGAAGCAGTATCAAATCATCTAGAAGCGGTTCAGGTCATCTAGAACCAACATCAAGTCTTTTGGAAGCATTTCAACTCTCCTAGAATTAGCATTAAGCATTTTGAAGGTATTTCAAGTCCTCCAGAGGCAATATCAAGTCTTCTGGATGCATTTTAAGTTTTCTGAATTATCAATTCTTCAGGAAGAATTTCCGATCTTCTGTAAGCAGTTTGAAGTCATCTAGAAACAATAATAAATCTTCTAAATCTTCTAGAAGTAATATCAAGACTTCTGGAAACATTTCAGGTCATTGGGAACCATTTCAAGTTTTCTGCAGGTAGCATCAAGTCTTCAGGATGCATTTCAGATCTTCTGGAAGCAGCATCAAGTTATCTACAAGCAGAATCATGTCATCTACAAGCAGTATGAAGTCTTCTGGAAGTAGATCAAATCTTCTAGAAGTAGTGTCAAGTAATCTAGAAGCAAGATCAAGTCTTCAGGAAGCATTTCAGATCTTCTGGAAGCAGTATCAAATCATCTAGAAGCGGTTCAGATCATCTAGAACCAATATCAAGTCTTTTGGGAGCATTTCAACTCTCCTAGAATTAGCATTAAGCATTTTGAAGGTATTTCAAGTCCTCCAAAGGCAATATCAAGTTTTCTGGATGTATTTTAAGTTTTCTGAAGAATCAATTCTTCAGGAAGGATTTCTGTTCTTCTGTAAGCAGTTTCAAGTCGTCTAGAAGCGATAATAAATCTTCTAGAGGCAATATCAAGTCTTCTAGAAACATTTCAGGTTATCTGGAACCATTCCAAGTTATCTGCAAGTAGTATCAAGTTTTCAGGAAGCATTTCAGGTCTTCTGGAAGCAGTATCAAGTTATCTAGAAGCAGAATCAAGTAATCTAAAAGCAGTATTAAGTATTCTCGAAGCAAATCAAGTCTTCTTGAAGCATTTCAAGTCTTCTAGAAGCAGCATCAAGTCATCAGAAAGTATTTCCGGTCTTTTGGAAGCAGTGCAAAATTATCTAGAAGCAATATTAAGTTTTCTAGAAGCAGTATCAAGTCTTTTGGAAACATTTCAAGGGTTCTGGAAGCAATATGAAGTATCCTATGTAATCTCAATTGTAATGACTTACGTATTTAAGTCAACGTGCAACATTTTTGTTTCATTGTTCATATGAACTTTTGCCGAGGTTTAATGGAGATGCTATGGCCCTCATAGCATCAAAGCAGTATCAAGTTATCTAGAAGCAGAATCATGTCATCTAAAAGCAGTATTAAGTTTTCTGGAAGTAGATCAAGTCTTCTAGAAGCAGTGCCAAGTCATCTAGAAGCAACATCAAGTCTTCAGGAAGCATTTTAGATGTTCTGGAAGCAGTATCAATTCATCTAGAAGCGGTGTTATAGACTTGAAATGCTTCTAGAAGACTTGATACTGCTTCCAGAGGAATGACAGTACTTCCAGAATACTTGATACTGCATCTAGATGACTTGAATTGCTTCCAGAAGAATTGATATTACCGCTGAAAGGCATACTTCCAGAAAACTTGATGCTGCTTCTAAATAACTTGATATTGCTTATAGAAAACTAAAAATGTTTCTAGACTTTACTTGATACTTTTCTAGAAGACTAAAAATTCTTCTTTTCAGACCCAATTCAGGGGTTTTTTCGTCATTTGAGTATATTTCCAATTTAGTTTTTTTTGGAGCACCCATACAAATTTTCAAAAACTGATGCCTATGGACTTATCCAACAGAATAATGTAAATCTATATGAAATGATAGAAACTAGCTTCTTCAAGTCGCCTATAAATATTTATCCGAGCAACAAACAACAGTCCCCAAAAAAAGTCATTCTGGATATTCTAATTTTTTCTTATTTCGAGGCTTTTAAAATCCCGATTTTTTAGTGGTCCCGGATCTATAATTTCTTTTATGAAATCCAGGAACTGGAAACCCGAATTTCAACGCGAAACTTTTTTCATTAGCATCTAATGAAATTTCATTTCAAATTTTGATTTCTTTTTGGTAATTTTCAATGTCACTAGCACTTCTTGTTATATTTTCACTCTGATATTTCTTCAAATACCAGATACTGAAGCATGAATCTGCATACACATTAAGATCAGAACAAATAAGAAATAGATCGTCTTCCTTCCCACTAAAAAGCGTCGCGTTCAACAAAACATTTTTTCCGTTTCCCTTCCTTCCTCGTCTCTTCATTTCATTACACTTAACAAAGTACTTTCGAAAAGTTTACGTAATTTAAAATTATTTTTTGGAAAATTTAATTTAAAATAACTTTTTATATTTTTGTATTTTTAGACTTTTAATCAATCTAGCACACTAAGAACTCATCTAAAACTTCACGGAGATAAAGACCAAAGTTGCAGATTATGTTCCAAAACTTTTTGTCGGTTGGCAGACTTAAAAACGCATTTGCGAACTCATACTGGGGAAAAACCGTTCCAATGTGCTACTTGTAAGATCCGTTTCGTTCAAAAAAGTCATCTAACCGAACACGAAAAATCGCATTTTGAGGTTAAACCCTTTAAATGTTCGATTTGTTTGAAAAGTTTTGCTCAAAAATCGACGTTAAAGTCGCACCTTGATATACATTTGGGGATTAAAAAGTTTAAATGTAAATATTGTTCTTATTCGGCTCGACAAAGTTACGTGTTGAAGACGCATTTAAAGCAACATGAAGAAATGTATAATTTTGAATGAGATGATAGTGATGTTAATTTTTAGATGTATTGCTTGAAATAAAGTGTTTTTTTTTAAAGAAATTGTGATTTATTTAAACAAGTTTTTTACTTTATCTCCGCGTTATAACTTTAATATGGAAGACAGGTGAGGTTTTATTGCCACTGAAAAGATTATCTTCTGTGTTATCACACGATTAATAAGAAACGCAATTTCTGTCGGAAAAAAAATGTGTCTTGTGATTGAAATCGGGCCTACTAACAACTTAAACTATTTTTAGAAGATGACAAATTAGGAATGCCAAATTGAAAAGAAAAAAAATGAAAAATGAAGTTGCAATTTGTCCCACTCATGCAAATATGGTTTGTGTAAAGAGTCCTGGGTAAACTAATCTTTAACTATTGTCGTCTTTTCTAAAACATTACGAAAACTAAATGCGTTCTTACAATACATTTTTTTTTGTCAGTGTAAATCCAATAATACTAACAAGTTTTCCAAAAAAGACAAGGTTTTACAAAAAAGTGTGCAATACATACAAGAGATAAAAGATAGATAGCAAAGTAAATTAAATATATAAAAGAAACAAATTAAATCTAAATTCAAGATATAATGTCATGGTGGGGTACAATTATACCCCACATGGGATTAGGAAATCTGTAAACAGACACCTGACCGAAGATATCATGTGGCCAGATAGTGACGGGTTGAAGCAAACATCAAGTAAACTTCGACCGTCTAAAACCCTTCCCCCTCTATTCCCGGAACTACCCGCCAAGGTACTAGCTTCAGGGAATATTAATAATAAACAATTTATTATTCTTCAATGTTGTTTTCCACAACATTCTCCAATTTCTCATCTTCACCATTTTCAACTCCTTCTAGGAATCTTTCATACAATACCAAGTTTTCTGGAAATAATCCAAGTCTTCTAGAAAAAGTATCAAGTCTTCTAGGAACAGTATCAAGTATTCTGGAAACAGTTCAATTTATCTGGAAGTATGTCAAATCTTTTGGAAGCAATATAAAGTTTTCTAGAAACAGTGTCAAGTCTTTTGAATGCGTTGTCAAAACATCCTGTAGCAATCTGCTTACATTTAACTTTAGGGTTTTTTAACAATATTTCTTGCAGTAGTTCCTGTTTTTGGCGGATCTCCCGTAATTCATTTAAAATGACTTTTACCAACATCCTAATCATCCTAAAATATGTACTAGGTATTTATCGATGACAAGGTAATGCTTAACGATGACTTGTTCCTTATGCTATAGTACGAAATACTAATTGTTCGAAATTCAAATGTCAAAATCGACAATTTTGGTAATAAACGTAGGTGGCACCATGCAAGTTTGGCTGCTTTATAGGGAGATGTTATAAGGACGGTATGATGAAGCCCAAAGGATTTTTTCTGTAAACATCCATCTTGTTTTTTGAAATCAATTCTTGGTAGCCATCCGTCGTGGATCTCCACGTGCGTTACTTTTTCAGGTGGATCTTCCAGGATGACGGTGCCTTTGAATATTTCCTTTGGATCATAAAGACCATATCGGTGCAACCTTCTTCCAATTTCTTGGAATAAGCGACTCGCCTCTTTCGTACCGATAATTCGGCTTCTATCAGAGTCCTCGATATGGGTAAAATTCGACAACGTCACACTGGGAGCATTACAATGCTTCTATTTGACAGTTTGACAATCAACTAAACTAACATCTTATGGTCAGAAAGTCATTAATTACTAAGAAGAAAATCTCTCTCGAGGTTTGTATGTAGGTTTGTATTACGTGACACGTTTAAGGAAGAATTACACAAAATTCTTCCTTAAATTCTCCCTTTTGAAAATACAAATGGGTGCTAGGTGCTGAGAAAACTGGATTAAGGAAAGACTTAAACGATTGATGAATGTTCTTAAGTAAAAGTCAAAAAACGCCCAAGTAACAACCCAGTCTTTAATTGGCAATTTTTGAATTTCTAACATGAAGATTTTATATTTTTCCAATAATATCTTGTATTTTGGAACCAAAATCAATTTTTATTAACAGCTTCTTGCCGTTTGCAGTAAAAATGTCTCAAAAGTATTTAGTCTTTGATTAACAGTTTAATTATCATTCATAGATTGTATCATTCCATATAGATTTATATTATTCTATTGGATAAGTCCATATGCACGATTTTTTGAAAATTTGTATAGGTGCTGAAAAAAAGCTAAATTGGGAATAAACTCAAACAGACGAAAAAAGCCTGTATTGGGTCTGAAAAGATTATCATACGTGCTCTCCAAAAAACGTTCGTAGCAAATGGGATGCTACGAACGTTTTTTACGTTTTTACGGATTTGGGAAGAATAAGCTTAATGGTACATAAAAATTAATTGAAAACGACATCTTCAATCCAAATAAAACCGTTAACAATTTAGTATGGGTGCTTTTTTGGAAGAATTTCTCGTCTTCTAGAAGCAGTATCAAGTAAAGTCTAGAAGCATTTTTAGTTTTCTGCAAGCAATATCAGGTCATCTAGAAGCAGCGTTAAGTCTTCTGGAAGAATTTCATGCCATTCAGAGGCAATGTCAAGTCTCTGGCATGCAATTCAAGTCCTTTAAATGCAGTATCAAATATTCTGGAAATATTGTAATTCTTCTTGAAGCAGAATCAAGTGATCAAGGAGCAACATTAAGTGTTCTGGAAGTATTACAAGCTTTTCAGAGGTAATATCAAGTCTCTGGGAAGCAATTCAAGTCCTCTAGATGCAGTATCAAGTATTCTAGAAATATTGTAATTCTTCTTGAAGCAGAATCAAGTGATCAAGGAGCAACATTAAGTGTTCTGGAAGTATTACAAGCTTTTCAGAGGTAATATCAAGTCTCTGGGAAGCAATTCAAGTCCTCTAGATGCAGTATCAAGTATTCTGGAAATATTGTAATTCTTCTTGAAGCAGAATCAAGTGATCAAGGAGCAACATTAAGTGTTCTGGAAGTATTACAAGCTTTTCAGAGGTAATATCAAGTCTCTGGGAAGCAATTCAAGTCCTCTAGATGCAGTATCAAGTATTCTGGAAATATTGTAATTCTTCTTGAAGCAGAATCAAGTGATCAAGGAGCAACATTAAGTGTTCTGGAAGTATTACAAGCTTTTCAGAGGTAATATCAAGTCTCTGGGAAGCAATTCAAGTCCTCTAGATGCAGTATCAAGTATTCTGGAAATATTGTAATTCTTCTTGAAGCAGAATCAAGTGATCAAGGAGCAACATTAAGTGTTCTGGAAGTATTACAAGCTTTTTAGAGGTAATATCAAGTCTCTGGGAAGCAATTCAAGTCCTCTAGATGCAGTATCAAGTATTCTGGAAATATTGTAATTCTTCTTGAAGCAGAATCAAGTGATCAAGGAGCAACATTAAGTGTTCTGGAAGTATTACAAGCTTTTCAGAGGTAATATCAAGTCTCTGGGAAGCAATTCAAGTCCTCTAGATGCAGTATCAAGTATTCTGGAAATATTGTAATTCTTCTTGAAGCAGAATCAAGTGATCAAGGAGCAACATTAAGTGTTCTGGAAGTATTACAAGCTTTTTAGAGGTAATATCAAGTCTCTGGGAAGCAATTCAAGTCCTCTAGATGCAGTATCAAGTATTCTGGAAATATTGTAATTCTTCTTGAAGCAGAATCAAGTGAGCAAGGAGCAACATTAAGTGTTCTGGAAGTATTACAAGCTTTTTAGAGGTAATATCAAGTCTCTGGGAAGCAATTCAAGTCCTCTAGATGCAGTATCAAGTATTCTGGAAATATTGTAATTCTTCTTGAAGCAGAATCAAGTGAGCAAGGAGCAACATTAAGTGTTCTGGAAGTATTACAAGCTTTTTAGAGGTAATATCAAGTCTCTGGGAAGCAATTCAAGTCCTCTAGATGCAGTATCAAGTATTCTGGAAATATTGTAATTCTTCTTGAAGCAGAATCAAGTGAGCAAGGAGCAACATTAAGTGTTCTGGAAGTATTACAAGCTTTTTAGAGGTAATATCAAGTCTCTGGGAAGCAATTCAAGTCCTCTAGATGCAGTATCAAGTATTCTGGAAATATTGTAATTCTTCTTGAAGCAGAATCAAGTGAGCAAGGAGCAACATTAAGTGTTCTGGAAGTATTACAAGCTTTTTAGAGGTAATATCAAGTCTCTGGGAAGCAATTCAAGTCCTCTAGATGCAGTATCAAGTATTCTGGAAATATTGTAATTCTTCTTGAAGCAGAATCAAGTGATCAAGGAGCAACATTAAGTGTTCTGGAAGTATTACAAGCTTTTCAGAGGTAATATCAAGTCTCTGGGAAGCAATTCAAGTCCTCTAGATGCAGTATCAAGTATTCTGGAAATATTGTAATTCTTCTTGAAGCAGAATCAAGTGATCAAGGAGCAACATTAAGTGTTCTGGAAGTATTACAAGCTTTTTAGAGGTAATATCAAGTCTCTGGGAAGCAATTCAAGTCCTCTAGATGCAGTATCAAGTATTCTGGAAATATTGTAATTCTTCTTGAAGCAGAATCAAGTGAGCAAGGAGCAACATTAAGTGTTCTGGAAGTATTACAAGCTTTTTAGAGGTAATATCAAGTCTCTGGGAAGCAATTCAAGTCCTCTAGATGCAGTATCAAGTATTCTGGAAATATTGTAATTCTTCTTGAAGCAGAATCAAGTGAGCAAGGAGCAACATTAAGTGTTCTGGAAGTATTACAAGCTTTTTAGAGGTAATATCAAGTCTCTGGGAAGCAATTCAAGTCCTCTAGATGCAGTATCAAGTATTCTGGAAATATTGTAATTCTTCTTGAAGCAGAATCAAGTGAGCAAGGAGCAACATTAAGTGTTCTGGAAGTATTACAAGCTTTTTAGAGGTAATATCAAGTCTCTGGGAAGCAATTCAAGTCCTCTAGATGCAGTATCAAGTATTCTGGAAATATTGTAATTCTTCTTGAAGCAGAATCAAGTGATCAAGGAGCAACATTAAGTGTTCTGGAAGTATTACAAGCTTTTCAGAGGTAATATCAAGTCTCTGGGAAGCAATTCAAGTCCTCTAGATGCAGTATCAAGTATTCTGGAAATATTGTAATTCTTCTTGAAGCAGAATCAAGTGATCAAGGAGCAACATTAAGTGTTCTGGAAGTATTACAAGCTTTTTAGAGGTAATATCAAGTCTCTGGGAAGCAATTCAAGTCCTCTAGATGCAGTATCAAGTATTCTGGAAATATTGTAATTCTTCTTGAAGCAGAATCAAGTGAGCAAGGAGCAACATTAAGTGTTCTGGAAGTATTACAAGCTTTTTAGAGGTAATATCAAGTCTCTGGGAAGCAATTCAAGTCCTCTAGATGCAGTATCAAGTATTCTGGAAATATTGTAATTCTTCTTGAAGCAGAATCAAGTGAGCAAGGAGCAACATTAAGTGTTCTGGAAGTATTACAAGCTTTTTAGAGGTAATATCAAGTCTCTGGGAAGCAATTCAAGTCCTCTAGATGCAGTATCAAGTATTCTGGAAATATTGTAATTCTTCTTGAAGCAGAATCAAGTGAGCAAGGAGCAACATTATGTGTTCTGGAAGTATTACAAGCTTTTCAGCGGCAATATCAAGTCTCTGGGAAGCAATTCAAGTCCTCTAGATGTAGTATCAAGTATTCTGGAAATATTGTAATTCTTCTTGAAGCAGAATCAAGTGATCAAGGAGCAACATTAAGTGTTCTGGAAGTATTACAAGCTTTTCAGAGGTAATATCAAGTCTCTGGGAAGCAATTCAAGTCCTCTAGATGCAGTATCAAGTATTCTGGAAATATTGTAATTCTTCTTGAAGCAGAATTAAGTGATCAAGGAGCAACATTAAGTGTTCTGGAAGTATTACAAGCTTTTCAGAGGTAATATCAAGTCTCTGGGAAGCAATTCAAGTCCTCTAGATGCAGTATCAAGTATTCTGGAAATATTGTAATTCTTCTTGAAGCAGAATCAAGTGAGCAAGGAGCAACATTAAGTGTTCTGGAAGTATTACAAGCTTTTCAGCGGCAATATCAAGTCTCTGGGAAGCAATTCAAGTCCTCTAGATGCAGTATCAAGTATTCTGGAAATATTGTAATTCTTCTTGAAGCAGAATCAAGTGAGCAAGGAGCAACATTATGTGTTCTGGAAGTATTACAAGCTTTTCAGCGGCAATATCAAGTCTCTGGGAAGCAATTCAAGCCCTCTAGATGCAGTATCAAGTATTCTGGAAATATTGTAATTCTTCTTGAAGCAGAATCAAGTGATCAAGGAGCAACATTAAGTGTTCTGGAAGTATTACAAGTTTTTCAGAGGCAATATCAAGTCTCTGGGATGCAATTCAAGTCCTCTAGATGCAGTATCAAGTATTCTGGAAATATTGTAATTCTTCTTGAAGCAGAATCAAGTGAGCAAGGAGCAACATTAAGTGTTCTGGAAGTATTACAAGCTTTTCAGAGGCAATATCAAGTCTCTGGGATGCAATTCAAGTCCTCTAGATGTAGTATCAAGTATTCTGGAAATATTGTAATTCTTCTTGAAGCAGAATCAAGTGATCAAGGAGCAACATTAAGTGTTCTGGAAGTATTACAAGCTTTTCAGAGGTAATATCAAGTCTCTGGGAAGCAATTCAAGTCCTCTAGATGCAGTATCAAGTATTCTGGAAATATTGTAATTCTTCTTGAAGCAGAATTAAGTGATCAAGGAGCAACATTAAGTGTTCTGGAAGTATTACAAGCTTTTCAGAGGTAATATCAAGTCTTCTAGAAGCAATTCAATTCCTCTAGATGCAGAATCAAGTGTTCTGGAAGTATTGTAATTTTTCTGCAAGCAGTATTAGGTCATCGAGAAGCAGTATTAAATCTTCTGGAAGCATTTCAAGCTTTTCAGAGCTAATATCAAGTCTTCTAGAAGCAATTCAATTTTTCTGGATGCAGTATCAACTGTTCTGAAAGGATTATAATTTTTCTGGAAGCAGTGTCAAGTCATCAAGAAGCAATATTAAGTCTTCTGGAAGCATTTTTAGACTTTTGGAAGCATTTCATGTCTTGTAGAAGTAGTTTTAAGTTTTCTGAGGTATAACAAGTCTTCTTAAAACATTTCATTTAATTTCTGGTTGAGAAGCGGATTTAGGAGAGGATGGTGAAGGCAGTAGACGGATGAGAGGATGATTGGACCGAAGAGTCGATGGTGTGGAAATGGAGGAAGAGGATAGAGGGTGCCAATAACATTTCAATGATGATGATACATCATATCAATGATGTATAATAATTTTAATGCATTAAAAAATTTTGCCATTGCATGGAAAGACATTACACCAGGCCCGAGGAATTAGAAGAAGTTGTTTTCAAAAGAAAATAGAAGAAAAATGATAAAAATTGCGAAAAATGAGAGATTTTTATGGATGGGCAGGATTGTTAGTGATACAGGAAGAATCGACTTTTCCAAAAACATTGGATTTACGGATGAAGCAATATTTACTCAAAACGGAATTTTTAATATCCGTAATATGCACGTTTGGAGTGATAAAAATGCCATCACTTTACTCTAATATTGGTGATTATAAATATGCCACGACTTACAAAAACATTCTGTGTATGTGTTATGACTGGGAGAAGAAGCTGTACAAAGAGAATAATTCCATGTCATAATAACAGCTTAAAAAAACAAAATATGGGGGTGAGCCATTTTTTTGGGTACACAAAACAATGATTATTTAAAATCCTACAAAATCTTAATATACTTGCTTTACTGTGTTATTATATGTACTTAAATTACCATATGTCCTTCTTTGTATCCATCACGGTCGAATTCATGGTAGGCTTTAATGATAAATCGTTAAATTAGCCTGTCATCCTATTTAGTGTTCTTCGGCGCGAGTAAATAAGGAAAACTGGAATTTACGTTACATCATCTCAATTTAGTTTTACTCTTCACCTTGACACTTGCGGTTTTAATCGACCGACCACAATATGCTTAATTTACTTTGTGTACCTCTCCTTCGATTCTAAGACCTATTTTGCATATAATCGCATGTTTAATAAACGGTCTCGCGGCTAACTCATTAACATTATTATACTTTTTTTCTACCTTTTTAAATTATATCCTGTTTATCCTATAAATTATTAAATGTTATTTGTTTATGAATAAATTTTATTAATTATTTTTAAGATAATTAGTATTATTATCCATTTGATAAATGTATACTTTTATTATATATACAGGGTGTTTCTAAATTAATGTAAAACATTTCAAGGGATGATTTTTCAGCAAAAATGAGTCACAACCCTCTAAAACTAGAAGAAAAAATTGTTTCTTTTTTGTCTCTTCACATTTTCTCCTAACATCGTTAATTTGTCCACAAAAAAATAACATCTCAAGATGAAACAAAAATAAAATAATTTGCACTTATTAAAAAACTTAATTAAAAATTTCTGTTAATGTGTGATGTTATAAATCATAGCTTGTTATTGTTAAGTTGCAATTTTACCAATGGAAAAATATTTTCGGGGAAAGCTTAATTAAAATTTTTAACACCACGTTCTATAAAAAAATCCCCTGTAAAACATCCGTTAGCGTTTAACGCTTGATCGTAATGTTACATAATACATTATCACGTTTGGTCGGAGACTTCGTGGCTAAATCGCATTAAATCCGAGTAATTATCGAGTTATATTCCCCGCGGGGCACCACTTTTAGCGCATCCATTTATTTTTTTATTATTTTCGAGAATACAGCGCTGTTACGCAACTAATTTGCATTGTCTTTTATCTATAAAAACTGCACACAATCAACGGCAGAATTAGACATATGCTCGAGATGAGACATATACTAGTCTTTAGTTTGGCTCTGCTGGTATGCAGAGCCCAACAGTCAAGGGGAAGATTGGGGATTCTTTATCCAGTTGATTTCTCCACGGGTGATAGATATTCGGGAAATTCGATTGAAGAACCTAAATCTAAACCAATTCCTGATAATGGGTTGATTATTATTCGTTTAGTACCGAGTGAAACTTACGATGAATCCAGTAATTATAATGAGGCATTCATTCCTTCTGGAAGAGTTCGAAGATCGGCTTATAAAAGTGGTGGAGGCGGAGGTGGAAAAGGAGGTGGTGGAGGATTTGGTGGTGGAGGAGGAGGTGGATTTGGCGGAGGAGGCGGTTTTGGTGGCGGTGGTGGAAAAGGAGGAGGATTTGGCGGCGGCGGAGGTTTTGGAGGTGGAGGAGGAGGTGGTGGAGGCGGTGGTGGATTAGGAGGAGGTGGAAGTCATGGCGGTGGAGGCCTTGGTGGAGGAGGACTTGGTGGAGGAGGTCATGGTGGTGGCGGACTAGGAGGAGGTAACGGTGGCGGAGGAGGACTTGGAGGAGGCCACGGTGGTGGTGGAGGACTCGGAGGAGGAAACGGTGGAGGTGGAGGTCACGGTGGTGGCGGACTCGGAGGAGGAAACGGTGGTGGGGGACTTGGAGGAGGTGGACATGGCGGCGGCGGTGGTAGTGGATTAGGAGGAGGAGGTGGCCTTGGAGGGGGTGGTCATGGCGGAGGTGGTCTTGGTGGCGGAGGATTAGGAGGAAGTGGTCATGGTGGAGGTCTTGGTGGAGGTAATGGAGGTGGAGGAGGTCTTGGAGGCGGTGGAGGACACGGTGGCGGTGGTCATGGTGGTGGAGGACTAGGAGGAGGTGGTCTTGGAGGTGGCGGAGGTGGTTTAGGAGGTGGCGGAGGTCACGGAGGTGGTGGTGGCCTCGGAGGAGGCGGAGGTCACGGTGGTGGTGGTGGCCTAGGAGGAAGCGGAGGTCACGGTGGTGGTGGTGGACCCGGTGGCGGAGGATATGGTGGTAAAGGGCACGGAGGAAAAGGCGGAGCTTGGGCTACGTCATCAAGCGCTGCGGGTTCTTAGTAAGTGAAAATGATCATAAAATATACTTAAGGTTACTAAACTTATTTGTTTTTTTTTTTAGCGGCAGATAAGAACATAATTAAATAAAGGAACGTGATGTTTATTAAAACTCAAAATTTGAAATAAAGTACCTTTATCTACATCTGTCTTCGTCTTGTTTGTTTCCTTGTTCTGAATCTTAGCATAGTACACAATTAGTTCATATGCTATAATTAGCCTATTATCTTCTATAAATAAAGTTGCATCAGATCAAAAAGCTTTAAAAAATATCATAAGGAGTTTAATTTACAACATCAACGTAGTTCAAACAAAAAGTTGCGGATGTTGTAACAATCAAAACTACGAAAAAATGGGACACTTTTGGTAGTGTGGATGATGATTTCCTCATTTCCAGAGATTCATAACTATTAGGTGTAACTAAATTTGAAATAATTGTAACATAAGAAACATTGCAAATTTAGCCTGTGAGGACAAATTCATAAAATTCAAAAACGAGGAAGATAATGAACTTCCTCCTTAATGACTGTCCCGTTTGGATTCAAATTTTCAAAATTTCATTTAGGGCTTAGTCGTATCTTTCTTAAGACGGAATCCAATTCAACCCAACCCAACGTAGCTTTAGAACTAACACTACATTTAGAACTAGAAACATTAGGATTTAATCGTACGTTTCTATATTTGGCTAAATTCTAGGTCTAGTGTCAATACCATAGCTAGGTTGTACATCTAGTATTAATTTTACTTTCAGTTTTAGAAGTATTTACAACAATCAAGCACTGAGTGGCAATTAAAATTAGAACTAACACTAGATCTAGTACTAGCAAGATTCAGAATTAGCCGTGCGTTTGAATACTAGCTCGTCTGTTAGTTCTTAAGGATAATTTTGATTCTAAGTACATCGTTATAAATGTATAATTAATAAGACCTTAGTGTATGGTTTAACGATGTATATTATATTAATATCGGTGCAACACGTGTTTCGGTTTACATATAAACCATCATCAGGCACGACGTCAATTATGGAAATATAACATTTTCAAAACGAAGTGTCACAAAGTATTCTACATAAAACAATTATTTTACGTTGTATTTCTTGACAAACGCAATTCTATTAACAATGAACACGTATTATTTAAAATTTATGGTTACATATTAAGAAAATGACATGGTTCGTTGAGGAGGGACATAGACAAAGTTGGTTCTTGTTTTATTTTGATACAAGTATCCAACAGTTTAAGACTGGAGAATAACTAAAAATAGAGTTTTCGCTCTCTTTTAACTTAAATTCTCGAAAGCAAAAGTGTTTCGCTATCTAGAATAAAATATAGCATCCCATTTAAAAAAATGAATTTCACATTTTTAAAAAATATGAATTTTTTTTTTCATATTCTTTTTGTTGTTTTGGTTTGTTTTTAGAAAATAATGCTAGATATTACATTATCACATTTCAGTAACTAAATGTTGACGTCAAAATACTAAAAATTTAATCAACTTGTGAATAAACTGTTATTTTTAGCGAAGTGAATATTAGTTGTAAAAACATTCTATAAACTAATGAAATAGAACAAAATTTAATTGAAATTTTTGATGAATAGAGAAAGATCTTTAGAATGTTAAAGGAAGTATTAAAAATATTAATATTACCTATAAGAATATGACAGCTTTTAGTGTTTATTTTTTTTATTAAATGAATCACTACCGCAACAAAATATGTCTTAACTGAACCTATATAATTTTAGTTTTAATTGTTATTCATTGAATAATAACTAGATTAACACAATCCCTATACTTAAGTAGGAACTCAACTTTAAAAAAATTTTAAGAAGAATGGCGACCTTCCATTGTATCCCAATTATTCCGTGAAGAAATTGTGATATAAAAAAAGGTATAACAGGTAGTCCCCTCTTTTTGTGCTCCAATTATAGCGTGAAGATTCCTTTGGTTAACCTGTCAATCATCCAACGAAAGAATGTTGGGCTAGGTTAGTTCTGTTTACAAACATTAATTAAACCGTGAAGATTTCTTTTGTTGACCTGTCAATCATCCCACAAAAGAATGTTAGGCTAGGTTAGGTCTGCTTACAAACATTAATTAAACCGTGAAGATTTCTTTTGTTGACCTGTCAATCATCCCACAAAAGAATGTTGGGCTAGGTTAGGTCTGCTTACAAACATTAATTAAACCGTGAAGACTTCTTTTGAGTTGTCAATCATCCTCGAAAGAATGCCGGCTTTCTATTGTACTCCAATTATACCGTGAAGAAACTCCTATTATAATAAAAAAGGTAACTTTCCTTTTATACCCCTTGGTGTCCTAGGTCCTAAATTCTTTAACGTTCTATTCAAAGTATCTCGTTTTGTCTATTAAATAAAGTGATATCTTTTAACATTTTTGGCTGCTAATATATATGTTCCTCCAATTAAAACTTTTGTCTAAGTTTATAACATTTATGTAAAGCATATTTGTTTATACACTTATATAACGCTAAATAAAGCTCTAGATTTTGCTCGATGTTTTAAATGCAAATCCATTTTAAATATCATTCTAAAAGTGTTTCTGCTAAAATTGATTCTGAAAACCGACATATATTTCAGAACATGATAGAACTAAACTCCCTGTAAATACTGCCATTCTATCAAACATGATTAATTAATAATTAGATTAACAAGTAATCAAATATGATTCATACGTTATTTGATCACCTGATCGTGCGTGAGTTACGTGATTCAGTTATAAGCTGTATATTAAAGCTGTAATTAAAGAAACATTATTGGAAGTGCTACATGATGAAAATTTTCTTTCCCTCTTGGCGGAAAAAGTTGTTGAACGGGCCGACGCTTTAAGCCAGTCAAAGTTAAATTGAAAAGATTAGTTAAAGAGCAGCAAATTTTATCTATTCAAAATAGGGTGACGATTTGGAGCAATATACTAGGAGGAACGATGTTAGGATTTTTGGTGTTTCTGTGAAATCGGACGAGGATACCAAGAAAGTAGTTTTACAATCATTCAAGGATAAGATGAAATTAAACATTGAGCCAATATCAATAACAGTGATTAATCGGTGTCATCGTCTTGGGAAAATAACTAATGAAAAGCGGGCAATTATTGTTAAGTTTATGTCGTACGATTATCGACGGTTAGTACTTAAACATAGAAAGGAGTTAAAAGGTACAAATGTATTTTGATACAGCTTATTATTAAACCTACTAGAGTTGCTAGAATTTCATTAACATTAATAGATCTGATAATAACCACGAATCCATCACTTGTGATAAAGAATGATGTTGCTAACTGTGGTATTAGTGATCACAATATGGTATATTGTGACGTTATGTGTAAATCTCCATTTAGAGAGCCTGTTTTAAAAACGTACCGTGCTTTGATATCTATTGATGTTGATTCTTCCAGGCTTGATGTATATAAACTTCCCCTGCACATTATATTTCGTATGCCTAATATTGATGATAAGGTTTCTCTAGTATATAAGAAGACCACCGGTATAGATAATATTAGTACAGACATATTAAACCTTTGTGGCGTTCATATTTTACAATTTACCGCTCATATTGTTAACGTTTGCCTAGATGAGGGTGTTTCCTTTACAATGGAAGACAGCCATTGTTATTCCGTTGCCAAAAATAAGCAATTCTTCTACTTATCGGTATCTTAGACCAAACATATTATCGGTAATGTCAAAGGTGTTAGTGAGGATTGTTTACAAACAGTTACTTGAGTTTTTGGAAGAAATTAACTTGTTACCTTGTTGTCAGTCAGGCTTCAGGGACGGTTATAGCTGATGCACAGCTTTAATAAAAGTAACAGATGACATTCTTACCGCTACTGACGGGGAAAAAATCACAATTCTCGTGCTGCTTGATTTCAGCAAAGCGTTTGATACAGTTAGACACGACACTTTGCTTGATATTCTGTCCAGGATGGGGTTTAGTCTGGTGGTTTTGGATTTTTTTAGGCGATATCTTTGTGACAGGTTTCAGATGGTTAAGGTAAAGCCAAACCTCTCTGAATGTCGTCCTCGACACTCGAGTGCTCTGAGTGCCGCAGGGATCAATACTCGGACCATTATTATTTTCTATTTATACTTCGAAATTACTGCGAGGCTTAAGGTTTTGCACGGGATATATGTATACTGATGATACGCAGCTGTATTTGTCTTTTGCACCGGCGGACTGGCAGACAGCTCTGCAGAACCTAAATAGTGGCTTAAACCAATTATATCAGTTCAGTATCAGTGGCTTAAAAGTTAAGCCACTTTTCCCACTGTTTGCAATTAGAATTAACAATGTTACGATTCCAATGAGTGAATCTGTAAAAAATTTAGGTGTGATCATTTTACTTATTGTGCTCCGCTTTACCATACTTCAGTTGATAGTGTAGATACTTTGCGTATTCAAAGAGTGCAGAATGCTTGTTTGAAGTTCGAGTATGCTATTCGTAAGTATGCTCATATTTCGCATAAACTTCGTGATATTGGTTGGTTAAACATGTTCAATAGACGAAAATTGCTTACGCTATCTCTATACCATAAGATTTTATCTAGTGAAAAGCCTATCTAACTAACAAAATAAGATATACGTCACTGCGACATGAATACGAGATTTAGAGGTAGAATTGCTCCTCCTAAATATAAGATATCATTGTTTAGAAGCTCATTCTGGTATCAGATATGTGTGCTTTACAATGTCAAATCGTTTAAGTCTGCCCTTGTCAGCGTGCTAATGAGAGACCAACAATGATTGTTTCTTTTTGTTTATAATTATTTATTGCTGTTTTCCTGTTTCTTTTTTATATTGTTTTATTTTATTTATTTATTTTCTTTTTTCTGCATGGTGTGCCATCTTTTTCTACCTTCATTTTCATTTGCCATGGCAGTGCTCGCTGTCTTACGTTTAGCTTTATTCTTTGTATTATTTCTTAACAGGTTAGGTATGAGCAGGTGCATATTTTTAATGTGCCATCTGGACCTCGCCTGGTATAAATTCTTTTATATGTGTAATTGTAATTTAGTTTATTTCATAATTAAAAGACATTATTATTATATATTGATGATTAATATCATAAAAATTCATATCAATTTAAAGCCGATTAATCAAATTTCTAGAATTTTTCAAATTTGCTTCTAAGTACAGATTCCATTTGTTGCAATCAAATCTTGTCTTTCTCTTTGATATCTTTTGAACGAATAGAGATATTTTCATGATTGATATCTTAAAAGAAAATTTGATTAACAAGAATTTCACTTCGTGAATTGCAGATATTCGCTTCATTACAACGTTTAGAATTTTTGGAATATGGGTGTTTGGATGAACTTGAAATTGATACAAAACCAACTTGAATCTTTATATCCCATAACCTTTGAGTAATTAAACCTTGCAGAACCATTTGTACCAATCCATCTTTCTGGAAATGAGATCCAAACAAAGAATAAACATTTATGTATTATGTGGAGGTTCTCATTGGAAAACTACATCATTTTTTTTTTATTTTTCTATAGCAACTCCAGAAATACGAAGAAAGTTTAATTGATTATCCCATATCAACATCCTGTATATCATTGCATGATTAGAAGCGTTACTTTATTTGAAGTATCTTATTGTTTTTGGAATTTTTAATGGAATGGGATTTCCTTAATCACCTTGAGACGGATTTGAGCTTGGTTTTGGTATTTTTTTTAAAGAATTTACGATATATCCGGATTTAGAACAATGAATAGTATTTTGCTTTTTATGCAAATTTTAAAACCACAACAATACCAAATTTCCAAATCCTTTTTTATTTAAAAATACTTAAAAATGTATGCTTGACACCATAAATCGATCTTAGAAAGAAAATAATAATAAAAAAATCATTATTTTCTAAGTATTAGACAAAAAAAAATTTTTGATTCGAGTTATAATACGTTCTTCATTTACATAATTATCCAATTTACAAAGTTAATTATAAATTCTATTGACGAACACCTCAACAAAATAAATAAAAGGTTATCCATTTTTTGCCTACTCATCTCCTTATTTTTATTTTAACTTTAACCAACCTATAATTTTCGGATAAAGTCCCGTGGATAATTCTCACAACATTCTCGGAACGTGAAATATCACATCCGCGTGGTCTCCCATCTAAAAGTGTTAAGTTGATGCGTAAACAAATTCATGCAGATGTACTCGTTGCAATAAACGTTTACTAAATCATAAAAAAGCAAACTATCCGGATTGTCTAATTATAAGTTGTTAATCATTTATCGTCGATTACGTAACACGTTGGCCCGTGTCTGAACGCAAGTTCACGACATTAACATCTTCTTTCTATTGTTTCACCGCTTGTTGGAAATCCTGCACATTGCGCAACGACCAGGGTCTTGATAATCGTATAAAAACTGCACACGAACCAATTAACACATCAGATGCGCTAAAGATGCGTCTTTTGTTGGTGTGCACTTTAGTGTTCCTTGGCTCGATACGAGCTCAAGAAAATACAACCGAAGAGGGTATTGTATATTTTTTAATCTTAAATGATTATCTAAATGGGGCTAATTTTTTTTTAGAGGTATCTAAAGATTTTCGAAAATTACGAGATAATGGGTTATTAATATTAACAGTTTTACCAAAGACTCAAGATTTAGATGAATCCGCCGGTTTGAAGAGGGTGAGAAGGTCGCCATATGGCGGTGGATATGGTGGAGCGAAAGGTTATGGAGGAGGGTATGGTGGGGGTGGAGGAGGTGGAGGTGGCGGCGGTGGAGGATTTGGGGGTGGTTTTGGGGGAGGTGTCGGGGGAGGGGGAGGAAGTGGTTTTGGAACTGGACTTCTTGGAGGAATATTGGGTGGTTTAACGAGTGCTGGAAAAGGAGGTCTAAGTGGAGGTGGAGGTTTGGGTGGCGGCGGCGGCTTAGGCGGCGGTGGTGGTCTAGGAGGCGGTGGAGGTCTAGGCGGTCATGGAGGTGGTGGATTAGGAAGCGGAGGTGGATTGGGAAGTGGAGGTGGATTAGGAAGCGGAGGAGGATTAGGTAGTGGTGGTGGCCATGGCGGCGGTTTGGGCGGTGGTGGCTTTGGAGGTGCTGGAGGAAGTGGTAGTTATGGAGGAAGCTCAAGTGGAGCTGGAGGAAGTGGCGGAGGAGGTCATGGGGGAGGATTAGGAGGTGGAGGCGGTTTAGGAGGTGGTGGTGGACTCGGAAGTGGGGGAAGTGGTGGTTTTGGAGGATCTGGAGGTCATGGAGGAGGTTCTGGTGGTGCTGGAGGATATGGTGGAGGCATTGGCACAGGAGGTGGCGGTGGATTAGGAAGCGGTGGTGGTCTTGGAAGTGGCGGAAGTGGTGGTTTTGGAGGTGGCCTTGGGGGCGCTGGAGGAAGTGGTGGAGGTCATGGCGGTGGATTAGGAAGCGGTGGTTTTGGAGGTGGTCTTGGAGGAGCTGGCGGAAGTGGTGGAGGTCATGGTGATGGATTAGGAAGTGGAGGTGGCCTTGGAAGTGGCGGAAGTGGTGGTTTTGGAGGAACTGGAGGAAGTGGTGGAGGTCATGGTGGTGGATTAGGAAGCGGTGGTTTTGGAGGAGCAGGAGGAAGTGGCGGAGGTCATGGTGGTGGATTAGGAAGCGGTGGTGGCCTTGGAAGTGGCGGAAGTGGTGGTTTTGGCGGAAGTTTTGGTGGAGCAGGAAGTCATGGAGGTGGTTCTGGCGGAGCTGGAGGATACGGAGGTGGTTTTGGTGGTGCTGGAGGAGGCGGCGGATTAGGTAGCGGAGGTGGATTAGGTGGTGGAGGCGGATTAGGTGGAGGAGGCGGATTAGGTGGCGGTGGTGGCCATGGAGGAGGCGGAAGTGGTGGTTTCGGAGGGGGCGGAAGCGGAGGTTATGGAGGTGCTGGAGGACACGGTGGTGGAGGCGGAGGAAGTGGCGGCTACGGAGATGGTGGATGCTGTGGTGGAAGTAAAGGTGGATATGGTGGAGGGAAAGGAAAAGGTGGCGCTTGGGCTACATCATCAAGTTCAGCCGGAACATTGTAAGCATATTGATACATTTATATAACCAGAATATTTAATATTATTTGTTTTAGCCGAAAGTAAAAGAAAAGCAAGAGGAAATTTCTTTCAAAATTGAAATATGGTGCTTTTCAAATGAATGTATATATAACCTAGACTTATCCAATTTAATAAAACTCTGATAATAACCAATGATTTAAATCCCACATCAATTGTGTTATACCATTACAATAAATATTAAGACGATTCAACTAAAATCTAAATCCATTACATCCACCACTAATATAATGTAATATTAGTAATAAAGGTTGATGTACAATATTATCCTTTACGACATTATGGAATTTTTTTGTAATAATAGATGTTATTATAAATTATAATTATTAAACAACAAATGTGAAGTAATTAGACATTATTTATTATACATATATTCCCTTATATGGACCGCAAATACAATCATTTATGGAAAATAAGAACCTAAATCATAATAATAATAGATTTATGTCATGTTCAGTTAAATGGTAAGTATAATAATAATAAACCTTAATAACATAAATACTAAAACGTGCAAAAATGTACAGTTAAATACAAAATATTCTAATGCATAAGATATATTGATGATATATTCTGCGTTTCGGAAGGGAATAGTGAATTTCTTAACGAATTTTTAATTATTTTAAACAATATTCAATAAAATTTACACTTCACATTGGAAAAGGAAGAAGATAAAACTCTAAGCTTTTTGGAATCATTATTAAAACATAACAAAGAGAGACAATGATAGAGAATAGAATAAGAGAATTTAATTATATTAAAACATTAACATCTCAAAATGAATTTCCATTTTATATTATTGATAAATTGATTTATAAAATTTTAAGAAAGACCGATCCTTATACACTGTTTAAGTGTTTAAGACTTTTTCCTTTTTTTTGTTGAACAAAAAACACTTACTATTTTATAGTATTCGAAAAACTGATTTAAGAAAAATGAAACTTGAATTTTTGAGCGAACAAACGAACTTTATTGAGCGAGAGTTTTCCAGAGATTACATTCTGTACAAAAATGAGTTGTTTTGAAAACGAGAATCTTTCCTTTTTCAAGGAAAAGAGAAAACGAACAACTTGCTCGATCGATTTTTGTGCGAACAAAATATAAAATGAAATATATTTAATGAATTTAAATTTAAGCTTGAAAGTGGACCAAATAAAATTTAACAAAATAAAATAAAGAAATTAACATTTTCACATACACAAAATCAGAGAAAGAGAAGAATGTTTTTAAAGCAATTCCATACAACAAGTTTTATAAAGCCAGATATATTTTTAAAAAGTATCACATCTCACTCCCCTTTTCAAATAAAGAAATTTACTAAATATTTTTTAAATTAGCATGAAAAAAATAAAAAACACATTTTGAAAATTGTCATCTTCGTAAATTAATAAAAATTCCAATTGAGTTCAAAAATGCATATCTCAAAAATGAATAAAGTTTCTTAAATACGATTTTGTTCACGAAGGAGTATATGCTTGTCTTTATAAAGAGCCATGATTGCATTAAGATATCTTAAGAATTCGATTTTTTACAATTTTTTGAAAATGATTGGAAAAAATTTTTATCTTCGTAAATTAATAAAAATTCCGATTGAGTTCAAAAATGCATATCTCAAAAATGAATAGAGTTTCTTAAATGCGATTTTGTTCATGAAGAAGTATATGCTTATCTTTATAAAGAGCCATGATTGCATTAAGAAATCTTAAGAATTCGATTTTTTACGATTTTTTGAAAATCATTGGAAAAAATTTTTATCTTCGTAAATTAATAAAAATTCCGATTGAGTTTAAAAATGCATATCCCAAAAATGAATAGAGTTTCTTAAATGCGATTTTGTTCATGAAGAAGTATATGCTTGTCTTTATAAAGAGCCATGATTGCATTAAGATATCTTAAGAATTCGATTTTTTACGATTTTTTGAAAATCATTGGAAAAAATTTTTATCTTCGTAAATTAATAATACTTCCGATTGAGTTCAAAAATGCATATCTCAAAAATGAATAGAGTTTCTTAAATGCGATTTTGGTCATGAAGAAGTATATGCTTGTCTTTATAAAGAGGCATGATTGCATTAAGATATCTTAAGAATTCGATTTTTTACAATTTTTTGAAAATGATTGGAAAAAATTTTTATCTTCGTAAATTAATAAAAATTCCGATTGAGTTCAAAAATGCATATCTCAAAAATGAATAGAGTTTCTTAAATGCGATTTTGGTCATGAAGAAGTATATGCTTGTCTTTATAAAGAGGCATGATTGCATTAAGATATCTTAAGAATTCGATTTTTTACAATTTTTTGAAAATGATTGGAAAAAATTTTTATCTTCGTAAATTAATAAAAATTCCGATTGAGTTTAAAAATGCATATCCCAAAAATGAATAGAGTTTCTTAAATGCGATTTTGTTCATGAAGAAGTATATGCTTGTCTTTATAAAGAGCCATGATTGCATTAAGATATCTTAAGAATTCGATTTTTTACGATTTTTTGAAAATCATTGGAAAAAATTTTTATCTTCGTAAATTAATAATACTTCCGATTGAGTTCAAAAATGCATATCTCAAAAATGAATAAAGTTTCTTAAATACGATTTTGTTCACGAAGGAGTATATGCTTGTCTTTATAAAGAGCCATGATTGCATTAAGATATCTTAAGAATTCGATTTTTTACAATTTTTTGAAAATGATTGGAAAAAATTTTTATCTTCGTAAATTAATAAAAATTCCGATTGAGTTCAAAAATGCATATCTCAAAAATTAATAGAGTTTCTTAAATGCGATTTTGGTCATGAAGAAGTATATGCTTGTCTTTATAAAGAGGCATGATTGCATTAAGATATCTTAAGAATTCGATTTTTTACAATTTTTTGAAAATGATTGGAAAAAATTTTTATCTTCGTAAATTAATAAAAATTCCGATTGAGTTCAAAAATGCATATCTCAAAAATGAATAGAGTTTCTTAAATGCGATTTTGGTCATGAAGAAGTATATGCTTGTCTTTATAAAGAGGCATGATTGCATTAAGATATCTTAAGAATTCGATTTTTTACGATTTTTTGAAAATCATTGGAAAAAATTTTTATCTTCGTAAATTAATAATACTTCCGATTGAGTTCAAAAATGCATATCTCAAAAATGAATAGAGTTTCTTAAATGCGATTTTGTTCATGAAGAAGTATATGCTTATCTTTATAAAGAGCCATGATTGCATTAAGATATCTTAAGAATTCGATTTTTTACAATTTTTTGGAAATCATTGGAAAAAATTTTTATCTTCGTAAATTAATAAAAATTCCGATTGAGTTCAAAAATGCATATCTCAAAAATGAATAGAGTTTCTTAAATGCGATTTTGGTCATGAAGAAGTATATGCTTGTCTTTATAAAGAGGCATGATTGCATTAAGATATCTTAAGAATTCGATTTTTTACAATTTTTTGAAAATGATTGGAAAAAATTTTTATCTTCGTAAATTAATAAAAATTCCGATTGAGTTCAAAAATGCATATCTCAAAAATGAATAAAGTTTCTTAAATACGATTTT
Organism: Onthophagus sagittarius; assembly: GCA_036711965.1. Classification (NCBI taxonomy): domain Eukaryota; kingdom Metazoa; phylum Arthropoda; class Insecta; order Coleoptera; family Scarabaeidae; genus Onthophagus; species Onthophagus sagittarius. The sequence continues at coordinate 51,046,432 of JASERS010000005.1, forward strand.
GTTCACGAAGGAGTATATGCTTATCTTTATAAAGAGCCATGATTGCATTAAGATATCTTAAGAATTCGATTTTTTACAATTTTTTGAAAATGATTGGAAAAAATTTTTATCTTCGTAAATTAATAAAAATTCCGATTGAGTTCAAAAATGCATATCTCAAAAATGAATAGAGTTTCTTAAATGCGATTTTGGTCATGAAGAAGTATATGCTTGTCTTTATAAAGAGGCATGATTGCATTAAGATATCTTAAGAATTCGATTTTTTACAATTTTTTGAAAATGATTGGAAAAAATTTTTATCTTCGTAAATTAATAAAAATTCCGATTGAGTTCAAAAATGCATATCTCAAAAATGAATAAAGTTTCTTAAATACGATTTTGTTCACGAAGGAGTATATGCTTGTCTTTATAAAGAGCCATGATTGCATTAAGAAATCTTAAGAATTCGATTTTTTACGATTTTTTGAAAATCATTGGAAAAAATTTTTATCTTCGTAAATTAATAAAAATTCCGATTGAGTTTAAAAATGCATATCCCAAAAATGAATAGAGTTTCTTAAATGCGATTTTGTTCATGAAGAAGTATATGCTTGTCTTTATAAAGAGCCATGATTGCATTAAGATATCTTAAGAATTCGATTTTTTACAATTTTTTGAAAATGATTGGAAAAAATTTTTATCTTCGTAAATTAATAAAAATTCCGATTGAGTTCAAAAATGCATATCTCAAAAATGAATAGAGTTTCTTAAATGCGATTTTGGTCATGAAGAAGTATATGCTTGTCTTTATAAAGAGGCATGATTGCATTAAGATATCTTAAGAATTCGATTTTTTACGATTTTTTGAAAATCATTGGAAAAAATTTTTATCTTCGTAAATTAATAATACTTCCGATTGAGTTCAAAAATGCATATCTCAAAAATGAATAGAGTTTCTTAAATGCGATTTTGTTCATGAAGAAGTATATGCTTGTCTTTATAAAGAGCCATGATTGCATTAAGAAATCTTAAGAATTCGATTTTTTACGATTTTTTGAAAATCATTGGAAAAAATTTTTATCTTCGTAAATTAATAAAAATTCCGATTGAGTTTAAAAATGCATATCCCAAAAATGAATAGAGTTTCTTAAATGCGATTTTGTTCATGAAGAAGTATATGCTTGTCTTTATAAAGAGCCATGATTGCATTAAGATATCTTAAGAATTCGATTTTTTACAATTTTTTGAAAATGATTGGAAAAAATTTTTATCTTCGTAAATTAATAAAAATTCCGATTGAGTTCAAAAATGCATATCTCAAAAATTAATAGAGTTTCTTAAATGCGATTTTGGTCATGAAGAAGTATATGCTTGTCTTTATAAAGAGGCATGATTGCATTAAGATATCTTAAGAATTCGATTTTTTACAATTTTTTGAAAATGATTGGAAAAAATTTTTATCTTCGTAAATTAATAAAAATTCCGATTGAGTTCAAAAATGCATATCTCAAAAATGAATAGAGTTTCTTAAATGCGATTTTGGTCATGAAGAAGTATATGCTTGTCTTTATAAAGAGCCATGATTGCATTAAGATATCTTAAGAATTCGATTTTTTACGATTTTTTGAAAATCATTGGAAAAAATTTTTATCTTCGTAAATTAATAATACTTCCGATTGAGTTCAAAAATGCATATCTCAAAAATGAATAAAGTTTCTTAAATACGATTTTGTTCACGAAGGAGTATATGCTTGTCTTTATAAAGAGCCATGATTGCATTAAGATATCTTAAGAATTCGATTTTTTACAATTTTTTGAAAATGATTGGAAAAAATTTTTATCTTCGTAAATTAATAAAAATTCCGATTGAGTTCAAAAATGCATATCTCAAAAATTAATAGAGTTTCTTAAATGCGATTTTGGTCATGAAGAAGTATATGCTTGTCTTTATAAAGAGGCATGATTGCATTAAGATATCTTAAGAATTCGATTTTTTACAATTTTTTGAAAATGATTGGAAAAAATTTTTATCTTCGTAAATTAATAAAAATTCCGATTGAGTTCAAAAATGCATATCTCAAAAATGAATAGAGTTTCTTAAATGCGATTTTGGTCATGAAGAAGTATATGCTTGTCTTTATAAAGAGGCATGATTGCATTAAGATATCTTAAGAATTCGATTTTTTACGATTTTTTGAAAATCATTGGAAAAAATTTTTATCTTCGTAAATTAATAATACTTCCGATTGAGTTCAAAAATGCATATCTCAAAAATGAATAGAGTTTCTTAAATGCGATTTTGTTCATGAAGAAGTATATGCTTATCTTTATAAAGAGCCATGATTGCATTAAGATATCTTAAGAATTCGATTTTTTACAATTTTTTGGAAATCATTGGAAAAAATTTTTATCTTCGTAAATTAATAAAAATTCCGATTGAGTTCAAAAATGCATATCTCAAAAATGAATAGAGTTTCTTAAATGCGATTTTGGTCATGAAGAAGTATATGCTTGTCTTTATAAAGAGGCATGATTGCATTAAGATATCTTAAGAATTCGATTTTTTACAATTTTTTGAAAATGATTGGAAAAAATTTTTATCTTCGTAAATTAATAAAAATTCCGATTGAGTTCAAAAATGCATATCTCAAAAATGAATAAAGTTTCTTAAATACGATTTTGTTCACGAAGGAGTATATGCTTATCTTTATAAAGAGCCATGATTGCATTAAGATATCTTAAGAATTCGATTTTTTACAATTTTTTGAAAATGATTGGAAAAAATTTTTATCTTCGTAAATTAATAAAAATTCCGATTGAGTTCAAAAATGCATATCTCAAAAATGATTAGAGTTTCTTAAATGCGATTTTGGTCATGAAGAAGTATATGCTTGTCTTTATAAAGAGGCATGATTGCATTAAGATATCTTAAGAATTCGATTTTTTACAATTTTTTGAAAATGATTGGAAAAAATTTTTATCTTCGTAAATTAATAAAAATTCCGATTGAGTTCAAAAATGCATATCTCAAAAATGAATAAAGTTTCTTAAATACGATTTTGTTCACGAAGGAGTATATGCTTGTCTTTATAAAGAGCCATGATTGCATTAAGAAATCTTAAGAATTCGATTTTTTACGATTTTTTGAAAATCATTGGAAAAAATTTTTATCTTCGTAAATTAATAAAAATTCCGATTGAGTTTAAAAATGCATATCCCAAAAATGAATAGAGTTTCTTAAATGCGATTTTGTTCATGAAGAAGTATATGCTTGTCTTTATAAAGAGCCATGATTGCATTAAGATATCTTAAGAATTCGATTTTTTACAATTTTTTGAAAATGATTGGAAAAAATTTTTATCTTCGTAAATTAATAAAAATTCCGATTGAGTTCAAAAATGCATATCTCAAAAATGAATAGAGTTTCTTAAATGCGATTTTGGTCATGAAGAAGTATATGCTTGTCTTTATAAAGAGGCATGATTGCATTAAGATATCTTAAGAATTCGATTTTTTACGATTTTTTGAAAATCATTGGAAAAAATTTTTATCTTCGTAAATTAATAATACTTCCGATTGAGTTCAAAAATGCATATCTCAAAAATGAATAGAGTTTCTTAAATGCGATTTTGTTCATGAAGAAGTATATGCTTGTCTTTATAAAGAGCCATGATTGCATTAAGAAATCTTAAGAATTCGATTTTTTACGATTTTTTGAAAATCATTGGAAAAAATTTTTATCTTCGTAAATTAATAAAAATTCCGATTGAGTTTAAAAATGCATATCCCAAAAATGAATAGAGTTTCTTAAATGCGATTTTGTTCATGAAGAAGTATATGCTTGTCTTTATAAAGAGCCATGATTGCATTAAGATATCTTAAGAATTCGATTTTTTACAATTTTTTGAAAATGATTGGAAAAAATTTTTATCTTCGTAAATTAATAAAAATTCCGATTGAGTTCAAAAATGCATATCTCAAAAATTAATAGAGTTTCTTAAATGCGATTTTGGTCATGAAGAAGTATATGCTTGTCTTTATAAAGAGGCATGATTGCATTAAGATATCTTAAGAATTCGATTTTTTACAATTTTTTGAAAATGATTGGAAAAAATTTTTATCTTCGTAAATTAATAAAAATTCCGATTGAGTTCAAAAATGCATATCTCAAAAATTAATAGAGTTTCTTAAATGCGATTTTGGTCATGAAGAAGTATATGCTTGTCTTTATAAAGAGGCATGATTGCATTAAGATATCTTAAGAATTCGATTTTTTACAATTTTTTGAAAATGATTGGAAAAAATTTTTATCTTCGTAAATTAATAAAAATTCCGATTGAGTTCAAAAATGCATATCTCAAAAATGAATAGAGTTTCTTAAATGCGATTTTGGTCATGAAGAAGTATATGCTTGTCTTTATAAAGAGCCATGATTGCATTAAGATATCTTAAGAATTCGATTTTTTACAATTTTTTGAAAATGATTGGAAAAAATTTTTATCTTCGTAAATTAATAAAAATTCCGATTGAGTTCAAAAATGCATATCTCAAAAATGAATAGAGTTTCTTAAATGCGATTTTGGTCATGAAGAAGTATATGCTTGTCTTTATAAAGAGGCATGATTGCATTAAGATATCTTAAGAATTCGATTTTTTACAATTTTTTGAAAATGATTGGAAAAAATTTTTATCTTCGTAAATTAATAAAAATTCCGATTGAGTTCAAAAATGCATATCTCAAAAATGAATAGAGTTTCTTAAATGCGATTTTGTTCATGAAGAAGTATATGCTTGTCTTTATAAAGAGGCATGATTGCATTAAGATATCTTAAGAATTCGATTTTTTACAATTTTTTGAAAATGATTGGAAAAAATTTTTATCTTCGTAAATTAATAAAAATTCCGATTGAGTTCAAAAATGCATATCTCAAAAATGAATAGAGTTTCTTAAATGCGATTTTGTTCATGAAGAAGTATATGCTTGTCTTTATAAAGAGGCATGATTGCATTAAGATATCTTAAGAATTCGATTTTTTACAATTTTTTGAAAATGATTGGAAAAAATTTTTATCTTCGTAAATTAATAAAAATTCCGATTGAGTTCAAAAATGCATATCTCAAAAATGAATAGAGTTTCTTAAATGCGATTTTGGTCATGAAGAAGTATATGCTTGTCTTTATAAAGAGGCATGATTGCATTAAGATATCTTAAGAATTCGATTTTTTACAATTTTTTGAAAATGATTGGAAAAAATTTTTATCTTCGTAAATTAATAAAAATTCCGATTGAGTTCAAAAATGCATATCTCAAAAATGAATAGAGTTTCTTAAATGCGATTTTGGTCATGAAGAAGTATATGCTTGTCTTTATAAAGAGGCATGATTGCATTAAGATATCTTAAGAATTCGATTTTTTACGATTTTTTGAAAATCATTGGAAAAAATTTTTATCTTCGTAAATTAATAATACTTCCGATTGAGTTCAAAAATGCATATCTCAAAAATGAATAGAGTTTCTTAAATGCGATTTTGTTCATGAAGAAGTATATGCTTGTCTTTATAAAGAGGCATGATTGCATTAAGATATCTTAAGAATTCGATTTTTTACAATTTTTTGAAAATGATTGGAAAAAATTTTTATCTTCGTAAATTAATAAAAATTCCGATTGAGTTCAAAAATGCATATCTCAAAAATGAATAGAGTTTCTTAAATGCGATTTTGTTCATGAAGAAGTATATGCTTGTCTTTATAAAGAGGCATGATTGCATTAAGATATCTTAAGAATTCGATTTTTTACGATTTTTTGAAAATCATTGGAAAAAATTTTTATCTTCGTAAATTAATAATACTTCCGATTGAGTTCAAAAATGCATATCTCAAAAATGAATAGAGTTTCTTAAATGCGATTTTGTTCATGAAGGAGTATATGCTTGTCTTTATAAAGAGCCATAATTGCATTAAGATATCTTAAGAATTCGATTTTTTACGATTTTTTGAAAATCATTGGAAAAAATTTTTATCTTCGTAAATTAATAAAAATTCCGATTGAGTTCAAAAATGCATATCTCAAAAATGAATAGAGTTTCTTAAATGCGATTTTGTTCATGAAGAAGTATATGCTTATCTTTATAAAGAGCCATGATTGCATTAAGAAATCTTAAGAATTCGATTTTTTACGATTTTTTGAAAATCATTGGAAAAAATTTTTATCTTCGTAAATTAATAAAAATTCCGATTGAGTTTAAAAATGCATATCCCAAAAATGAATAGAGTTTCTTAAATGCGATTTTGTTCATGAAGAAGTATATGCTTGTCTTTATAAAGAGCCATGATTGCATTAAGATATCTTAAGAATTCGATTTTTTACGATTTTTTGAAAATCATTGGAAAAAATTTTTATCTTCGTAAATTAATAATACTTCCGATTGAGTTCAAAAATGCATATCTCAAAAATGAATAGAGTTTCTTAAATGCGATTTTGTTCATGAAGAAGTATATGCTTGTCTTTATAAAGAGCCATGATTGCATTAAGATATCTTAAGAATTCGATTTTTTACAATTTTTTGAAAATGATTGGAAAAAATTTTTATCTTCGTAAATTAATAAAAATTCCGATTGAGTTCAAAAATGTATATCTCAAAAATGAATAGAGTTTCTTAAATGCGATTTTGTTCATGAAGAAGTATATGCTTATCTTTATAAAGAGCCATGATTGCATTAAGAAATCTTAAGAATTCGATTTTTTACGATTTTTTGAAAATCATTGGAAAAAATTTTTATCTTCGTAAATTAATAAAAATTCCGATTGAGTTTAAAAATGCATATCCCAAAAATGAATAGAGTTTCTTAAATGCGATTTTGTTCATGAAGAAGTATATGCTTGTCTTTATAAAGAGCCATGATTGCATTAAGATATCTTAAGAATTCGATTTTTTACGATTTTTTGAAAATCATTGGAAAAAATTTTTATCTTCGTAAATTAATAAAAATTCCGATTGAGTTCAAAAATGCATATCCCAAAAATGAATAGAGTTTCTTAAATGCGATTTTGTTCATGAAGAAGTATATGCTTGTCTTTATAAAGAGCCATGATTGCATTAAGATATCTTAAGAATTCGATTTTTTACGATTTTTTGAAAATCATTGGAAAAAATTTTTATCTTCGTAAATTAATAATACTTCCGATTGAGTTCAAAAATGCATATCCCAAAAATGAATAGAGTTTCTTAAATGCGATTTTGTTCATGAAGAAGTATATGCTTGTCTTTATAAAGAGGCATGATTGCATTAAGAAATCTTAAGAATTCGATTTTTTACGATTTTTTGAAAATCATTGGAAAAAATTTTTATCTTCGTAAATTAATAAAAATTCCGATTGAGTTTAAAAATGCATATCCCAAAAATGAATAGAGTTTCTTAAATGCGATTTTGTTCATGAAGAAGTATATGCTTGTTTTTATAAAGAGCCATGATTGCATTAAGATATCTTAAGAATTCGATTTTTTACAATTTTTTGAAAATGATTAGAAAAAATTTTTATCTTCGTAAATTAATAAAAATTCCGATTGAGTTCAAAAATGCATATCCCAAAAATGAATAGTTTCTTAAATGCGATTTTGTTCATGAAGAAGTATATGCTTGTCTTTATAAAGAGCCATGATTGCATTAAGATATCTTAAGAATTCGATTTTTTACAATTTTTTGAAAATGATTGGAAAAAATTTTTATCTTCGTAAATTAATAAAAATTCCGATTGAGTTCAAAAATGCATATCTCAAAAATTAATAGAGTTTCTTAAATGCGATTTTGGTCATGAAGAAGTATATGCTTGTCTTTATAAAGAGGCATGATTGCATTAAGATATCTTAAGAATTCGATTTTTTACAATTTTTTGAAAATGATTGGAAAAAATTTTTATCTTCGTAAATTAATAATACTTCCGATTGAGTTCAAAAATGCATATCTCAAAAATGAATAGAGTTTCTTAAATGCGATTTTGTTCATGAAGGAGTATATGCTTGTCTTTATAAAGAGCCATAATTGCATTAAGATATCTTAAGAATTCGATTTTTTACAATTTTTTGAAAATGATTGGAAAAAATTTTTATCTTCGTAAATTAATAAAAATTCCGATTGAGTTCAAAAATGCATATCTCAAAAATGAATAGAGTTTCTTAAATGCGATTTTGTTCATGAAGAAGTATATGCTTATCTTTATAAAGAGCCATGATTGCATTAAGAAATCTTAAGAATTCGATTTTTTACGATTTTTTGAAAATCATTGGAAAAAATTTTTATCTTCGTAAATTAATAAAAATTCCGATTGAGTTTAAAAATGCATATCCCAAAAATGAATAGAGTTTCTTAAATGCGATTTTGTTCATGAAGAAGTATATGCTTGTCTTTATAAAGAGCCATGATTGCATTAAGATATCTTAAGAATTCGATTTTTTACAATTTTTTGAAAATGATTGGAAAAAATTTTTATCTTCGTAAATTAATAAAAATTCCGATTGAGTTCAAAAATGCATATCTCAAAAATGAATAGAGTTTCTTAAATGCGATTTTGGTCATGAAGAAGTATATGCTTGTCTTTATAAAGAGGCATGATTGCATTAAGATATCTTAAGAATTCGATTTTTTACAATTTTTTGAAAATGATTGGAAAAAATTTTTATCTTCGTAAATTAATAAAAATTCCGATTGAGTTCAAAAATGCATATCTCAAAAATGAATAGAGTTTCTTAAATGCGATTTTGGTCATGAAGAAGTATATGCTTGTCTTTATAAAGAGGCATGATTGCATTAAGATATCTTAAGAATTCGATTTTTTACGATTTTTTGAAAATCATTGGAAAAAATTTTTATCTTCGTAAATTAATAATACTTCCGATTGAGTTCAAAAATGCATATCTCAAAAATGAATAGAGTTTCTTAAATGCGATTTTGTTCATGAAGGAGTATATGCTTGTCTTTATAAAGAGCCATAATTGCATTAAGATATCTTAAGAATTCGATTTTTTACGATTTTTTGAAAATCATTGGAAAAAATTTTTATCTTCGTAAATTAATAAAAATTCCGATTGAGTTCAAAAATGCATATCTCAAAAATGAATAGAGTTTCTTAAATACGATTTTGTTCATGAAGGAGTATATGCTTGTCTTTATAAAGAGCCATGATTGAATTAAGATATCTTAAGAATTCGATTTTTTACAATTTTTTATCTTCGTAAATTAATAAAAGTTTCGATTAAGTTCAAAGATTCATATCTCACAAGGGGACCTTACGGGTTCGGCATCACCGATTTTGTTCATATTTGCAAGGATTGAAGATGAGTACTTGGACATCACTTTCCTGAAGCAGTACGATGCAATGCTCAAAAATACTCGAGAAAATCGATTTCAAAGTACTCAAAATATTTTGCTGCAGTAGAAATATAATAAATATTTGACTTTTAATGTGTCGTTCGTTAGTCAAGGGACTGTGAACGTAGCTTTAAATTCTAAGGTCGCATGTTCAGATCGCACTATAAGCAATTTTTTTTTAAATTAATATTTTATTTTATGAAAAAAAAGGTAAATCAGCAAGTTCGACATCATTTAACACGCTGTATAAACAAGAAATTGTTACAATTTCTTTTTAAAATACCTGTTAAAAAATATTTATATAAAAATATTTTAAAATATTTTAAAAATTTAGATCCGACTTTTTTTTGTTTATTATCAATAAATGATTAGGAAAAGTATTAAATGTTATTTAAAGCGTTATATTATAAGTATATAGATAATTATTGTGAAATCTATTCACGTAGAATTAAATTTGAATTGAAATTAACTTGATTTGTTGTTAAATTGCTGTTTATTATTATGAAGAGTTTCTTACAGAAAATAACCTGATAACAGAACAACTTTCTTCCACAATTAGTGAAGAATCTGTGCTGTTGGCAGAACAACTACATACACATATACTTTACTAAATCTAATTGTTGGTGGGAAACGCCAGCAATTAATAAATATTATATGAAATATATTAACAATACAAATAAAATACATAGGAATAATACGAAAATAATTAAATATATATATATGCACTTCAGGATCAATCCTAGGACACACTGTAAATATAACAACAACTCTAATAAAAACAGTTAATAACAGTTATTAATCAGTACAAGAACCAGGGTGATAATTGTCATAAAAACAGCTAAAGCAGTAAGTATCACGACATCTAGCACACTGTATAAAAGCGGGTTGGGTACAAGCGCAAGGTTTTTTAAATTATCTAGTGAAAAACATGCCTGATTGACATTCATAAACACTTCTCTATTATATTATCGCAAAGTTTAGAAGCAAACCATGCGTATTGAATCATATTAAAAAAATTGAAGATGATACCTGGTGATGAATGATAGAATGTATTTTAATACAATCTTGACGAGAATTAATCTCATGATTTTGCTCAATCAAAACGAAGCAATTTTGAATTTTCTTAATAAAGTTTTTAACGTGCCTATAGAAGTACACGTCGCAGGATTGCACTAATGGAGTACATTTTGGCAATATTAAATTTATTTAATACTACATGTTGACAAACCATTATCGTTAATAAAAATTTGTTCATATATTTCGGGCTTTGTTTGCCCTCCCCATGAATCCAATCCCCAAATTTATGATCTTGTACATAACGCTTTATAGTTTTTATTAAAAAGTCTTTATATAGTTTAGACGTAAGTTTCCCTGATTTTGATGATGTTACAATGATGTTATATTTTTTGACGTATTCGTCCACCAATTTTTGCACAAGGGGTCCGAATGAATCTCCTGTTTCGTGCAAACATATAAACACTTCAGGTAACAATTTTTCAGCTAACGTGATGCTGTATTGAGCTGTATACGAGTGAGTTATCTTATTCATGTTTTGTTTTTGAACAAGAATTGTTTTTGATTCTTTCGTTGCAAGGGTTCTATTAAAAGTAGTCTGGTATTGGCAGTGTTATAAATTTGTATTTTATAATCTATTGGAATGAAATACTCCTTTTCTGATTTATTCTCATTGGGTTCATAATTATGTTCTTCATCTTCTTTAATTTCTTTAAAATTATTCACATTATCAGATTCCTTATCGGCGATTTGTTGAAATTTACTATTGCCACCTTCTTCATTCATTGTTAGTTCTTCCACCATAACAAATTGTTTCTCGTCTCCAATTAGATTTTGCAAAATATATTTATATAGTTGTTCTGCTAATAATACAGATTCTTCGCTAATTGTGGAAGAATGTTGTTCTGCTATCAAGTTATTTTCTGTAAGACGCTTTTCATAATAATAAACAGCATTTTTTAAAGTTGATTTATTCAATTCGATGCGGACTAGGATATTTACGCGCACACAAGATTCTTTCTTTGACAGTTATTTTAAGAAAACATTGTACTAAACCTTTGTTTACACAGAGTATTAGATGTAAAAAATACTGATTTTATAGAATAAAAATTAAAAAAATTGCATATTGTGCGATTTGAGCATGCTACCTCAGAATTTAAAGCTATGTTCACAGTCCCTTGACTAACGAACGACACATAAAAAGTCAAATATTTATTATATTTCTACTGCTGCAAAATATTTTGAGTACTTTGAAGTCGATTTTCTCGAGTATTCTTGAGCATTGCATCGTACTGCTTCAGGAAAGTGATGTCCGAGTACTCATCTTCAATCCTTGCAAATATGAACAAAATCGGTGATGCCGAACCCGTAAGGTCCCCTTGTCAGAAAGGAATAGAGTTTTTTAGATGCGGTTTTGTTTATGAAGAACTATATGTTTTTCTCTACAAAGAGCCATCATTGCATCACCATATCTTAAGAATTCGATTTTTTACGATTTTTTGGAGATCATTGGAGTAAATTATTATTTTTGTAAACTAACAAAAATTCCTTCTCAGTTAAAAAATTCATATCTCAAAAACGAAAGGAGTTTTTTAAATACGGGTTTGTTACATATTATATATTTATTTAATAAAAACGGTATGCAAAAAAAATTTGTTTGCAGATTTTAAACAATAACCATGCTAGTATTCTATCTACGTTTTATAACCATCTGTATAAGATTCTACTGCATTTTCTTCAAAAGAGGTTGCTGAATAACAAATTCTTTCATAGCATCAATTGTTATTAACTGGAACATATTAGTAACTTTATTAGTAACTTTTTCCGTTCAAAGAAAGCAAAATATTCTTTGCTATCAGACTTTATAGGTTACCTATTTTATTTCCTTTGAATGGAAGAAAGTCATTACACAATATTCTTTCAATTTCAAATTCATGTTTGTTGATTTTCTTGATACGGTACTGACACGGGCTGAATCAAACTATTATTCAATACTTTGATATGATGTTCCTTTCCTTATGTCCATTTGTTATTATCTTATAGTGAAATATAATGTCCTATGTTAAACGAACTAAATCAAATTTCTTGGATGTATTTTTGACTATTTTCATCGAATTTTCGGGCTTTCCTTGATGTTATTCAACCAGAACAAAGCTGTCATCATATGACAAACATTATGTGCGGTTTCAAGGCAGTATCAAAATCAATGAAATCAATAAAAATTTAATTTAAATAAAAAATTATTTTGTAAAAATAAAACGATTTAATACATTGAACTTTAACTCCATTAATATTAGTCATTTGACACATTTTATATTCATATTTAAAGAGCTTTAATTTAAGTATTATTCAATACTTTTTATATTTAATGGACTTTCAAACATATAAAATTTACATAACTCGTTTTTAAATCTCGTTCTCATCCTCTTTTTGTGTCTACTACTATTCAAACGTCCTCTGTGCCTCCTCGCTTTTAAAGCATAAAGTTAAATTAAATAAAGCTAAATAAATATAAATATGTTGAAAGACGGAGTTATTTGTTTACCTAATCATACCCAATTGAATCTAATTAAGGAAGAATTGGGTGAAACCAGTGAAAGAGTCAAAAATCGGGTTCAATTAATTAACGAATGGTTAAAATATCAAAATCATTTACCAAACGAAATTGGTAAGTACTTATTTTTATTTTGGATTATTTGTTTAAAATATTATTGTAGATGAAAAATTGCTTGAAAATTTTATTCGTTTATGCAAATTCGATGTTGGAAAAATTAAGAAAAAATTGGACCTTTATTTTATTGCGAGGGAAAAGTTTAAATTGTTTTATGAAAATCGCGAAATGTCCAGAGAATATTTACAAAAATTTTATATTTCAAAGTAAATTTTTATTAATTAATTTAATTTTTTCTTAATTAATTTTTTGAAGGTTTATGTGCTATTTACCAAACTTAACGGAAAATGGTTACAGAATGGTTTTGATACAAGCCAAGGATACTGAAGATTTAATTTTTAATTCAGTTTTAAAATATGGAACGATTTTATGTAAGACTTTAGTTATTATTGAATTATTGCCAATTTTTTTAAAATCCGGCATGTTTACAGTTTCATAAACATTATTTATTATTTAATTGACAGATTTTGAAGTTTTAACATGAGAATTTTACATTTGCTACGTATTTGTTAATTATCAAATATTAACATGTTCGGAAATTTTACAGTGGTTAATATTATCAAAGAAAAATCAAACGGTTTATCCAGGGTATCTTGGTTTTTGCAATGAAAATGTTTTCTACCAGCAGTTTTATTACCACTATCAAGTAAAATTTTTTAGAAGCAGTATTAAGTCTTCTGGAAGCATTTCAAATCTTTCAAAGGTAATATTAAGTCTTTCACCGGCAGCATTGAGACTTCTGTAAGCAATATCAAGCTTTTTGGAAGGATTTCAAGTCTTCTAGAAGTAGTATCTAATCTTCTAGAAGCAGTACCAAATTTTATCAACTGTTTGGGAAGCATTTCAAGACTTCCGTAAGCAATATCAAATCTTCTGGCAGCATTTCAAGCCTTTTGGAAGCAATATCAAATCTTTCAACGGCAGTACCGAGACTTTTGGAAGCAGTTCAAGTCCTCTGGAAACATTTCAAGTATTCTGTAAGCAATACCAATTGGTCTTTTGGAAATATTTCATGTTTTCTAGAACATTATCAAGTTTTTTAGAAACTTCGCAAGTTTTGTAGAAAAGTTTCAAGACTTCTGGAAAGATAATTAGTCCTCTAAAAACATTTCAAGTTTTCTGGAAACATTTCAAGTATTCTAAAAACAATATCAAGCCTTCTAGAACAGTATCAAGTTTTCCAGAAGCAGTATCAAGTCTTTTGAAAGTTTAAGTTTAAGTTTTTAATTTTAAGTCTGCTGTAAGCAATATCAAGTCTTCTCACAGCATTTCAAACCTTTTGGAAACAATATTAAATCTTTTTTTTGTTTGTTTGAATCCATGTTGCAAGTTTATTAAATATGTAAAATATAAAGTAACACAACTTCTTTACTTGCTATTGTTTATTTGTTCGGTACCGGTTTCGAGTTTTACAATCTCATCATCAGCCGAATGTCAAAATATTAAAATACTACCAAATGATAATAAATATATAAAACATTTACACAGAACAATTTACACGAACTGCGCAAATACAGAAGAAAACTTGAAAATTTTCTTTTTGTAGTATTTTAATATTTTGACATTCGGCTGATGATGAGATTGTAAAACTCGAAATGGTACCAAACAAATAAACAATAGCAAGTAAAGAAGTTGTGTTACTTTATATTTTAAATATTAAATCTTTCAGCGGCAGTATCGAGACGTTTGGAAGCAGCTCAGTCCTCTGGACACATTTCAAATCTTCTGTAAAAAATATCACGTTTTTTGGAAACTTTGCAAGTTTTCTAGAAAAATTTCAAGTCTTCTAGAAAGTTTACAAGTCCTCTAGAAACATTTCATATTTTCTGGAAACATTTCAAGTCTTCTAGAAGTAGTATCAAATTTTATCAAGTGTTTGGTATGTATTTCAAGTCTTCTGTAAGGAAGATCAAGTCTTTTGGAAGAATTCCAAACCTTCTGCAAGCAACATCAAGTCTTTGGGAAATATACTAAATTTTCTAGAACAGTATCAGGTCTTTTGGAAACCTTGCAAGTTTTCTAGAAAGTTTGAAAGTCTTCTGGACAGATTACAACTCTTCCAGAAACATTTTAAGTTTTCTGAAAACATTTCAAGTTTTCTGGAAACATTTCAAGTATTCTAGAAGCAATCTCAAGTCTTCTAGAAGCACCATCAAGTTTTCCAGAAGCAGTATCAAGTCTTTTGGAAGCATTTCAAGTCTGCTGTAAGCAATATCAAACCTTCTGGCAGTATTTTAAGCCTTTTGGAAGCAATATCAAATCTTTCAGCGGCAGTATCGAGACATTTGGAAGCAGCTCAAATCCTCTGGAAACATATCAAGTCTTCTGTAAACATTATCAAGTCTTTGGAAACTTTGCAAGAAAGATTGTAAGTCCTCTAGAAATATTTCCAGTCTTCCGGAAACAGTTTAGGTATTCTAGAAGCAATATCAAGCCTTCTAGAAGCAGTATCAAATTTTATCAAGTGTTTGGAAAACATTTCGAGCCTTCTGTAAACAATATCAAATCTTTCAGCAACAGTATCGAGACTTTTGGAAGTAGTTCAAGTCCTCTGGAAACATTTCAAGTCTTCTGTAAGCAGTATCAAGTCTTTTGGAAATATTTTAAGTTTTCTAGCACAGTATCCAGTCTTTTGGAAACTATGCAAGTTTTCCAGACAAATTTCAACTCTTCTGGAAACATTTCAAGTATTCTAGAAGCAATCTCAAGTGTTCTAGAAGCAGCATCAAATTTTCTAGAGGCAGTATCAAGTCGTTTAGAAGCATTTCAAGTCTGGTGTAAGCAATATCAAGCCTTCTGGCAGTATTTGAAGCCTTTTGGAAGCAATATCATATCTTTCAGCGGCAGTATCGAGACTTTTGGAAGCAGTTCATGTCCTCGGAAAACATATCAAGTCTTCTGTAAGCAATATCAAGTCTTTTGGAAACTTTGCAAGTTTTCTAGATAAATTTCAAGTCTTCTAGAAAGTTTGCAAGTCCTCCAGAAACCTTTCAAATTTTCTGGAAACATTTCAAGTATTCTAGAAGCAATATCAAATTTTATCAAGTGTTGGGGATGCATTTCAAACCTTTTGTAAGCAATATCAAATCTTTCAGCAGCAGTATCGAGACTTTTCGAAGTAGTTCAAGTCGTCTGGAAACATTTCAGGTCTTCTGTAAGCAGTATCAAGTCTATTGGAAACTTTGCAAGTTTTCTAGAAAGATATTATTTTTCTAGAAAACTTTCTAGAAAAGTTTCCAAAAAACGTGATATTTCTTACAGAAGATTTGAAATGTGTCCAGAGGACTGAGCTGCTTCCAAACTTCTCGATACTGCCGCTGAAAGATTTAATATTGTTTCCAAAAGGTTTGAAATGCTGTAAGAAGACTTGATATTGCTTACAGAAGACTTGAAATGCTTTCAAAAGACTTGATACTGCTTCTGGAAAACTTGATACTGCTTCTAGAAGACTTGATATTGTTTTTAGAATACTTAAAATGTTTCCAGAAAACTTGAAATGTTTTTAGAGGACTTTCCAGAAGTCTTGAAACTTTTCTACAAAACTTGGGATTTTCTGAAAGACTTAATAATGTTCTAGAAAACTTGAAATATTTCCAAAAGACCAATTGGTATTGCTTACACAATACTTGAAATGTTTCCAGAGGACTTGAACTGCTTCCAAAAGGCTTGAAATGCTGCCAGAAGATTTGATATTGCTTACGGAAGTCTTGAAATGCTTCCCAAACACTTGATAAAATTTGGTACTACTTCTAGAGGATTAGATGCTGCTTCTAGAAGATTAGATACTGCTTCTAGAAGACTTGAAATCTTTCCAAAAAGCTTGATATTGCTTACAGAAGTCTCAATGCTGCCGGTGAAAGACTTATTATTACCTTTGGAAGACTTGAAATGCTTCCAGAAGACTTAATACTGCTTCTAAAAAATTTTACTTGATAGTGGTAATAAAACGGCTAGTAGAATTTTTTAGAACTATTTCTGTAAGCAATATCAAATGTTTTGGAAGCATTCCAAGCCTTTTATAAGCAACATCAAGTCTTTTAGAAATATACCAAGCTTTCTAGAACAGAATCAGGTCTTTTAGAAACTTTGCAAGTTTTCTAGAAAAATTGGAAGTCTCCTGGAAAGATTATAAGTCTTCCAGAAACATTTCAAGTTTTCTGAAAACATTTCAAGTTTTCTGAAAACACTTCAAGTATTCTAGAAGCAATCTCAAGTCTTCTAAAAGCAGCATCAAATTTTCCAGAGGTAATATCAAGTCTCTTGGAAGCATTTCAAGTCTACTGTAAGCAATTTCAAGCCTTCTGGCAGCATTTCAAACCTTTTGGAGGCAATATTAAATCTTTTAACGGCGATATCGAGACATTTGGAAGCAGCTCAAGTCCTCTGGAAACATATCAAGTCTTTGGAAACTTTGCAAGTTTTCTAGAAAATTTTCAAGTCTTCTAGAAAGATTGTAAGTCCTTTAAAAACATTGCAAGTCTTCTGGAAACATTTTAGGTATTCTAGAAGCAATATCAAGTCTTCTAGAAGCAGTATCAAATTTTATCAAGTGTTTGGGAAACTTTTCAAGCCTTCTGCAAACAATATCAAATCTTTCAGCAGCAGTATCGAGACTTTTGGAAGTAGTTCAAGTCCTCTGGAAACATTTCAAGTCTTCTGTAAGCAGTATCAAGTTTTTTGGAAATATTTTAAGTTTTCTAGCACAGTATCCAGTCTTTTGGAAACTATGCAAGTTTTCCAGACAAATTTCAAGTCTTCTGAAAAAATTGCAAGTCTTCCAGAACCATTTCAAGTCTTCTATAAATAATCAACATTAAATCTTTCACTGGGAGTATCGAGTCTTTTCGAACCAGTTCAAATCCTCTGGAAACATTTCAAGTTTTCTGTAAGCAGTATCAAGTCTATTAGAAACTTTGCAAGTTTTCTAGAAAGATATTATTTTTCTACACTTAACTTTTTCTGCAACCTTTCTGTAAACTTTTTCTGCATACTTTGACCACATTTTGTCTCCATCATCATTGTTGATAAAGGTCTTTCATCATTTCCAACTTTCATATCTTGGTAGTTCTTTTTATAGCTAGTATCTCGCCAATATGGTAGTTGTTTGGCGATCCCCTTCCTAAGTGCATCCAAACACTTTCTGTTATAGTTGAAGTTTTAAAATAACTTCCTTGGTTGACAAAGCCTTTCAAATTGCATCGCTTCCGGTATTACGAGTAATTCAAGATCACTAGTTTTATAGCGTAAAATACGGTTGTGTATCTTCTTCTACTTTTTTCAATTTGTTTTTAGTAGTATTTCATCATCACGATTTTGAACCCATTGCAGTTTTTCATATACATATAAAATCTTCAATGTTGATTGTTATCATCTGGTTTCTCTTCAAGGCATTTCCATGTCTCATTCTTGAACCACTTCTATGTTCTATTGCATAATGAAAGTCTTGTAGATAAAGAGCCCATCTTGCTATTTTAGCACTTAATTCTTTCTTGTTTATCATTTTAGTAAAAGCTTTACAAAAATTAATAAAAATATTTTTTCTAGTCGATTATTTACTGCACGAAGATTTAAGTTCCGGTGTTGTAATAATCTACGATTTCAAAAACGTAACCGCCGCTTTAATGGCTAAAGTAGATTTAGTTGCCATGCATAATTACATTAAAATGTACGTCGATGTTTTACCATTTCGGATAAGAAGCATTCATATCTTAAATCTGCACCCAATAGCAATGCCGGCAGTACTTATTTTAAAAGCTATTTTAGGTAAAAAATTGAAAGAAAGGGTAAGTTTTCTTTGTAAATAGAATAACTTAAAATAATATTGAATTTATTAGCTTATGATACACAAAAATTTTGATGATTTCTACAAGGAAATTCCAAGAAATATACTTCCTGTTGAAATGGGAGGTACGAATAGTACTTTGGAGGAATTATCGGCGAATTGGGAAATTTTGGTTACCGAAAACTCAAAATTAAAGAGGAATTTGGATGCAATTAAGTTATGTGGCCCGGTTCCAAATCGAGATTATTTTAAATCGTACGAGTATGGTGTCGAAGGCAGCTTCCGACAATTACAAATTGATTAAAAATAGATATGTAGTAAAAATTGAAAATTTTAAGAAGATTTATATCAATAATTTTTTTTATTTTTTCGGTAATAATTTTATTGCAATTAAAACTTTTAAGAGAAGATAATGAAATGAGACAATAAATAACATACAACTTACACAGTTATCCATAATCCCCTCCCTCAAATCATTATGCTTCAACAAATAGAATCGATTGTCTAATAATTCAAAAATATAGTATATTATATTTAAAAAAAGAATATCTTCGGTAAATGTGTGTATTTTGAGTAAAGGTTTGTCTCATACAGACTCGTCTCATCAACCATTTGCATGGCGGTAGATTGTCTTCTTGCACTGCTACCAAATCGCCGATCTCCTTTGTAATTCAGAAAGATACTCTCTACTTCACCTTTTCCAGAAATGCTGAACCAATTGCTGCACTCGCCGATATCGAGATAATCGATGTAGGTTAAGCTCCATTAATTTTGCGTCGATCAAAGAGGTAAGAGGTCTTCCAATAAGGAAATGTTCAAGAGTTAATGGACATAAGAATTAAGTATCGCTTCAATTTGTGTTAATAATGTATAACATTTTTCAAATGTGAAACAGAGGCAATTCGAATTAAATGAAACTTTACGGTTGCCTCCCACAATCCCCCGAAATGTGGAGATCTGTTTTCCAGAAAATAGCTTTTTCGTTAATGCTTTCAAAAGGTAACAGAGAATTTTTCAATCTACTTCCAACTCGTAACAATGCGTCATCATCAACAAATGGTTTAAGTAGTAATAATTTTTTAGAAGCTTCGTTTTTTTTAATCTACTAATTTCGTTGTCGTCATAAACTTCTTGTTGCGATAGTCTTAATAATGTGTTTTCTGCTTCTTTCAATTCATTCGCTGTCAAAGAGCAAGTTATATTATGTATAAACGGAAGAAATTATTTATAAATTATGGCCCATTCCCCCATAAATTGTTATTCTTTAAGAACACTGCATCACAACGTCTGGTTAAGATATCAGCTGCATTGTCTTTCATTGACACATGATGCCAAAATGATGTATTGCTCAACGTTTGTATTTGAAGTGTATTCGCGACATAATCCGCAATAATTTTCCATTTACGTGTATCGTCCTCAATCCAAGACAAAACGGTTGTCGAATTACACCAATAAAATTCTCGTTCAATTGTCAAATTTAATGTTACCTTTACCCGATTCATGAGTTTAGTTAACAATAATGCTCCGCAAAACTCTAATCTAGGTAGTGATTGTTTTTTAATTTCCCGTATACTTTAATGTAGTATCTGAAAATCCATGTAATTCCACAAATGTGGGTTTATTAATTAGTATACGTCTCAGAATATTTATTCTTTCCAGTTCTTTTAATTGTGATACGTAATTTAACCACTCATCCAACAAATCGCCTTTAAAAAGTATTCAACGTTTTTTTTTTCAACATTTAGAAGCAGTATCAAGTCCTCTAGAAACAGTATCAAATCTTCTGACAGCAATATCAACTCTCCTAAAAGCAATTCAAGTCTTCTGCAAGTATTTCACATCTTTTCAACATCAAGTCTCCTAAAAGAATTTCATGTTTTGTAGAAGTATTTTAAATCTTCTGGAAGCATTTCAGGCTTTCTGAAACTATTTCAAGTCTTTTGGAAGCAGTATGAAGTTATCTAGACACAATAAGATTTCTTCTTTCTTTCTGCAAATAGTATCAAGTCTTTTTTTTAAGAAATACCAAGTCTTGTGGAAGCATTCCAAGATTTCTGGAAATAATACCAAGTTTTCTAGAAGTATTTCAAGTCTTGCGGAAGCATTTCAAGTATTCTGACAGCAATATCAAGGCACTTAAAAGTATTCAATGGTTTTTGAAAGCATTTCAAGTTTTCTGGAAATATCCCAATTCTTTTGAAAACAGTACCAAGTCATCTAGAACAGCATAGAACAGTATCAAATTCCAGAAGACATTCCAAGTCTTCTGGAAATAATATCAAGTTTTCTAGAAGCATTTCAAATCTTGCGAAAGCATTTCAAGTATTCTGATAGCAATATAAAGTCTCCTAAAAGAATTCATAGTTTTTTGGAAGCTCTTTAAGTATTCTGGCAGCAATATCAAGTCTCCTAAAAGTTTTCAAGTTTTTTGGAAGCACTTCAACTATTTTGCCAACAATATCAGGGCGCTTAAAAGTATTCATTATTTTTTGGAAGCATTTCAAGTTTTTTGAAAGCATTTCGAGTATTCTGGCTGCAATATCAAGTCTCCTAATAGTATTCGAGGATTCTTGAAAGCATTTCAAGTATTCTGGCAGCAATATTAATGCTCTTAAAAGTATTTAATGTTTTTTGGAAGCATTTCAAGATTTCTGAAAGTATTTCAAGTATTTTGAAAACAGTATTAAGTCACCTAGAACCAGTATCAAACCCGTTAGAAACAGTTTCAAGTATTCCGTGCATTCTCATAGCAATATAAAGTCTTCTAAAAGCATTCACAGTTTTTTGGAAGTATTTTAAGTATTCCGGCAGCAATATCAAGGCTCATAAAAGTATTTAATGTTCTGACAGCAATATCAACTCTTCCAGAAGCAATTCAAGTCTTCTGCAAGTATATCAATTTTTTTGGAAGTATTCCAAATATTCTGGAAGCAGCATCAAGTCACCTAGGAGAATTTCAAGCCTTCCAGAAGTATTTCAAGGATTCTGGGACTATTTGAAACTTTCTGGAAGTATATCAGGTCTTTTGGAAGCAGTTTCCAGTTATCTAGAAACAGTATCAAACCCTTTGGAAACAGTATCAACTCTTCTGACATTAATATCAACTCCCCTATAAGTACTTCAAGTATTCCGCAAGAATTTCAACTTTTTTGGAGGAGGTATCTAGTCTTTCCGAAATATTTCTAGTCTTTTAAAATTAGTATCAAGTCCTTTTGAAGAAATGCCAAGTTTTCTAGAAGCATTTCAAGTCTTGCGGAAGCACTTCATGTATTTTGACAGCAATATAAAGTCTACTAAAAGTATTCAGTTTTTTTGAAAGCATTTCAAGTATTCTGGCAGCAATATCAAGTCTTCTAAAAGTATTCAAAGTTTTTAGAAGTATTTCTAGATATCTGGAAACATTTCAAGTATTCTGGCAGCAATATCAATGCTCTTAAAAGTATTCAATGTTTTTTGAAAGCATTTCAAATATTCTGGAAGCAATATCAAAGCTCCTAGAAGTATTCTATGTTTTTTGAAAGCATTTCAAATATTCTGGAAGCAATATCAAAACTCCTAAAAGTATTCAATGTTTTTTGAAAGCTTTTCAAGTATTCTGGCAGCAATATCAAAGTTCCTAAAAGTATTCAATGCTTTTTGAAAGCATTTCAAGTATTCTGGCAGCAATATCAAAGCTCCTAAAAGTATTCAATGCTTTTTGAAAGCATTTCAAGTTTTCTGAAAGTATTTCAAGTCTTTTGAAAACAGTATCAAGTCATCTAGAACCAGTATCAAACCCTCTAGAAACAGTTTCAAGTATTCCGTGCATTCTCATAGCAATATAAAGTCTTCTAAAAGCATTCACAGTTTTTTGGAAGTATATTAAGTATTCCGGCAGCAATATCAAGGCTCATAAAAGTATTTAAAGTTCTGACAGCAATATCAACTCTTCCAGAAGCAATTCAAGTCTTCTGCAAGTATTTCAATTTTTTTGGAAGTATTCCAAATATTCTGGAAGCAGCATCAAGTCACCTAGGAGAATTTCAAGCCTTCTAGAAGTATTTCAAGGCTTCTGGGACTATTTCAAACTTTCTGGAAGTATATCAGGTCTTTTGGAAGCAGTTTCAAGTTATCTAGAAACAGTATCAAACCCTTTGGAAACAGTATCAAGTCTTCTGACATCAATATCAACTCCCTATAAGTACTTCAAGTATTCCGCAAGAATTTCAACTTTTTTGGAGGAGGTATCTAGTCTTTCCGAAATATTTCTAGTCTTTTAAAATTGGTATCAAGTCTTTTTGAAGAAATGCCAGATCTTCTAGAAGCATTTCAAGTCTTGCGGAAGCACTTCTTGTATTTTAACAGCAATATAAAGTCTACTAAAAGTATTCAGTTTTTTTGAAAGCATTTCAAGTATTCTGGCAGCAATATCAAGTCTCCTAAAAGTATTCAAAGTTTTTAGAAGTATTTCAAGATATCTGGAAGCTTTTTAAGTATTCTGGCAGCAATATCAATGCTCTTAAAAGTATTCAATGTTTTTTGACAGCATTTCAAATATTCTGGAAGCAATAACAAAGCTCCTAAAAGTATTCTATGTTTTTTGAAAGCTTTTCAAGTATTCTGGTAGTAATATCAAAGCTCTTAAAAGTATTCAATGTTTTTTGAAAGCATTTCAAATATTCTGAAAGCAATATCAAAGCTCCTAAAAGTATTCTATGTTTTTTGAAAGCATTTCAAATATTCTGGAAGCAATATCAAAACTCCTAAAAGTATTCAATGTTTTTTGAAAGCTTTTCAAGTAGTCTGGCAGCAATATCAAAGCTCCTAAAAGTATTCTATGTTTTTTGAAAGCTTTTCAAGTATTCTGGTAGTAATATCAAAGCTCTTAAAAGTATTCAATGTTTTTTGAAAGCATTTCAAGTATTCTGGCAGCAATATCAAAGCTCCTAAAAGTATTCAATGTTTTATGAAAGCATTTCAAGTTTTCTGGAAGCATTTCAAGTCTTTTGAAAGCAGCATCAAATCAACTAGAAGCAGTCTAGAAGCCCTCTGGAAGCAGTATCAAGTCTTCTAATAGCAATATCAACTGTCTAAGAAACAACTCAAGTTTTTTGCAAGCATTTCAAGTCTCGTAGAAGCATTTTAAATCTTCTAGAAGTACTTTAGGGGTTCTGGAAGTATTTCAATTGTTTTGGAAGCGGTATCAAGTCATCTAGAAGCAGTATCAAACCCGTTGGAAGCAATTAGATGATCGGAAAGTATTTCAAGTTTTCTGGAAGAATTTCAAGGCTTTTCGAAGCAGTATTAAGTCTCCTAGAAGCATTTCAAGTCTTATAGAAAAATTTCAAGTATTCTAGCATTTCAGGTCTTTTGGACACATTTCAAGTATTTTAGAAGTAGTATCAAGTCATCTAGAAATAGTATCAGGGGATCTAGACGAAGTATCAAGTATTCATGAAACAGATCAAGTCTTCCAGAAGCGTTATCAAGTCTTCTGGAAGCATTTCAGTTCTTCTGGAAAGAGCATCAAGTCTCTTAGAAAGAGTATTAAGTTTCAATTCGAGATACGATGTTTTGAAAATTAATGCAAACCAAAGACGACTAAAAAAATATGGAGTGCAAAGAGGCTACACGAGTAAAGTAGGGATTTTGGGAAACAACATTAAAGGTAATATATATAATATACAAAATTATTGTTATGTTACAGTCATGCTACTAACTAAACCAACAGAATTGAAACAACCAGCCTAAGGGTTGGGGCGAATTCCCCTGGATGCTTCATTGGGGTCGTTTCATTTTCTAAATGCCTAAAAAGCTGCCTAAAAATAGCAGGAAATTACTTTTTGCTATTCTCTGTAAGCAATAGTCTCGTCTTATACATCCATATTAACTTTATTGTCTTGAAAATTGTCTAAACCCTCGTTTTAAAACACACGTATTTCTGTATTATTTTCTTTGCTACCCTTTGCGTTAATACTTGCTAATAATTCTTTCAATTTAACATTTCGCTTATAATATGCGATTGAAACAGATAAATTGGGGTAAGGTAAGGTTTTTTGTAAGACAAAGTATTTATCAGAACTTTTCGATACTACAATTTCATTTTCTTGCTAATTCAACATCTTGCAAGCAATAAGTGTCTTTGTACAAGAATCATTTTTACTTCGTCATTAGTTATTTTGTTCATGTTTAAAAAATCGTATTTCAAACATCTTTACGTGATAAATGGAATTGGACTTACATCACGTTCATAATCGATTATAACCAGTTTTAAATTTTTAGTAACAATTTCAATAACTAAATGGTTAAGGTTAAAATGTTAATAACTTACCTTGCAAATCAATCAATTTTCTGAACTCTTCGAGGTTCTTAAAACTTTTACTGCTTATTTTAATTTGATTACTTTTGACTTTTCGAATCATGACAGCTTTAACAAACGTCAGTGTCACATTTCATTTTGCCAACATTACAATAATTTGGTAGGTATTATAGAGAAAAAATTAACTATACGTATCTATCTGTATTATATCTATGTATGTTCGAAGCTTAAAATATTCTTTAAAGTTATTTATTTTAACTAATTTCAATTTAATATTAAATAAAATAAATTTAAAATTAAATATTTTATAGTATTGGAAGTTGTTTCATAGATGGCACCACTTCCATTTAAAAAAACCGTTAAACGTCAAATTGCTTTAAATGGCGGTTAAATCATTATAAAGCGCGCAAAATTTCATTATTCCCATCCTCATTTTACATAAATTCCCAAAATAACTCGCCCATTTCCAACATAACAACCCCCCAATCGTAAAATTCAACAAAAACCAACCACCATCATTCATAAATTATTCAAAATGTAAGTTTAAAAGTGATTTTTTGAGGTTAAATGATAGCAACGGTTGATATAAGTCCCTTTAAAAATGGAGGAGATTAATTTAGAAGAAAACAACACCGATTTAAGACCAGTTTTATCCGAATTTAATAAAGGAAATGGAACGCCGAAAAAAGCATCGCCCGAGGAGATAATAATAATGCACAGGGGGCCCAGAAGAATCCCCGAGACGTGGTCACCGTTAAATTTCAACAGGTGCGATTTGTTGTGTGCCCCGAAAGATAAAACACCCGAAAAATACGTTAAACAACGGCCGGAAATTAGTTCGAAATTGAGGAGGAGATTGAATTTGAGTCCTTCGAAAGGGGAAAGTGGTGATAATGGGTCCAGCGAGTTAATTAAGAAATTGAAGTGCCTTCCTAAATTTAATAATAACAATAAGAGTGATAATACGCCTTAATTTGAGATAAGAAATAAAAGTAGAATTAGTTTGGTTTCGTTTCTAATTATATAATGTGCCTTATAATTAAAAATAATTAAATTATAATAATTATTATAATATCGTATTGTTTAGGATCGGGAGGTTTTTAAGTTAAAAATTTGATTAGATTACTAATGATATAAGTTTATGAAATAATAAAATAAGTAATAATTTAGATATATTTTAAAATGTAAAAGATATGTGATTTTGTAATGATTTTAATAAAGTTATGTATATTTGCTTTTTATGGTTAATTGCTTTCATGTTTTTGATGATTAATCAAATTATGTTGACCTAAAAAAATGGTTATTAATGACGCACAAAGATGTTTAATTCAAAATTAACTACAGCAAAAAAATACACTTTCTTTTAAAAGTTACTTTTCAGGGAATTTTAAAGATGTTATTTTAAATTTGATAAAATAACATTTACTGATAAACTTGCTTAAATAAGTAAGCTAATCCAAAATCTTTCTCATTGTCAAGGAAGGTTGTAAATAATATTTGCCCCTTATCATCTAAATGTTAAATAATTTAAATAAATGGGTAAATTACCAAAAAGTGACTGCAATTGAAAAAGGAATTTATTTTAATCATATAACTTTAATGTTATGGTTCTTGCAAAATAGGAATTTATGTATTAATCCTTATGTATATTCATAAGCGAGTACCCATACACAATTTTTAATGGATTTATGTAGATGAAAATTATGAAAAATGATTAATTTTAATGTACCATTGAGCTTTTTCTTCCCAATTTAGCCTCAACATCTGCTATGAATGTTTATTGAGGAAGACAAATTTTGAATTGAGACATAACACTGCATTTAGGAGACTTAATACCGCTTTCAGAAGAATTGAAATGCTTCCAGAAGACTTGACACTACTTTTAGATGACTTGATACTGTTTCTAAAAGAATTTGATATTGCTCCCAGAAATCGCAAAATGCATCCAGAACACTTGGAATGCTTGTAGAAGCTTTGAACTGTTTCCAAAACACTTGATACTGATCCTGGAAGATTTAATACTGCTTCGACAAGACGTAATATTGCTTTCAAATAACTTGCGACTTGGTACTGCTTCTGGAAGATGAAAAATACATCCAGAAGACTTGGAATACATGAAGAAGGGTTGGAGTGCTTTCTGAAGACTTGATACTATCTCCGAAAGATTTAATACTGCTCCTAGAATATTTGATATTGCTTTCAGAAGACTTAAAATACTCCCAAAAGACTTGCCATACTTTCCGAAGACTTGATTTTGCTTCCAGAAGATTTGATGCTGCTTCTGGACGATGAAAAATACATCTAGAAAACTTGGAATGCTTGAAAAAGAACTGAATTGCTTCCTAAAAACTTAGTACTACCCCTGAAACACTTAATATTCCTTCTAGATATTTGATATTGCTTTCAGAAGAAATGAAATTCTTCCAAAAGTCTTGCCATACTTTCAGAAGATTTGACTTTGCTTCCAGAAAACTTGATACTCCTTCTGGACGATCAGATATACATCCAGAAGACTTGGAATGCTTGAAAAAGAGCTGAATTGCATCCTAAAGACTTGATACTACCCCTGAAAGACTTAATATTGCTTCTAGATATTTGATATTGCTTTCAGAAGAAATGAAATTCTTCCAAAAGTCTTGCCATACTTTCAGAAGATTTGACTTTGCTTCCAGAAAACTTGATACTCCTTCTGGAGGATCAGATATACATCCAGAAGACTTGGAATGCTTGAAAAAGAGCTGAATTGCTTCCTAAAGACTTGATACTACCCCTGAAAGACTTAATATTGCTTCTAGATATTTGATATTGCTTTCAGAAGAAATGAAATTCTTCCAAAAGTCTTGCCATACTTTCAGAAGATTTGACTTTGCTTCCAGAAAACTTGATACTCCTTCTGGACGATCAGATATACATCCAGAAGACTTGGAATGCTTGAAAAAGAGCTGAATTGCTTCCTAAAGACTTGATACTACCCCTGAAACACTTAATATTGCTTCTAGATATTTGATATTGCTTTCAGAAGAAATGAAATTTTTCCAAAAGTCTTGCCATACTTTCAGAAGATTTGACTTTGCTTCCAGAAAACTTGATACTCATTCTGGACGATCAGATATACATCCAGAAGACTTGGAATGCTTGAAAAAGAGCTGAATTGCTTCCTAAAGACTTGATACTACCCCTGAAAGACTTAATATTGCTTCTAAATATTTGATATTGCTTTCAGAAGAAATGAAATTCTTCCAAAAGTCTTGCCATACTTTCAGAAGATTTGACTTTGCTTCCAGAAAACTTGATACTCCTTCTGGACGATCAGATATACATCCAGAAGACTTGGAATGCTTGAAAAAGAGCTGAATTGCTTCCTAAAGACTTGATACTACCCCTGAAAGACTTAATATTGCTTCTAGATATTTGATATTGCTTTTAGAAGAAATGAAATTCTTCCAAAAGACTTGTTATACTTAGAGAAGACTTGACTTTGCTTCCAGTAGGCTTGTTACTACTATTAGAAGACTTGAAATGCTTCCAGAAAACTTGATAGTCCTTCTGGACGATGAAAAATACATCCAGAAGACTTGGAATGCGTGAAGAAGAATTAAATTGCTTCCTGAAGACATGATACTATCCCTGCAAGACTTAATACTGCTTCTAGAATATTTGATATTGCTTTCGGGAGACTTGAAATACTCCCAAAATACTTGATTTTGCTTCCAGAAGATTTGATACTGCTTCTGGACGATGAAAAATACATCTAGAAAACTTGGAATGCTTGAAAAAGAGCTGAATTGCTTCCTAAAGACTTGATACTACCCCTGAAAGACTTAATATTGCTTCTAGATATTTGATATTGCTTTCAGAAGAAATGAAATTCTTCCAAAAGTCTTGCCATACTTTCAGAAGATTTGACTTTGCTTCCAGAAAACTTGATACTCCTTCTGGACGATCAAACATACATCCAGAAGGCTTGGAATGCTTGAAAAAGAGCTGAATTGCTTCCTAAAGACTTGATACTACCCCTGAAAGACTTAATATTGCTTCTAGATATTTGATATTGCTTTTAGAAGAAATGAAATTCTTCCAAAAGACTTGTTATACTTAGAGAAGACTTGACTTTGCTTCCAGTAGGCTTGTTACTACTATTAGAAGACTTGAAATGCTTCCAGAAAACTTGATAGTCCTTCTGGACGATGAAAAATACATCCAGAAGACTTGGAATGCGTGAAGAAGAATTAAATTGCTTCCTGAAGACATGATACTATCCCTGCAAGACTTAATACTGCTTCTAGAATATTTGAGATTGCTTTCGGGAGACTTGAAATACTCCCAAAATACTTTATATTGCTTCCAGAAGATTTGATACTGCTTCTGGACGATGAAAAATATATCTAGAAAACTTGGAATGCTTGAAAAAGAGCTGAATTGCTTCCTAAAGACTTGATACTACCCCTGAAAGACTTAATATTGCTTCTAGATATTTGATATTGCTTTCAGAAGAAATGAAATTCTTCCAAAAGTCTTGCCATACTTTCAGAAGATTTGACTTTGCTTCCAGAAAACTTGATACTCCTTCTGGACGATCAGATATACATCCAGAAGGCTTGGAATGCTTGAAAAAGAGCTGAATTGCTTCCTAAAGACTTGATACTACCCCTGAAAGACTTAATATTGCTTCTAGATATTTGATATTGCTTTCAGAAGAAATGAAATTCTTCCAAAAGTCTTGCCATACTTTCAGAAGATTTGACTTTGCTTCCAGAAAACTTGATACTCCTTCTGGACGATCAGATATACATCCAGAAGACTTGGAATGCTTGAAAAAGAGCTGAATTGCTTCCTAAAGACTTGATACTACCCCTGAAAGACTTAAGATTGCTTCTAGATATTTGATATTGCTTTCAGAAGAAATGAAATTCTGAAATGAATTTTTTTCTCCCTTAAATGAAAACACTCCCTCGCAAATTTTCGAGTAGGGGTTCTTCTAAGAGTGCTAAACGTGAATCTGAATTTTAATTTTAGTTTTGAGTTGCAGAAATTAGTCATTTTTCGATTTTAGCGGAACAGTATATGGCGCACGTGATATTCATAACTTTGGTATTTTTTTTTCTCCCTTAAATGTAAACACCCCCTCGCAAATTTTTGTGTAGGGGTTCATCTAAGAGTGCTAAACGGGAATCTGAATTTTAATTTTAGTTTCGAGTTGCAGAAATTGGTCATTTTTCGATTTTAACGGAAGAGTATATGGCGCACGTGATATTCATAACTTTGGGAATTTTTTTCTCCCTTAAATGAAAACACTCCCTCGCAAATTTTCGAGTAGGGGTTCTTCTAAGAGTGCTAAACGTGAATCTGAATTTTAATTTTAGTTTTGAGTTGCAGAAATTGGTCATTTTTCGATTTTAGCGGAACAGTATATGGCGCACGTGATGTTCATAACTTTGGTATTTTTTTTCTCCCTTAAATGTAAACACCCCCTCGCAAATTTTTGTGTAGGGGTTCATCTAAGAGTGCCAAACGCGAATCTGAATTTTAATTTTAGTTTTGAGTTGCAGAAATTGGTCATTTTTCGATTTTAACGGAAGAGTATATGGCGCACGTGATATTCATAACTTTAAAAATTTTTTCTCCCTTAAATGAAAACACCCCCTCGCAAATTTTTGTGTAGGGGTTCATCTAAGAGTGCTAAACGGGAATCTGAATTTTAATTTTAGTTTCGAGTTGCAGAAATTGGTCATTATTCGATTTTAGCGGAAGAGTATATGGCGCACGTGATGTTCATAACTTTGAGAATTCTTTTCTCCCTTAAATGAAAACACCCCCTCGCAAATTTTCGAGTAGGAGCCATTCTAAGAATGCTAAACTCAAACATGAATTTTAATTTTAGTTTCGAGTTGCAGAAATTGAGTTTTATTAAAAATTTCGAATTATGATTAATTTATAAATTAGACACTTACCTCTTTAATATTTTTTCCTGGGAATGTTGGTAATAATATGTTATTATTTCCATATCACATCATAAATTAGAATCTTTAAGCTCCAATTTACCATATATATCATATAATTACTCGTAAAGTCAGAAAATTCATTGATTTTCTTTTAAAGTACTTAAAATTCCAAATCTTTTTCTATTACAATTCTTCAGAAGTTATATTTCTCTTTTAGGTAAAAAAAAATGTTTATCAATCTTTCTTACATCATATTAAAACAATTTAATAAAATTCAACATTTTGTACAATCATAATCACACCAAATTTTACTAAACTCCTTAACCCTCTCACTTTGCTCATTAAATCCCTGCTTTTTAGGTTTCCTCCATTTCTCATGATCCAAATCCAACATCCCCCCAATAATTTCTTGCGCGAAATTCTTAGGAAAATACTTTTCCTCTTCAATAACATGCGCATACCCCTCATTCATCCCAAAACTCACACAAAAATACGGCAATCCTTTCGGAATCGCCCTTCGAACGTCGCGATTAGCCAAAGAGACCAATTTTTTATTAACAGACCATTCCGTTTCCGACTCATCGATAGCCTTTTTAAAATAAATCGGCGCCAAATCACCTTGTTCTTTCGGAACGGGCACACACTCAAAAATCATGTGGGGAAATTTATGCAAAAAAACCGCCGTTTCAAAAAATATTACATCCTCATTCGATTCGAGGAACATTTTTGTGAGTGATTTTCGAAAATTTAATAATTCGGCCCATTCGTTTTCGTCGAGTTGAGTCGAACATGGGACATGACGTATTGGGATTATAAATGAGTGGCCTTTTGTTATTGGTTGGAAAGGGGGTAACATTAAAAGCATGGTTTCGCCCATTGATATCATGAGATGTTTTGGCATTTTATCTGATTGGATGCACCATAAGCAGTTTTCTAATGTTTTTGATGTCGTTTGGTGTTGTTGGATTGCTTTGTCGATGGTTTTTTTATCGGAAAGATTATCTTTGTGTCGAATTTTATCTTCAAATATTTCGTCCATGTCTTGATTTTTTATTTTCGAAGCCATATTAATAAATTCTTTATTTTGATCTTGAACGGTGCTGTATTTTTCGTTTTCAAACATTTGTTGTAACGAATATTTGTCATCGTCTGGAAAATATTTGATGCGTTCGCCGTCTTTATGGGTTTCAACTCTTTGTTTTTTTTTCTTTTGAGTTCCTGAAGACTCCCCATAATCACTTTTTAATTTTATTGGTCTTGAGTAACCTTGATTATCGGTTGTTGTTAATAAAACATTTTCTTCTTTTACGTTTGAAGTAATTTTTAAGGACCGAGCTTTTTCGAGTTTTAATTTTAATTCTTTAACCAATTCTTCATTTCCCATTATTTCAGCTTTAACTAATTTTGCTGCTATTACATTTAACTCTTTATCAGTAATACTAATTGACTTCTCTTTTTCCTCATTATCTTCACTAGAAAAGACATTCTTAACTTCTTCAACTTCCTTTTTCCTCCATCCAGATGATCCTGTATATTTACTTTTATACTCAAAATCATGATCACTCGGCTTTTTAAAAGTGGGCAGCCCATCCCCTCCACCTTTCCAATAAGGATTTAACTCCCTAACATTGCTTTTTGGATCATAAACATCCTTTTCTCGTTCATCTCGCTTCCTTTTCTCTCTCTCCTCTTTCCTTTCTGAATTAGAAGTTGTTAAAAAGCTTGAAGACATCGACATCCAATCATCTCTCTTTGAAGTTTCTACTACTTCTCTATTTTGGGGCTTTTCAACCCATTCATCCTCTGAAGAACTAGAACTTGAAGAGTACTTCTTTTTCTTAGCTTTCTTCTCACGTTTATGTTTTTTAGATTTCTTTTCTTTATGTTTTCCCTAAGTTAAACATTAGTTATTATTTTGAAACTAATTCATAACAAATTGCATACCATTTTGAGGTTTTTTCTTGTAGGTTATATGTATGTATCAATCATTTGTCCATAACATATTGCAGTCACAAATTTTCTTTTCTTCTCCTATGCAGATTGTCAGCTTCTCCGTGAATTTCAAAGGCAAGAACAAGGAGAGACACAACAGTCCAGACTAAAAACAAAAAATAAGGATCATTCTTGCACATCTTCCCCATCATCATAAATTTAAATTAAATTTTGCACTTCGCTAAAATCGTATTAAAAATTGATTAGAATTTTGACCTCAACATTTAGTTATTGAAAATGTTACGAATAATTTGGAAAACATCCGATTTTGCTTGAATCAACAAGTATTATAGTTAACCACCAGTTAATTATTTAATTTATATTTGTATATTATGTAAAATGAAATGATATTAATTTTTGAACAATAATAATACAGTGCGTTCATGATGAAAGGAATAAATTCAACGAAATGTTGAATGCTCGTCTGGTCAGGTTTTAATTTTGATGGCTCAACACAACCCGACTAATATCTAGTACTAAATAGCTAATTAGGATCAAGTTTATAGCTCAACCCAACTAATATTTAATGTCAACAAGTTAGTTGAGTTTAGTTGGGTTAATGGCTTAACCCAGCCCGTCTAATTACTAGCTCCAACTAGCTACTTAGGTTGGGTTGGGTTCTGATCAGGTTGATGGTTCAAGTCAACACAAATAATATTTAATGCTAATTACTAGTAAAGATGTGCGCGTGAGTGATTTTTAATGTTAACAAGTTAGTTGAGTTTGGTTGGGTTAATGACTTAACTCAACCCGTCTAATAACTAGCTCCAACTAGCTACTTAGGTTGGGTTGGGTTCTGATCAGGTTGATGGTTCAAGCCAACACAAATAATATTTAATGCTAACTACTAGTAGAGATGTGCGCGTGAGTGATTTTTTATGCCCGCTCACGATCTAGACCTAAGCGGGTCACGTACACCACTCACGTGAATATCATGCATGAATGAATCACGTAACTCACGCGTGGGTCACGTCAATTCACGTGACTCACACTCGATCAGATGATATTAATTAATCGTGTTTGACAGAATGGCAGAATTAACAGACTTCCACTTCTTCAGAGCTCTTAATACTCTCTTTGGAAAACTTGATACTGCTTCTAGAAGACTTTAAAGTTTTTCGAAAAACTTTCAATAGATGCAGAAGACTTTGTTATAGAAGCTTTGAAATGCTTTCAAAACACTTGGTATTGCCTATGGAAGACTTGATACTGCTTCTAAAAGACTTAAAATGTTTCCAGGAAACATACAAGACATCATGCTGGTTGCAGAAACTTTAAAATGCTTCTAAAACACTTGGTATTGCCTCTGGAAGACTTGAAATGCTTCGAAAAGAATTGATACTGCCTGTGGATGACTTGAAATTGCTTGGAAAAGACTTGAGATGCCTCCACAAGACTTAATATTCCCATTGGAAGACTTCATATTGCATCTAGAAAACTAAACAGGTTTCTGGAAGACTTGTAATACATTCAGAAGAGTTGATGCTGATTGCAGAAGGCTTGAAATGAAACACTGAGTATTTTCTCTGGAAGACTTGAAATTGCTTCGAAAAGACTTGGAATGCTCCCAGAAGATTTTATGCTGCCCATAGAAGACTTGATACTATATTTAGAATACTTGAATTGCTTCCGAAAATCTTGACAAGATTTGACCTACTTCTAGAGAACTTGAAATGCTTGCAAAATACTTAATAATCCTTCTGCAAGACTAAATACTGTTTTAAGAAGATATTAAAAGCTTTTCAGACGACTTACAATACTTTCAAAATTCAAAAAATCTCAAAAGTTCAAAAATTGACAATTTAACGCTAGATACTACTTCTATAACTCAAAACACTGCTGGCAGAAGATATTTCTTTTGCAAATCAACCATAGGCGCAAGATACGCGGTTGTGCATACAGTCTTTTTCCAATTCAGTTGTTTTTATCACTAAATACCTACATAATTTTGACAAATGACCCTAACTCTTATTCCTACCACTTGTATGTAAGGGATTTTGAAATAATGAGGAATAACCACATATTGAATCCCATCGTCAAAGTATCTTGGCTTCCTATTTGGGTTTTCTCAATATTTTTTTTATGTAGAATCACCCTTTTAAATATGATGTAAATGCAATTTCCTGTATATAAAAAACAATTTTCGACACTTTAACACATTCGATACTATCGATACTCCGATACTTTTGATGCTGATATCTTGTAAATTAAGATTCTATTCGATTATCGATACTAAGGTAAGTATCGATACCATCGACAAGTATCAAAGCTGTAGGGATGGGCAAAGTATTAATATTTTGCCCAGCACTACTTAAAACCTTTCTTTTGACTAAAAATTCATTCGTAATTTCAATCGATATTTACAAAGTCTCGTTGGCGCTGAGAGTCCGGTGCGTGTACCGAACTGTTAATAATGCTGCATTCAAACACATTGCACTAGCAGGGACAACAATTTTCTTTTTATACATATTAGATCATGATCACCATTAAATAATATTAGAAACAAAATATTTCTAAAAAACAAAGCTGTTTCACTCCTGATCCCCCAGATTTCCTTTTGTATTTTTAATTTGGCACGACTCAAAATTTTGCTTTAATATGTTGTGCTTAAATATTGCATGAACCAATACATTTCCTTACAACTAAAGCTAACGCAAACGTTTAAGACTAAAACAACGACTAAAACTAAAACACGTTGCATGAACCCACCATAAGGTAAACAAGCATCTCTACAACCTTAAGCTTGCTACTAATCCCCTCTGTCGCTTTTGTCAAGAGAGCTAGGAGACTGTTCGACACATCTTGTGTGCATGCTCCACTCTACAAGACCTCAGAATGAGAGTCTTTGGAGAGGAATGGCCGAGCACAGATAGCATCAGGAACACACCTCTGAGCTGTATCCTAGCCTTCGGAAAATCTTTAGGCTGGTTGATGTAGCCAGAGAGAGTGTAGGAGGATGTACAAGGGGCCCGTTGGGGCCTAGGTGCTGTATGCTTTAGCGTACCCTCCGCTTTTCTACATACATACATACAAAAGCTGCTCTAACATCCACATGGAACCCGATTCGGCGGTTTTTAACTTAATTACTTGGAATAAGGTGATGGGATAAGTATGGGGTTGCGGGAGAGAGTCTTTGGAAAGAGTGTGGCAAAGAGGAAAATTATGTTTGAAACATTTTTCAGGTCTGGTTGGCAGTGTAATGATGTATGAGGCTGAAGTATGGGGATGCCTAGGTACTTGGTATTGAAAGAAGATGAGGATGGGAAAAAATTTGTGATTAGGTTTCAATGTGAAATTGAGGAGAGAGCTAATAGATACTGGATGGTCGATGAGGAGAAGTGGTGTAGGCTGTGCATGAAGGAATGGGAAACATTGGAACATATCTTGAATGGATGCAGTGAGTTGAGGGAAAAGGAGATGGACAGAGACTTGATCTTGGGGATAATAGGGTATGGGTGATTGGGCCGAGGAGAGGAGGGTGTGAAAATGGTGGAAGAGAGTAGAGGAGGTAAATAATATCCCAATGAGGGAAAATGTGGTAAACAAAAAATTGTACACAATAAAACTCTTATACATACATTAAAAACTTAATTACTTGTTCCCCCTCCTATAGATTACGTTTCTTTCATACAGGATAGTACAAGATAAGAGATTTAATAAATCCAAAACGAAAAACTTACCACGAAACAGTAATTAAAGTCGAAATTCCTCGAATTTAACCTTTACACACACAAATCGTCAAAAATACTTTTATTTTGTAGGTTATGTCAGTTTGTTTTGACAATACAAAAATAATTTTAGGGTTTTTAGGGAAATTTAGCAATACCAACATAATTATTTTGTAGACGTCGAATTTGAAAAATGGCTGCCGTAGTTGACAGCTCACAAGTATCGGAAAATTTCGAAAAACTCGCCTTAGAACCAACAAATAACCCAATAGAAAACGGGAAAATCTGCGAAAATGACCCCTCTAAGTTCGGGTTACCTTTATTGGACGTTTACAAACTGGCCGTTGGATTTTACAGAGGTATTTATATCGGCTTATAGGTTATGTTGAAACGTCAAAATTGTTGTTAGGTTAATTTTTATTAATTAAATTTCATAATTTAAACTATTTTTAGAAAAAGAAGGAAAAGCTGTTCATTTTAGTTACGAAGATAAACTCCAATTAGTAGCGTTTACCCAACAAGTTCTGCACGGACCTTATTCCGAAGCGATAGAAAAACTCCCCCCTTTAGGCGCTTTCGATGTCGTTGGTAGAGATAGACGCCTTGCCTGGCAAAAATTGGGTAATTTAAACCCCGACGAAGCTAGGGCAGGGTTCGTAGAATTACTCAGTAGAAAATGCCCCTTATTTTCGGCGTTTATCGAAGCGCACAGACGAGAAAAAAAGGAACAAGAAAGATTGGCCATTGAAAATGAAAAAATCGATCTCCTCCAAAAAGAGGAGGTTCGAAAAAAGGAAGAAGAAGAGAAATTGGCGCAAGAAAGACTCGAGAAAGAGGAGGCAATTAAAAGACAGATTCAACAAGCTTTAAACGAGCAAACTTATGATCAATTTAGAAGGTATGCAGAGCAACATTATCCTGGGGATCCCGAGAAACAAGGGGCGTTAGTTAGGCAGTTACAAGAGCAACATTACATCCAGTATATGCAACAATTACAACAAGTTCAATCTGAAGATTGCGTTAAAAAAGAAGAAAATAAAGATGGGAATGAAGAAAATGTTGAGTTATGTTTAAATAAAACGGAAGATTTAGAAGACGATGAAGAGACTAATGAAGATCAAAATGAGTTAGTACCGGCAAGTATGTGGACGAGATCTAACATTGAAGAGTTTAAGAAAGAAGTGGCGCAAGCTGAAGGTGATAATGTGGTTCGAGTTGCTCATGGGGAGACTGTTACGGTTCGAGTTCCTACTCATGAATCCGGTACAAGATTATTTTGGGAATTTGCAACCGATCATTACGATATAGGTAAAAAAATTAATTTATCAATATTAATTAATAATATTTAAAAAAATAAATAAATAGGTTTTGGTGTTTATTTTGAATATGGAACCCCATCGACAAATTTAGTTTCCGTTCACATCTCAGAAAGTGAAGATGAGGACCGAGAAGATTTAGACGATGAATACGATGATGAAACGATAGAAACAGAAGACTTAGAATCGGGTTCTTTGACTTTAGGGGCAAGCGGAGGTATATCGAGGCCATTATTAACAGAAATAGTCCCGGTATACAGAAGAGACTGCCAAAACGAAGTTTACGCTGGCTCACATCACTACCCCGGAAAAGGGGTTTATCTTTTAAAATTCGATAATTCCTACTCATTATGGAGATCGAAAACCTTATATTATAGGGTTTATTACACACAGTGAATGTTATTGGGGAAATTCTAAAAAGGAGATGAGTTATTTAAATTTTTTGCTACTTTTCTATGTTATTTGTCGAAAGTTCTAGTCGATTAAGACTTTTAAATGGTTAAATTTATTAAGTTATTTCAAAAAATGTTTGTCTCTGATTTGGTGGTACAAAAAATGGCATAAAATTTAATGTTTGGTAGGGTTTGTAATAAGGATTAAGAGTGAATTGAATTTTTAGTGTGTCCCCATTGTGTTTATTTTTTTTATATAATTTTATTTTATTTTTGAGTATTATAAATACGAAAAAAAAAACTGTGGTACTAAAAGTAAGTTAAAGAGAATGTTTGTGCAATTTTTATGTCATAATTGCGTTTAATAAAGATATATCTATTCCATATGAATCAAAATACCATTTTTATTTGATCTAATAATTTAGTTTAATTGGATCGATTAATAAAAAAGAAAAATGGAATTGCTCTATCGAATTTATGGGAAATCATACAACATTTCAACTTAATGTCATAGAAACTGAAGATTCTATTATGTAGTAGAATAATAAATAATTATAATAAATAATTAATTAATAATATTATAAATAATATTATTAATTAATAATAAATATTATATTATATTTATATATATTAAAAAACAAAATTAGTAATTAAAGTTTTGCCAATGCAAAAAAATCTTTATTAAAAAAAAAATCATTAAATACTTTTAAACAATCATTTCTAATTCTCTAGCATAATCTATAGACTGTTCAGCAAGTTCCTTTGAAGGAATCGGCTCCATATGCAATTTCTGTTCTTCAGAGGTAAAATGAAAGAATTTATTTTTATCCAATTTCCAGCTTTTAGCTTGGGTACCAAAAACTTTCGCAGTCTCTTCATTAGGAAGATAAAGCATTCTCGCCGCATCTTTCAAAGAAATCTTTTCATAAGCTTTTTCTAAGCAAACAGAAATCTCCCCACGAATAGTATCCAACAAAATATCCATAAAAAAGTTATAATTAGCAGCCGGAACATTACCTTTAGCCAAAAATATCTTATTATAACTTCCTTCCATTAAATATTGTTCAATGGACAAAGGATGGCGGATGTAAACATCATTTTGAATATGATCTGCTGGGAGTAACTCCAATTCAGTGTGGAACTCAGCAACGCGATTTTGCGACAATAAAAACAACAAATTTAATCCCAATAATTGATATTTAAAAGATGATTCGGGCAATTGAGTGTTGTAATCGAAATAATAACATTTTAATTGCGCCATGTAACGTTCAAATGATGGAATATCTTTAGCTTCAATACTCCATTGTACGCCTATTTCTAAAATATCCCTAGCTAATAGAAGCTCTTGTTTGGATGCTGCGGCATTTGATGTTGGTAAAAACATTAAATTGGTTAATCCAATCTAAAAAGGGACGATTTTAATTAATATATAACAATAAATTTTAACATAACCTTACTTTTAACTCGGCAAGTAAATGCTCGCATTTACTTAAATTTGGTTTTGGGGTATTCCATTCACTTTTTAATTGTTTGTATAACGCGGCCACATCGTTTAAACCCGGCATATTTTATTGATTTAGAAAGAATTAAATGATATATAATGTTTTTGTTGGATTTTTGAGAAAGTTGCGAGTCACTTTGACGTTTCTTTGACGGAGAGACAATAATTTGGAGTTAACGCCATCTATGAATTGGTAAACATTATTTTTGTAATAATAAATTATTTTTTATTATTTGTGTTTATTAAAAAGATTTAAATTAATTAAT
Source organism: Onthophagus sagittarius (assembly GCA_036711965.1). NCBI lineage: Eukaryota > Metazoa > Arthropoda > Insecta > Coleoptera > Scarabaeidae > Onthophagus > Onthophagus sagittarius. Next base: position 51,086,620 of record JASERS010000005.1, read on the forward strand.
GCAATTAATTGAATTATAATTAGTTGTTTTTGTAAAAGAGGATTATTAATGAATGGATTAAATCAAATTGGGAATTTGACTTGTAATGTAAGTTGCATACCTAAAGTAGAAAATTAACGTAAATTAAAATTAATCAAATACATATATGATTAAGTTTTAATTAAATAATCGTAACTTTGAGATTTAAGGATTCGAAATAACCATATTTGGGGATCTAAATAATGAATAAATGTGGTTCAAATTGCTTTTTATTTCATTGCGATATCTCAATTAGATCTTGAGATACGATATTTTTTAATCGATTATTTCTTTTAATCAAATATATGATTAAGTTTAAATCAAAAAATCGTAACTTTGAGATTTAAGGATTCGAAATAACCATCTTTGGGGATCTAAATAATGAATAAATTTGCTTCAAATTGCTTTTTATTTCGTTGCGATATCTCAATTAGATCTTTAGATACGATTTTTTTTAAATCGATTATTTCTTTTAATCAAATATATGATTAAGTTTAAATTAAAAAATCGTAACTTTGAGATTTAAGGATTCGAAATAACCATCTTTGGGGATCTAAATAATGAATAAATTTGCTTCAAATTACTTTTTATTTCATTGCGATATCTCATTTAGATCTTGAGACACGATTTTTTTAAATCGATTATTTCTTTTAATCAAATATATGATTAAGTTTAAATCAAATAATCGTAACTTTGAGATTTAAGGATTCGAAATAACCATCTTTGGGGATCTAAATAATGAATAAATTTGCTTCAAATTGCTTTTTATTTCATTGCGATATCTCAATTAGATCTTGAGATACGATTCTTTTTTTAGTTTTAGTCAATTTAGTTCCCCTAAATCATCCAAGAACCATTCATTATCAAAATTTTTAAAGTTAGTATAAATTAAAGTAATTAAAATTTGAAAAGACGAAGATAAGTGCCACCTAGGGATGATGATGACGAACCAAATTTTAATATAACTAGGTACGTCAATAAGTGAAATATATATAGTACTCTGTAATTGTTACAGAGTCATCTTGTGGTAAAACTAATAACCCGATGGTTCAATGTTTTGGTGCGGCGCTTAACGTGTTTACGCGTGTTCCCCCACTTCAAATATCAGCCAATCACAACAGCGTATTTTCAACCAACTTTGACATATAAAGCAATCGAATCTTTGCCGGTTGACATCAGTCTAGAAAGTTCCTTTCGGTATTCACGATTAACGATAAACTTAAACCCGTTTAAATAAACACACAAATCGATCGATTCAAGATCATAATCATCTTAATTTAAAAGTAAAAAAAATCAAGTGCTTCATACTCAACAAACATAAACAACGAAAATAAATATAATGGCTTTTATGATGCCGGTAGTGAAAAACGATTGGGACATTTACAAGTCAAATCGTTCCAGAAGAGCCTCCGAATGTTCGAATCCCCGAACGTGCCGTTCGAGGAAGGTGTCCGAGTGTAAATCCGAGGGACCAAGTTTATCGACTTCGCCGGGGTCAGATTTTTTCTCGCCAGGACACCGAAGTGTTCCCGCGAACATGTCTTCGCGACAATATTACTCGAGGACCAGTTCGCGAGCCTCCGAAAATAGTTTACAAAGTCCGAATAAAAGTGTCGCCTCGTCGCCCCCAAAAAGCGAATCGACGACAAGTTTAAACAAGTTTCACAATCGTCTTTTGGATAAACTCAGGAGAAGTTTGAGAAGCAGCAGTTCTGATAATGAAAAAAGTTCATGAGGCGGGTCGAAAAAGTCCTCTTCGAAGGATAAAGAACGTTAAAAAAGAGAAGTAAAGAAATTTTTTTGGGGATGGATTTGAATGATTTCGAAAAAAATTAAAAATGGGTTGTTGGGGAAGTCGAATTAAATACAAACTACGATATTTGGTGTTCAGGTTTATTCAGTTTTTTTGCTTTAATTTATGCCGCAACGACCTGTGATATCAGAGTAGTAGTGAAAGATTAAATCGAAGATTTATTTACTATAAATATTTTAAATATTTCTTTTTTTGTAAAGAGATCAGAAAGGAAATGTTTTATGTTGAAGCGGGGGAGTGAAGAGGATTTAAGGAGTCATAAATTTATTGATAAATAAATACATAAAAAGTGTTTTGATATTATGTAGAGATGTGAAACATTCCAAAATTAAAGAAAAAAATTGATTGGAGGTTTTTTCTAATAAGAGATAAGATAAAATTATTACATATGATACAATAAGTGGTGTTGAGATGATGCAATTTTTAAGGAATTATAAAGAACTAGATGATTTTTATGTAAATAGAACCTGTTAAGTTTGTATTTATTCTTTTTTGAAAATGTTCTATGTATTAAAATAAAATTATAAGCTAAAGATACGAATAAATATTGCCTTTGAAGTGTTTATCACATAAAAATGTTTTTTCATTTTCCTAAAATCACAAGAATGAAACCAAAGTAAGTCGATATCTTCGAAATTTTGCGAAATAAAAAAAATGTTTTGATCTCATCAATACTTGATTAAATTTGGTTTAAATCGAATTTTATTTTATGATGATATCTCAATCCATTCTTGAGATATGACTCATTAAATCACATTTTAGTCTCTTCATTGAATTGATTTTAAAAAAATTCTATCCTCTTGATTTATAAAGTTGAAATCAAAAATTATCTGAGAATTAAATCTAGAATAAATTTGCTACAAAATGGTTGTTAAATCATTTCGATATCTCAATTATTTTCAGAGATACCATCCCTTAAATTCGATATATTTTGATATAATTCGTAATGAGTAAAGTTAAATTAAAAAAATCGATATCTTCGAAATTTGCGAAATTAAAAAAATCGTTTTAATCTCATCAATTCTTGATTAAATTTGGTTTAAATCAAATTTTATTTTATGATGATAACTCAATCCGTTTTTGAGATATGACTCATTAAATCACATTTTAGTCTCTTCATTGAATTGATTTTAAAAAAATTTTATCCTCTTGATTTATAAAGTTGAAATCTAAAATCATCTGAGATTTAAATCTAGATTAAATTTGCTACAAAATGGTTGTTAAATCATTTCGATATCTCAATTATTTTCAGAGATACCATCCCTTAAATTCGATATATTTTGATATAATTCGTAATGAGTAAAGTTGAATCAAAAAAATCGATATCTTCGAAATTTGCGAAATTAAAAAAAATCGTTTTGATCTCATCAATTCTCAATTAAATTTGGTTTAAATCGCATTTTAATTTATGATGATATCTCAATCCGTTCTTGAGATATAACTCATTAAAGCACATTTTTGTCTACTTATCGAATTGATTTTAAAAAATTCTATCCTCTTGATTTATAAAATCGAAATCAAAAACATCTGAGATTTAAATCTAGATTAAATTTGCTACAAAATGGTTATTAAATCATTCCGATATCTCAATTATTTTCAGAGATACGATCCCTTAAATTCGATATATTTTGATATAATTCGTAATGAGTAAAGTTGAATCAAAAAAATCGATATCTTCGAAATTTGCGAAATTAAAAAAATCGTTTTGATCTCATCAATTTTTGATTAAATTTGGTTTAAATCGCTTTTTATTTTATGATGATATCTCAATCCGTTCTTGAGATATGGTTCATTGAATCACATTTTTGTCTACTTATCAAATTGATTTTAAAAAAGTTCTATCCTCTTGATTTATAAAATCGAAATCAAAATCATCTCAGATTTAAATATAGATTAAATTTGCTACAAAGTGGTTCTTAAATCATTTCGATAACTCAATTATTTTCAGAGATACGATCCCTTAAATTCGATATATTTTGATATAATTAGTAATGAGTAAAGTTGAATAAAAAAAAATCGATATCTTCGAAATTTACGAAGTTAAAAAAATCGTTTTGATCTCATCAATGTTTGATTAAATTTGGTTTAAATCGCATTTTAATTTATGATGATATCCCAATCCGTTCTTGAGATATAACTCATTAAATCACATTTTTGTCTACTTATCGAATTGATTTTAAAAAATCTTATCCTCTTGGATTATAAAATCGAAATCAAAAACATCTCAGATTTAAATCTAGATTAAATTTGCTACAAAATGGTTGTTAAATCATTTCGATATCTCAATTATTTTCAGAGATACGATCCCATAAATTTGATGTATTTTGATATAATTCGTAACGAGTAAAGTTGAATAAAAAAATCGATATCTTCAAAATTTGCGAAATTAAAAAAATCGTTTTGATCTCATCGATTCTTGATTAAATTTAACTTAAATCGCATTTTATTTTATGATGATATCTCAATCCGTTCTTGAGATATAACTCATTAAATCACATTTTTGTCTACTTATCGAATTGATGTTAAAAAATCTTATCCTCTTGGTTTATAAAATGGAAATCAAAATCATCTGAGATTTAAATCGAGATTAAATTTGCTACAAAATGGTTGTTAAATCATTCCGATATCTCAATTATTTTCAGAGATACGATCCCTTAAATTTGATATATTTTGATATAATTCGTAATGAGTAAAGTTGAATCAAAAGAATCGATATCTTCGAAATTTGCGAAATTAAAAAAATCATTTTGATCTCATCAATTCTTGATTAAATTTGGTTTAAATCAAATTTTATTTTATGATGATAACTCAATCCGTTTTTGAGATATGACTCATTAAATCACATTTTAGTCTCTTCATTGAATTGATTTTAAAAAAAAATTTATCCTTTTGATTTATAAAATCGAAATCAAAATCATCTCAGATTTAAATATACATTAAATTTGCTACAAAGTGGTTGTTAAATCATTTCGATATCTCAATTATTTTCAGAGATACCATCCCTTAAATTCGATATATTTTGATATAATTCGTAATGAATAAAGTTGAATAAAAAAAATCGATATCTTCGAAATTTGCGGAATTAAAAAAATCGTTTTGATCTCATCAATTCTTGATTAAATCTGGTTTAAATCGAATTTTATTTTATGATGATATCTCAAACCGTTCTTGAGATATGGTTCATTAAATCACATTTTTATCTACTTAACGAATTGATTTTAAAAAATTCTATCCTCTTGATTTATAAAATGGAAATCAAAAACATCTGAGATTTAAATCTAGATTAAATTTGCTACAAAATGGTTGTTAAATCATTTCGATATCTCAATTAATTTCAGAGATACCATCCCTTAAATTCGATATATTTTGATATAATTCGTAATGAGTAAAGTTGAATCAAAAAAATCGATATCTTCGAAATTTGCGATATTAAAAAAATCGTTTTAATCTCATCAATTCTTGATTAAATTTGGTTTAAATCGAATTTTATTTTATAATGATATCTCAATCCGTTCTTGAGATATAATTCATTAAATCACATTTTTGTCTACTTATCGAATTGATTTTAAAAAATCTTATCCTCTTGGTTTATAAAATGGAAATCAAAATCATCTGAGATTTAAATCTAGATTAAATTTGCTACAAAATTGTTGTTAAATCATTCCGATATCTCAATTATTTTCAGAGATACGATCCCTTAAATTCGATATATTTTGATATAATTCGTAATGAATAAAGTTGAATAAAAAAAATCGATATCTTCGAAATTTGCGGAATTAAAAAAATCGTTTTGATCTCATCAATTCTTGATTAAATTTGGTTTAAATCGAATTTTATTTTATGATGATATCTCAAACCGTTCTTGAGATATGGTTCATTAAATCACATTTTTATCTACTTAACGAATTGATTTTAAAAAATTCTATCCTCTTGATTTATAAAATGGAAATCAAAAACATCTGAGATTTAAATCTAGATTAAATTTGCTACAAAATGGTTGTTAAATCATTTCGATATCTCAATTAATTTCAGAGATACCATCCCTTAAATTCGATATATTTTGATATAATTCGTAATGAGTAAAGTTGAATCAAAAAAATCGATATCTTCGAAATTTGCGATATTAAAAACATCGTTTTAATCTCATCAATTCTTGATTAAATTTGGTTTAAATCGAATTTTATTTTATAATGATATCTCAATCCGTTCTTGAGATATAATTCATTAAATCACATTTTTGTCTACTTATCGAATTGATTTTAAAAAATCTTATCCTCTTGGTTTATAAAATGGAAATCAAAATCATCTGAGATTTAAATCTAGATTAAATTTGCTACAAAATTGTTGTTAAATCATTCCGATATCTCAATTATTTTCAGAGATACGATCCCTTAAATTCGATATATTTTGATATAATTCGTAATGAATAAAGTTGAATAAAAAAAATCGATATCTTCGAAATTTGCGGAATTAAAAAAATCGTTTTAATCTCATCAATTCTTGATTAAATTTGGTTTAAATCAAATTTTATTTTATGATGATAACTCAATCCGTTTTTGAGATATAACTCATTAAATCACATTTTAGTCTCTTCATTGAATTGATTTTAAAAAAATTTTATCCTCTTGATTTATAAAATCGAAATCAAAATCATCTGAGATTTAAATCTAGATTAAATTTGCTACAAAATGGTTGTTAAATCATTTCAATATCTCAATTATTTTCAGAGATACGATCCCTTAAATTCGATATATTTTGATATAATTCGTAATGAGTAAAGTTGAATCAAAAAAATCGATAACTTCGAAATTTGTGAAATTATAAAAATCATTTTGATCTCTTCAATTCTTGATTAAATTTGATTTAAATCGAATTTTATTTTGTGATGATATCTCAATCCGTTCTTAAGATATGATTCATTAAATCACATTTTAGTCCACTTATCGAATTGATTTTAAAAAATCCTATCCTCTTGACTTATAGAATCGAAATCAAAATCATCTGAGTATTAAATCTAGATTAAATTTGCTACAAAATGATTATTAAATCAGTTCGATATCTCAATTATTTTCGGAGATACGATCCCTTAAATTTGATGTATTTTGATATAATTCGTAATGAGTAAAGTTGAATCAAAAAATCGATATCTTCGAAATTTGCGAACTTAAAAAAATCGTTTTGATCCCATCAATTCTTGATTAAATTTGGTTTAAATCAAATTTTATTTTATGATGATATCTCAATCCGTTCTTGAGATATGACTAATTAAATCAAATTTTAGTCTACTTATCGAATTTATTTTAAAAAAATCCTATTCTCTTGGTTTATAAAATCGAAATCAAAATCATCTGAGATTTAAATCTAGATTAAATTTGCTACAAAATGGTTGTTAAATCATTTCGATATCTCAATTATTTTCAGAAATACCATCCCTTAAATTCGATATATTTTGATATAATTCGTAATGAGTAAAGTTGAATCAAAAAGATCGATATCTTCGAAATTTGCGAAATTGAAAAAATCGTTTTGATCTCATCAATTCTTGATTAAATTTGGTATAAATCGAATTTTATTTTATGATGATATCTCAAACCGTTCTTGAGATATGGTTCATTAAATCACATTTTTGTCTACTTAACGAATTGATTTTAAAAAATTCTATCCTCTTGATTTATAAAATCGAAATCAAAATCTTCTCAGATTTAAATCTAAATTAAATTTGCTACAAAGTGGTTCTTAAATCATTTCGATATCTCAATTATTTTCAGAGATACCATCCCTTAAATTCGATATATTTTGATATAATTCGTAATGAGTAAAGTTGAATCAAAAAAATCGATATCTTCGAAATTTGCGAAATTGAAAAAATCGTTTTGATCTCATCACTTCTTGATTAAATTTGGTTTAAATCGAATTTTATTTTGTGATGATATCTCAATCCGTTCTTAAGATATGATTCATTAAATCACATTTTAGTCCACTTATCCAATTGATTTTAAAAAATCCTATCCTCTTGACTTATAGAATCGAAATCAAAATCATCTGAGTTTTAAATCTAGAATAAATTTGCTACAAAATGGTTGTTAAATCATTTCGATATCTCAATTATTTTCAGAGATACCATCCCTTAAATTCGATATATTTTGATATAATTCGTAATGAGTAAAGTTGAATCAAAAAAATCGATATCTTCGAAATTTGAGAAATTAAAAAAACCGTTTTAATCTCATCAATTCTTGATTAAATTTGGTTTACATCGAATTTTATTTTATGATGATATCTCAATCCGTTCTTGAGATATGGTTCATTGAATCACATTTTTGTCTACTTATCGAATTGATTTTAAAAAAGTTCTATCCTCTTGATTTATAAAATCGAAATCAAAAACACCTGAGATTTAAATCTAGATTAAATTTGCTACAAAATGGTTGTTAAATCATTTCGATATCTCAATTATTTTCTGAGATACGATCCCTTAAATTTCATGTATCTTGATATACTTGGCTTGAAAAAGTATTCTTCGAAGGATAAAGAACGTTAAAAAAGAGAAGAAAAGAAATTTTTTTGGGGATGGATTTGAATGATTTCGAAAAAATTAAAAATGGGTTTTTGGGGAAGTCGAATTAAATACAAACTACGATATTTGGTGTTCAGGTTTATTCAGTTTTTTTGCTTTAATTTATGCCGCAACGACCTGTGATATCAGAGTAGTAGTGAAAGATTAAATCGAAGATTTATTTACTATAAATATTTTAAATATTTCTTTTTTTGTAAAGAGATCAGAAAGGAAATGTTTTATGTTGAAACGGGGGATGAAGAGGATTTAAGGAGTCATAAATTTATTGATAAATAAATACATAAAAAGTGTTTTGATATTATGTAGAGATGTGAAACATTCCAAAATTAAAGAAAAAAATTGATTGGAGGTTTTTTCTAATAAGAGATAAGATAAAATTATTACATATGATACAATAAGTGGTGTTGAGATGATGCAATTTTTAAGGAATTATAAAGAACTAGATGATTTTTATGTAAATAGAACGTGTTAAGTTTGTATTTATTCTTTTTTGAAAATGTTCTATGTATTAAAATAAAATTATAAGCTAAAGATACGAATAAATATTGCCTTTGAAGTGTTTATCACATAAAAATGTTTTTTCATTTTCCTAAAATCCCAAGAATGAAATAAAAAAAAATCGATATTTTCAAAATTTACAAAATAAAAAAAATCGTTTTGATCCCATCAATTCTTGATTAAATGTGGTTGAAATCTAAAATCATCTGAGAATTAAATCTAGATTAATTTTGCTACAAAATGTTTGTTAAATCATTTCGATATCTCAATTATTTTCAGAGATACCATCCCTTAAATTCGATATATTTTGATATAATTCGTAATGAATAAAGTTGAATAAAAAAAATCGATATCTTCGAAATTTGCGGAATTAAAAAAATCGTTTTAATCTCATCAATTCTTGATTAAATTTGGTTTAAATCAAATTTTATTTTATGATAATAACTCAATCCGTTTTTGAGATATGACTCATTAAATCACATTTTAGTCTCTTCATTGAATTGATTTTAAAAAAATTTTATCCTCTTGATTTATAAAATCGAAATCAAAAACACCTGAGATTTAAATCTAGATTAAATTTGCTACAAAATGTTTGTTAAATCATTTCGATATCTCAATTATTTTCAGAGATACCATCCCTTAAATTCGATATATTTTGATATAATTCGTAATGAATAAAGTTGAATAAAAAAAATCGATATCTTCGAAATTTGCGGAATTAAAAAAATCGTTTTAATCTCATCAATTCTTGATTAAATTTGGTTTAAATCAAATTTTATTTTATGATAATAACTCAATCCGTTTTTGAGATATGACTCATTAAATCACATTTTAGTCTCTTCATTGAATTGATTTTAAAAAAATTTTATCCTCTTGATTTATAAAATCGAAATCAAAAACACCTGAGATTTAAATCTAGATTAAATTTGCTACAAAATGTTTGTTAAATCATTTCGATATCTCAATTATTTTCAGAGATACCATCCCTTAAATTCGATATATTTTGATATAATTCGTAATGAATAAAGTTGAATAAAAAAAATGGATATCTTCGAAATTTGCGGAATTAAAAAAATCGTTTTAATCTCATCAATTCTTGATTAAATTTGGTTTAAATCAAATTTTATTTTATGATGATAACTCAATCCGTTTTTGAGATATGACTCATTAAATCACATTTTAGTCTCTTCATTGAATTGATTTTAAAAAAATTTTATCCTCTTGATTTATAAAATCGAAATCAAAAACACCTGAGATTTAAATCTAGATTAAATTTGCTACAAAATGGTTGTTAAATCATTTCGATATCTCAATTATTTTCAGGGATACGATCCCTTAAATTTGATGTATTTTGATATAATTCGTAATGAGTAAAGTTGAATCAAAAGAATCGATATCTTCGAAATTTGCGAACTTAAAAAAATCGTTTCGATCCCATCAATTCTTGATTAAATTTGGTTTAAATCAAATTTTATTTTATGATGATATCTCAATCCGTTCTTGAGAAATGACTAATTAAATCACATTTTAGTCTACTTATCGAATTTATTTTAAAAAAATCCTATCCTCTTGGTTTATAAAATCGAAATCAAAATCATCTGAGATTTAAATCTAGATTAAATTTGCTACAAAATGGTTGTTAAATCATTTCAATATCTTAATTATTTTCAGAGATACCATCCCTTAAATTCGATATATTATGATATAATTCGTAATGAGTAAAGTTGAATCAAAAAAATCGATATCTTCGAAATTTGCGAAATTAAAAAAAATCATTTTGATCTCATCAATTCTTGATTAAATTTGGTTTAAATCAAATTTTATTTTATGATGATAACTCAATCCGTTTTTGAGATATGACTCATTAAATCACATTTTAGTCTCTTCATTGAATTGATTTTAAAAAAATTTTATCCTCTTGATTTATAAAATCGAAATCAAAAACACCTGAGATTTAAATCTAGATTAAATTTGCTACAAAATGGTTGTTAAATCATTTCAATATCTCAATTATTTTCAGGGATACGATCCCTTAAATTTGATGTATTTTGATATAATTCGTAATGAGTAAAGTTGAATCAAAAGAATCGATATCTTCGAAATTTGCGAACTTAAAAAAATCGTTTCGATCCCATCAATTCTTGATTAAATTTGGTTTAAATCAAATTTTATTTTATGATGATATCTCAATCCGTTCTTGAGAAATGACTAATTAAATCACATTTTAGTCTACTTATCGAATTTATTTTAAAAAAATCCTATCCTCTTGGTTTATAAAATCGAAATCAAAATCATCTGAGATTTAAATCTAGATTAAATTTGCTACAAAATGGTTGTTAAATCATTTCAATATCTTAATTATTTTCAGAGATACCATCCCTTAAATTCGATATATTATGATATAATTCGTAATGAGTAAAGTTGAATCAAAAAAATCGATATCTTCGAAATTTGCGAAATTAAAAAAAATCATTTTGATCTCATCAATTCTTGATTAAATTTGGTTTAAATCAAATTTTATTTTATTATGATAACTCAATCCGTTTTTGAGATATGACTCATTAAATCACATTTTAGTCTCTTCATTGAATTGATTTTAAAAAAATTTTATCCTCTTGATTTATAAAATCGAAATCAAAATCATCTGAGATTTAAATCTAGATTAAATTTGCTACAAAGTGGTTGTTAAATCATTTCGATATCTCAATTATTTTCAGAGATACGATCCCTTAAATTCGATATATTTTGATATAATTCGTAATGAGTAAAGTTGAATCAAAAAAATCGGTATCTTCGAAATTTGCGAAATTAAAAAAATCGTTTTGATCTCATCAATTTTTGATTAAATTTGGTTTAAATCGCATTTTATTTTATGATGATATCTCAATCCGTTCTTGAGATATAATTCATTAAATCACATTTATGTCTACTTATCGAATTGATTTAAAAAAATATATATCCTCTTGATTTATAAAATCGAAACCAAAATCATCTGAGTTTAAATCTAGATTAAATTTGCTATAAAATGGTTGTTAAATCATTTCGATATCTCAATTATTTTCAGAGATACGATCGCTTAAATTTGATGTATTTTGATATAATTCGTAATGAGTAAGTTGAATCAAAAAAATCGATTTCTTCGGAATATGCGAAATTAAAAAAATCGTTTTCATCTCACCAATTCTTGATTAAATTTGGTTTAAATCGCATTTTAGTTTATGATGATGTCTCAATCCGCTCTTGAGATATGACTCATTAAATAACATTTTTGTCTACTTATCGAATTGATTTTAAAAAATCCTATCCTCTTGATTTAGAAAATCGAAATCAAAATCATCTGAGGTTTAAATCTAGATTAAATTTGCTACAAAATGGTTGTTAAATCATTTCGATATCTCAATTATTTCCAGAGATACGATTCCTTAAATTTGATGTATTTTGATATAATTCGCAATGAGTGAAGTTGAATCAAAAGAATCGATATCTTCGAAATTTGCGAAATTAAAAAAATCGTTTTGATCCCATCAATTCTTGATTAAATTTGACTTAAATCGCATTTTATTTTATGATGATATCTCAATCCGTTCTTGGGGTATGACTCATTAAATCACATTTTAATCTCTTCATCGAATTGATTTTGAAAAAATTCTATCCTCTTGATTTATAAAGTTGAAATCAAAAATCATCTGAGAATTAAATCTAGATTAAATTTGCTACAAAATGGTTCTTAAATCATTTCGATATCTCAATTATTTTTAGAGATGCGATCCCTTAAATTTGATGTATATTGATATAATTGGCTTGAAAAAGTCCTCTTCGAAGGATAAAGACCGTTAAAAAAGAGAAGTAAAGAAATTTTTTTTTGATGATGGATTTGAATGATTTCGAAAAAATTAAAAATGGGTTTTTGGGGAAGTCGAATTAAATACAAACTACGATATTTGATGTTCAGGTTTATTCAGTTTTTTTGCTTTAATTTATGCCGCAACGACCTGTGATATCAGAGTAGTAGTGAAAGATTAAATCGAAGATTTATTTACTATAAATATTTTAAATATTTCTTTTTTTGTAAAGAGATCAGAAAGGAAATGTTTTATGTTGAAGCCTGGGAGTGAAGAGGATTTAAGGAGTCATAAATTTATTGATAAATAAATACATAAAAAGTGTTTTGATATTATGTAGAGATGTGAAACATTCCAAAATTAAAGAAAAAAATTGATTGGAGGTTTTTTCTAATAAGAGATAAGATAAAATTATTACATATGATACAATAAGTGGTGTTGAGATGATGCAATTTTTAAGGAATTATAAAGAACTAGATGATTTTTATGTAAATAGAACGTGTTAAGTTTGTATTTATTCTTTTTTGAAAATGTTCTATGTATTAAAATAAAATTATAAGCTAAAGATACGAATAAATATTGCCTTTGAAGTGTTTATCACATAAAAATGCTTTTTCATTTTCCTAAAATCCCAATGTATGAAATTAATAGAGGTAGGTACCCATTATAATTAAAAGTTATACAGTCTGTTCAAGAAAAAAAGATTAAATTTAATAAAATATTAGCAATTTGCGTCAAAAATTGTACATTTTTGTACAAAATTTTTTTGAAATGAGTTTATATTTATTCAATTTTAACTCTGTCACAAAACAAAAACAACTTTCTTATGTTAAATACAACATTCTTTATACAAAGTGATTTAAATGGTGTCCAGAAATGATGTGCCCACCTAATTCTCTTTTTCACAAAGAATACGTTCTCAAAATATTCAAGTTTGTTTTTGAAATATTTCATATTTGAAACAAATCAAAAAAATTATCTGAATCCATTTTCTAAAACTTCGTTTCTCTTAAATTAACATTATGTATCTGCGATCTTGATATTAAAGATACAATAACAGGTAACAAGAGTGTACATCTTAGTTGCATTTTTAAAATAGAATATCTTACGTAATAAGGGATAACATATTCTTTACGATCAATCTAGTATAGAGATGAGCGACAGAGGATAACAGAACAAATAAGTTGTTTACAAGAAGAGGAAAAAGTAGTGATATGTCAACCCAACCCAACTTTATTTTGAGATATGAAACATAGTCCAAAAGATATCAAAGAGATAGGTTGGTTTTGATTGTAACAAATGGAACCTGTACTAAGAAGCAGATGTGAGAAATTCTAGAAATTTAATTAATATGCGTAATATCGGCTTTAAATTGGCATGAATTAAGGATTCGTTTGAGATATTAATCACTAAAATATCTTTACTCAAAAGTTATGGAATATGAAAAATTCAAGTCGATTTTATCAATTTCAAGTTCATCCAAACACCCATATTCAAAAAATTCTAGACGCATTTCATAAAATTAAAAATTTCCTTCATCATTTTTAGACAATAGTATTTCTAGAGAGGTATTCAGAGTATATTTAGAGAGCTTTTGAGGTATACAGGTATTCGAAAAAAAGTGTACAATGGAATATTACAAATACAAATACTGATACAAATACAAATATGTATAAGCATAGATGTATGCTTTGGGAGATTGCAGAGACGCATAATCGGCGAAGGTGGGTATGCTGGGTGCTTCAAAAGACTTGAAAACGTTGCTGCCTCTAGAAGAGCTGCTTTTAAAAGACTTGATACTGTCCCGCAAAGACTTTAAATGGTTGCAGAAGACTTGATATTACTTCTACAACAGTTGATACCAACAGAAGTCTTGAACTGCTTACAATTGACTTGTTAATCCATTGTCCAGTCTTCTTGAAATGCTTCAAAAAGACTGAATACTGCATCTAGAACACTTAATTTTGTTCCCAGAAGACTTGATATGTTTCAGAAGACTTGAAATGCTTCCAGACCACTTGAACTACTTCCAATAGACTTGATACTACTTTTAAAAAACTTTTTTTCATCGCAAAAAACCAGATAGATACTGTTGATACACTGCTTTTTTTTCGAAAACATTAAAATTAAAATATAATAATTATTAAAATAGTTATTTATTAGTTATCAATAGTTATAATTATTATTATTATTTACCATTTTCTTTCTTATTTTTTCTACATTCGGTTGAAAAAAAAAAATGTAGAACCGTTTGATGTAAAAATCAAGAAAATAGGGTTTAACTTCTCGCACTCTTAAAATTCCTTAAAAAATGACTTCTTTACCTGCCTTTATTTTTAACAGAAATTCAAAAAGCGGTGTCTAATTTCATGATTAGAAGACATTATCTTGCTTAAAAAATATTGTATTGCAATGGAAAAGTTTTGCTTGATTAATCAGAGTAATTCTAAGAAATCCAAAGTAGAAAAAAAATTGAGATAAACAACAAATTTCGTGATTACAAGATTTTTACTCAAATTCCAAGAAAATTACAATAACATTGTATTTATATATAGGTTATTTAAGAAATATTAATTGATATTTATTACATTAATTATAATTTAATCGCAGCTTCAAAAAACTTAAAATCCCAACAAAAGATTTATTGAAAACTAAGTACTCTTTTAATTTTTTCGAATAAACCTAATCTAAAAAAAAGAACAATACCCATTATTCTCGTTAATCATCAAAATTCAACAAAGAACGAAATAAACCGCGGTGAAAAGAACGGAATTTCGCCAGTGGAAATTTCCGCTGTCGATAATCGTGTCCGTACAAGCACACGAACGAAATGTCGCATATCTCTCTCTATTTCGTTTCTCTCTTTTCCAGCATCTCTTCTCCCGATTCTTAAAACTGTTCCTTCTCTTTTCTACTCTTTCTACCTAACATTCCATTCAAATATTACTTATTTAGTTCTACTTATGTAGGTATATTTTTTTTGCTACTTCGATTTTACCGTTGTTGTTAGCTCGCCAAAAGGTAAAAGATAAATATTCAAATAGTTTCGCTACAAACGTCACATTGGGTATTCTACGTAACACATACGTCCCTGGAGTCTGATGCCAATTTTTTACAGTCAGTTATATACACATTTAACCGACTCTTTGGCGCCAAAGCTAATTTTTTTGTATGTATTATTGTTTTAAAGCTTGTCTCAAACGATTATAATAATTTAATAATAATAAATTAGAAAAAAGGGAAGATGTTTTAATTAAATTATATAAAAAGAAAAGATAAGAAAATGTGAATAATGTTGTTCTTGTGGGTTGAAAGAATAGGTAATCAAAGAAAGTGTGGGTGTTCGAAAAAGGAAGAGAAATAAACGTTTTGTGTTCTTATGGTTGGGTTCGGTTGGTTCGATAAAGCCTTGGTTATTTTGTCGCAGGGGAAATTGAAAGTTAGGAGTCGTGTGGACGTGCATGTTACGAGGTTGTAACCTTTAAATAGTCGAGGAGGAGACAAATTTATGGATTTGATGGAAAAATTGCTACATCACGCTATTTAATAAATTAAATGGGAATTAGAAAAGTAGTTATTTTGGGATAAAAATATCAAATATTCGGCCGTCAAAATTATAGTAACGTTCTTTATGTGTATATGTAGAAATATATAGTTAACGATAATAAATGAAATGTACTAAAAAAAGTGTTAGGAATAAAAAGTCGTATGATAAAGCGCAGATGATGATTAAACTTTGAATTATCAAATTGTTGAACTCATAAAGATACCTTAAAGATCCTTAATTAATCCCAACTGACTTGGAATGTTAATTTACACGATTTTAATGATAACATTTGGGAATCGAATAAGTTTACAAAACAACTTTTAAAATAAAATAAAAAATAATTTTGAGACAAAGTAATATTGAATTATCTCAACAATATTAATCCGTTGCGTTTTTATACATATTTATTGACACAATACAATACATTAAATATTAACAACAAACAATAATTTCGTATTTTATTCTCGGATATATTTTCATATGACAAAATTATCGTTCAGACCTTGATTTCGAGAAAAGGAACTCCGCCGAACTGTCTGGAAATAGCTGGAATCATCACGAGATTCACGAACGCCTGTTGTTGCTTCGTGGTCGACTTAAGAGGGACAGACGCTTTGAGTCGTTGACTAGAAAATAGTGAGGTATTCTCGAAACGACCTTCCAGATGCACGAGAATCGAAATCGGCCGATATAAACGCAAGCGACTGATTTGGCCGTGAAGATTAGTCAGCGAGTTAGAAGCGCCGAGATAATTTTTGTTTTATTGTTTAGTGGTATGTGATTTTGTTTCTTTAAAATTCAAAGAACGTTTTAACTTTTTAGCTTTTATTTATGTAAACTTTAAATAAATAAAAGTTTACGCCGAATACGTTACAGTTTTATTTTTTGGTGAATGTATGTGACTAAAATGAGCAAACCAATGAAGCTGTCGGAATTGTTTAAGAATAAGAACACTAATGCACTATGTTCTGCTAGTAATAATGCCAGTGATAAGACAAGATTAACTCAAAGTGTTTCTACAAGAACAGCTACCAACCATAAGTACAGTTGTCTCAATGGGTAATTTGTGTGGTGGTTTTAAGTAATGAAGCCGGCAAAATTAAGTAGATACTTTGGAAAATGTAGATTTTTCGAAGCGGAAGGAAGATGAGCTGAAAACGTCAAAAATTATCCTTAAATCGCACTCAACTCATGATAAAGCTACTTTGGAAGCATCATTTCAACTTTTTCTCATTGTAAATTAGTTATTAAGGGTCAACTTATATAGTTTTTGAATTAATCAACGTCCATTTTTTCCAGAAAATACTCATATTAGATAAACCATATGCTTAATAAAAATGGAAAAGATGTGATCTTCCGAATATAGCCTAAAGTAACCAGTTCTGATAACCACCTGTATAATATTATCCAATAATAAAGGATGGTCCAATCATAATATCAAGTTTTTTTATTAACGTAAGTTTTTTTGCCCAACTTAATTTGATATTTCTTTGTGTCAATGTTTCACAAATTCAACCATGCGGAGGTACACAATTGAATTTAATCGCGCTGATTAAATTAGGATTATTGAAACCTTTTACAAAAATGGGAGTACAAATCAAAATGCATTTTGTGATTTTTAAGCACAATTGACCAAATGTGTCCACAATCGGGAAAATTGTGTGCAAATTTCGCAAACCGGGTCTGTAAGAAACGTAAAAACACATTATTGTTTGCGATTGTATGGCAGAAGAGCCATACAATCTCGACCCAACAAATCTCAACCCAACATTTCAACATCACTGATGCGAATTTTGAATAAAGATTTTAATTTATACGCTTACAAGGTTCAAATTGATTCACGAACTGAAGCATACTGACCACTTCAAGCGTCTTCAATGCGCCGAATGGCTAGTTGATCAGACAGAAGTGAATGGTGATTAGCGACTAAGCATACTTTTACTTCAGTGTTTTTCAGTCCAATGCTTCGTTTTTGAGATGTTTCGTTTTGCCACATTAAATGGGACACCCAGTATACAATGTCTTTAACATGAATGCACGAAGGAAGACCACAGATTTCTTGACTCATAATAGGTCAATGATTTCATTTTCAAAGAGGGCTTAAACCGCTCAAAAAGGGGTTACTAACGCAAAAATGTTGTGACAAAAGTAACTGTTAAAAAAGTTTTTGAAGTATTCATCTTTTTTTTGTTGAAACGATGTTCTTATTTTATCTGTCATGGAATCTACTTTATATTGATTGAACTTATATCCGTGTTGTGGAATGCAGAGTTGCCCAATATTTTTATGGATTGGCATAAACTATTTGACATTGATTTTTCTTGAAGAGTTACTACGGTTTTTAGCAAACTTGATATTGCTTCCAGAGGATTTGAAATGTCACCTGAAGACTCGATACTGCTTCTAGAAGACTTTAAATGCTTCCAGAAGATTTGATATTGCCTCTTGAGGACTTGAAATATTTCCAGAAGACTTTTAATGGGAGCAAAGCACCCAGACATGCAAATGCTTCCAAAATACTTGATATTGCTTCTAGATGATATGATATAGCTTCCAAAAAATTTTGAATGCTTTCACAACACTTGAAATGCTTCCACGAGACTTGATGTTTTTTTAGAAGACTTGATACTGCTTACACAGGACTTGATATTGCTTTCAGAAGACTTCAAATTATTTGAGAAGACTTGGACAGTCTCGAACAGGTCTAGCGCGATGTGTTATGTACCGGTTTTTATACCCCATTGAATTTTTCAACAAGTGCTATACGACAAACAACGTGCAAACTTATTGCAGATTTTAAACATTTTTAAGCCCTTAAGGGCTTTTGTTATTTTCTATGAACAAGAAAAGCACCTCCGATCGTTTATCCCCTTCCATCAAGGAAATCAATAAGAGGTACTCATGGGATCCCACAACACTTTTATCCCAAAATAAATACGCCGCTTTAGTGGATGTCTCCGATGAGAACAATGATCCTAGTACTTCAGCAACTAACAACCCTGTTAATAACGATGAAAATAAGAAACAAAAAATTCCCCCTATTTTTATCCATGGTGCTCTAAACCATCAGCAACTTATAACTGACTTGAAAACGAACACAAATCACTGTTTCACTACTACGTACAAAAAC
This sequence comes from Onthophagus sagittarius, assembly GCA_036711965.1. Classification (NCBI taxonomy): domain Eukaryota; kingdom Metazoa; phylum Arthropoda; class Insecta; order Coleoptera; family Scarabaeidae; genus Onthophagus; species Onthophagus sagittarius. The sequence continues at coordinate 51,106,045 of JASERS010000005.1, forward strand.
TCAAATACCAAGGTTAACCTATCTCAAGCTGATGATTACAGAGCGATCACTAAATTCTACAAAGAGAACAAAATCCCGTTCCATACCTACCAGGATCCTTCCAACAAGCCACTTTCGGTGATCTTACACAGTGTGCCGATATCAATAACCAATCAAGAAATCAAAACCGAACTGAAACAACTAAACCTACCAGTCATAAGAGTTACTACTAAGACTGCTTAACAAGTTGAAATATCCCATTCCTTTATGCGCAGTTGATCTAGAAACCTCAGAAAACGCCAATGAAATCTATCAAGTCAAGGAAATCTGCAATGCAATCATCACGGTAGAAGCCAGGAGGAATTTCCAAAAGATTCCTCAATGTTCAATGATCCCTAGGTGTGTCAAATGCGGTGAAAATCACAACCACAGTATCTGCAAAAAGCTTCAAGCTGACCCACCCAAGTGTGCCAACTGTGGCCAAGATCATTCAGCAAGTCACCGAGGCTGTAAAATTCATATCAATTATCAGAACAAGTACCATCGTCAAACAACTCCAATTCATCCTGCGCAAGAAACACAGAACTCACAAACAATACCTCCAACAAAAAAAATATCAGGAGTTACGCGTCGACAGTCAGTCAAAAAAGAACGTCTCCTTCAGTCCAAGTAGAGAATCAACTAAATCAACAACAATCCTCAGAATCAGAGGCACCTCTCTTAACCATCATCCTCTCCTATATTAAAGACTTAATTGTTACCTTTATACCACAAATCAAATCATTCTTAATAAACCATCTACTCCCACATTTAATACACACCTAACCTAACAGATATACATAACCTAACCATCATGAATTTCAACGCCAATGGTATTAAAAAACAACGAAATCTTCTCATTGCGTTTTTGGCTCGCAAACAATTTATCACGGAAACACACCTAGCTCCAAATGAGACCTTCCGGATAGCAGGCTATAATGTATATAGATCAGATAGGCCATCCGCTCCAGCAGCAGGAGGGGTGGCGATTATAATTAAAAAACAAATTCAACACTATCAATTTAGCTGTAAAACCACCGCTATTGAAGTAATGGCAATAGTAATTTAAACAAACAACTCAACCCCAGTTAATGTCATTTGCGGATACAAACAACCTAACAAGAAACTACTAGAAACTGATATAAGTTCAATGTTATGTAGCTCTATACCTACCCTACTTATTGGAGATTTTAACAGCAAGAGTAAACTCTGGGGATGCAGAGCAGACAACCCATCGGGACTAAATCTGGAACTATTAGCAACCAAGTACGGTTTTCAAGTGCACTACTAGATGTAGTAGTAGCCAACCTTAACACAGACCCAAAATTCCAAAACTGCTCAATGGATTTATCAACTGGACAGAGTTTGGGGACTCACTGAATAATCACGATTTTAACTTACCAACTTCAGCTAATCCGAATGAGTTAGATACAAAAATCCGTTTGCTGACTTCAAAGATTAAGGAATCAGCTGTATCATCAACGAAACCCTTCAAAAAGAATACTTCAAATAATTACAACCTCCCCCCTAAAAGCATATTGGACCTAATCAAGGAAAAACGAAAGGTTCGACGTGAATGGCAACAGGCGCGTAACCCAGAAATAAAAACTACTCTGAACAGACTAACTCACACCATTACTCAGGAATTAGATGCCTATAGAATCAACAATTATAGAAAACTCATCGAAGGTTTTGAAGGAAGTGACCCCGGATTGTGGAAGACTGCTAGGAAAATAACACGAACATTTGAAGAAATACCTACCCTAATAGTCAATGCAACCTTTGCGGAATATCTGGAAGAATGTTTTCAACCAAATATCAATAAAGAGAATATTCGTCACATTACCACAATCCAACAGTATAATTAATCCCATCTACTAACGTCAACACTAACAGAAAACGACAGAATCTCATTACAAGAACTAAAGGCAATAGGAAACCTCACCACCAAAAAATCTCCTGGCCTAGATCAGATACCTAGTAAAGTCATAAAACACCTTCCAGAGAAATTACTGTTCCACATCACAGGAACTTTTAATCGTTGTCTGGAAATTGGTTAGTTTCCGGTAGTATGGAAAAAAGCGCAAATCCTAATGTTCAGAAAGCCACACAAAAACAATACGGACCCAGTCAATCATCGCCCAATCAGTCTTCTCTCATTCTTATCTAAACTATTTGAACGAATTATCAATCATCGACTACAAGAAGAGATAAGCCTTCTCAAAATAATCCCAAACATACAGTACGGATTTAGAGGGGGACATTTCATGGTTCACCAACTAGCAAGAGTAGTAGAATATATTGAGGAAGGTTTCGAAGCTAAAAAGTTTACAGCTGCATTATCGCTGGACGTAGCGAGAGCCTTTGATACTATTTGGATTGAAGGCTTAAAATACAAGCTCTATCAAACGGGACTAAGTGATTATTTACTTGCTATACTGTTCTCTTTCCTGGAGGAAAGAACCTTTTCTGTCACCATCAATGAATACTCTTCCAGCACTCGAAGAATCCTTGCAGGTGTCCCGCAAGGTAGTAGTTTATCCCCTGCTCTATTCAACATCTTTATGCACGATATCCCGACAGACGTACACTTCGACATGGTCATGTTTGCGGATGACATGTTAATTAAGGGACAAAACGACATACTCATCGATGCTATTGAGACACTTCAAAGGTCAGTGGGCAAAATTAAAAAATGGCTATCAAAATGGGCCATGTAAATGCCAGTCTAAGATCTTTTCGCTAAGACCTTATCGAAATGCACCTTACATTATTATAAACGACCAAGAAATACAGTGGAAAGCAAAAGATGATGCTATGAAATACCTGGGAGTCCTCCTTGATCACCACCTCACTTGGAAACTCCACATAAACTCGAAGGTCAACCAAGGTTATGCCAGGCTTCGACAATTGTATCCTCTGATCAATCGAAAATCACTGAGTGCACCCTACTTCTTTACAAAGCTCTCATAAGGCCACTAGTTACTTACCCCTGCCCAGTTTGGAGCAATTCATCAACTTCAAATATGAGAAAAATTCAAACCCTACAAAACAAACTTCTCCGGATCTCCATAAACTACTTCTCCATAAAGACTTAAACGTCCCAACAATCAGGGAATTTATTAGGAAATTAACTAAAAAGTTTTTTAACAATCTCAGTAAGTGCTCTAGTGCAGTTCAACACCAATCAGGTCACCACTAAATCCACACGCGTTTAAAGAGGAAACTTCCCCAAGACCTAATTTCATCAGATTGTGGTATTGCTTGATACTACTTCTTGAAGACTGAAATATTTCCTAAATACTTGATACTGTGTCTAGAACAATTGATGCTCGATACTTGAAGCATTTTCCACTCTTTTTTTAGGTCATTTGTCTTTTGAGTAAGTATCTTATTTATAAAATCTATTACCTATTTTACTTATTTATTTTTTAATAAAACTATAATATAACATATCGACTTCTTCTGGCTAGAAATTGAGGGTATGGACCTGGACGACATGTGGTTCCAACAGGATGGTGCCACTTGCCACACAACCAACGAAACAATGAATATCTTACATCGTAGCTAATAATTAACGCAACATGTTTGGTAAACGATTTTTTTGACATTCACCAACATAAAGGAATAAGACATTGGAGGAATACTAAAATTCTTTAAGGATTTACTATATGTTATTACAAAACTTTTTGAGGGCTTTCATTATAATAGATCATATTCATTAATAATAGCAATGATGATAATAAATTACAGTTTTCTTCAATTTTATGTTGTTTTCAAGATGTATGCCCATAGAGTTTTATTAATAGTGTCACTCCTACAATACAACTTTAATATTTAGTATATCACTATTTCTGCTGTAACAATGTCAAGAGGTGAGGAATAATATACTCTCTGCCATAAAAAAAAATAAATGCAAGTATTTTTTTCTACATGAATTTGTGCAGATAAGCTTATAGTAAAAATATAAAAAATAATAAGTAACGCTTAACGTTTTGTGTCATGAACGATAACAATTTCATAAGAATTTATTAAGACTTAGATCTATTATAATTTTTGGAAATAATTCTTTATACTGAAAAATGAGTCAGTGCCTTATTATGTATGGTATAAGTAATAGGAAGCATTAAGGGATAGAAATTGTTGAAGCAGATGTAATGGAAGGATTTCGATTAATAGTTTATAGGAACTCCTTATTAGGATTAAATTTTCTTAAGTTTTCCATCGCTTCTAAATGATTTTTCGATCTTCGATGACTGATCTGCAGATGATCACTTTATTGTGATGCAACATCCTTGTGTGTAAAAATCTAAAAACTACACCAATAAATTTCTTTAGAAATGTAGAGATAAAATTTAAAATTCCTCTATAATCAAAAGGAAACAAAAATTGTTGTGACTCATTTCGTTTTTGTACGAATTTGGCGATAAATGAGAATAATGGGTATTGTTATTTTTTGTAATTTTATGTAGAAATAAATCAATTAGTAAAGGAATTATCGTATTTTTGTAGTATTATTAATAAATATCAACCCAGACGATTTTTTACTTTAAGACTTATCATTTCATTCCTGTGTTCTTAGAATTACTACGAAAATCTTGTAATCTTAAAACAAACAAATTTTTTATCTTGACGTTTTTCCATTATAATCCCCTTAGAATGATTTTATTTAATTAATCAATGACACAAAACTTTTCCATTTCAATGTGGTATTTTTCAAATAAACGTTTTAATCAAATATTATATTCCAACAATTTTATATAGTTTATCATTTTATTGCACCTTCCTTGGAATTACAGCGAAAAGTGTGAACTGTTTGTATTAATCGTTATTTTTTCTCATTAATCTAATCTAATTATTTTGCTCGCATTAATCAAGCAATTTAAAGTAAGTTTACTTATGTTGGTATTATATATTTTGAAGTTGATTTTTCCAATTTTCTAAATTTCAGACTGATTAAAATAGATTTGTCAAGTTGAATTTACTATTTAGATAAAAATTAGTGTTATTTTAGACCGCAATATTCCGTTTATCCAATCAATCTTTAGTTATTATCAGTTATAATCACTGTTGTAGTAAACACGGGAAATCCATTGATCCTTTTAAAAGTGGGTCACAGCCGAATTCTATGTGAAATGGAAAATTTCCAGTATTACTTTATATTACATACACGTAGGCGGACCAATGCAATCAATCTTGCAATGCGACCCTAAGGATCTATTATACCTTGATAGACAACGTTATCAAATTTCACCGAGCAATATAATGCTCTTAATTAGAATTGGAATAGATATTCAGTGTCTGGCTTATCTGACCATTTTGTAAAGTTTAGCCAGACATTAAAAACTTGCGTCTTCCTTCTACAACCAACTTAATATTTTATGACTTTTCAAAAATAATTAAGGAAATTATTTTTATGATTTTTGATTTCATAAATTGATATCTCAATAACGAATTCATTAATATAGTACAGATACCAAGCGAAGTCAGGAACAAGAAACCGTATTGCAGTTTTGAGGAGTTAAAAAGTTAAAAACCAGAAGGGCGCGTCGAAAAAAATTAATAATAATAATAATAATAATAAATTTTATTGACGATAATGCAGTAACAGCTTTCGTTAGTCATTCGATGTACACAGAATATGAATTTATATACAACAAGCATAATACATAACACCATAGGCATTTGTCAAACAACATAAAAATAAACAAAAAATAAAAAGAAATATAAATAAATTTACACATTATAAATACATCGCAACAAAGGACCCAAACGAAAACCGCAGTCTAAGACGGCAGCAACCCAGCCAGCTAAAAATCGTCAGTTTGAACAGCATCAATAAATTTGTCAAAATTATAAAAAGCGCCGCTCAATAAAAAAGACCTCACTCTACACTTGAACAATTTATCTTCAAGGACCCTTACCAAAGTGATTTACCCCATCCCTTGCCCTAGCTGTTCTCTTATATCTCAAAGCTAGGTCATCCCTAGCAGTTTGGTAGCAGTTCCATTTACCCAGTTAGTACAACCATAGTAAACAAAATCTTAGGCACTGATAACGATAACAGTCAAAATCCGTACGAAATCGTTCCTTTTGTAATTTGTAAATTGTGAAATTTTCCGAAATGTGTTGTGGTGAGGCCGTCATTGAAACGATGGGTAATTACCGTTGTCACCAAAAATAGTATTTCGCGCTTGCTAATTTTAAGTTGGAAGGACTCCTAACTGATACTATGTATTTATACAAAATTAAATAGCAAGCGCGCTTCATTATTTCAGAACCGTGGTTTTTTGCATTAAGGCTTTCAGGAAAAGTGCAATCAAGCGACAAGTGTTCTATAAACACTTAATCTATGCTTACAAAGATAACAAAATTAATATGATACAAAGCGAATCTTAAGAAAGCTACCCGATTTTTTACTACAACCCGACATTACTTAAGGAGAAAGAAAGAAAAAAAAATGACCTTTTTGAATCTAAGCCCTTCAACTAACTGTCGTTGACGAATAGGTGATAAGGAGTATTGGCAAACAGACTTATTCAGAACTAGTATTCTGATTTTGTAGTACCGTCGATGAATCCTAACTTGGACTCTATTGGAAATTTCTCGGAATAATTCGGAAACACTTCTATGCCACATACGCTCCAAATCCTCAAGTGGTAACATAACTTCCAACACGACGCGGATACCCGAAAAAAAAAGGATGCCGTAAATTAAACTAAGTCACAATTCTCGATATTCGATGAAACTTAGAGATGGCGTTAAAACGGACTCTAAGTTGCTGTTTAACGGAGTACTGATAGAGCTTGGATTCGAAATCTTTCTAAGAAGGTTCCTAAGAAGGAAATGGAACTGTCCCTTTCTGAACGTTCTACAAGGTCTTAAGTAAATAGCCCTCCATTCAAACAAGCATCCGCCTGATCGATCTGTTCGATCGACCCTAATAGGAAATTTTTCTCTGACATTAGGCGCAAGGCTCCGTCGTAGAAGATATTTCATAACTCAGGGCCTAAGAGGAAGCCCTAAGCTATACCGCATGTCATGATTTTGGTTGTTGGGCTTTCCAGAGTGTTATAGCATAGAACGCGGTTCTTGAGGCAGTTCGGTACTTCAAATTATAGCGGAGGGCGTGCAACATCTCTTCCAATCGCATGGAGTTGAAGGCATTACGTATGTCCAGAGATTGTATCACTATCAGACAATCGTATAGTGATGCATAATGGTCGGCATGAGATTACATATGAAGCATATCTTCTTCTTAGAGATGAGGGTTAGTTTTTGAATCTAGCATGAATCGTAGAAGATGCCTTCAAAGTCGGTTATAGTTGCTAATATAAAACAGCTCCTCTATGCGAAGGAGGTCAGGGAACTGGTGCAGAAAGGGAGAAGGCTGTAGCGAAGTGGGGAAGCAGATGGCATAGATCCACGGGAAAGGCTGAGTGGACCAAGAGATTAATAAGGGACTTTAAATGCTGGGTGTAGAGGAAGTGGGGTGAGGTGGATTACCATCTGTGTCAGATTTTCTCTGGCCGCGGATGTTTTGAAGCTCGCCTCTATAAATATAAGAGCAGTTCCACCGAGATGTGTGCATATTGTGAGAGAAGAGACGATGTAGAGCACACCATCTACTTCTGTACAAGATGGGCAGATAAAAGACGCCAAATAACGATACAAATAGGAGACATAACAGAAAACACAGTCAAACATATGGAAAAGTGGAAACTCGTACCTGAGACTCGTACGTATCATTGAGATTACAAAGCAAAAAGCTTGTGGGTGTTTTCTTTGTTTAACACTACCAGGGGAAGAATCGAAGCAGTGGAGGCGAATCTGACCGAAGGGATTGGCGATTTGACTGAGGGGGGAGACTATTCCCCCTTCCTGGTATGAATTTTTGATATAAACGAAAAGCTTTTGGTTTGTTTGATTAGGGTGGACTGGAAGAGAGAAACGGGAGAGGAGTGAAGAGAGATGGAACGAAATTGGGGCTGAGGTAGATTGGATTGACAACGCGGAGGGCTGATGGACAAAACGCAACAGCGTATTTCCGATCTTCCGAGCAGGATGTTAGAGGAACCTGTCAAACGCCAACCCATCACTACCAGGCCGCTCAAGAACTCAGGCCTGGTGTCTGGTAGCAGATTTTTCCCGGAAAAAAAAGGTTTGTTTGAGGTAAGGCCAAGATTCTTCCATCGCCCATCTATAGCTCAGTAGCCAGTGATCATTCTCCACATTGTTTCGTAATTTCTCCTATTCTTGCTCCCATGATGGGTTGAATCATCAACCTGATCTGAATTCAACCTAGCTAGCACTGACTAGCACTAACTAGCTACTTCAGTATAAGTGCTAGTCACTAACTAGCTACTTCAGTAGCTACTGAAGAACTAACTTGTTGGCACTAAATATTAATTATATTAGGGCACTTTTGTCTTCAATTCGATCCATTACTCACCCCAATATTTCCATTATTTTAGGGATGGCTAGTTTTTTGAATTCTCCGATATTTATTATTTTACTTTTATCTAAGTTGAAACGCAATCTTACATACTTCAATTTTCATCTTAATAATTTTTCTATAAAATAGTTATTCATCGTGAATTTGGTTTACAGATTTGTAACCATTACTTTAGCCATGGCGATTTTTGTGAATTCCGATTATTATTTTTAATGAGTATCTTTACAATCGGATTTTTGGAACTGTGTGAGTCACGCCGGGTCACGATGGGTGATGCGTGACCCACCGTTAGCGGGCATCAATTTTTGTACTATTCACGTGAATGTGCGTGATCGTGGGCAACTTTGGTTTCGACGGTACTCGGCGTGACCCGATTGGGCCGATTTTTCAAGTTTTCTTTAATAATTTAAATTTAATTTTTCCGAACGCTGGACAGATCGGTATATCGAATAATTTAAACATTATGTGTGAAAATATAACAAATTATTTAAAATTTGTTAAAAAATTGTTACTGATAATGGCTCAAATCTCATTTTAGCATTCGCTCATATACCAGTGCACTTTCCTGTGCAAGCCATAATTTAAATTTTATTATACATGATGTTTTAGAAGGCAAAGTAGTTGTAAATTCATCAAATAAATTTTTTACTTATTTTAAGCACTCTGAATTAAAGTAATTATAAGCTATATAAGACGTTAAAGCAACATATTTCAACACGCTGAAATTCTATTGACGCTTTGTTGATCAGTATACAAGACGTGGAAGGGGAAATTCAGAATTTATTGATTGCTATAGATGATAGAAAATTTTTCGCCCAGGTGGTTTAAATTTCACAACATCGAAATCATAAATAGATTCTTAGCTCAGATTTATACCCTACGTTAAACTACTAAGTTTTTTGAGAACATAAACCTATTCAACAGTGTAATTTGCAACCTGAAGATTCAGATATGGCTAAAAATTGAAAAGCAAACATCAGTTTATTGCAAAATAGTTGGACAAATTGAAAATTTATGATGAATGGAGGAAAATCTTTAAACAGTTAAAGGAAGTATTATCCATAAGAATATGCCAGCCTTTATTATTTATGTTAATTTTATATTACACCATTTTTATATTAAGTCCATCACATTTAATTAATAATCAAATTAACAAGTAATCAAACATGATTCATACATTTGCTCACCTGATAATGCGTGAATCATGTGAATTGACGTGAATCCCGCGTGAGTAATCTAATATTCACGTGAGTGGTGGGCGTGACCCGTGTGGAATATATCGTGACCGGGCGTGAGCGGATATAAAAACTCACTCACGCGCACATCTCTAGTCCAAAGTGTCCCAATTAACCGCAATGCGCTGTATTTGATATTCTGAAGATGATTTTTCAAATCTTCTTATTTACATAAAAATTAGTTTTATTATTAAATTGCAATCATTCGCTTATCTAATCAATCTTTAGTTATCACCAATTATATCCATTAAAATTGTAGTAACACGAAAAAATCCATTGATCATTTTAAAACTCGGTCACAATCGAATTCCATGTGAAATGGAAAATTCCCAACAGAAAGGTACAGAACAGAAATTGCGGTCTATAATTTGTCTTCTCTTCGATTAAAATCGACATCAATTCTGAATTGATTGAGGCAAAAACTGCGAAACGTTTGAATCGCTCATACACTATATTCTTTATTGTTTAATAACAAAATGTTTCAAAAATATGATTTGTTTTATATACGAACTTGACATTTGATTTGTTTTTAGAATTGATTTCGAACTCGTATTGAGTCACGGACAAAGTTGTTGTTACGGTTTGTGACCACGTGGCATAAATGCAAATTTTCAGACAATACTACGAACATAGTCTAAAAATAAAACCAATTTAATCATTTACTTAATAAATTTGAAAAATTAAACATGTTTATAAACATTTTAATGTTTATTATGGTTCGTAATTTAAGTTCAGTTAATGCACTTGTTATCTCAACAAGGTGATTCACAATCACAAAGTTGTTATAATAATAGTGTAAGTATGATTCACCCAATAAGATTTAAACTTAACTTAGAAATAGGTGTTTCATTTAAATTGCAATTAAAAATGTGAAATGAAAAAAAGTGCGCAGTAAATTATAAGGAGTGTTATAAAAATAGCCAAAGAAATCGGTTCGAGAACGACCTTGTTATGGATCGCAGGTTTTAAATTGTAACACAACTGCATATAACGTCTTGAGCCGGTAAACAATTTTTAAATTTTAAAATCGCCTCCTCTCCGAACCGATTGAGTAACCCTACTCTATTTAAATTATAAATAGAAAATGCACTCGTTAAAAATAGACTTGTTTTTCACATGAGTAAAATTCCTCGCCGCGAAACGAAGACGCTTTCTATTCGTATCAAAATTTAGCATTCAAATTTTAAATGTTACATCATATTTAAAAGCCACACCTCCTTTTATATTTATTTAATCTCAAAATAGTACATAATTAAGATTTTTTTATTAGGTATTGTTGTTTTTTAAAGTTTGAAGTAGGGCAGGTGATAAAACTTATTTAACCACGATAAGAAGGTTTATTATTAAGGTAATTCTTTTATATCGTGGAGTTTTTGACCTAAATGGCGACCAATTTCCAGTTATTTCCAGATTAATCATTTTTGTCGTCGACGAATCAACATTGAAATTTAATACTAATCACTTTTGATGGCTCTAATAAGTTTCTCATAACATAAATCAATTCGATTTTATTGGCTTCGGTTATTGATATTGAGGTCTTTATTTAGAACACAACGTGATTAAAACTTTTCCATTAAGCGATATTTTATGGTTTGTTTATAATCTTTCTTATCATTATTACTTTTTATTGTAATTTTTTTTTTGTGTTTTACGTTCTTTTAATAAGCAATAAATTTGTCTGTCATTATTAAGGGGTAATTACTATTTATTTATAAAGTACTTTTGTATTACTGTTACTGAACCTGAAATGTACTAAATTTTATGAAATTATACTAGAAATTATACTGATTTGTTAAAAACAATTTGTTTTAAACATGTTTAAAACACTAATATATGAAACATAACATGTTTTAAACTAAATTTATTTTAAACAGTTTGAGATTTAAACAAATTTTATCTTTTTAATTTATGGAATCGTAATAATTATAATAGGTGTGTTCAAACTAGATTAAATTTGCTTCAAAATGATTTTCATTTCATAATAATATCTCAATTCGTTTTTGAGATATGATGATGTAAATTAGATTATTCAATTTAACCTCAATAATAAGAGAGGTGATTTAAAAAAAATAACTTTTTTATTTAAGAAATTGAAGAAATTATAATTGGTGTGTTAAAACTAGATTAAATTTGCTTCAAAATGATTTTTATTTCATGGCGATATCTCAATTCGTTTTTGAGATATGATGATGTAAATTAGATTATTCAATTTAACCTCAAAAACAAGAGAGGCGATTTAAAAAATTGTACCTTTTTAATTTATGGAATGGAAGAAATTATAATTGGTGTGTTAAAACTAGATTAAATTTACTTCAAAATGATTTTTATTTCGTGATAATATCTCAATTCGTTTTTGAAATATGATGATGTAAATTAGATTATTTAATTTAACTCCAATAATAAGAGAGGTGATTTAAAAAAAATACCTTTTTTATTTATGGAATCAAAGAAATTATAATTGGTGTGTTCAAACTAGATTAAATTTGCTTCAAAATGATTTTTGTTTCATAATAATAGCTTATTCGTCTTTGAGATATGATGATGTAAATTAGATTGTTCAATTTAACCTCAATAACAAGAGAGGCGATTTAAAAAAATTGTATCTTTTTAATTTATGGAATCGAAATAATTATAATTGGTGTGTTAAAACTAGATTAAATTTGCGTCAAAATGATTTTTATTTCATGGCGATATCTCAATTCGTCTTTGAGATATGATGATGTAAATTAGATTATTCAATTTAATCTCAAAAACAAGAGAGGCGATTTAAAAAAATGGTATCTTTTTAATTTATGGAATCGTAATAATTATAATTGGTGTGGTAAAACTAGATTAAATTTGCTTCAAAATGATTTTCATTTCATAATAATATCTCAATTCGTTTTTGAGATATGATGATGTAAATTAGATTATTAAATTTAACCTCAATAATAAGAGAGGTGATTTAAAAAAAAATAACTTTTTTATTTAAGGAATTGAAGAAATTATAATTGGTGTGTTAAAACTAGATCAAAATTTGCTTCAAAATGATTTTTATTTCATAATAATATCTCAATTCGTTTTTGAGATATGATGATGTAAATTAGATTATTAAATTTAACCTCAATAATAAGAGAGGTGATTTAAAAAAAAATAACTTTTTTATTTAAGGAATTGAAGAAATTATAATTGGTGTGTTAAAACTAGATTAAATTTGCTTCAAAATGATTTTTATTTCATAATAATATCTCAATTCGTTTTTGAGATATGATGATGTAAATTAGATTATTAAATTTAACCTCAATAATAAGAGAGGTGATTTAAAAAAAAATAACTTTTTTATTTAAGGAATTGAAGAAATTATAATTGGTGTGTTAAAACTAGATTAAATTTGCTTCAAAATGATTTTTATTTCATGGCGATATCTTAATTCGTTTTTGAGATATGATGATGTAAATTAGATTGTTCAATTTAACCTCAATAACAAGAGAGGCGAATTAAAAAAATTGTATCTTTCTAATTTATGGAATGGAAGAAATTATAATTGGTGTGTTAAAACTAGATTAAATTTGCATCGAAATGATTTTTGTTTCATAATAATATCTTAATTCGTCTTTGAGATATGATGGTGTAAATTAGATTATTCAATTTAACCTCAATAACAAGAGAGGCGAATTAAAAAAAATGTATCTTTCTAATTTATGGAATCAAAATAATTATAATTGGGCTGTTAAAACTAGATTAAATTTGCGTCAAAATGATTTTTATTTCATGGCGATATCTCAATTCGTCTTTGAGATATGATGATGTAAATTAGATTATTCAATTTAATCTCAAAAACAAGAGAGGCGATTTAAAAAAATGGTATCTTTTTAATTTATGGAATCGTAATAATTATAATTGGTGTGGTAAAACTAGATTAAATTTGCTTCAAAATGATTTTCATTTCATAATAATATCTCAATTCGTTTTTGAGATATGATGATGTAAATTAGATTATTAAATTTAACCTCAATAATAAGAGAGGTGATTTAAAAAAAAATAACTTTTTTATTTAAGGAATTGAAGAAATTATAATTGGTGTGTTAAAACTAGATTAAATTTGCTTCAAAATGATTTTTATTTCATGGCGATATCTTAATTCGTTTTTGAGATATGATGATGTAAATTAGATTGTTCAATTTAACCTCAATAACAAGAGAGGCGAATTAAAAAAATTGTATCTTTCTAATTTATGGAATGGAAGAAATTATAATTGGTGTGTTAAAACTAGATTAAATTTGCATCAAAATGATTTTTGTTTCATAATAATATCTTAATTCGTCTTTGAGATATGATGGTGTAAATTAGATTATTCAATTTAACCTCAATAACAAGAGAGGCGAATTAAAAAAAATGTATCTTTCTAATTTATGGAATCAAAATAATTATAATTGGGCTGTTAAAACTAGATTAAATTTGCGTCAAAATGATTTTTATTTCATGGCGATATCTCAATTCGTCTTTGAGATATGATGATGTAAATTAGATTATTCAATTTAATCTCAAAAACAAGAGAGGCGATTTAAAAAAATGGTATCTTTTTAATTTATGGAATCGTAATAATTATAATTGGTGTGGTAAAACTAGATTAAATTTGCTTCAAAATGATTTTCATTTCATAATAATATTTCAATTCGTTTTTGAGATATGATGATGTAAATTAGATTATTAAATTTAACCTCAATAATAAGAGAGGTGATTTAAAAAAAAATAACTTTTTTATTTAAGGAATTGAAGAAATTATAATTGGTGTGTTAAAACTAGATCAAAATTTGCTTCAAAATGATTTTTATTTCATAATAATATCTCAATTCGTTTTTGAGATATGATGATGTAAATTAGATTATTAAATTTAACCTCAATAATAAGAGAGGTGATTTAAAAAAAAATAACTTTTTTATTTAAGGAATTGAAGAAATTATAATTGGTGTGTTAAAACTAGATTAAATTTGCTTCAAAATGATTTTTATTTCATAATAATATCTCAATTCGTTTTTGAGATATGATGATGTAAATTAGATTATTAAATTTAACCTCAATAATAAGAGAGGTGATTTAAAAAAAAATAACTTTTTTATTTAAGGAATTGAAGAAATTATAATTGGTGTGTTAAAACTAGATTAAATTTGCTTCAAAATGATTTTTATTTCATGGCGATATCTTAATTCGTTTTTGAGATATGATGATGTAAATTAGATTGTTCAATTTAACCTCAATAACAAGAGAGGCGAATTAAAAAAATTGTATCTTTCTAATTTATGGAATGGAAGAAATTATAATTGGTGTGTTAAAACTAGATTAAATTTGCATCGAAATGATTTTTGTTTCATAATAATATCTTAATTCGTCTTTGAGATATGATGGTGTAAATTAGATTATTCAATTTAACCTCAATAACAAGAGAGGCGAATTAAAAAAAATGTATCTTTCTAATTTATGGAATCAAAATAATTATAATTGGGCTGTTAAAACTAGATTAAATTTGCGTCAAAATGATTTTTATTTCATGGCGATATCTCAATTCGTCTTTGAGATATGATGATGTAAATTAGATTATTCAATTTAATCTCAAAAACAAGAGAGGCGATTTAAAAAAATGGTATCTTTTTAATTTATGGAATCGTAATAATTATAATTGGTGTGGTAAAACTAGATTAAATTTGCTTCAAAATGATTTTCATTTCATAATAATATCTCAATTCGTTTTTGAGATATGATGATGTAAATTAGATTATTAAATTTAACCTCAATAATAAGAGAGGTGATTTAAAAAAAAATAACTTTTTTATTTAAGGAATTGAAGAAATTATAATTGGTGTGTTAAAACTAGATTAAATTTGCATCAAAATGATTTTTGTTTCATAATAATATCTTAATTCGTCTTTGAGATATGATGGTGTAAATTAGATTATTCAATTTAACCTCAATAACAAGAGAGGCGAATTAAAAAAAATGTATCTTTCTAATTTATGGAATCAAAATAATTATAATTGGGCTGTTAAAACTAGATTAAATTTGCGTCAAAATGATTTTTATTTCATGGCGATATCTCAATTCGTCTTTGAGATATGATGATGTAAATTAGATTATTCAATTTAATCTCAAAAACAAGAGAGGCGATTTAAAAAAATGGTATCTTTTTAATTTATGGAATCGTAATAATTATAATTGGTGTGGTAAAACTAGATTAAATTTGCTTCAAAATGATTTTCATTTCATAATAATATTTCAATTCGTTTTTGAGATATGATGATGTAAATTAGATTATTAAATTTAACCTCAATAATAAGAGAGGTGATTTAAAAAAAAATAACTTTTTTATTTAAGGAATTGAAGAAATTATAATTGGTGTGTTAAAACTAGATCAAAATTTGCTTCAAAATGATTTTTATTTCATAATAATATCTCAATTCGTTTTTGAGATATGATGATGTAAATTAGATTATTAAATTTAACCTCAATAATAAGAGAGGTGATTTAAAAAAAAATAACTTTTTTATTTAAGGAATTGAAGAAATTATAATTGGTGTGTTAAAACTAGATTAAATTTGCTTCAAAATGATTTTTATTTCATAATAATATCTCAATTCGTTTTTGAGATATGATGATGTAAATTAGATTATTAAATTTAACCTCAATAATAAGAGAGGTGATTTAAAAAAAAATAACTTTTTTATTTAAGGAATTGAAGAAATTATAATTGGTGTGTTAAAACTAGATTAAATTTGCTTCAAAATGATTTTTATTTCATGGCGATATCTTAATTCGTTTTTGAGATATGATGATGTAAATTAGATTGTTCAATTTAACCTCAATAACAAGAGAGGCGAATTAAAAAAATTGTATCTTTCTAATTTATGGAATGGAAGAAATTATAATTGGTGTGTTAAAACTAGATTAAATTTGCATCGAAATGATTTTTGTTTCATAATAATATCTTAATTCGTCTTTGAGATATGATGGTGTAAATTAGATTATTCAATTTAACCTCAATAACAAGAGAGGCGAATTAAAAAAAATGTATCTTTCTAATTTATGGAATCAAAATAATTATAATTGGGCTGTTAAAACTAGATTAAATTTGCGTCAAAATGATTTTTATTTCATGGCGATATCTCAATTCGTCTTTGAGATATGATGATGTAAATTAGATTATTCAATTTAATCTCAAAAACAAGAGAGGCGATTTAAAAAAATGGTATCTTTTTAATTTATGGAATCGTAATAATTATAATTGGTGTGGTAAAACTAGATTAAATTTGCTTCAAAATGATTTTCATTTCATAATAATATCTCAATTCGTTTTTGAGATATGATGATGTAAATTAGATTATTAAATTTAACCTCAATAATAAGAGAGGTGATTTAAAAAAAAATAACTTTTTTATTTAAGGAATTGAAGAAATTATAATTGGTGTGTTAAAACTAGATCAAAATTTGCTTCAAAATGATTTTTATTTCATAATAATATCTCAATTCGTTTTTGAGATATGATGATGTAAATTAGATTATTAAATTTAACCTCAATAATAAGAGAGGTGATTTAAAAAAAAATAACTTTTTTATTTAAGGAATTGAAGAAATTATAATTGGTGTGTTAAAACTAGATTAAATTTGCTTCAAAATGATTTTTATTTCATAATAATATCTCAATTCGTTTTTGAGATATGATGATGTAAATTAGATTATTAAATTTAACCTCAATAATAAGAGACGTGATTTAAAAAAAAATAACTTTTTTATTTAAGGAATTGAAGAAATTATAATTGGTTTGTTAAAACTAGATTAAATTTGCTTCAAAATGATTTTTATTTCATAATAATATCTCAATTCGTTTTTGAGATATGATGATGTAAATTAGATTATTAAATTTAACCTCAATAATAAGAGAGGTGATTTAAAAAAAAATAACTTTTTTATTTAAGGAATTGAAGAAATTATAATTGGTGTGTTAAAACTAGATTAAATTTGCTTCAAAATGATTTTTATTTCATGGCGATATCTTAATTCGTTTTTGAGATATGATGATGTAAATTAGATTGTTCAATTTAACCTCAATAACAAGAGAGGCGAATTAAAAAAATTGTATCTTTCTAATTTATGGAATGGAAGAAATTATAATTGGTGTGTTAAAACTAGATTAAATTTGCGTCAAAATGATTTTTATTTCATGGCGATATCTCAATTCGTCTTTGAGATATGATGATGTAAATTAGATTATGCAATTTAATCTCAATAACAAGAGAGGCGATTTAAAAAAATGGTATCTTTTTAATTTATGGAATCGTAATAATTATAATTGGTGTGTTAAAACTAGATTAAATTTGCTTCAAAATGATTTTTATTTCATGGCGATATCTCAACTCGTCTTTGAGGTATGATGATATCAATTAGATTATTAAATTTAACCTCAATAATAAGAGAGGTGATTTAAAAAAAATAACTTTTTTATTTAAGGAATTGAAGAAATTATAATTGGTGTGTTAAAACTAGATTAAATTTGCTTCAAAATGATTTTCATTTCATAATAATATCTCAACTCGTTTTTGAGATATGATGATGTAAATTAGATTATTAAATTTAACCTCAATAATAAGAGAAGTGATTTAAAAAAAATAACTTTTTTATTTAAGGAATTGAAGAAATTATAATTGGTGTGTTAAAACTAGATTAAATTTGCTTCAAAATGATTTTTATTTCATGGCGATATCTTAATTCGTTTTTGAGATATGATGATGTAAATTAGATTGTTCAATTTAACTTCAATAATAAGAGAGGTGATTTAAAAAGATTTTATCGTTTTAATTTATGTAATCGAAGAAATTATAATTGGCGTGTTAAAACTAGATTAAATTTGCTTCAAAATAATTTTTATATCATTGCCATATCTCAATTCGTCTTTGAGATATGATGTTATAAATTAGATTATTCAATTTAACCTCAATAATAAGAGAGGTAATTTAAAAAATTGTACCTTTTCAATTTATGAAATCGAAGAAATTATAATTGGTGTGTTAAAACTAGATTAAATTTGCTTCAAAATGATTTTTATTTCATGATAACATCTCAATTCGTTTTTGAAATATGATTATGTAAATTAGATTATTTAATTTAACCTCAATAATAAAAGAGGTGATTAAAAAAAAATAACTTTTTTATTTATGGAATCAAAGAAATTATAATTGGTGTGTTCAAACTAGATTAAATTTGCTTCAAAATGATTTTTATTTCATGATAACATCTCAATTCGTTTTTGAAATATGATTATGTAAATTAGATTATTTAATTTAACCTCAATAATAAGAGAGGTGATTAAAAAAAAATAACTTTTTTATTTATGGAATCAAAGAAATTATAATTGGTGTGTTCAAACTAGATTAAATTTGCTTCAAAATGATTTTTATTTCATAATAATATCTCAATTCGTCATTGAGATATGATGATGTAAATTAGATTATTCAATTTAACGTCAATAATAAGAGAGGTGATTTAAAAAAATTGTATCTTTTTAATTTATAGAATCGAAATAATTATAATTGGTGTGTTAAAACTAGATTAAATTTGCTTCAAAATGATTTTTATTTCATAATAATATCTCAATTTGTTTTTGAGATATGATAATGTAAATTAGATTATTCATACACACAGTTCAGAGCTGTTTCTTTAACGCCATTCGTAATAAGCCTTTCTTCTCCAAATGATCTCAATCTGAGGTCTATTAGGGCAGAAGTCACACAAAATGTGATGTACCGTCTCGTCATCCTGTTTGCAGGCACGACTGAGTTAAGTTATAAAGGTGTTTTTTAACGTTACAATGAGAGTATAACAACATGAATTGCAACAGGTTTGGAAGAAGAGAGCGAAAGGTTGGAAGAGTGGAGGAAAAAGGGGATGGTAAAGAGGAAAATTAAATGAGGGAGGCAGACGTTACAAATAGTCACTATCTACTGTGTAGGGTAATGAGGGAGACGGTAAAACAGAAACTACAACAGAGAATGATTCACAGGAGATCAATCTGGTCAGAAAGTGGGGTTGGGTTGGGATAGGGGTAAGGTAGAGATGGCAAGGAAGATACAGGATTTGGCAACGGCGGCGGTGGTCAGTTTAATGTAAGAAAGCAAGAAGATGGTATAAGGGAGTAATTTATTGCCCCCCAAATTTTTTCCTGCGTGCAGATCCTCTCGGCAGCAGCCAGTTTTCTACAGACAGTGTAAGCTCGATGTAAAGATCATCATCCTTTTTTAACAAACCAATACTTTCTGAATACGGTGTGAGCCTGAAATCAGTACCATTTTCAAATTAAAGAGTTCGTTGCCAGTGTAGCAAATCTCCCTCTTAAGGTCGCTGAGCTCAGTGTACTACCAAAGAGTGGCACGACCTGAGTCAGTCATCAGATAAATGGCTTTCTATACACCGTTGTGAAGGAGTCCTTCAAAGCCATTGATCGTTCCTCAACATCACAACTTGATTCAGGCCTAATTAACCTTAACTCACCTAAGCATCCAAACAGCACTGATTTGAACGTGTTCACATTAGTATTTCTGTGATTGAGCTTCAGGTTTTTCCTGATCTTTTTTAAACCAAAATTGAAGGTGGTCCATCTGTGGTTCAACATTGAAACCAAGTTAGAGACTTTCAAGTTATGGATTTCATGAGAAATACCCATCGAGGCCAAGGTAGTATCAATAATTGATTGACCTCTGATGGTAACAAAGGTGAGCTCTGAGCCTCGATTAAGTAGATCAACATTGCTGTTGAAAATAAAGTCTAAAAGTAACTTATCCCTGCTGTTATCCTCAGCATAGCTACAGAATACTGAGTGCATATTAGCATCACAACTTATGACAAGATAGGTAGGTGCTTTACACTCAAAGGGAAGGTAAACTGAAGACAACGTGATGTCCGTGTCACTGCGATTGATGGTCGTAATATCCCCTCCTGCGTGCTGTGTTAGCAGGAAGGCATGAATGTGTTCTGGCACGTAAATAGCTGTTTTTATTTTTTCACTGCCCACGAATATCGGATTTAAAAATTTTCAGAGATCTTAGATTAGTGCTATCGTGTTTATCATATCCAAATGACGAAAGAGGGTGGCAGTTTTCCACATTTACTACAATTGCACTGGATCTAGCTATATTGCTATATAGCTATAAGATATAGCTTTATTCATGCTACAAAATTTCTCTACATCTAATACTCTTCTTTCTCCATTGCGTAATTGATCTAAAATTTTTATTTTGCTTTCTAATGAATACACTTTCCTTTTCAAATTAATTTGCATGCTATCATGCTTTGTTTGTGGCTAAAACATAATAAGCAGAAAATGATCA
Organism: Onthophagus sagittarius; assembly: GCA_036711965.1. Lineage (NCBI taxonomy): Eukaryota > Metazoa > Arthropoda > Insecta > Coleoptera > Scarabaeidae > Onthophagus > Onthophagus sagittarius. The sequence goes on from JASERS010000005.1 coordinate 51,127,104, forward strand.
GAAGGGTAATGTTTTGTTCAAACTATGAAGATCAAAGCTTATACTAGTAGCATAAACTATACTTTATGTAAGCCTATGTTTTGAACAAAGATGAAATTAATGAATTGTCAACCTTTCATAACCATCATGTGAAATAGTATGAGGTATACCGAATCTCGAAAAATATTGATTCAATAGAATTGAAGCTATCGTTTCAGATGTTGTATCCAGAATAGGATAAGGTTCTGGCCAATTAGTAACTTCTATCTATTACTATAAGGATGAAATAAATGATCTACTAAAATTTTGTAATTTTTTGAAAGTGTTTTGAAAGTAACGATACACTAACTTTTAAATGGAGGCTCTAAACGTTTTTAAACTGTACTGTTTAGTATGATCTAGTGTAAATATTTTATTAAGGTAAAAAAACGGACGTTAACTTAGAGGTCTGGAGAAATTTTAATCATTATTGAATGATAGATTGCACTTGTGATTGGAATGGGAAAAGAGGATATCCTTTCGCTAGAAGGATACATACAGTGAGACGAGGATGGCCGATGATGGGATTGGAGGATGCAATCGACCGAAACACTGAGGATATGATTGTTGACAGAATCTGGAAGAGGGGAAAATTGAAGGCAAAAGTTAAGCAGTTAAGGCTAAAAGTCGTAAAGAAAAAAATAACATTTTATTTAAAAATGTTTCCTTTTTAGAAAATCCCCTTTATACAACACAGCATTTTGAATTATTTATAGCATCTAGAGGTCATAAAACATTTTAGTTCAGGTAATTTGGCATCGAAACACCTTTATAAAAAGGACATTTCCAAAGCCAGTTTATCACCATTACCCCCATAAAAAGCTGCAGCACAACGTTTAATCAATGTTGTAGGTTATTTACATTAAAACTATCCCACGTAACGCACTATCCCAGTAAAAATAAACCATAAATTTCCTTTTAAACGGGTGCTCTCTATTTACACATTGAAAATGTTCCAAAATTCGACATCATTTCAAATATGTACCTATTTATAGAAAATAACTAACTAAGGTCTAAGAACTGAATTAAAAATTAAATAGGTCAAAAATAATTGAATGGTTTAGAGTTTGTAAACAAGTCCCAAAGGAAAACAATAATACTACATAGTCAACAGACTGCGTAGACTGCAGCAGTTTACTTTGCGGAGGTCAGTTCTCAGGGACGTAACCGATCAATAACCACCAAGAGAAGAGGAAATCCTCGTATATACTAAAATTTTTTGATTAAAGAAATGGAAAATCGAAATGTTTGATTTTAATATGTTGATTAATTATGTTATTATATTATTTGAATTTATTATTGTTGATTTAAAAAAATATTTTAAAAATAGAAATCCTTTGGTTTTATAATTTTTTTTGAATTTTAACTAACTGCGTAGTACGTGATTGTGTTGACCCAATTTTCTACAAACGTTAAATGGAATCGCATGCAACTGGGAAAATCTGTATGGATAGTAACCTTGATAGTATCGATTTGTAATTTAAATAATTCATACTTTTTACTTTTTTGTTAATCTACGTTAAAAGAGCTAAAATTAAATTGTAAACTATTTAAATAAACTTTTTTAGGTCAACTGCTTCTTTTTTAATTACGCAATCAATGATTACCGTTATTAAAAAAAAAGAGATAGGTGAGTTTTATTTATAAATAGTAATTTTATTGATTTGTAATTAAATTAATTTTTATTGTATAAAACAATAATTTTAATAAATTTTAAACAAATTGTATATGATGCAATTTTCTTACCAAAACGCTATCTAAATGTTGCTATAAATCATGAGTTTTCTTTAATCAAAAATGAAGTGTTGCAAATATCATGAGATATACTTCAATCTCTAAACTAAAATAAATGATTCCAGTTTTTGATTTTTTATGTCTGACGAAAAATACCATAATATATAAAGAAAGTTGCACTTCAACTAACTGTCCTATTTAGTTTAACTTGTTTACGTGATTCTGCATTTTTTGAAATGAAAATTATTCAAAAAAAATATTAAAATCGGTTAACTGATGAACATCTATCCATAGAAAAATTTATTAATGTATATATTTTTAAAATTAATGTTTAATTTTTCAATTCTTTAATTTTTTTAAATCTGTACATTTCTTTAAAATATTTTGTGCGCCACCGCTAATTTTGCCATTTCTTCATTTTTTAAAATAAGCCCTCCACGATCTTTCTAATTTCATCATTTTTAGCTTGATTCTACAAAAACGTTAAAACACATCACCCTTTAACATATCTTAAGAGAAATCCATTTCAAACTGAAACAACGAGTTATACATCATTTGAAAGAGGAACGTTCAACCTTCAATTTGATGTATAAGCCATTTCTTCATTTTCAAAAATAAGCCCTCCACGATCTTTCTAATTTCATCATTTTTAGCTTGATTCTACAAAAACGTTAAAATACATCATTCTTTAACATTTCTTAGGTGGAATCGAATTCAAATTGAATCAACGAGTTATACATCATTTGAAAGAGGAACGTTCAGCCTTCAATTTGATGTATAAGCCATTTCTTCATTTTCAAAAATAAGCCCTACACGATCTTTCTAATTTCATCATTTTTAGCTTGATTCTACAAAAACGTTAAAATACATCATTCTTTAACATTTCTTAGGTGGAATCGAATTCAAATTGAATCAACGAGTTATACATCATTTGAAAGAGGAACGTTCAACCTTCAATTTGATGTAAAAGCCATTTCTTCATTTTCAAAAATAAGCCCTCCACGATCTTTCTAATTTCATCATTTTTAGCTTGATTCTACAAAAACGTTAAAACACATCATCCTTTAACATATCTTAAGAGAAATCCATTTCAAACTGAAACAACGAGTTATACATCATTTGAAAGAGGAACGTTCAGCCTTCAATTTGATGTATAAGCCATTTCTTCATTTTCAAAAATAAGCCTTTCACGATCTTTCTAATTTCATCATTTTTAGCTTGATTCTACAAAAACGTTAAAACACATCACCCTTTAACATATCTTAAGAGAAATCCATTTCAAACTGAAACAACGAGTTATACATCATTTGAAAGAGGAACGTTCAGCCTTCAATTTGATGTATAAGCCATTTCTTCATTTTCAAAAATAAGCCCTTCACGATCTTTCTAATTTCATCATTTTTAGCTTGATTCTACAAAAACGTTAAAATACATCATTCTTTAACATTTCTTAGGTGGAATCGATTTCAAATTGAATCAACGAGTTATACATCATTTGAAAGAGGAACGTTCAACCTTCAATTTGATATATAAGCCATTTCTTCATTTTTTAAAATAAGCCCTCCACGAACTTTCTAATTTCATCATTTTTAGCTTGATTCTACAAAAACGTTAAAATACATCATTCTTTAACATTTCTTAGGTGGAATCGATTTCAAAATGAATCAACGAGTTATACATCATTTGAAAGAGGAACGTTCAACCTTCAATTTGATGTATAAGCCATTTCTTCATTTTTTAAAATATGCCCTCCACGATCTTTCTAATTTCATCATTTTTAGCTTGATTCTGCAAAAACGTTAAAACACATCACCCTTTAACATATCTTAAGAGAAATCCATTTCAAACTGAAACAACGAGTTATACATTATTTGAAAGAGGAACGTTCAGCCTTCAATTTGATGTATAAGCCATTTCTTCATTTTCAAAAATAAGCCTTTCACGATCTTTCTAATTTCATCATTTTTAGCTTGATTCTACAAAAACGTTAAAACACATCACCCTTTAACATATCTTAAGAGAAATCCATTTCAAACTGAATGAACGAGTTATACATCATTTGAAAGAGGAACGTTCAACCTTCAATTTGATATATAAGCCATTTCTTCATTTTTTAAAATAAGCCCTCCACGAACTTTCTAATTTCATCATTTTTAGCTTGATTCTACAAAAACGTTAAAATACATCATTCTTTAACATTTCTTAGGTGGAATCGATTTCAAAATGAATCAACGAGTTATACATCATTTGAAAGAGGAACGTTCAACCTTCAATTTGATGTATAAGCCATTTCTTCATTTTTTAAAATATGCCCTCCACGATCTTTCTAATTTCATCATTTTTAGCTTGATTCTACAAAAACGTTAAAACACATCACCCTTTAACATATATCTTAAGAGAAATCCATTTCAAACTGAAACAACGAGTTATACATCATTTGAAAGAGGAACGTTCAGCCTTCAATTTGATGTATAAGCCATTTCTTCATTTTCAAAAATAAGCCTTTCACGATCTTTCTAATTTCATCATTTTTAGCTTGATTCTACAAAAACGTTAAAACACATCACCCTTTAACATATCTTAAGAGAAATCCATTTCAAACTGAATGAACGAGTTATACATCATTTGAAAGAGGAACGTTCAACCTTCAATTTGATATATAAGCCATTTCTTCATTTTCAAAAATAAGACCACCACGATTTTTCAAATTTCATCATTTCTATTTTGATTCCACAAAAACATCAAAACACATCATCCTCTAACATCTCCTAGCTGAAATTGATTTCAAATTGAAACAACGAGTTATACATCATTTGAAAGAGGAACGTTCAACCTTCAATTTGATGTAAAAGCCATTTCTTCATTTTCAAAAATAAGCCCTCCACGATCTTTCTAATTTCATCATTTTGCTTGATTCTACAAAAACGTTAAAACACATCATCCTTTAACATATCTTAAGAGAAATCCATTTCAAACTGAAACAACGAGTTATACATCATTTGAAAGAGGAACGTTCAGCCTTCAATTTGATGTATAAGCCATTTCTTCATTTTCAAAAATAAGCCTTTCACGATCTTTCTAATTTCATCATTTTTAGCTTGATTCTACAAAAACGTTAAAACACATCACCCTTTAACATATCTTAAGAGAAATCCATTTCAAACTGAAACAACGAGTTATACATCATTTGAAAGAGGAACGTTCAGCCTTCAATTTGATGTATAAGCCATTTCTTCATTTTTTAAAATAAGCCCTCCACGATCTTTCTAATTTCATCATTTTTAGCTTGATTCTACAAAAACGTTAAAACACATCACCCTTTAACATATCTTAAGAGAAATCCATTTCAAACTGAAACAACGAGTTATACATCATTTGAAAGAGGAACGTTCAGCCTTCAATTTGATGTATAAGCCATTTCTTCATTTTCAAAAATAAGCCTTTCACGATCTTTCTAATTTCATCATTTTTAGCTTGATTCTACAAAAACGTTAAAACACATCACCCTTTAACATATCTTAAGAGAAATCCATTTCAAACTGAAACAACGAGTTATACATCATTTGAAAGAGGAACGTTCAGCCTTCAATTTGATGTATAAGCCATTTCTTCATTTTTTAAAATAAGCCCTCCACGATCTTTCTAATTTCATCATTTTTAGCTTGATTCTACAAAAACGTTAAAACACATCACCCTTTAACATATCTTAAGAGAAATCCATTTCAAACTGAAACAACGAGTTATACATCATTTGAAAGAGGAACGTTCAGCCTTCAATTTGATGTATAAGCCATTTCTTCATTTTTTAAAATAAGACCACCACGATCTTTCTAATTTCATCATTTTTAGCTTGATTCTACAAAAACGTTAAAACACATCACCCTTTAACATATCTTAAGAGAAATCCATTTCAAACTGAATGAACGAGTTATACATCATTTTAAAGAGGAACGTTCAACCTTCAATTTGATATATAAGCCATTACTTCATTTTCAAAAATAAGACCACCACGATTTTTCAAATTTCATCATTTCTATTTTGATTCCACAAAAACATCAAAACACATCATCCTCTAACATCTCCTAGCTGAAATTGATTTCAAATTGAAACAACGAGTTATACATCATTTGAAAGAGGAACGTTCAACCTTCAATTTGATGTAAAAGCCATTTCTTCATTTTCAAAAATAAGCCCTTCACGATCTTTCTAATTTCATCATTTTTAGCTTGATTCTACAAAAACGTTAAAATACATCATTCTTTAACATTTCTTAGGTGGAATCGATTTCAAATTGAATCAACGAGTTATACATCATTTGAAAGAGGAACGTTCAACCTTCAATTTGATGTATAAGCCATTTCTTCATTTTTAAAAATAAGACCACCACGATTTTTCAAATTTCATCATTTTCATTTTGATTCCACAGAAATGTCAAAACACATCATCCTTTAACAGTTCTTAGGTGGAATTGATTCTAAACTGAAACAACGAGTTATACATCTTTTGAAAGAGGAACGTTCAACCTTCAATTTGATGTATAAGCCATTTCTTCATTTTCAAAAATAAGACCATCACGATTTTTCAAATTTCATCATTTCTATTTTGATTCCACAAAAACATCAAAACACATCATCCTTTAACATCTCCTAGCTGAAATTGATTTCAAATTGAAACAACGAGTTATACATCATTTGAAAGAGGAACGTTCAACCTTCAATTTGATGTATAAGCCATTTCTTCATTTTCAAAAATAAGACCACCACGATTTTTTAAATTTCATCATTTCTATTTTGATTCCACAAAAACATCAAAACACATCATCCTCTAACATCTCCTAGCTGAAATTGATTTCAAATTGAAACAACGAGTTATACATCATTTGAAAGAGGAACGTTCAACCTTCAATTTAATGTATAAGAGATTTCTTCATTTTCTAAAATATGACCAACACGATCTTTAAAATTTTATCATTTCTTTCGTGATTCTACTGAAACGTCAAAACGCATCATCCTAAGATATATTAAATTTTTTAGGTGGAATCGATTTCGAATTGAAACGAGTTTAATACATCATTTTAAAAAAAGAAGGAAATTGCTTTAAAAGTGATAATTGCAGTTAAATTTACACAGAAGAAAGAAAACAATTTTTTCTTTGTAAATCCCAAGTATGACGACAAAACCATTAATATTTAACAAACAAAAATTTTGAACAAACAAAACTAATTAGTCATATTAGGATCTTATGGTCTTCAAAAACAAAGATTTATAACAAATTTTATCAAAAAAAATTCTGCAAAAAGAGAATATTATTTTTGCGCTTAAACAATACTTCGTTACATTTAGATCAAAAAGCATTTACCATTTTGTCGGCCATAAATAGGAAAACAATACCCCTTGCGTCAATTGGCATACAACAATAAAGCGTACCAACTATACGTCGTTACATTTCGATTATGCCGACAAATTGACGTCGTCAAAAGTTGTTATTGCATTTCACCATCGGATATTTGAAATGATTTCAAAGTGATGAAACGATCACGTTCCTAAATTAAAAATGAACGCCGAGTTGTTTCAAATTGTTAAATGTTGATTTAAATAAATTAACCGTTTAAAATCAACAATTACGCAATAATATTTTATAAGCGCCACTTAAGATATAAATATTAAAATAAATTAAATAACAATTTTGATAAGGTTAATCCTAAAATGTTATAATTAGAGTTGTTTATCAGATAATACGGTTTTAATTATTTATTTATTAAGTGTTAAAAGCGGATTGATTTTGTGGAAAGAATCAATAAATAATAACTCGGGAAAGGTCAAGTAAATAAATTTCGTAATTGGAAAATCATTAAATTTGATTAAATTTAATCCATCGAAGTGTTATCAATTTTGCAATGCATTTTCATTCATAACTTAGTAATAGCTATCGTCAATACGCTATAAACAGCAAGTATGTAAAATATTGTTGATACAGAGAATACGTGCATGAAATCACGTGGTTATTACTGGCACATGTAAAGGATTATTGTGCATTCACGGCCATGAATAATCACGTTATCTCGATTCTAACTCAACGTTACAACTTACAACACGTTCATTAATGTATATTGCTTAATTTTAGGTGTAATGTAGGTGGTGTAATGAATAATATATTAAAGATAGCTGGGAATCACTGGGAACGTTGTTGGATTGTGATGACATCTAAGAAGGAATGGATTAATTTGTTGGTTTATTGTAAATTTTGTAATTTTTTACCTTAAGTAAAGATAACATTTTTAATCATAAAAACGTCAAAAATAATTGGATTTAAAGAAAGTTTAAACGTAGAAATATAAATATTGGGATGTTGATAATGGAAACTGTAAATTGGAGAACTTAAGAACTTAATCGGTGAGAATGTTATTGGATTATGGTGACATCTGAGAAGAAATAGATTAATTTGTTTGTTCATTATGAATTTTGAAATTTATAATGAACTTAGTAAAGATAATGTTTTAAACCTAATTAATGTTGCCGATGGAATACACTGCTTAAATTATATGTTCTTTACAAGAAACATATGATGTGTATAAGATGTTTCCGTTTGCAAAAGGCTACTAATTGCTAATAGATGGGGGGTCATTGCTACTGAAAATAAATCTCAGCTTTTAAAAGATATAAATAAAATATTAATATATAAAATATTGCATGCAAAAATGTTATACTGCTGATAAAAGATAGACATAACTGCTTACAGTACACTGGAGTTTTCTTATAAAAAACTTGGAAAAGATGAGATATATCTGGTAAAAGACTGAATATTACTTGCAGAAAATCTTGGTGATACCATACTATATTTAGTTATCCAGTTATATAACTAAGTAATAACCAATATTTATATGAAGCAAAATGATTTTGTAACTGTTTTAACAACTCTAACCACGTTTTTCTTAAAACTAAAAAATACTTCCTGAAAAATGATTTGATTCAAAAAATTCTTGGATAATACTTCTGCATATCCTACCATTATATCAGACTTCTGTCCAGATAGATCTTGAGTAGCTGGCAAATTTTTTTGCAAACCCTTCGCAGAGCAGTGGGTTTTGATGGTATCGGTCTTAAATTTCTTCCTATCCTAGATATATTGCTTCTACCCTTAACTCATAATTTCAACTTTTCGTTTCAGCGGTCTTTATTTCTCTGTCTGGAAGGTTGTTCATGTCTTTACCATACTTAAATCCAAGTCGCCATCATATAGCGTTGATTATCGTCCAATTTCAATTCTATCTGTACTATCCAAAGCTCTAGAATGCTTAGATTATTTCAAGTTCAAGGATTTCTAGAGAGGTTTAATGTACACAATGAGTTGCAATCGGGCTTTTGCAGTGGATATAGGACGAGTACTGCCCTCATTAAAGTTACTGATGATTTTGATGATTCTGTCCTAGTATTACTGTATGATACTGTACCTTGCTAGTCGATTTCAGCAAGGTTTTTGATTTTGTCAACCACAACCTTCTTTTGGCGTCTCTTTCTGCTTACGGATTCACTCCCTCCTGTTTCAATCTTACCTTTCTCATAACTCTTTGTGCGTACGCGCTAACTCGTCAATTTCTTCTGCTTGTGCAAGCAAATGTGGTGTTCCTTAGATCCGTTACTTTTTTCTTTGTTCGTTAATAGTGTTACTAATTACATCTCATGTAATTATCATTTGTAGCTGACGACCTCCAGATATATACTACTATAACTGTTGCTGAATTTCTTTCAGAAATTTATTGTGCAACTTAATAACGATCTATCTAATCTCTTGAACTGCTCTCGGAGATACGGACTTAAGTTGAACTCAGTTAAAACGCAAGCTATTGTGTTTGGAACTCCTCAATTAGTTGGTGAGATTAATCCATCTACCTGCAGTGATCTGATGCTAGATGTTAATGTCGTACGGTTTTGGAAAAAAATCTGCACTGTCTTGGAAAAGTTTGCAGAAAAGTTTATTCTTGGTTCCACTCTTTAAAAAGACTTCGCTGCTCTCTTCCTTCTGGGTAAACTTTAAGTACTTTCGCTAAACCCAGAACAAAATTTCGGAATTTAATGTTCCGAAACTAATGGTTAACTGCTTAATCAGACAACAACTTCTCCATCCGTACCATGTGACATAAACAACCAGTAGTGTCAGTTCAAGAGACCTTGCCGGCCACTCCATTGGAACGTTTTTTCCTCCTCTCCCAATCGAGCGATGTGGAAATGTAGTATTCAAAAATTTATTGTTGATTCCAAATAATTCGCTCCATTGAGCCGGCATTGCATAACAAATGGCCCAAGAATGATAATTTATTGATAATTCCAGCCCAAAGATTCACTCTAAATTCTCGCAGGAAATGAAGAATCCTTAACGTGTGAATTTTCTTCCGCGTATTCATAGAATGGTTATTGTTGAACATTTCATTGGGAGTTAAATCGGCCTCACATTTCTGTGAATAAAATATTTCGGTAGAATTAAGCATCTCCGGAACGGATATTCTGAATAAAATTACCAAATTTTAACCTTCGCTCAAAATCGTTAGGAAGAAATTCTTTAACTCTAGCCACATGGTATTGGTGAAAAAGTTGCCGTCTTATGAACCGATTAACGATAGTTTTCGGAACATTAAGCTAATATTAGCATTCTCAACGCATGTATCCAGAATTCGTTCTTTAATAGCGACACTTAAATGAGGAGCACGATCAGGATTGGCAAACTAACCGACCTCTCGTAAATTTCTTTCAGCTCTTGAAAAAGTACGTCGATTTAACGCTCGACAATTTAAGAACCATCTCGACTAAAGGCTTCACAGCTAGGTTATCTTCATAAGAACTCATAATTTTAACTATATCGGTTAGTTCTTGTTTCAAAATATATCTGCAAAATCTTATTCATCAGATTAAAGTCTGCCAATTTGTTAGCAGCATGAACTGTTATGTATTCAAGTCCTTCTTATCAGATTAAAGTCTGCCAACTTGTTGGCAGTATGAGCTATTACTATTCCACATACTATATGTAATTTTAATGACTGCCAACTTGTTAGCACAATGAGCTATTGTCTTTAAAGTCCTGTTTATCAGACTGAAGTCTGCCAACTAGTTGGCAGCATGAGCTATTACTGTTCTAGAGACTATACATTATTATAACAACTACCAAGTTTTTGGCAGCATGAGCTATTATGTCTCCAATGCCCTGCTTATCAAATTAAAGTCTGCCAACTTCTTGGCAGTATGAGCTATTACTATTCCACAGACTATATGTAATTTTAACGACTGCCAACTCGTTGCCAGTATGAGCTATTGTCTTCAAAGTAATTTTTATTAGATTAAAGTCTGCCAACTAGTTGGCAGCATGAGTTATTACTGTTCTAGGGACTATATATTATTATAACGACTACCAATTTTTTGGCAGCATGAGCTATTATGTCTCCAATGCCCTGCTTATCAAATTAAAGTCTACCAACTTCTTGGTAGTATGAGCTATTACTATTCCACAGACTATATGTAATTTTAACGACTGCCAACTCGTTGCCAGTATGAGCTATTGTCTTCAAAGTCCTTTTTATCAGACTAAAGTCTGCCAGCCAGTTGGCAGCATGAGCTATTACTGTTCTAGAGACTATATATTATTATAACGACTACCAGCCTGTTGGCAGCATGAGCTATTATGTCTCTAATGTCCTGTTTATCAAATTAAAGTTTGCCAACTTGTTGACAATAGGAGTTATTACAGTTCTACAAATTATATATTATTTTAATGACTTCCAGCTTGTCGGAAACATAAGTTATTACTGTTCCACAGATTATATATCATCTTAATGGCTGCCAAGCATAAGCTTTACAGTTCCACGGATTGTATGCTATCTTAATGAATACTAACTTGTTGGCAGCATGAGCAATTAGTGTCAAAACACTGCAAATTATCTTAAAGGCTTCTATCTTATTGGCAGTATGAGCTATTAGAAGTAAAGATATAATTATCTTCAGTCCTGCTCATCACTTTGAAGTCTGCAAACTTGTTGACAGCATGAGCCATTACTTTTCCACAGACTATTTATTATTTGAAAGACTGCCAACTTGTTGGCAGCATGAGCTATTGTCTTCAAAGTCCTTCTCATCGGAATAAAATCTACCAACCAGTTCATTAAGGTCTTGCTAATCAGTTTGAAGTTTGCTAATGGTTTGGCAATTATAAGTACGAAAGCTTTCACGACCGGTGTTAATTGAACTAAAATTAGAACTAACACTAGAACTACCACTAGATCTAGATCTAGAAACTGGTTCGAAGCAGTTTCTGAAGATGGTTGCAACATGGCATCCGAAATGTCAAACATTTTTTCAAAAAAACGCAGGGCAAAACCGGAAAGTTTCTAGTTTTAGATCTAATGTTAATCCTAGAGATAGTTCTAGCGTTATTTCTAATTTTAGTATTGGCAATTATTGATCCAAATATTGTACATTATCTTAAAGATTTCATGTACCATGAGATATAATCTCTCATCACTTTGAGTCTGCCAACTTGTTTACAGTTGGTTTATTCGAGCAGAGAATTATGTATTAATATAAAAAATTAGTACCGTATTTTATCACAGCTCAAACAGTAGAAATAAAACACAAATTTTTTTGATATGACATGGATATGACTTATCCTAACTTTAAGTAGAGATATCTATTGTGTATTAATACGAAATTATACGCAAAAAATGCAGAAATGGATGATCACTGATCATGTCTGATCACTGATCATGTCTGATCACTGGAGGATATCCATTTATTCGAAAATGTCTTTCTGTATCTACTTTCTTTGTGTCAGTATGCCATTCTTTACTTCGTCTAACAGGTTGCTCATAAAATAAATTGTTCTTTAAATTGCAGGTTGTAGGGAACTTATGCTGATATTAAATCTTTCAGTTGCATCTCAGAATGAAGTCGTCCAATAACTAGTTAACCACAGACATGTTCATATGTTGTTTTTCCATTTTTGAAGATTGAAGAGATCTTGCTTACTCCTTACTCAAAGATTTGAAGACATTCTTCACTTGGATATTCCCGACTGGCTGTGGAAATCTTTTGTAAGTAGTCAAACTCAGAGCACAAATGCAGATGAGTACATGCCAGTACAGGAGCAACTTATTGAATTATCCACAAATGAGGAGCTGAAACCAATGTTTAAGCAAGGATACGAAAATTTCTGGTTACAAAAACAGATCCCAGTTTTATATCCAGCATTTGGGTTATTGTACAGAAACTGTTGATTGCTTTTTCGTCTTCGTATTTGATAGAACTTGGACTCATTGCCGTTATGAGCCTCGTCACAAAGAAAAGAAACAGACTAGAAATTAGTAATTGGGGGGATTTGCGGTTGCTACTGACAAACATCGAGGCGGACATTAATACATTCATAACATCCCATCAGGTTCATACAAGCCATTAATATTTTATTGTATTTTAGTACGAAAGTTACAATCAATAAATACTTCTTCAACAAAATGTTTAGTTTATATTTTGTTTTTACGTCACCATTTACCATTAAGACAACAAAGTTAAAGTCTTTATTTTTCTATTATGTATTTAATGTAATTTTTCACCCTGGTGGTCCGTTAATAAGGTTTGACTAAAAAAAGGGGTCCATGGGCCAAAAGACTAAATAGAATAGAAGTATCATAAAAAGTTTGGAAGATTTAGCTAAATTCATTTGAATATTTTTTAAAAATTGATAAATGAGGATTGGATAAAATCGTAATAGTAAACAAAAATTTTAAAAATAAATAAATAAATCTAGTTTTAATTATAACTTTTTAATAACGTAAAACAATAATTAACACAAAAATTTAAACATAAGTAGAAGCAATGGACAATATTTTAGTATAATCAGCCCCTTTAACTTGAGTTTTCTCCTTCAAAATTGTCCTAAGAACAGTTGGAATGGGAACATGAATCCTCGTTCCCAACGGCGTCCCACTATCATCAATAAGAACTACATTATTACTATCAAATTTGGGAACTCTCGTTTTCTGATTTTGCTTCAAACCCACCAATATTCCTTTCTTCTTCTCACCTTTTATAGCCAACAGCACCTTATCACCTTCAAAAAAATCACCTTTTCAATTCGATTAATCATTTACATCATTACATCATTACCAATCATTCCAATTCCTGTTTTATTATAAACGTGAATTATTTTTGGTGGTTTTCCTTCAGCCATGGCTCGTTTACCTATTTCGCTGTTATCAACAACCCTTAACCTCGTTAATAATTGTACTTCGCTTAAATATGGTGAAACATGAATATTTCTTGAGATAATCCTTAATAAAGGTGGTAAAATTTGTTTTTGTTGATTAAGAAGCATATTTGGTTATTTATAATAAAAATGTTGAAATAATTTTGAGGTTAAGTAAGTGTCGGAGTGAATTTAGATAGGTTAAAGATGATAAAGAAGATTTCTATATTGACAGAAATGATAAGTATTGAGAAATAAAGGTTTGTATTTTTCGCAAAAGAGGGCACTAAATACATTTTTTGAAATTTTTAAATAAGTAATACAATAACTAATAAATTTAAATAATAATAAGACCCGTTACTACCATCTTTTAGTTAAAGTTATCTTATAGGTAAACCCATCAACTAGCCAATCAGAGCGCGTAAAATAGCCGTAACCATGGTAATAATCCCTTAGATAGCTTAACCACAAGATGGTAATAACGAGGCTCGTTACTACCATCTTCTAGTTAAACTATCTAAGAGATTGTTACTATGGTTACGGCTATTTTACGCGCTCTGATTGGTTAGTAGATAGGTTTATCTATAAGATAACTTTAACTAAAAGATGGTAGTAACGGGCCTAAGGCCCGTTACTACCACTCATAGTTAAAGTTATAGTTAGCGCTATCTAAAAGATAACGTAAAAATCGATTACTACCACTGCATTTATCTCACAGTTAACGTTACCTGAAAGATAACTTTTTTGTTAACCATAACCAGTGAATTCGGTTCGGGTTAAGTCGGTATCTCATAGATAAAAGAAGAAACCTAACCTCACAAATCGCCTGGTGGTGTCACGATACCCGTGGTTTTTCAGTGAAATATTACAAAATTACAAAAATGGATAATTTTATGGATGTTGACGATGAAGAAAATATTTTTGAGGACACAAATGAACTATTTCTAGGGCTGGGTTAAAGTATCGATGTATCGATATGTATCAAGACATGTATATATTATTTAAAGATAAATATGAATTATCTTATGGTGCTCCACCAAATGGTACTACACCAAAAATGATATTACAAATCAAAAAATTAATACGATTAAATTAAATAATTAAATAATAAGTTTAATAAAATAAACTTTACCAACACCTTTCCAACCTCCCCTAACCATCCCATAAGCGTCATTTTGCATGCAAGCTGGCAAAAGCGTTTATAAAAGAATACAAATATCAAAAGAAAGTAAAGTCGTAACACAGTCCCGGAAATGAATTTCTTTGAGAAATCATTAAATATAGTCCACCACTCAATTGTTTTATTTATTTTATTTATTTCATCTGTATTTCTAGGCCAACATAGGCCTTTATTTAACAATTTAATCTCTAATCTACTTCTGTTTTCGAATTTATTCACACACTTGAACAACACATGAACAGATTTTCCATCTTCGTCACAACTGCGTTGTAAGGAGTCACGTTTACCGATTCTATTAAGATATTCTTCAAAGTTACCATGACCAGTAATCAATTTTATTGTTTCTGGATACAGAAAATTATAAGCAATGCCAACTTTCGGCATAAACTGGTATGTCAATCTACCATTCGTTGATTTATCCCATCTTTCCTGCCAAACTCCCATAAAATATTTTCTAATCTTATTCTTAAGACTTCGTCTAGAAATAAAATTAAATCCAATATGGGAACTCTCCAGCAAAGATGCTTCCTTTGCCAATTGATCCGGTCTTTCATTTCCTTTAATACCAGAGTGTCCTTTAATCCAATAGAAATTGATCCTGTTCTTTAGATCTCTGATCATATCCCATGTCTCCTTTTGCAAATGATTTGGTCTGTTCATATTTTCAAGCCTTCTAAAACAGAAGCACTATCACTAAATATATCACACTTAACAATATCGTTTTTAATTACATATTTTAAAGCACTATTAACCGCAATTAATTCCCCATGAAAATTATTACACAAACTACCGAGTTTTATCTTTTCATTGTATGTCCCAACACCTTCATTATAAACAACAAATGCAGCACCAACATCAACATCACTTTTTGCACCATCCGTATATATTTGAACACCACTAACTTTATTAACACTCCCGCAAACTTTAAAGTCCATAACAGCTCCTTTAGCTGGATGAACAACTGACAAAAAATCACTTTCTTTTTCAATAAGGTTTTTATTTAAATCTAAACCAGTAATTAATTTTAAGTCATTATTATCTAAACTATTTAAATTTTGTAGCATTGCTAATTCTCTAAATCTTAAATCAGCTGGTAAAATACCTGCTATAACACTAAGCGTATCACTCGAAACTGTACTATAGGCTTTAGCAGCCTTCAATCCTAAAATCCTCTGTACACTAATAAATTTGTTCCTAGCTTGTATACTTTTAATTTTACTTTCCCATACTGAAGCTGCATAAAATATACAAGATTCGATGACACCCTTGTATATGGTGCTTGATGCATTACCATTCAAGCCCCAGCTAAACTTAGCAGCAGCTCCTACTTTGTTAGATATTTCCCTGGCTTTTCTAGTGACATAATCTAAATGAAAATTAAAATTAAGTTTATCGTCTAAATAGACGCCTAAATATCTAACAACATTTTTACAAATAATCCTATTACCATCTAAAGACAAAATTGGTAACCTTTGATTTAATTTTCCAAAGAAAATTGCTTCTGATTTTGAAGCATTAAATTTTAATTTACAATTCTAACTCCAAAGATTAATTTTTTCTAAAGCCTCATTAGCTAAAATAGAAATGTTTTTATAAAGGTTACTCCTAACTAAAAGAGTTGTGTCATCCGCGAAAGCTACAATTTCACAACCTATTGGTAAATTAATATCAAAAATTGTGTCAAACATAATATTCCAATTACCACGACCTGACCTAGAACCTTGCGGACAACCTCTCTGAATATTATAGTTTATATTGATGCCTGGTTCATCAATGATAGCAACTCTATCTGAAAAGTAGGATTTAGCTTCGGACAACGTTTTCTAATTAACTGGCTCAAAATTAAATGCCATCATGCATGGTCAAAGGCGCCTGAAATATCCAAATAATATGTATCGAGACAACAGTGCATGTCGAATGACCGATACACACATCACTGTAATATCGATATATCATCACATTAGTACATTGATACAAAGTATATCGATACAAAAACAATTATACAATTTAGACTTAAATTCAACTAAAGTATAAATAATTTTTTTAACTTTTATGTTCTTCATAGTTTCTTTTTATTAACTGTCGATCTAAATATCGATACGATATCGATAAGAGTATCGATACAATGTATGTATGTATAGAATATCGATACGCTTCATGCTGTATCGCACACCCCTAATTATTTCCTATACGAAGTGAAACAATAATACGAAGACGATTAAATCATCTAAATAAACATTGAGATGGGGAATTCATGAAAATATTTCGTATTTCCAATGAGACTTTTCATTTTCTTCTCCATGAAATTGAGGAAGCTATTAAACCGCCATCCCTGACGCGTCACTTGTTTTATTTTCTATAACATATTTATTATATATACTATTTATTTTTTCTAATTTTTATTATTAAATCGATCAATATTTCCATTTCCTGTTTGGAATAATTCGCAGTTCTTTTTACTTATCGTTTTCCGTTTTCTATGTTCGAACGGTACACAAAATAAGAAGAATGACAAAAATAATAAACGCTGAATTTACGAAGATGTTCGAGGTTTGAATATTAGGCCTTTTGACCGTATGGTCACCAACTTAAATAATCACCCCAAATAAAATCACTAGATTCTTTAGATATCTTAAGGATATCCTATATATGAGATAACTTGAAGTGGTAGTACGGTCGAGTCCGTAAACTATTAGTTTAGCGTTATCTTATAGTCTGCTTATCTAATAAATATCAACGATTTGGTAGGAACGGGCCTAAGGCCCATTACTACCATCTCTTAGTTAAATTTATCTTATAGATAAACCCATCCACTAGCCAATCAGAATGCGTAAAATACCCGTAACTATGGTAACAATCTCTTAGATAGCTTAACCACAAGATGGTAGTAACGAGCCTAAGGCCTATTACTACCACCTTTTAGTTAAAGTTATCTTATAGATAAACCCATTTATTAGCCAATCAGGGCGTGTAAAATAGCCGTAACCATGGTAACTATCTCTTAGATACTTTAACTAGAAGATGGTAGTAACGAGCCTTAGTAATATAATAAATTTATTAATCATTTAGAAGTTGTCTACCACCTACATAAAATACCAAAATCTTTTTGAAAATACTCAACAATAGTTAAAAACGTTTTCATAATTAACAAAAAATTTATGTATCTGTTGTTGCTTAAACATAACAGAAATAATAATATGTTTGAAGCATTAGAACAGAGTGGAGGTGAATGATCTTAATGTCCAAACAATAACCAAAAACAGTCAACACAATGTTATAAACAGTGGCGCCGACTTTTAAGTAGTATTAAGGGAGGTTGAACATCTTCAAATCGTGCACTTTTTAAGGCGCGTACACATACAGCGAACGAACGGTCGCGAACGTGTTTGTTCACATTCGTTGCGGTTCCCTTGCGAGGCGGTAAACTGGTAAACATAAAAGGATATTTGCCATAAAATTCGTACGAATTTGTTTTAATATATACGTGATTTTGTGGCGATTGGCCGAATATTCATTTCAGTTCATAGTACACTTTCTGATACTCGTAGTTTAAAATGGAATGGAGTAATTCTAAAGCTCTAGAACTCATTAATGAGTACCGCAGTAATGAATGCCTGTGGAATCCGGCTGACGATAATCATAAAGATAGAATAAAAAAAATGGACGCTTGGAATAAAATTGCTAAGCAGTTTAATTGTGAAGCAGACGCGGCAAAAAAAAATGGAGTCCCTTTTAAGTTCATTCAGGCGAGAACGAATGAAACACGAACAAACCATGAAAACTGGCTCTGGCACCAGTGATGTGTATACATTATGTGACCATACGTCCCGTTTTGAACGGGATTGTCCCGTTCTTCTGTTAGTAGTCCCATCGTCCCGAATAAACTCTAAAACGTCCCGTTCTCATAATCACATAAGTGCATAAATCTCATTAAGTATCCAGCTGTATTTACACAGCTTTTTTATTACTAATATTTCATTTCTTTGTTTGCGAGACTTATACCAAACATGCCAAAATGTAAGTGTACATTTTTTTGAAGCTTGAAGGGGGTAAGTAGAAAAAGTGTAATCTAAATGGCCTGTAGTTGAATAGTGCTTAAAATTTAAACATTAGAAAACTATTTTAGATTGCTAATCTAAGAAAATAGTTTTCTGATAATGTAAAGTTTTAGTGTATCATGTATTGCAAGATAAACAGTAGATAATGTTATTATCTAATACAATTTGACTATAATCCGCATGCTTCCATCATTTAAATTCAACTGATTTTCATTGATTCGGATTAGCGAAGCTTTACTGTAATTAGATACTTAACTACTAATTGTAATAGTTGTAATTATTCTATGCTTCTATTTTCGTGAAAACAGTTAGTAATTACACTACATAATAAGATGCAGTTGTAATGCCTAAAATGGATTGGCTTGCACTCTCCAAAAAAAGTCTGATAAAACAACAAAGTTTTATAAGCAGTATCTAGTCTTCAATTGGCAGTTTTTAAACTTTTTTCTGTTTTTTGTCAGTATTTAGTTTTTAGCATGTATGATGATGTTGGACTTCTTACTTAAAGGTTGTGCATTTTGTTCAATAGTATTTAATATTTTCAGAGCATAGTCAATTGGTTTATCAACAGTATCCAGTTTTTACAAACAGTTTTACAAGTAGTATCAAATCCTTTGGAAGTATTTCAAGTCTTCCAAGGGCAGTATCAAATTTTCTGGAAGTAGTATTAAATCTTCTAAAAGCAATATCAAGACTTCCGAAAGAAGTATTTAGTTTTCTAAAAGCATTTCAAGTCTTTTGGAAGCAATGACAAACCATCTAGAAGCAGTTCAAATCTTCTGGAAGCAATATCATGTCTTCTAGAAGCATTTTAAATCTTCGAGAAGCAATATCAAAACTTCTGGGAGTAGTATCAGGTTTTCTAGAAGCATTCCAAGTCTTCTAAAATCATTTCAATTTCAAGTCTTCTGCGAGCATTTCAAGTCTTTTGAAAGTAATAACAAGCCATCTAGTAGTTCGAATCTTCTGAAAGCAATATCAAGTTTTCTAGAAGCATTTCAAGTCCTATGAAAGCAGTATCAAGTTTTCTAAAGGCCTCTCAAGTCTTCTGGAAGCTTTTCAAGTCTCCATGAAGCAGTATTAAGTTTTCTATAAGCAATATTAAGTCTTCTGGAGTAGTGTTGAGCTTTCTAGAAACATTCTAAGTCTTCTAAAAGTATTTCAAGTCGTCTGAGATGATTTCAAGTCTTCTGAAAACAATATCAAGACTTCTAGCAGCAAAAACAAGTCTTCTAGAAGCATTGCAAGTCTTTAGGAAACTGTATCAAATTTTGTAGAAGCTGTATCAAGTCTAACATAAAACCAAATTTTAATAATTTTAGACTGCACCCGATTATCGGCAAAAGCACCTAGATTTGTCCCGTTTTCAGTCGAAATAAAAACGGTCACGTTATGTATACATCAACTTGGTTTGCTTTCAAACCTATGTTATTTTTAATGGATAAGTTTATTCCGAAAAAAAACAAAAAATACCGAGGTAAGTGAAGACATTGTTATATTTTAGTACACAAGAATACAGTAGATAAGTATAGCTAGTAACGTACATATTGTTGAAGTTTAGGCAATATTTTATTAAATGTTATAGAGTAATTACAGAATATTTAAGCGTAATTGTTTTGCCAGTCAACTCTCCCTTCGTTCATAAAATAATCTGCAAACTCGTTTCTTATTGCTTCACAATTAGCTCAAGTTTTTCTTCCAACTTTTGCCATTGGAACAAACGATTGTGACGTCATATCTGTGACTTTGTGCCAACTTCCAGGCATAACGGTACCGTCTTTATCATCATCAAACGTTCCGGGCGGTGTATAAACGTTTTGGGAATGTCTGCTTTTTCTTAAGAAATTATGTTAATAGACACAAGTCAAAACTACTGTCGTAGCCTTTTCTAGGGATAATAACATTACTTTTCTTAACACTCTTGTTCTACTGGATATGCTTTCAGAAGATGTTCATGAAGGCTGAAAGCATCATCGCCAACGAACACATACGGAACTTTTGTCTGCCTATTAGCTAGAACTTCTTCAGGCGGTAAATTTAAGTCACTGGGTTGTAGTTTTTTTCAGAAAACTGAATTTTTTAACACACCCCCATCTGAAATTTTACCCTGGCAACCGACGTCGGCAAACAAAAACGAATAATTTGAGTAGGCAATACCCATTAAAACAATACTAAAATTCTGTTTATAATTAAAATAGTCACTTCCGCTGTGTATTGGTGCTTGTAGTATGCAATGTCTGCCATCTGCAGCTCCAAGGCAGTGAGGAAAATTCCATTGACTATTAAAGTTTTCAGCTACACTCCGCCACTCTTCTGCATTACTAGGCATCTGAAAAAATTAATACTATTATAATATCTAATCAGTCACCAATATATACAATATTTGAGTTTATACAATATTCATATGTACATAAAATATGCGGTCAGATCGAATTTATAATCGGGTGACTTTGGCAACGTATTAAGCACTCAATTGTTTTAATTAAATTATTTTTTTAAGGAGTTATCCGCGCTTAAAAGGAAAACCCAAGAACAAAAGGTGGACGATCTCGAAAAAATTGTTGAAGAACCCAGTGATTATACTGAGCACGCAGAAAATATAAGAACATCAGTTGAAACACCGAAACGAAAATCTGATTTCTGTTCACCAAGGAAGATAAAACGGTCGGCTATCGAAACGAAAGATTCTCGTGCAGAAGAAGCCTATGAAATATTAAAAGACACAGTCAAAAATCGCAGTTTCAGAGATGCCAGCACAATTTACGGGGAGCACATAGCCTCAAAACATAGAACTTATAGTCAGTACACTAGAAATGTAATTGAACACCTAATTGGTAATATTTTATTTGATGCTGATATGGGTAAACACAATGCCCCTGCTACAGTACCCATTCCTTCACCTTCACCCACAGATTCATCATGCTCACAATATGATTAAAATTTATCATACCCACGAAGTATTTGTTCTTCTGCTCCATCACCCTCAAACGCATCAACGACATACAACCAACCCTCATATATTAACACTCCCTATCAACAACCTCAAACTGATACTACAACTTCTTTGACGCCTTTAGTAGATTACATTAGTACTTTTAACGATGTCGAAAATTAATTTAATTTAATTCAAATAATAATGACTGTTTTTTGTATTTTTGGTAATAAACTTGTATTAAGAAAATATATTATTTTTACTTATTTTTTTCACTTACCTTCACATAATCATCGAGGCTTTCAATTATTGCTGAACAAACTTCCGGTATGATGTAAGAAATGAGTTGTTTGGAAATTTTAAAGGTGTACATTAAAGTAGTGAATGAGTCCCCGGTGGCTAAGTAGCGTAATGTAAGCATTAATCTTTCCGTTGGTGGTATCGCTTCTCTGAATGATGTATTTTGTTTTGCTATTTTTGGGCCAATACGATTCAGTAGCCATTCAAAATCTACAGATTTCATTCTACAGAAATTTTCAAAGAGCCCATATTCTACTTCGTCGTTAAATCTTTCAATAAATCCATTCCCCTATATCTACTTCTGCTTTTAAATAAAGATGTCATCCACCAGCGTCGTCTTCGTTTCTGCCTTTTCTCTTCGTCACTTATAATTATGCATGCTGCACTTGCAACAATAATTAAGTCATCATTTGTTGCCATTATTACTTCCACTAATTACCGAGAACAAGCGAATGAGCGCGAAACAATTCGTTTGCTACACATTCGTTTTTATGTGGACGCAAGCCGATATTTTCAGCAAACAGCGAACGAATTCGTCCAAATCTGTTCGATTGAATTCGTTCGCCTTCGTTCGCTGTATGTGTACGCGCCTTTAGATGATCATTCTAAACTTCATGTTTATTCTATGCAATAAAGACGTTTTAAAGATTAACGAAAAGTTTTGTAATATTACAGGACTTACTTAATAGGTGGGAACGAAGTATAACCGTGTAAGTTGAATTCCCATAATAAATACATCAAAATTATGTTCAACTGGAACCTAACGCTGAAGAAATCAACGATTTAAAAGAAAAATGTTTAATAAATGTTTTGTCTCATAGCTTCATGCAGATGCGCAAACGGCCATCTCATATAGTAAACTTTAAATGTATAAACGACTCCCTAGTCCAGTGATAAAAATCGCAAAAAAATCGATTTTTTTTTATTGATGATTTTTATTAAGTAGAATTTCAGCTTTAATTTGATACCTCATTTATAATTTTATGTACCGGGTGGGCCACTAAAGCCGCGTTGACATGGGTAGTGCGTCACGAACGTGAACTACGCTTTCGTAAGCTACATATCTAGGCGTTGTTATCCTTAGTCCTATCATCCTTGTTTATAGATATACACAAATCGAGTTCAGGAGTTAAAGTTTTTTACAACTATTTGAGTTTGCATAAACGTCTTTGCGTCTACAAATTCCTTTATCATTATTTCATCATTGAGAATTCTTTAAATAAAATATAAACATTAAGAAATATTAATTCGAATCAATTAAATAAATAAAAACCAAGTATTTCCAACTTTATTATACATACATATATCAATACACCTGTTAAGGGTGAATTTATTGTAAATTACAAATTCACCTACAAACAAACTTTATTGCTTCTACTACGATTTTTAATGAAACAAGCATAGTCTTTACACTCACAAAACAATGAGGTAATTAAAACCTTATTTCAAGACATCAACAAATACAACAAATATATTATCAAATGCCTGTCCAAATGCGTTCCCTGAGAAGAACATTAAAAAATCTGTGAGAGGGACAAATCTAAAATGGAAAGCTAAAAACATAGCGTAATTAAAAAATAAATTAGACGTCTTGCACATTGTAATTGAAGTCACGAAAGATATCAAGCAAAAATGAATTTTCAGAACTATATAAATCATTCTGATAACAAAATTTTGTCGGCCAGGAGACTTGTCTGAACGAGAAACTGGAAAATCTAGGAAACATCGGCAGAAATATCGAAAACTTATTCTTTTTCTCTCAAACCGGGGCAACATCGAAAAACCCTTCGACCAACTGTATTGATGAAAGCAGTTTAGTAATTTCGGCAAGTTCGACGATAAAGTCCAGGTAAAGAAAGAAGCAAAAAGCAAAAAACTACGACAGATATATACGAACTGTCCACAAATGTTATAAAAGAGGTTAAACCAATTTTTAGCAAACATCTCTGTTGTGTCATAAACAATTATCTAGCGGAGAGACTCTTTTCGAAAGAGCTCAAGCTGACGAAGATAACACTTACATACAAAAAAACGTGACAAGGGCATACACAATAATTATAGACCAACATCTAGATTTTATCAACCTAATCAAAATCACCATTGTCAATAAAGTAATAATAGGCTATCGAACTACAACAAACTGCTTACAATCTGTCAATATGGGTACCAAAAGCAAAGGCATAACCTACGTTTTTCATCAGCAAAGGTATACTTAAACTGCATTCTGCGACCTAAAAAAAAAGATTCGAACCTCAGACCCAAATACAATGAACAGTACATAGATACTTTTTCTTCTTGAGATAATATGAAGTCTTCTGAAAGAATTTCAAGTCTTCTGAAAACAATATCATATCAGCTAGAAGCCATATTAAGTCTTCTGGAAGCATTTTAAGTGTTCTAAAAACAGTATCAGGTCTTCTGTGGCATTGCAAGATTTTGAAAACATTTCTAGTCTTCTGGAAATAATATCAAGTCTTGTTGAAGCAATATCAATTCTTCTGGAATCGAGATCAAGTCCTCCGGAAGCATTTCAAGTCTTCTGGAAGAAGTTCAAGTTTCCTGGAAGTACTTCAGATCTTTTGGAAGCAGTATCAAAGCATCTAGAAGCAGTATCAAGTCTCTTAGAAGCAGTATCAAGTCTTATAGAAACAGCATCAAGTCTTCTGGATGCAACATCAAGTCTTCTAGAAGCAATATGAAGTCTTTTGAAAGAATTTCAAGTCTTCTGAAAGCAATATCATGTCAGTTAGAAGCCGTATTAAGTCTTCTGGTAGCATTTTAAGTGTTCTAAAAACAGTATCAAGTCTTCTGTAGCATTGCAAGATTTTGAAAACATTTCTAGTCTTCTGGAAATAATATCAAGTCTTGTTGAAGCAATATCAATTCTTCTGGAATCGAGATCAAGTCCTCCGGAAGCATTTCAAGTCTTCTGGAAGAAGTTCAAGTTTCCTGGAAGTACTTCAGATCTTTTGGAAGCAGTATCAAAGCATCTAGAAGCAGTATCAAGTCTCTTAGAAGCAGTATCAAGTCTTATAGAAACAGCATCAAGTCTTCTGGATGCAACATCAAGTCTTCTAGAAGCAATATGAAGTCTTTTGAAAGAATTTCAAGTCTTCTGAAAGCAATATCATGTCAGTTAGAAGCCGTATTAAGTCTTCTGGTAGCATTTTAAGTGTTCTAAAAACAGTATCAAGTCTTCTGTAGCATTGCAAGATTTTGAAAACATTTCTAGTCTTCTGGAAATAATATCAAGTCTTGTTGAAGCAATATCAATTCTTCTGGAATCAAGATCAAGTCCTCCGGAAGCATTTCAAGTCTTCTGGAAGAAGTTCAAGTTTCCTGGAAGTACTTCAGATCTTTTGGAAGCAGTATCAAAGCATCTAGAAGCAGTATCAAGTCTTATAGAAGCAGCATCAAGTCGTCTGGATGCAACATCAAGTCTTCTGGATGGAACATCAAGTCCTCTGGAAGCAATATGAAGTCTTTTAAAAGAATTTAAAGTCTTCTGAAAGCAATATCATGTCAGTTAGAAGCCGTATTAAGTCTTCTGGAAGCATTTTAAGTGTTCTAAAAACAGTATCAAGTCTTCTGTAGCATTGCAAGATTTTGGAAACATTTTTAGTCTTCTGGAAATAATATCAAGTCTTGTTGAAGCAATATCAATTCTTCTGGAATCAAGATCAAGTCCTCCGGAAGCATTTCAAATCTTTTAGAAGAAGTTCAAGTTTTCTGGAAGTAATTCAGATCCTTTGGAAGCAGTATCGAAGCATCTAGAAGCAGTATCAAGTCTTATAGAAGTAGCATCAAGTCGTCTGGATGCAACATCAAGTCTTCTGGATGCAACATCAAGTCTTCTGGATGCAACATCAAGTCTTGTTGAAGCAATATCAATTCTTCTGAAATCAAGATCAAGTCTTCCGGAAGCATTTCAAGTCTTTTGGAAGAAGTTCAAGTTTTCTGGAAGTACTTCAGATCTTTTGGAAGCAGTATCAGAGCATCTAGAAGCAGTATCAAGTCTCTTAGAAGCAGTATCAAGTCTTATAGAAGCAGCATCAAGTCTTCTGACTGCAACATCAAGTTTTCTGAAGCATTTTAAGTCTTCTGGAAGAAGCTCAAGTTTTCTGGAAGTACTTCAGATCTTTTGGAAGCAGTATCAAAGCATCTAGAAGCAGTATCAAGTCTTTTAGAAGCAGTATCAATCTCTTAGAAACAGAATCAAGTCTTTTAGAAGCAGCATCAAGTCTTCTGGATGCAACATCAAATCTTCTGGAAGCATTTCAAGTCTTCTAGAAGCAATATGAACTCTTTTGGTACCATTTCAAGTCTTCTGATAGTAGTATGAAGTAGTTGAGAAACAATATTGGTTCTTCTGGAGGTAGATATAGTTATCTAGAAGTAGTAATAAGTCTTCTGGAAGTATTTGTATAATTTTTAAACACTTTTAAGAACTTTAACTTTTAATTTCAGTATAAACCAGTAGACTGCATTACAATGTCTAGAATTTTTGACATATGGGTGTTTGGATCAACTTGAAATTGGGTTTCAACATCTGAAGCCATATCTTTAATTCTCCTTCTAACGGTATCATTGGAAAAAGAAATATTCAGTATTTTTTGGGCGTATTTATCATCTAAAATCACTTCAGTTGCTTCAGTTTCCCACGATTTTGAGAGGAAGTTGATATGATGATTTCAATGTAGCTTTATCATGAGTTGAGTTTATCATGACCGATTTAAGTATATTTTTGATGTTTTCAGCTTACCTTCCTTCCGCTTAAAAAAATATGTTTTACATATTTTGCGGCAAATTGTTTACACTTTGTTTCATTACTTCTTCATTACTTAAAATCTCCGCATAAATTACACATTGAGGCAACTGGATCCCAAATTCTTCAATGAATCTAAATCCAAGCGCTATGTAATCAGGGTTGTACTTACGATTTGCAACTTTTAATTTCTTTTAATTTTAAATAAATAAAAGTTAGTAATTTTGTTGCCAAAACCTTATTTACATTTATTTTTGCACGCTGACTATTCTCAGCGCTTCCAACTCTCTGATCATTCTTCGCCTGCTTTTATATCAGCCGATTTCGATTCTCGTACATCTGGAAGGTCGTTTCGAGAACACCTCATTATTTTTCAGTCTATCTTTTTAAGCGACAACAGTCGGTGAAATCTCGTGATGATTCCATCTATTTCCAGACAATTCGGAATTCCTTTTCTCGATGTTCGCATTACAAAACACACAAAAAATTACAGTTGCATGTTGAGTAAACCAATTTCGATAGATACATTAATTTTTGTCCAGATACAAGATTGACCACAGGTTGAAAATCAATAATCTAGAGGACCACTTGATAGAAAGGATGGGTAGGAAAGTAATATTTTAACAAATATTTCTTATTTTTTTCAACTAAATTTTCATCGTTTCTTAGTTGATAATAAAGCATTATTTTATCGAAGTTTCAAAATTGTAGCCTAATTCTTATTTTTGATCTAACATCGAAATATTTATAAATATTTCCTATTTAACAAAAATTTCTTTAATAATGTTTATAATTCAATAAAATTACAATCAATGTAATTACAAGGAAATCCGCTTTAAAGAAATTTCTTTCGAATCTATTGTCAGTAGAATCTTATGTAAATCGACACGCGAACTTCACCACTTAATGGTTTCTAATTGTATTCGTATCCCTCCGACTATGATTACGTGAAACAAAATTAGAAAAGAAAGAAGCATCGTACCCCCCACCGAAAAACGGAAAAGCCCCCAGTGCAGAATGTTTCAAAGATAACGTTGATGAAGTCAGAATATGCGCCGAGCTTTCGCTTGATCTACACTTTTTAAATAGATAGTTATATTTCAGTGTGGATTGTTTTTCTTTTCCGACCAAACAAAATCAAAGTAAGTCAATTTTTATTTAATTTTTAAATTTAAATTTAAATTTAAATTGTTTTAGAATGAACCTTCAAATTCAAAAAATTAATTACAAAAAAATTTCAAAAAATTTATTATTGTTTCAAAGAAATCGATCGCAAGCGATTATTTTCGAAAATTCTTGTCCATACGATTCTTTACAAGAAATCCGAGACACAATAAAACCGTATTTTAGCATCCCAGGTCCTAAACCTTTACCTTTCCTCGGAAATAATTGGAGATTTTTTCCGATTATTGGCCAATACGACGTTTCGGATGTTGCTAAATTATCCTCGATTATTTATAAGGAATACGGGAAAATAGCGCGATTATCCGGATTAGTTGGACGCCCCGATTTGCTTTTCATTTACGATTGCGATGAAATCGAAAAAATCTATCGAAACGAAGGATCAACTCCATTTCGACCATCAATGCCGTGCTTGGTGAAGTATAAAAGTGAAATTCGTAAAGATTTTTTTGGAAGTTTACCCGGAGTCGTTGGAGTGTAAGTAATATTTATTTATTTTTTTTTATTTCGAGTACTACTTTCCAACAAGTAGGTATATTATGATTAATCCTAGCATCGGTCGTTTTCATTTCACCGCTCGTCGAGACTTCCTTTTCCAACACAATTTACCACTTTCTCCCCGGTCTTGCTCCGAGCATACCAAACAAGATTTGAAAACCGTTCTCGTTGTCTTCGTTTACCCTCGATTACCATCTATAGGTTTACAAATTTGACAACGAGACGCGAATTTTTATTTTTATTTATCGCAATCGTTACGTCAAAAGCGATTAGATTCATTCGAATTGATCGTACGTATAACTTATTGCTTCATTTAATTGCGATTTAAATGGTTATGCGAAATTATTTTTAATTTTTAAACGGAACTTTAAATGTTGTAATCTAAGATTAATTTTGAGGAAATAACTATAAACTAAATTACATAAATCAAAAGAAATTCTACATTACTTTCACTTTGATTAGGTTTTAAATGAATATATTGGGTGCAAAAAATTTTTAGTTGTATAATGGGTAATTTAATACGCAATAAGAAAGTTCTTGTACTATTCATATAAAGAAAATGTGATGAAAAGTTATTAATTTATGAAACTAATTATAGCCATGGTGAGCAATGGAGAGAATTTAGAACTAAAGTCCAAAAACCAGTGTTACAATTAAAAACAGTAAGAAAATACATAGAACCTATATCAACGGTTACAGATGATTTTTTGAACAGGTTTTATTAATATTTAAAAAAATTGCGAAATAATTGTTAATAAAATCTTTTTAGAATGATGGACTTAAAAGATAAAAACGAAGATATGCCCAATGATTTTGATAATGAAATCCATAAATGGTCTTTAGAATGTAAGGAACGTGTTTGTTATTTCTCTTATGTCATATTTATTTGGGATATATAGTGCATATTTATGTGTATATTATAACACTAAACTATAACAATGAAGCCCTGCATGGACGATGTTAACTGAACCAAAACTGTAACTAATACTTCTTTAATCCTCCTCTATTTCTCTATTTTTTTAATTATGCAAAAAATCAAAAAAAAATCCATCAACTCTATTTATTGCGTTTAACATGCATATCGCCTTTCATTAAGCTGTGGTTACCCAAACTCTTCATCAGTTTCTTGAGGGCGTCTTGTGGTTTAAATCTGACTCTCTGGTGTTAGCTCAACTCTTTATTGTTCATAATTACATACTGTGATTCAAATACATTTGCGCTTGTATTGAATTTGATATAAAGCATAATAAAATGAAGGTAAATAATAAAGAAAAGGAAAATGATAGACATATAGATACAGAAGGTCTGATAATGCCTCTGGTAGACGAAAAATGCTTCCACAAAGCTGCTAGACGACTTAATATTACCTCTGGAAGATTTGAAACACTTCCAGAAAGGTTGATGTTACTTTTAAAAGATTTGATGTTGCTTCCAGAAAACTCGACACTGCTTTTAGAAGATTTGAAATGCTTTCAAAAGATTTGATGCGGCCTCTAGTAAACCTAATACTGCTTCTTGATACTGTTTCTAGAAGATTTAAAATGCTTCCAAAGGACTTCATATTGACTCTGGAAAGCCTCAAAATACTTACAGAAAACTTGGTATTGGTTTTAGAAGACTTGAAATACTTTCAGAAAGCTTGATATTGCTTTTAGACGACCTCATATTACTTCATGAAGATTTAATATGTTTCCAGAACTTTTCATATCACCTCTGGAATACTTGAAATACTTCCAAAAGACCAAAAATGCTTCAAGAAGACTTGATACTGCCTTTAAAAGATTTAAAATAATTCCAGAACGATTAAAATGCTTCCAAAAGACTTAATATAGCTGCTGAAAGACTTGAAATGCTATCAGAATACTTGAAATATTTCCAGAAGATGTGAAATGCTTCCAAAAGACTTGAAATATATCCAAATGACTTGAAATATTTCCAAAGGACTTAATACTGTGTCTAAAAGACTTGAAATACTCCCAAAAAAAATGAAATGCTTCCAAAAGACTTAAAATATTTTCAAACGACTTGATACTGTCTAAAAGACTTGAACTACTTCCAGAAAACTTGAAATGTTTCCAGAAGAATTAATACTGATTCTAAAAGGTTTAGAATGTTTCCAGAAAACATGGTGTTGCCTCTGGAAAACCTGAAATACTTCTAGAAAGCTTGATATTGCTTTTAGACGACCTCATATTACTTCATGAAGATTTAATATGTTTCCAGAACTTTTCATATCACCTCTGGAATACTTGAAATACTTCCAAAAGACCAAAAATGCTTCAAGAAGACTTGATACTGCCTTTAAAAGATTTAAAATAATTCCAGAACGATTAAAATGCTTCCAAAAGACCTAATATAGCTCTACTGAAAGACTTGAAATGCTATCAGAATACTTGAAATATTTCCAGAAGATGTGAAATGCTTCCAAAAGACTTGAAATATATCCAAATGACTTGAAATATTTCCAAAGGACTTAATACTGTATCTAAAAGACTTGAAATACTCCCAAAAAATTTGAAATGCTTCCAAAAGTCTTAAAATATTTTCAAACGACTTGATACTGTCTAAAAGACTTGAACTACTTCCAGAAAACTTGAAATGTTTCCATAAGAATTAATACTGCTTCTAAAAGGTTTAGAATGTTTCCAGAAAACATGGTGTTGCCTCTGGAAAACCTGAAATACTTCTAGAAAGCTTGATATTGCTTTTAGACGACCTCATATTACTTCATGAAGATTTAATATGTTTCCAGAACTTTTCATATCACCTCTGGAATACTTGAAATACTTCCAAAAGACCAAAAATGCTTCAAGAAGACTTGATACTGCCTTTAAAAGATTTAAAATAATTCCAGAACGATTAAAATGCTTCCAAAAGACCTAATATAGCTCTACTGAAAGATTTGAAATGCTATCAGAATACTTGAAATATTTCCAGAAGATGTGAAATGCTTCCAAAAGACTTGAAATATATCCAAATGACTTGAAATATTTCCAAAGGACTTAATACTGTGTCTAAAAGACTTGAAATACTCCCAAAAAATTTGAAATGCTTCCAAAAGACTTGAAATATTTCCAAACGACTTGATACTGTCTAAAAGACTTGAACTACTTCCAGAAAACTTGAAATGTTTCCAGAAGAATTAATACTGCTTCTAAAAGGTTTAGAATGTTTCCAGAAAACATGATGTTGCCTCTGGAAAACCTGAAATACTTCTAGAAAGCTTGATGTTGCTTCTAGATGACTTGATATTACTTTCTGAAGATTTAAAATGTTTCCAGAAGACTTGATACAGTTTCTAGAAGATTTAACATGTTTCCAAAAAGTTTAAAATGCTTCCAGAAAACTTCATATTGCTTCTGGAATACTTGAAATACCTCCAGAAAACTTGATACTGCTCCAATAGAATTTAAAATAATTCCAAAAGGAATAGAATGCTTCCAAAAGATTTGAAATACTTCCAGAAGACTTGAAATGTTTCCAGAAGACCTGATACTGATTCTAGAAGATTTGAAATGTTTCCAGAAGACATGATATTGCCCCTGGAAAACTTGAAATACTTCCAGAAAGCTTGATACTGCTTCTAGATGACTTGATATTACTTTCTGAAGATTTAAAATGCTACCAGAAGATTTGAAATGCTCCCAAAAGACTTGAAATATATCCAAAAGACTTGAAATATTTCCAAACGACTTAATACTGTGTCTAAAAGATTTAAAATGTTTCCAGAAAACATGATGTTGCCTCTGGAAAACCTGAAATACTTCCAGAAAGCTTGATATTGCTTCTAGATAACTTGATATTGCTTTCTGAAGATTTAAAATGTTTCCAGAAGACTCGATACGGTTTCTAGAAGATTTGACATATTTCCAAAAAGTTTAAAATGCTTCCAGAAAACTTCATATTGCTTCTAGAATACTTCCAGAAAACTTGATACTGTTTCTATAGAATTTGAAATAATTCCAAAAGGAATAAAATGCTTCCAGAAAACTTCATATTGCTTCTAGAATACTTCCAGAAAACTTGATACTGTTTCTATAGAATTTGAAATAATTCCAAAAGGAATAAAATGCTTCCAGAAAACTTCATATTGCTTCTAGAATACTTCCAGAAAACTTGATACTGTTTCTATAGAATTTGAAATAATTCCAAAAGGAATAAAATGCTTCCAGAAAACTTCATATTGCTTCTAGAATACTTCCAGAAAACTTGATACTGTTTCTATAGAATTTGAAATAATTCCAAAAGGAATAAAATGCTTCCAGAAAACTTCATATTGCTTCTAGAATACTTCCAGAAAACTTGATACTGTTTCTATAGAATTTGAAATAATTCCAAAAGGAATAAAATGCTTCCAGAAAACTTCATATTGCTTCTAGAATACTTCCAGAAAACTTGATACTGTTTCTATAGAATTTGAAATAATTCCAAAAGGAATAAAATGCTTCCAGAAGATATGAAATACTCCCAGAAGACTTTAAATGTTTCCAGAAGGCCTGATACTGATTCTAGAAGATTTGAAATGTTTCCAAAAAACTTTATATTGCCTCTGGAATACTTGAAAAGCTGTCAGAAAACTTGAAATACTTCCAGAAGTCTTAATACTGTTTCTAAAGGATTTAAAATAATTTCAAAAGGATTAAAATGAAAAACTAATAAACTTAATTTAGTAAAATTCACTAATTAACCGCAAAGAATATTGTTTTATTTTTAAATCTAGAATCTAGATTTAAAAATAAAACAAATGAAGACGAAAGTAACACAAAATTAACACTAAAATGCGCTTCACGGGAATAAATGTTAAAAATGTTCCCCGTTAAGTGTAGTGACCCAACCTATCATAAAAAGTATGCAACGAATTTCTAAGTGATCTGGAAAAATTTCTACAGCTTCATCTTTTATTCTCTACTTCATTTCGGACAGATTTTGAGGTCCGATTTGATGAAATAATTGATGAAATTTACTGCAATTTCTACAAAAGAAGACTAAAGTTTTCTTGTATAGGTCCTAGTAGCACCAAAAGTTAGTAAGTTAGTACCACCAAGTAAGTAATTTTATTGTGTCCAAAATGTTACAAAACAACAACCAAATATATAATTTATTTTTACCCCTTTTCTCCGCCCCTCTCTATCACACTACGTTTCCTTGCTGTCACTATCTCCCTCATCCATCTTCTTCCCTTCACTCTCTCCCTAACATCCACCTCTTCCTTCAACTCATCACACTCTATATCCTCTTCCTTTTTCTGTTGTTTATTTCTATCTTTAAATAACCCGCCCTTTTGTAATATTCCTTCCACTCTCCTTTACCATTTCTAATCCTCCCCTCCCTAATTTCTTTCCAATAATTCCTCAGGATATTGCAGTATGGTCTTCTACCTATCGTTTCTTTGTATTTAGCAGCTCCTTTTATCCCGGTACTTCTCTTCTCAGACTCAGAACCTACTTCCAGTACCGATTTTCTTCTACCACCCAATCTGCACCACGTTCATCATTGTACTCCTCACCAGCCCATCAAACATGATTTTTCTTTTTCTGATATTTTTCTCTTCCTTCCAGTGCGAGATTGTTTCCCAACCCATCCCCAGACTTGTCTCATCATCCTATTTGACCTTTTTGCCATATATCTCACATGCCGCATCTTTTTCATCCTCCTTGAACCTGTGTCCCAGATACGTGAATTCTCTCACCTCCTCAACTTTCCTTTCTTTCCACATTTATTCCTCCCTAATTTGCAGAATATTATCATCTTCGTCTTTGATACATTCACATCTAAATATTCGCCCTAAAATATCTCTCTAAGGCTCTGACCATCCCTCTCATTTCCGCCGCATTCTTCGCCACAACTACTATGACATCCGCGTACGCCCCTGCCTTCTAATACTACTCCTTCTATCTGATCTTTCTCCAGTCTCTATCTGCCCCTTCTCCATGTTCGCCGTATAAAGAACAAAAAGTCTGGGGTTGAGTGGGCAAACGTGTCCCAGCCTCCTCAAACGATTCACTCTAAGTCTAGTAATCGTTTCCTTGTACATCCTTTTCACCCTCCTCCTCTCTATCGTTTTCCACAACTTTTGACGAGGGAATTCCTAGGCCATTTGAATTTATGACAGAAAGCTATAAAACACTTGGGTTTTCAAGTTATTTCTGTCACTAGGAAGATGAAAGTATGTGGACTTATCTACACCCTCGCGTCTTTAGCTCGCCCACGTTTCATTTTCTTTTGCCGTTGTTACATCGATAAGAGCGTTCAAAAAGGTTTGGTTGTAGATTTTGGAATGTAGGTTAATTAAGTTTTATGGGAATGGGTTGTATATAGTGCTTTTTATGTGCAGGCGAAGCTTTTATATTTTGTCCAGATTTTTTAGTGAAGGTCTGAAAAGGTTTTCTTATCTATGATGTTTACTATAATGATCTGATAAATTAGACCCACTTATGTCGAGCCATTCAGTCCGATTAAAACTAACAATTGAACTAATAGCTAGAGGGAAGATCTGCGGGAGCACCAAAGGAAGATCAGACCTCCTTAGAGGAGGAAATAGTTCAAGGTTGGAACTACTAATTGAAAGGCTACAGAGACTAAACGGACTACTTTATCAGTTAACTGTGAGAGGTCAATTCTGCTTCAGAGATACTCTCTTCAAACTAAACATAGATGATGTGGAACACACCTTTCTTAAGTAAGCAAACTTACAAGATGAAATACACGAAACCTAGAAGAAATTATGAACACATTAACCCAAAGAAACTGCTTTGAAATAATGCTGGAATCTTAGGAAGGGTAGAATATAGTAGAAATGTTGTGTCCTTGATCATTGTGTTCATATAATCTTAGGATCACTCATATTTTAGCTCCTCCCATCAGACCATAAAAGTTGTTGATGTCCTCGGGGCAATAAACATATATTTTTTTAATAGTGATTCTGTCATTGATATGACTGTAATCGAGCATGTCATCGACTGTTGTTTTGAAAGCAACAGAGTTAAATAATAAGCTATACATCTTAAAGTGTAAAAGTAACTAATTCCTTTTCTACGAGTTTCGAAATGACTCAAAATCAGCTTAATTTGTTGCCTTAAGTCTCCTTTTCAGATACTTTCCCTGGTTACTGAAGATCTCGTTTGAAGGCGATTTTACTTTCGTGACGTCATTCAAGTCATCTCCTTACCATGAATTCATAGAGGTTTCTTTAAATGTAGTATTACAGGTTTTTGGGATTTGTTTTTTTTAATAACACATAACTAACCATTTAGGCACCATTTAACAACCACCCTAAATCTAACTTTGTCGTTTATAACCCCCCAAATACAACTCCTAATTAATCTAATTAATCAAATTTAATTTATAAAAATAGGTATTGGTCTAGTATCAATGGACGTTCGTTTAGGATGTTTAGATCCAAATTTAAGCCCAAATTCTGAACCACAAAAAATAATAAACGCCGCTAAATACGCGTTAAGAAACATAGCAATTTTAGAATTAAAATTTCCATTTTGGAGATACTTCCCATCGAACATTTGGAAAAAATATGTTCAAAATATGGATTATTTTGTATCGTAAGTCTCAACAAAAAATTAACCTTTTCATCCTTAACAAAATAATTAATTAACAATTAGAATATGTACCAAATATATTGATGAAGCCATGGACCGTCTTCAAAAGAAATCGAACAAATCCGACAACGAATTATCTTTAATTGAACGAATTTTGGCGAACGAACCGGATAAAAAGACTGCTTACGTTTTAGCGTTAGATTTGATTTTTGTTGGAATTGACACGGTATTTATTTAATAAACTCAAATTAATTTAAATCGCAATTAAAATAATAATTTTTAAGATATCCATGGCGGTTTGTTCAATTCTTTACCAATTAGCCACTCGCCCGGAGGAACAAGAAAAACTTTACAATGAGTTAAAAAGAATTTTACCCGATCCAAAAACCCCGTTAACTCCAAAACTCCTCGATGAAATGGTTTATTTGAAAAGTTTCGTTAAAGAAGTTTTTAGAGTTTATTCGACCGTTATCGGAAATGGGAGGACTTTGCAACACGATACTGTTATACAAGGATATCATATACCAAAAGGAGTAAATTAAATTAAATTAAATTATTATACAAAATAAGAAGAAAAAGTGATATTTATTTTAATTAGGTTCAAGTTGTTTTTCCAACATTAGTAACAGGAAGTATGCCGGAATACGTTTCAAAACCAGAATCATTTAAACCTGAGCGATGGTTAAAAAATAGTGAAGAAAAAATACATCCTTTTGCATCGTTACCTTATGGATATGGTGCTAGAATGTGTCTTGGGAGGAGATTTGCTGATTTGGAAATACAAATTTTATTAGCTAAGGTAATAATAATTATTTTTTTAAATAATTTTTGATTTTAATATTTGTATATTTTTTAGTTAATTCGGTCTTATAAATTAGAATTTCATCACGATCCTTTAGAATATAAAGTGACTTTTATGTACGCACCGGATGGAGATTTAAAACTACGAGTTCTAAAAAGGGATGATTAAGTATTTTTTAAGATATTATTAAAATAAGGTAAACGGTGATATATTGTTTGATTTATATTTTAAGCGTTGGAGTATTAATTTTAGATTTAATTTTATAAAGATAAAAATAAATTATTTGTTTAAAATATATGTATTTTTCATGATATTATCTTCGGACATGATATAGATTGTCCAGCAATTGAGGAGTCTTTGCGTTGTAATGGAGGTAAGTTTAGCATCTGCATTTTAGATATTGTTTTATTCACAATTAATTATTAAAGATTGGAATCATACTATGAGCGTTAACTACATTTTTCATGGTCTCTTAAGCTAAATTTAGTGTTAAGATTACATAGACTAATACAATCACGAACCCATAGTTTCCAAAACTGTTGCGATATATGTTATATCTTCTTCCAACGTGATAATAATAACGTGTTGTAATCCAACATGTTTCTTGCAGGTAAAACTTGTAGTTAACCACCAATCAAAAAATGCCCAAGAATGAGAGGAATTCATGTATGCCTCTACCTATGCCAAAATCGTATTAAATTTATCAAAATTCAAATGACAATTTCCAATGATCCTTTTCAATTGCGATTTCATTATTTTGACTTCAAAATCCCACAAACCACCAAAATGGGGAAACAAGGAGGTGAAAACACCAAGTTATGCCAATTCTCGTCATATTCTTTGTTATATTGTCAATATTAAATGTTAAACAAATAAACATATTTGAGTTATGTAACAGATCGACAGTCAGTTACTACAAAAAAGGAAGATGGACACAAGAAAAGTGCAGTAAAAGATAGGTGAGATACGGATTAGAGAAGAAAACAAACACGTATAGGCCAAAAAAGAGATAGTTGAAGAGATAGCAGATGGCGCCTAAAAGAATTGTTAAAACTTGTTAAACAGCCTCCCTGAATTTGTGACCAAGACATCGCCGAATCCATTACCATATCAACGAGCTTTAGTTGAATGGAAGATAAAGAATTAAATTGTGCCAGCAAGTGGCAAGTGCCAAACACAATGGTTTGCGTTTTACCTGGATTCAGGTTAAGACTGCTTGCGTCTAGACCAGTAAAGTACGCTAGAGAGATCGCTGTTAAGACGCAACAAAGACATTTGGGAGGTTGCTAATAGTTGCCGAAGATAAAGCTGAACGTCATCTATATACAAATAATGGTTACACGTGATGAATACAATTTATGAAAATGGAGAAGAGGATCCAGCACACTGCCCTGGGGAACTTCACGTTTAATATCAACAGGAGAAGAGAGATTCCACATAGTCATATAAAGATCGATAGGAAAGGTGACCGAAATCAGAATGCCTACTTAATAGGTAGACATGGTCCACAGAATCAAAGGCATAACTAAAATCAAGCAATTGCAAGGTAACACAACGTTTATCACAAGAAAATCTAATATCATCGGTGATCTTAATGAATGAGCCATGAACCATGCCCTCACTCAATGAGCCATGAACCATGCCCTCACTCAATGAGCCATGAACCATGCCCTCATGAAAACTAGACTGGATCTTGATAATCAAATTAAACTCCTCAAGATATCTCTGAATCTGCAAATAAATTAAATGTTCAATAGCTTTCGACAACGTAGATAGAAGAGAAATGGGTCGAAAGTCACCAACATGGGACGGAGATTTAATTTTTGGAATAAAAAATGTAAGCTGTTTAAAAGAACAGTTGAAAATAGGGGATAACTTATCCAGAATGGATAACAGGAGTCTAAGTTCAATACCATCTGCTCCAACACTAGTGAACTTGGAGTAAGTTAAGGAATCCCTAACCTCAGCAGCTGTAACCAAGTTGTTGGTAAATGCAAGGATTTCATTAATAGTATTCTGCCTAGTTATTTAATGGCATATGGTGGGTTGATCTGTGGGAGACTCTATAACGCCAAGTGATCGCATTGTATTCCAAAATATCTTATGAGTACCCACAGACAACCTCTGACAGAAGTATAATTTTTTGCGTTTTTACATCGATGATTACAAGGGTTGCGCAGCACATCATAATTACACTTCCGCATAATAGACCTAATCTTGTCATTCAAATAAAGTGCCAGCACGTGTCTAACCCTTCGCCGCCTCTCCGGTGCATGCCTTTCATGGAGTTCAAGAATCTTGAAATTAAAGCAATCAGTAAAGTGGATGTCAATCAATTTCGTTCGCATCAGACATCAAAAACCAACAGCCTATGCTTTGTAGATCACTGTAAATCACAACGCTGCTGGAAGTAACCTGACATTGCAACTCCAACGCACAGTAAATCAGGTTATATTCGAAAATACAGGAAACTTACCATGCATGAGACATGATAATAAGATCGTGAAAACTGTAAGAGGAAGCAGGTGATGAAATCACCAATTAAAAATATTTTATCAAGGTAAAGAGAGTGTCTCTCAAGAATTTCCTCAACCTGATCGAAGTAATTGGGCCTCCCTCAAGCATTTGATCCAGCGTTACCTCATCTCCACCATCGAGTCCAAGCACGGACTGACAGCTTACCTCAAATGCACTCATCTTACAATGAAAATTAGACTCGAGCACGAAATGATAACATGTGTGCTAATGACCACTTCTTTCCTTTAGCTGAAGCAGAAGAACCACTACTTTTACCTTTTTTACAATCTTCTACTACAATAAAAATTAATGAACAGAAAATTTATACTGTCGACGATCTGGTAAAATCCACTAAAGTCTTTCTTTTAAAAGTTGTTATACTCAAAGATACTAATT
Organism: Onthophagus sagittarius; assembly: GCA_036711965.1. NCBI lineage: Eukaryota > Metazoa > Arthropoda > Insecta > Coleoptera > Scarabaeidae > Onthophagus > Onthophagus sagittarius. Next base: position 51,167,261 of record JASERS010000005.1, read on the forward strand.
TGAACAATCGGTGTGTCAGTGAATTCACTGGCATTTGCATTCAGAATATCTCGTAGCTATATCAGTAAAAAGCTACTGCTTCTTTCTTTACCTTCTTGTTCACCAGACGAGCTGAAGAGAAAACAATGAGGAATTTACAAAAAAGTGAATTTACATCCTTCTCTTCCTCCTCTCTTCCTTCTCTTCCTCCTTTTATCTCATTCACATTGTTTTACCTTACGTTTTTGTAGGCGATGAGGTATTACGATTGTATTCAAATATGATGAAACCATTTTCTCGACCGGTTGCAAGTACAAACAATCAAATTTGCTTATTGTAACTTGCTGATTGTACAATTTACTTAAGGATGCATTTTAGAAAAGGAACAGAATCCATATTACGATTTAGACATAAACGAAACTGTATCATCTCCATGTTTTATGCCATTTGCTGGAGGTGGAGGATTTATAAATATGGATGGATTTAATGTCAGAGATTCGTTTAAGTCAATATTTCAACAGCAACACAGGGAGAATATCTTAGTAAACTAGTTGTGTTATCAGAATCAATTAAACTAGTGAAAAATTCATTAAACTTTTGAAGAAGAACTCCAGAAACTCGAAGGTTTTCAACATTGGTTTCACTTAGAACCAGTTTCTGAAAAAGATTGCGACATGGCATCCGAAACGTCAAACATTTTTTCAAAAGACACTCAGCAAAACCCGAAAGTTTCTAGTTTCAGATCTAGTATTAGTCCTAGTGATAGTTCTAGTGTTAGTGCACCAACTCAAGGTGCACGGCTTGAGTCAATTAAGCCGTAACTAAACGGCTTATAAATCGCAACTAAACCCTGCGACCTTTTTTTTATTCGGTACATTACAATTTCTGATGATTCATGATTTTATTGGCGATCGACTCTCGAAGTCATTTCATCAATTCAGACATTATAACTTTGATTGTTAATAGTGCCTAAGCTTTCGTGTGCTCTGGTTGTTTACATTAACTCAGAATTAATGTATTGCATGTATGGTCGTGCCAATGGGATTGCCAGATTCTTTTATATCGTATTTTTGCAAGAATTCACCAAAGATTACATGATACCGCTTTAATTGCGGTTACCCAACCCAACCAGCTTTGATATATCAAGATATAATCGTTAGTCTATTAGGATTTTGAGCAGAGAGTGTGCTCATTCATGATTTACCCACGTGGGTCACGCACACCACGTAAATAACAGGATATTACATAACAGGAATCACGTAAATTGCACATCTCTAGTCTGAACACCACCCGAGATCTCAAACTCCAACCTGAGATGAATCTCGGTCTTCCAAATCTGCAATCATCTTTTGCGTCTGCTTTGAAATTCAGCAGCCCGATTAGGCACTTTACATTCATTTCCTCGAGCTTCAGATCCGAGACTCCGTTTTTGGAACGCTTCTCGAAAAATCCACTGACTGACTTTCAACTCTACACTTAACATTCTTTGGGGTATAAAACATATCTTCACGGTAAAATGTTTCTAAACAAAACTGACCTACTCAACATTCTTTTGGAGGATGATTGACAGGTCAACAAAGGAAATCTTCACGGTTTAATCAATGTTTGTAAACAGACCTAACCTGGCCCAACATTGTTTCCTGGGATGATTGACAGTCAACAAAAGAAATCTTCACGGTTTAATCAATGTTTGTAAACAGACCTAACCTAGCCCAACATTCTTTCCTGGGATGATTGACAGGTCAAAATAAAAACTTCACGCTTTAATTGGAGGACAAAAGGGAGCTACCTTAACCCTTTTTTTCTATTACAATAGGGATCTCTTCATGCTTTAATTGGTTTCTTCATGGTATAATTAATATTTGTAAACAAAACTGAATATTGCAGACGATGTTTTTTCTCCGGAAGATCAAGGTCAGTATCTACTTCTATAGAAGAAGACGAATGTGAGAATATTAGTCAAAGTAAGTTCTTGTTTGGAGAATCCTTCACGAGGAACTGCTTTATCACACAATGTTTTATCACACAATGTTTTATCACACAATGCTTTATCACACAATGTTTTATCATACAATGTTTTATTACACAATGTTTTATCACACAATGTTTTATCACACAATGCTTTATCACACAATGTTTTATCACACAATGTTTTATCACACAATGTTTTATCACACAATGCTTTATCACACAATGTTTTATCATACAATGTACAACGAGTGCAGAATTTAAAAACAGTCGATCTTCAAGCACGTTTACTTTTTTGTCGTTCGTTTCTACGCTATGATGCTGAATAGAACTGTTTTTTAACAATATTCTTTTTACACGGAATGGAGTTGTTAATTTTCACAACTTGCATATTTGAGCTGATGGAAATTCCCATAGAATATGGACATCAGAGTTTTCACAAACATTTGGATGTGTTGTAAGCAACAGGTTTTTAGATATTCCATCAGACCAAAGACGACAAATGTGGTTCCAGGATGATGGTGTTCCACTTCATTTTTTTATTGCGGTTAGAACGACATTTAAATCAAACTTTTTCACGTTGATGGATAAGAAAAGATAGACCTGTACTAAGATCTTCAAGATTACGTTACTTAAACCATTTAGACTTCTTTTTTCTGGGGATATTTGAAAGTATGAGTACTACTGCGAATACCATCGAGGAACTGCAGCCTCAATCAGTCAACAATGCCAACAAATTTGAGTCAATGAGGAGATTTTAGAAAAAATTCGATTATCCTTCAAATGAAGATGTCGTGTCTGTTTCGACTTTTTCGATTTCATTAACAACCATAGCATTTTGAGTCATTTTCCATTTTTCTTGAAGAATAATTATGAATTGGTTGTTTTCTTTTAATATTAACTGCTTCGGATGGAAGAATGAGTGAAGGAAGGTGCCCTTCCTTCTTCTGTTCTGAAATTAAGATGTAGCTCAATTTTATTCCTGTCTTAAACAAATTCAAGGAAATTCAACAATCATTAAATAATGTTGAGTTTAATCAAGAATGATTATTAAAGTCAAAAGACATCAATAAAATATTTGAAAGTATTAATGCGATGGTGCACTTAAATAAGCTTGGATTATGGATAAGAAATGAAAGAGGATCCATTAGGAAGAAATAATTGGTATATTTAGTTATATTTTAAACCCAAGCTTTACTTAGAACTTAATTTAGGAGCTTCACAAGATGATTTTTTTCATTCTTTTACAAAACTGTCTTGATATTTTCCGATTAAATTTTTTACGATGAAAGAATATGAGTAAAGATGAAATTGATGAATGTCTTATCATATAATGCAGTGTTTAACAAATTGTTCATCAACTTGTAGTACAAGCCATAGACATAGATAACCTTTCACCATAATGATAAGACCAACTACTTCATGACTCATTTATTTCATAAAACAAAATTTTAACAACATTTTACGTCCTAATTCCTACCATAAAAACCAATTTTCTTTTGAGGACGGACATTCGTATCTAAACGACTCATTTCCTTCCCAGTTCCACCGACACAGTTACTATAATAACGATGCAATGTTGAAACGATCATTACGCTCTAAACGACACTTAAAAAGATTTCTCTTTTCCCACTTGACATTACTATGTAAATGTTTCTCCTTATCCACTTTTTAAACCCGGAAAAAAATCCTCTTCAATTATTTAGCTTCAATCAATCAACCAAAAAAAAAAAACATAGAAATCAAATCCACTTAATTCTTGAATAAATTTTCTCCCGGCGTTTTAAATTTGCATATTAATGATTTCGATTTTCGTCCTTGAAGTATTTTTTCGTAGTAAATTAAACTTGGTAGTATTTACAACCATTCAAGTTAATTCGATCTCGGCGTTAATGGAATTTGTTGCTTAATAAAGATTTCATTAACAAACTATTTAAGATGTTTAAATGATTTATAAAAAAAGATTTAAATCAATTTAAAAGTTTTTATTTCGTGCAAAATACAAAAATATATTTAAGATTTAATTGCGTTTAATAAATTTTAATTTTAATGGGCCATTTGGTGTGTACATTGGGTGAACGTGATAATCTAATAATTCGTGATGATATTCGACTTTGTATGATTGAATAACTTTGGTGATGACGGTTTGGGTTTCTAATTCGGCGAATCTTCTTCCTAAGCACATTCGTTTTCCGTAACCGAACGGTAAAGATGCGAAAGGATGGTGGTTATGATTTAATTCGTTTTTATCTTGATTTTCTTTGGAATTTGAACGAATCGGGCAGCCTTTTAGAAATCGTTCTGGTAAAAATTGATCGCTTTTTTCGAAGAATTTATCCGTATTGCAAATTGTGCTGTGAGGAAAAATTATATGAACTCCTTTGGGGATGTGGTACCCACCGATTATGCAATCTTTTTTTGTTGTTCGCCCATTTCCGATAACAACGGGGTATTTTCTGTTATAAAAGAAACTTAATTTTTAATTATGTGGAACTTATTTGACTTACCTCATAGTTTCTTTTATGCAAGCTTTAAGGTATGTTAGATTCTCAATTCTTTGTTCGTTTAAGTCTTTGTTATCACCAATTTCTTTTTTAATTTCATCGTAAAGGATTTGTTGTTTTTCTGGATTTAATGCTAATTGATATAGAATAGAAGCAACGGAATTAGAAGTCTAAAATAGAAATATAAAATTAATGTTTTGAAAAATATCAACAATCTTGTTGCTGATGTATTGCATAATATGAAAACTTAAGTATTTGTTAATGCATATAAAATAGTATATAATAGTTGTTATTTTAAATGGAAAGGTATAGTTTTTAGTACGCTTATTAAATGAGAAAAATAGTTGATTTTGAGATAAGTTCTGCTCTTTAAAACCTAATTTTTCAACAAAAAGTTCAAGAAAGCTCTACTTTGACATGACAGTCTTCAGATGATTCCCAATTGATTGTCATCTTTTGTATCTGAGTATTTTTAGGTATCTATAGTTGGCCAAAAATTGAATTAACGTTTCTCTATATTCAAGATAAAAAGTCGAAAATTTTAAATAGAACGCCCCATGTTCTTTACAAGACAGAGAATTTAATTGTCTTCAAATTAATGACATACATACAAAATATTAAGACATACGCAATATCATTTTATGGAATATCTGAGGTCTGGAAGGTCTGGCCTGCGACGATTCTTTAGAACAGTCTCCGATCCAGCAATTCTTGTGGCTCTTCTGGCGTTGAGCTGATATATCTGATGGCATAGGAAAGAAGAGTTGCAAAGAGAAGAACAGGACTATATAAGAATTTCAGAACAGATAGGATTAAGAGCTATAAGAGACGAATTATTGCATAACACAGTTCCTCACCGATTCATAACATTCAATATGAGGGATGGTATGAAGTTGAAGCTCAACCCAACCAAACCCAACCCATACTATTCCACATGTTGATTGATATGAACCTGAAGCTCAAGTCAACCACCCCTAATCCAACCTAATCTAACGAATCTTCTATATTTTTTGGAAATATTCCGTTATTTTTGTTCTATAGTTGGGTTGGGTTCAGCTTCAACTTTATACCAACCCTCATAAAATATGGTATGAAGTTGGGTTGGGTTAAGATTTAACTTCATAACATTCAATATGAGAGATGGTATGAAGTTGAAGCTCAACCCAACCAAACCCAACCCATACTATTCCACATGTTGATTGATATGAACCTGAAGCTCAAGTCAACCACCCCTAATCCAACCTAATCTAACGAATCTTCTATATTTTTTGGAAATATTCCGTTATTTTTCTTCTATAGTTGGGTTGGGTTCAGCTTCAACTTTATACCAACCCTCATAAAATATGGTATGAAGTTGGGTTGGGTTAAGATTTAACTTCATAACATTCAATATGAGGGATGGTATGAAGTTGAAGCTCAACCCAACCAAACCCAACCCATACTATTCCACATGTTGATTGATATGAACCTGAAGCTCAAGTCAACCACCCCTAATCCAACCTAATCTAACGAATTTTCTACATTTTTTGGAAATATTCCGTTATTTTTCTTCTATAGTTGGGTTGGGTTCAGCTTCAACTTTATACCAACCCTCATAAAATATGGTATGAAGTTGGGTTGGGTTAAGATTTAACTTCATAACATTCAATATGAGGGATGGTATGAAGTTGAAGCTCAACCCAACCAAACCCAACCCATACTATTCCACATGTTGATTGATATGAACCTGAAGCTCAAGTCAACCACCCCTAATCCAACCTAATCTAACGAATTTTCTACATTTTTTGGAAATATTCCGTTATTTTTCTTCTATAGTTGGGTTGGGTTCAGCTTCAACTTTATACCAACCCTCATAAAATATGGTATGAAGTTGGGTTGGGTTAAGATTTAACTTCATAACATTCAATATGAGGGATGGTATGAAGTTGAAGCTCAACCCAACCAAACCCAACCCATACTATTCCACATGTTGATTGATATGAACCTGAAGCTCAAGTCAACCACCCCTTATCCAACCTAATCTAACGAATTTTCTACATTTTTTGGAAATATTCCGTTATTTTTCTTCTATAGTTGGGTTGGGTTCAGCTTCAACTTTATACCAACCCTCATAAAATATGGTATGAAGTTGGGTTGGGTTAAGATTTAACTTCATAACATTCAATATGAGAGATGGTATGAAGTTGAAGCTCAACCCAACCAAACCCAACCCATACTATTCCACATGTCGATTGATATGAACCTGAAGCTCAAGTCAACCACCCCTAATCCAACCTAATCTAACGAATCTTCTACATTTTTTGGAAATATTCCGTTATTTTTTCTTCTATAGTTGGGTTGGGTTCAGCTTCAACTTTATACCAACCCTCATAAAATATGGTATGAAGTTGGGTTGGGTTAAGATTTAACTTCATAACATTCAATATGAGGGATGGTATGAAGTTGAAGCTCAACCCAACCAAACCCAACCCATACTATTCCACATGTTGATTGATATGAACCTGAAGCTCAAGTCAACCACCCGTAATACAACCTAATCTAACGAATCTTCTACATTTTTTGGAAATATTCCGTTATTTTTCTTCTATAGTTGGGTTGGGTTCAGCTTCAACTTTATACCAACCCTCATAAAATATGGTATGAAGTTGGGTTGGGTTAAGATTTAACTTCATAACATTCAATATGAGGGATGGTATGAAGTTGAAGCTCAACCCAACCAAACCCAACCCATACTATTCCACATGTTGATTGATATGAACCTGAAGCTCAAGTCAACCACCCGTAATACAACCTAATCTAACGAATCTTCTACATTTTTTGGAAATATTCCGTTATTTTTTCTTCTATAGTTGGGTTGGGTTCAGCTTCAACTTTATACCAACCCTCATAAAATATGGTATGAAGTTGGGTTGGGTTAAGATTTAACTTCATAACATTCAATATGAGGGATGGTATGAAGTTGAAGCTCAACCCAACCAAACCCAACCCATACTATTCCACATGTTGATTGATATGAACCTGAAGCTCAAGTCAACCACCCCTAATCCAACCTAATCTAACGAATTTTCTACATTTTTTGGAAATATTCCGTTATTTTTCTTCTATAGTTGGGTTGGGTTCAGCTTCAACTTTATACCAACCCTCATAAAATATGGTATGAAGTTGGGTTGGGTTAAGATTTAACTTCATAACATTCAATATGAGGGATGGTATGAAGTTGAAGCTCAACCCAACCAAACCCAACCCATACTATTCCACATGTTGATTGATATGAACCTGAAGCTCAAGTCAACCACCCCTAATCCAACCTAATCTAACGAATTTTCTACATTTTTTGGAAATATTCCGTTATTTTTCTTCTATAGTTGGGTTGGGTTCAGCTTCAACTTTATACCAACCCTCATAAAATATGGTATGAAGTTGGGTTGGGTTAAGATTTAACTTCATAACATTCAATATGAGGGATGGTATGAAGTTGAAGCTCAACCCAACCAAACCCAACCCATACTATTCCACATGTTGATTGATATGAACCTGAAGCTCAAGTCAACCACCCCTAATCCAACCTAATCTAACGAATCTTCTACATTTTTTGGAAATATTCCGTTATTTTTTCTTCTATAGTTGGGTTGGGTTCAGCTTCAACTTTATACCAACCCTCATAAAATATGGTATGAAGTTGGGTTGGGTTAAGATTTAACTTCATAACATTCAATATGAGGGATGGTATGAAGTTGAAGCTCAACCCAACCAAACCCAACCCATACTATTCCACATGTTGATTGATATGAACCTGAAGCTCAAGTCAACCACCCGTAATACAACCTAATCTAACGAATCTTCTACATTTTTTGGAAATATTCCGTTATTTTTCTTCTATAGTTGGGTTGGGTTCAGCTTCAACTTTATACCAACCCTCATAAAATATGGTATGAGGTTGGGTTGGGTTAAGATTTAACTTCATAACATTCAATATGAGGGACGGTATGAAGTTGAAGCTCAACCCAACCAAACCCAACCCATACTATTTCACATGGTGATTTATATGAACCTGAAGCTCAAGTCAACCACCCCTAATCCAACCTAATCTAACGAATCTTCTATATTTTTTGGAAATATTCCGTTATTTTTGTTCTATAGTTGGGTTGGGTTCAGCTTCAACTTTATACCAACCCTCATAAAATATGGTATGAAGTTGGGTTGGGTTAAGATTTAACTTCATAACATTCAATATGAGGGATGGTATGAAGTTGAAGCTCAACCCAACCAAACCCAACCCATACTATTCCACATGTTGATTGATATGAACCTGAAGCTCAAGTCAACCACCCGTAATACAACCTAATCTAACGAATCTTCTACATTTTTTGGAAATATTCCGTTATTTTTCTTCTATAGTTGGGTTGGGTTCAGCTTCAACTTTATACCAACCCTCATAAAATATGGTATGAAGTTGGGTTGGGTTAAGATTTAACTTCATAACATTCAATATGAGGGATGGTATGAAGTTGAAGCTCAACCCAACCAAACCCAACCCATACTATTCCACATGTTGATTGATATGAACCTGAAGCTCAAGTCAACCACCCCTAATCCAACCTAATCTAACGAATCTTCTACATTTTTTGGAAATATTCCGTTATTTTTTGTTCTATAGTTGGGTTGGGTTCAGCTTCAACTTTATACCAACCCTCATAAAATATGGTATGAAGTTGGGTTGGGTTAAGATTTAACTTCATAACATTCAATATGAGGGATGGTATGAAGTTGAAGCTCAACCCAACCAAACCCAACCCATACTATTCCACATGTTGATTGATATGAACCTGAAGCTCAAGTCAACCACCCGTAATACAACCTAATCTAACGAATCTTCTACATTTTTTGGAAATATTCCGTTATTTTTCTTCTATAGTTGGGTTGGGTTCAGCTTCAACTTTATACCAACCCTCATAAAATATGGTATGAGGTTGGGTTGGGTTAAGATTTAACTTCATAACATTCAATATGAGGGACGGTATGAAGTTGAAGCTCAACCCAACCAAACCCAACCCATACTATTTCACATGGTGATTTATATGAACCTGAAGCTCAAGTCAACCACCCCTAATCCAACCTAATCTAACGAATCTTCTATATTTTTTGGAAATATTCCGTTATTTTTGTTCTATAGTTGGGTTGGGTTCAGCTTCAACTTTATACCAACCCTCATAAAATATGGTATGAAGTTGGGTTGGGTTAAGATTTAACTTCATAACATTCAATATGAGGGATGGTATGAAGTTGAAGCTCAACCCAACCAAACCCAACCCATACTATTCCACATGTTGATTGATATGAACCTGAAGCTCAAGTCAACCACCCCTAATCCAACCTAATCTAACGAATTTTCTACATTTTTTGGAAATATTCCGTTATTTTTCTTCTATAGTTGGGTTGGGTTCAGCTTCAACTTTATACCAACCCTCATAAAATATGGTATGAGGTTGGGTTGGGTTAAGATTTAACTTCATAACATTCAATATGAGGGACGGTATGAAGTTGAAGCTCAACCCAACCAAACCCAACCCATACTATTTCACATGGTGATTTATATGAACCTGAAGCTCAAGTCAACCACCCCTAATCCAACCTAATCTAACGAATCTTCTATATTTTTTGGAAATATTCCGTTATTTTTGTTCTATAGTTGGGTTGGGTTCAGCTTCAACTTTATACCAACCCTCATAAAATATGGTATGAAGTTGGGTTGGGTTAAGATTTAACTTCATAACATTCAATATGAGGGATGGTATGAAGTTGAAGCTCAACCCAACCAAATCCAACCCATACTATTCCTCATATTGACTGATATGAACCTGAAGCTCAAGTCAACCACCCGTAATACAACCTAATCTAACGAATCTTCTACATTTTTTGGAAATATTCCGTTGTTTTTCTTCTATAGTTGGGTTGGGTTCAGCTTCAACTTTATACCAACCCTCATAAAATATGGCATGAAGTTGGATTGGGTTAAGATTTAACTTCATAACATTCAATATGAGGGATGGTATGAAGTTTCTTGGTGGTATGAACTTTCTAACTTTTGTCGGCTAGAAAGAGACATAGACCTAAACGTTACACCAGAATTCATTGTTTCAAGAATGTTAGAACTTCGTCACGTAAATAATACACAAAATGACATAGCAAAAAGTAATGTGAAATTTTCATTCCATATACCATCAATAAGTATAACTTCCTGTGCATAATACGAGGCCTCATGGATAGAAAAAGAAGTTTCTACCTCTGGAAAAGTGGAAGATGGAGGGAGATGCTCCACTAAGGGCTGCAGAACCCCTTCCAACCGCGGTGAGTTTCAACGAAACATTGTAAAATTGGTAAATTTGAATGTTTTCATACTGTAACTGATTCCAAGTACTTCCAAGTACTGACAATACCATAACCGTAACTAAACAAAGACTCTCTGTTGAAATAAAAAAGAAGAAATCTCTGAAGAATTATGCAAAAGGATGTACTTTCTGCAAATGTAATAATCTACTATGAAGGCTACATAAATTTACCTACCCAGTAATAACGCTGAATCTTAAATACCCAAACACCCTGCGCAATAAATAGTTTTTGAGCATGATATAATCATGTCATGTCATAACCTTCTAGGTCATGTCATGTCATAACTTTCTAGGTCATGTTATAACATTCTTCAGAAGCTGGATCGAAGTGATTTCGAAACAAAACTGATTTTGTAAAATAATATAGTGCTTGGACCGTTGATGATATTTATATATTTGACTAAATATTTTGCTGAGTTGGGTTGGGTTATGTTTATAAATACGATAGAAGCAGTAATTGAAGAGGGCTAACAAAAGGTATGTATCTTGAGGCCTATATTTTGGAATGTCTTTTTCAAACAAATACTGGAACAAGAGCGAGATAACAAAGATCTAAAATTGATCGCTTATGCTGACGACTTTGCAATTATAGTTAGTCGTTACGAAATTAAAGATAGTGAGCAAACTGCAGAATCTAGATTTCGAATTTCCTATTATATAATTCTAATTGCCAAAATAGTTTAAGTTGCGCAAATAAACAGTTTCCTTTAGATACCTGTAGGATTTATTTTACCAAGATTTCATGCAAAAAGAACAAAAAAATAGATAATTTTTCTTCCTTTCCTGTTGCTCAAGCATCCACACCAGTCTATCTCTCACCCTTTAATGCTTCTACTCTCCCCCTCTCGTTTCCTCCAACCTAAAAAGAGTTTTGCCTAGCAGTTATTGGTGAATATACTTTTGACTAACGCTCTTAGTCAAAATCATTTTTGACTGGAATTTTTCAGATTAAAATAGTATTGTCAGTCAAAACGGATTTAGACTGAAGACTGCTGTCAAAACTAGTTATAACTGAATTTTGTGGTCAAAACTAATTTTGACCTTTCGGTTTTAACTGCAACATATATACTGAAACACTTGGTGGATAGTGATCTGGATCGAAAAAGAGGGAAGCTATATGTCCTTTTTATCGATTTAAAGGCAGTGTTCGAAAAGGTAACCAGAGAGAAACTATGGGAGGAGATGAAGAGAAGGGGGATGCCCGCTTAGTACCATCCTTTTTGCTTTATATACTGCAAATATAAAAGACAGATTGGTGGGGAGGGGTGATGATCGGAAAGAGGAAGGTGCACTTACTAGCATCCGCTGATGACTTAGTGGTGTTTGCGAGGGACGTGGCTGAAATCAGGGTAATGATACGGTGGTTGATGGAAGGGTATTTTGGCAGGAAGGATTTAGGGTTGAACGTATATAAGACGAAAATGATGAAGTTCTGTAAGGGAGGTTGAAGAAAAACTGAAGATTGGAGATGGAAGGCAACGTAATCGAGGAGAGTGAGGAAGTACACATACTTGGAGTATAGATTTTAAGAGAACAACAAGAAGGGAAGACATACTAGAATGTTGGCATTCAGGGCAAATAGGATTATGGGACAGGTTTGAGAATGGTGTGAAAGGATTTTTGGGAAAGATGTGGGAGAAAGAAATTTAATTGAGAGCTTAATAAAAAGCGTCTGGGGTAGAGATATGGGGATGGAAAGAGCAAGAGCTGTTAGAGAATGTGCAGACCAGATACTGGAGAAACGATATCGTTATACGCTGGGGCGTGTTCTTCTTTTTCGTCAAATTGCCCATCTCCTTCTCCTCTTGCAAGATGATCTTGGCCGAGTGTCAAGCAATGTTTCAGATCACTTTCGTTCCAATCATGACCAGCTTCATGAAGACATGATTCGCAGCCAAAAACATCTATCATGCCTGGCGCATTCCCATGATGCAAACTCCATAGAGAACTTCTGGGACAACCTGGTTCGTCGTGTATACAAGAACAACAAGCAAAACGCATCCATTGCCAAGTAAGGAAACTACTTAAGCATCGAGCGTAGATGTGATTTCTACTCTCTATGGAAGTGAACTTAATCGCATCATCGACCAAATCACGAAGAAGGACCCTACCACCGATTACTAATTATTAACGATTATTAATTATGAAAAAAATCTGGGTGTCTTATCATTACGTCCTGGTAAAATGGACATTTTCTTGGGGACTGCCAGAAAAATTTTTTCATACGATTCTCATACAGTTGATTTCCATTCACCATTCGGCCGAAATTATTAAAATTTAAGGGTATCTTATCATTATGTCCCGCACTGTAGATAAGATAATATAGCAGTAGTTATCATTGTAAAAAAACTCTGTTTTATCCTGATCAGAAAAGATCTACTTAACTCTTCATTCACTTATGATCGGACACTACACGTTACGTAAGCACATAATCTACATGAAGCTGGCGAATACATCCCTCTTTAAAGGGTGTAAAATGGAAGACGATACAGTAAATTATATTGTCCGTGAATGTCCTCATCGCGTAGTTAAGGGAAACCACTTTTGGTGTACCACAGTCATAAATTTCGGATATAAAAATCCTTCTGCTTAATAATGACGTTTCTTAAATAAAATCTTGGACTGGTTTTCTAACTCTTGGATGAATCGTAAGTTGTGGGAATGTACAAAGGACTTAGTGGAGCCTAAGTGCTGTAAAGAAACATTTCCCCACGTGAAATTACATACATATCCATTTGGTGTTCATGAAAAAAATAAAGGAAAGTGAAAGATATTAGGAGCAAATGAGATAAAGCAAATAAACGATGTGTTGATGAAGCAAAAGAGATGATACCGTCTCTCGAGCGATATTTTAAGGCAAAGATCATGAAGTTCTACAAAGGAAGGAGAAATGAAGGTGGTAGGGAATAGAAATCGGGTCGCACGTAAAGGCGATGGTAAAGAGTGCGAACAGAGTGATGGGGAAAGTTTTGGGAATGAGAGTAGAGAACTTTTTGGAAGTGATATGGGAAAAAGGTTATGTTTAACCCTTTAAATACGCATATATTCATAGGCATATATTCCTTGCAAGGAACCACCTTCAACCGGAAACCACGGTTCATATCATGATTAGACGTGTAGCGGCGAAGGAGGAGTGAGGGATGTTTCCCCCTCGACCGGGTAAGTTTGGCTTATAACAAATTTCAAAAAGTTATAGTATTGTTCCATATCACTAAGATTGTGAGTACGACAGTTGATATAAGTGTATATAATGTGGTGAGTACTGGAGATAAAGTTGGAAGGGTTTTAGTCGGTCGGTTATCCTAAGAGGGAAGGACCCAACCCAACCCAACCCAAACCAACCCAACCTAACACTACCTTACCGCAGTTTTTTGAAAGCATTTGAAGTGTTTGGAAACAGCATCAAGTGTTCCAGAGGCAGTATTGAGTGTTTTGAAATTTCAAATATCTGAAAGCATTACAAATCTTTTGAAAGTAGTATAAACTCATTTAGATGCAGTATCATCTTCTGAGAGCATATAAAGTGTTCTAGGGGAAGTACCAATTCTTCTGGAAACAGACCATGTTTGCTAAGAGCATTTCAAATCTTTTGGAAACAGCATGAAGTCTTCCAGCGGCAGTATCGAGTTTGAAAGCAGGTCAGATTTTCTGGAAGCATATCAATCCTTTTGGAAGTAGTATTAAGTGATCCAGTAGCAATATCAATACTTCTGGAAGCAAGTCAAGTCTTCTAAAAGCAGTATAAAGTCATCTAAATGCAGTATCAATTGTTCTAGAAGCAGATCAAGTCTTCTGGTAGCATTTGAAGTCTTCTAGAGGCAGTATCAACTTATCTAGAAGCAATATCAATTCTTCTGGAAACAGAGCATGTCTTCAAGGTACATTTCATATATTTTCGAAACAGTATTGACTTCTAGGGGCAGTATCGAGTCTATTTTGAAGTAGTATCAAGTCTTTTAGAAGCAGTATCAAATCTTCTAGATACAAAAGAACATAAAGTCTTCTAAATACAGCATCATGTCTTCTAGAAGCTAATAAAGTCTTCTAGAAGCACTGTCAAGTCATCTAGGAATAGTATCAAGTCTTCTAATAGCAGATAAAGTCTTCTAGATACAGTGTCAACTCTTATAGAAGCAGATAAAGTCTTCTAGAAGAAATCGCAAGTATCTAGAAACAATATCAAGTCTTCTGGAAGCAGATCAAGTCTTCTAAAAGCAGATCAAATCTTCTAGAAGCAGTATCTAATTATCTAGGAATAGTATCGTCTTCTAAAAGCAGATAAAATCTTCTAGGTACAGTATCAAGTCTTCTAGAAGCAGACCAAGTCTTCAAGAAACAGACCAAGTCTTCCAGAAGCAATATCAAGTTATCTAGAAGCAGTATCCAATCATACAGAAGCAATATAAAGTCTTCTAGGAGCAGATAAAGTCTTCTATATACAGTATCTAATCTTGTAGAAGCAGATACAGTCTTCTAGATACAGCGTCATGTCTTCTAGAAGCAGTATCAAGTCTTCTGGAAGCAGATCAAGTCTTTTAGAAGCAGTATGAAGTCATCTAGAAACAGTAACAAATGTTCTGGAATCAGTTCAAGTCTTCTGGAATCAGATGATGCCTTCTAGAAGCATTTCGAATATTTTGAAAGCAGTATCAAGTCTTCCAAAGGCAGTATCGAGTCTTTTAAAAGCAGTATCAAGCCTTCAAATTTAACAATTTTGTCAAAGGCACCTACTTATTCGGCTCCTATGCTTATAAATTTTAAAGGAAACATAGAGCAAAATTCAACCAATTCTCTAGGGTCTAGAGGAATACAAAAAATACCATAACGGTTTAACTGGTATGCACATGTTTTCTATTATGGATTTCGCTAATCCAAATAAAAATTTTATTGTTAGAAATTAACAAGATACCAATCCCATAGTAAAATCAAAAATTAATAATTTCCCATTAATATCGTTATTAAAATATCGTCATAAAATAATTATGATTTCCATTGGTAATAATCTCCATTCAAACGCAATACTACTTTCTCCTCTCAAACACGAATTCAGAAAGATCTCATCACAAAGATCATCATTTTTCAATTGTGCTCTCGAGTCAAGTCTTAAAATTAGATACGCGAGAAAATAGACGAAGGAAGAGCAATTTACTTTCACTTTGATGGCATAGAAAAAATCGAAATGTGAAATGTTACTTGTTACTCGACATCGTTAACACTAAAAAGTGATCGTAAAATCTCTTTCCCCCATCAATTTTTTTTAATAAAAAATAATTACCGTGTCAATCCCAACTAAGAACATATCCAACGCTAAAATACAAGCCGTTTTGGTGTTATTATCCATTTTTAGAACTCGTTGTAAAACCGATGGTTCTTGGTTTTGTTTTGATGTATTTTCTAATGATTTGTTGATGTATTTTAAACAAATTCTAAAATGAAATTTGTTTAAAAATGAAATTTAATTTTGTTAAAGATTTACTTTCTTATTGTTTCTAAAGCTTCGATGTAGCGTTTAAAAGTTGGGTAATGCATCGGGTTTTTCATAAACGTCCAAAATGGGGTTTTTAATTCTAAAATTGGGACGTTTACGAAAAATTCGTTAACGGCGTCGATTAAGATTTGGGTGTCTTCGGGACAATTTTCTTGAAGACATCCTAATTGGACGTCTAATGCAACACTTGCAATCGCTAAAAATATTTTTTTTATTAATATAAATAAATTAATTTAGTTAATAATTATTTACATTCCAAGGACCATTTATGAACTTCGTTTAAAAAATTATCAGGTACTTCTTGGTTTAGATCTTTAATTTTTTCGATTCTAAAATATTTTTTTATTAATTTTTATTAATTTTTTAATTTATTAATTATTTTTTTACCTTTCAACGAATTCTTGGGCCGCTTTTTCGATTTGTTTCATATACATTTTAGCAATTCTCGGTTGTAACAAGATTTTATTAACTTTCGAACGAAATATTTGCCAATTTTCACCATGTCTAAAATAATAAATTTGAAATCAACTTTCTAATAAAAACCACGAAATAATTCTATTATAATTATAATTATAAATTAAATTAAAAAAAAAATATTTAATTATTAAGTGAAACTTACACTGCAATAACTCCAGCTTCTTCCCCAAAAAAATCCTTCCTATACACATGTTTATAATAATTTAATGACGGCATCGATGGTCTTAAAGGCATCGAATCTTCTTGCCGAAAAACATTTTCAATTTCATCCGGATTAAAAACAAATAACATATCGGGTTTTCCTAATAACCCATCGACTTTAACGATGTCGCCATATTCTTCGTAAAGAGCTTTAGATACTTTATCTAAATGTTCAACTTTATATTGACCTATTAATTAGAGAAAGAAAATCCAATTTTTGCAAATATTTAATTATAATCTTCTTAATGAATAATTACAAAATAATTTAAAAGTGGTAATTAAAAAGAAAATCCATTTAATTGGACTTACCACAGAATTAATTTAACATTAAAAAAATACTACATCTTAATTTTGTGTTAAAGCAAATTAATTATTTGTTTTGAATGTGTTAATAATGATCGCGATTTGAATATGTAATTAGGCGGTAAATGTGTTTAATGCTAATGGAGAGTTTCATTTGATGTTTAAAACGGTTTGGGTGCGTTGGAGAAAGTGCTTTACTAGATCGGAACTTTTTTTTTGTTATTCAGTACGCTCTACCTTCGGGTCAATTACACCAGCTGATTTATTCTAATAATCATTTAGCTTTCACTGTTTTTTAACGTTTTACTTTTTTTTATTAAGTTAAAAATGCAAAACTTTTTATGCAGGAAATTGTTACGTGTACATGGTAAAAAGTGATGGTACAATTAACAAAATTTGGAGTAATTATGATTTGATAAAA
The DNA here is from genome assembly GCA_036711965.1 of Onthophagus sagittarius. Classification (NCBI taxonomy): domain Eukaryota; kingdom Metazoa; phylum Arthropoda; class Insecta; order Coleoptera; family Scarabaeidae; genus Onthophagus; species Onthophagus sagittarius. The sequence goes on from JASERS010000005.1 coordinate 51,184,991, forward strand.
ACTTACTAGATTAAGTACTTAGTCATGATCATCACAAATATAATATAGTAATTAGGTTCAAAATATAAAAGATATTATAAATATTATATTCACATAAAGAATATTAAGGCGTTCGTCATCAATTTTATATGTACCTCAGATCGAGTCTTGCTTTTAGAAATGCAGACTTACACTTAAATAAAGACTGAAAAGCTGCGATGTTGTGTAATTCTGCATTGAGCGTATTTTATACTCATTATACTCAGAAATTCTTTTTGACGGACATAGTAAGAATTACTCTTGTAGATGCTATAGTATGGAAATGAGCGAGATTACGTAATGTGAAGGAAAAAACAGAGGCATCAGTGGAAAAGGGTTTACAGAATTGATAGATAAAGTTATCAATAATCTTGTTACGTATGGTAGATTGGATATATACAAAAATACGAGTTCATCATGAAGAATGAACAAACCAAAGTCTGTCTTAATTAATTATTGTTTGTTCCAAAATGATCCACATCATTAAAGTTAATTTTCATTATGCAAAGCATGACGTGTACAGTATAGCAGCAGAAATACAACATTATTTAGCCCAAAATATTTTGTCGTAATTTCCACAAAGCCATAATCATAATAACATACACATAAATAACTTCCATATAAGTGATGAAAAAAACTATCATGGTTAACCAGATATGTTGCAAGCTCCTGGAAAAGAATTCAATCACAAATAGCCCATTGGTTCTAAATGGTAAATGTTAAGTCCCAAGATAACCAAATAATAATAATAATTTATTGTTTCCCGAAGGGTTACTATTTTACAAAACTATTACAATAATATTCTAATCATTATAATAACCGTTCTGTTCACTCTCTGCAATTCTACTCCTCCTCGCTTCCATAATCTCCCATATCCATCTTCTTCCCTCTGCTCTCTCTCCCAATACTCGCCTCCAATCCAAATTCCTCAATCCCTTAATTCATTACACTCCACCAGGAGATGCTGTACATACTTCCACCCTTCCCCACACAACTTACACCCCCTTTCTGCATCCTCCACCCAATATCTGTTAGCCCTCTTCTCATTCCCACCCTGAACCTGACACCAATCTTCTTCCCCTCGTTATCTCTCTTCCACATCATGTACTTTGGTAACCCCTCCGATATCACCTCGTAATAATTCAAATTATACCTACCATCCCTTATCGCCATCTTTCTCTCTTGTATATCCATATCCCTATCCGTGCTCTTTCCACATTTAATCCCGTCTCTTCTCTTTCTAATCACCCCTTTCGTTGAGTATCCCACCCTTCTACAGTACTCTTCCCATTCTTGCTGCCCATTACGCCCATAGTCTGCTTCAATCAGCAGCACTCCCCCAAGATCTTACAATGTCCTCTACCATCCACCCTTTCTTCAAAATACACCGCTTAACTTGTTTTGGTTCATTTCTTCCCTCACTATATATCCCGTTGTTTTCCTAACTAATCCTAATATCCATCCCCAATGTCTGGTCTGCACATCCTCTAAGAACCCTTGCTCTTTCCATCTTCATATCTCCACCCCATACATAACTACGCTTCCTACTAAACTCTCAAAGATTAAATTTCTTCCTGTCCCATAATCCTATTTGCCGTCATTTCCAACATCCTAATATGTTCTCTCTCCTTTTTGTTCTCCTTATATATATGTACCCCAAGTATGTGTGCTCCCTCACTTTCTCGATTATTTTGTCCAACCATCTTCAATTTTTCTTCGACCCCCTTAGAGAACTTCATCATTTTCATCTTATCCACGTTCACTCCCAAATCCTTCCTGCCAAAATACCCTTCAAGCGACCGTATCATTGCCCTCATTTCGCCCACGACCCTCGTAATCACCTCCAAGTCATCAGCGTATGCCTGCACCTTCTTCCTTTCGTCCACCACCCCTCCCCAACTGCCCGCCTGCCAATTTGTGTTCTATGTGCGCAGTATACAAAACAAAACGGATGGGACTAAGCTAACATTCCTGCCCTAAATCCCTCGTCGTCCAAAACCGCAAAACTAGCACGTTTATCATTCTTCCCGATACATCTCTTCTTGCCATTTCTTTCCGTAACTTCTGTCTGTTTATCTTGTCAAATGCCGCCTTTAAATCGATAAAAGGGGCATAAAAATCCAGCTCACTATACGCCTAGTGAGCCCTATACTATCGCCCTCTTTCCTTTCTAAACCCTGACTAACCTTTCTTTGTCTCATCTATATCTTGTAGGACGTGTTCAATAAGCTGATACCTCTATAGCTCTCCATTGTGTCTTTTCTTTCCTTTTCGGACAAGGGACTTATTATTTCCGTTCTTCGGAAACCCCTCTTCCTTCCATATCCTATTCAACGCTATCCACAAACTCTCCTTCACTGACTCCAACCAAACCTCGTTCTAGATCCCATCTTCTCCGGATGCCTTTCCCTTTTCTAATCCCACCAATCTATCCTCTGTTGCCAGTCCTGCAATATTTTCTTGTAATGTTCTACCCCTCTTTCTGACTAAATTGATCTCCCGTGAATTCTTTTCTGTTATAAACATACAGTTGTCTTCGTCCCTCCTTCCTCTGCCTCCAACGGTTGGTAATCGGAATCTATGGACGCTTACACCCTAAATCCTTCCACCCACTCCCACATCTCTAGATCCACCACCATATAATCAATTACTGATGGCCCCATTGCCCTTATATAAGTGTACTCACCTTCTTCAGCTTCCTCCATATTCCCATTCAGAATTTCCCACTCCCTTCTCATTTTTACATTCCGCTTGCACGTGCCTGAAATGATAACATTTGTAATATCGTGTTATACTTCGAAAGTCTTCCACCCCCCACGATCTTAACCCTAATAAAGAGTTTTCTCCTTCTCAACAACCCCTTTCTGATCCCTGCCTGGATGGAGGTGACATCACATAGTTCACTGCACTCCCCTCTAGCTTTCCCAGCTTAACCTTCATCCTCGCTCCCTAAGAGACTCCTCATACCCCATTCCCAATCCCATGTCTTCCAAGTTCTTCTCCCAGATCAGTTTCATCATCTTCTCTTCCATTTCCCTCGATACATCAAAAATCACTATTCTTGGGTCTACCCTCTTCGCCTCCCTTGTAAGCCATCCGCTCCTTGTCTCTATCTCTTTCCCTACCATATCCGCATAGTGCTTGGATCCCCCAACTATCACCTTACATAGTTTTTCATCCATATCGATTTCAGTTTCATCATCTTCTCTTCCATTTCCCTCTATACATCAAAAATCACTATTCTTGGGTCTACCCTCTTCGCCTCCCTTGTAAGCCATCCGCTCCTTGTCTCTATCTCTTTCCCTACCATATCCGCATAGTGCTTGGATCCCCTCACTATCACCTTACATAGTTTTTCATCCATATCCATTTCAGTTTCATCATCTTCTCTCCATTTCCCTCTATACATAAAAAATCACTATTCTTGGGTCTACCCTCTTCGCCTCCCTTGTAAGCCATCCCCTCCTTGTCTCTATCTCTTTCCCTACCATATCCGCATAGTGCTTGAATCCCCTCACTATCACCTTACATAGTTTTTCATCCATATCGATTTCAGTTTTATCATCTTCTCTTCCATTTCCCTCTATACGTCAAAAATCACTATTCTTGGGTCTACCCTCTTCGCCTCCCTTGTAAGCCATCCGCTCCTTGTCTCTATCTCTTTCCCTACCATATCCGCATAGTGCTTGAATCCCCCCACTATCACCTTACATAGTTTTTCATCCATATCGATTTCAGTTTTATCATCTTCTCTTCCATTTCCCTCTATACATCAAAAATCACTATTCTTGGGTCTACCCTCTTCGCCTCCCTTGTAAGCCATCCGCTCCTTGTCTCTATCTCTTTCCCTACCATATCCGCATAGTGCTTGAATCCCCCCACTATCACCTTACATAGTTTTTCATCCATATCGATTTCAGTTTTATCATCTTCTCTTCCATTTCCCTCTATACATCAAAAATCACTATTCTTGGGTCTACCCTCTTCGCCTCCCTTGTAAGCCATCCGCTCCTTGTCTCTATCTCTTTCCCTACCATATCCGCATAGTGCTTGAATCCCCCCACTATCACCTTACATAGTTTTTCATCCATATCGATTTCAGTTTCATCATCTTCTCTTCCATTTCCCTCTATACATCAACAATCACTATTCTTGGGTCTACCCTCTTCGCCTCCCTTCTAAGCCATCCGCTCCTTGTCTCTATCTCTTTCCCTACCATATCCGCATAGTGCTTGGATCCCCCCACTATCACCTTACATAGTTCTTCATCCATATCGATTTCACCTTCAAATCTTCTTCCTTCCATTTCAGACTTTCCAACACTTCCGCCTTAAGATCTCTTCCTCCTACGTCTCCTTTTCCTTCTCACTTCTTGACTTCAATAACCACGATTTTTCCCTTCACTCCCTTTCTATCTTTCCCAGCCACCCCCGTATAAGTCCTATTCAGTGATTTATCTATTAGTGTATCATCATACTGATGACTACCTTTTTCTCCAGTTCCCTAATCTTTGTCTCTTGCACCCTGTATCCGCATCATACGCATCCGACTTACTACAAAATATTTTTTACTAGCTGCTCGCCTTTCCCCACCACGCCACAAGCAGTAGTTCGCATACAACTCGGACTGTTGTAAAATGATAGTAGCTAGATAGCTAGAAATCACATCATGCATCGCCATCAGGGAACGAATTGTTTCAAGTATCTTCAGAAACTTTCAACGAGGATTGTGATACTAGTGGCAATAGCAAAAGAACCGTTCAAACAGAACTAATAGAGTCATCAAAAAACCAAGATCAAATATGAAATTGTCAAAATATTACCAGTCACTGGTGGTTAAGCGAAATGGATCACTAAAGAATTTCCTTCCACAATAGCTTATGTAGGAATCAATAAAACCAAGAGACTTTAAAATTTTTCAAAACGTCTTAGGAGTAGATTTAGTCAGCTTCTGATAAAAGATAGTATCTTTGCATTTTAATATCTATGATTACATCAATTGCATCGTACACGATACCTATCATTGAATATTCGATTAATTGCGTTTAAGAACCATTTCAGCTCTGCTTCTTTTACACATAAGGTCTGTAATCTCATCATTTCGCCCCCTGGCATCATTTAATCCATATTTCATATTTTATATAAAAGCTACGTATAAGTTATTATTAATAATGAAGAACACATAACTCAATCATATCTCTAAATGAAAAAAGTCTACATACAGTATAAACTTCATATCATTAATAATCAAAACGAGCAAAAATTCCTTTTTCAGCCAGAAGTACGTCGATCAACTAAATTAGCTGTAATTTCTGGTGAAATACTCCGCTATTCATGTAATAGTGCAATTTTCAAGTCATTCATCGTAGCTTTCAAGTCTTTCTTATTTATAAATAAAAAGCTATTATTTTTGCACTATCAATGGTTTATTATTTTATTTACACTACCGGTTTCGATGTATAAACAACATCATCTTCGGGTGTTCGTCATTAATTGAATATATGCACATTATTAAATAGGGTGTAATTATTCAATAATGTGAAAGACATCCTATTTGTTTAAAAAATTCTACGTACACTTCAGAACAATTCAATAAAAACTGCCTAAATTGTTCTGAAGTGTACGTAGAATTTTGTAAATTTTGTAAACAAATAGGATGTCTTTCACATTATTGAATAATTACACCTTCTTTAATAATATGCATATATTCAATTAATGACGAAAAGCCGAAGATGATGTTGTTTATACATCGAAACCGGTAGTGTAAATAAAATAATAAACCATTGATAGTGCAAAAATAATAGCTTTTTATTTATAATAACAATGGTTAAAGCAATCACACATGGAATAATATCTTGTTTATCTTTTTGTTTTTCTTTTTCCATACTGTTGTTGTGTCATCATCACTGAAAATATTACATTCACTTTCATCTGAAAACACATATTCTAAAAGATGGAATGACTTTTTCCTAAAACTATACTGTTATGAATTTATAGTTTAAAATTTTTAAAATATAAATGCAAATTAATTTATACACAGTTTAAAAATTGACCAACTTATTTCTTACATGGTGTCACTTCACGTTGTCGGTCACTTCTTGGTGTTTTCGATTAATGACTTTTGCTAACCATTTTTACGATTTCACTTAATGACCAAAGATTGGCCACTTAAAATACGTTATTTAAACGACTGTTGGTGTATTAACCTACTAATGAACAAAATAACTTACGTACTTAAGTTTTTTAAAAGATTTCTAATTTGTTAAATAAACTTTTAGTTTTAATTTATGTTTGTAGATAGTGATACGGAATTCTTTTCTTAGATTTGAGACGGTAATTGCAAAATACTATTCTTAATGCTAATTTTAAGAAATATATATTTTTAAAGTTAATTTCAAATTTTTATTTCTGGTTTCGACATTAAAAAAATTTAAGTTGATCCTCTTAATATAATTATTGATTTTTGGTTTATAGTTTTAGATCTTTTTGAAATTGCGAAACTCATTTGGAATTGAGTTCAATTTTTAATAAGTATCTTTAATATTAACTTAAAAAATCCAAACAATATAGATTTGTCATACCATTAACACTTTGATATGAAGACGAAATCAGTGCCAAAACTGTTTTAATACTTAATATAACTAGTTTCAGTTAATACCATTATTAGAAGCAAACCTTTTGTAACTTTCGAAATACTTATATATAAAATGATTTTGACCTATTGACATTACGCAAATCTGTAAAGACTTAATGTCTAATAATTTTCCATAATTACAAAAGCATTTAAGAATTGAACAATCATCACGCAATCTTCCGATAAATAACTATCATTACGATATAAATACAATTATAAAAAATATACTATTATATAAAAAATATTTCCGGTTTTGCACGCGAGCTCTTCAATTAAAGCAGATAACAAATTTACACTTCTTTTTTTTCTTTAGTAACTATGTACACTTTTACTTTCTCTTCGAACCGTAACAAATTTATAACAACAAAAACCAATTTAGTTTGATACGGTGTAAACGTTAAATAACATAAATTAATACGTATATGGAATCGCTATCATTCGTGTTGTCTTAAAGTGTTTAAGTTAAGTGTTGAATTTTCGGTTATAACACCTGGGATTAAAAATTATGCTAAAATGTTATTAACTCCTACAGCAAGTTCATCTTTGTTCTTACAAAAAGTTTTGCCATACTTCAACCATGCTCTTAATATTTCACGTGCAACTTTCAGATTCGTCAAAATCACTATCACTGCTTGAATCATTAGCTTTATAGTCACTTTGTAGTAGCCTTGGATGTCTTTCTTTGATTTTCGATGATTTTCAGTTAATACAGCAGAATCAATAGACGCATAATTTTCTAGGTATATGTCTAGGCATATTCTTTAAACTTGAAAAAAGCTGGGCCAGCGGAATTTCATCCATTTCCTTAAAATAGCTTCTTTAAAGAGTTAAAGATTAGAGAGTTAAAGTTAAAGATTTTCCAAGAATTTGGCTTTTGCTGATTTAACATTTTAGAATGGTTGTTGGAAAATTTTGCACCTTCGAAACAACTCAGTTGTTTGTAATTGTTAAAAATCTTTTGATTAAGAATTTTCTGCAAAAACTATTAATGATCGCAACTATTAATGAATGTAAGTTTGTGATGGGACGTGGCATTCCACGTCCCACAACATCATCTCTATTGTCATCCAGACTATTTTAATACACATACATTTTTTAAGGATCTTTGTTGATGTGTGATCCTTTAAAGTAACGATGGGTCCTACTTTTCCTAATGATCCTCCTTGAAATATGATATTTCTCAGTTTTTATTGTTATTGGAAAATCTGAAATTTTTCGTGGAGCAAAGGTAGTAATCAGACAAATAATCCGTCTGTTCACTACAAATTATAGTTCTAGAAAATGGCATACAGCATACTGTGCTACAAATTTAGGTTAAATTCAAAACTTGATATTTTAAAAAGGAATTGAGATATACACGCATGGATTTCTTCTTGGAAAAGTGTATACTTTTCTTTATAAATCCTAAAATAATTAATCAAAATATCTCAACAATTCGAGTTTTTACGATTTTTCAAAAAAGATTCAGGAACTTTTTAATTTTATAAAGTGCCACAAATTTAGGATGAGTTAAAACTTGATATCTCAAAAACGAATTGAGATACTCAAGGGTAGGTTTGATCTCGAAAAAGTATGGACATTCCTTTACAAATCACAAACTACTTCATCAACATATCTTAAGAATTCGATTATTTACGATTTTTCAAAAATGATTAAGGAAATTTAAATTTTTATGAAATACTACAAATTTAGATTGAATTCAAAACTTGATATCTCAAAAACAAATTGAGATACTCATGGATGGATTTGTTTTCGGAAAAGTGTAGACGTTCCTTTATAAATCATAAAAAAATCATCAAAATATCTTAAGAATTCGATTTCTTACGATTTTTCAAAGAAGATTAAGGAAATTTTTAATTTTATGAAATGCTACAAATTTAAATTGAATTCAAAACTTGATATCTCAAAAGCAAATTGAGATACTCACGAATGGACTTATGTTTGGAAAAGTGCAACCTTTTTCAAAGAAGTTTCAGGAAATTTTTAATTTTATAAAGTGCTCCGAATTTAGGATGAGTTCAAAACTTGATATCTCAAAAACGAATTGAGATACTCAAGTACGGGTTTAATCTCGGAAAAGTTTGTACTTTCCTTTATAAATCACAAAATACTTCATTAACATATCTCAAGAATCCGATTTTTTAAAAATGATTCAGGAAATTTATAAGTTTATGTAATGCAAAAAGTTTAGATTGAATTCAAAACTTGATATCTCAAAATGAAATTGAGATACTCAAGTATGGATTTATTTTCGATAAACTGCATATTTTTCTTTATAAATCCCAAATAAAATTCCTCAAGATATCTTAAGAATTCGGTTTTTACGATTTTTCAAAAAAAATCAAGAAATTTTTAATTTTATAAAGTGCCACAAATTTAGGGTGAGTCAAAACTTGATATCTCAAAAACGAATTGAGATACTCAAGTAGGGGTTTGATTTTAGAAAAGGGCATACTTTCCTTTATAAATCACAAAATACTTCATCAACATATCTTAAGATTTTGATTTTTTACGATTTTTCAAAAATGATTCAGGAAATTTTTTTATTTTATGGAATACTACAAATATAGAATGAATTCAAAACTTGATATCTCAAAAGCAGATTGAGATACTCACGAATGGACTTATGTTTGGAAAAGTGCAACCTTTTGTTTATAAATCGCAAAAAAATCATCAAAATATCTTTAGAATTCGATTTTTTACGATTTTTCAAAGAAGATTCAGGAAATTTTTAATTTTATAACTTGCTCCGAATTTAGGATGAGTTCAAAACTTGATATCTCAAAAACGAATTGAGATACTCAAGTACGGGTTTAATCTCGGAAAAGTTTGTACTTTCTTTTATAAATCACAAAATACTTCATCAACATATCTTAAGATTTCGATTTTTTACGATTTTTCAAATATGATTCAGGAAATTTTAATTTTTATGAAATACTACAAATTTAGATTAAATTAAAAACTTGATATCTCAAGAACGAATTGAGATACTCACACATGGATTTGTTCTCGAAAAAGTACATACTTTTCTTTATAAGTCACAAAAAAAAGTTCGTCAAAATATCTTAAGAATTCGATTTTTTACGATTTTTCAAAAAAGATTTAGGAAATTTTTAATTTTTTAAAGTGCCACAAATTTAGAATGAATCAAAACTTGATATCTCAAAAACGAATTGAGATACTCAAGTATGGATTTGATCTCGGAAAAGTTTGTACTTTCTTTTATAAATCACAAAATACTTCATCAAGATATCTTAAGAATTCGATTTTTTACAATTTTTCAAAAATGATTAAGGAAATTTTAATTTTATGAAATGCTACAAATTTAGATTGAATTCAAAACTTGATATCTCAAAAGCAAATTGAGATACTCACAAATGGATTTATTCTCGGAAAAGTGTATGCTTTTCTTTATAAATCGCAAAAAAACTATCAAGATATCTTAAAAATTCGATTTTTTACGATTTTTCAAATAAGATACAGCAAATTTTTAGTGCTACAAATTTACGATGAGTTCAAAACTTAATATCTCAAAAACGAATTGAGATACACATGGACGGATTTGTTCTCGGAAAAGTGTATACTTTTCTTTATAAATCGCAAAAAAACTATCAAGATATCTTAAAAATTCGATTTTTTACGATTTTTCAAATAAGATACAGCAAATTTTTAGTGCCACAAATTTACGATGAGTTCAAAACTTAATATCTCAAAAACGAATTGAGATACACACGGACGGATTTGTTCTCGGAAAAGTGTATACTTTTCTTTATAAATCGTAAAAAAACTATCAAGATATCTTAAAAATTCGACTTTTTACGATTTTTCAAAAAAGATACAGCAAATTTTTAGTGCCACAGATTTACGATGAGTTCAAAACTTAATATCTCAAAAACGAATTGAGATACGCACGGACGGATTTGTTCCCGGAAAAGTGTATACTTTTCTTTATAAATCCCAAAATAATTAATCAAAGTATCTTAAGAATTGGATTTTTTACGATTTTTCAAAAAAGATTCAAGAAATTTTTAATTTTATAAAGTGCCACAAATTTAGGTTGAGTTGTAATTTCCTTTATAAATCACAAAATGCTTTATCAACATATCTTAAGAATTCGATTTTTTACTCTTCAGTAACAATTAAATCCCTTACTACAGCAAAATGAACAGGCAAGGAGCAAACATTTAAATGTCCTATCATCATAGTACTCAACAGCAGAGTAAGGCTGCATTTATTAAAAACCTTTAGGAAACTAAAGAATGACAAAAAAGTAAATTACGCCAATTAACCAGTAATTAAATACAACAACTACGATTTTTATAACATTCTCTTGATCCTTTAAAAGGAGTCTATTGGCTATCATACTATTATTACGTAATGTAATGTATTATCTAATTATCACAAAAAAAGACATACTTTAAATAGAGCAAGAGATTTTAGATGAAAAGAAAGGCGATAGAAATTTGTCGACATAGGAACATTATGTATAGAGATTGAGAATTTCTCCGTACATAAATAGTCCCCATTAATTCGAAGATAAAGCCTTCTCTCTGATTTGAGAAAATAACACTTAATTGACAATTAATCTCAGTAATTAGTCTTAATTAACTATTTTTAGCAAAAATATTTAATAATTATGGTGTCATAATTTTTAATCTATTAGCTTAATATAATAAAATATTTTAAAACTACGAAATACTTTTTATTTAAATTGAAAACATTTTATTCTACAACATTTCTTGAAATATTTTCTTAAGCTAAAGGTGAAATCGTGACTCACGTGCAAGAAAGATAAAAATATTTTATATTACTTGACATAACACATATTTACATCCTTTGTCTTTAAATTTATACAAATAAATGATTAAAAGTTTACTTAAACACAAATTTAACCAAAAAAAAAAAATAATACTGACCAATATAAGGAATAAATCTCCAAGAATTCCCAATAAGAGGCAAACCTTTCGGTCCGGGAATATCTTTAAAAGACCCAACACCTTTCCATAAATCCTCGCGAGTACCAAAGATATAATCTAAACTCACTGTAGAAGACTTATTTCTAACAATTAACTTATAAAAATCGTTTATTAATTTCATTTTTTATGATTAAAAAATTTTGCAAAAAATTAGATCTATTCTTAAACTATTTAGATTTAAAGTAGTTGAATGTAATGTACACAGTTGAATTGGCATAAAGCGTAAGCTCTCCCACTTGTAAACCATTTCCATCCCCTTCCACTTTTAAATCCGCGTTTTAAATTCGAAAAAGTTAAAGAGGTAGGGTAGGAAAAGGAAAAGTGCTCGGTAAAGTAATCGTTATATAATAAACAAAGAAATGTAATGGGAAATTTCTTTCTAATTTTGCAAAAAAACATTTTTTAATTAGCGTTATTAACTGATGAAACGATAACAATGCAATGATGAATTAATATTTTTGATTAATTAGAAAGGTGAGGCGATCTAACATTTTTCCTGATAAATCGGTATCGGTATCTTGAAGTAATTGGGTTGCAAAAAATAAAGCGAAAGTTATAGATTATACGTCATATAAATTGTTTTTATTCGTAATAAGTATTATTAAAGACTTTCTATAAAAAAAAGTAATAAAATTAGTTAATTTATTCACTTCCTTTTTATGTAAATGAAACGTTTAAACAGAAATGCTTTAGAACATTGTTATAATGCACATTCTTATGTAAATATTGTCTTATGGTATTTAATTATCCAATTGACACGAAATAAGTACATACTAATGAGTAAATTTGCATAAAGTGTGTATAGAAATTGTTTATGTTGGAATGATTATGCATATAAAATAGATTTAATTAGAGTAGGAAAATGTAAAATAAAATTATTTAATTTTAATTAATAAAAGTCATGTTCTTTAATAATTTATCTCACTCAATGGCATAAATGGATTATAGATCGAAAGAAATTTCGAAACTTCTAATGAAGTTATGGGAGACAGCCTATATGCTGGTAAAATGCATACAAATATTGACTCTATGCGTTTCAATTACTTCTTGAGCAACTGCATTTCATGTTTGCGTCACCATTGGAGTGGAGTCCAATAAATAAATCATACATATTTTTCCCCATCGCCCGACTCTTTAAATCAATTTTCTCAATATATTTTTATGATAGTGACCAAAAAAGTGAATAAAACTAAGATTTTTAACACTTTTTCTTCAAACGGTATAATAGAAAGAAATGTACTTACGTCTACTCATCAAATAAAACGTTGAAAAAATCGAAAAATAGTACAAATAATGAAGCTATTGTGTGTCATCTTGCATATTCCGAAGGTAGGAGCGAAATAGATTATGTTCGTGAGTCTACAAGGCCAGAGATGGAAGTTCTGATATAATTTTTTTTGATAAAGTCAACGGCGGTTTCCAAGTTCTCCACCAAAATTACAACATTAATCTCAGGTGGGAAATATGAAAATATATGGTTAATCACAATTAAAATATTGATAAATGGCTAAAACGCAACTTAAATACAAGATATATTATAGAAAGACACATAGTGGCTCAAAATATGGCTCAACACAAGAAATTAAGTGCAAAGTCTAGAGACATACATACGTTAAACTGGTATATTATGGAAAGAACTACACTAGTGCCAGTTTTTGAAAATACGTATAGGTGTTGGGTGCTAAAAAGAGAGAATTGGGGAAATACTCAACCGACGAATGATAGCTTGTGCACTCAAAGCACCCACGTGTTCGGCGTCCATGATTTGTTTGGAATGGAAATGTCGTCTGCTGGCACTGTTCAGAGTTTTACAAGCTCTCTCTTACAAACACGAAGATATTTGTAAGAGTATTTGATATTTTGGAAGCAAAATATCAATCAGTTTCTTGCCTCTTGCAAGTAAAATTATAAAAATAAAAATATCTTCAGCCAACAATCTTTAGTCTTTAATTAACAGTTCTTTTACTATACGTCAAGATTTTACATTTTATATATACAAATTCTAACATAATTGAAACACTATTTGCATCCTCTTCATCCATTTCCAAACCCTCGACTCAAAACCCCTATTCTTCAGCGCCACCACTACCTATTTGTCTCCTCACTGCCACAACCCATAAGAGATACATTGTTTCTCCTCTCCCCCATACCCAAGATCCATCCATGGTCCATCTCCTCCACTCTCAACTCACTTTAACATATGTTCCAACTTTTCCCATTCCTCCCTGCACAGCCTACCTCACTTCTCCACATTGGCCATCCAATATCCATGAGCTCTCTCCTCGTTTCCACAACCGAACCTAGCCACCAGCTTCTTCCCTTCCTCATCTCCTTCCAATAACAAATATTTAGGCAGCCCGTCCGTAATTATATCCCTGTATCCTTCGTTATACCTTCCATCTTTTATTTGTGTCCTTCTTTCCTGTCTCTGCACATCTCGATCCCATTTATACCATTTATCTCAGTTCTCTAATAGCCCACGCTTCTGTAATAGTTGTCCTTCCTTCTATTCTTTCTTCATATTTCTTCATACCTCCACCCCATACATCATCATACTGCTAACTAGACCGACAAACATAATCTTCCTCGCGCCACATTCTTTCCAAAAACTCTCTCCATCCAACCCCATACTTATCCCATCACTTTATTCACCTTTTTTGTCATTTTTTTTTCAATGTAAATGAAATATTGACGACGAAATAAAATATTTATTGTGATATCAGTGTATAAGTGCTATACAAAAATCTATTTCGAAATTATAAGGTTCGTCCTCAGGCACGACGTCAAGTCCTAAAACATCAGTGAAGTTTTTGAGTATTTCATGGAAGTTAGGTGATCAAAACAATCTATCTTCAATAACACACCCAAAAACAAAACAAAAAGTGAAAATTTAAAAAAAAGGATAACGCTTCAAAACTGTTATTGTTAATATTTTCATCGTAAAATCTTATAAAATATGGCAGTTGAAATTGGCAACGGTATGTACGGTTAGTTTTTTGCCATTGTTTTCACATGCGACCCCTCCCTATTATCCTCCCTAAATACATACTCCAAGTATACTCCCGAACCTCCTCTATCTCTTTTCCCTCCCATCTCCAGTAGTCCTTTTCTATACCCTTACAAAACTTCATCATCTTTGTCTTCCCTACATTCACTTCCAATCCCTTCCCCTAAAATATATTTCCAAGGTCTTTTGCAAAGAGTTTGAGGAGATGATTGAAAGAGATGATTCTCCTTCATCTCCATCGCCTTTCTCACCATGACTACGATGTTACTCGCATACGCTAACATATGCATCTTTATACATACCAGTAGTAACCCTTCAATCTGCCCCTTCCCGAATCTGTTCCCAAACCGGCCGTATACAAAGCAAATGGATTTACCTCACTTTTATCCTAGCCATAGTCTCCGTGTATATTTCGTTCACTCTCGCTAATAGGTGTTCTGTGATCGCCTTCAGATCTATAAACAGGTAAGATAATTTCCCTCCCTTCTTATGCAGTTCCCTATCTGGCAGATGCTTCAATACATACGCGTTATCGATTAGTTCCCTTCCCTTCTGAAAGTTAGCCTGCCCATACTGCAGAATACTGGGTAAACCCCTTCTCTCACCCCCTCTCTACGCTAGTCATTCTCTCCAATAATTTCACCCTTACCACCCTTGATGCTTCCAACAAGTCTCGTTATGGACATAACATGTCCCGTTATGAATCCCATTTTAAGCTGACGCCTTTCCCTTCTTTAATCCCATAAGCACATCTTCACCTGGTGCCTTTTCCGTCTTTAATCCCATAAGCGCATCTTCCATGAACTTCTTTCTCGCTTTCATCTTCGCCTTCTTGCACTCGCCATTATACCAATTGTTCCTCCCTACGTACACACTCTCTTTTCAGTGTTCCCTCCCGGAGTACCTGTATAAGCTCTTCCAACCCCTTGTTCTCTTGTACCCTCTGTTGCCAAGAGTCGAGGTTTCTCCTACAGAATGCTACTCCTTCTTCCGACCAGTTTGTCATGATGAACTTTAAACCTTTCCACCCTCTCCCACATTTTCTGATTTTTCAATACATAATCCTAATCGCGGATGTCCCTCTCGCCCAATGTAAGTATACTCCCCTTCCTCTCCTTCCTCTTTATTTCCATTTAGTATTTCCCATCCCTTCCCCTCAACCCATCTTAGCATTTATGTTCCCTCTCCATTCCGCATAGTATCCTTCGATCGCCATCGTTTTTCCTCTCCCCATATCTCCACCCTTCCCCCTCCTCGTCCAATCTAGCATTGAAGTCTTCTCTCATTATTATGTATCCCGCCATTCCTTCATGGTCCCGTTCACTTCTAACAATTCCAGTTATAATTCCCTCGCTGGCTCTATTCTTCTTACGTCTTCTTTACGCGAATACACAATCTCAGTTATATCCTATCTTACCAAACATTCGTTCATCCACCCAAGTCTCCACCAAGCCAATTACTTCAAATTTCTTGACGTATTTCCAGAATTGTTATTATTTTCCCATCCGCTACCTCCCCCATGCCCTTTGCCGGCTAGACTCCTTCTCTTTAGTTTTTACAGGAACACTACTCGGTTCCTCCTCTATTTCCCCATCATAATCTATCGGCTTTTCAGGTTTTTCTCCCAGATCTGTACCATTACCTACTCCTCTTGCATCTCTCTAGGTACTCCAAATATAATTATCATCGGGTCCACTCGTGTCAGTTCCCTTATGGACCATCCTACCTTCTTCCCTATCACCTTCTTTATTAAATCCGCATCCTGTTTTGGATCTCCTTCTACTGCTACCTTATTTCCCTTCGTGCGCCATACTGAATTCAGCCTGAACTCCCCTTCCTTCTCTTTCATCTTAAATAACAACAACCCTTTGCATTGCCCCCTTTCTATCCTTCCATATCACCCTGCATGGCTCCTACTCAAATTTTCCTTATCCACTTGAGTTTCCTTCAGAGTAATCAAGCTTTTCATCTCTTGATTTTCATTTTCTCTTCCCCGTTTCTATATCTTACCCTCTCTTCCATCTTCCTATATCTGCTTTCCAACTTTATCACTACCTCTTCCACCTTTGCAAATATCCCCAACACCCACTGTTCCTCTTTAAGATTTTCTTCTAATATCTTTTCAATCCCCAACGAAACGGAACCCGTTCTAAAAGTATTTAATATATATTAAATAAATATTTTCGAAGCAAACTCAAATGATTTAATAATAGCATCTTGATTTTGGGTTGAAAGAGGAAGAATCAACCTTCAATTTGGTATGCAAAAAAAAATCAAAAATACGACCTCCATGATCTTTCAAATTTTATCATTTTTTCGCTATTTTACTAAAACAAATCATCGTTCAACATTTCTTAGATGGAACAGATTTCAAATTGAAACAACGAGTAATACACCATATCAAAGTGGAAAGTTCAGCCTTCAATTCATTTCTTCATTTCTAAAAATATGATCTCCATGATCTTTAAAATTTTATCATTCTTTTTTGTCATTTTACTAAAATGCCAAAAACACATCATGATTTAACATTTCTTAGGTGGAATCAATTTCAAACAGAAACATCTTGTTATACATCATTTTAGAGAATAAGATTCAACTTTCAATTTGATATATAAGTTATTTCTTCATTCTCAAAAGTAAGACCTCCACGATCTTTCAAATTTTAAATTTTTTTTCGTGATTCTGCTAACACTTCAAAAACACATCATACTTTAACATTTCTTAGATGGAATTAATTTCAAATTGAAGCAACGAGTTATATATCATTCAATAGAGGAATATTCAACCTTCAATTTTATATATAAGTCATTTCTTCACTCTCAAAAGTAAGACCTCCACGAGCTTTCAAATTTTATCATCTTTTTCGAGATTCTACTAACAATTCAAAAACACAACATACTTTAACATTTCTTAGACGGAATTAATTTCAAATTGAAGCAACGAGTTATATATTATTTAAAAGAGGAACATTCAACCTTCAATTTGATATATAAGTCATTTCATTTCTTCATTCTCAAAAGTAAGACCTCCACGATCTTTCTAATTTTATTTTTTTTTTCGTGATTTTACTAACACTTCAAAAACACATAATACTTTAACATTTCTTAGGTGGAATCAATTTTAAATTAAAACAACGTGTTATATACCATTTTAAAGAGTAAGATTCAACCTTCAATTTGATATATAAATCATTTCTTCATTCTCAAAAGTAAGACCTCCACGATCTTTCAAATTTTATCATCTTTTTCGTGATTCTACTAACGCTTCAAAAACACATCATACTTTAACATTTCTTAGGTGGAATGAATTTCAAATAGAAACAACGTGTTATACATCATTTAGAAGAGGAAGATTCAACCTTCAATTTGATATATAAGTTATTTCTTCATTCTCAAAAGTAAGACCTCCACGATCTTTCGAATTTAAAATATTTTTCGTGATTTTACTAACACTTCAAAAACACATAATGCTTTAACATTTCTTAGGTGGAATAAATTTCAAATTGAAACAAAGAGTTTTACACCATTTGAAAGAGGAAGATTCAACCTTCTATTCAATATGTAAGTCAATTCTTCATTCTCAAAAGTAAGACCTCCACGATCTTTCAAATTTTATCATCTTTTTCGTGATTAAGACTTCAAAAACACATTATACTTTAACATTTCTTAGGTGGAATGAATTTTAAATTGAAACAACGAGTTATTCATCATTTAAAAGAGGAAGATTCAATCTTCAATTTGGTATATAAATCATTTCTTCATTTTCAAATAAGATCTACAATCTCTTTACTGCCAACGTACAGAACTCAAATTCTAGCCCTATGATAAAAAAAATAATGTTGTTTATTATTGTTGATAAATATGGTTCAATTGGAAGTTAATTCTTCAATTTCAAGTATTGTACTTAATACATATTTATTTAATAAACATTTTATTCTTCAAATTTCCTTATATTATTCAAAACCGCATAATAAATTAAACCGCGCATTGTGCTCCATCTATAAATCAGAGAGAGAACAACATAAGAATTTCTTTTTAATAAGTTTTTAGAATCCAAATAAATTTAACGGTCATCTTAATTAATTAAAAGCATCTAAAATTCGTTTTATTTTTTCTTAAATACGTGTTTTAAATAAAGCTTATTAATTAAATCTATAAATTTTATCAAAAAGTTTTGACAGATATAAATTAGTCAGGATATGAACCTTTCTTAAATTATCAAGATTTTACATTAAAATTGTCTAAAACTATATAAAAATCGTTTTAATTTTCTTAAAAAATCGATTAAAATAATATCCACAAATTAATTAAAAAGATTTAAGCAAAAACCTAATTTCCCGCCAGAAAATCGTTGACAGTTATAGTTAGAACATAACCTATAAAATCTTCGCGGCAAATTCTTTAAGTACTGCATGATTTTAACATAATCTTTTCTAAAATTTCATCAAATACTTTGTGTTTGTCCGTTATTTTTGTGTAAATCCGTTAAAATGCCGATTGCACATTCGCCAGGAAAAAACTACGTCGTTAAAAGAGGTAAAAAAATTTCAAAATTTTTTCTTTAAAAGAATTGGTCTTAAAGAGATTAAATTTTTTGTAATTTCTTATAGATGGTCGTAAAGAGCAGGTTTACTTCGATAAGATCACATCGAGGATCCAAAAACTGTGCTATGGGTTGAATATGGATTTTGTTGACCCAGTGAGTAATAATTTAAAGATAATGTTGTAATAAAATAATAAATTTTATTTAATTTTTTTCGTAAAGGTGGACATTACCATGAAGGTTATTCAGGGTCTTTATCCGGGCGTTACCACAGTTGAGTTGGACACCTTAGCTGCTGAAACCGCTGCTACAAAAATTACAGATCATCCTGATTATGCAACGCTTGCTGCTAGAATTGCTATGAGTAATCTCCATAAAGAAACTAAAAAACAATTCTCAGGTATAAAACAATTCAATGCATTGTGTTCATTAATAACACAATAAAATTTTATTTTCTTTTGAGTATGGTGGATCAGTTAATTGTTTTAGTTAATATTGAGTTGCTGATTTCAAATATGCCTTCAATTTTTCTGCCACTTTATGATAGTCTCATATTTGCCCTCTTTTAGATACAACAGATATTGCTAATAACCTTTACATTTTACACACCAAATCATTTTTATTTCAAAAAAACAGGCTGATTCGCAGCATATGAAGCAGATTGAAAGGGTAGGTATTAAAGACCAAATTGAAGCTATTTTCTTGATAATATTTTGCTTATTACTGAAGAATCATGAATATATAGAACATTGAAGCTGAATTAAACTTAATCCACAAATATTTTGGGGTTATTTAGGCAATGCATAATTAACAAAAATAATAAAATCTTTATAATATGGTAAATAGAGCTATTTAATAATTTGTTAAAAGCGTAAAAACTGGCATTTATTTATTGTGAACTGCTGATATCTATGGAGCTGCTGTGTGCTTTACATTGTGTTACATGAGCTGATACCCAACATTAAAATGAGTCAACCCAATGTGTGGCTTACTAAAGTTACTAAGGATAGGTGTAAATAACAAATTCTAGATATAACCAGGTTGAATACGAATTACCAGATATTTAATGACAAATATTTAAACTTAATATACCTTTTTGGAAAAATGCTAAAGAAGAACTAAAAAATGTTGTACATTGAACAATGACAATTAGTAGTAGAAACGGGCAATCAAAAGAAACACTAGGAATTAAGAAAAGAAATGTGAATTTGTAGGCTAAATAACGTACTAATCTAACCTGCAAGGCCTCAGTATGTACACAGCATATGCAGGATACCACACAACTAAAGCAAAATTAAGAATGCTATTTATACAAGCCATGTAAAAAGATTTGATGCACTGTAGATCAGTAAAAGAATTTGACATTCTAATAATGATACTAAAACTTCTGTTCGCGTTGCCAATAAGTTCCTCTACATGATAGAAGAATAACAGCTTGGAATTGAGCACTTGAATTAAGCTCAGATCCTTAATCTTACACAAAACTCTTAAAGGACTAGAATGAAGATTATAGTTTTGGCTTATAATGTGTATTTTCTGGAGAACATTAAACATTATTTGACTACATACATCATAGTTTAAAAAAAGATAATTGTTAGTATAGAGCTTTGCAAGTGATTAAGATCCATTTGAAGTTTATTACAATCAGAAGTAGATTCAACCTTGGAGATTATTTTGCAATCATCAGCATATAACAAAAAATTGCTACTCATGGATGTTATTAATATAAATCATAAACAGAATCAGACCTAAGTGACTACCCTGAGGCACTCCTGAATGTTGAACATGAGGCACTAATTTGTTGCTGAATAAAACGAACGATATATTTTATCATATACAATCTTTTTATTTTCTTTTATACAATTAATATCAATAATATTCCTTGTATAAGCTCATATCAATAATAATGATATTTATTTACGTTAGTAATAATAAAATTACAATGAAAGTTAAGAAGAGAAAGAAATGTGCATCTAATACAGTATTAAATCAAGATTAACTTTATTACTCTGCAAAAATATGTTCATGATATAAGAAATGTCAGCTAACTTCAAAAATGTGTCTCTAAGTATTCCTGATCTTGAGGTCACCAATGTCTTTACAATGAAACCAAGATATTACTTCTGTAACGGGTATTTTCAAATCGTGTAGAATCGGTACGCTCTTCAAAAATACCGTTTCAAAATACCGTCCCATCACTAGTGACCATTCCTGGAGCGCGACACGATTAGAAGTGATTTTCCCATCACTAGTATCAAGTCGTTTGGAAGTATTTCAAGTCTTCCAGATGCAACATCAAGTCTCCTGGAAGCATTTCAGAACTTGTAGAAGCTGTGTCAAGTCTTCTGGAAGCATTTCATGTCTTCTAGGGGCAATATTACGTCTTTTGGAAGCAGTTTAGTTTTCTAGAAGCAGTATCAAGCCTTCTGAAAACATTTCAAGTTCTCTAGAAGCAGTATCAAGGCTTCTAGAAGCAGTATCAAGTCTTCTAGAAGCGGTGTCAAGTCTTCTAGATTCAAACCAAGTCTTTTGGTAGCAGTTTAGTCTTCTAGAAGTAGTATCAAGACTTGTAAACGCAATTCAAGTCTTCTGGAAACATCTCCAGTTCTCTAAAAGCACTGTCAAGTCTTCTAGAAGCAATTCAAGTTTTTTGAAAGCATTTCAAGTTTTCTGGAAGCATTTCAAATCTTCTGGAAGCGTTTCAAGTCTTCTAAAAGCAGTATTAAGTCTTTTGGAAACATTTCAAGTTCTTTAAAAGTAGTATCAAGTCTTCTAGAAGCGGTATCAAGTCTTCTAGAAGCAATTCAAGTTTTCTGGAAGCATTTCAAGTCTTCTAGAGACAACATCAAGTCTTCCCGAAGCATTTCAGAACTTGTAGAAGCAGTGTCAAGTTTTCTGGAAGCATTTCATGTCTTCTAGAGGCAATATCACGTCTTTTGGAAGCAGTTTAGTCTTCTAGAAGCAGTATCAAGATTTCTGGAAACATTTCAAGTTCTCTAGAAGCAGTATCAAGGCTTCTAGAAGCGGTGTTAAATCTCATATAGGCAAAACAAGTCTTTTGGAAGCAGTTTAGTCTTCTAGAAGTAGTATCAAGCCTTCTAGAAGCAATTCAAGTTTTCTGGAAACATTTCCAGTTCTCTAAAAGCAGTATCAAGTCTTCTAGAAGCAATTCAAGTTTTCTGGAAACATTTCCAGTTCTCTAAAAGCAGTATCAAGTCTTCTAGAAGCAATTCAAGTTTTCTGGAAACATTTCCAGTTCTCTAAAAGCAGTATCAAGTCTTCTAGAAGCAATTCAAGTTTTCTGGAAGCATTACAAGTTTTCTGGAAGCATTTCAAGTCTTCTAAAAGCAGTATCAAGTCTTCTAGAAATATTTCAAGTTCTTTAGAAGCAGTATCAAGTCTTCTAGAAGCAATTCAAGTTTTCTGGAAGCATTTCAAGTCTTCTAGAAGCAATATCAGGTTTTCTAGAGGCAAATCAAATCTTTTGGAAATAGTTTAGTCTTCTAGAAGCAGTATCAAGTATTCTAGAAGCAATTCAAGTCTTCTGCAAACATTTGAATTTCTTTAAAAGCAGTACCAAGTCTTCTGGAAGAATTTCAAGTCTACTAAAAGCAATATCAAGTCTTTTGGAAGTAGTTTAGTCTTCTAGAAGCAGTATGAAGCCTTCTAGAAGCAATTCAAGTCTTCTGGAAACATTTGAAGTTCTCTAAAAGCAGTATCAAGTCTTCTGGAAGAATTTCAAGTCTTCTAAAAGCAATATCAAGTCTTTTGGAAGTAGTTTAGTCTTCTAGAAGCAGTATCAAGCCTTCTAGAAGCAATTCAAGTCTTCTGGAAACATTTGAAGTTCTCTAAAAGCAGTATCAAGTCTTCTGGAAGAATTTCAAGTCTTCTAAGAGCAGTATCAAGTCTTCTAGAAGCAATTCAAGTCTTCTGGAACCATTTAAAGTTCTCTAAAGGCAGTATCAAGTCTTCTAGCTGCAATTCAAGTCTTCTGGAAGCATTTTAAGTTTTCTAAAAGCAGTATCATGTCTTCTAGGAGCAGCATCAAGTCTTCTAGAAGCAGTGTCAAGTTTTCTAGAGGCAAATCAAGTCTTTTGGAAGCAGTTTAGTCTTCTAGAAGCAGTATCAAGTCTTCTAGAAGCAATTCAAGTCTTCTGGAAGCATTTGAAGTTCTTTAAAAGCAGTATCAAGTTTTCTGGAAGAATTTCAAGTCTTCTAAAAGCAGTATCAAGTCTTCTAGAAACAATTCAATTCTTCTGGAAACATTTAAAGTTCTCTAAAGGCAGTATTAAGTCTTCTAGCTGCAATTCAAGTCTTCTGAAAGCATTTTAAGTTTTCTAAAAGCAGTATCATGTCTTCTAGGAGCAGCATCAAGTCTTCTAGAAGCAGTGTCAAGTTTTCTAGAGGCAAATCAAGTCTTTTGGAAGCAGTTTAGTCTTCTAGAAGCAGTATCAGTATCAAGTCTTCTAGAAGCAATTCAAGTCTTCTGGAAGCATTTGAAGTTCTTTAAAAGCAGTATCAAGTCTTCTGGAAGAATTTCAAGTCTTCTAAAAGCAGTATCAAGTCTTCTAGAAACAATCCAAGTCTTCTGGAAACATTTAAAGTTCTCTAAAGGCAGTATTAAGTCTTCTAGCTGCAATTCAAGTCTTCTGGAGGCATTTCAAGTTTTCTAAAAGCAGAATCAAGTCTTCTAGGAGCAGCATCAAGTCTTCTAGAAGCAGTATCAAGTTCTCTAGAGGCAAATCAAGTCTTTTGGAAGCAGTTTAGTCTTCTAGAAGCAGTATCAAGTCTTGTAGACGCAATTCAAGTCTTCTGGAAGAATTTCAAGTCTTCTAAAAGCAGTATCAAATCTTTTGGAAGCAGTTTAGTCTTCTAGAAGCACTATCAAGTCGTCTAGAAGCAGTATCAAGGTTTTTAAACGCAGTGTCAAATCTTCTAGAGGCAATTCAAGCTTTTTCTAATTATTACAAATTTTTTGGAAGTAATATCAAACATTCTAGGAGCATTTCAAGTATTCTGGAAGCAGTATCAATTCTTCTAGTATCGTTTCAAGTCATCCAAAGACCATATCTAGTCTTTTAGAGGCACTATTAATTCTTCTGGAAACCGTTCAAGACTTCTAGAAGCATTAGCCATTTTAAGCGCATTGCCCCATAAGAATTGTCTTATGGGAGCTCTGCACCTATTAAAAATCATGTATGGGCACCTAAAGAACGCACGTATCCAGCGCTTATTTTATTTGTAGACCTACAAAGAAATAATGTCAATTATGAGATTGTGATGTCAACTATTTCTTCTTAAGCGTGATGTGTTTTGTTCTCTGCAAGTTCAATTAACTCAATGCAAACTCAATTAATTCACATCATCTTCCAAGCCTTAAGGTTATTGCTGTATTTTGCGCAATTAACATAATCAGGGAATTTTTTTTAATGGGCGGTTTAATGTTGTTGATTTCAGCTCATTCCATGATTTGCCAATATTGTTACTTACTCTAGAGCATCTTTTATGTTGAAATGGTTCAAAAATTCGTTAATTGGCAATTAGGCATAAATGTTTCCAGCCTGATCCATTGACTAAATCATGACAGTTATTAAAAATCATGTATGGGCACCTAAAGAACGCACGTATCCAGCGCTTATTTTATTTGTAGACCTACAAAGAAATAATGTCAATTATGAGATTGTGATGTCAACTATTTCTTCTTAAGCATGATGTGTTTTGTTCTCTGCAAGTTCAATTAACTCAATGCAAACTCAATTAATTCACATCATCTTCCAAGCCTTAAGGTTATTGCTGTATTTTGCGCAATTAACATAATCAGGGAATTTGTTTTAATGGGCGGTTTAATGTTGTTGATTTCAGCTCATTCCATGATTTGCCAATATTGTTTATACTCTAGAGCATCTTTTATGTTGAAATGGTTCAAAAATTCGTTAATTGGCAATTAGGCATAAATGTTTCCAGCCTGATCCATTGACTAAATCATGACAGTTATAGGTATATTTAGGCAAATATTTAATTTTCACATCTTGAGAAAGAACCGATATAAGGCTGAGATGTGCGGGAGTAATGTCCAAGAGAAGCAAAATTTATTGACTCAAATTGTTTTTCTGGAATTACTGAGGTAATTTCGATCGTAAAATGAAATAGAGATACATTTTGAGATGTTGATAGATGCTGATGAGACTTTATACGTATGAGTGTATATTCTTTTAATTCGATTAATTTTTTTTGGAAATCTTTAAATGAAGTAAAAATATGCTTCAAATAAAACTTATTTAGAATTATGTATCCATATGAAATGGATAAGAAGTGATGCAAATATGATATTATCATTAAAAAATCGATATCTTCATGTAATATTTAGGTATAAAATATTAAATTTGTTACATCTTCAGTTACCCTATAAAATCCTATGTCAAGATACAACATAAAAAAGAATTATTTGCATATTTGAAATCGCCAATCTAAATTTTTTTTTCAGCTATTTAATTTATTAATCATTTATTTTTATTTAGATGTAATCGAAGATTTGTACAACATGGTAAGCGAAAAATTAGACAAGCACACCCCAATGATTTCCGAAAAACACTACAACATAATAATCAAAAACGCGGATCGTTTAAATTCCTGCATCATCTACGACCGCGATTTCTCATACAATTATTTCGGTTTTAAAACGTTAGAACGTTCATACCTTTTAAAAATCAACGGAAAAATCGCCGAGCGCCCCCAACACATGTTAATGCGCGTGGCCGTTGGGATTCATGGCGAAGACATCGATTCGGCCATTGAAACTTACAATTACATGTCTGAGAAGTACTTTACTCACGCAAGTCCGACTTTATTTGCAGCTGCGACACCCCGTCCCCAAATGTCATCATGTTTCTTAATAATGATGCCGGAGGATTCCATCCAAGGAATTTTTAAATGCATCTCACAATGTGCTATTATATCAAAAAGCGCGGGAGGAATCGGGGTTAACGTTCATAATATTCGAGCTCAAGGTACGGTTATCGCCGGAACTAATGGGATTTCGAATGGGTTGGTGCCGATGTTGAGGGTTTTTAATAACACGGCGAGATATGTTGATCAAGGGGGGAATAAAAGACCGGGGGCTTTCGCGATTTATTTAGAACCGTGGCATGCGGATGTTGTTGATTTTTTGAATTTGAAAAAAAATACGGGGGCTGAGGAGGTTAGGGCGAGAGATTTATTTTACGCGTTGTGGATTCCGGATTTATTTATGAAGCGCGTTGAGGAAGATTTAACGTGGTCGCTTATGTGCCCGCATCAATGCCCGGGTTTGTCCGATTGTTGGGGGGAAAAATTCGAAGAATTGTATTTAAGTTACGAAAAAAAGAAAAAATTCGTCCGCCAAATTCCCGCGAGGGAGTTATGGAAAGCCATAATCGTGTCTCAAATTGAAACGGGGACTCCTTATATGTTGTATAAAGATGCTTGTAATCGAAAAAGTAACCAACAGCATTTAGGTACAATAAAAAGTAGTAATTTATGTACCGAAATAATCGAGTATACATCCCCAGATGAAATCGCCGTTTGTAATTTAGCATCAATCGCGGTTAATCAATTCGTTAAACCCGACAGAAAAAGTTTCGATTTCGAGAAATTAAAGACTGTAACAAAGGTTGTGACAAAAAACTTAAACAAAGTCATCGACGTTAATTATTACCCCCTCCCCGAAGCGGAAACCTCGAATAAACGTCACCGCCCCATCGGGATCGGCATCCAAGGATTAGCCGACGCTTTCATTTTGATGAGAATGCCCTTCGATAGCCCCGAAGCCCACAAATTAAACGTACAAATTTTCGAAACGCTTTATTACGGTGCTTTAGAAGCAAGTTGCGAATTGGCCGAAAAAGACGGGGTTTACGAGACATACCAAGGTTCCCCCGTTAGTAAAGGAATTTTACAATACGATATGTGGAACGTCACCCCATCCGATTTATGGAATTGGGCCGAATTAAAAGAAAAAATTAAAAAACACGGAATAAGAAATTCCTTGTTATTAGCCCCAATGCCAACAGCTTCAACAGCCCAAATTTTAGGAAATAACGAATCTTTCGAACCATACACTTCAAACATTTATACGCGACGAGTACTTTCCGGGGATTTTCAAGTTGTTAATCACCATTTATTAAGGGATTTAACCGAAAGGGGGCTTTGGGACGATTTAATGAAAAATCAAATAATCGCAAATCGCGGATCAATCCAAAACATCCCCCAAATCCCCGACGATCTAAAAGAAATTTATAAAACAGTTTGGGAAATTTCGAATAAATGCATTATAAATCAAGCCGCGGCGCGAGGTGCTTTTATCGATCAGAGTCAATCGTTAAATCTTTATGTGGCCAAACCGACTTATTCCGTTTTAACGTCGATTCATTTTTACGGGTGGCGTCAAGGGTTAAAGACTGGGATGTATTATTTAAGAACGAAACCGGCGGCTCAACCCATTCAATTCACCGTTGATAAAAGCAAATTAATCGCGCCCGTTGGTGATGGGATTTCGAGTGGGACAAGTTCGATTGGAACGAATACTAATGGTGTTAAAAAGGAGAAAGATGATGATGAGGAAAATGCGGCGTTGGTTTGTTCGTTGCAAAATCCCGGAAATTGTGATATGTGTGGGGCTTAAATTGTGACTTAAGTTTAATTATTTTAATTGCTTTTAATTTTTGTAACTTTAATATTGTCGAATAAATCTAAGATTAAATTAATTGTTTTGTTTTTATTTAATTTGCTATTTAACTAACTTTACTCCTAAAATAACTAGTTTAATTTTGATGTAATCATTAAAAAGTGGTTGGTAAAAATAAAATAAAAACAATTAAAAGCGGCAGATGCCACGTTCATAAATTGGTTAAAATGTAAATTTATTTAAAAGATGTTTTTTGAGGGTGATAAATTTAAGAGAAATACATGACGTTTATTTTTCACAAAAGTACATATAGTAAAATAAAATATAAACATTAGAAAAACTCTTAGAGAACCTTTGCATTTCCTCCCTGTTTTTACACTGAATTATGCATATTCTGAAAAATTAAAAGTTCAATTTCTGCCTATAACCAACTTGGATGTCAGATTCGACACAATGTCGGATGCAATGAGTTTATATGGATGATTCCGGATGGTCAATATCTTTTTTATTATAGAGGGGATTAGGAAATCTGTAAACAGACACCTGACCGAAGATATCATAATAATAATAATAATAATATTTATTGAAAAGACACAATTACAGAATATTATAATACAAAACTTCGAATACTATTACTAGCAAAGAAAACAACCAATACTGTATCCTTTCAAAGGGGATTGAGTCAGCGCACCAGGTCAAACCAGGAATAACTGTTTTTCATCAACCCCAAAATAACAAAATTAAGAATTAATTTATAATAATAATAACAATGACAATGATCTAAGAAGACTTACGAGACGAAAGAGAAGAGAAAAGAAAGAGAAAAACAACAAAAAGGAAGGAAAGCAACATAAGAGAAACATGTACAAGAAAAGAAGGAAAGAGAAAGAAAGAAAACAAAGAACAGAAAAAAAAGATAAGAGTCCATTGGCGCTGCTGCTGAAGCAAATGAGATCTGTAAGCTGATCTAAAGGATTGCTCACTCCGCTGCTTAATTTGCTCTGGGATGCTGTTGAGAACTTTGCAAACAGAATACGAAAAGGACCTTTTAAAAAGTTCAGTACGGTGAGCTGGTATCGTAAGCGTGAAACGATGACGAATGTTCAAATTATGAACATCACAGCGAAAGCAAATTTTGTTCCATAAATAAGGAGGGGTTTTATATAAAATGACTCGGTGAAAGAGACAAGCAGCGTGTAGAGACCTCCGATTCGCCATATTAAGCCAGTTGACCCGACCTCGAGCACTCGAGACATGATCTCTCCTTCTCAAACCAAAAATGAAACGCAAGCAAGCGTTTTGAACACGTTGAATACGAGTGGAAGTAAAGTTATCTATACAAGAGCCGTATAAGACATCACCGAAATTAAAGAGAGACAAAACCAAAGATTCACACAACTGTATTTTTAAACGTAAATTAAGTAAGCAACGATTACTGTAAAGGAGTCGAAGGGTAGAGTAAGCACTACGAATAAGGTTTGAAACATGAGATCGAAATCTAAAAGAAGAATCTATAACAATACCTAGATTCCTAGCCTCTTCAGTAAAGTTAAGTGAAATATCACCAATCTTAATAGATAGAGACTTTCGCATAGAATCACAGAAGGATGGACACCCAAACAGCATAACGGAGGATTTCTTAGCATTAATATTTAAACATAGCTGAGACGCACGAGTGATTAACCTTTGCAAATCGTCGTTAATACATTCCTGAGCAACGCAAAGTTGATCTGGAGTAAAAGAAAAATACAGTTGCGTGTCGTCGGCGTACATATGCACAGAGCAGTGCCTCAGAATATCAGTTAGATTAAAAGTACAAATTAAATAAAGTAAAGGACCAAGAACCGATCCCTGAGGCACCCCAGACGTAACGGATGCTTCCACTGATGGCAGGCCATTGAGTGTGACAATCTGCTTGCGATTACATAAATAGTGCTTAAAGAAAGAACACACATTGCGAGAACATCCAATGTAATGAAGAATGGCAAGGAGTATCTCATGATGCACAGTGTCAAAAGCTTTTGAAAAGTCAAGTAAAACAAGAACAGAAGCAGATTTGCGATCAATTTTCCGGATAATGTTATCGCAAACTTCTAAAAGTGCTGTGCTACAACTGAAACCGGATCTGAAACCAGATTGAGTGCATGGTAGAATCTTGAACGTATCTAAATGACTGCGTAGACGTAAACTGATGATTTTCTCCAGAACCTTGGAGAGAACCGAGAGAATGCTAATAGGTCTAAGGTCACTGTAACTTGCAGGGTTGCTGGTTTTAGGAAGAGGCATAACAAGGGCAGTCTTCCAAGCGGAAGGAAACACACCATACTCCAAGCAAACATTGATAATGTGACACAAGTAGGGTAGAATAAAAGGGCAGCACATAGTTAACATTTTAATACCAATGCCATCAGACCCAATAGCAGCAGTTTTAAAAGACAGTAAAATTTCACCAATCTCCTCCTCAGTGGAAAGAGAAAAGACAAATTCATTGCTGACAGACGGGTGGGTATTGGAGAGAAAATGAGAAATAACATCAGGATCACCGGAAGAATCAACTTGTGAAGACAAAAAAGAAATATTAATAGCTTCAACATCGGATAAAGCTACTGGTACTGACCGCTGTTTAGATTTAATGATTCCCATCCTATTAAAAGACTTCCACAGTTCACGACTATTATTAGAGTTCAAAACGGACTCTATATATGCCCTTTTCTCTCTCTGAATACAAGAATTTGTAAAATTACGTAACTCTTTATAGTACGAAAAGTCCGCAGGCCTATATATCTGCGGGGATCTATCCGCATCCCTATATTTCATCAGGAATTTAAGATTATCAGTCACCCAAGGACGGTATCCTCGCCTGGATGAAATAGTTTTAACAGGTGCATGTAAATCGAAGAGAAGTAACATGTAGTAGTTGAAGAGTGAAACCTTATCATCAATATCATTCAGATATAAGATATCAGCCCACGGAGTAGCAGCCAAGTCTCGCTCAAAATCAGCAAGACAAAAATGATTAAAATCTCTGTAACGAATAGAACGAGGTGGTTGATATTGAGACTTAGAAAAATCAAATTTAACAAATATAAGGGAGTGGTCGGCAATATTGTGGACGGGAACCACACCCTTGTCATCAATGTGAGTATCGACAGGAACAATTATGTGGTCAATTAAGCTAGAAGACGTAGGAGTAATGCGAGTGGGAGAATCTATTATTTGAGTAAGCCCAAAAGATGCAAGGAGAGGCAAATAGTGAGTGTAATATATTCCGGAGTTGTTGTGCGCGTCAATATTGAAGTCACCAACACAGACAATATCATCTGTGAGAGGGAAAACGGTAGACAGAGTGCTATCCAAGCTATTGAAGAAAAGATCCGCTTGCGGACCTGGTCTATATACAGTACCGATTATAACGGTAGAACTACCGAACTGGAGACGAATCCATAACTGCTCAATAAAGCTTAACATTTCTTCAACAATAACCTCAAATTTATACGCGTTACGGACGTAGACACCCACTCCTCCCCCCACACGACCCGTACGACCAACAAAGTAGTGAGCATATCCATCAATAGAAAAAATGGAAAGATCATCACGAGGATATAACCATGTCTCGGTACAAGTAAATATATCAAAAGCCACCTCAACAACTAGATCCCTAACAGCAGCGAAGTGAGCTGGCAACGACCTAACATTCAAATGGCCGATCCTCATTTAACAGCAAGACCACAAGAACAAGAAAAGAAAGAAGAGACAGAGCAAGAAGTGTGGCCAAATAGTGACGGGTTGAAGTAAACTTCGGCCGTCTAAAACCCTTCCCCCTCTATTACTAGCTTATTATTAGCTAAGCTAGCTTTATTACTAGCTTCAGGGAATATTAATAGTAAACAAGTTATTCTTCAATGTTATTTTCCACAACATTCTCTAAGTTCTCATCTTCACCATTTCCAACTCCTTCTAGGAGTGTTTCATGGCTTTCCTTTACTTTCATTATTTTCATTACCATCTCTTGCACTATGTTCCACAATTCTTCAGTTTCTAACATTACTTTCACCATGTTTTCTCGATTTAATAATCGACCACATTTCCTTTCACAAATATGCCTTTCACCACTAAACTTTTCACAAACAACTAATGTATGTTCCACTGTGTCTATACTATCACAGAACCAACACACCTCACTTTCCGATTTTTTATTTTAAAAAGACACTTTTTAAATACTCCATCACTCAACAAAACCTGAGGTAAGTAGAAATCGACCTCGCTCCACTTCCTATCAAATCATGGTTCTATTTCCGGGATAAGCATTCTTGTCCATCCCTCATATAGATCCCATCTTTCCTGCCAGGCCTTCAATAAACTTACTCTACAGTGGACTTACTACTAAGTCCAGCGGAGACATACCAGCAATAACCTGAATCCCTTCAGCAGAAACCGTTCGATATGCGGAACAAATTCCTATTGCAAGTTTTCGATTCCTACTTTTTGATCTTGGACCACCTAAGTTCGGCATCAACCTTAAAAGTAAATTACTCATGAATGTTGCCTTACTTGATACCTCTTCAATATGTTTCGTCATGGTCATGTTTTTATTGATAAACACTCCGAGATACTTGACCCTTTCAGCACTTTGAATTACAGACCCATTTACTTCAAGGTTAAGAGATCTTATCTTTCTTGAAGTAAAACCATTTCTGTTTTCTGTGCAGCTATGTCAAGACCCATCTCCTCCAGTTTATCAATAATCTATTGAACCGCATACGACGCCTTGTTTTGCAGTTCACACTCATCCCATTCAATGATCTCTACTTCGGCCTCCAATTCCACTCTTAGAATTCTATCATAATAGATACCATAAAAGTGGACCTAATAGAGATCCTTGAGGCACTCCACAAGACGAGAAATGTAAATCATGAGATGTAAACTTTCCCATGCGGAGCTATGATGTTTCTCTCCGACAAGTAACTTCTTATCATTTCGAGCAGATAGGGACTTATATTTCCACTAACTAAGGATCCGATTATTTCCTTCCACGGTGCAGAATTAAAAGCATTTTTGATGTCCAAAAGTACTAAGGCACAGAATTTTCTATTTAAAGCCTTTTCCTTTATTTTATCAATTCTTTTCTGCACTTTTTCAATCGCTTGTACAGTGGATCTTCCCTTCCTAAAGCTATATTGGTTTTCATGTACCAAGTTATTTTACAACCAATCGCATTCTTAGTAATCCTTCCAAAAGTTTCCCCGTCGTATCTAATAGACATAGAGGTCTATACGCCAAAGGTTGTCCTGCTTTTTACGGCTTCTCAATAAGTACAAGCCTGGCACTTATCCAGATCTTCGAAGATATACCTTTTGACACACAGTCATTGTATACCTCTAAGAAATCCTTTGAATACTTCGATGCTAACAATCCAACTATTTCAGATGGAATGGCATCCGGTCTCGGGGCTTTCTTTTTCCTTAAATTACCTACCGCCGCTGAGAGTTCCTCCACTTTAAAGGGAATTGAATTTAGTGGACCATCCCCAGCCTCCCATGTAAAAGCTTCATGTTTAGGAAACAGTTTACTTTCTTGTTCTTCCATCGTCTTATCCTCAACACCATTTCTGTTTTTCAGTTTCAATCTTTTAGTAATTATTTAGTATGCCTTTCCAAAGACATCTTCTTCAAGATCTGAACATAGTTGGTTCAATTTTTCTTTCTTACTCTTTTCAATGAGTTTTTTTAGTTCTTTTCTTTTGTTTTTAAGTTGTAACTTCAAATTTTCAATTAATTCCAAATCAAAAATACCTCTCCCTTTACTTCGTTTTAAGTAACATCGGTTGTGGTATTGGCTTTTTTAACGTCTAAATTTCAAGATAGAAACTCCAAATTCGGTATGTTTAAGTCACCCTACTTAGGCAGGTGATGATCATGTCAAATAATTTGTTTACAGCACGGTATGCGAATAATTTGCAAAAATGGTAAAATTTATGGTTTTATTTTTTAACAGTTCATATACTATATTGTGTGAGAGTCATAGTACTGCAAATTCACAGGCAAAAATTTGAGATTCTTTCATTATTTTGGATAAAATACGTTTAATATTAAGTTTATTTTTAAATGAACGTAATTCTTTAATTTAATATTAAGGAATCAATATGAATGAAATGAAAATGAACTCTTGAATGGCTTTGTTTTGCCTGTCTTTAAGTCTGGAGATCATAGTGATGTTAGTCAATATCGTCCAATTTCAATTTTATCTTTAGTTTCTAAAATCTTTGAAAAAATTATCTATTCTAAATTACTGTACATGTTGAAGTTGTGTTTAATTGTTGAGCACACCAACTTCATACATAATGCTTTTAACACATCTAAGCAGGTTGACGCGATCTACACTGACTTTAGCAAAGCTTTTGATAAGATTTCAGAGATTCACTTTTTGATATTCCCTAAGATCTCTTAACGTGGCTGAGTTCATATATCACTAATCGTTATCAGGCCGTACGTGTTGGCTATTGTATCTCTGCTTTTCGTCGAATCACATCTGGTGTTCCCTAGGGAAGTCACCTTGGTCTCATTCTCTTCTTGGTATATATTAATGATGTGATGGCCTGCTTTGAGCACGCAAGATCTTTACCCGGATGATTGTAAAATCTATCTGAATATAAAGCGTAACTCTGATTGTCTTAAACTTCGGAGTGATCTGACCGGTTTTTACAACTACTTTTTCAATAACAGTCTCTTCCTAAATTTTAAAAAGTGCTCTAAAATCTCTTTTTCGCCTAAACATTACCCCCTGAATTTTTCTTACAATCTGTCAACCACATCTGCGATCTGGGGATTATACTAGATAGGAAGCTTTTATATAATTTGCATGTAGGTTATATCACATCCAAAGCTTTGAAGAGATTGGGTTTTGTCATTAGAACTTGTCGTTCTGTTTCGAATATTAGTTGCATTAGAGTTTTCCATTTGGCGTATGTGAGTAGTATTCTCGGTTATTCGTCAGCGGTATGGAATCCTCAGTACTCTGTTTGCATTAACCGCATTGAGTTATAAAGCTTACTTACCATATTGCGTCATTGCAAGTTAGGAGGCTGAGATATGATCTGCAATTCAGCTTTTTCAAGCTGATTCAAATCAGATATTTTAGCAACGAATTTGGCTGTTCAATTTGATACTTTAAGCAGTAAAATGTTATACAGCATTCTGCACGCCTACCAATTCACCTTTGCCACATGACGTTATTAATGTCATGTTAGTTCTAGAAAAAACTTTATTTTAGCAAAAACACAAACACTTCCCGTTTTTCAGTAAAGGTTTGCTCTTTTCTTAACTTTTTTACATGACGCTCAACTGCATAATGAAAAATACTTTTTGATACTCTTCAGGACGCAAAATTTAATTTCCTTAATATTGTCCAACCACTTACAGAGTATTTAATAACAGAGTATTACGTAATATTTAATGCTAGCTAGCTAGTTAGGTTGGGTTGGATTAAAATGAATGACTCAGCCAAACCCAATTAATATCTAGCGTTAAGTTGCTCGTTGGGTTGTGTTGCATTCAGATAAGGTTGATGGCGTAATCCAACCCAATAGATATTTTAAACTATCTAGCTAGTTGGGTTGGGTTAAGGTCTTCAACTAATCTCTAATGTTAACGTAAGTCTAGTTTTAATAATTTCTTGTTTTCACCATCACATTTCAAATAATGGAAAAAGTTTTGATTGAGGGACAACAATTTTATTAAGATCCTTAAAATCTATGCATAATCTTGATTTTTCCTCTTCATCTCTTTTATATGCTAATGTGACCAGGGTTGTAAATATCCAATAATTTTGAGACATGTTCTTCTATTTCTTTTTTATCTCCAACTGTAGATCGATATGGTCTTTTAATACAATATTTATTTATTAATAAATCAATATGTGCTTCATAATCTGCCACTGTGTCTACATCGAACTTATCTTTTGCAAAAACTGTTTTATAATTATCTATTAATTTATTTATTTTTAATTTTTGCTTGTAGTTTCAATGATTTACATGTATATTAAAACTTTTCTGTGCGACATGTTCATTAAACTTTATCAATTTTGTTTTTATAAGACTATCTGGATTACAACACTTCGTTGTAGTTATTAGAATTGTTATTAGAACTGATAAGCATCCATATTATTTTTAACACTTCTCTAATACAAATGTTTCAGCCAACTGTCTTATATTGTGCTTTTGATTGTTTGTTTAATTTTATTCAATTAATTTTCCTAAGATTTTTAAAATATGATCTGAATTAGCAGCAAAAGGTTTCTCTTCTTGATTGGTCTCTTCTAAAAATAAGTTTACAAATATGTACCTTAATTCTTTGTGTAGTGTTATTTCTTGTACCTCTTCTATAATGTTTGAATATTTCGCCCAAATGACAAAATTATTCTGGTTTTTGCTAGAAATATTTCAATAAATCAAGTTTGTAATATTGATAAATGTATTAGAGACATGAAAAAAAATTTATAATATTTTCATAATATCGATAAAAATTTCAAAGCGATAATGAAATTGCTATTAAAAACGTTATTTACGTACAAGATTTCTTTCAGTGCAATGTTTGGTATCTCATGACGTCATCCCCTTCTACTCGAAGGGGATGAACTCGGTATTTTGGACGTAATCTGTTGAAACATCAAAATTTTATAATAAACTTATTATAATTCTTTATATCAAGGGATAAAATTAACATTATTACAATTTCTTAGGTTTTACTTTCATTTATGAGAACAATACCATGTTTTGGACCTCGAGAACATTTTAAGAATTTCTTGTTGTTAACAGTATAAAATAATAATAAATATCCGTTTTTGGGGGCTTTATTTCCGTTTATGAGAACAACACCAAGTTTCGTAGGCTGGATTTCCGGTTTGTCTGACGGCAACATGCAGGAAGTATAACCTATTAACATGACTCGTAATATAAATGATTTTACATCTTTGTATAAATATTAATCGATCAAGATAAAACTTTAATAATTTCTTATTATTAATAATAAATAATAGTACTATTTGAGGGGTTTTATTTCCGTTTAGAAATACAATACATAGTTTCGGAGGTCGTGTTTCCGGTTTGTGTGGAGGCATCATGGCGAAAAAGAACTTATTAACATGACCCGTATTATAAATGATATAAATTTTATATTTTGATATAAACATCAAGGGATAAAATTAACACTTTAAGAATTTTTTGCTTTTAATAATAAATAATTGCAAATATCTGGTGTCTGAGGGTTTTATTTCCGTTTATGGGAACAAAACTAATTCTAGTTTTACTTCAGTTCAAATATACAGGGTTACTAAATCAGTTTAAAGAGTACTTTATCCCAAAAACTATTCATTGTAGGGGCCTTTGTTAAAAAATTGTTTTCAGACGCATGGCCAAATCCAAATCAACCCAATACTTTATTAAAATTTAAATTGAAGTCAAACTAACACTAGACCTAGAACTAGTATCACTCGATAGTGTCTTGAGAAGGCTAAATCTGAATGTTTCCAGTTCTAGATCTAGAGTTAGAGCTAATGATGTAAAACTGGAACTAATACTAAACCTAGAAGTGGAACGTTTTTGGTTTAGTCGTGCGTCTTCAGACGCACGGTATTCATTACCTTCGTTAAAAAAATGTCTTCAGATGCACGTGTAAACCCATTCCAACCCAATATACTTGAACCAGAGCCGTCCTGAGATATTCGTTGCCCCAGGGCTAAATTGGACGAATGAAACGAGCAAAAAAAGACCTGCATCTCAAAGTGTCTAAATCCGTATTAAAGTATCATTCTAAAAGTGAAACAGCTAGGCTTTGAAGACATAAATGTAGTATTTCTGGTAAAATTGATTCTGAAAACCAACGCACAGTAATATTTACTTCAGAACATGATAAAACTATCATGCAAATTCTGCAATTTTGACAATTTCTACCAAACACGATTAATTGATAATCATAATCAAATTAACAAGTAATAAGGCATGATTCATACATTTGAACTTCTAATCATGCGTGAGTCATGCGACGTGACTCACGCGTGATACATGTATGTAATTCACGTGTACATCTCCATGACTTTAATATCGGATTTCAACCTCCAAAAAGCAAGAATTCTGATTTTTGTGATAAAATAGATGTTATACTAAAAAACTTGAAGTTGAACGTAAATAGAACTTAGGCTTTTGATCCTCAACAAGCATTACATACCCCAAAACTTATAATTGCAATTCAGTGTTACAAAAATTCAGGGACAATCAACAATGTATGTATGTGAGATAGCGAGCTACCTGTTTCATTATTTATTTAATATTGACATAATAATTGTCTGGTAATAATAATTTTCTAGGACAAAACAAAAACAATAACATGGTTCTTTCCAATTTAGCCTTCACTCACACGAACAGATTCACAAAAATTCGATATTATTTTATGGTTTCTCGCCATTCCTTTTTGCCTTGTGATCGGGATTTTGGACACATTGAAAAATAAGTAAGGCACTCTTTATTTTATACAAAAATGTCGAAGAAGAACACCGTTCATCCCACATAGGATTTGATGAAAGACTTCAGTCTCCTTCAAAAATAAATAACCAAGCATCACTTGAAAAGCAAAATTTAGAGAAGGAAAATATTTCGAATTTATATACGAGTATAGATAAGGGTTTTATTCCAAATTTGTATATTCCAAATTTTTATCTCTTCGTCGTACATAATTTTGTTTCAATTTTTTTATTAATAAACCTCTTTTTGTTAACCAAACGTTTTAGTTTTCTAGTTTCATTAAATAGATCTTTGTCTCTAGTATTTCTTCTTTATTTATTTTATCAGTTATAAAATTTAGTAAACCAGCTGCAATAATATCTACTAAGGTACTTAAATTCATTGGTTTTCTTACTCGAAGTAAAAATTTTTCCTTCTTTACGGCTATTCCAACAATGAACTAGCTTGGTTTTAAATGATAATGCATATGTACCATATGTTTCACAAAAGTCTTGTTTCCACTGCAGCTATGTCGGTTATAAACTAAATTTAATCATTATATCCAATCTATGCAGGTTTTTTCAAGAAATAGTCTGAAGATTTCAATCTTTTCTTCATTTTGTTTTATATCAAATCTTTCACATTCTTTTTCAAAAATTTACATCCACTGATAAGCATTCATAAGATATATATTTTGAGAAATAAGCTTTTAATTCCACTCAATTAATTTTTCTAAGATTTTTTTAATATGATCTTCTGAATTAGTAGCAAAAGGTTTTTCTCTTCATTGGTTTCTTCTAAAAATTGGTATTCAAATTTTAACTTTTTTTTAATATGTTCTTGATATTTGCAAACACTTTTGTAGTAATAAGTTCTTTGTGTAGATCTTCAGGAACCAAGATAGTTTTTAATTTACCATCAATTGTTGCTTTTACTTTGAATACAAATATTAATTTTTCCATTCTTCAAAAAAAATTACCATATATGTCAAGGAATGTCGTTTTATAATAAATAATCTTCTTATCGTTATGAAAGGTATCTATTTATTAAAGAAAAAAACACTTCTGGGTTGGATTGGGTTGGGTCGTTTCTCAATAAATAAGAGAAACGACATTGAATATTCTTAATTTAAATTTGCTGTCTAACAATAATTCAATTAAGTACTCTAAACTCTTATAAATGTTATTAAATGATATCTTTCATTCCATTTTTATTTAATAAAATACTAATTAATAGTTTTGCACTTTAAATGGTATTTATTTTAATTTTTGAAAAACACACAGACGTTTTACTTTCTTCGTTTCGATTGTTCTTCATCTCCAGATATCTTAATTTTGTTGATTTTTCGAGTAGTATATATAATTATACTGGATAAAATGTTTATGTTACATCTTGAGATACAACTTTGTTGTGATTTTTGACGTATTCTCCTGATGATGCCGTGTAGAAAGCGAAACCGGTAGAGAAAAATTAAAATAAAAGCCATTTAAAGTGCAAAACTATTAGTATTTTATTTTATAAATGTGTTTCTTTGTGTTTCTATAACATTTTAATATCGATAAAAATTTCAGTGTAATAATGAAATTGCTATTAAAAACGCTATTTATTAATAATACGTACAAAATTTCTTTCGGTGTAATGTTTGGTATCTCGTGACGTCATCTCCTTCGTTTCCTTTCAAACACGTTCAAAGCGTTTTAAAGAACTCGGTATTTTGGACATAATCTGTTGAAACATCAACATTTTATACAAAGATTTTAAAGGAAACCCATTATAATTCTTTATAGTAAGGGATAGAATTAACATTATCACAATTTTTTAGGTTTTACTTTCATTTATGAGAACAATACTATGTTTTGGACCTCGAGCTTCCGGTTATAAGTTATAAGTATCAGTAGATAAAATGAACATTTTAAGAATTTTTTGTTGTTAATAGTACAAAATAATAATAACAAATATTCGTTTTTAGGGGTTTTATTTCCGTTTATGAGAACAACACCAAGTTCCGTAGGTTGGATTTCCGGTTTGTCGGTTGCAACATGGATGAAGTATAACCTATTAACATGACTCATAATATAAATGATACAAATTTTATACTTTTGTATAAATATTAATCGATAAAATTAACACTTTAAGATTTCTTACTATTAATAATAAATAATAGCACATATTCGATAGCTAAAGGGTTTTATTTCCGTTTAGAAATACAATACATAGTTTCGGAGGTAGTGTTTCAGGTTTGTGTGGAGACATCATGGCGAAAAAGAACCTATTAACATGACCCGTAATATAAATGATATAAATTTTATATTTTGATATAAGCATCAAGGGATAAAATTAACACTTTAAGAATTGTTTGCTTTTAATAATAAATAATTGCAAATATCTGGTGTCTGAGGGTTTTATTTCCGTTTATGAGAACAAAACTAATTCTAGTTTTACTTCAGTTCAAATATACAGGGTTACTAAATCAGTTTAAAGAGTACTTTATCCCAAAAACTATTCATTGTAGGGGCCTTTGTTAAAAAATTGTTTTCAGACGCATGGCCAAATCCAAATCAACCCAATACTTTATTAATATTTAAATTGAAGTCAAACTAATACTAGATCTAGAACTAGTATCACTCGATAGTGTCTTGAGAAGGCAAAATCTGAATGTTTCCAGTTCTAGATCTAGAGTTAGAGCTAATGATGTAAAACTGGAACTAATACTAAACCTAGAAGTGGAACGTTTTTGGTTTAGTCGTGCGTCTGACGACGCACGGTATTCATTACCTTCGTTAAAAAAATGTCTTCAGATGCACGTGTAAACCCATTCCAACCTAATATACTTGAACCAGAGCCGTCCTGAGATATTCGTTGCCCCAGGGCTAAATTGGACGAATGAAACGAGCAAAAAAAGACCTGCATCTCAAAGTGTCTAAATCCGTATTAAAGTGTCATTCTAAAAGTGCTAGGCTTTGCAGACATAAATGTAGTATTTCTGGTAAAATTGATTTTGAAAATCAACGCACAGTCTCATTTACTTCAAAACATCATAAAACTAAACTCCCTGTAAATTTTGACAATTTCTGTCAAACACGATTAATTGATAATCATAATCAAATTAACAAGTAATAAGGCATGATTCATACATTTGATCATTTAATCATGCGTGAGTCATGTGACGTGACTCACGCGTGATACATGTATGTAATTCACGTGCACATCTCCATGACTTTAACATCGGATTTCAACCTCCAAAAAGCAACAGTTCTGATTTTTGTGATAAAATAGATGTTATACTAAAAAACTTGAAGTTGAGCGTAAATAGAACTTAGGCTTTTGATCCTCAACAAGCATTACATACCCCAAAACTTATAATTGCAATTCAGTGTTACAAAAATTCAGGGACAATCAACAATGTATGTATGTGAGATAGCGAGCTACCTGTTTCATTATTTATTTAATATTGACATAATAATTGTCTGGTAATAATAATTTTCTAGGACAAAAGAAAAACAATAACATGGTTCTTTCCAATTCAGCCTTCACTCATACGAACAGATTCACAAAAATTCGACATTATCTTATGGTTTCTCGCCATTCCTTTTTGCCTTGTGATCGGGATTTTGGACACATTGAAAAATAAGTAAGGCACGCTTTATTTTATACAAAAATGTCGAAGAAGAACACCGTTCATCCCACATAGGATTTGATAAAAGACTTCAGTGTCCTTCAAAAATAAATAACCAAGCATAACTTGAGAAGCAAAATTTAGAGAAGGAAAATATTTCGAATTTATATACGAGTATAAATAAGGGTTTTATTCCAAATTTGTATATTCCAAATTTTTATCACTTCGTCGTACATAATTTTGTTTCAATTTTTTTATTAATAAACCTCTTTTTGTTAACCAAACGTTTTAGTATTCTAGTTTCATTAAATAGATCTTTGTCTCTAGTATTTCTTCTTTATTTATTTTATCGGTTATAAAATTTAGTAAACCAGCTGCAATAATATCTACTAAGGTACTTAAATTCATTGGTTTTCTTACTCGAAGTAAAAATTTTTCCTTCTTTACGGCTATTCCAACAATGAACTAGCTTGGTTTTAAACGATAATGCATATGTACCATATGTTTCACAAAAGTCTTGTTTCCACTGCAGCTATGTCGATTATAAACTAAATTTAATCATTATATCCAATCTATGCAGGTTTTTTCAAGAAATAGTCTGAAGATTTCAATCTTTTCTTCATTTTGTTTTATATCAAATCTTTCACATTCTTTTTCAAAAATTTCCATCCACTGATAAGCATTCATAAGATATATATTTTGAGAAATAAGCTTTTAATTCCACTCAATTAATTTTTCTAAGATTTTTATAATATGATTTTCTGAATTAGTAGCAAAAGGTTTTTCTCTTCATTGGTTTCTTCTAAAAATTGGTATTCAAATTTTTACTTTTTTTTAATATGTTCTTGATATTTGCAAACACTTTTGTAGTAATAAGTTCTTTGTGTAGCTCTTCAGGAACCAAGAAAGTTTTTGATTTACTATAAATTGTTGCTTTTATTTTGAATACAAATATTAATTTTTAAAATTTTTCCAAAATATTTCCATATATATCAAGGAATGTCGTTTTATAATAAATAATCTTCTTATCGTTATGAAAGGTATCTATTTATTAAAGAAAAAAACATTTCTGGGTTGGATTGGGTTGGGTCGTTTCTCTATAAATAAGAAAAACGACATTGAATATTCTTAATTTAAATTTGCTGTCTAACAATAATTCAATTAAGTACTCTAAACTCTTATAAATGTTATTAAATGATATCTTTCTTTCCATTTTTATTTAATAAAATACTAATTAATAGTTTTGCACTTTAAATGGATTTTATTTTAATTTTTGAAAAACACACCGACGTTTTATTATCTTCGTTTCGATTGTTCTTCTTCTCCAGATATCTTAATTTTGTTAATTTTTCGAGTAGTATATATAATTATACTGGATAAAATGTTTATGTTACATCTTGAGATACAACTTTGTTGTGATTTTTGACGTATTCTCCTGATGATGCCGTGTAGAAGGCGAAACCGGTAGAGAAAAATTAAAATAAAATCCATTTAAAGTGCAAAACTATTAGTATTTTATTTTATTAATGTGTTTCTATAACATTTCAATATCGAGAAAAATTTCAATGTGATAATAAAATTG
The DNA here is from genome assembly GCA_036711965.1 of Onthophagus sagittarius. Taxonomy (NCBI): domain Eukaryota; kingdom Metazoa; phylum Arthropoda; class Insecta; order Coleoptera; family Scarabaeidae; genus Onthophagus; species Onthophagus sagittarius. Next base: position 51,228,519 of record JASERS010000005.1, read on the forward strand.
CTATTAAATACGCTATTTATTAATAATACGTACAAAATTCCCTTTCAAACGTTACACTAAACTCGGTATTTTGGACATAATCTGTTGAAACATCAACATTTTATAATAAAATTTTAAAGGGCACTCATTATAATTCGTTATATCAAGGGATAAAATTAACATTATCACAATTTCTTTGGTTCTACTTTCGTTTTTAAGAACAACACCAGGTTTTGGAGAACGAGTTTCCGATTTGGGTAGTAAATGATATCAATTGTATCATGGTATAAATATTACAATTTTTTGTTATTTATTTCTATTAGATAATTGCAAATATCCGACTCATAATATAAATGATATAAATTTTATATATTTGTATAAATATTAATCGATAAAGTTAACACTTTAAGAATTTTTTACTACTCATAATAAATAATAGCACATATTCCATATCTGAGGGGTTTTATTTCCGTTTATGAGAACAATACCAAGTTTTAGACCTCGAGTTTCCGGTTTAGCTACTAAATGATGTCAATTTTATATCTTGGTATAAATATCAGTAGATAAAATTAACATTTTAAGAATTTCTTGTTAATAGTACAAAATAATAATAACAAATATCCATTTTTGGGGGTTTTATTTCCGTTTATGAGAACAACACCAAGTTTCGTAGGCTGGATTTCCAGTTTGTTTGACGGCAACATGGAGGAAGTATAACTATTAACAGGACTTATAATATAAATGATTTTATATCTTTGTATAAATATTAAACAATAAAGTTAACACTTTAAGAATTTTTTATTATTAATAATAAGTAATAGCACATATTCGATATCGGAGGGGTTTTATTTCCGTTTAGAAATACAATACCTAGTTTCGGAGGTAGTGTTTCCGGTTTTTGTGGAGGCATCATGGTGGAAAAAGAACCTATTAACATGACCTGTAACATAAATTATATAAATTTTATATTTTGATATAAACATCAAGGGATAAAATTAACACTTTAAGAATTTTTTGCTTTTAATAATAAATAATTGCAAATATCTGGTGTCTGAGGGTTTTATTTCCGTTTATGAGAACAAAACTAATTCTAATTTTACTGTAATTCAAATATGCAGGGTTGCTAAATCAGTTTAAAAAGTATTTTATCTCAAAAACTATTCATTGTAGGTGCCTTTTTTTAAAAATTGTTCAGATGCATGGCCAAATCCAAATCAACCCAATACTTTATATTTAAATTGAAGTCAAACTAACACTAGATCTAGAACTAGTATCACTTGATAGTGTCTTGAGAAGGCTAAATCTGAATGTTTCCAGTTCTAGATCTAGAGTTAGAGCTAATGATGTAAAACTGGAACTAATACTAAACCTAGAAGTGGAACGTTTTTGGTTTAGTCGTGCGTCTTCAGACGCACGGTATTCATTACCTTCGTTAAAAAAATGTCTTCAGATGCACGTGTAAACCCATTCCAACCCAATATACTTGAACCAGAGCCGTCCTGAGATATTCGTTGCCCCACGGCTAAATTAGACGAATGAAACGAGCAAAAAAAGACCTGCATCTCAAAGTGTCTAAATCCCTATTAAAGTATCATTCTAAAAGTGAAACAGCTAGGCTTTGAAGACATAAATGTAGTATTTCTGGTAAAATTGTTCTGAAAACCAACGCACAGTAACATTTACTTCAGAACATGATAAAACTATTAAGCAAATTCTGCAATTTTGACAATTTCTGTCAAACACGATTAATTGATAATCATAATCCAATTAACAAGTAATAAGGCATGATTCATACATTTGATCATTTAATCATGCGTGAGTCATGTGACGTGACTCACGCGTGATACATGTATGTAATTCACGTGCACATCTCCATGACTTTAATATCGGATTTCAACCTCCAAAAAGCAAGAATTCTGATTTTTGTGATAAAATAGATGTTATACTAAAAAACTTGAAGTTGAACGTAAATAGAACTTAGGCTTTTGATCCTCAACAAGCATTACATACCCCAAAACTTATAATTGCACTTCAGTGTTATAAAAATTCAGGGACAATCAACAATGTATGTATGTGAGATAGCGAGCTACCTGTTTCATTATTTATTTAATATTGACATAATAATTGTCTGGTAATAATAATTTTCTAGGACAAAACAAAAACAATAACATGGTTCTTTCCAATTTAGCCTTCACTCATACGAACAGATTCACAAAAATTCGACATTATTTTATGGTTTCTCGCCATTCCTTTTTGCCTTGTGATCTGGATTTTGGACACATTGAAAAATAAGTAAGGCATGCTTTATTTTATACAAAAATGTCGAAGAAGAACACCCTTCATCCCACATAGGATTTGATGAAAGACTTCAGTGTCCTTCAAAAATAAATAACCAAGCATCACTTGAGAAGCTAAATTTAGAGAAGGAAAATATTTCGAATTTATATACGAGTATAGATAAGGGTTTTATTCCAAATTTGTATATTCCAAATTTTTATCTCTTCGTCGTACATAATTTTGTTTCAATTTTTTTATTAATAATCCTCTTTTTGTTAACCAAACGTTTTAGTTTTCTAGTTTCATTAAATAGATCTTTGTCTCTAGTATTTCTTCTTTATTTATTTTATCGGTTATAAAATTTAGTAAACCAGCTGCAATAATATCTACTAAGGTACTTAAATTCATTGGTTTTCTTACTCCAAGTAAAAGTTTTTCCTTCTTTATGGCTATTCCAACAATGAACTAGCTTGGTTTTGAATGATAATGCATATGTACCATATGTTTCACAAAAGTCTTGTTTCCACTGCAGCTATGTCGATTATAAACTAAATTTAATCATTATATCCAATCTATGCAGGTTTTTTCAAGAAATAGTCTGAAGATTTCAATCTTTTCTTCATTTTGTTTATATCAAATCTTTCACATTCTTTTTCAAAAATTTCCATCCACTGATAAGCATTCATAAGATATATATTTTGAGAAATAAGCTTTTAATTCCACTCAATTAATTTTTCTAAGATTTTTATAATATGATCTTCTGAATTAGTAGCAAAAGGTTTTTCTCTTCATTGGTTTCTTCTAAAAATTGGTATTCAAATTTTAACTTTTTTTTAATATATTCTTGATATTTGCAAACACTTTTGTAGTAATAAGTTCTTTGTGTAGATCTTCAGAAATCAAGAAAGTTTTTAATTTACTATCAATTGTTGCTTTTATTTTGAATTGCTTTTAATAATAAATAATTGCAAATATCTGGTGTCTGAGGGTTTTATTTCCGTTTAGGAGAACAAAACTAATTCTAGTTTTATTTCAGTTCAAATATACAGGGTTGCTAAATCAGTTTAAAGAGTACTTTATCTCAAAAACTATTCATTGTAGGGGCCTTTGTTAAAAAAATGTTTTCAGATGCATGGTCAAATCTAAATCAACCCAATAATACTTTATAATACTTTATATTTAAATTGAAGTCAAACTAACACTAGACCTAGAACTAGTATCACTCGATAGTGTCTTGAGAAGGCTAAATCTGAATGTTTCCAGTTCTAGATCTAGAGTTAGAGCTGATGATGTAAAACTGGAACTAATACTAGAGCTAGAAGTGAAACGTTTTTGGTTTAGTCGTGCGTCGTCAGACGCACGGTATTCATTACCTTCGTTAAAAAAATGTCTTCAGATGCACGTGTAAACCCATTCCAACCCAATATACTTGAACCAAAGCCGTCCTGAGATATCCGTTGCCCCAGGGCTAAATTGGACGAATGAAACGAGCAAAAAAAGACCTGCATCTCAAAGTGTCTAAATCCCTATTAAAGTATCATTCTAAAAGTGAAACAGCTAGGCTTTGAAGACATAAATGTAGTATTTCTGGTAAAATTGATTCTGAAAACCAACGCACAGTAACATTTACTTCAGAACATGATAAAACTATCATGCAAATTCTGCAATTTTGACAATTTCTACCAAACACGATTAATTGATAATCATAATCCAATTAACAAGTAATAAGGCATGATTCATACATTTGATCTTCTAATCATGCGTGAGTCATGCGACGTGACTCACGCGTGATACATGTATGTAATTCACGTGCACATCTCCATGACTTTAATATCGGATTTCAACCTCCAAAAAGCAAGAATTCTGATTTTTGTGATAAAATAGATGTTATACTAAAAAACTTGAAGTTGAGCGTAAATAGAACTTAGGCTTTTGATCCTCAACAAGCATTACATACCCCAAAACTTATAATTGCACTTCAGTGTTACAAAAATTCAGGGACAATCAACAATGTATGTATGTGAGATAGCGAGCTACCTGTTTCATTATTTATCTAATATTGACATAATAATTGTCTAGTAATAATAATTTTATAGGACAAAACAAAAACAATAACATGGTTCTTTCCAATTTAGCCTTCACTCACACGAACAGATTCACAAAAATTCGACATTATTTTATGGTTTCTCGCCATTCCTTTTTGCCTTGTGATCGGGATTTTGGACACATTGAAAAATAAGTAAGGCACGCTTTATTTTATATAAAAATGTCGAAGAAAAACACCCTTCATCCCACATAGGATTTGATGAAAGACTTCAGTGTCCTTCAAAAATAAATAACCAAGCATCACTTGAAAAGCAAAATTTAGAGAAGGAAAATATTTCGAATTTATATACGAGTATAGATAAGGGTTTTATTCCAAATTTGTATATTCCAAATTTTTATCTCTTCGTCGTACATAATTTTGTTTCAATTTTTTTATTAATAAATCTCTTTTTATTAATCATTAAATAGATCTTTGTCTCTAGCATTTCTTCTTTATTTATTTTATCAGTTATAAAATTTAGTAAACCAGATATTATTGCATAATATCTACTAAGGTACTTAAATTCATTGGTTTTCTTACTCCAAGTAAAAGTTTTTCCTTCTTTATGGCTATTCCAACAATGAACTAGCCTGGTATTTGAATGATAATGCATATGTACCATATGTTTCACAAAAGTCTTGTTTCCACTGCAGCTATGTTGATTATAAACTAAATTTAATCATTATATCCAGTCTATGCAGGTTTTTCAAGATATAGTCTCAAGATTTCAATCTTTTCCTCATTTTGTTTTATATCAAATCTTTCACATTCTTTATCAAAAATTTCCATCCACTGATAAGCATTCATAAGATATATATTTTGAGAAATAAGCTTTTCATTCCACTCAACTAATTTTTCTAAGATTTTTATAATATGATCTTCTGAAATAGTAGCAAAAGGTTTTTCTTCTTCATTAGTTTCTTCTAGAAATTGGTTTTCAAATTTTTACATTTTTTAATATGTTCTTGATATTTGCAAACACTTTTGTAGTAATAAGTTCTTTGTGTAGCTCTTCAGGGACCAAGATAGTTTTTAATTTACCATCAATTGTTGCTTTTACTTTGAATACAAATATTAATTTTTCCATTCTTCAAAAAAATTACCATATATGTCAAGGAATGTCGTTTTATAGTAAATAATCTTCTTACCGTTATGAAAGGTATCTATTTATTAAAGAAAAAAACATTTCTGGGTTGGATTGAGTTGGGTCGTTTCTCTATAAATAAGAGAAACGACATTGAATGTTCTTAATTTAAATTTGCTGTCTAACAATAATTCAATTAAGTACTCTAAACTTTTATAAATGTTATTAAATGATATCTTTCATTCCATTTTTAGTTAATAAAATACTAATAGTTTTGCACTTTAAATGGATTATATTTTAATTTTTCAAAAACACACCGACGTTTTATTATCTTCGTTTCGATTGTTCTTCTTCTCCAGATATCTTAATTTTGTTAATTTTTCGAGTAGAATATATAATTATACTGGATAAAATGTTTATGTTACATCTTGAGATACAACTTTGTTGTGATTTTTGACGTATTCTCCTGATGATGCCGTGTAGAAAGCGAAACCGGTAGAGAAAAATTAAAATAAAAGCCATTTAAAGTGCAAAACTATTAGTATTTTATTTTATAAATGTGTTTCTTTGTGTTTCTATAACTTTTTCATATCGATAAAAATTTCAGTGTAATAATGAAATTGCTATTAAAAACGCTATTTATTAATAATACGTACAAAATTTCATTCGGTGCAATGTTTGGTATCTCGTGACGTCATCTCCTTCGTTTCCTTTCAAACACGTTCAAAGCGTTTTAAAGAACTCGGTATTTTGGACATAATCTGTTGAAACATCAACATTTTATACAAAAATTTTAAAGGAAACCCATTATAATTCTTTATAGTAAGGGATAGAATTAACATTATCACAATTTTTTAGGTTTTACTTTCATTTATGAGAACAATACTATGTTTTGGACCTCGAGCTTCCGGTTATAAGTTATAAGTATCAGTAGATAAAATGAACATTTTAAGAATTTTTTGTTGTTAATAGTACAAAATAATAATAACAAATATTCGTTTTTAGGGGTTTTATTTCCGTTTATGAGAACAACACCAAGTTCCGTAGGTTGGATTTCCGGTTTGTCGGTTGCAACATGGATGAAGTATAACCTATTAACATGACTCATAATATAAATGATACAAATTTTATACTTTTGTATAAATATTAATCGATAAAATTAACACTTTAAGATTTCTTACTATTAATAATAAATAATAGCACATATTCGATAGCTAAAGGGTTTTATTTCCGTTTAGAAATACAATACCTAGTTTCGGAGGTAGTGTTTCCGGTTTGTGTGGAGACATCATGGCGAAAAAGAACCTATTAACATGACCCGTAATATAAATGATATAAATTTTATATTTTGATATAAGCATCAAGGGATAAAATTAACACTTTAAGAATTGTTTGCTTTTAATAATAAATAATTGTAAATATCTGGTGTCTGAGGGTTTTATTTCCGTTTAGGAGAACAAAACTAATTCTAGTTTTATTTCAGTTCAAATATACAGGGTTGCTAAATCAGTTTAAAGAGTACTTTATCTCAAAAACTATTCATTGTAGGGGCCTTTGTTAAAAAAATGTTTTCAGATGCATGGTCAAATCTAAATCAACCCAATAATACTTTATAATACTTTATATTTAAATTGAAGTCAAACTAACACTAGACCTAGAACTAGTATCACTCGATAGTGTCTTGAGAAGGCTAAATCTGAATGTTTCCAGTTCTAGATCTAGAGTTAGAGCTGATGATGTAAAACTGGAACTAATACTAGAGCTAGAAGTGAAACGTTTTTGGTTTAGTCGTGCGTCGTCAGACGCACGGTATTCATTACCTTCGTTAAAAAAATGTCTTCAGATGCACGTGTAAACCCATTCCAACCCAATATACTTGAACCAGAGCCGTCCTGAGATATTCGTTGCCCCAGGGCTAAATTGGACGAATGAAACGAGCAAAAAAGACCTGCATCTCAAAGTGTCTAAATCCCTATTAAAGTATCATTCTAAAAGTGAAACAGCTAGGCTTTGAAGACATAAATGTAGTATTTCTGGTAAAATTGATTCTGAAAACCAACGCACAGTAACATTTACTTCAGAACATGATAAAACTATCATGCAAATTCTGCAATTTTGACAATTTCTACCAAACACGATTAATTGATAATCATAATCCAATTAACAAGTAATAAGGCATGATTCATACATTTGATCTTCTAATCATGCGTGAGTCATGCGACGTGACTCACGCGTGATACATGTATGTAATTCACGTGCACATCTTCATGACTTTAATATCGGATTTCAACCTCCAAAAAGCAACAATTCTGATTTTTGTGATAAAATAGATGTTATACTAAAAAACTTGAAGTTGAACGTAAATAGAACTTTGGCTTTTGATCCTCAACAAGCATTACATACCCCAAAACTTATAATTGCACTTCAGTGTTACAAAAATTCAGAGACAATCAACAATGTATGTATGTGAGATAGCGAGCTACCTGTTTCATTATTTATCTAATATTGACATAATAATTGTCTAGTAATAATAATTTTATAGGACAATACAAAAACAATAACATGGTTCTTTCCAATTTAGCCTTCACTCACACGAACAGATTCACAAAAATTCGACATTATTTTATGGTTTCTCGCCATTCCTTTTTGCCTTGTGATCGGGATTTTGGACACATTGAAAAATAAGTAAGGCACGCTTTATTTTATACAAAAATGTCGAAGAAGAACACCGTTCATCCCACATAGGATTTGATGAAAGACTTCAGTCTCCTTCAAAAATAAATAACCAAGCATCACTTGAAAAGCAAAATTTAGAGAAGGAAAATATTTCGAATTTATATACGAGTATAAATAAGGGTTTTATTCCAAATTTGTATATTCCAAATTTTTATCTCTTCGTCGTACATAATTTTGTTTCAATTTTTTTATTAATAAACCTCTTTTTGTTAACCAAACGTTTTAGTTTTCTAGTTTCATTAAATAGATCTTTGTCTGTAGTATTTTTTCTTTATTTATTTTATCGGTTATAAAATTTAGTAAACCAGCTGCAATAATATCTACTAAGGTACTTAAATTCATTGGTTTTCTTACTCCAAGTAAAAGTTTTTCTTTCTTTATGGCTATTCCAACAATGAACTAGCTTGGTTTTAAATGATAATGCATATGTACCATATGTTTCACAAAAGTCTTGTTTCCACTGCAGCTATGTCGATTATAAACTAAATTTAATCATTATATCCAATCTATGCAGGTTTTTTCAAGAAATAGTCTGAAGATTTCAATCTTTTCTTCATTTTGTTTTATATCAAATCTTTCACATTCTTTTTCAAAAATTTCCATTCACTGATAAGCAATCATAAGATATATATTTTGAGAAATAAGCTTTTAATTCCACTCAATTATTTTTTCTAAGATTTTTATAATATGATCTTCTGAATTAGTAGCAAAAGGTTTTTCTCTTCATTGGTTTCTTCTAAAAATTGGTATTCAAATTTTAACTTTTTTTTAATATATTCTTGATATTTGCAAACACTTTTGTAGTAATAAGTTCTTTGTGTAGATCTTCAGAAATCAAGAAAGTTTTTAATTTACTATCAATTGTTGCTTTTATTTTGAATTGCTTTTAATTATAAATAATTGCAAATATCTGGTGTCTGAGGGTTTTATTTCCGTTTAGGAGAACAAAACTAATTCTAGTTTTACTTCAGTTCAAATATACAGGGTTACTAAATCAGTTTAAAGAGTACTTTATCCCAAAAACTATTCATTGTAGGGGCCTTTGTTAAAAAATTGTTTTCAGATGCATGGCCAAATCCAAATCAACCCAATACTTTATTAAAATTTAAATTGAAGTCAAACTAACACTAGACCTAGAACTAGTATCACTCGATAGTGTCTTGAGAAGGCTAAATCTGAATGTTTCAAGTTCTAGATCTAGAGTTAGAGCTAATGATGTAAAACTGGAACTAATACTAAAGCTAGAAGTGAAACGCTTTTGGTTTAGTCGTGCGTCGTTAGACGGACGGTATTCATTACCTTCGTTAAAAAAATGTCTTCAGATGGACGTGTAAACCCATTCCAACCCAATATACTTGAACCAGAGCCGTCCTGAGATATTCGTTGCTCCAGGGCTAAATTGGACGAATGAAACGAGCAAAAAGAGACTTGCATCTCAAAGTGTCTAAATCCGTATTAAAGTATCATTCTAAAAGTGGGACAGCTAGGCTTTGAAGACATAAATGTAGTATTTCTGGTAAAATTGTTCTGAAAACCAACGCACAGTAACATTTACTTCAGAACATGATAAAACTATCATGCAAATTCTGCAATTTTGACAATTTCTACCAAACACGATTAATTGATAATCATAATCCAATTAACAAGTAATAAGGCATGATTCATACATTTGATCTTCTAATCATGCGTGAGTCATGCGACGTGACTCACGCGTGATACATGTATGTAATTCACGTGCACATCTCCATGACTTTAATATCGGATTTCAACCTCCAAAAAGCAAGAATTCTGATTTTTGTGATAAAATAGATGTTATACTAAAAAACTTGAAGTTGAGCATAAATAGAACTTGGGCTTTTGATCCTCAACAAGCATTACATACCCCAAAACTTATAATTGCAATTCAGTGTTACAAAAATTCAGGGACAATCAACAATGTATGTATGTGAGATAGCGAGCTACCTGTTTCATTATTTATTTAATATTGACATAATAATTGTCTGGTAATAATAATTTTATAGGACAATACAAAAATAATAACATGGTTCTTTCCAATTTAGCCTTCACTCACACCAACAGATTCACAAAAATTCGACATTATTTTATGGTTTCTCGCCATTCTTTTTTGTCTTGTGATCGGGATTTTGGACACATTGAAAAATAAGTAAGGCATGCTTTATTTTATACAAAAATGTCGAAGAAGAACACCGTTCATCCCACATAGGATGTGATGAAAGACTTCAGTGTACTTCAAAAATAAATAACCAAGCATCACTTGAAAAGCAAAATTTAGAGAAGGAAAATATTTCGAATTTATATACGAGTATAAATAAGGGTTTTATTCCAAATTCGTATATTCCAAATTTTTATCACTTCGTCGTACATAATTTTGTTTCAATTTTTTATTAATAAACCTCTTTTTGTTAACCAAATGTTCTAGTTTTCCAGTTTCATTAAATAGATCTTTGTCTCTAGTATTTCTTCTTTATTTATTTTATCAGTTATAAAATTTAGTAAACCAGCTGCAATAATATCTACTAAGGTACTTAAATTCATTGGTTTTCTTACTCGAAGTAAAAGTTTTTCCTTCTTTATGGCTATTCTAACAATGAACTAGCTTGGTTTTAAATGATAATGCATATGTACCATATGTTTCACAAAGGTCTTGTTTCCACTGCAGCTATGTCGATTATAAACTAAATTTAATCATTATATCCAATCTATGCAGGTTTTTTCAAGAAATAGTCTGAAGATTTCAATCTTTTCTTCATTTTGTTTTATATCAAATCTTTCACATTCTTTTTCAAAAATTTCCATCCACTGATAAGCATTCATAAGATATATATTTTGAGAAATAAGCTTTTAATTCCGCTCAATTAATTTTTCTAAGATTTTTATAATATGATCTTCTGAATTAGTAGCAAAAGGTTTTTCTCTTCATTGGTTTCTTCTAAAAATTGGTATTCAAATTTTAACTTTTTTTTAATATATTCTTGATATTTGCAAACACTTTTGTTGTAATAAGTTCTTTGTGTAGATCTTCAGGAACCAAGATAGTTTTTAATTTACCATCAATTGTTGCTTTTACTTTGAATACAAATATTAATTTTTCCATTCTTCAAAAAAAATTACCATATATGTCAAGGAATGTCGTTTTATAATAAATAATCTTCTTATCGTTATGAAAGGTATCTATTTATTAAAGAAAAAAACACTTCTGGGTTGGATTGGGTTGGGTCGTTTCTCAATAAATAAGAGAAACGACATTGAATATTCTTAATTTAAATTTGCTGTCTAACAATAATTCAATTAAGTACTCTAAACTCTTATAAATGTTATTAAATGATATCTTTCATTCCATTTTTATTTAATAAAATACTAATTAATAGTTTTGCACTTTAAATGGTATTTATTTTAATTTTTGAAAAACACACAGACGTTTTACTTTCTTCGTTTCGATTGTTCTTCATCTCCAGATATCTTAATTTTGTTGATTTTTCGAGTAGTATATATAATTATACTGGATAAAATGTTTATGTTACATCTTGAGATACAACTTTGTTGTGATTTTTGACGTATTCTCCTGATGATGCCGTGTAGAAGATGAAACCAGTAGAGAAAAATTAAAATAAAAGCCATTTAAAGTGCAAAACTATTAGTATTTTATTTTATAAATGTGTTTCTTTGTGTTTCTATAACATTTTAATATCGATAAAAATTTCAGTGTAATAATGAAATTGCTATTAAAAACGCTATTTATTAATAATACGTACAAAATTTCATTCGGTGCAATGTTTGGTATCTCGTGACGTCATCTCCATCGTTTCCTTTCAAACACGTTCAAAGCGTTTTAAAGAACTCGGTATTTTGGACATAATCTGTTGAAACATCAACATTTTATACAAAAATTTTAAAGGAAACCCATTATAATTCTTTATAGTAAGGGATAGAATTAACATTATCACAATTTCTTAGGTTTTACTTTCATTTATGAGAACAATACCATGTTTTGGACCTCGAGCTTCCGGTTATAAGTTATAAATGTCAGTAGATAAAATGAACATTTTAAGAATTTCTTGTTGTTAATAGTACAAAATAATAATAACAAATATTCGTTTTTAGGGGTTTTATTTCCGTTTATGAGAACAACACCAAGTTCCGTAGGTTGGATTTCCGGTTTGTCGGTTGCAACATGGATGAAGTATAACCTATTAACATAACTCATAATATAAATGATACAAATTTTATACCTTTGTATAAATATTAATCGATAAAATTAACACTTTAAGATTTCTTACTATTAATAATAAATAATAGCACATATTCGATAGCTAAAGGGTTTTATTTCCGTTTATGAGAACAATATCAAGTTTTAGACCTAGAGTTTCCGATTTAGCTAGTAAATAGTATCAATTTTATATGTTGGTATAAATATCAGTAGATAAAATTAACATTTTAAGAATTTGTTGTTATTTATTGCTATTAAATGGTTATAAATATCCGTTTTTAGGGGTTTTATTTACGTTTATGAGAACAATACCAAGATTCGTAGGCTGGATTTCCGGTTTGTCTGACGGCAGAATGGAGGAAGTATAACCTATTAACATGACTCGTAATATAAATGAGTTTGCATCTTTGTATAAATATTAATCGGTAGAGATAACACTTTAATAATTTTTTACTATTAATAATAAATAATAGCACATATTCGATATCTGAGGGGTTTTATTTCCGTTTAGAAATACAATACCTAGTTTCGGAGGTAGTGTTTCCGGTTTGTGTGGAGACATCATGGCGAAAAAGAACTTATTAACATGACCCGTATTATAAATGATATAAATTTTATATTTTGATATAAACATCAAGGGATAAAATTAACACTTTAAGAATTTTTTGCTTTTAATAATAAATAATTGCAAATATCTGGTGTCTGAGGGTTTTATTTCCGTTTATGGGAACAAAACTAATTCTAGTTTTACTTCAGTTCAAATATACAGGGTTGCTAAATCAGTTTAAAGAGTACTTTATCCCAAAAACTATTCATTGTAGGGGCCTTTGTTAAAAAAATGTTTTCAGATGCATGGCCAAATCCAAATCGACCCAATACTTTATTAAAATTTAAATTGAAGTCAAACTAACACTAGACCTAGAACTAGTATCACTCGATAGTGACTTGAGAAGGCTAAATCTGAATGTTTCAAGTTCTAGATCTAGAGTTAGAGCTAATGATGTAAAACTGGAACTAATACTAGAGCTAGAAGTGAAACGTTTTTGGTTTAGTCGTGCGTCGTCAGACGCACGGTATTCATTACCTTCGTTAAAAAAATGTCTTCAGATGCACGTGTAAACCCATTCCAACCCAATATACTTGAACCAGAGCCGTCCTGAGATATTCGTTGCCCCAGGGCTAAATTGGACGAATGAAACGAGCAAAAAAGACCTGCATCTCAAAGTGTCTAAATCCCTATTAAAGTATCATTCTAAAAGTGAAACAGCTAGGCTTTGAAGACATAAATGTAGTATTTCTGGTAAAATTGATTCTGAAAACCAACGCACAGTAACATTTACTTCAGAACATGATAAAACTATCATGCAAATTCTGCAATTTTGACAATTTCTACCAAACACGATTAATTGATAATCATAATCCAATTAACAAGTAATAAGGCATGATTCATACATTTGATCTTCTAATCATGCGTGAGTCATGCGACGTGACTCACGCGTGATACATGTATGTAATTCAAGTGCACATCTCCATGACTTTAATATCGGATTTCAACCTCCAAAAAACAACAATTCTGATTTTTGTGATAAAATAGATGTTATACTCAAAAACTTGAAGTTGAACGTAAATAGAACTTAGGCTTTTGATCCTCAACAAGCATTACATACCCCAAAACTTATAATTGCACTTCAGTGTTACAAAAATTCAGGGACAATCAACAATGTATGTATGTGAGATAGCGAGCTACCTGTTTCATTATTTATTTAATATTGACATAATAATTGTCTGGTAATAATAATTTTCTAGGACAAAACAAAAACAATAACATGGTTCTTTCCAATTTAGCCTTCACTCACACGAACAGATTCACAAAAATTCGACATTATTTTATGGTTTCTCGCCATTCCTTTTTGCCTTGTGATCAGGATTTTGGACACATTGAAAAATAAGTAAGGCACGCTTTATTTTATACAAAAATGTCGAAGAAGAACACCGTTTATCCCACATAGGATTTGATGAAAGACTTCAGTCTCCTTCAAAAATAAATAACCAAGCATCACTTGAGAAGCAAAATTTAGAGAAGGAAAATATTTCGAATTTATATACGAGTATAGATAAGGGTTTTATTCCAAATTTGTATATTCCAAATTTTTATCTCTTCGTCGTACAGAATTTTGTTTCAATTTTTTTATTAATAAACCTCTTTTTGTTAACCAAACGTTTTAGTTTTCTAGTTTCATTAAATAGATCTTTGTCTCTAGTATTTCTTCTTTATTTATTTTATCGGTTATAAAATTTAGTAAACCAGCTGCAATAATATCTACTAAGGTACTTAAATTCATTGGTTTTCTTACTCTAAGTAAAAGTTGTTTCTTCTTTATGGGTATTCTAACAATGAACTAGCCTGGTATTTGAATGATAATGCATATGTACCATATGTTTCACAAAAGTCTTGTTTCCATTGCAGCTATGTTGATTATAAACTAAATTTAATCATTATATCCAGTCTATGCAGGTTTTTCAAGATATAGTCTCAAGATTTCAATCTTTTCCTCATTTTGTTTTATATCAAATCTTTCACATTCTTTATCAAAAATTTCCATCCACTGATAAGCATTCATAAGATATATATTTTGAGAAATAAGCTTTTCATTCCACTCAACTAATTTTTCTAAGATTTTTATAATATGATCTTCTGAAATAGTAGCAAAAGGTTTTTCTTCTTCATTGGTTTCTTCTAGAAATTGGTTTTCAAATTTTTACATTTTTTTAATATGTTCTTGATATTTGCAAACACTTTTGTAGTAATAAGTTCTTTGTGTAGCTCTTCAGGGACCAAGATAGTTTTTAATTTACCATCAATTGTTGCTTTTACTTTGAATACAAATATTAATTTTTCCATTCTTCAAAAAAATTACCATATATGTCAAGGAATGTCGTTTTATAGTAAATAATCTTCTTACCGTTATGAAAGGTATCTATTTATTAAAGAAAAAAACATTTCTGGGTTGGATTGAGTTGGGTCGTTTCTCTATAAATAAGAGAAACGACATTGAATGTTCTTAATTTAAATTTGCTGTCTAACAATAATTCAATTAAGTACTCTAAACTTTTATAAATGTTATTAAATGATATCTTTCATTCCATTTTTATTTAATAAAATACTAATTAATAGTTTTACACTTTAAATGGTATTTATTTTAATTTTTGAAAAACACACAGACGTTTTACTTTCTTCGTTTCGATTGTTCTTCATCTCCAGATATCTTAATTTTGTTGATTTTTCGAGTAGAATATATAATTATACTGGATAAAATGTTTATGCTACATCTTGAGATACAACTTTGTTGTGATTTTTGACGTATTCTCCTGATGATGCGAAACCGGTAGAAAAAAATAAAAATAAAATCCATTTAAAGTGCAAAACTATTAGTATTTTATTTTATAAATTTGTTTCTTTGTGTTTCTATAACTTTTTCATATCGATAAAAATTTCAGTGTAATAATGAAATTGCTATTAAAAACGCTATTTATTAATAATACGTACAAAATTTCTTTCGGTGCAATGTTTGGTATCTCGTGACGTCATCTCTTCGTTTCCTTTCAAACCCGATCAAAACGTTTTACAGAACTCGGTATTTTGGACATAATTTGTTGAAACATCAACATTTTATGAAGAAAATTTAAAGGAACCTCATTATAATTCTTTATACCAAGGAATATAATTAACATTATCACAATTTCTTATGTTTTATTTCCGTTTATAGGAACAATACCAAGTTTTAGACCTCGAGTTTCCGGTTTAGCTACTAAATGATATCAATTTTACATCTTGGTATAAATATCAGTAGATAAAATTAACGTTTTAAGAATTTCTTGTTGTTATTAGTACAAAATAATAATAACAAATATCCGTTTTTCGGGGTTTTATTTCCGTTTATTAGAAGAACACCATGTTTCGTAGGCTGGATTTCCGGTTTGTTTGACGGCAACATGGAGAAAGGATAACCTATTAGCATGACTCATACTACAAATGATACAAATTTTATATCTTGTATAAATATCAACCAATAAGTTAACATTTTAAAAAAAATTTACTATTAATAATAAATAATAGCACATATTCGATGTCTAAGGGGTTTTATTTCCGTTTATGAGAACAATACCAAGTTTCGGAGGTCGTGTTTCCGGTTTGTAGGAAACATGGCAAAAATGAACCTATTAACCCGTAATATAAATGATATAAGTTTTATATCTTGATATAAACATCAAAGGATCAAATTAACACTACCAATTTTTTGTTGTTAATAACAAATAATAGCAAATATCTGGTGTTTTGGGGGTTTTATTTCATATTATAAGAACAAAATTAAGTTTCATAGGTCCGTTTCCGGTGTGTCTGGCAACGATAAAAATTGTTAAGCTCCGCCTCTGTATTGAATCATCAATCTCACCCCTATATAAAGCGGCGACGTTAGGTCTGCAAATTCAGTCTCAATCAGTCTTCGGTGTCCAGCACTCTTAAGTACATCAAGTTCCAGCCTTCTTAAGTGATTTATTCTTTTTTAAGTTTTTTAAATTTTGAAAGTTTGAGTTTCACTTAATAAATATGGATAGGAAGTTACCCACATACAAAAAACGTAAGTGCTTTTGTACTCTTCGGGGTTTGTACTCTTCATTATATAGTATTTTTTTAATTCAGATGTTGATGGTGGGTTTACCTTAGTGTATAACGGCCCGTCCATTCATGAGAGGGTTTCTCCACCAAGATCTGCTTCATCTGGTATTGGTAAGTGTAAAAGTTATTATTTAATGTTCAAAATGGATAATTTATACTTAAATAATCTTGATGATTGGTAATATTTTAAAATCGAAAAAATTAAATTTTTTATTAACATTTCAAACTTTTATTTTCTTATTTCGAAATCTTGTGTGTGATTATGTTATCAATCTAGATGAATTCTTTGAGAATTATATTATCATATATTTTTTTAAAATTTAGGTTTTGATTCTGATCTTTCCACCGATGTTGTTGTCGCCTACGATGAGAGAGGTTACCCAACCGGATTTTATCGGTTATCAAGTCTATTCAGATCTGCATCATCTGGTATTGGTAAGTGCAGAAATTTTTTTTCAAATTATTTGGCAATATAACAAAAATTTTTCCGATTTTTTCGATATAAAAAATCGTAAAACTTTTGCGAAGCACTGTACAATAATCTTACGTTCTATTATCCGTGCCAAAAGTCAAGGCCCCTCACTTTAGATATCGATATCTTCGAAATCGCTCGATGAAAAAAATTGCGGTAAAGTTTATTATAATCAGTAAACATTTCTGTGTATCACAAATTAATTTGAAAATGTTCGGATCTGCGATTTTTCTTTTATCGCGAGTTAATTCAAAAAAGTACCCAATTTTTGAGAGTGTCTACTTTACGATATTTTTTCTCAAAAACTATTTGACGAAAAATTTTAAAATTTGAACTGATGATAACTCAATGTGTTCTTAATACCGGGCATGTTTTAGTTTATCGATATTCCCTATAGTTTCGCGGAAAATCGCAGTTTAGTAAGATGTGGATATTTCGAAAACCACATCTTACTTGAATTTTTTGCACGTCTGCATACATGAATATCAAAATTCGTTATAATCAAAAATTATTTTAATTAAAAGTAGTTCTAAATTCAATTTAAGCAGACTCTCTTAATAAATACAATTATGTATAGGCATATAGCCCAATGTAGCAAAAAACAATAATTTTTTGTACGCCCCTATACATTAATATCAAAAATCGTTATAATCAAGAAATATTTTACTCAGAATTTAATCCAAATTCTATTTTTCCATAAACTGTTTTTAATGGTTTTATCGGTTACTTTTGCGAAGCACTGTACAATAATCTAACATTCTGTTATCCGTGCCAAAAGTCAAGGCCCCTCACTTTAGAGATCGATATCTTCGAAATCGCTCGATGAAAAAAATTGCGGTAAAGTTTATTATAATCAGTAAACATTTCTATGTATGATAATTTAATTTGGAAATGTTCGGATCTGCGGTTTTTCTTATATCGCGAGTTCATTGAAAAAAGTACCCAATTTTTGAGAGTGTTTACTTTGCGATATTTTTTCTCAAAAACTATTTGACGAAAATTTTTCAAATTTGAACTGATGGTAACTCAATGTGTTCTTAATGCCGGGCATGTTTTAGTTTATCGATATTCCCTATAGTTTCGCGGAAAATCGCAGTTTAGTAAGATGTGGATATTTCGAAAACCACATCGTACTTGAATTTTTTGCACGTCTGCATACATAAATATTAAAATTCGTTATAATCAAAAATTATTTTAATTAAAAGTAGTTCTAAATTCAATTTAAGCAGACTCTCTTAATAAATACAATTATGTATAGGTATATAGCCCAATGTAGCGAAAAACAATAATTTTTTGTACGCCCCTATACATTAACATCAAAAATCGTTATAATCAAGAAATACTTTACTCAGAATTTAATACAAATTCTATTTTTCCATAAACTGTTTTTAATGCTTTTATCGTTTACTTTTGCGAAGCACTGTACAATAATCTATCTTTCTATTATCCGTGCCAAAAGTCAAGACCCCCCACTTTAGAGATCGATATCTTCGAAATCGCTTGATCAAAAAAATTGCGGTAAACTTTATTATAATCAGTAAACATTTCTGTGTATGACAATTTAATTTGGAAATATTCGGATCTGCGGTTTTTCTTTTATCGCGAGTTGATTGAAAAATGTACCCGATTTTTGAGAGTGCCGATAACTTCGTCTAA
This sequence comes from Onthophagus sagittarius, assembly GCA_036711965.1. NCBI lineage: Eukaryota > Metazoa > Arthropoda > Insecta > Coleoptera > Scarabaeidae > Onthophagus > Onthophagus sagittarius. Next base: position 51,247,715 of record JASERS010000005.1, read on the forward strand.
TTTGCGATTTCTTTTCTCAAAAACTATTCGACGAAAAATTTTCAAATTTGAACTGATGGTAACTCAATGTGTTCTTAATGCCGGGCATGTTTTAGTTTATCGATATTTCCTATAGTTTCGCGGAAAATCGCAGTTTAGTAAGATGTGGTTATTTCGAAAACATCTTACTTGAATTTTTGTCGGATTCCGTTACCAATTTTTCAAAAGAAGGGTTCCCTAATTTTTTAAGAGCGATTTAATGGGAATACAAGTTAAAGACGAACAGAAATAACACTCCGAGGAGAGGTGCTTATGAGGGAGACCTCATTTTTAAAAATTGATTACGGAATTCTACAAACGACATTCTTTAACATATTTTGGTAGAAATCGCATTGAGATCCGTCCTGTTATAATATATTTTTTTAAATTTAGATATTAATTCGGACGTCTCTGCCAATGCTGCCGCTTTTGAAGGCTTTCATGAGAGAGTTTCCCAACCCGAATGGTCTAAATCAACCAGTCCTTTAAGATCTGTACCATCTGGTATTGGTAAGTGCAGAAATTTTTCTTCAAATTATCTGGCAATATAACAAAAATTTTCTCGATTTTTTCGATATAAAAAATCATTGTAGTCAAGAAATACTTTACTAAAAACTTAATCCAAATTCTATTTTTCCATAAACTGTTTTTAATGCTTTTATCGTTTACTTTTGCGAAGCACTGTACAATAATCTAACGTTCTATAATCCGTGCCAAAAGTCAAGGCCCCTCACTTTAGAGAACGATATCTTCGAAATCGCTCGATGAAAAAAATTGCGGTAAAGTTTATTATAATCAGTAAACATTTCTGTGTATCACAATTTAATTTGGAAATGTTCGGATCTGCGGTTTTACTTTTATCGCGAGTTAATTGAAAAATGTGCCCGATTTTTGAGAGGGCCGATAACTTTGTGTAATTTGCGATTTTTTTTCTCAAAAACTATTTGGCGAAAATTTTTCAAATTTGAACTGATGGTAATCCAATGTGTTCTTAATGCCGGGCATGTTTCAGTTTATCGATATTCCTTATAGTTTCTCGGAAAATCGCAGTTAAGTAAGATGTGGATGTTTCGAAAACCACATCTAACTTGAAATTTTTGCACGTCTGCATACATGAATACCAAAATTCGTTATAATCAAAAATTATTTTAATTAAAAGTAGTTCTAAATTCAATTTAAGCAGACTCTCTTAATAAATACAATTATGTATAGGTATATAGCCCAATGTAGCGAAAAATAATAATTTTTTGTACGCCCCTATACATTAATATCAAAAATCGTTGTAATCAAGAAATACTTTACTCAGAATTTAATATAAATTCTATTTTTCCATAAACTGTTTTTAATGCTTTTATTGTTTACTTTTGAGATGCACTGTATAATAATCTAACGTTCTATTATCCGTGCCAAAAGTAAAGGCCCCTCAATTTAGAAATCGATATCTTTGAAATCGCTCGATGAAAAAAATTGCTGTAAAGTTTATTATAATCAGTAAACATTTCTGTGTATCACAATTTAATTTGGAAATGTTCGGATCTGCGTTTTTTTTTATCGCGAGTTAATTGAAGAAAGTACCCGATTTTTGAGAGTGTCTACTTTGCGATATTTTTTCTCAGAAACTATCTGGCGAAAAATTTTCAAATTTGAACTGATGGTAACTCAATGTGTTCTTAATGCCGGGTATGTTTTAGTTTATCGATATTCCCTATAGTTTCGCGGAAAATCGCAGTTTAGTAAGATGTGGTTATTTCGAAAACATCTTACTTGAATTTTTGACGGATTCCGTTACCAATTTTTTAAAAGAAGGGTTCCCTAATTTTTTGAGAACGATTTAATGGGAATACAAGTTAAAGTGAAACAGAAATAACACTCCGAGGAGAGATGCTCATGAGGGAGACCTCATTTTGAAAAATTTGATGACGGAACTCGACAAACGTCATTCTTTAACAGCGATTTTGGTAAAAATCGCATTGAGATCCGTCCGGTTATCATATATTTTTTTAAATTTAGATATTGATTCGGGCGTCTCTGCCAATGCTGCCGCTTTTGAAGGCTTTGATGAGGGAGTTTCCCAACCTGAATGGTCTAAATCATCCAGTCCTCTAAGATCTGTACCATCTAGTATTGGTAAGTGCAGAAATTTTTCTTCAAATTATCTGGCAATATAACAAAAATTTTCCCGACTTTTTCGATATAAAAAATCGTTGTAATGAAGAAATACTTTACTCAGAATTTAATACAAATTCTATTTTTCCATAAACTGTTTTTAATGCTTTTATCGTTTACTTTTGCGAAGCACTGTACAATAATCTAACGTTCTATAATCCGTGCCAAAAGTCAAGGCCCCTCACTTTAGAGATCGATATCTTTGAAATCGCTCGATGAAAAAAATTGCGGTAACGTTTATTATAATCAGTAAACATTTCTGTGTATCACAATTTAATTTGGAAATGTTCGGATTTGCGGTTTTTCTTTTATCGCGAGTTAATTGAAAAAGTACCCGATTTTTGCGAGGGCCGATAACTTTGTGTAATTTGCAATTAATAAAAGAGAAGTAGAAATAACACTCCGAGGAGAGGTGCTCATGAGGGCGGATCTCATTTTGAAAAATTGATTACGGAATCCGACAAACGACATTCTTTATCATATTTTGGTAAAAATCGCATTAAAATTCGTCTGGCTTTTATATACTTTTTTAAATTTAGATATTGATTCTAACGTCTCTGCCAATGCTGCCTCTTTTGATGGCTTTGATGGGGGAGTTTCCCCACCCGAGTGGTCTAAGTCATCTAGTCCATTAAGATCTGCACCTTCTGATATTGGTAAGTGCAAAAATTTTTTTGTAATGTTCGAATTATATGATATTTGGGAATATTTTAAAAACTTTTCCCGATTTTTTCCAATATTCATTACACGATGCAAAGAATCTGATTGATCATTATGATAAATTAAATAAATTTATCAAAAAATAATAAATTATATAATAAATTATAAAATTATATAATATAATAAATTTATCAAAAATTTGTTAGAACTTCCGTTCGGGAATGCCCGGGATTTTTATAATTTGTATTTCCTCGATTGCCGGGAGAAAAACAGCAAATTTCCCGGGAATAAAACAATCCGGAATTAGGACCTAGACGACCCTTAAAATTTTAAATTTTTTTTCGTAATTCTACTAAAACGTTAAGAACGCATCATCCTTTAACATTTCTTAGATGAAATGGATTTCAAAATGAAACAACGAGTTACAGAGCATTTGAAAGAGGAAGGTTCAATTTCACAAAGTCATTCTTTCATTTTCATTGTTTATCATATATTTTTTTTTTAATTTAGATACTGATTCTGACGAGTCTGCAAATGCTGTCGTCTACGATGATGAAGATTCCCCATCTGAATGGTGTCAGTCATTTATTCCACCGAAATCTGTATCATCTGGTATTGGTAAGTGCAAAAATTATTCTTTAATGTTAAAGTTTATTAAAACGATTAAATGATGTAAAAAACTGATTAAGCATCATTTGTTTGTAAGATATCAATGTAATCGTATTTTTAAGTTTATAGCAAAATGTTGTACCTAATAACAAAATTAAAATGTTGGCAATATAATTTTAAATATTCACCTTTGGTTACTCGTCAAATAACCAATTATAGCAAGTAAGATTATAGTAACTATCTATAGTATCTATTTAACAAGAGGTGGTAAAAGTGGCCCTTATTAGAAAGTTATGAAAAAATGGGAAAATCCGAGTGAGATATCTCAAAACTGACTTCATTTTAAGAAAGCAGATGCTGCAGTTAATAATTAAAAGTAATTTCGTAACAATTTTCCAAACAAAAATCGATTTTTCAAAAATTTCTAAATTTATTCAAAATATTGAAAAATCCCAATTAAGTTCAACAGCTTTTATCTCAAAGAGTAAATGAGATATCTCGAAATGGACTTCATTTTCGAAAAGTAGATGCTCTAGTTATTAATTGGAAGAAATTTCGTAATAATTTTCCAAAAAACCGATTTTTTACGAATTTTGAAATTTATTCAAAATATTGAAAAAGTCCCAAATTCAACAGCTTATATCTCAAAAACTAAATGAGGTGTCTCAAAATTGACTTCACTTTTGGAAAGTAGATGCTCCAATTAGTAATTGAAAGTAATTTCGTAACAATTTTCCAAAAAAAATCTATTTTTTAAGAATCTTTAAATTTATTCAAAATATTGGAAAAATCCCATTTCAGTTCAGTAGCTTTTATCGCGAAAACTAAGTAAGATATCTCAAAATTGACTTCATTTTTGGAAAGTAGATACTCCAATTAGTAAATGAGAGCAATTTAATAATAGTTTTCCAAAAAAATCGATTCTTTAAGAATTTTTAAATTTACTCAAAATATTGAAATATGCTACTTAAGTTCAGTAGTTTATATCTCAAGAACTAAGTGAGATATTGCAAAGTTGATTTCATTTTTGAAAAGTAGATGCTGCAATTAATAATTAAGGGCAATTTCGTAACAATTTTCCAAAAAAATCGATTTTTCAATAATTTTTAAATTTCTTCAAAATATTAGAGATGTCTTAATTAATTTCAGCAGATTATATCTCAAGAACTAAGTGAGATATCTCAAAATTTACTTTATTTTCGGAAAGTAGATGTTTCAATTAGTAATTTGAAGTAATTTCGTAACAATATTTTTAAAAAAAATCGATCTTTCAAGAATTTCTAAATTTATTCAAAATATTAAAAAATGCCACTTAAGTTCAGCAGCTTATATCTCAAGAACTAAGTGAGATATCTCAAAATTGACTTCATTTTTGGAAAGTAGGTACTCCAATTAGTAATTGAGAGCAATTTAATAATAACTTTCCAGAAAAATCGATTCTTTAAGAATTTTTAAATTTACTCAAAATATTGAAATATGCTACTTAAGTTCAATAGTTTATAACTCAAGAACTAAGTGAGATATCTCAAAATTGACTTCATTTTTGGAAAGTAGATGCTCCAATTAGTAACTGAAAGTAATTTGTTAACAATTTTCCTAAAAAATCGATTTTTCAAGAATTTTTAAATTTCTTCAAAATATTAGAGATGTCTTAATTAATTTCAGCAGATTATATCTCAAGAACTAAGTGAGATATCTCAAAATTTACTTTATTTTCGGAAAGTAGATATTCCAATTAGTAATTTAAAGTAATTTCGTAATAATATTTAAAAAAAAATCGATCTTTCAAGAATTTCTAAATTTATTCAAAATATTAAAAATGCCACTTAAGTTCAGTAGCTTATATCTCAAGAACTAAGTGAGATATCTCAAAATTGATTTCATTTTTGGAAAGTAGATATTCCAATTAGTAAATGAGAGCAATTTAATAATAAGTTTCCAAAAAATCGATTCTTTAAGAATTTTTAAATTTACTCAAAATATTGAAATATGCTACTTAAGTTCAGCAGCTTATATCTCAAGAACTAAGTGAGATATCTTAAAATTGACTTCATTTTTGGAAAGTAGATACTCCAATTAGTAATTGAGAGTAATTTCATAACAATTTTCCAAAAAAATCAATACTTTAATAATTTTTAAATTTACTCAAAATATTGAAAAATGCCACTTAAGTTCAGTAGCTTATATCTCAAGAACTAAGTGAGATATCTCAAAATTGACATCAGTTTTGGAAAGTAGATACTCCAATTAGTAAATGAGAGCAATTTAATAATAAGTTTCCAAAAAAATCGATTCTTTAAGAATTTTTAAATTTACTCAAAATATTGAAATATGCTACTTAAGTTCAGTAGTTTGTATCTCAAGAACTACGTGAGATATCTCAAAATTGACTTCATTTTTGGAAAGTAGATACTCCAATTAGTAATTGAGTGCAATTTCATAACAATTTTCCAAAAAAAATCGATTCTTCAAGAATTTCTAAATTTCTTCAAAATATTACAGAAATCTTAATTAAGTTTAGCAGCTTATATCTCAAGAACTAAGTGAGATATCTTAAAATTGATTTTATTTTTGGAAAGTAAATGTTCCAATTAGTAATTTAAAGTAATTTCGTAGCAATATTTAAAAAAAATCGATCTTTCAAGAATTTCTAAATTTATTCAAAATATTAAAAAATGCCACTTAAGTTCAGCAGCTTATATCTCAAGTACTAAGTGAGATATTTCAAAATTGACTTCATTTTTGGAAAGTAGATACTCCAATTAGTAATTGAGTGCAGTTTCATAACAATTTTCCAAAAAAATCGATTCTTTAAGAATTTTTAAATTTACTCAAAATATTGAAATATGCTACTTAAGTTCAGTAGTTTATATCTCAAGAACTAAGTGAGATATTGCAAAATTGATTGCATTTTTGAAAAGTAGATGCTTCAATTAGTAATTAAGGGCAATTTCGTAACAATTTTCCAAAAAAAATCGATTCTTCAAGAATTTTTAAATTTCTTCCAAATATTAGAGAAATCTTAATTAAGTTCATCAGCTTATATCTCAAGGACTAAGTGAGATATCTGAAAACTGACATCATTTTTGGAAAGTAGATACTCCAATTAGTAATTGAGAGCAGTTTAATAATAATTTTCCAAAAAAATCGATTCTTTAAGAATTTTAAAATTTACTCAAAATATTGAAATATGCTACTTAAGTTCAATGGTTTATATCTCAAGAACTAAGTGAGATATCTCAAAATTTACTTCATTTTTGGAAAGTAGATTCTTCAATTAGTAATTGAGTGCAATTTCATAACAATTTTCCAAAAAAATCGATTCTTCAAGAATTTTTAAATTTCTTCAAAATATTACAGAAATCTTAATTAAGTTCAGCAGCTTATATCTCAAGAACTAAGTGAGATATCTCAAAATTGACTTCATTTTTGGAAAGTAGATGCTCCAATTAGTAACTGAAAGTAATTTGTTAACAATTTTCCTAAAAAATCGATTTTTCAAGAATTTTTAAATTTCTTCAAAATATTAGAGATGTCTTAATTAATTTCAGCAGATTATATCTCAAGAACTAAGCGAGATATCTCAAAATTTACTTTATTTTCGGAAAGTAGATATTCCAATTAGTAATTTAAAGTAATTTCGTAATAATATTTAAAAAAAAATCGATCTTTCAAGAATTTCTAAATTTATTCAAAATATTAAAAATGCCACTTAAGTTCAGTAGCTTATATCTCAAGAACTAAGTGAGATATTTCAAAATTGACTTCATTTTTGGAAAGTAGATACTCCAATTAGTAATTGAGTGCAGTTTCATAACAATTTTCCAAAAAAATCGATTCTTTAAGAATTTTTAAATTTACTCAAAATATTGAAATATGCTACTTAAGTTCAGTAGTTTATATCTCAAGAACTAAGTGAGATATTGCAAAATTGATTGCATTTTTGAAAAGTAGATGCTTCAATTAGTAATTAAGGGCAATTTCGTAACAATTTTCCAAAAAAATCGATTCTTCAAGAATTTTTAAATTTCTTCCAAATATTAGAGAAATCTTAATTAAGTTCATCAGCTTATATCTCAAGGTCTAAGTGAGATATCTGAAAACTGACATCATTTTTGGAAAGTAGATACTCCAATTAGTAATTGAGAGCAGTTTAATAATAATTTTCCAAAAAAATCGATTCTTTAAGAATTTTAAAATTTACTCAAAATATTGAAATATGCTACTTAAGTTCAATGGTTTATATCTCAAGAACTAAGTGAGATATCTCAAAATTTACTTCATTTTTGGAAAGTAGATTCTTCAATTAGTAATTGAGTGCAATTTCATAACAATTTTCCAAAAAAATCGATTCTTCAAGAATTTTTAAATTTCTTCAAAATATTACAGAAATCTTAATTAAGTTCAGCAGCTTATATCTCAAGAACTAAGTGAGATATCTCAAAATTGACTTCATTTTTGGAAAGTAGATGCTCCAATTAGTAACTGAAAGTAATTTGTTAACAATTTTCCTAAAAAATCGATTTTTCAAGAATTTTTAAATTTCTTCAAAATATTAGAGATGTCTTAATTAATTTCAGCAGATTATATCTCAAGAACTAAGTGAGATATCTCAAAATTTACTTTATTTTCGGAAAGTAGATATTCCAATTAGTAATTTAAAGTAATTTCGTAATAATATTTAAAAAAAAATCGATCTTTCAAGAATTTCTAAATTTATTCAAAATATTAAAAATGCCACTTAAGTTCAGTAGCTTATATCTCAAGAACTAAGTGAGATATTTCAAAATTGACTTCATTTTTGGAAAGTAGATACTCCAATTAGTAATTGAGTGCAGTTTCATAACAATTTTCCAAAAAAATCGATTCTTTAAGAATTTTTAAATTTACTCAAAATATTGAAATATGCTACTTAAGTTCAGTAGTTTATATCTCAAGAACTAAGTGAGATATTGCAAAATTGATTGCATTTTTGAAAAGTAGATGCTTCAATTAGTAATTAAGGGCAATTTCGTAACAATTTTCCAAAAAAATCGATTCTTCAAGAATTTTTAAATTTCTTCCAAATATTAGAGAAATCTTAATTAAGTTCATCAGCTTATATCTCAAGGACTAAGTGAGATATCTGAAAACTGACATCATTTTTGGAAAGTAGATACTCCAATTAGTAATTGAGAGTAGTTTAATAATAATTTTCCAAAAAAATCGATTCTTTAAGAATTTTAAAATTTACTCAAAATATTGAAATATGCTACTTAAGTTCAATGGTTTATATCTCAAGAACTAAGTGAGATATCTCAAAATTTACTTCATTTTTGGAAAGTAGATTCTTCAATTAGTAATTGAGTGCAATTTCATAACAATTTTCCAAAAAAATCGATTCTTCAAGAATTTTTAAATTTCTTCAAAATATTACAGAAATCTTAATTAAGTTCAGCAGCTTATATCTCAAGAACTAAGTGAGATATCTCAAAATTGACTTCGTTTTTGGAAAGTAGATGCTCCAATTAGTAATTGAAAGTAATTTGTTAACAATTTTCCTAAAAAATCGATTTTTCAAGAATTTTTAAATTTATTCAAAATATTACAGAAATCTTAATTAAGTTTAGCAGCTTATATCTCAAGAACTAAGTGAGATATCTTAAAATTAATTTCATTTTTGGAAAGTAAATGTTCCAATCAGTAATTTAAAGTAATTTCGTAGCAATATTAAAAAAAAAATCGATCTTTCAAGAATTTCTAAATTTATTCAAAATATTAAAAAATGCCACTTAAGTTCAGCAGCTTATATCTCAAGAACTAAGTGAGATATCTCAAAATTGACTTCATTTTTGGAAAGTAGATACTCCAATTAGTAATTGAGAGCAATTTAATAATAATTTTCCAAAAAAATCGATTCTTTAAGAATTTTTAAATTTACTCAAAATATTGAAATATGCTACTTAAGTTCAGCAATTTATATCTCAAGAACTAAGTGAAATATTTCAAAATTGACTTCATTTTTGGAAAGTGGATACTTCAATTAGCAATTGAAAATAATTTCGTAATAATTTTCCAAAAAAAAATCAATTTTTCAAGAATTTTTAAATTTATTCAAAATATTGAAAAACTCAGTTTTTGTTACTACCTTTAATATGTGCATTAATATCAATTTAAATTAAATATTTCGCTGTAATTTATTGTTATATGACATTCTTCATTTTGAGAAAAATGATGTTAAATTTAGAGCGCATCATAGATCATCATTCCATACATTTTGATCCACTTTAAATTCTAATTATGATTGTTATAACGTATTACTATATATTTTTTTGTGTTACGTTCTTGTTTTAATTTTTACAGATACTCCATCGGGGAGTGGTATCAATTGGGTGTCAAAGAAGAATATATGGGAAATGGGTGAGATACTTTTTTGATTATTTGAATCAAACATTTACATTATTTTTATGTTTACATGAAGTTAATACATTTTTTATATTTTATTTAGGTAATAATTCAAACGATTCAAAACACGATTCCGCAACAACTTCAAAATCGCTCAATACCAACCAACAACTTACTCAAATTAGTAGCAAAATCGTATTAAACAAATGCCCGTCGCCGTGCCACTTATTGATCAACAACAAAGACCCAAACATCTACTCTTGTTCGCTCTGCCACCAAACGAATAGTATTTTTAACCACCGTTATAAATTCTCGTCAGAAGAAGCCGCAATAGATTATAATAAACCAATAGAATATTATGTGCAAAAAATGAAGGAGGCGTTTTTAAGCCAACCGATTGCAAGACAAGAAGCGGAGCAAAAATGGGAGGACTTCTACAATGGAAAGAATTCCGCCAAAAACGGCGACAAATTTTGCAGATTTTGTCTCAAAAATTCAGAAAAACGAGAATTTTGCGAAAGTCACTGTTTAAAGGATTCGACGGGGAGAGTAACGTGCCCGGTTTTAAGAGCATTAAAGTGTCCATACTGTTATGCCGACGGCGATAATGCCCATACAAGGAAGTATTGTCCGGTTTATAAAGCGGGGAATGAAGTATTACCAGCCACAAGAAGGTTGGCTAATGGCACATTGGCGTCAGCAAAGAATCACAAGTAATGAATTTAATTATTTATTTCTTTAATCTTTTTTCGATTATTTGCGGTAAGAAGTAATTTTTTAATAATATTTTTCACTTCTTAATGATGTGATTAATTGTTGGTGTATAAGAGAAAATAATTAAGTGCTATTTTAGTTATTATTATTTCATCTTAACTTCTTATAATTTTTATAAGTATTCTAGATTTTATAATATGTTATAATTTATGTTAAAACTTTTTTAATATACCGAACGAAATAATGATTTGTTTATTTTTAAAATACTTTTTCTTTAATAAATTATGTATTCTTTAACTCATTAATTGATCTGTTTTTAATCTCTACCTTTTCGGTTGTTCTGATTCATTTCATTATGTGACTACTATTCGTGCCAAAAGTCCAGGTCCCTCTCTTCAGAATTCTACGTCTTTATCGAGTTTGGTTTTTATTACCCTGTCACTTTCCTACTGTAGTTGTAAAACGAACAAAGACGGGGGTGCAACAGGTAATTTCCCATTGAAGAATTTTGGGATCCCTCACTCAGGGCCGCATTAAGCAACACACTTTTCCTTTTCTTCCAAGTTTTAAACAAATAATAGGGTGATTTTATATTCATTATTAAATTAAACTACTGTATTTGTATCATTGGATACGGAAATCATCTTTCATAGTGATATTGTTAATTATTAGTAAAATTGTGAATAACAACGTGAGTCCATACAGCAAAAACCAGTTTAAAAACGCAGCGCTCATGCGCGACCGGGCGCTGAAGCTGAAGCTGTACAGGCCCGGATTAAGCGAAAAGATTAATCTATCCGGATTAATCTATAATAATAATCGCAAATTCCTTGTTGCGATTGTAATTTGTAACACTACGGAGGAGCATTGTCTTTTTGCATGTCATAGTTGATAAGTAACATATCTATTACTATGATAAAGCATCAACCAGTTGCCAACAATACTGGAATCTCTAGAATATTTACCATCAAAAACTTTCAATTATAGATTAAATTATTTTTAAGATGCAACGTATTTTTTTGAAAGCACTCGGACGGTATCGATGTTCATCCTTGTTTGTAGACTGCCATAACAATCTTTGTGAGGTAGCCGCTAGTAATGAGATTAGGAACTGTTGGAAAAAGGGTAATTCTGAAAATAAACTTCATGATATGGCGGACAAATTAGAACCATTCATCGCCCCGTCAATAAAAACTTTAATAGAGTTAAGACACCGACATCTGTAAAGGATGTGGTTCCGTTTTTGTAGATATTTAGATTGGCATGAGTGGAATCAGGACAATACAACCAGGACAAATTCTAGCTTGTGCGTGCAAGTAGACCTCATACAAGCGTCTTAAATGATTCACCTGTTAGGGATGTAAGAAGACCCCGGTACTTTGCAATCAGAGCAATGGATTTCTTTTAATGTACATGGTACGCAAAAGATCAAAAACAGTATGTTCTTCATTTTTTGATTCAGAAACATGGAGGAAAAATCTGATGCCATCTGGTCTTAATGATAAAAATACTCAGCTTTAAGTCGAATGTTATCATGAATAGGAAAGTCATCCTCATCAATTAAACCAATAATAATTGTGAATTAACTTAAATTCTATATAGATCTCTTCAGCAGCTTCAAGATTCTAAGATCTTTCATATAATAATTGTGTATAGAAGATAATTGGATAATTCATGAGTCAAATTGAAGACGAAGATGCCTTCTTTAAATTAATGCAACATGTTTTAATGTTTTAAACTAAATTTGTTTTAAACAGTTCAAATAAAGTATTTAAAACATACTGTTTAAACTAGACTGTTTTAATGTTTTAAACTAAATTTGTTTTAAACAGTTCAAAGCGTGATTTAAAACATGAAGTGTTTTAATCCAAAGAGTTAAAAAATTCCACATGCCAAGATAGCCCAGATCAATCTGCCAATCAAGATTTTTAAAATTTTAAAATTTTTATATTGTTGATCCAAACTCAAATAGTTTATCAACAATATCGTGTTTTTTGCCAGAAGTTTTAAAAACAATATCAAGTCTTTTGGAAGCATTTCAATTTTTCTAAAAGCAATGTCAAGTCTTTCAGAGGCTATATAGACTGTCAGTTCTGGAAAAAGTTCAAGCCTTTAAGAAGCATTTCAAGTTATTTTGAAGCAAAGTCAAGTCTTCCGAATTAATATAAATTCTCCGAAAAGCAGTATGAAGTTTTATAGACACTTTTTATGTTTTCCAAAAGCAATATCAAGATTTCTGGAAGAACTTCAAGTCTTCTAGAAGCGGTATTAAATCGTTTAAAGCTTTACAAGTATTCTGAACATTTCAAGTCTTTTGGAAGCAGTATTAAATCTTCTGAAAGCAGTTTAAGTCTTTTGGGACCATTGCAAATCTTTTGGAAGCAAAATAAAAACAGTATCAAGTTTGCTAAGGGCACCATCAAGCCTTCTAGAAGTATTTCCTGTTTTATGGAAAGACATCAAATCTTCTAAAAGCATTTCATATCGTCTGAGAGCAACATCAAGTCTTCTAAATACAGTATCAAGTCATTTGGAAGCATTCCAAGTTCTTTGGAAGTATTGTAAATCGTCTCCAAGTATTGGAAATTGTTTAGAAACATTTTAGGTCTTCTAGAAGCATTACAAGTCATCTGGAAGCATTATAAATCGTCTGGAAGCATTGTAAGTCGTCTAGAAACATTTTTAGTCTTCTAGAAGTAATATTAGTCTTCTGAAAACATTTCAAGTATTTTGGAAGCAATATCCAGTTGTTTAGAAATGGAATCTAATCAGCTAGAGACAGTATCCAGTGTTCTGGTAGCAAATCAAGCCTTCTAAATGTAATATTAAGTCTTATGGAAACATTTCAAGTCTTCCCAAAGCAATATCAAGATTTCTGGAAGAACTTTAAGTCTTCTAGAAGCAGTATTAAATCGTTTAAAGCATTACAAGTATTCTGAACATTTCAAGTCTTTTGAAAACAATATCAGGTATATGGGCATATTAAATCTTCTGAAAGCAGTTTAAGTTTTTTGGGACTAATGCAAATCTTTTAGAAGCAAAAGAAAAACAGTATCAAGTTTTCTAAGGGCACCATCAAGCCTTCTAGAAGCATTTCCTGATTTCTGGAAAGACATCAAATCTTCTAAAAGCATTTCATATCGTCTGAGAGCAACATCAAGTCTTCTAAATACAGTATCAAGTCATTTGGAAGCATTGCAAGATCTTTGGAAGTATTGTAAATCGTCTCCAAGCATTTGGCAGTTGTTTAGAAACATTTTAGGTCTTCTAGAAGCATTACAAGTCATCTGGAAGCATTATAAATAGTCTGAAAGCACTGTAAGTCGTCTAGAAACGTTTTTAGTCTTCTAGAAGTAATATCAGTCTTCTGAAAACATTTTAAGTATCCTGCAAGCAATATCCAGTTGTTTGGAAATGGATTCTAATCAGCTAGAGGCAGTATCCAGTGTTCTGGTAGCAAATCAAGTCTTCTAAATGTAATATTAAGTCTTATGGAAACATTTCAAGTCTTCCCAAAGCAATATCAAGATTTCTGGAAGAACTTTAAGTCCTCTAGAAGTAGTATTAAATCGTTTAAAGTATTACAAGTATTCTGAACATTTCAAGCCTGTTGGAAACAAAAGACTTGAAAGACTCTGGAAGCGACATCAAATCTTCTAAAAGCATTTCATATCGTCTGAGAGCAACATCAAGTCTCAAATCAAGTTTTCAAATTCATAAACCAATCTCACATCAAAATGCGTTTTAAAAGACTTTGGTTTCTCCTAGTCAACGTTCTTCTTCATGGTCGACTTTGTCATCTTCATCTCCATTTCTTTTAAATCTTTCTATTATATTTTTAGTCTCTTTCACCAGGACGTTTCTTGTACTCTTATATTTGTTAGTTTTATTGAGCAAAGGGTTTTCGTTACCAGAAATTCATTTTGAGTCGTTTAAATATCAACGAAGGCTGTACAAAGACGAATATAGTCTTACGCTACTTTACTAATATTCATGTCTCGATGATAAATATCTTCAACAGTTACTTTGACCCGATCTAAAAGTCAAACCAACTTCTCATAACTTGAAACTCACTGTCATTAATACATATAACATGAACTTGTTTTGCAGTCAAGTTGGAGTTTCAATTCTTTTCCGTGTTCTTCTTTAACGTATTTTTGAAGAACTTCATTTTCTGTTGGAGATTTTCATTATTTTCTGACCATCATTGATCAACGACATATTAATAACAGATTTGAAAAATTGTTTATTATAGGAGCAATCCCGAAATACAGGCATCTCGATATCCAGAGATTGTAATCCCTAATTCAACCGCATTACGCTAGGAACGACGACAATTTTCTTTTTATTCATATTAAATAATGTTAGAATGTGTTAGTAACAAAATGTTTCTAATAAACAAAACGGTTTCACTCCAGATTTCTTTTTGTATTTCTAATTTAGCACGACTTGACTTTATATGTTCAAATTTTGGTTTAATGTCCTACTCTTAAATATTGCACGAACCAATACATTTCCTTACAACTAAAGCTAACGCAAACGGTTAACACTATGACTACGACTAAAACTAAATCATGTTGCATGAACCCACCATAATTTAATGACTTAGTATAATTTTATTGCAAGAATGCTTACCTACAATGCAGATATACAGTATTAAGAGATGCAATATACCGTAATAAGATAAGTTTCAATTTAGACTTAATGTAAAGAAAGTCTGAAATTGAAGGGAAATGTTACCTTAATTGGAATAGGAGGAGAAAATTGAAAAGAATAATTAACACTTAAAGATTTAAAACAATTAAGATATCTTTTTGGCTCCATATGAAACAATATAAATAATTAAGATTAAAAAATCTTGGGAATAGCAACCAATGGATAAGAAAACAACTTCCTTTTTCGCTATCCCAGCTTTCGCAATTATTTTATTGCTTCATCAGGGAAGCACTACAATATTAAAATAGATTGGCAACGTTACAAAAAATCTTAAAATTAAAGTCGACTTGCAATAGAAATAAGAAGGTTGACTTCAAAATTAGATAAAAAATTTTAAAAACTTATTTTTATAAAATTAAAAAGAAAATTTTCTTGACACATTAATCAATGTAGAGGACAATGACAAGGTTAAAAATAGAATGATTTTTTTGTTTTTTAAAAAACAAGAACAAATCTGGTAAATTTTGAATTTTGTTAGAGAGGAACACTGAAGGGGCAAAAAGGAAAAAAGCGGTTCAAAAAGATAAGGACGTAACTCTCGTCGTGTTAAGTCGTCAATTATAAAACTATAGATTGAACTTATCCCTTCTATATCCGTTCTGAAATTCACTGAATTTGTGTCTTTATTAATGTAAACCATTTCAAGAAAAAGACGTTTATTATAAACCGACTCTCTGTCTAAAATCTTAGCGTTGTTAAAATCAAAATGGTGACCTTCCTTAACATGATGGTAAACAAGAGCACTTCTATTCTTATTTCTACCACTACAATCATTCCGATGTTGTTTAAGTCTATTCCCGAAATACTGCGCTGTCGTACCAATGTACGTTCCTTTACAATTAACGCAAGGAATAGAGTAAATGATGTTAGATTGTTGTGAAATAGGAACGTTGTCCTTGGTTTTTGAAAAAACTCTATTAAATGGTAAGTAATTATATTTAGCAAATTTAATATTGAACTGATCGAAAAGGGATATGAACCTAGATGTAAATCCTTTGATGAAGGGTATTTTTACATATTTAAACTGTGTTGTTTCTTCAACAATATCAAACCTTTGGTCACCATCAAAAGGACTTATGGAAGTTACTAAAGAATGATTGAGAATTCCTTTCAAAAGACGCGGAGGATAACCGTGATTAACAAAAACATTCATCAGTTTTTCTAGATTATGTTTATGAAAGAAAGGATGAGAGAGTTTCAGAACTCTATGCTTCATCTCCACAACAGTATTAATTTTTTGGTTCATTGGATGATTAGAAAAGAAGTTGATGTATCGACCCGTGTAAGTTGGTTTAGTATACCAATCCAGGAGGATCATTTGATCCTCACTTCTCATTACTCGTGTATCCAAGAAAGGTACTGAACCATCCGTCTCCGTCTCTATTGTAAATGGAATACTAATACTGTAACTATTGAAAACATCTAATATAGTGTTAAGATGATCACTTGGTACCGAACAAATTATGTCATCAAAATATTTGAAAATGAAAGTAATTCAAACGGTAACTTAGGAATACAATAATCCAGTAAACTATCCATCACCATAGTGGCCAAAATTGAACTGAGAGGACTACCCATAGACGTACCAAAAATTTGATTGTAGAATACACCATTAAATGTAAACGACGACGTATCAAAAAGGAAACTAATTAAATCAATAAAGGTTGTAATGTCTAAACTTGTGTTATCTTCTAGATAGTTCCAGTTATCAGCTATGGTCTGTTTTACCAATTCTAAGGGGATGTTTGTAAATAAGAAAACAACATCAAGAGATATAAGCACGTACGTGGTAGGTAGAAGAAGGTTCTTCATTTTTTCAGCAAAAGTTAAAGAATCTTTAATATTATATTCAGTCCTTTCCGCGACTGACATTTTAGTTGAGTTTGAACAACACATCAATTTTGCTTTAGTTAAAAGATTTAATGCGGTTAAAAATGTTAACATTAAGAAATTCAAAAACTTAAATAATAGTAACAATCAGTTCGATAGATAATGTAAAAATAATAACAATTGGTTCATAAACAGAAGTGATGTAGAGGTACCGACTGATATAAGCAACCTTTTGTCTCTTGGTTCAAAGTTTGGTGTCGCACCGTCTGTCTCTGATATTTCTGTACCAAAAATGTTAGCTGATATGGAATCTATAATTAAGTTAGTACCAACTAATGTTCAAGACTTTGTTAGAGCCAGATGCACTAATTTAACAACTAATTTTTTGTTAACGAAAACTTTAAGAAAGACTATTTCCTTCATCAAGGAAGAAAGAGATAATCCCTTGTTTATGCTTAAAGCTGATAAAGGTCAAATTACAGTCGCTATGAACAAATCAGAATAAATTACTAAATCTTTACTACTTTTAAACGATCAATCAACTTATAAAATAATTAACAAAGATCCAACAACGAAAATTCAAACAAAAATGAATACTTTATTTTATTTTATAGGAATGTTTTTCGTCTTGAATTAAATGTTTATTTAATAATTTTTTGCACTTTTATTAACAAGACGATAGTATTTTACACAATGTTACTACCGGTTTCGGTTACGTTTAAACCATCTTCAGGAAATATATTTTAAAGAAAATTGTTGATGTTATTGACATTTTATTTTGTGATTAATGTCATGTTGTGTCAATGTGAAAAATTAAAATAGGATTAAAATAAAATAAAATTGAAATTGAATATTTCCCAAACCAAAAGTTCAAATATCTATTGTAAATTTGGGAAGGGAAATATGGGAAAATGTTATTGCGGTTTGAGTTCATTGTATATGTTAGGGTTTTTTAATTTTATTTTTATTTTTAGGTGGAGTAAAAGGATTTTTCAAATACATATATAAAGGTTTTTCTGTGTAGTTAATTTGGTTATTCAAACATAAAATTTGTGGATGATTATGTTTAAATTTTCTAATTTCATAAAGTTCAAGTATTTCCAAAAGGTTACTTTTATTTTTCTTATGAAGTAATGTTGTGTTTTTTGTTTCATTAAATTGGTGTTCTTTGTTAAATGTATGGTTTTAAAAATACAAAATTTTTGTGTAAATTTTTGTAAATTAAAAACACTTACTACACCTACAATAAGGGCCTTCCAATGGGATCATCACTAAGTGGATTACTAGCTGATATATTCTTAGACAAACTTGAAAAAGAACCCATATAGACACAACATCATAACATGGTTAAGATATGTAGATGATATCATCGTTTTTTATCGACAATGACAGACAAGAAACAATAACCAACTTACACAACTACATTAATAATTTAATCTAATCATCCAATGAACCAAAAAATTAATACTGTTGTGGGGATGAAGCATAGAGTTCTGAAACTTTCTCATCCTTCCTTTCATAAACATAATCTAGAAAAACTGATGAATGTTTTTGTTAATAACGGTTATCCTTCGCGTCTTTTGACAGGAATTCTCAATCATTCTTTAGTAAGTTCCATAAGTCCTTTTGATGGTGACCAAAGGTCTGATATTGTTGAAGAAACAACACAGTTTAAATATGTAAAAATACCCTTCATCAAAGGATTTACATCTAGGTTCATATCCCTTTTCGATCAGTTCAGTATTAAATTTGCTAAATATAATTACTTACCACTTAATAGAGTTTTTTCAAAAACCAAGGACAACGTTCCTATTTTACAACAATCTAACATCATTTACTCTATTCCTTGCGTTAATTGTGAAGGAACGTACATTGGTACGACAGCGCAGTATTTCGGGAATAGACTTAAACAACATCGGAATAATAATAATAATAATAATAATAATATTTATTGAAAAGACACAATTACAGAATATTATAATGCAAAACTTCGAATACTATTACTAGCAAAGAAAACAACCAATACTGTATCCTTCCAAAGGGAATTGAGTCAGCGCACCAGGTCAAACCAGGAATAACTGTTTTTCATCAACCCCAAAATAACAAAATTAAGAATTAATTTATAATAATAATAACAATGACAATGATCTAAGAAGACTTACGAGACGAAAGAGAAGAGAAAAGAAAGAGAATAACAACAAAAAGGAAGGAAAGCAACATAAGAGAAACATGTACAAGAAAAGAAGGAAAGAGAAAGAAAGAAAACAAAAAAGAACAGAAAAAAAAGATAAGAGTCTATTGGCGCTGCTGCTGAAGCAAATGAGATCTGTAAGCTGATCTAAAGGATTGCTCACTCCGCTGCTTAATTTGCTCTGGGATGCCGTTGAGAACTTTGCAAACAGAATACGAAAAGGACCTTTTAAAAAGTTCAGTACGGTGAGCTGGTATCGTAAGCGTGAAACGATGACGAATGTTCAAATTATGAACATCACAGCGAAAGCAAATTTTGTTCCATAAATAAGGAGGGGTTTTATATAAAATGACTCGGTGAAAGAGACAAGCAGCGTGTAGAGACCTCCGATTCGCCATATTAAGCCAGTTGACCCGACCTCGAGCACTCGAGACATGATCTCTCCTTCTCAAACCAAAAATGAAACGCAAGCAAGCGTTTTGAACACGTTGAATACGAGTGGAAGTAAAGTTATCTATACAAGAGCCGTATAAGACATCACCGAAATTAAAGAGAGACAAAACCAAAGATTCACATAACTGTATTTTTAAACGTAAATTAAGTAAGCAACGATTACTGTAAAGGAGTCGAAGGGTAGAGTAAGCACTACGAATAAGGTTTGAAACATGAGATCGAAATCTAAAAGAAGAATCTATAACAATACCTAGATTCCTAGCCTCTTCAGTAAAGTTAAGTGAAACATCACCAATCTTAATAGATAGAGACTTTCGCATAGAATCACAGAAGGATGGACACCCAAACAGCATAACGGAGGATTTCTTAGCATTAATATTTAAACATAGCTGAGACGCACGAGTGATTAACCTTTGCAAATCGTCGTTAATACATTCCTGAGCAACGCAAAGTTGATCTGGAGTAAAAGAAAAATACAGTTGCGTGTCGTCGGCGTACATATGCACAGAGCAGTGCCTCAGAACATCAGTTAGATTAAAAGTATAAATTAAATAAAGTAAAGGACCAAGAATCGATCCCTGAGGCACCCCAGACGTAACGGATGCTTCCACTGATTGCAGGCCATTGAGTGTGACAATCTGCTTGCGATTACATAAATAGTGCTTAAAGAAAGAACACACATTGCGAGAACATCCAATGTAATGAAGAATGGCAAGGAGTATCTCATGATGCACAGTGTCAAAAGCTTTTGAAAAGTCAAGTAAAACAAGAACAGAAGCAGATTTGCGATCAATTTTCCGGATAATGTTATCGCAAACTTCTAAAAGTGCTGTGCTACAACTGAAACCGGATCTGAAACCAGATTGAGTGCATGGTAGAATCTTGAACGTATCTAAATGACTGCGTAGACGTAAACTGATGATTTTCTCCAGAACCTTGGAGAGAACCGAGAGAATGCTAATAGGTCTAAGGTCACTGTAACTTGCAGGGTTGCTGGTTTTAGGAAGAGGCATAACAAGGGCAGTCTTCCAAGCGGAAGGAAACACACCATACTCCAAGCAAACATTGATAATGTGACACAAGTAGGGTAGAATAAAAGGGCAGCACATGGTTAACATCTTAATACCAATGCCATCAGACCCAATAGCAGCAGTTTTAAAAGACAGTAAAATTTCACCAATCTCCTCCTCAGTGGAAAGAGAAAAGACAAATTCATTGCTGACAGACGGGTGGGCATTGGAGAGAAAATGAGAAATGACATCAGGATCACCGGAAGAATCAACTTGTGAAGACAAAAAAGAAATATTAATAGCTTCAACATCGGATAAAGCTACTGGTACTGACCGCTGTTTAGATTTAATGATTCCCATCCTATTAAAAGACTTCCACAGTTCACGACTATTATTAGAGTTCAAAACGGACTCTATATATGCCCTTTTCTCTCTCTGAATACAAGAATTTGTAAAATTACGTAACTCTTTATAGTACGAAATGTCCGCAGGAAGTTTGGATTTTTTAAATTTTAGATAAGCCTCATCCCTATATTTCATCAGGAATTTAAGATTATCAGTCACCCAAGGACGGTATCCTCGCCTGGATGAAATAGTTTGAATGATTGTAGGGGTAGAAATAAGAATAGAAGTGCTCTTGTTTAACATCATGTTAAGGAAGGTCACCATTTTGATTTTAACAACGCTAAGATTTTAGACAGAGAGTCGGTTTATAATAAACGTTTTTTTCTTGAAATGGTTTGTATTAATAAAGACAAATTCAGTGAATTTCAGAACGGATATAGAAGGGATAAGTTCAATCGACAGTTTTATAATTAACAACGACTTTACATGACGAGAGTTACGTCCTTAACTTTTTAAACCGCTTTTTTCCTTTTGCCCCTCCAATGTTCCTCTCTAACAAAATTCAAAATTGACCAGATTTGTTCTTGTTTTTTAAAAAACAAAAAACAAAAAAATCATTCTATTTTTAACCTTGTCATTGTCCTCTACATTGATTAATGTGTCAAGAAAATTTTCTTTTTAATTTTATAAAAATAAGTTTTTAAATTTTTTTATCTAATTTTGAAGTCAACCTTCTTACTTCGATTGTAAGTCGACTTTAATTTTAAGATTTTTTGTAACGTTGCCAATTTATTTTAATATTGTAGTGCTTCCCTGATGAAGCAATAAAATAATTGCGAAAGCTCGGATAGCGAAAAAGGAAGTTGTTTTCTTATCCATTGGTTGCTATTCCCAAGATTTTTTAATCTTTATAAATAACTATAATTCCAAAACTCAATAAATCGCTCTTTATTCAAACATATAAACTAAATAAAAAAGAATACTGTGAAATAACAAATAAAAGTATATTACAAATCAATAATAATCAATAACAAACATGTACTCTAATAAAGTTTGAATTACAGTTGCTCAATCATTAAAATTAAATCAAAATTAATCATGTACATCATTATATACACGAAATCCATTGCACAAAATCTACATTGTACAGTATTGGAGGGATAGAAGGCCTTGTTGAGCGGTAAAACTGTGAGAATAGATAGAAAATCATCTTTCTTGAGGATGCGTGTGATAATAGAGGTCTTCCAATCTTATGGGAAATGCTGGATGATAAGACAAAAGTTGTATATTCTTCTTAAGTTGGCATGGATACCCACAAACAATTTTCTTAGGATTACCCTTGAGATGTCGTATGCAACGGCTGCGATGGTTCCCGTGTTAAGTTGAAGTATTTTTCCTTCTGTATAAGAGCAAACTGAGGCGTTTTGGATGAATTGAGGAAGTCTTGTGAGTACCAAATGTCTGCTAAATTTTGGTTCAAGGGTAGATATTCAAGCAATGTTTAAGGTGGTCAGCTTGGATATTTACGATTCTTTCCTGGCAAATATCTGAGCAACCATCAGCAAGGTCAATAAAGTTTCTGGGCCTATAGCGATTTTTGGTACTTTCCGTTGGTTGCTATTCCCAAGATTTTCTAATCTTTGTATAGATTACAACCGGTACTCCGTGTGGTTTTGTAGTTAGTTATGTTACAAGTACGCTAAAAACATAATTACTGCGCCAGTGTTGAAATAAATCATCATTTCATATAAAATGTAATAAATTTGAGCAAAAAATGGAATACAATTAAAATCATTAAAGTAAATTTGTATAAATTGTTGTGAAACTTATATGATTTATTGCTCATCACTAATGAAGTTTAGTTGGTTTCTAATTCCAAATTTTTAAATGCTCCACTTAAAATGGAAGGTTATTAAAATAAAATAACTTTGTTTTCATAGTAATATATTTCTCATATTAAGGTAATAATGTCAATTTGTCTAATTTGTCTTAATGTTACTTAAATTGAAACTCAGCTTCACACAATTGCAATATTAGCTCAATAACTTTTTAATAAAGCAACGGTTATGTTACATTATTTTAAAGAAGGCATCTTCGTCTTCAATTTGATTCATGAATTATCCAATTATCTTCTATACACAATTATTATATGAAAGATCTGAGAATCCTATTCAAAACGTAAATTTTCGTGAACGAGCACAAGCTGTTGAAGAGATCTATATAGAATTTAAGTTAATCTACAATTATTATTGGTTTAATTGATGAGGATGACTTTCCTATTCATGATAACATTCGACTTAAAGCTGAGTATTTTTATCATTAAGACCAGATGGCATCAGATTTTTCCTCCATCTGTTTCTGAATCAAAAAATGAAGAACATACTGTTTTTAAACTTTTTCGTACCATGTACATTAAAAGAAATCCATTGCTCTGATTGCAAAGTACCGAGGTCTTCTTACATCCCTAACAGGTGAATCATTTAAGACGCTTGTATGAGGTCTACTTGCACGCACAAGCTAGAATTTGTCCTGGTTGTATTGTCCTGATTCCACTCATGCCAATCTAAATATCTACAAAAACGGAACCACATCCTTTACAGATGTCGATGTCTTAACTCTATTAAAGTCTTTATTGACGGGGCGATGAATGGTTCTAATTTGTCCGCCATATCATGAAGTTTATTTCCAGAATTACCCTTTTTCCAACAGTTCCTAATCTCATTACTAGCGGCTACCTCACAAAGATTGTTATGGCAGTCTACAAACAAGGATGAACATCGATACCGTCCGAGTGCTTTCAAAAAAATACGTTGCATCTTAAAAATAATTTAATCTATAATTGAAAGTTTTTGATGGTAAATATTCTAGAGATGCCAGTATTGTTGGCAACTGGTTGATGCTCTATCATAGTAATAGATATGTTACTTATCAACTATGACATGCAAAAAGACAATGCTCCTCCGTAGTGTTACAAATTACAATTCCAACAAGGAATTTGCGATTATTATTATAGATCTAAATCTAGAAACTTTTGGGTTTTGCCGTGCATTTTTTGAAAAAATGTTTGACGCGTGGGATGCCATGTTGCAACCTTCTTCAGAAACTAATTCGCAGTGATTTCGACCCACTTCTAAATCATCCGAAATGTTAAACATCTTTTCAAAAAACTCAGAGCTAAACCCAAGTATTACCGATAGTTGTAGTGATAGTTTTAGTGACAGTTTTAATGTTAGTTCTAATTTTAATTCAATTAACACCGATCGTGAAAACCTTCGTACTTACACCTTTTTGTATTATAATCTTATCTTGTTGTTTCTTTGCTTAGATTTTTTCGCATTGACGACTTCATATTTCACCAATATTCTTTCAGCTTATTCCTAAACACATAATTTCTATCAATATATCTATGTAAAAAATAAGCTTGGATAAATTTTATCGAGGAAAGTCTTCAAAAAGTTGTCCAATTATTTACACCATTTTTCTCTTTTAGAAATTGTAACTACAAGTTTGTTGTAGCATGTTAAGTCCTTTAATCTCAGAATAAAGTCTTCCAGAGGCAATATAAAATCTTCTGGCAGTAATTTAAGTCTTCTGAAAGCATTTCAAATCTTCTGGAAATAGTATCAAATCTCCTAGAGGTAGTATCAAGCCTTCCAGAGGCAGACTGGAGTCTTCCGCAAGCAGTTTAAGTTTTCTTTAAGCATTTTAAGTCTTCTTGAAGCATTTTAAGTCTTCTGAAAGCAGTATCGAGACTTGTGGAAGCAATATGAACTTTTCTAGAAGTAGTATGAAGTCTTGCAGAGGCAGTATCGAGTCTTCTGAAAACAGCATCAGGACTTGTAGAAGCAATATCAAGTTCTCTGGAAGCATTTCAAGTCTTTTGAAAGCAGTATCAAGTCTTCCAAAGGTAATATCAAGTCTTCTGGAAGCAATATCAAGACTTGTATGCAACGACTGCGATGGTTCCCGTGTTAAGTAGTTTGAAGCATTTTTCCTTCTGTATAAGAGCAAACTGAGGCGTTTTGGATGAATTGAAGAATTTTTGTGAGTATCAAATATCTGCTAAATTTTGGTTCAAGGGTAGATATTCAAGCAATGTTTAAGGTGGTCAGCTTGGATATTTACGATTCTTTCCTGGCAAATATCTGAGCAACCATCAGCAAGGTCAATAAAGTTTCTGGGCCTATAGCGATTTTTAGTACTTTGAAAGTTTGCACTTTCGGACTTCTTACCAGCAGTTTTAGCCTTGCTTCTGTTGATTTTATCGCAAATCCTAATGTATTTTTTGCATCTGAAATGCAGTACTAGCTTTGATACTTTGATACTTTTTTATCTCGTGTAGTATTTTCTTATAATTAATAGTTTTTGCATAAAAAATAAAATATGTGCAGAAGCGTTTTGTTCAATCCTACCATTAAAAACAGATTTTATTAATCAATTCGTTAATTCCTTGGCAATTTCAACTACGTGAAATCATGACGGGTTTTGACGTTATCATGCCTTTAATTGATATAAGCAACAGTTTTTGTAAAACTGATAATCGACATAATTATGCATAAAATTAATAAATTAATTTATGCACGTAAAATATTAAATTAACTTTCCACGTATTTTCTATAGCTATTATTCAATCAAAGTTAAATAAATATATGTCTAAATAATATTTTATTCTAATCAAATCAAAGAATTTTAATATTTTAAAACGTAAGCAACAATTTTTGTCGTTGTCAAGCAAATTCAGCTACATATCATTTACTACTTGAATAGTAAAAATAAAGATACACAGATGCTTTAGAAATATTAAAAAAATTGATAAAGATTAAAAAAGTAAAATTTTTACTGAAGAAATAAGTTTTTCCCTTGGTCCTGCTATGTTGTTAAATATGTTTTTACTACTTTTTATAAAAGTATCTTCCGGGTTTTGTCAAACCTTCTTGGTTTGAGTAATAAGATTGATCAAAAAGCACACTTTTTCTCAAAATTCTCTAAGAAATTCAAAAATTTCCGCAGAATCAAAATTGATTCACTCCATGACAAGCTATAATCACATCATTAACTTTATCACAGTTTCATTTAACACCGCACTTTTGGAACACCCTGATAACATACAATGCGTTATTTTTTGATTAGTTTTCGTTGCTGATAATCTTGTTCGAGTTTCTCTTCGAATTTTTCTTTAACATCGGACGAATGTCTTCGTCTTTTCGATAATGAAAAAAATTAGGATAATGATTTTGAAGATTTTTAGCACTATATTCAAATATCTTCAAAAATTTCGTTCTAAGATGCCAATGGTGCTTATTTATTGATTAATTTACAGGTAAATACTAAAAAAACCACCGTTTGGATCACTGAAAAACATTTCTCCTTTTACATTCTATTCTTAAACGAAGATATTTGAATATATAGATATTTGAAAAGTGTCGATATGTTGATGTTTGAAGTGCCAATATGTTGAAAAATATATAATTTTGAAAGTAAAGAGAAAAACAAGATTAATAAGTTATTATCGTCGTAGGTGTTAAACTTGATTGAGAGGAAAAATTTTCATTCAGATAAACACCATAATTGTAAAAAAAATAATTGGTATGTTGAACTTTAACTCTATTATTATTAGTTATTTAATTGAATTTTGTGATTCTATCTATGTAATTAATTTATAATAACTAAAAACACCTGCAATTTAAATCGTGTTAGTGCATAATTAAGCCATCACTTTTTTATGCTTGAAATAGTATATAAATACGCTTATTTTAATACAGTTAAGTTTCAACTAACAAACTCATTACATATACACACTCCCTATATATTCAAAACATATATAAATTATATATCTAGAGAAAATTAAATAATCATGTTAAAAGACGGGGTAATTTGCTTACCGAATGATAAGCAATTGGATCTGATTAAGGAGGAATTGGGTGAAACTAGTGATAGACTCAAAAATCGGGTTCAATTAATTAACGAATGGTTAAAATATCAAAATCATTTACCAAACGAAATCGGTAAGTAACTTGTTTTTTATTATTACGAGTTAATCTTTTTAAATATAAATTGTAGATGAAAAATTGCTCGAAAATTTTATTCGTTTATGCAAATTCGACATCGGAAAAATCAAGAAAAAATTGGACCTCTATTTTATTTCGAGGGAAAAGTTTAAATCGTTTTATGAAAATCGCGAGATGTCCAGGGAATATTTGCAAAAATCTTTCCTTTCAAAGTAATCTCTTATTAATCTATTTATTTTTTTCTAATTAATATTTTTGAAGGTTTATGTGCTATTTACCAAATTTAACGGAAAATGGTTACAGAGTGGTTTTAGTGCAACCAAAGGATTCTGAAGATTTAATTTTTAATTCAATTTTAAAATATGGAACGATTTTGTGTAAGATTTTGATTCTAATTTTTATTATTATTATACTTGATCTTTGAGGACAGAGTCATTGAGACAAGATTTTTGATTTTTAATGTTATGAATAGTTTTGACTTTAAACTAATTACAAAAAAATTAAATTGGGTCTGAAAAAATTCAAGGTATCATATGTATCCAGAAATGTATATTGTTTTCTTCTTTTCTTTTTATTTTGGACATTATTTTAAGTCATGGTTGGACAACATACCAATTCCATATTTTCAGTGTTTCGGTTAGCATTAGGTGCTTTTCAGACGACTCACCTTGCAATTATTTTGCTTTATTTTATCCCCCAGTTCCTTTCCCTCTACATCTTACTTTTTGCAATACATCAGGTGATAACGTTATAGACCTACGACTCTTTCCAGGATGTCGATGGTTTATCAAATTCCTATCCAGCTGATATCTTTCGTAATACTGATAATTTTCTTTGAATACACCACATTGATTCGTAAAGTCTCTATGCTTATTTCGATGATCAAATATGACAACACACATTTGAATCATGTATTTTTGATATAGTCATGATTAACAAAAAATGGTTTTGGCTCATTCTTCCCTCAACTTTATTCTCCTTTCCAAATCATCTTATAAGAAATGATTGAATGTTACGATATGACCATGCTTTTGCGCACGTTCTACTGTCCATCAAATATAAATCAGTTGGAGGATCTACTTGAGATCATATCACTTTGAACTACGATAGTCTCTTCTTTATGGGCGATTTCAACACATGCTTGAGGAACGACTTGCGCTGCAAAAAACTTTATTTTGTTACCTCCTCCCTGAATCTTTCGATTCTACCTAAACCTCCCAGCGTCGCATCCCCTTTTGGATCTGATTGTGATATCTTACCCAAATAAGATACTGTCTTATGGTCAATTGACATCTTCGTAATTTTCTAATCACGACGTACTCAAATCGCACCATATCTATTTGTGACTACACTCCAATCAACAACGAAGCTTTGGTATCTGATAGCATCCAAGATCAATTAAGCCTTTAAGATTCTTCGTCGACGCAACTTGGAAGCGTAATTAATAGAGACTGATGCAGATTTGCCAAAAAAAAAACATACTTGAGAGACGCACTTTGAGCTACGATAGTCTCGTCTTTATGGGCGATTTCAACACATGCTTGAGGAACGACTTGCGCTGCAAAAAACTTTATTTTGTTACCTCCTCCCTGAATCTTTCGATTCTACCTAAACCTCCCAGCGTCGCATCCCCTTTTGGATCTGATTGTGATATCTTACCCAAATAAGATACTGTCTTATGGTCAATTGACATCTTCGTAATTTTCTAATCACGACGTACTCAAATCGCACCATATCTATTTGTGACTACACTCCAATCAACAACGAAGCTTTGGTATCTGATAGCATCCAAGATCAATTAAGCCTTTAAGATTCTTCGTCGACGCAACTTGGAAGCGTAATTAATAGAGACTGATGCAGATTTGCCAAAAAAAAAACATACTTGAGAGACGCACTTTGAGCTACGATAGTCTCGTCTTTATGGGCGATTTCAACACATGCTTGAGGAACGACTTGCGCTGCAAAAAACTTTATTTTGTTACCTCATCCCTAAATCTTTCGATTGTTCCTAAACCTCCTAGTGTCGCATTCTCTTTTGGATCTGATTGTGATATCTTACCCAAATAAGATACTGTCTTATGGTCAATTGACAGCTTCGTAATTTTCTAATCACGACGTACTCAAATCGCACCATATCTATTTGTGACTACACCCCAATCAACAACGAAGCTTTGGTATCTGATAGCATCCAAGATCAATTAAGCCTTTAAGATTCTTCGTCGACGCAACTTGGAAGCGTAATTAATAGAGACTGATGCAGATTTGCCAAAAAAAAACATTCTTGAGAGATGCACTTTGAGCTACGATAGTCTCGTCTTTATGGGCGATTTCAACACATGCTTGAGGAACGACTTGCGCTGTAAAAAACTTTATTTTGTTACCTCCTCCCTAAATCTTTCGATTCTTCCTAAACCTCCCGGTGTCGCATTCCCTTTTGGATCTGATTGTGATATTTTACCCAAATAAGATACTGTCTTATGGTCAATTGACAGCTTCGTAATTTTCTAATCACGACGTACTCAAATCGCACCATATCTATTTGTGACTACACCCCAATCAACAACGAAGCTTTGGTATCTGATAGCATCCAAGATCAATTAAGCCTTTAAGATCCTTCTTCGACGCAACTTGGAAGCGTAACTAATAGAGACTGATGCAGATTTGCCAAAAAAAAAACATACATTTATCAGAAGTTATACAACACCAAAAACGTTTTTGAACGTTATGCGTTGTCTTGGCATAATTGAAACTTTAGTTCTCCCATAGCTTTTATTGCAATTGTTTAGCTGCTTATTTTGCTAATTCGCCCATTACTCACGATGAGTTAATCAATAAATCAACATTGCTCACTATCAGTGGTTCTACTGTTGTCAATTCTCGGTTTTCCTTTACCATGTTAAATGAGTTACAAGTTCGGGACGCTCTTGCAAAAACGCACCCTGCATGTATTGGTATTGATGATGTTAATGTTAAGCAACTCCTTCCCATCATGTTGCTAGGAATCTACAGGTATGTTATTTTGCATCTTTAAGATAGCGGACAATGCGTGCGTGACGTCACTAAGATGATTAAAAAGATGATTTTGCCATCCGTATTTTGAAAAAGTGAGAGAACTCAGAACTCCCTCGTAACCTTCTTCAGAAGCTGGCTCAAAGTGATTCCAAGTCAAAACTGCTTTTGTGAAGTAGTACAGTGCTTGGACTGTTGATGACATATCTAACAAAATATTGCGTTCGGTTCGATTGGGCTAAGTTAGAGACATCAAAGATCTAAAATTGATTACTTATGCTGACGACCTTTCAGTCATAGCTAGTGGTTGGGAAATTGAAGATGTTGAACGAACTGCACAGCTGGCGTTAGATAATATATTGAGTAAAATTAAGGATGTGAATCTAAAAGTCGATCCTGGAAAGACAGAAACAGTCTTAGAACTGTCAATGCCTTCAATAGAATCATGGGTTCAATATAGGGACCGAGGGCAGAAAAGAACTGATGTATGGAAATCGAAATATCACGAAAGATCAAACCGATGAGGAGGAACTCTATTATAGCTTTTCTTGTCACCCCTAAATAACGCTGGATGAGAGTCTTACTTGTCAGGTAAAGGGTGGCATGAAGAATTGGCCTTGTATGACGAGTTGGTAGATAGGACAGGTTCTTCAGTCATCGCAAATATGCTTTTAAAAGCCAGAGATGTGTTTCTTATTGCTCATTTTCTTGAGTTGTAAATGATGCGAAGCGAGGGAGATAGCAAAAGATATGTTAGAGATGACAGGATAGAGTCAACTGAGATGGAGGCTCTGAAGAAAGCCCGGGAGGGTGTTTTCGGAAAAGATGAAGAAAGGAGTTTTAATGCGTTGAGATGTAGAACCCCAATCCCATACTATCCGGCTACTAAAGATCCCAAGCCGCATGTCTGTATAACAGATTTACACACATTTTTTTGTAGAAAAAGGGTTGTGTTAGGTTGGTTTGTATTATTGTTTACCAAGGAGAGGTAAGCAATACCTCTCCTCAGCAAAGTGAGGAAAGAAAGAAGTTTTGAATTGACACTTGCCGATGGCAAGTGTTTACAAAAGAATTTCTTCCCTGGGCTACATTCATAGCGTCCTCACTTTCGGCTTCCATTTACTCAATAACTTGTATAATGACTTGTAGAATGGCTCATCAATGGCATGACATTGTCTTCAGTGATGAATTAAAGTTTTGTTTATGGATGAAATAGAATGCAACATCACACACTGGTGTGATTCTGGTATAATTCGTTTAGATTGTTTGATGGCGATCACGTGACTCGGTATAAGTACTGGATTTAGAGATTATTTCGATGCACATTGGTAGTTTATATTGTTATACGCTTTTTTTAACCAACCAAATTGTTGTACAAACTTCTAAAGTAGATTGCTCCATATCTTCATGTCTCTTCATATCTTCTTTAGGTAGATAACAGTCCTTAGCCCTGTCCTATCAGTTCATAAACTTTTTGTAGGTGAAATGTTTAATTATCTTTTAATGTGTTGATAAGGTCGGAGCGATTATCGGTTCAAGGTGCTTGTTAGCTGCTGTTTGGCAAAACAATAAGCGTGCTTGTTACCTGAACAAGTCGACAGTCCTTTTGTCCATTGAAGTATAAGTTACGCTCTCCTATGATAGATGGCAATCCATAACAAGTCCTGAGTAATTATTATTCTACTCAGAGCTAAAATATCTTGTCTAATATTAGTGTAAATTGTAGAAGTCTTTCCTTCCAAGTTGGATCTGACAATAACATCAGCTGCAAGTATGATCATTAACTCCGTCTATATGACGATGGTATCTTTACCTAGTTGAGTAAATACGTGGAGATGGAGGTCGCACGATAAAACTCCAGTCACTTGCATCCTCTCAAAAAGCAGATTTATTAACCTTTGATGAGAATGATAAGATTGTCTACATAACCAATTACTGTAAAGTTGGCTTCAGTGAGGCATTTAAAGAGGCTATTTAGGGTGGGATTCTTCAAATGTAGGAATAGTACACTTCCTCGTGGACAGCCTCGAGCAACTCTCCTTCAAGACTGACATCATCAGCCCTAAGTATCTTATGTTAAAGAAACTAGTGAACCAAACTCTAACAAGGCATCTTTAATACCAGAGAAAGTTGTTTTACCAAAAACTGCAGATCTCTCCGGTCCAAGTCCAATTGTCTACAGTAGGTTCATGGTTGGTGTTCTGATATAAACACATAGAACTTCTGGAATTTGAAAAATTCACCTCAAGCTAGTACCCGATTTAGAGAAGAGACTTTGCTGCAAGATTAAACTTTGAAACAAAATTTCTTCCTGCTTTTTGGTTTTCTATGAGGAACGCTTTTTTGAACTCCGTGATTTACTTTTATAATGTTTTCAGTCGGAGCTTAATTTTGAGTTTCTAACTCTATTAAAGACTGTTTTTGCCTCTTGTTTGTTTGCCAAATTCAGGACATTAACTCTTCAACTTGAAAACTTTCACTTGTTGACTTACGCAAACCAATATTGCTCAAACTCCCAGGTAGCATAGATATGAATGCGTCCATATCCGTCCTTCTGGGATTACGCTTTAGATTTCTTTCAATCATTATGATACCGAGATCGAAAGTGGTTTCACATTAAAACATTGTCAAAAATTGTCTAATTGTGAATCGAGGATGAGATACTCTTCGAAGTGAAAGTGATAAATTATTGAAATTCAAGAAGGGACTTATCTCTTTCATTATCATCAGCACTACTTCTGACAGTAGAAAATGCATTAGAGTCAAATTTAGACAAAATTTAGTTATCTTTCCTTGCGGTATGGGCTAGCCGTTCTAACCCTCGAGATAGAGGCTGGTCGAGGAAACTGCAATTTTCAACTTTTTTCTTGAAAAAAAAAAATAACGGGGACATGGAAAAAACCATTTTACTGATCTGGCGTATTGAATATCTTTGATTTTTGCAATCTGTTTAGTTAGTCTTCAATCTTTCACGATGATGTTATTAATTGTTCAACAATGTATACATATACGTGTAGGTATCTCTGTTTTTCTTCTTGACTAAAACAATCGGACTTGACTATTCAGAACAGCTAAGTTCGATGATTTCTTCATCTAGTTCTAGTCACCCGTTCATTAACTTCGTCAATCTCTATCTGCGATAACATAGATCCAAAAGTAACTTGTAACCCTTAACATGTTCAAGTGCAATATGTATTATAGTTTGATACACACCATTATCTCTAGTAATATTACACACAAATAGACCTAAAGTCTTAATGTTGGCCTTTCCAATTCCAATGTGTGACATTTCTTCAGTTTCAGTACTTATCAAGGCAGTTAAAAAAACTTTTTATATTCCCTTTTCAAAACAAGCGTTATTTTGATTAAAATCTAATTTAATTCTTTTCAGTTGATTATTTATTACACGAAGATTTAACTTCTGGTGTGGTAATAATCTACGATTTTAAAAACGTAACCGCTTCATTAATGGCAAAAACGGACTTAGTTAGTGTACATAATTACTTAAAAATGTACGTCGATGTTTTACCATTTCGGATAAGAGGTATCCATATTTTAAATCTGCATCCAATTGCAATGCCAGGCGTAACCATTTTAAAAGCGATTTTACCACAAAAAATAAAAGAAAGGGTGAGTTTTCATTTTTAAACAGAACAATTTAAAGCAATATTAAATTTATTAGCTTCTTGTACACAAAAATTTTGAAGATTTTTACAAGGTAATCCCAAAAAATGTACTTCCCGTTGAAATTGGGGGTACGAATGGTACTTTGGAGGAATTATCGGCGAATTGGGAGATTTTAGTTACTGAAAATTCGAAATTAAAGACGAAATTGGAAGCGATTAAGTTATGTGGGCCTATTCCGGATCAAGATTATTTTAAAGCGTACGAGTGCGGTGTTGATGGTAGTTTTCGAAAGCTACAAATTGATTAAAATTTGAAATATTGTAAAAATTAATAATTGGTGGAAATCTATTTAGCCCAATTTGATTATTAAGTCAATTGAAAATAAATACAGTTTAATTATTATTAACGTTTTGTTGTTTTAATTAAATCATATACGAGATAAGGTTTCTAGTTCTAAGTCTTTATCTCTTTCCATATAATAATTATTCTTTCACTATTTTATCAAGATGTGTTCTTTGTAAATTGATAAAGCTTCTTCTTAAATTCTTTTCGGCTGCACACATAACAGGTTTTCTATGGTGTATTTAAAATGTTTTATCTATTCAGTCAACGACGATATAAAGGTTTTTAAAAAAGGCTTTTAATTTAGATAGAAAAACAGTAGTAATAGGTTTATTGCTGTTGTTATAGTTGTCAAAATTGATGCATTAGAGGAAAAGTTTTCATTTCGACAAAAAACTGCTTTACAATTGTAAAAACAAAAACAAACAGATATATTGAACTTTATCTCTACCATTATCACTCATTTTACACAATTTTTTATACTTTCTGTAAATATAATTCATTAATAATGACAAAATAATACCTACAACTTAAATCATGTTATTGCATAATTAAACGATTATTTTTTACGATTGAAATAGAATATAAATATGCTTATTTTAGTGTAGTATGCTGCTTTTAAAACATTCTTTGTGCTTCTTCGATGATAAAGAATACAAATAAATATAAAGAAATTATATAAAAATAGAGCATGGTGAAAGACGAATTTAAAGCATCTCAAGCATATTAAATACTAATTCAATTTGCTTCAAATCGTTCCTTATTTCAAAGTGATATCTCAATTAGTTCTTGAGATACGAATTTTTGAAAACTGTTTAATTTTTAACAAATATATATAATTACGTTTTTGCAAAGCTTTAATCAAAAAATCATAACTCAGAGATTTAAAGATTTGGAAAAACGAACTTAAGCACGTTAAATAGCAAAATTTGCTTCAAGCTGCTTTTTATTTCAGAGCGATATCTCAATTAGTTCTTGAGATACGATTCTTTGAAAATTTCTTGATTTTTATTAAACACATATAATTCAGAGTTTTAATCAAAAAATCATAACTCGGAGATTTAAATATTTGAAGCAAAGATCTTAGGTTCCTTAAATAACAACAAAATTTGCTTCGAATTGCTCTTTATTTCAGAGTGATATCTCAATTAGTTCTTGAGATACGATTCTTTGAAAATTTCTTGATTTTTATCAAACATATATGATGATGTTTTTGGAAAGTTTTAATAAAAATATCATAACTCGGAGATTCACAGATGTGAAGAAAGGATCTCAAGCATATTAAATACTAATTCAATTTACTTCAAATAGCTCCTTATTTCAAAGTGATATCTCAATTGGTTCTTGAGATGCGAATTTTTGAACATTTTTTGATTTTTAACAAATATATATAATTACGTTTTTGCAAAGCTTCAATCAAAAAATCATAACTGGGAGATTTAATGATTTGGAAAAACGTTCTTAAGCACGTTAAATAGCAACAAAATTTGCTTCAAGCTGCTTTTTATTTCAGAGCGATATCTCAATTAGTTCTTGAGGTACGATTCTTTGAAAATTTCTTGATTTTTATTAAACACATATAATTAAATTTTGCAGAGTTTTAATCAAAAAATCATAACTCGAAGATTTAAATATTTGAAGCAAAGATCTTAGATTCCTTAAATAACAACAAAATTTGCTTCGAATTGCTCTTTATTTCAGAGCGATATCTCAATCAGTTCTTGAGATACGATTCTTTGAAAATTTCTTGACTTTATCAAACATATATGATTATGTTTTTGCAAAGTTTTAATAAAAAAATCATAACTCGGAGATTTAAATATTTGAAGCAAATATCTTGGGTTCCTTAAATAACAAGAAAACTTGCTTCGGATTGCTCTTTATTTCAGAGCGATATCTCAAATAGTTATAGAGATACGATTCTTTGAAAATTTCTTGATTTTTATCAAACATATATGATTATGTTTTTGCAAAGTTTTAATAAAAAAATCATAACTCGCAGATTCACAGATTTTAAGAAAGGATCTCAAGCATATTAAATACTAATTCAATTTGCTTCAAATCGTTCCTTATTTCAAAGTGATATCTTAATTGGTTCTTGAGATACGAATTTTTGAAAATTTTCCGATTTTTAATATGTTACTTTTCTGCAAATCTTCAATCAAAAAATCATAACTCAGAGATTTAATGATTTGGAAAAACGATCTTAAGCACGTTAAATAGCAACAAAATTTGCTTCAAGTTGCTCTTTATTTCAGAGCGATATCTCAATTAGTTCTTGAGGTACGATTCTTTGAAAATTTCTTGATTTTTATTAAACACATATAATTAAATTTTGCAGAGTTTTAATCAAAAAATCATAACTCGAAGATTTAAATATTTGAAGCAAAGATCTTAGATTCCTTAAATAACAACAAAATTTGCTTCGAATTGCTCTTTATTTCAGAGCGATATCTCAATCAGTTCTTGAGATACGATTCTTTGAAAATTTCTTGACTTTATCAAACATATATGATTATGTTTTTGCAAAGTTTTAATAAAAAAATCATAACTCGGAGATTTAAATATTTGAAGCAAATATCTTGGGTTCCTTAAATAACAAGAAAACTTGCTTCGGATTGCTCTTTATTTCAGAGCGATATCTCAAATAGTTATAGAGATACGATTCTTTGAAAATTTCTTGATTTTTATCAAACATATATGATTATGTTTTTGCAAAGTTTTAATAAAAAAATCATAACTCGCAGATTCACAGATTTTAAGAAAGGATCTCAAGCATATTAAATACTAATTCAATTTGCTTCAAATCGTTCCTTATTTCAAAGTGATATCTTAATTGGTTCTTGAGATACGAATTTTTGAAAATTTTCCGATTTTTAATATGTTACTTTTCTGCAAATCTTCAATCAAAAAATCATAACTCAGAGATTTAATGATTTGGAAAAACGATCTTAAGCACGTTAAATAGCAACAAAATTTGCTTCAAGTTGCTCTTTATTTCAGAGCGATATCTCAATTAGTTCTTGAGGTACGATTCTTTGAAAATTTCTTGATTTTTATTAAACACATATAATTAAATTTTGCAGAGTTTTATCAAAAAATCATAACTCGGAGATTTAAATATTTGAAGCAAAGATCTTAGGTTCCTTAAATAACAACAAAATTTGCTTCGAATTGCTCTTTATTTCAGAGCGATATCTCAATCAGTTCTTGAGATACGATTCTTTGAAAATTTCTTGATTTTTATCAAACATATATGATGATGTTTTTGGAAAGTTTTAATTAAAAAAATCATAACTCGGAGATTCAAAGATTTGAAGAAAGCATCTCAAGCACATTAAATACTAATTCAATTTGCTTCAAATCACTTCTTATTTCAAAGTGATATCTCAATTGGTTCTTGGGATACGAATTTTTGAAATTCTTTTGATTTTTCACAAATATATATAATTACATTTTTGCAACGCTTTAATCAAAAAATCATAACTCAGAGATTTAATGATTTGGAAAAACGATCTCAAGCATGTTTAATAGCAACAAAATTTGCTTCAAGCTGCTCTTTATTTCAGAGCGATATCTCAATTAGTTCTTGAGGTACGATTCTTTGAAGATTTCTTGATTTTTATCAAACATATATGATTATGTTTTTGCAAAGTTTTAATAAAAAAATCATAACTCGGAGATTCACAAATTTGAAGAAAAGATCCCAAGCATATTAAATACTAATTCAATTTGCTTCAAATCGCTCCTTATTTCAAAGTGATATCTCAATTAGTTCTTGAGATACGAATTTTTGAAAATTTTCCGATTTTTAACAAATATATATAATTACGTTTTTGCAAAGCTTCAATCAAAAAATCATATCTCAGAGATTTAATGATTTGGAAAAACGATCTTAAGCACGTTAAATAACAACAAAATTTGCTTCGAATTGCTCTTTATTTCAGAGCGATATCTCAATCAGTTCTTGGGGTACGATTCTATGAAAATTTCTTGATTTTTATCAAACCTATATGATTATGTTTTTTCAAAGTTTTAATAAAAAATTCATAACTCGGAGATTCAAAGATTTGAAGAAAGGATCTCAAGCATATTAAATACTAATTCAATTTGTTTTAAATCGCTCCTTATTTCAAAGTGATATCTCAAAGAACCAATGTTCTTGAGATACGAATTTTTGAAAATTTTTTGATTTTTCACAAATATGTATAATTACTTTTCTGCAAATCTTCAATCAAAAAAATCATAACTCAGAGATTTAAAGATTTGGAAAAACGTTCTTAAGCACGTTAAATACCAACAATATTAGCTTCAAGCTGTTCTTTATTTCAGAACGATATCTCAATTAGTTTTTGTGGTACGATTCTTTGAAAATTTCTTGATTTTTATCAAACATATATGATTTTGTTTTTGCAAAGTTTTAATAAAAAAATCATTACTCGCAGATTCACAGATTTGAAGAAAGGATCTTAAGCATATTAAATACTAATTCAATTTGCTTCAAATAGCTCCTTATTTTAAAGTGATATCTCAATTGGTTCTTGAGATACGAATTTTTGAAATTCTTTTGGTTTTTAACAAATGTATATAATTACGTTTTTGCAAAGCTTCTATCAAAAAATCATAACTCAGAGATTTAATGATTTGGAAAAACGATCTTAAGCACGTTAAATAGCAACAAAATTTGCTTCAAGCTGCTCTTTATTTCAGAGCGATATCTCAATTAGTTCTTCAGGTACGATTCTTTGAAAATTTCTTGATTTTTATTAAACACATATAATTAAATTTTGCAGAATTTTAATCAAAAAATCATAACTCGAAGATTTAAATATTTGAAGCAAAGATCTTAGGTTCCTTAGATAACAATAAAATTTGCTTCGAATTGCTCTTTATTTCAGAACAATATCTCAATCAGTTCTTGAGATATGATTCTTTGAATACGATCACATTAATTTTTTTCTTAAAACTATGATTTTGTTTAAGAGTTTTTATCTTAATATGTAAATGATGAGGATTTCTTCTATAATTATCACAAATTGTGACATCTATTTTAAGTAACTACATAAATTTTCAAAAATTTTATAAAACGGTTAATAACATATACATTTTATTTATTAACATATATACATAGCATTTAGTGTTGTGTTTAATGTTGCATATTGTATGTGTAAATAACCACATCCTAAAAATTAAGCAAAACTCTAACATTAACATCTACGGATAAATTTTTTACATAAAAATTTTTGGTTATGGTCTAAGGATTCATAATCTATAAATCGTTATTTTTGTCCAACATGAATCAGGATTCAGCCCAGATTGCGCTGAAAAGCTTCTTGTACCAGCCATAAATAACAACAAAACCACACCAGATATCAAACTTTACGTAAATTATTCTGCTTCTTTGCTATTTTAGTTCTTTATTGTTGATGTTGTATCCGCCATTTTGATTTTTGAAAAATTCATAATTCTGACCCTAGATTCATAATCAGCAGTCCAAAAGATCTCACCATCTGTCTCAAATTATGCTTCATTATAGCTCTCCTTCTTGGAATATATCATTAATTATATCATAATAGAGAAATTCTCGAAATTTTAATTGAAGAACATGTATTGAAAAGAAATTGAGAGTGATACAAGTGATACAAGGTCACTCTCTCTTATATTTGACTGTTTTGAACTTCTCTTCTTTTGTTGTACATTGCTCAGAAAGACCACTTTATCTGCAACGATTAACAAACTTTGGTACTTTAACTGCAAAAGATGGAATTTGAATTCAAAAATGTATCGTTAATTCGAGGACACAATTCGGGGACACACTGTATATTATTCCTAAGTATAATTTATTCTTTACTAATAAAATTCAAAATTCTTTGAACATAAACGTATACAAGTGATTCTTTATTTAAAAAAAAACATTACAAAATAACTTACAAAAACCAAAAAAATAAAAATAAATTAAAAATTCATTATTTCAATGTCAATTAAGCATTTCTGGTGATTTTATTTTTTATAAGCGTATTTATTCACGGCGAAAGATCCACTTGCACTGGCTCCTCCAGCGAGGCCCCCAACGAGTTTATTAACCGCCCCTAACGTTTGAATAGGGATCTATAAAATAAGATTATATCTGAATATAATATAGAAAGTTAAATAACAAGTGAAAATGAAATGTTAGTTAGCCACAAAGATTGTAAAATAAGTCTCCAAAATTCATTTAAAGTCTACATTAAACTAGAAGAAGAATGAAGAAGAAAATGTAACTGAATTTTGGATAAAATTTTACGTACATTAAATATGTCATGTATGATTTGTCTGTTAACATTTTTTCTAACAGCAAACGAAGCCGAACCTCCACCTCCTCCTCCATGAGAAAAGCTTCCATGCGAAGCTTTATGATACCCCCTAAAAGAATACTCATTATCTTTTTCTTTACGATTTAAATTCCACCATTATTTACCAATCATTATTATATACATCAGGATTTTGTTGTTCTACAACACTTACTGTTCCACCTCCTGCAGACATTGAAGCGGCACCGCTAAATTTAAAATTTAATTTACTTAAAATATTTGATCAAAAAGTATAAAAAATTACCTCACTGCTGCTGATGATGATGCTGACGCCGAAGCAGATGCCGAAGCTGAAGCAGCAGCCGAAGAAGCAGCACTTCCTGAAAGAGCTCCCGAGAATCCACTCGAATATCCACCTGAATATCCTCCTGAGTATCCACCAGAATACCCACCAGAAACATGTTCTTGGGGTGCTTCAACAGTTTTTTCGATAATCGTTGGGGCTGTTTCAACTTTAACCTTTTTGGTGATTACGGTTGGTACTCTCACGGTTTTTTCAACGTAACTAGGAACTTCAATTGTTTTTTCTACATAATTAGGAATGACAGTTCTCTCAATATACGTTTTTCTCGGTGGGGCATGAACTTTTTCTGCCGTTACAACGGTAGCGGCTGAATTTGCTCCAGCACTAGCTGCAGAACCACTAAATGATGAACTAAATGATGCTGATGAGGATTTGGATGCTGAAATTGATCCTGATTCGGCAGCTGAAAATGAACCACCTAAAAAAAATGTCCATTTGAAATTTATCGTGGATTAAAATTTAAATTATAATTTTGAAACTTTGGTAAAATGATGCTTAGGTATCGAAAAAGAATCGATGAATGTTATGTTTCTTGCGCCATTCTTATCTCCAATATTCAATATTTTCTTCCTACTAATTAATGGATTTCTGCCAATAAAGAAAAGAGGGAGAAACAGATTGGAAGAATGCTGAAATAGGATAACACTACAGTTGTTTGGATGTGGTTATTTTGGTCCGAAGATTGGAAGGCTGGAAGACCAGCCCAAGAAAGCAACGAATTTGAAGACCGACTTCTTAGGCAGATGGCTACCAGGGATCGATTTCAAACAACACTTGCTTTGGATTGGACGAGAGATTTGAACCGACTCTTGTCGATGGCAACTATATACAGAAGAATTTCTTCCTTTGGGAATTCATGCAACACTTTTCCACAAATCAGCCAGACTTGCATAGTGTATAGCAAGGGTGGGTTCATCAATGGAATGACATGGTCTTCAGTAATGAGCCAAGGTTTTGTTTATGGGTCAATGATGGTAAGATGGATTCAAATTAATAAGGGAGTTGAATGGTGTTGGATCGTAAATTGAAGAAGAATACAAACAATATCACCTTTTTATCAAAATAACCATGACTTCGTAAAGTTCAACAAACTAAAAACATTCAACGAATGGCAGAAATTATAGAAGAATGAGAAGAATGAGGTTATATACCCACGAGATGTAAAATTTAATGAAAATGAAACAAATTACAAAGCAATTGTAAATACAATGAAGAAGCAAATAGGTATACAAAAAAAATTAAGAAATTAAATTCAATAAAAATTTTAAAATTTGGTCAGAAGCACAATTACCAAAAGGAAAGAAAGCTACACGAATAAGGTGAGTATTTAGAACAAAAGAGGATGGAATAAAGAAAGCTCGGCTCATTGAAACATCATTCATTTGAACCAAAGATTAGCTTGTTGCTGTCAACAAGTAGGTTAATATTATCAATGGCATTGAATAACTTTATAAATATACAGAAGAGTTGAAATGCTTCCAGAATACTTGAACTGCATTCAGAAGGCTCAATGCTGACTATGGAAGACTTGATACTAGTTTCAGAACATTTGAAATGCTTCTAAAATACTTGATCTGTTACCATAAGACTTAATACTGTACTAGGAGACTTGATTCTGCTTCCAGAAGAATCGACATGCTTCTGGTATAGATGATACTGGATTCAGAAGAATTGAAATGCTTCTAGAAGACTTGATCTGCTTCCAAAACACTGAATACTGCTTTTAGAAAACTTAATCTGCTTCTAGAAAAGAAGTCTTAATGAGCCTCTAGAAGACTTGATATTGCTGCTAAAATACTTGATCTGTTATCAAAAGACTTAACACTGTACTAGGAAAATTGACTAGGCATTTGATTACCAGAAGGCATGATACTGGTTTCAGAAGAATTGAAATGCTGTCTGAAGGCTGCTATTATAAGATTTGATGTATCTCCAGGAGACTTGCTACTGCTTCTAGGAGACTTGATATTGCTTTCAGAAGACTTAAAATGCTTCCTGAGAAGACTTGATACTGTTTTCAGAGGACTTGAAATGTTTCCAGAAGACTTGATACTACTTTTAGAAGACTTATCTGCTTCTAGAAGACTTGATACTGTTTGTAAAAGACTTGTTCTGGTACCAATAAACATAATACTGCTATCAAAAGACTTGAAGTGTTTTCAGAAAATTTGATGCTGCTTTGAAAAGACTTAATACTGCCACTAGTAGACTTGATATGTTTCCAGAGAACTTGATGCTGCTTATACAAAACTTGAGCTGCTTCCAGAAGACATAATACAGCTACTAGGATAGTTGATACTGCTTTTAGAAAACTTGATATGGCTTCAAACGACTTGACACTGCTTCTAAAAGACTTGATCTACTACCAAAAGACTTACTACTGTTACTAGGAGACTTGATACTGCTTTGAGAAGACTTGATGTGCTTCTAGAAGACTTCTAATGCTTCCACAAAATTTGAAATGCTTGTAGATGATTTGATACAGCTTCCGGAACACTTGAAATGCTTCTAGAAAATTTAAACATTGTTAATTGTGTTAATAGTTGTTTAATTTTAATGTTTTATTCAGCTTTTTCTTTTCAATTCAGTCTCAGCATAATTTTTTTTTCAAAACCTAGTACCCATATATATTTTTAATAATCGGCGCCTATGATGTTAGTAATTGGAATTAGTAAATATGTAGTCAAATTACTTAACCAATTTTCTGATGTAAAGGATACAGGCGAAATTAATTTTTTTTGAGAATGAATATAAATAGCTCGAGTGAATATAATCGCTTTGGATCGCTGGTAAGACAATCTTACCATCTATTATAAAAAGAGGACAGTAATTGACATACGGAAGGATACTCAGATGCCAACTTGAGAACTGACTTAACTGATAGCAAAAAATGTTTATTGTGTGAAGGAAACCCAGTAACTTGGTTTAGTAAGAAACAGAACTTAGTTAACAATGTGAAACAACTCTTAAATAAAAGCTCTCCTTATATGCTCATAGTTATATTATTATTTTGTGCCCACCGACACGCTGATATCGAACCTTAGAGTCGAGATTATTAACGGAAAAACCAGTTGTGGAAACTCAGTGAAGAAGATTCCAATTCAACAATTTAACAC
This sequence comes from Onthophagus sagittarius, assembly GCA_036711965.1. NCBI lineage: Eukaryota > Metazoa > Arthropoda > Insecta > Coleoptera > Scarabaeidae > Onthophagus > Onthophagus sagittarius. Next base: position 51,291,567 of record JASERS010000005.1, read on the forward strand.
TGAAGCTTTTCTGGACGGTGTAAATCCGATTTATTCCCGAGAGCCTAGTTGAGGATGCCAGACCAAGTAACTGGAATCTTGTCAAAAGATGCCACTTTTTTGTGGTATACTGAACTCAGACATTTTACAGCCAAAAGCTCTATATCAAATTCTGACTGGTTTAGTTATAAAAGTAAACGACGGAATTAAATAAAAATCTTCATCGAACAAAGAATGAGGCATGGAGCAGATTTTTTTCTTCAATGTACTATTTTCCGATGAACACTCTTTAACCAATCACGACCAAGTTAATCGTCATAACATGCACTACTGGTCACATGAAATTCCTCATTGGCTAAGGCAAGTTGAGCATCAAAAGCCTTGGTCAGTTAATGTCTGATGCGGCATTGTTGGTAATAAAATAATTGGACCTTTTGTTATTGATGGTAATTTATATGGCAGAAAGTATCGGAATTTTTTGTTGAACGATTTAGCGGTTTTGTTGGAAGATCTTATTATGGAGCGAAAACTTATATATTATCAGTATGATGGATGTCCATCCCATTATGCTCTAGCCGCAAAAGAAGTTTTAGACGAAATACACTACTCTCCAAAATTATCGCACCACCTAAAATGATCTAACTGATGAAATGATGATAAGTTTAAACGTTTTTTCTTTTTTTTAACAATTGTCAACATTTTACCCATACATGGGGTACAAAAAGAAATTTATTATTCCATTCACATTACGTTAGAATGTCAACCCTTCTCTATATTTTCGTTCAAGAATCATCTCGATATCTCTTTTAGCAAGGAAGGTACACATTTTTTAAGTTTGACTTAATTTTGTTGAAATGTGGTACTTACTAATGAAATAAGCATGGCTATGAAATATCAAAAACTTTGAAAGAAGTTCTTATCGATTTTATTTGGAAATAGGCTTGAGATTAGGAGTTTCTCATACAACAATATCAAATAACGTTCAACGATTTCAATAAACAAATGATCATACAAGACGACCTGAACAAGGAAGAAGGAGAGTCACAATACTACGCCAAGATCGTTTTATTAGATTTCGTGCTTTAAGGGAACGTTTTGTTACAATGAGAAACTTACAGATACAAGTAGCAGATATTCATAATATTCGAATTAGTGCACTGTGCAAAGGCGTCTCGTCGAAGGTGATTTGCTTGCAAGGATTCCTGTCAGAGTACCAAATTTAAACGCAAACAATCGTAGAAGGAGATGACTATTTGCCAGAGAACATCTTGACTGGAATGCTGATGATTGGGAACAAGTACTGTTCACAGATGAATCAAGGTTGTGTTTATACAGCTTAGATAAACGTTTAAGAACAATTCAACAGCCCAATGAACTCTATACACACTCTATACCATCTGTAATGTTTTGGAGTGGAATTTCCCTTACAGCACGAACAGACCTTGTTTCTTTGCGAAGAGGTTCACTAACAGGTGAACATGTTGTCTACTTCTCATATCTTCATTACAGACATTTTATCAGAACATGTGGTACCCTTTGCTGCTTACATAGGAAATAATTTTTTATTAATGCATGATAATGCAAGACCTCATGTTTCCCGTACGGTCCGTGACTATTTGGATGATGTTGGTATATAAACTATGGACTGGCCACCCTGTATCTCAATCCAATAGAGAATTTGTAGGATGATATTAATCGTTTTTTGATGTTGACACAAAAGAAAAATCTTTAAACTTAATGCATAATTATTTATTTTATTTTGCAATTTTTATTTTGCGATTTTTTTTCTCAAAGAGATAGTTTAGAACCAGGTTCCAAGACCATCAAACGATGTGAAAAACCGTATCAGAGCAGCTTGCGAATAAATAGCTGAAGAAATTCTTAACTATATGATAGAATGTTTTCAATGAGAATTCAAGAATGTTTAGAAGTGAATGGTCATCACTTTGAGCATTTAATCGATGTATAAAGGTAACTTTATAAACTTTAATCAATGTTCTAAGATGATTTCAAATACGAAGAAGAATTTTAGTGCTATTTTACGATTAATGAAATCGTTTCTTTATTAATTAATTTTTTTAAATTAAATTTTGAGATATGTTGTTTTATTTTTCTTTTTGTAGATATCTTCATTATGCTGAATTTAAGAAAAAATTTTAAGCAAAAATACTTAGTTTGTCAAAGACTCGTATATGAGCCATTTGAAAAAATGGAAATAATGTCAGAACGGCGTTTAGGCAATTTTGAAATCAAATCTGCCCTTGTGTACCCTGTGTCCCCATTTTCACTAAAAAAGTTTACTCAAACTATTTTCGATTCGCGTTTTGGTTTTCGAGATATAAGCATGTCATTTTAAATGAACCACTATGTATGTAAACATTATTATTACTATCAGAGAACCCCTGAACCTGATGGTATCATACCAGCCTTGTTGCAGTGAGGATAGAAAGAAGTGATACTTCATCTACAAAACACTTTTTAGGGTTGTCTGACGTTTCGCTATGTTCACAGTTATTGGCGTGACGTCTTGGTAATGTAATACTTCGTACCTAAACCGGGTAAGTAAATAGACCTCCTTCCGAAGTCTTTCAGAGCAATCAGAGTAATCTGTCAATGTTAGACTGTTCCTCCGCATTCTTATTAACAACTTTAGAGAGGCTATGCGATCGTTACTCCAAGATAGACTCCAATCAACATGCCTACACTCAAGACAAGATAACTCGTCATAATGTGATCTAACTTTGTCGGGGAGGTATTAGTCTCTAAAGAGTCAACATTGGAATATTTATAGACATAGATAAGAGGATCTCTTTTCCAGTATGCCAGTCGTCTCTTTATTAGTGTGGCTTTGACTGAGCAAAATGTTCTTCCTACTATACATGGCTGGATAAAGAGTTGTCTCAGACAGAGAATTGTTAAGTTAAGGGTTGGGAATGTCACCATTCAAAATTCAATAACTAGAGGATGTCCTCAAGGAGATGTTCTTTCACCATCTTTTCACCACTCAAAGAGGCAAATTTTGTAACCATCTACTATGCTAACGATCCTACTATCTTTGTCAATGGGAAATATGTAGGGTGGTTGGGTGACAGAATACAACGTTCACTCAATATTGTAGAGATATGGTGTGGAAGCCAGAAGTTATCGGTAAATTCTACTAGGACTGACTTAAATCTCTTCTCAAGGTTGTGAAAAATTGGTAATCTTAAGTCTGTCTAAAAAGGTTAAATATCTGGGTATCACTGTATCGTGGAAGTCACACCTAGACGGTAGAGTAAAGAAGTCTTTGATCAGTACCGTAGGGCGATTGGGAAGACTTTGGCTTGTTATCCAAATCTGCCCTTTAGATTCCAAAATCATCCAAATCTGCTTACTTATGGTGCAGTAATCTAAAATATAATGCAATATATATTGCAAGAGGATAATGCAAGATCTCATATTGCGGGGATACAAAAAATATGATAGGAATCTGGAGGAACTTCGACATCATCTAGAGGTGGCATAAAACGAGATACCCCAGGAAGTCATCGATTACATAATAGAGAGCATGGATGAAGAGTTAACTCATGCATATTGAAAAATGTTAATTCTTGTTTTTTTTTCAACTAAAAAGTCGTTGCTTAATTGATATTAAAGCATTATTTTACCAAAATTTCAAAATTGTAGTCTAATTAATATTTTATTAACCTCCTCCAACAGCTCCACTTAACCCAGCTTCAGCAGCATGTGAACCGGAAGTTGCACCAGCAAAAAGACCTCCAGACGAACTTGCTAAAAAATAAAAAAGAATATGTTAATAATCCATTATATTTTTAATCGACATTTATTTTAACCTCCTCCAACATTTCCTCCAAGCCCCGCAGCTGCTTCCTGTCCATAACCAGTCCCGGCTTCAGCATGAAGTCCTCCTCTAGCTAATCCTCCTCCTAAAAGTCCTCCCAAACCAGCGGAAGCGTGATAACCACCGAAATTAACTCCAACATTCGCTCCATCGAAGATAATTGGTGGCTGTGACACAGATGGGAATAATTAACGATTATTATTTTAAAAAACGGGAAGTCGTAAAAATCAAGGAGAACCGGTTATTCTTTTTTAAACCTTTGTACCAGTCCAAATTCTTTTTAACTTACACTTAAAGCGGCGGAGGCTGCGAAGAAACCCGACCCGGGAGTTGGTGATGAAGATACCAAAATTATGGGCAACGCCAAAAAGGTTATAAAATTCGTTAAACTGAAATTAATTTTTTTAATATAAAAAAAATAAGAATTTTTTATAAATTAGATATTTTACAAGGAAATAAAAAAGCAATAAAATTTAAGGTCAAATTTCATCTTGAATCGTGAACAAACTAATACATAATGTGTATTTGTATTACTTCAGCATACAAAACGATTACTAAGTTTGTGTTTGCTATTGTTGGGAATTTTATGACGACATCAAACATTAAAATAGAAATATTTAAAAAAATTCAAAAATTATTTTAGCACTTTAATTTCTCTTTTTAACACATTCACTTACCGCATTGTTTCTAAAATTACACTGAACACAAAATAGGTAAAAATTGATCTATCTTCTTCGAAGTTACCACCAACACTGAATCGTGCTCACCACTTCAGTATTATTTTATACAAACGACATCAGAGAAGTCATTTAAATATTCCTCTAAAGGCCACTTACTGACAAACAAGGACAAAATTCGTCGAGTTCCTCCACTCTTACTATTTTTTTTTTTTAATTTAATCACAGACGCACAACTTGACTACCTAAACGAGAGGAGAAAAACCAATACTTATTTATTCGACACATCAATTATCGAAACTAGTTTTTGGGATTTTATGATGACGCATACAAGTGATACATGAAAAATTAATAGTATCACAATTTGATGTGATGTGTATTTGTTATTTTGGGAAAATTTTAAAATTAATTTTGAGAAATTGTTTTAAATTAGGGGGGAAGTTTGAGAAATTAGGGATTTTACGTTAATGCAATTAAAAAAATTAAATGAGTATTTAACAAAAAATTATAGCAAATTTTGTTGTTGAGCAAAGTTAAAAACAAAATGGCTAAAACTAATTATTTTCATTTTGCCACTATGTTGAACTAAACTAAAAAATGTGGTTTTTCAGGGAATTCCATTCTATTAGCATAATCAAACAGTATACGTCATTAAAGCTTAGATACATTATATTTTTTTTGTTGAAACACGTTTTGCCAGTATATAATTTAAAATGTCACCACTAATTCTCACAAAACTAATTTTCACGTTTTATAAGAATTTTTGTTTAAAATGATTTCTCAAAAATAATTAAGGAATTTGTTAATTTTATAAAATGCTAGGTTAAGTTCAAAATTTGATATCTCAAAAAAAAATTGAGATGCTCATGTATGGTTTTGTTCATACTGGTATAGTACATACTTTCCTTTATAAATAACAGAAAATTTTAGAAAGGATATCTTCAAAATTAGATTTCTTATGATTTTTCCATAATTATTAAGGAAATCGTTAACTTTAAGAAATGCTCCAAATTTAAGTTGAGTTCTAAGCTGGATATCTCAAAAACGGATTGAAATATTCAAATATAACTTTATTCTTGAAGAAGTACTTCCTTCCTTGAGAAATGACAGAAAATTTTATAAAGATATCTTAAGAATTCGATTCTTTGCGATTTTTCAAAAATGATAACGGAAATTATCAATTTTATCGTGCGCTCCAAATTTAGGTTCTATTCAAAGTTAGGTATCTCAAAAACGGGTTGAGATATTCAAATATGTTTTTTTTCTTGACAAAATACATATTTTCGTTTATAAATAATGGAAAATTTCATCAAGATATCTTAAGAACTCGATTTTTTATGATTTTACAAGAATAATTAAGGAAATATTTAATTTTATGAAGTGCCACAAATTTAGGTTATGTTCAAAACTCGATATCTCAAAATGAGATTGAGATATTCAAATATGGTTTTGATATCAAAAAAGTGCATACTTTCCTTTATAATTGACAGAAAATTTCATCAAGATATCTTAAGAACTTGATTTATTATGATTTTTCAAGAATAATTAAGGAAATTTTGAATTTTATGAAGTGCCACAAATTTAGGTTATGTTCAAAACTCGATATCTCAAGATGAGATTAAAATATTCAAATATGGTTTTGTTATCGACAAAGTACATACTTCCCTTTATAAATGACAAAAAATTTCATCAAAATATCTTAAGAACTTGATTTTTTATGATTTTACAAGAATAATTAAGGAAATCTTTAATTTTAAGAAGTGCCACAAATTTAGGTTATGTTCAAAACTCGATATCTCAAAATGAGATTGAGATATTCAAATATGGTTTTGTTATCGAAAAAGTACATACTTTCCTTTACAAATGACAGAAATTTTCATCAAGATATCTTAAGAACTTGATTTATTATGATTTTTCAAGAATAATTAAGGAAATTTTTAATTTTATGAAGTGCCACAAATTTAGGTTATGTTCAAAACTCAATATCTCAAGATGAGATTAAAATATTCAAATATGGTTTTGTTATCGATAAAGTACATACTTTCTTTAATAATTGACCGAAAATTTCATCAAGATATCTTAAGAACTTGATTTTTTATGATTTTTGAAGAATAATTTAGGAAATTTTGAATTTTATGAAATGCCACAAATTTGGGTTCTATTCAAAACTTGATATCTCAATATAAGATTGAGATATTCAAATATGGTTTTGTTATCGAAAAAGTACATACTTTCCTTTATTCATAACAGGAAATTTCATTAAGATATCTCAAGAACTTGATTTATTATGATTTTTCAAGAATAATTAAGGAAATTTTGAATTTTATGAAGTGCCACAAATTTAGGTTATGTTCAAAACTCGATATCTCAAGATGAGATTAAAATATTCAAATATGGTTTTGTTATCGATAAAGTACATACTTTCTTTAATAATTGACAGAAAATTTCATCAAGATATCTTAAGAACTTGATTTTTTATGATTTTTCAAGAATAATTAAGGAAATTTTGAATTTTATGAAGTACCACAAATTTAGGTTCTATTCAAAACTTGATATCTCAATATAAGATTGAGATATTCAAATATGGTTTTGTTATCGAAAAAGTACATACTTTCCTTTATTAATAACAGGAAATTTCATCAAGATATCTTAAGAACTTGATTTATTATGATTTTTCAAGAATAATTAAGGAAATTTTGAATTTTATGAAGTGCCACAAATTTAGGATCTATTCAAAACTTGATATCTCAATATAAGATTGAGATATTCAAATATGGTTTTGTTATCGAAAAAGTACATACTTTCCTTTATTAATAACAGGAAATTTCATTAAGATATCTCAAGAACTTGATTCTTTATGATTTTTCAAGAATAATTAACGAAATTTTTAATTTTATGAAGTACCACAAATTTAGGTTATGTTCAAAACTCGATATCTCAAGATGAGATTAAAATATTCAAATATGGTTTTGTTATCGATAAAGTACATACTTTCTTTAATAATTGACAGAAAATTTCATCAAGCTATCTTAAGAACTTGATTTATTATGATTTTTCAAGGATAATTAAGGAAATTTTGAATTTTATGAAGTGCCACAAATTTAGGTTCTATTCAAAACTTGATATCTCAATATAAGATTGAGATATTCAAATATGGTTTTGTTATCGATAAAGTACATACTTTCTTTAATAATTGTCAGAAAATTTCATCAAGATATCTGAAGAACTTGATTTATTATGATTTTTCAAGAATAATTAAGGAAATTTTGAATTTTATGAAGTGCCACAAATTTAGGTTATATTCAAAACTTGATATCTCAATATAAGATTGAGATATTCAAATATGGTTTTGTTATCGATAAAGTACATACTTTCTTTAATAATTGTCAGAAAATTTCATCAAGATATCTGAAGAACTTGATTTATTATGATTTTTCAAGAATCATTAAGGAAATTTTGAATTTTATGAAGTGCCACAAATTTAGGTTCTATTCAAAACTTGATATCTCAATATAAGATTGAGATATTCAAATATGGTTTTGTTATCGAAAAAGTACATACATTCCTTTATTAATAACAGGAAATTTCATTAAGATATCTCAAGAACTTGATTTTTTATGATTTTTCAAGAATAATTAACGAAATTTTTAATTTTATGAAGTACCACAAATTTAGGTTATGTTCAAAACTCGATATCTCAAGATGAGATTAAAATATTCAAATATGGTTTTGTTATCGATAAAGTACATACTTTCTTTAATAATTGACAGAAAATTTCATCAAGATATCTTAAGAACTTGATTTTTTATGATTTTTCAAGAATAATTAAGGAAATTTTGAATTTTATGAAGTACCACAAATTTAGGTTCTATTCAAAACTTGATATCTCAATATAAGATTGAGATATTCAAATATGGTTTTGTTATCGAAAAAGTACATACTTTCCTTTATTAATAACAGGAAATTTCATCAAGATATCTTAAGAACTTGATTTATTATGATTTTTCAAGAATAATTAAGGAAATTTTGAATTTTATGAAGTGCCACAAATTTAGGATCTATTCAAAACTTGATATCTCAATATAAGATTGAGATATTCAAATATGGTTTTGTTATCGAAAAAGTACATACTTTCCTTTATTAATAACAGGAAATTTCATTAAGATATCTCAAGAACTTGATTCTTTATGATTTTTCAAGAATAATTAACGAAATTTTTAATTTTATGAAGTACCACAAATTTAGGTTATGTTCAAAACTCGATATCTCAAGATGAGATTAAAATATTCAAATATGGTTTTGTTATCGATAAAGTACATACTTTCTTTAATAATTGACAGAAAATTTCATCAAGCTATCTTAAGAACTTGATTTATTATGATTTTTCAAGGATAATTAAGGAAATTTTGAATTTTATGAAGTGCCACAAATTTAGGTTCTATTCAAAACTTGATATCTCAATATAAGATTGAGATATTCAAATATGGTTTTGTTATCGATAAAGTACATACTTTCTTTAATAATTGTCAGAAAATTTCATCAAGATATCTGAAGAACTTGATTTATTATGATTTTTCAAGAATAATTAAGGAAATTTTGAATTTTATGAAGTGCCACAAATTTAGGTTATATTCAAAACTTGATATCTCAATATAAGATTGAGATATTCAAATATGGTTTTGTTATCGATAAAGTACATACTTTCTTTAATAATTGTCAGAAAATTTCATCAAGATATCTGAAGAACTTGATTTATTATGATTTTTCAAGAATCATTAAGGAAATTTTGAATTTTATGAAGTGCCACAAATTTAGGTTCTATTCAAAACTTGATATCTCAATATAAGATTGAGATATTCAAATATGGTTTTGTTATCGAAAAAGTACATACATTCCTTTATTAATAACAGGAAATTTCATTAAGATATCTCAAGAACTTGATTTTTTATGATTTTTCAAGAATAATTAACGAAATTTTTAATTTTATGAAGTACCACAAATTTAGGTTATGTTCAAAACTCGATATCTCAAGATGAGATTAAAATATTCAAATATGGTTTTGTTATCGATAAAGTACATACTTTCTTTAATAATTGACAGAAAATTTCATCAAGCTATCTTAAGAACTTGATTTATTATGATTTTTCAAGGATAATTAAGGAAATTTTGAATTTTATGAAGTGCCACAAATTTAGGTTCTATTCAAAACTTGATATCTCAATATAAGATTGAGATATTCAAATATGGTTTTGTTATCGATAAAGTACATACTTTCTTTAATAATTGTCAGAAAATTTCATCAAGATATCTGAAGAACTTGATTTATTATGATTTTTCAAGAATCATTAAGGAAATTTTGAATTTTATGAAGTGCCACAAATTTAGGTTCTATTCAAAACTTGATATCTCAATATAAGATTGAGATATTCAAATATGGTTTTGTTATCGAAAAAGTACATACATTCCTTTATTAATAACAGGAAATTTCATTAAGATATCTCAAGAACTTGATTTTTTATGATTTTTCAAGAATAATTAAGGAAATTTTGAATTTTATGAAGTACCACAAATTTAGGTTCTATTCAAAACTTGATATCTCAATATAAGATTGAGATATTCAAATATGGTTTTGTTATCGAAAAAGTACATACTTTCCTTTATTAATAACAGGAAATTTCATCAAGATATCTTAAGAACTTGATTTATTATGATTTTTCAAGAATAATTAAGGAAATTTTGAATTTTATGAAGTGCCACAAATTTAGGATCTATTCAAAACTTGATATCTCAATATAAGATTGAGATATTCAAATATGGTTTTGTTATCGAAAAAGTACATACTTTCCTTTATTAATAACAGGAAATTTCATTAAGATATCTCAAGAACTTGATTCTTTATGATTTTTCAAGAATAATTAACGAAATTTTTAATTTTATGAAGTACCACAAATTTAGGTTATGTTCAAAACTCGATATCTCAAGATGAGATTAAAATATTCAAATATGGTTTTGTTATCGATAAAGTACATACTTTCTTTAATAATTGACAGAAAATTTCATCAAGCTATCTTAAGAACTTGATTTATTATGATTTTTCAAGGATAATTAAGGAAATTTTGAATTTTATGAAGTGCCACAAATTTAGGTTCTATTCAAAACTTGATATCTCAATATAAGATTGAGATATTCAAATATGGTTTTGTTATCGATAAAGTACATACTTTCTTTAATAATTGTCAGAAAATTTCATCAAGATATCTGAAGAACTTGATTTATTATGATTTTTCAAGAATAATTAAGGAAATTTTGAATTTTATGAAGTGCCACAAATTTAGGTTATATTCAAAACTTGATATCTCAATATAAGATTGAGATATTCAAATATGGTTTTGTTATCGATAAAGTACATACTTTCTTTAATAATTGTCAGAAAATTTCATCAAGATATCTGAAGAACTTGATTTATTATGATTTTTCAAGAATCATTAAGGAAATTTTGAATTTTATGAAGTGCCACAAATTTAGGTTCTATTCAAAACTTGATATCTCAATATAAGATTGAGATATTCAAATATGGTTTTGTTATCGAAAAAGTACATACATTCCTTTATTAATAACAGGAAATTTCATTAAGATATCTCAAGAACTTGATTTTTTATGATTTTTCAAGAATAATTAACGAAATTTTTAATTTTATGAAGTACCACAAATTTAGGTTATGTTCAAAACTCGATATCTCAAGATGAGATTAAAATATTCAAATATGGTTTTGTTATCGATAAAGTACATACTTTCTTTAATAATTGACAGAAAATTTCATCAAGATATCTTAAGAACTTGATTTTTTATGATTTTTCAAGAATAATTAAGGAAATTTTGAATTTTATGAAGTACCACAAATTTAGGTTCTATTCAAAACTTGATATCTCAATATAAGATTGAGATATTCAAATATGGTTTTGTTATCGAAAAAGTACATACTTTCCTTTATTAATAACAGGAAATTTCATCAAGATATCTTAAGAACTTGATTTATTATGATTTTTCAAGAATAATTAAGGAAATTTTGAATTTTATGAAGTGCCACAAATTTAGGATCTATTCAAAACTTGATATCTCAATATAAGATTGAGATATTCAAATATGGTTTTGTTATCGAAAAAGTACATACTTTCCTTTATTAATAACAGGAAATTTCATTAAGATATCTCAAGAACTTGATTCTTTATGATTTTTCAAGAATAATTAACGAAATTTTTAATTTTATGAAGTACCACAAATTTAGGTTATGTTCAAAACTCGATATCTCAAGATGAGATTAAAATATTCAAATATGGTTTTGTTATCGATAAAGTACATACTTTCTTTAATAATTGACAGAAAATTTCATCAAGCTATCTTAAGAACTTGATTTATTATGATTTTTCAAGGATAATTAAGGAAATTTTGAATTTTATGAAGTGCCACAAATTTAGGTTCTATTCAAAACTTGATATCTCAATATAAGATTGAGATATTCAAATATGGTTTTGTTATCGATAAAGTACATACTTTCTTTAATAATTGTCAGAAAATTTCATCAAGATATCTGAAGAACTTGATTTATTATGATTTTTCAAGAATAATTAAGGAAATTTTGAATTTTATGAAGTGCCACAAATTTAGGTTATATTCAAAACTTGATATCTCAATATAAGATTGAGATATTCAAATATGGTTTTGTTATCGATAAAGTACATACTTTCTTTAATAATTGTCAGAAAATTTCATCAAGATATCTGAAGAACTTGATTTATTATGATTTTTCAAGAATCATTAAGGAAATTTTGAATTTTATGAAGTGCCACAAATTTAGGTTCTATTCAAAACTTGATATCTCAATATAAGATTGAGATATTCAAATATGGTTTTGTTATCGAAAAAGTACATACATTCCTTTATTAATAACAGGAAATTTCATTAAGATATCTCAAGAACTTGATTTTTTATGATTTTTCAAGAATAATTAACGAAATTTTTAATTTTATGAAGTACCACAAATTTAGGTTATGTTCAAAACTCGATATCTCAAGATGAGATTAAAATATTCAAATATGGTTTTGTTATCGATAAAGTACATACTTTCTTTAATAATTGACAGAAAATTTCATCAAGCTATCTTAAGAACTTGATTTATTATGATTTTTCAAGGATAATTAAGGAAATTTTGAATTTTATGAAGTGCCACAAATTTAGGTTCTATTCAAAACTTGATATCTCAATATAAGATTGAGATATTCAAATATGGTTTTGTTATCGATAAAGTACATACTTTCTTTAATAATTGTCAGAAAATTTCATCAAGATATCTGAAGAACTTGATTTATTATGATTTTTCAAGAATCATTAAGGAAATTTTGAATTTTATGAAGTGCCACAAATTTAGGTTCTATTCAAAACTTGATATCTCAATATAAGATTGAGATATTCAAATATGGTTTTGTTATCGAAAAAGTACATACTTTCCTTTATTAATAACAGGAAATTTCATTAAGATATCTCAAGAACTTGATTTTTTATGATTTTTCAAGAATAATTAACGAAATTTTTAATTTTATGAAGTACCACAAATTTAGGTTATGTTCAAAACTCGATATCTCAAGATGAGATTAAAATATTCAAATATGGTTTTGTTATCGATAAAGTACATACTTTCTTTAATAATTGACAGAAAATTTCATCAAGCTATCTTAAGAACTTGATTTATTATGATTTTTCAAGGATAATTAAGGAAATTTTGAATTTTATGAAGTGCCACAAATTTAGGTTCTATTCAAAACTTGATATCTCAATATAAGATTGAGATATTCAAATATGGTTTTGTTATCGATAAAGTACATACTTTCTTTAATAATTGTCAGAAAATTTCATCAAGATATCTGAAGAACTTGATTTATTATGATTTTTCAAGAATCATTAAGGAAATTTTGAATTTTATGAAGTGCCACAAATTTAGGTTCTATTCAAAACTTGATATCTCAATATAAGATTGAGATATTCAAATATGGTTTTGTTATCGAAAAAGTACATACTTTCCTTTATTAATAACAGGAAATTTCATTAAGATATCTCAAGAACTTGATTTTTTATGATTTTTCAAGAATAATTAACGAAATTTTTAATTTTATGAAGTACGACAAATTTAGGTTATGTTCAAAACTCGATATCTCAAGATGAGATTAAAATATTCAAATATGGTTTTGTTATCGATAAAGTACATACTTTCTTTAATAATTGTCAGAAAATTTCATCAAGATATCTTAAGAACTTGATTTATTACGATTTTTCAAGAATAATTAAGGAAATTTTGAATTTTATGAAGTGCCACAAATTTAGGTTATGTTCAAAACTCGATATCTCAAGATGAGATTAAAATATTCAAATATGGTTTTGTTATCGATAAAGTACATACCTTCTTTAATAATTGACAGAAAATTTCATCAAGATATCTTAAGAACTTGATTTTTTATGATTTTTCAAGAATAATTAAGGAAATTTTGAATTTTATGAAGTGCCACAAATTTAGGTTCTATTCAAAACTTGATATCTCAATATAAGATTGAGATATTCAAATATGGTTTTGTTATCGAAAAAGTACATACTTTCCTTTATTAATAACAGGAAATTTCATTAAGATATCTCAAGAACTTGATTTTTTATGATTTTTCAAGAATAATTAACGAAATTTTTAATTTTATGAAGTACCACAAATTTAGGTTATGTTCAAAACTCGATATCTCAAGATGAGATTAAAATATTCAAATATGGTTTTGTTATCGATAAAGTACATACTTTCTTTAATAATTGTCAGAAAATTTCATCAAGATATCTGAAGAACTTGATTTATTATGATTTTTCAAGAATCATTAAGGAAATTTTGAATTTTATGAAGTGCCACAAATTTAGGTTCTATTCAAAACTTGATATCTCAATATAAGATTGAGATATTCAAATATGGTTTTGTTATCGATAAAGTACATACTTTCTTTAATAATTGTCAGAAAATTTCATCAAGATATCTGAAGAACTTGATTTATTATGATTTTTCAAGAATAATTAAGGAAATTTTGAATTTTATGAAGTGCCACAAATTTAGGTTCTATTCAAAACTTGATATCTCAATATAAGATTGAGATATTCAAATATGGTTTTGTTATCGATAAAGTACATACTTTCTTTAATAATTGTCAGAAAATTTCATCAAGATATCTGAAGAACTTGATTTATTATGATTTTTCAAGAATCATTAAGGAAATTTTGAATTTTATGAAGTGCCACAAATTTAGGTTCTATTCAAAACTTGATATCTCAATATAAGATTGAGATATTCAAATATGGTTTTGTTATCGATAAAGTACATACTTTCTTTAATAATTGTCAGAAAATTTCATCAAGATATCTGAAGAACTTGATTTATTATGATTTTTCAAGAATAATTAAGGAAATTTTGAATTTTATGAAGTGCCACAAATTTAGGTTCTATTCAAAACTTGATATCTCAATATAAGATTGAGATATTCAAATATGGTTTTGTTATCGATAAAGTACATACTTTCTTTAATAATTGTCAGAAAATTTCATCAAGATATCTGAAGAACTTGATTTATTATAATTTTTCAAGAATCATTAAGGAAATTTTGAATTTTATGAAGTGCCACAAATTTAGGTTCTATTCAAAACTTGATATCTCAATATAAGATTGAGATATTCAAATATGGTTTTGTTATCGAAAAAGTACATACTTTCCTTTATTAATAACAGGAAATTTCATTAAGATATCTCAAGAACTTGATTTTTTATGATATTTCAAGAATAATTAACGAAATTTTTAATTTTATGAAGTACCACAAATTTAGGTTATGTTCAAAACTCGATATCTCAAGATGAGATTAAAATATTCAAATATGGTTTTGTTATCGATAAAGTACATACTTTCTTTAATAATTGACAGAAAATTTCATCAAGATATCTTAAGAACTTGATTTATTATGATTTTTCAAGAATAATTAAGGAAATTTTGAATTTTATGTAGTGCCACAAATTTAGGATCTATTCAAAACTTGATATCTCAATATAAGATTGAGATATTCAAATATGGTTTTGTTATCGAAAAAGTACATACTTTCCTTTATTAATAACAGGAAATTTCATTAAGATATCTCAAGAACTTGATTTTTTATGATTTTTCAAGAATAATTAACGAAATTTTTAATTTTATGAAGTACCACAAATTTTGGTTATGTTCAAAACTCGATATCTCAAGATGAGATTAAAATATTCAAATATGGTTTTGTTATCGATAAAGTACATACTTTCTTTAATAATTGACAGAAAATTTCATCAAGATATCTTAAGAACTTGATTTATTATGATTTTTCAAGAATAATTAAGGAAATTTTGAATTTTATGAAGTGCCACAAATTTAGGTTCTATTCAAAACTTGATATCTCAATATAAGATTGAGATATTCAAATATGGTTTTGTTATCGATAAAGTACATACTTTCTTTAATAATTGTCAGAAAATTTCATCAAGATATCTGAAGAACTTGATTTATTATGATTTTTCAAGAATCATTAAGGAAATTTTGAATTTTATGAAGTGCCACAAATTTAGGTTCTATTCAAAACTTGATATCTCAATATAAGATTGAGATATTCAAATATGGTTTTGTTATCGATAAAGTACATACTTTCTTTAATAATTGTCAGAAAATTTCATCAAGATATCTGAAGAACTTGATTTATTATGATTTTTCAAGAATAATTAAGGAAATTTTGAATTTTATGAAGTGCCACAAATTTAGGTTCTATTCAAAACTTGATATCTCAATATAAGATTGAGATATTCAAATATGGTTTTGTTATCGATAAAGTACATACTTTCTTTAATAATTGTCAGAAAATTTCATCAAGATATCTGAAGAACTTGATTTATTATGATTTTTCAAGAATCATTAAGGAAATTTTGAATTTTATGAAGTGCCACAAATTTAGGTTCTATTCAAAACTTGATATCTCAATATAAGATTGAGATATTCAAATATGGTTTTGTTATCGAAAAAGTACATACTTTCCTTTATTAATAACTGGAAATTTCATTAAGATATCTCAAGAACTTGATTTTTTATGATTTTTCAAGAATAATTAACGAAATTTTTAATTTTATGAAGTACCACAAATTTAGGTTATGTTCAAAACTCGATATCTCAAGATGAGATTAAAATATTCAAATATGGTTTTGTTATCGATAAAGTACATACTTTCTTTAATAATTGACAGAAAATTTCATCAAGATATCTTAAGAACTTGATTTATTACGATTTTTCAAGAATAATTAAGGAAATTTTGAATTTTATGAAGTGCCACAAATTTAGGTTATGTTCAAAACTCGATATCTCAAGATGAGATTAAAATATTCAAATATGGTTTTGTTATCGATAAAGTACATACTTTCTTTAATAATTGACAGAAAATTTCATCAAGATATCTTAAGAACTTGATTTATTATGATTTTTCAAGAATAATTAAGGAAATTTTGAATTTTATGTAGTGCCACAAATTTAGGATCTATTCAAAACTTGATATCTCAATATAAGATTGAGATATTCAAATATGGTTTTGTTATCGAAAAAGTACATACTTTCCTTTATTAATAACAGGAAATTTCATTAAGATATCTCAAGAACTTGATTTTTTATGATTTTTCAAGAATAATTAACGAAATTTTTAATTTTATGAAGTACCACAAATTTTGGTTATGTTCAAAACTCGATATCTCAAGATGAGATTAAAATATTCAAATATGGTTTTGTTATCGATAAAGTACATACTTTCTTTAATAATTGACAGAAAATTTCATCAAGATATCTTAAGAACTTGATTTATTATGATTTTTCAAGAATAATTAAGGAAATTTTGAATTTTATGAAGTGCCACAAATTTAGGTTCTATTCAAAACTTGATATCTCAATATAAGATTGAGATATTCAAATATGGTTTTGTTATCGATAAAGTACATACTTTCTTTAATAATTGTCAGAAAATTTCATCAAGATATCTGAAGAACTTGATTTATTATGATTTTTCAAGAATCATTAAGGAAATTTTGAATTTTATGAAGTGCCACAAATTTAGGTTCTATTCAAAACTTGATATCTCAATATAAGATTGAGATATTCAAATATGGTTTTGTTATCGATAAAGTACATACTTTCTTTAATAATTGTCAGAAAATTTCATCAAGATATCTGAAGAACTTGATTTATTATGATTTTTCAAGAATAATTAAGGAAATTTTGAATTTTATGAAGTGCCACAAATTTAGGTTCTATTCAAAACTTGATATCTCAATATAAGATTGAGATATTCAAATATGGTTTTGTTATCGATAAAGTACATACTTTCTTTAATAATTGTCAGAAAATTTCATCAAGATATCTGAAGAACTTGATTTATTATGATTTTTCAAGAATCATTAAGGAAATTTTGAATTTTATGAAGTGCCACAAATTTAGGTTCTATTCAAAACTTGATATCTCAATATAAGATTGAGATATTCAAATATGGTTTTGTTATCGAAAAAGTACATACTTTCCTTTATTAATAACAGGAAATTTCATTAAGATATCTCAAGAACTTGATTTTTTATGATTTTTCAAGAATAATTAACGAAATTTTTAATTTTATGAAGTACCACAAATTTAGGTTATGTTCAAAACTCGATATCTCAAGATGAGATTAAAATATTCAAATATGGTTTTGTTATCGATAAAGTACATACTTTCTTTAATAATTGACAGAAAATTTCATCAAGCTATCTTAAGAACTTGATTTATTATGATTTTTCAAGGATAATTAAGGAAATTTTGAATTTTATGAAGTGCCACAAATTTAGGTTCTATTCAAAACTTGATATCTCAATATAAGATTGAGATATTCAAATATGGTTTTGTTATCGATAAAGTACATACTTTCTTTAATAATTGTCAGAAAATTTCATCAAGATATCTGAAGAACTTGATTTATTATGATTTTTCAAGAATAATTAAGGAAATTTTGAATTTTATGAAGTGCCACAAATTTAGGTTCTATTCAAAACTTGATATCTCAATATAAGATTGAGATATTCAAATATGGTTTTGTTATCGATAAAGTACATACTTTCTTTAATAATTGTCAGAAAATTTCATCAAGATATCTGAAGAACTTGATTTATTATGATTTTTCAAGAATCATTAAGGAAATTTTGAATTTTATGAAGTGCCACAAATTTAGGTTCTATTCAAAACTTGATATCTCAATATAAGATTGAGATATTCAAATATGGTTTTGTTATCGAAAAAGTACATACTTTCCTTTATTAATAACTGGAAATTTCATTAAGATATCTCAAGAACTTGATTTTTTATGATTTTTCAAGAATAATTAACGAAATTTTTAATTTTATGAAGTACCACAAATTTAGGTTATGTTCAAAACTCGATATCTCAAGATGAGATTAAAATATTCAAATATGGTTTTGTTATCGATAAAGTACATACTTTCTTTAATAATTGACAGAAAATTTCATCAAGATATCTTAAGAACTTGATTTATTACGATTTTTCAAGAATAATTAAGGAAATTTTGAATTTTATGAAGTGCCACAAATTTAGGTTATGTTCAAAACTCGATATCTCAAGATGAGATTAAAATATTCAAATATGGTTTTGTTATCGATAAAGTACATACTTTCTTTAATAATTGACAGAAAATTTCATCAAGATATCTTAAGAACTTGATTTTTTATGATTTTTCAAGAATAATTAAGGAAATTTTGAATTTTATGAAGTGCCACAAATTTAGGTTCTATTCAAAACTTGATATCTCAATATAAGATTGAGATATTCAAATATGGTTTTGTTATCGAAAAAGTACATACTTTCCTTTATTAATAACAGGAAATTTCATTAAGATATCTCAAGAACTTGATTTTTTATGATTTTTCAAGAATAATTAACGAAATTTTTAATTTTATGAAGTACCACAAATTTAGGTTATGTTCAAAACTCGATATCTCAAGATGGGATTAAAATATTCAAATATGGTTTTGTTATCGATAAAGTACATACTTTCTTTAATAATTGACAGAAAATTTCATCAAGATATCTTAAGAACTTGATTTATTACGATTTTTCAAGGATAATTAAGGAAATTTTGAATTTTATGAAGTGCCACAAATTTAGGTTATGTTCAAAACTCGATATCTCAAGATGAGATTAAAATATTCAAATATGGTTTTGTTATCGATAAAGTACATACTTTCTTTAATAATTGACAGAAAATTTCATCAAGATATCTTAAGAACTTGATTTTTTATGATTTTTCAAGAATAATTAAGGAAATTTTGAATTTTATGAAGTGCCACAAATTTAGGTTCTATTCAAAGATTGATATCTCAATATAAGATTGAGATATTCAAATATGGTTTTGTTATCGAAAAAGTACATACTTTCCTTTATTAATAACAGGAAATTTCATTAAGATATCTCAAGAACTTGATTTATTATGATTTTTCAAGCATAATTAAGGAAATTTTTAATTTTATGAAGTACCACAAATTTAGGTTATGTTCAAAACTCGATATCTCAAGATGAGATTAAAATATTCAAATATGGTTTTGTTATCGATAAAGTACATACTTTCTTTAATAATTGACAGAAAATTTCATCAAGCTATCTTAAGAACTTGATTTATTATGATTTTTCAAGGATAATTAAGGAAATTTTGAATTTTATGAAGTGCCACAAATTTAGGTTCTATTCAAAACTTGATATCTCAATATAAGATTGAGATATTCAAATATGGTTTTGTTATCGATAAAGTACATACTTTCTTTAATAATTGTCAGAAAATTTCATCAAGATATCTGAAGAACTTGATTTATTATGATTTTTCAAGAATAATTAAGGAAATTTTGAATTTTATGAAGTGCCACAAATTTAGGTTCTATTCAAAACTTGATATCTCAATATAAGATTGAGATATTCAAATATGGTTTTGTTATCGATAAAGTACATACTTTCTTTAATAATTGTCAGAAAATTTCATCAAGATATCTGAAGAACTTGATTTATTATGATTTTTCAAGAATCATTAAGGAAATTTTGAATTTTATGAAGTGCCACAAATTTAGGTTCTATTCAAAACTTGATATCTCAATATAAGATTGAGATATTCAAATATGGTTTTGTTATCGATAAAGTACATACTCTCTTTAATAATTGTCAGAAAATTTCATCAAGATATCTGAAGAACTTGATTTATTATGATTTTTCAAGAACAATTAAGGAAATTTTGAATTTTATGAAGTGCCACAAATTTAGGTTCTATTCAAAACTTGATATCTCAATATAAGATTGAGATATTCAAATATGGTTTTGTTATCGATAAAGTACATACTTTCTTTAATAATTGTCAGAAAATTTCATCAAGATATCTGAAGAACTTGATTTATTATGATTTTTCAAGAATCATTAAGGAAATTTTGAATTTTATGAAGTGCCACAAATTTAGGTTCTATTCAAAACTTGATATCTCAATATAAGATTGAGATATTCAAATATGGTTTTGTTATCGATAAAGTACATACTTTCTTTAATAATTGTCAGAAAATTTCATCAAGATATCTGAAGAACTTGATTTATTATGATTTTTCAAGAACAATTAAGGAAATTTTGAATTTTATGAAGTGCCACAAATTTAGGTTCTATTCAAAACTTGATATCTCAATATAAGATTGAGATATTCAAATATGGTTTTGTTATCGATAAAGTACATACTTTCTTTAATAATTGTCAGAAAATTTCATCAAGATATCTGAAGAACTTGATTTATTATGATTTTTCAAGAATCATTAAGGAAATTTTGAATTTTATGAAGTGCCACAAATTTAGGTTCTATTCAAAACTTGATATCTCAATATAAGATTGAGATATTCAAATATGGTTTTGTTATCGATAAAGTACATACTTTCTTTAATAATTGTCAGAAAATTTCATCAAGATATCTGAAGAACTTGATTTATTATGATTTTTCAAGAATCATTAAGGAAATTTTGAATTTTATGAAGTGCCACAAATTTAGGTTCTATTCAAAGATTGATATCTCAATATAAGATTGAGATATTCAAATATGGTTTTGTTATCGAAAAAGTACATACTTTCCTTTATTAATAACAGGAAATTTCATTAAGATATCTCAAGAACTTGATTTATTATGATTTTTCAAGCATAATTAAGGAAATTTTGAATTTTATGAAGTGCCACAAATTTAGGTTCTATTCAAAGATTGATATCTCAATATAAGATTGAGATATTCAAATATGGTTTTGTTATCGAAAAAGTACATACTTTCCTTTATTAATAACAGGAAATTTCATTAAGATATCTCAAGAACTTGATTTATTATGATTTTTCAAGCATAATTAAGGAAATTTTTAATTTTATGAAGTGCCACAAATTTAGGTTATGTTCAAAACTCGATATCTCAAGATGAGATTAAAATATTCAAATATGGTTTTGTTATCGATAAAGTACATACTTTCTTTAATAATTGACAGAAAATTTCATCAAGATATCTTAAGAACTTGATTTTTTATGATTTTTCAAGAATAATTAAGGAAATTTTGAATTTTATGAAGTGCCACAAATTTAGGTTCTATTCAAAACTTGATATCTCAATATAAGATTGAGATATTCAAATATGGTTTTGTTATCGAAAAAGTACATACTTTCCTTTATTAATAACAGGAAATTTCATTAAGATATCTCAAGAACTTGATTTATTATGATTTTTCAAGAATAATTAAGGAAATTTTAAATTTTATGAAGTGCCACAAATTTAGGTTCTATTCAAAACTTGATATCTCAATATAAGATTGAGATATTCAAATATGGTTTTGTTATCGATAAAGTACATACTTTCTTTAATAATTGTCAGAAAATTTCATCAAGATATCTGAAGAACTTGATTTATTATGATTTTTCAAGAATCATTAAGGAAATTTTGAATTTTATGAAGTGCCACAAATTTAGGTTCTATTCAAAACTTGATATCTCAATATAAGATTGAGATATTCAAATATGGTTTTGTTATCGAAAAAGTACATACTTTCCTTTATTAATAACAGGAAATTTCATTAAGATATCTCAAGAACTTGATTTTTTATGATTTTTCAAGAATAATTAACGAAATTTTTAATTTTATGAAGTACCACAAATTTAGGTTATGTTCAAAACTCGATATCTCAAGATGAGATTAAAATATTCAAATATGGTTTTGTTATCGATAAAGTACATACTTTCTTTAATAATTGACAGAAAATTTCATCAAGCTATCTTAAGAACTTGATTTATTATGATTTTTCAAGGATAATTAAGGAAATTTTGAATTTTATGAAGTGCCACAAATTTAGGTTCTATTCAAAACTTGATATCTCAATATAAGATTGAGATATTCAAATATGGTTTTGTTATCGATAAAGTACATACTTTCTTTAATAATTGTCAGAAAATTTCATCAAGATATCTGAAGAACTTGATTTATTATGATTTTTCAAGAATAATTAAGGAAATTTTGAATTTTATGAAGTGCCACAAATTTAGGTTCTATTCAAAACTTGATATCTCAATATAAGATTGAGATATTCAAATATGGTTTTGTTATCGATAAAGTACATACTTTCTTTAATAATTGTCAGAAAATTTCATCAAGATATCTGAAGAACTTGATTTATTATGATTTTTCAAGAATCATTAAGGAAATTTTGAATTTTATGAAGTGCCACAAATTTAGGTTCTATTCAAAACTTGATATCTCAATATAAGATTGAGATATTCAAATATGGTTTTGTTATCGAAAAAGTACATACTTTCCTTTATTAATAACAGGAAATTTCATTAAGATATCTCAAGAACTTGATTTATTATGATTTTTCAAGAATAATTAAGGAAATTTTAAATTTTATGAAGTGCCACAAATTTAGGTTCTATTCAAAACTTGATATCTCAATATAAGATTGAGATATTCAAATATGGTTTTGTTATCGATAAAGTACATACTTTCTTTAATAATTGTCAGAAAATTTCATCAAGATATCTGAAGAACTTGATTTATTATGATTTTTCAAGAATAATTAAGGAAATTTTGAATTTTATGAAGTGCCACAAATTTAGGTTCTATTCAAAACTTGATATCTCAATATAAGATTGAGATATTCAAATATGGTTTTGTTATCGATAAAGTACATACTTTCTTTAATAATTGTCAGAAAATTTCATCAAGATATCTGAAGAACTTGATTTATTATGATTTTTCAAGAATCATTAAGGAAATTTTGAATTTTATGAAGTGCCACAAATTTAGGTTCTATTCAAAACTTGATATCTCAATATAAGATTGAGATATTCAAATATGGTTTTGTTATCGAAAAAGTACATACTTTCCTTTATTAATAACAGGAAATTTCATTAAGATATCTCAAGAACTTGATTTTTTATGATTTTTCAAGAATAATTAACGAAATTTTTAATTTTATGAAGTACCACAAATTTAGGTTATGTTCAAAACTCGATATCTCAAGATGAGATTAAAATATTCAAATATGGTTTTGTTATCGATAAAGTACATACTTTCTTTAATAATTGACAGAAAATTTCATCAAGATATCTTAAGAACTTGATTTATTACGATTTTTCAAGAATAATTAAGGAAATTTTGAATTTTATGAAGTGCCACAAATTTAGGTTATGTTCAAAACTCGATATCTCAAGATGAGATTAAAATATTCAAATATGGTTTTGTTATCGATAAAGTACATACTTTCTTTAATAATTGACAGAAAATTTCATCAAGATATCTGAAGAACTTGATTTATTACGATTTTTCAAGAATAATTAAGGAAATTTTGAATTTTATGAAGTGCCACAAATTTAGGTTATGTTCAAAACTCGATATCTCAAGATGAGATTAAAATATTCAAATATGGTTTTGTTATCGATAAAGTACATACTTTCTTTAATAATTGACAGAAAATTTCATCAAGATATCTTAAGAACTTGATTTATTACGATTTTTCAAGAATAATTAAGGAAATTTTGAATTTTATGAAGTGCCACAAATTTAGGTTATGTTCAAAACTCGATATCTCAAGATGAGATTAAAATATTCAAATATGGTTTTGTTATCGATAAAGTACATACTTTCTTTAATAATTGACAGAAAATTTCATCAAGATATCTTAAGAACTTGATTTTTTATGATTTTTCAAGAATAATTAAGGAAATTTTGAATTTTATGAAGTGCCACAAATTTAGGTTCTATTCAAAGATTGATATCTCAATATAAGATTGAGATATTCAAATATGGTTTTGTTATCGAAAAAGTACATACTTTCCTTTATTAATAACAGGAAATTTCATTAAGATATCTCAAGAACTTGATTTATTATGATTTTTCAAGCATAATTAAGGAAATTTTTAATTTTATGAAGTGCCACAAATTTAGGTTATGTTCAAAACTCGATATCTCAAGATGAGATTAAAATATTCAAATATGGTTTTGTTATCGATAAAGTACATACTTTCTTTAATAATTGACAGAAAATTTCATCAAGATATCTTAAGAACTTGATTTTTTATGATTTTTCAAGAATAATTAAGGAAATTTTGAATTTTATGAAGTGCCACAAATTTAGGTTCTATTCAAAACTTGATATCTCAATATAAGATTGAGATATTCAAATATGGTTTTGTTATCGGAAAAGTACATACTTTCCTTTATTAATAACAGGAAATTTCATTAAAATATCTCAAGAATTTGATTTTTTATGATTTTTCAAGAATAATTAAGGAAATTTTGAATTTTATGAAGTGCCACAAATTTGGGTTCTATTCAAAACTTGATATCTCAATATAAGATTGAGATATTCAAATATGGTTTTGTTATCGAAAAAGTACATACTTTCCTTTATTAATAACAGGAAATTTCATCAAGATATCTTAAGAACTTGATTTTTTATGATTTTTCAAGAATAATTAAGGAAATTTTGAATTTTATGAAGTGCCACAAATTTAGGTTCTATTCAAAACTAGGTATCTCAAAAATAGATTGGGATATTTTTTGGAGATTCAAATTGGATGAGGAACATAAATGAGGGTTTCTAGCTGTTTTTTTGAGGATATTTTTTTATAAAATGGTCGTGCCCAGAGGTGGTATTTATACCGTTGCCTATGATTGCGAAGTATTTTTCCTCTTGGATTAGACCATCTTCATCAGTATCAGCATTTTCCGAGAAAGAAAACAGACGCTGGAGGTAAACACAATGGATATTGACAATTTTTTCGAGGTTGCTGTATGATGTGTCAACTAAGGGATTAATGAGTTCGCAGGTTTCAGAAAACTTTCGATATCTTGACAATTTCCGGACTTCTTGCCAATACAGGATGGCAAGAACTGACGTGCCATAATTTATCATAATTAATTAGTATTAAATAGTCATAAATACAATTACTACAAGTTTTTACACAAATGAACAAAATTTAAAGAAGGAATATGTTTAAAAATCATTAAAAAATAACGTGGTTTCCTGAGGATGGCCAATGAAGTCGAAACCGGTTGAAACCAAAAAATAAAAACATCTAATTTCATCGTTAAAGTACAAAATAATATCTTCGTTATTATTTTAATAACAATCCTACAATAACATTCACGATGATAAATAAAAATCAAAACAATAATAGTATAGAGTTCAAAACAAGATCTCTCAAAAAGGAATTGAGTTACTTACTCATGGATTTGTTCTCGGAAAAATGGACACAAAGGAATTATCAAGATGTCTTAAGGATTCGATTTTTTAACATATTTCAAAAATTATTCACATTTTTAATTATAAAATGCTACATATTTAGGCTGAATTAAAAGTTTGATATCTCAAAAACAAATTGAGATACTCACGCTTAGTTTTATTTCTCGGAAAACTGCGTTGTAGCGTTTTGGAATTTTTCTTCCACATAAAAATTTATTTGAAAAATCAAGTTACATTTTAATCATTACACGATAATCACGTAATCATTAAAATTTATTTTTAATTAAAATTTATTTACATATATGTGAGTGAGTTAATAACACCACTACATATAATTAGTGACGTCGATACTATTTTAAAAAGAAGAATAGAAACATTATCTGGAAAGAAATAGGCATATATTTAAGATAGCCTTCTGGAAGATATTGCGTTATTTTTTTAACTATTATAAAATAACTTAAGAACATGTTAAAAACTGCCATCAGCCTTCTTTAGAATGTTACAATTGAGTTTTTGATACTGATACTACTTTTGTTCTGATACTACTTTTGATAATCAAGGCAGAGTTTTGTTTAGAAGTGATGCTTTCGCAATGGTCTCCACGTCTTCACAAAGACTTCTCCAGGCTTTTCTTATCGTATTAAACGATTAAATTCTAACTGGTATGTTTTGTACAAAGTCTAGTCAGAATTCAATTTAGTTTGGTTTTCTTTACTGAAAGCTTTCTAGCAAGTGACCATCACTGAATATAGATCAGGACTCTAACAAGATGAATTTCGAAAGAGAACAAATTTCGTAGAAGGCCTGAGCTTTGAATACTTCTCCAATTCATCGGTGTTTTCAGAAAGAGCATCCGAAAAATGCGAGATAATTGCTCATTTAGGTAACTTGCAACGTTGCTCAAGTAAGTCCGCTTTGGATCTTGGACCTTCTTTTCCAAAAGATTAGTTCGTTCTAACTCAAAAGCGATCGAATGGTCAAATAAAGACGCCTCCTGGCAGATACACCGGTTGTAAATCTTTTTGGTTTGACTCCTACTATCCTTGCCATAAGTCAAGGGCCCTCACTTTAGAGATCGATATCTTCGAAATTGCGAAAAAGCGTAACTTCTGAAAATATAGACAGTTTTGAAGAATAGCGTGGTGATGTTCAAGAAGTTAATGGTTTTAGAGGGAGATAAAAAACCAAAGAATCATTATTTGACATATTGGCAGTGAAGACCGATTTCTACCGGGTGCAGACCCCATACCATACTATGTTGGATCCTAATTTCAGAAATCCAACAACAGCATTCAAAAAAATTGGATATCATCAGGGGACTTCAGAAGAGAAATGCGTCGTTACCTAAAGGTTATACTTCATTTTCATCAATGACCAGACAACAGCTTTTACAACTGTCACGTCCTTATCATCATCAAAGACGTTATCTGCTAGATACTTTGGTATAAGAAATTAGGGGCGACGAGGTAAAATTACTTTGGTTACTAGTTGTATACTGTTAATTTAACGCAGTTGAGTTAATATGGGCCTATCTTAAAAACAAAGTGGCAAAGAACAACAATACCTATAAAATTGACGACGTTCTGAAATTGCGACGCGATGTAATTGCTTCAGTTACGCCATAAATCTGGTAAAACTGTGATGAAAGCGACAACAGTGCTTCATCAAACGAGTTTGATGAAACGATGTTTGATAAGGATACCGATGAAGATGTTCCGATCAATTTTCATAATAATAATCAATACATTTTATTTTAATCAACACATTTTGATGAAAATCGCGTTAAAATCCGTCCGGCCGTTTTCAAAATAATCTTACGAAAGCATCTTATAAAACCGCGATTTTCCGCGAAACTACATAAAATATCGTTCTAATAAAATATGTCCCATATTAAGACCACATTGGTTAATCACCAGTTCAAATTTGAAATTTGAAAAAAAAGTTGCCGACACTCTAAAAATTCGGGTACTCTTTTCACTTAACTCACGATGAATGAAAAACTGCAGATCTGAAAATTTCCATATTAACATATGATACGAAGAAATGTTCATTATTTACAATAAACTTTACCGCAATTTTTTTCATCAAGCGATTTCAAAAATATCGTTCTCTAAAACGAGGGGCCTTGACTTTTGGCTCGGATAATAGATGGGTCAGTTTTTTCCATTTAGTTCTATCTTTACCAAAAAATACATCTTCATCATCCTCGCCGTCATCCCTATCTATAATATCTGCAATTTTTTTCATCAAGCAATTGAGCTTTGGAGTCTTGCTTTAAAATGTGTAAGCATTATAATTTCTATCTCAACAATTTCTTGTTCAAACTTCAGTTATCCTATACGATTTTAAAGAGGGCATTTTCGTTTTCAATTTGATCCATGACTCATTCTCTCTGACTTTTATCTCCATCATTGAAGTAAAGGCGATTTTTAGGCGAAATTCTAGAAAATGATAATGACAAGAAAAAATGAAAGAAGAAAGTAATTGAAGAGAGTGAAAATGAAGAAAAATGGCATTGTGATGGTTCTTCTGCCAACTTTAAGGTTGAAGCAGAGCCCATGGCATTTGAAGATTTGGAAAGAACTCTAACTATAGGGAATTATGTCCTTGTAAAATTTGAGCAACAAAATTTAAAATCCAAGTGTCTATTACATTAAAAAGTTGCTGTCATCATTGACAGATAAAAGTCGACCAGGGATCTATCAGATCAAGAAGTGAAATGCTAGAAGAGATACGTGGCTTTTCTAAGGTTGAAGCAAGAAAGCAAAGACTTCATGGTAGTAAAGTACAATCATGACGTTTAAACGCAAGATGAATGAAAACTACATGATGGGCTGATGTAAATCATGCTTACTTATAGAACATGCTTAGGAGGAAAAGAATAAAGGTGGAAGTAAAATATCTTGATATTATGTGTAGAAACAAAGAATTTTAAACGGAAGTTGAAACTATTATTACTTAAATATTAATATTTGAGCAGAAGGTAAATATTATAAGTACTGCCTATAGGTTTCAGATAAAGAAGTACAATATAAGTAGCAGAAGTCTAGAAGTCTACAGATCTGTCTAATTATCTCTAGAAGGTAAAATTATCGACAGAGGGAAATACATGGATGGAGACTAACTGCCTTTGGTAGAAAAAGTAAATGTTAAGCAGATGTTAAATATGGAATGCAAAAGTAATATTGACGATCAAGTGATACAAGTGATCATTAGAAGTGATCATCATTCCCAGAAGATTTCATGGAATGACATCATCTTCAGTGATGAATCAAGGTTTTATTAATGGGTGAATGATAGTCGTAGAAGAGTATGTCAATATCCAGAAGAAAGACAGAAATTAGAGTTCGTTCAAAAATGACATACAACCTTAACATCTGGTGTTATGGTTTAGGAGGATGATAGATAAATGACGTCGAATTATAAGCAGTAGCAGCAGTTGAGAAGGAAGCGATGATGACTCTTTTACGGATTGACCAGATGATGTGGTATCAGATAAAGATATTATAGACATACGTGTTCAATTGGCATTAAATGATTAGGAAAGTGAAGGAATAATACAATCGCTTTTTCCGTTTTGATCTTAATTTGGACTTACATTTGATGGACGTAAACAAAAAAAGCATTACCTTGTTTATTTCGAGAAATGTATGGATGCAAATTTTATTATGGAAGAACCAACCAAGCCGAACAATTTTTTGAAAAAATCCTCCCTTGAAATCACGTTCAAAATATCTTACCTGGATTGACACCTATAACTAATAAATAAGTGTGCTTATTTCCTTATTAATTTTGCTTCAGTTACGCCATAAATCTGGTAAAACTGTGATGAAAGCGACAACAGTGCTTCATCAAACGAGTTTGATGAAACGATGTTTGATAAGGATACCGATGAAGATGTTCCGATCAATTTTCATAATAATAATCAATACATTTTATTTTAATCAACACATTTTGGTGAAAATCGCGTTAAAATCCGTCCGGCCGTTTTCAAAATAATCTTACGAAAGCATCTTATAAAACCGCGATTTTCCGCGAAACTACATAAAATATCGTTCTAATAAAATATGTCCCATATTAAGACCACATTGGTTAATCACCAGTTCAAATTTGAAATTTGAAAAAAAAGTTGCCGACACTCTAAAAATTCGGGTACTCTTTTCACTTAACTCACGATGAATGAAAAACTGCAGATCTGAAAATTTCCATATTAACATATGATACGAAGAAATGTTCATTATTTACAATAAACTTTACCGCAATTTTTTTCATCAAGCGATTTCAAAAATATCGTTCTCTAAAACGAGGGGCCTTGACTTTTGGCTCGGATAATAGATGGGTCAGTTTTTTCCATTTAGTTCTATCTTTACCAAAAAATACATCTTCATCATCCTCGCCGTCATCCCTATCTATAATATCTGCAATTTTTTTCATCAAGCAATTGAGCTTTGGAGTCTTGCTTTAAAATGTGTAAGCATTATAATTTCTATCTCAACAATTTCTTGTTCAAACTTCAGTTATCCTATACGATTTTAAAGAGGGCATTTTCGTTTTCAATTTGATCCATGACTCATTCCATTATTTCAGCCATGGAAATTTTTTTGAATTCTCCCACATTTATTATTTTTCTATTTCTAAGTGGAATAGCAATCTTACATACTTCAATTTACATCTGAATTATTTTGGGAAAAAGCAGTTATCATACAGTATTTTCAAGAAGACATTTTCATCTTCATTTTAAACCATGATTCATACTTTTATCTCCATCATTAAAGTAAAGGCGATTTTTTGAAATTTAATTGATTTGAAGCGATATTATTTATGAGTCATTTTTAATATGAATATTTTAGGAAATATTTAGTAATTAAGTAAAAACGACATATTTAGGACTCGTATAACTTACTTTATTTTCAATTAATTACAAATAAACATTAAATCGTATCGTATCAACCACTATGTCATCCACAGAAGAATAATTAAATAATTACACGAGACGAAACCGTGCAGGCGTTTTTCTGCTTTATTTACAATACAGAGCGCTTTGTCACCTGATTTAATTTATTTTTATTTATGAAAAAAAGGCTTTAAGAAAAGGAGGAGCTATAAAAATAAAGAAGTAAAGTTAAAGCAGAGAACACAGCAGATTGGAGGAAGATACGAAGATTCTTATCTACATAAAAATAAGGTGATAATAAAAGTAAAAAGAAGATAGGAAAAAAAATGAAAATGTTAATTTTTTTTGGTGATTTAGGTGTAGCGCCGTATTTATTTACAGTTTTGCGACAGTTAATGAGCAATTGTTCAGGATTTCGTTCGATGTCCTCGACAAAAAAGGAATAAAATTATTAATAAAAAAATAATAATAATAAAGTTATGTAAAAGGAAGATTACAAGTAAATAAGCCGATTCAGAAACAAAAAGATTAAAAGGTGAAAATTGAAGTTTATAATAATTATAAAGTAAAAAAAGGAAGTCTATCTATTTACAAAGAAAAATTAAATAAAAAGCGAGCGTAAAAACCGAAAAAAAATCTACAAACAAGATGTTAAAGTGTTTTAAAACGTTTTAAATTAACATTGAGGAATCTTTTTTTTTAAACAATAATAATTATTTTTTGTTCTTCCAAAAAAATTAAAATTTCTTTTTCCCAAAATAATAAAATCAAAACATCACTAGTTCTTCAGCTCTTTAGATAAGGGCCGTGATGAGACGGGCCTTGAAGTTCACTATCCTTTCGCTTGTTTGAGCCAAACGCTATTATTAAAAAAATAAATCATTAAAAAATAAAAATAATAATTATTTTGAATTTACCAGGATCAAATCTTGAACTAAATTGGCAAGCCCTCTATTGGCGATAACGAAAAGACGAGTAATTGGTCCGGGAATTCCCTCGGTGTAACCATCGGCTCCTTTTGCAACGTCTATTTCTGCTACTCCACCAGCGCCCACTCCGCCGTGTTCTTTTTCATCCGATTCTTCAGTTGCACCGGATCCGGCTACCAACTAAAGAAATAAAGGAGAAGAAATCTTTATTAATGTTTTGAAGATTACAGGTTTCTTTTTTGGGGACTCTCAAAAATATGGCTGTTTAAATCGGTTGACCTTGGCACCGATTTTTGTTATATAATTTTTAAACATCTACGTGTATATGCAATTTTTGTTGATTTGAGATGATATAAGTTGCCTATGTTTATAATAACTACTTGAAAATCTTGCCAAGAGAATCTACGTGCTTTTAATCTACTTTTATTTTTATACACGATTACTTACCTATTAAGATTTTTGGGTTTATTGAATGAAAGGATCTAATTTAACATTTTAATGCATTTTTGAATTATGTTTATTAATGTATTTTATTGGTTCAGATATTTGGTAAAATGATCTAATTGTTGTTAATAAAGAAAAATGTTGATAAATACTAACGAGTTCTTCATAACATTCATCGGGAATAAATCATCAATCTTCTAAAGAAGTATCATCTTTTATTTCTTATTCGACTTTATGTTTAATTGAAAAAATTGGCCATATCTAGAAGATGATGTTATGTACTAAAGAAAATTATTATGAGAAGAAAATTGGACAGAAACAAGACATGAGAAGAAGAAAAATGTTTTCAGCTTTTGCGAAAATAATGGGCTTTTTATCTGAAGATAGGTAGAAGCAAAATGACATGATTGGAAACAACACATTCTGGGTAGAAAGAGAAAGATTTGATGCGTGAGATGAATGATGCATCTGTGTAGGGAAGATGGGGTAATTTGTGTGATCAGAAACGCCGCAGGAAATCATCTTCCTCCTGCTATGATCTTCCTACGAATCCATTTCAAACAAGATATGATCATAGGAGCGCCTCTTGGTACATTGGGACTAATCAATTATTCATAATGCTAGAAGAGATACGTGGCTATTCTAAGGCTGAAGCAAGAAAGAAAATATTCCATGGTAGAAGAAAGAAAAAAATTGGAAGAAAGAGGCCAAAAGAAGCAAAGAGTAGCAGAGAAATCAAAAAAAGAAGGTTGTTAAACGAAAAATCCAAGAAAATGGTGAAGATAAGAAATAATGAAAGAAGAAAATAATTGAAAAGAATGAAAATGAAGAAGAATGGCATTCTGATGGTTCTTTTGATAACATTAAATCTATTGCATTGAAAAGTTGCTGTCATTATTGATAGATAAAAGTTGACCAGGGATCTATCAGATGAAGAAGTGAAATGCAAGAAAAGATACGTGGCTTTTCTAAGGCTGAAGCAAGAAAGCAAATATTTCATGGTAGAAAAAAGGAGAAAATTGAAGAAAGAGGTCAAAAAAAAAGAAAAGAGTAACAGAAAAATCAAGAAAAGGAGTTGTGAAACGAAAAATTCAAGAAAATGATAAAGATAAAAAATAATGAAAGAAGAAAATAATTGAAAAGAATGAAAATGAAGAAGAATGGCATTCTGATGGTTCTTTTGATAACTTTAAGTCTATTGCATTGAAAAGTTGCTGTCATTATTGATAGATAAAAGTCGACGAGGGATCTATTAGATGAAGAAGTGAAATGCAAGAAAAGATATGTGGCTTTTCTAAGGCTAAAGCAAGAAAGCAAATATTACGTGGTAGAAAAAAGGAGAAAATTGAAGAAAGAAGTCAAAAAAAAGGCAATGAGTATCAGAAAAATCAAGAAATGGAGTTGTGAAACAAAAAATCTAAGAAAATGATAATGATAAGAAGAAATGAAAGAAGAAAATAATTGAAAAGAATGAAAATGAAGAAGAATGGCATTCTGATGGTTCTTTTGATAACATTAAGTCTATTACATTGAAAAGTTGCTGTCATTATTGATAGATTAAAGTCAACCAGGAATCTATCAGATGAAGAAGTGAAATGTAAGAAAAGATACGTGGCTTTTCTAAGGCTGAAGCAAGAAAGCAAATATTTCATGGTAGAAAAAAGGAGAAAATTGAAGAAAGAAGTCAAAAAAAGCAAAGAGTAACAGAAAAATCAAGAAAAGGAGTTGTGAACTGAAAAATTCAAGAAAATGATAAAGATAAGAAATAGTGAAAGAAGAAAATGATTGAAAAGAATAAAAATGAAGAAGAATGGCATTCTGATGGTTCTTTTGATAACTTTAAGTCTATTATATTGAAAGGTTGCTGTCATTATTGATAGATAAAAGTCGACCAGGGATCTATTAGATGAAAAAGTGAAATGCAACAAAATATACGTGGCTATTCTAAGGCTGAAGCAAGAAAGCAAATATTTCATGGTAGAAAAAAGGAGAAAATTGAAGAAAGAGGTCAAAAAAAAGCAAAGAGTAACAGAAAAATCAAGAAAAGGAGTTGTGAAACGAAAAATTCAAGAAAATGATAAAGATAAAAAATAATGAAAGAAAAAAATAATTGAAAAGAATGAAAATGAAGAAGAATGGCATTCTGATGGTTCTTTTGATAACTTTAAGTCTATTACATTGAAAAGTTGCTGTCATTATTGATAGATTAAAGTCAACCAGGAATCTATCAGATGAAGAAGTGAAATGTAAGAAAAGATACGTGGCTTTTCTAAGGCTGAAGCAAGAAAGCAAATATTTCATGGTAGAAAAAAGGAGAAAATTGAAGAAAGAAGTCAAAAAAAGCAAAGAGTAACAGAAAAATCAAGAAAAGGAGTTGTGAACTGAAAAATTCAAGAAAATGATAAAGATAAGAAATAGTGAAAGAAGAAAATGATTGAAAAGAATAAAAATGAAGAAGAATGGCATTCTGATGGTTCTTTTGATAACTTTAAGTCTATTATATTGAAAGGTTGCTGTCATTATTGATAGATAAAAGTCGACCAGGGATCTATTAGATGAAAAAGTGAAATGCAACAAAATATACGTGGCTATTCTAAGGCTGAAGCAAGAAAGCAAATATTTCATGGTAGAAAAAAGGAGAAAATTGAAGAAAGAGGTCAAAAAAAAGCAAAGAGTAACAGAAAAATCAAGAAAAGGAGTTGTGAAACGAAAAATTCAAGAAAATGATAAAGATAAAAAATAATGAAAGAAAAAAATAATTGAAAAGAATGAAAATGAAGAAGAATGGCATTCTGATGGTTCTTTTGATAACTTTAAGTCTATTACATTGAAAAGTTGCTGTCATTATTGATAGATTAAAGTCAACCAGGAATCTATCAGATGAAGAAGTGAAATGTAAGAAAAGATACGTGGCTTTTCTAAGGCTGAAGCAAGAAAGCAAATATTTCATGGTAGAAAAAAGGAGAAAATTGAAGAAAGAGGTCAAAAAAAAGCAAAGAGTAACAGAAAAATCAAGAAAAGGAGTTGTGAAACGAAAAATTCAAGAAAATGATAAAGATAAGAAATAGTGAAAGAAGAAAATGATTGAAAAGAATGAAAATGAAGAAGAATGGCATTCTGATGGTTCTTTTGATAACTTTAAGTCTATTATATTGAAAATTTGCTGTCATTATTGATATTATTATGTTATTATTGTCATATACATAAAAGTCAACCAGAGATCTATCAGATGAAGAAGTGAAATGCAAGAAGAGATACGTGGCTTTTCTAAGACTCAAGCAAGAAAACAAATATTTCATGGTAACAGAAAGGAGAAAATTAAAGAAAGAAGTCAAAAGAAGCAAAGAGTAATAGAAAAATCAAGAAAAGGAGTTGTGAAACGAAAAATTCTAGAAAATGATAATGACAAGAAAAAATGAAAGAAGAAAATAATTGAAGAGAGTGAAAATGAAGAAAAATGGCATTGTGATGGTTCTTCTGCCAACTTTAAGGTTGAAGCAGAGCCCATGACATTTGAAGATTTGGAAAGAACTCTAACTATAGGGAATTATGTCCTTGTAAAATTTGAGCAACAAAATTTAAAATCCAAGTGTCTATTACATTAAAAAGTTGCTGTCATCATTGACAGATAAAAGTCGACCAGGGATCTATCAGATCAAGAAGTGAAATGCTAGAAGAGATACGTGGCTTTTCTAAGGTTGAAGCAAGAAAGCAAAGACTTCATGGTAGTAAAGTACAATCATGACGTTTAAACGCAAGATGAATGAAAACTACATGATGGGCTGATGTAAATCATGCTTACTTATAGAACATGCTTAGGAGGAAAAGAATAAAGGTGAAAGTAAAATATCTTGATATTATGTGTAGAAACAAAGAATTTTAAACGGAAGTTGAAACTATTATTACTTAAATATTAATATTTGAGCAGAAGGTAAATATTATAAGTACTGCCTATAGGTTTCAGATAAAGAAGTACAATATAAGTAGCAGAAGTCTAGAAGTCTACAGATCTGTCTAATTATCTCTAGAAGGTAAAATTATCGACAGAGGGAAATACATGGATGGATACTAACTGCCTTTGGTAGAAAAAGTAAATGTTAAGCAGATGTTAAATATGGAATGCAAAAGTAATATTGACGATCATTCGTAGAAGTGATCATCATTCCCAGAAGATTTCATGGAATGACATCATCTTCAATGATGAATCAAGGTTTTATTAATGGGTGAATGATAGTCGTAGAAGAGTGTGTCAATATCCAGAAGAAACACAGAAATTAGAGTTCGTTCAAAAATGACATAAAACCTTAACACCTGGTGTTATGGTTTAGGAGGATGATAGATAAATGACGTCGAATTATAAGCAGTAGCAGCAGTTGAGAAGGAAGCGATGATGACTCTTTTACGCATTGACCAGATGATGTGGTATCAGATAAAGATATTATAGACATACGTGTTCAATTGGCATTAGATGATTAGGAAAGTGAAGGAATAATACAATCGCTTTTTCCGTTTTGATCTTAATTTGGACTTACATTTGATGGACGTAAACAAAAAAAGCATTACCTTGTTTATTTCGAGAAATGTATGGATGCAAATTTTATTATGGAAGAAACAAACAAGCCGAACAATTTTTTGAAAAAATCCTCCCTTGAAATCACGTTCAAAATATCTTACCTGGATTGACACCGATAACTAATAAATAAGTGTGCTTATTTCCTTATTAATTTTGTATGCAACTAACAATATATAAAATCAATCCAATTTTGTGCTAGTTGAAATATATATTCAAGACTTTGTTCGTACCAGATAATAGCACTTCAGTTTATAAATTTCTTTTGTTATAAAAAGGAAGCCTGTATTGGGAACAATACATTTTATCTAAAAGAAGTCGATTTAGTGTTAAATTGTATTATGTTGTGTGAAAGTAAAACCGGATACATAAGTGCTTTCCTTATATATATATATATATATATGCACTATAGTTCGAAATATCCGGAAGAAAAAAATCGTATTAATTGTGCTACTAGTATTCATCTAACTGAGAAGATGTGTAAGAAGAAAATCCATGTTGTAGGAACAATGCAAGAAAATAGGAAGGGGATACGGTCTGATATAAAATTTCGTATTTTGAAAAACGTCTAAAGAATCTATTGCTTAGAACGAATTATTGATAATGAAGTGGGAAGACAAAAAACAGGCATTGAGGGATTAATGATGCTGTTGAAAACGATATCAAAATCATAAACTATGTTAACTACAACAAGGAAATGGAATGAGTAGATCTTGATGATGGACAAATGAAAGCTTATGAAGTTGCTAGAAACTGTAGTAATAAAAACTGCACTAGCACTAGAAACTGCTAGTAATTGGACTAAAAAATATTATAAGATAATAAGACTAGACATGGTGTTTTTGAATTTATATCTCTTCTATAAGAAAGATGGCGGTAGATCACTTCTTATGGAAATGGATTGCAATCGTTATCTACTAATATAAGACAACAAAATCATCAAAATCAGTATTTGACACAAAAATCATCGAGATTTATTGACTACTTATGATTATGAAGAAAAAATAACCATTGTGAAACGAATTGAACAAAAGCTTATTCCCTTCTTTCTTGGATATCAGGTGAAGTGTGATTTCGGGTATAGAAGTAATATCACCATCATTTGTAAAAATGAAATGATGTTGGAAGAAGCTGGACATCGTCATTCAAAATAAAATATCATGATTAGAAGTAAAATATTATGGTAGGAAATTATAGCACAGGCATGTATAGAAGAAAAAGAAAATTATGCACATAATCAGAATGTAATGATTTGTGTTATCATATAAGGCATCAAAATATTAGTAGCAGAAATGAGCAGAATCATAAGTTTTCAAGAAAAGAATGTTATCCGCAAAAGAAAATACTATATGTTGTACAAAATATTATAAGGAATGAAACATTATTTAATGTGAAATTGTGGTTGGTAATAATAGTAGTGTATTTATAGAAGCAAAAATAGTAGTGTATTTATAAATTCAAAATTTTTAGGCAAAAGTGAAATATAATCATCAAAACCAAAAAACGAATTACGTTTGATGAGGATGTGACATTAAAAAGCTGCAAATCTATTTGGAAATGCTCAAACATTTCTAGACAATTTTGAATTCTTGTTATTATTCACCAATGAAGTGAAATTATTTTTTGGATTATTCTGAAATACACGAAAACTAGCTGAAAAAAATAAATATCAGCAATGTTTTTCTGTTGTTGATTATTGATGCATTGTTATTTCAAAAATATTGAGTAATTGTTTGGAAACAATTACACAAAAGATCAATAAATTCTGTAAAAGAAGGATAAAGGGCAGACTTTTGAGTGATCAGACTTCTTTGGCTACAAATTTTGTATCTTCGTTGAAACTTTTGCATTATTTGTTTTACTTTTTCAATACCTTCGAGTTCTTGTCTGATATCATCTTCTTCATAAGTAAGGTTACTTAAGTAACCTATTTATTTCCTTTAAATATGGACAAATATGGTAAATGTTAAATCGAATTTCATCAATTTAAATCTTAGTGTCTGTAATTATTTCTGTACCAAATATTATAGCCAATTTTTCATATGTTGTATAAATTATTTCTCAAGTGCAATGCCTATATCTTCAGAATTACATGTTCATTTCATTATGATAAAATTTGTTAAATGTACTCGGATTTCCATTTATTTCAAGTCATTTCTTGATTTCATGATCATTGTGATGGGCATATTTAATCAGTAATTCATACCACAGACGTCCGATAGATGGGAGCTGTGTATTGGGAGGTGTCCAAATGTTCAATGGGTACAGAGTATCCATACGGCTGGATGAAGAATATGCAGGTACTTGATAGTGCTTCCAGAAGGCTGAAAATGCTTCCAGAAAACTCGATACTACCTCTGAAAGACTTGGTATTGATTCTAAAAACTTAAAGTGCTTCCACGAGATTTGCTGCTGCTTTTAAGTTCTTCTGCAAGACTTGATATTGCTTCGAAGAGAGTTGAAATGCTTCCAATAGACTTGCAATGCTTTCAGAAAACTTGATACTGCTTCTAGAAGAATTGATATTGCCTACAGAAGTTTTGGATTGCTTCTAGAAGATTTGAACTGCTTCCAGAAGATTTGAAATGTTTTGAGAAGACTTGAAATATTTTTAGAAGACTTACTACTGCAAGATGATTTGATATTGCTTCTGTAAGACTTGATGTTGCTTCCAGGAATCTTGAAATACTTGTAAAAGACATGCAATGCTTTCGGGAGATTTGATACTGCTTCTAGAAGAATTGATATTGCCTATTGAAGTGTTGAAATGCTTCCAGAAAACATGAAATACTTCCAGAAAAAATGAAATACTGTCACAAGACTTAATTATGCTTCCAGAAGATTTGAAACGCTTCTAGAAGACTTGAACTGCTTCCTGAAGATTTGAAATGTTTTTCAGAAGATATGAAATATATTCAGAAGACTTGCTACTGCAGGATGATTTCATACTGCTTCTATAAGACTTGATTTTGCTTCTAGGAAACATGAAATACTTCCAAAAGATTTGCAATGCTTCCAAAAGACTAGATACTGCATCTGGAATATGCTTCTGGAATACTTAATATTGCATCAAGAATTGATATTGCATATAGAATTCTTGAAATGCTTCCAGAAGACATGAAATACTTAAATACTTCCAGAAAACATCAAATACTGTCACAAGACTTAATTATGCTTCCAGAAGATTTGAAACGCTTCTAGAAGACTTAAACTGCTACCAGAAGACTTGAAATGTTTTTCAGAAGATATGAAATATATTCAGAAGACTTGCTACTGCAGGATGACTTCATACTGCTTCTATAAGACTTGATATTGCTTCCAGGAAACTTGAAATACTTGCAGTGCTTCCAGAAGACTTGATACTGCTTCTAAAAGCATTAATAAGATGCCAGAAGACATGAAATTTTTCTTAAAGAACTGAAATGTTTTTCAGAAGATATGAAATATATTCAGAAGACTTGCTACTGCAGGATGATTTCATACTGCTTCTATAAGACTTGATTTTGCTTCTAGGAAACATGAAATACTTCCAAAAGACTTGCAATGCTTCCAAAAGACTAGATACTGTATCTGGAATATGCTTCTGGAATACTTAATATTGCAATATTAAGTATTTATACATTGATATAAAATAAAAAAAAAAGATATAAAATATATTCAGAAGACTTGCTACTGCAGGATGACTTCATATTGCTTCTATAATACTTGATTTTGCTTCTAGGAAACATGAAATACTTCCAAAAGACTTGCAATGCTTCCAAAAGGCTAGATACTGCATCTGGAATATGCTTCTGGAATACTTAATATTGCATCAAGAATTGATATTGCATATAGAATTCTTGAAATGCTTCCAGACGACATGAAGTTTCCGTTGTGTTACCATACTTTTGTTATTATTATCAATGTCTTTATGAATTTGATAAAATAAAAGACAGATCAGCGGAATTCCCTCGTCTTCATAAAAATCTACAAGATGTAATTATACAATATAATATAATCTACATTAGTGAAGTAGAACAGCATCATGTGTCTAGGGCGAAAGGTGGTCTAATTTTGGGTCATCTAAGAAGAATTCGAGGCTGTACTTTGTGGTTTATTATTCCTTCAGGAACCGGAAAACCATCAATTGCTTTTGAATTAGAAGGGCAATTAGTGGCGAAAGACTTGCTACTGCCCCTGGATGACTTAATAGTGTTTCTACAAGACGTGATATTGCTTCCAGAAGACTTGAAATGTTTCGCAAAGACTTGTAAAGTTTCAAGAAGACTTGAGACTGCTTCTGGAAGACGTCTTACTGTTTCCAGAAGATTTTGAACTGATTCCAGATGACTTGGTAATGCCTCTAGAAGACTTGACACTGCTTCTAGAATAATGGATATTGCCTATAGAAGATTTTAAATGATTAAAGAAAATTTTACACTGCAGCTAGAAGATTTAGTACTGCTTCTAGAAGTGTTGATAGTGGTACCAAAAGAGTGAAAATGTATGTAGAAGACTTGGTATTTCTTCTTAAAAATTTGAAATGTTGTCATCCAACAAGTCATCATCAAGTATACCCATATAATTCTGTTAATGGTTTTGTCCGGATTGAAGAAGTCATTTTCAATTAATTAATTTTCATCAGCTGCAAACCGTTTTTTTTAGACCTAATTCGTCAGCACTTATGATTCAAACCTATCATCCTAAATTAATGAACAGCCAAAGTTCACAACAATCATCAATCTTCATAACGCCACCATTCACTTTCTACCCACATCCTACATTAGCAACTCAAACAAATTTCTTTTCGTTGTAACCAAAAGTTTGAAATAATAATTAATTAACAAAGATTCAAATCGGTTTAAAAATCGATGTGGCAATAAATATACATTAATTATAAATTAAAATGCATTAAATGGTTTCCCAAAACTAAAGTATATGTTTTTATGTAACTGGGATTAAAAAGAACATATTGAAAGTTTGACCCCGATTCGATTCGACTCGAAGTTTTTCGGCAAGTTACATAAGAGTTGTTTTTTAAAATTTTTTTATTTGAAATCCCGAGTCTGTTCGTTTCGTGAAAGCGCACGATTCCTTTCACTAATGGCATTCTTCGTCGAATATCATCCACTATTACTTTCATTTTTAACACGTCTTTGCTTAATTATTATAATTTAAGTAATTTAATTAAATTAAATCTTCGTTCGGTTGATAACAGTCAAGTCTGTCTTTGTAAGATAGTCTTTGATAAATTAATTTCAATCAATATTTTTTATTTTTTGATCTGAATCGATTTTTTTGGATTTTTCGTCAGTTTTTGTCAGTCTGGGAAATTAATGGGATGATGGAAAGAAGGATAAGATTTTTTTAAAAATAGTGCTTGAAATTTTAATAAAATTATTGGCGAGACAGACGTGACATATCCCCGAATGAAGTTTTTTTTAAATAATATTTACAAATTCAAAAATTATTTCTAATTGTATTAATTAATTAATTAATCTACGATGTACTTCCAAGCACTATTCGTTTCCTTTATTATTAAAACTAGTTAATATAACGTGAAAAATAAAATTAATTTAAATTATTTATTTTTAGGATTTGTTAAATACAGGATACTTTGGAAGAAAAAAAACGAAAGATTCAAAAAGAATAAATGCAGGAAGAGATCTAGATAACAATACAAGAAGCAAAAGTGATAGTGATACAAAAATATTGAAGGATGAGAGAGGAGGAAGGTAC
This sequence comes from Onthophagus sagittarius, assembly GCA_036711965.1. Classification (NCBI taxonomy): domain Eukaryota; kingdom Metazoa; phylum Arthropoda; class Insecta; order Coleoptera; family Scarabaeidae; genus Onthophagus; species Onthophagus sagittarius. The sequence continues at coordinate 51,334,504 of JASERS010000005.1, forward strand.
CTGGGAAGATGGGTCCACTATCCTAGTGGATGAGGCCGAAGCCGAGAGTCCAATTCCCAGGTTCTCTGTTCCTGCGACCATCCTATAGATGGTACCTGCTGCTCTCGCGGCGCCATCCGCAGTTTGCTAAACACTACTTCGTATCAGATCGATTTAATCTCAACCAGAACACAACAAAAAAAAGCCAATTTCAAAGTTTTCATAATCATAATTATATTATTTTCTACTACAACACATCATACGATTAAATTAATAAAATTACTTCCCTCAATTAATAATTACAATATTATTTACATATTAATACGACTAAATACTGCCAAAACCGACTTATTTATTGTATTAACGAAGGGCGCGGTTGTACGTTCCCCAAGATAAAATCTGATCCAGTAAGTGGCCTTTGCACGTTACCTTTACTGGGACTAAAAAAAATAGCATTGAAAGGCGGCTAGCTAGTTTCCAAGTTTTAAAAGTATAAAAAATGGGTAAATGTTACAATTAAGGCCAGTTGTACACACAAATCTGCATTTATTATCTTTTGTTCGGTTTCGAACGTGTTCGTTGGGTCGTGTCAATAAAACGTAAAACGTGACACACTTGTGTCAATTAATCAATCTCGATTTGAATATGGTTAGAAAGTTTCCTTTGTGTAATTATTAATTACTATCGAAATGTATTTAAAAATGTATTAGTTAATAAATGTAATAATTCTTTGAGTTCGAAGGTTATGATTTTTTTGTAAAAAGTACTCGTTATCATAAATTGGTGATTTTCTTTGATTTGTGGCTAGAGTTGGGTTGGGTTATGTTTTATGATCAGTTAATTAAAATCGTGTCTTATCCTTGATATTTTGTCTAAGACTCTAAGTCGAATTTGGTATCGAGAATCACAATCCTAACGTATGTCTCAGTACGTGCAAATGTAAATCGTGAAAATCTAGAAAGATTGAATCACAATCTGTGATCAAGAGTGGTTACACAAACATAAAATACTTCTGCCTAGAGATGAAGCTAAATAGCCTAAGTCTAATAATGATCTACAGTCTTATTCATCGGGATATCGTTAAATCTGACTTTGATGATAAGATAAAGAAGAATTTGAATAAAACATTTAGTGCTTCAATAAATATAATGTCTTAAACACAACTCAACCCAACCTATTTATAATACTGACACTAATTTACTAAATTTTTCAAAAATACACATACTTCAGGACCAACCTGATGTTTCAAATACTCATCAACTTATTTATTCTTCCATTTACGCTTTTAGCCCTAGAATAATAACCCATCTAAAATTTACATATTAATATTCCCCAAATGATTGTTTACACCCTGCACCAAAACTGTTTTTTCACATTTTTCCTTTATGTTTGAAATGTACCAAAATTTTTACATTTAGCTTTCGTAGGTGCGAGATTAGAGTAATTAAAGTAGTAAATAGGGGAAGATATGTCGGAAAACAACACATTCTATCGAAGTAGACCTCTCATAGACACAGAATTACATGATATTGTAGAAGGAAGGTAGTGATTTTAGTGATATAAGTGCGTTCTGGCTCAAAATCCCATAAGATTTAACATAGTGGGCCGAAATCATTCTTAATCCCCACCACTACCGCATTTTGAGGTTCTCGCTACGCCTACATTTTAAATTCAACCAATCAGAGCGTGGCGTTTTTCATGAGCCTCTTTTTGGCGGGAAATTTGAACTAGATTAAATGTCACTACAACGTAATCATCGATACTTCCAGGACTTAATCCCGGATCATTAGATGCTTGGATGATGTTATCTAGACAATCATGTACGGGTCTAGGTCAACATTTTAATTATAGAATGTGGTGCTAACTTAAACTTGGGGGAAAATGAGGTTAGTATTAAAACTAATTAGATCTGGTGAAATAAATTTTTTTAAACATATCGATCTAGTTCAAATTTCCCGCCTAAAAGAGGTTCTTGGAAAATGTCACTTTCTGATTGGATGAATTAAAATGTGGGCGGAGCAAGAACCTCGAAGGAAGGTAGTGGTGGGGATAAAAAGGGGTGATTTCTGACCATTATGCTAAACCTTATTGGATTTTGGTCTAGAACGCATAGAAGCATTCTGATAGTGCTCTCATCACTATCCGTTAACCATAAAGATCATGTTCTCGATGAGCATGAGAAAGAGCTGAATCAAGCTGATCTGGAAAATGACTGGAAAAGCAAAAAAAAAGTTTTCAGCGACTAAGGCAAAAACTCTCATAACAGAAAAAAGAAGCTCTCACAGCTATCAACATCACGAGAGGTTCTTTCTGAAAATCAAACGTCAAAAGACTCCTAAATAATCCTGAGCTTCCTAAGCTTTGGTTTGATGTAACCTATTCGATTGAGAGATACAGGGTTGCTGAATCAACAGCTCATTAAGATTTGATGACTCAGCAACCAGAGAGGAACGCAGACGAAGGAATAATTTCGCCCCAATTTCCAACATATTGGATATTTTTATTACTAACTAACGCTTGTCATCAAACTTTTGATTCTCTGCGATGTTGCCTTATCTCGAAAAATCTACAAAAACAGATAGAGATACATTAGCCAATTAATTTGGCACAAATTTGACAACACCGGTATATGGTAGTAAGTTTTTCGAAAAAATAAATTAGAAATACCAATGGGATTACAGGAACATAAATACTTGCATTAAAATGTGGAAGGTTCGTTTGCATTTGATGATAAAATGATACATTAATCCACAACTATGCAACAAAAGGAGTTGTTGATTCTTTTGACTAAATGGTTATTATTATGAATATGTACGTAAATAGAAAGACAAGGAGATGGCCTATTTCTTTTTCCACAATGTGCACAACATTGCAACAGTTCATTCCTATGTCATATATAACCATAATGCAATAAAAAGAGGACAGAAACCATTATCAAGGCAAAAATTTGTTCTTAAACTTCAAGAATAACTAGAAATGGGTCAAAAAGAAAGGTCTAATTTCAATTCTAATCAAAAGAATTGTAAGATGCGTTATGTTAAGATTGTGCAGTGAACATCAGATAAAAATATGTATAAACTGATACATGCATGATATATCTTCATTAGTTTATGTTTATTCTTGGATATTTAATTAAAGAAATCTAACTATAATACAAGTTAGAAAAAACAAAATTAACAGTTACTACTTTTATTGTATGCTACCACTTTGCTTTAATAGTGACCAATACAATGTACGAATGATATATCACTTTAGTCAAAATTGATGCAAGTTCAATAAGTCATATACGGCGCATTTTTACCACAAATCAGACAGTTATTCTGAAACAGAGGGAGAAAATGATACAATGCCAATAATTAAGAAGAACATGGGCAAGGATTTTAAAGAATCGGGAGCTTGCAGTTTTTTGCCATTACGACTGATGACCACAATCTTAGAGCTAAATTAAAATTTAGCTTTACATCATAAGATACAGAAATATTTTTCGTGGAAATTGAATTGTTGAGGTTTACTTTACGATATCTGCGTTTTCTTAATTTATACAACATTTGAGATTTATCCATTGCACTTTATTGCGAATGAAACCACACTTGAATATCTAAATTCATTTTTGAGATATCAGCTGTTGAATTCAACCAAAATTTGTAGTATTTCACAACGATTTTCTTAATAATTTTTAAAAATCGTAAGAAATCGAATTTTTAGAATATCTTGATGAGTTTTTTTATAATTTATAAAGGAAAGCATATACTTTTCTCAAAACAAAACCATACTTGAATATCTTAATTCGTTTTCAAGATATATTTTGAGATAAGTTGGTAACATTTTATAAGAATAATAATTTGTTTAATAATTTTTAAAAAACCGTATAAAAACGAATTCTTAAGATATCTTGATGACAGTTTTGGTAATTTACAAAGAAAAGTGAGCACTTTATTGCAAATATAACGATATTTGAAAATCTTAATTCGTTTTTGAGATATTAACTTTTGAATTCAACCTAAATTTGTAGTATTTCTTAACGATTTACTAACAATTTTTAAAAAATCTTAAGAAATCGAATATTTAAGATGTCTTGATGAAATTTTTTATAATTTATAAAGGAAAGTATGTACTTTACTCAAAACAAAGCCATACATGAATATCTCAATTAGTTTTCGACATATATTTTGAGATAAATTTGTAAATTTCGTAAAAATAATAGTTTGCTTAATCTCTTTGAAAAAATCGTATAAAAACGAATTCTTAAAATATCTTGATGACATTTTTGGTAATTTACAAAGAAAAGTGAATGCTTTATTGCAAATATAACGATATTTGAAAATCTGAATTCGTTTTTGAGATATTAACTCTTGAATTCTACCTAAATTTGTAGTATTTCATAACGGTTAACTTAATAATTTTTAAAAAATCGTAAGAAATCGAATTTTTAAGATATCTTGATGAAATTTTTTATGATTTATAAAGGAAAGTATGTACTTTACTCAAAATAAAATCATATATGAATATCTCAATTCGTTTTCGAGATATGTTTTGAGAAAAATTTGTAACATTTCGTAAGAATAACGATTTGCTTAATCATTTTAAAAAAGTCGCAAAAAATCGAATTCTTAAGATATCTTGATGAAATTTTTTATGATTTATAAAGAAAACTACGTACTTTTCTCAAAACAAAACCATACTTGAATATCTTTCCTCGTTTTTGAGATATGAACTTTGAAATTCAACCTTAATTTGTAGCATTTCATAACTATTTGCTTAATAATTTTGAAAAAATCGTAATAAATCAAATTCCTAAGATACGTTAATCAGTTTTTTTATAATTTACAAAGAAACGTACGTACTTTTCTCAAAACAAAACCCTACTTGAATATCTTACTTCGTTTTTGAGATATGAACTTTGAAATTCAACCTTAATTTGTAGTATTTCATAACGATTTGTTTAATAATTTTGAAAAAATCGTAATAAATCAAATTCTTAAGATACGTTAATCAGTTTTTTTATGATTTACAAAGAAAAGTACGTACTTTTCTCAAAACAAAACCGTATTTGAATATCTTACTTCGTTTTTGAGATATGAACTTTGAAATGCAACCTAAATTTGTAGCATTTCATAACGATTTGCTTAATAATTTTTAAAAAAATCGTAAAAAATCAAATTCTTAAGATACATTAAACAGTTTTTTTTTATGATTTACAAAGAAAAGTACGTACTTTTCTCAAAACAAAACCGTATTTGAATATCTTACTTCGTTTTTGAGATATGAACTTTGAAATTCAACCTAAATTTGTAGCATTTCATAACGATTTGTTTAATAATTTTGAAAAAATCGTAAAAAATCAAATTCTTAAGATACGTTAATCAGTTTTTTTATGATTTACAAATAAAAGTACGCACTTTTTTCATAACAAAACCGTACTTGAATATCTTACTTCGTTTTTGAGGTATGAATTTTGAAACTCAACCTAAATTTGTAGCATTTTATAACGATTTGTTTAATAATTTTGAAAAAATCGTAAAAAATCAAGTTTTTAAGATACGTTAATCAGTTTTTTTATGGTTTACAAAGAAAAGTATGTACTTTTCTCAAAACAAAACCATACTTGAATATCTTACTTTGTTTTTGAGATATGAACTTTGAAACTTAACATAAATTTGTAGCATTTTATAACGATTTGCTTAATAATTTTTAAAAAAATCGTAAAAAATCAAATTCTTAAGATATATTAAACAGTTTTTTTATGATTTACAAAAAAATGTACGTACTTTTCTCAAAACAAAACCGTATTTGAATATCTTACTTCGTTTTTGAGATATGAACTTTGAAACTTAACATAAATTTGTAGCATTTCATAACGATTTGCTTAATAATTTTAAAAAAAATCGTAAAAAATCAAATTCCTAAGATACATTAATCAGTTTTTTATGGTTTACAAAGAAAAGTACGTACTTTTCTCAAAACAAAACCATACTTGAATATCTTTCTTCGTTATTGAGATATGAACTTTGAAATTCAACCTAAATTTATAGCATTTCATAACGATTAGCTTAATAATTTTGAAAAAATTGTAAAAAATCAAATTCTTAAGATACGTTAATCATTTTTTTATGATTTACAAAGAAAAGTACGTACTTTTCTCAAAACAAAACCCTACTTGAATATCTTACTTCGTTTTTGAGATATGAACTTTGAAATTCAACCTAAATTTGTAGCATTTCATAACGATTTGTTTAATAATTTTGAAAAAATCGTAAAAAATCGAATTCTTAAGATACGTTAATCAGTTTTTTGTGGTTTACAAAGAAAAGTACGTACTTTTCTCAAAACAAAACCATACTTGAATATCTTTCTTCGTTATTGAGATATGAACTTTGAAATTCAACCTAAATTTATAGCATTTCATAACGATTAGCTTAATAATTTTGAAAAAATCGTAAAAAATCTAATTCTTAAGATATTATGATGAAACTTTTTGTAATTTATAAAGAAAAGTGTGCATTTTTTTGTGAATAAAATCGTACTTGAATATGTCAATTCGTTTTTTATCAAGTTTGGAATTCTGAAGTATCAAGTTTTTAAGATATCACTTCCAAAATTTTTGAGTTTAGGACATAATAAAAATGTTCACACGAATCATCATCATTTAATTTCTAATCTTTAAGATATTAATATTGCCACAATTTAAAGAAACACCTGTATATATTAAGAATTTTTATATATCAAGTTTATTTTGTTATATCAAATATTTATAAAAAAGTACTTTTTTTATAATTTTAGATAAAAATCTAACATAATTTGTTATTTTATCAAATAAACGAGTACAATTTACAAAAAATCATAAACAAAGGCATTATTAAACTCGCTTTTCATATTATTTTCCCTTCACAAATTGTTTACTCTATGCAAATTTATCCATAAAACAATGATCCCATACGGTCGTTACCCACACAAACTCGTCTTAAGTAGACCAAACAAACATCATAGTCGAATTACATAATATTCATCCCACCTTTATATTTTTGCATTTTTATACTTTCTTTTTTTATTTACTTGAGAAAAAAAAACGATTTTCTATTTAACTACGACGAAATCAAAAAAAAACTTTATTTTTAATTAGACGACCTTACCCTGATAATATCGAACAAGAAATTTCCAGATCCGCCCCCACCATGAGCAGCATCACCTCCAAACGGCGAATAACGTTTATCTCGATCACCCTCTTCAGCAACATCCGAAAGATCTTCAGCCGGCTCGGGTCCGTTTCCTCCGGAAGCAGCCGGTTCTTGATCGTTTTCGGACGTTTCAGCTTCTCTTTTTGCTCGCATTTGAGGTGCTGGGGACTGATTAAAAAAAAATTGTTTTAATTTATTGATTTATTAAAAATGATTGGAATGAAAAAGTTTGTTTTGAGTAAATGTAATGGATAAGAGAAAGTGATTTGTGCAATTTGATTTAAAGATTAATTAGTAATCGAATTATATACATTAAAATTTAAGCGTTATTTACAAAGCTTCATGTTTCTTTGATAATACCGTAAAGACGAATTCCTCTTTTTGGGGAACGTCGGGCATGGTGAAGGTTTCCTATAAGAAAAGTTAAGAACAGAACGCGAAACGAGATATTTATAAACTAATAATTCCTCAGTTTTGAGTGAGGGGTTTATTTTATTTGATTAGTTTAACATTTAAGGAATCTCACAATTATATCGTTTGAATTATTCTTCATTCCGAGGTTGCCATATATAAGCTCTATCCGATCATTCACATTCGAATCCGGAATTTTATTGTCCTGAAAATGTTTATTATAATTCATACGTATTTAGAAAATTAAATCAATTTCAATTTAATCCGTTCAAAGTTTATGTTTTGAGTAAATTTAATCCTTCGACTGTCGGGTGTGGTCTATGAGTCCACGATATTCCACGATTATGTGAGATATTTTTTAAATCGTTTTGCTCAAAAGTTAGAGAATAGAAACGTGCATAAAAAATTATTTATTGCTAAGATCAAATATTCAGTTAACAATCTAAAAATAACATATTTAGAAATATGTAAGAAATTATTTATTATTTGATAGCATTGTGATATGGATTCATATGAAAATTCAGATATTATGGATAGGGATGATGGTGAGGATGGAAAAAGCTGTCCCATCTATTATCCGTGCCAAAAGTTAAGGCCCCTTAATTTAGAGATTGATATCTTCGAAATCGCTCGATTGGAAAAAATTGCGGTAAAGTTTATTGTAATTAATGAACATTTCTGTGTATCATAGGTTAACTTGATAGTTTTCGGATAAGTGGTTTTTCTTCTATAGCAAGTTAATTGAAAAAAGTACCCGATTTTTGAAAAAGTATTTGACGAAAACATTTCAAATTTGAATTGGTGGTAATCCAATGTGTTCCTAATATGGGGCATTATTTGTTTTAACGATATTCCATACAGCTTCGTGGAAAATCGCGGTTTAGTAAGATGCGGTTATTTCAAAAACCATCGGATAGATTTCAATGCGATTTTTACCAAAATATGTTAAAGAATGTCGTTTATCGGATTCCGTAATGAGTTTTTTAAAATGAGGTCAAAAATTAGGGAGCCCTTAATTTGAAAAACTGGTAAAAATTTTGGTAAAAGTCGCGTTGAAACTCGACTGGTCGTTTTCGACATAACTACATCTTACTAAACTGCGATTTTCCGCGAAATTATAGGGAATATCGACAAACTAAAAGATACCAAACATTAAGAATACATTGGGTTACCACCAATTCAAATTTGAAATGTTTTCGTCAAATAGTTTTAGAGAAAAAAATCGCAAAGTAGGCAAAGTTGTTGCCAATCTAAAAAATCGGGTATCATTTTTAATTAACTTGCGATAGAAGAAAAATTGCAGATCCGAAAGCTTCCAAATTAACCTATGATACATAGAAATGTTCATTTGTTACAATAAACTTTACCGCAATTTCTTTCAACGAGCGATTTCGAAGATATCGATCTCTAAAGTGAGGGGCCTTGACTTTTGGCACGGATAATAGATGGGACAGCTTTTTTCCATTTAGTTCTATCTTTACCAAAAAAAATACGAGTATCTATCAGGCATCAAAGGTTGTTCATCTTCATCATCCTCGCCTTGAAAAAAAATAAACAAACTTATCGACACTCTCAAAAATCGGGTACTTTTTTCAATTAACTCGCGATAAAAGAAAACAGCAATTTCGTACATTTCCAAATTAAACTGTGATACACAGAAATGTTTACTGATTACAATAAATAATAACGCAATTTTTTTCATTGAGCGATTTCGAAGATATCGATCTCTAAAGTGTGGGGCCTTGACATCTGGCACGGAGAATAGAAACATTAGAACTAGCAACGAAAGTATAATGTCTCATCTTCCGGGGGTTATTGGAGAAGAACATGACGCATTATCTCCCATTCAAAGCTGGATGTACATGTTTGAAAACTGCATCGATATTGTAGTTGAAAACACTAATTTATTTATTGATAAAATTTCTGTTAAATACCAAGATAAGAGAAAGAACGTAGAAGTCCAAACGCTGATGGGGTTGCTTTATTTAGCTGGGTTCTATCATGGATTAAGGACATATCTAACAGAGTATTGGTCATCAGACGGTATGAGATATATTTTCTGCTACAATGGCAAAACGTAGGTTCGTCTTTTTCTGAAATGCATCAATTTAAATGATACCAAAATTAGAGATCAAAGAAATGAAGTACACCACCTAACAGTATTTGGTACTATTGTTGACAAGTTCAATAATAATTGTAAGAAAACTTATGCTGTGGGTGCGTATGTAATATTAGATGAAATGCCCTTCGCCTTTAGTCTGAAAGTTTTCTCTGTTGTTGATGCCAAAACATTTTTCACTTCGCACATCGAAATTTACACTGGTTCAACCCAATGGTCGAACCCAATGGTAGAAAGAATGTGTTCACATTTATCAGGATCGGAAAGAGATGTTACAATAGATCGTTGGTTTACAGGATATTCAATTGTGAAAGAACTGCTTACTGAACAACGCCTTATTCTGATTGGTACAAGTAGAGCCAATAGAAAAGAACTACCTCTTGAAATAACACAAGCTGTTTCATATATACCAAAAAAAGGAAAAATGTGCTTGTGGTTTCATCAAAGCACCGATATAATCAGATCGATGAAGCCAGATATAGCACATGAAGTGGAATAGATGTTGTTGATCGAATGATCACATCATACAATGTTGCAAAAAACACAAAGCTTTGACCAATGGTCATTTTCTATAACCTCCTCAACATAACAGCAATCAACGCTTTTATTATATACAAAGGCAACACACCAGATGGTGAATTTGCTATATTTCAAAGACTGTTTCAAAAAAAACCCAACTCCATACCAAGTTAGTGAAAAATAATATGCGAAGAAAAGCCTTGATAAGCACTTGACGAAAAATGTGGGTACTTCTGCCTCGAGTCTCTCAGGTATTGAAGAGGAGGTTATTCCAGAGCTTTGCCAGGGAAAAGAGGAAATTGTGAATAGGGTATATCAAATTTTCAACGATATTTCTGATTGTTAGGTGAGGTTGATGAATGGCGAATCATTTGCTTATAGATTTATGGCATGTTTTACAAATGGCATAGTATTTAGGAAGTTGGCTAAAACTATTTTGAGAATTAAAGAAATTACAATTATTGGGAGGGGTGGCGAATAACTATGTTCCCCACCATTTCTCATTTTGATTTGAGGAAAAGGTTTGATTGTGTATTTTCAATTTTATCATGCCAAAAGTTCTAAGTTATGGCCAATGAGAGCTTTGGTCGATTTTGAAAATGACCTATGTTCAATTAGAAGTATAGCAAAGAAATATGGCACATTGCAATTCAAATTAAAAAGTCCTGAATGTAAAAGAGCTTTTGGACCATCGCCAGTATCGATGGAAGAAAAGGAAGCTACGATGGTAAAATGGATCAAAGAACTAGCTTAAAAAGGATTTCTAAAAAAAAATCATTTCCAGTGTTCAGTAAATTTTAAAAGAATATCCACGTCTAAATCCTTTCCAAAAATAACAGGGCTGGAGAAGGTTGGATGAAGGTTTTTCTGAAACGACATCCTGAAGCTGTTACTTCAGCTAATGCGTGTGTGTCAGAAAAGGATGTATATTAAGGAAAAATCTTGAATGAAACCGGGCATATTAGAATGCTCTAATAGTGGCAAAGTCCTGGATCCATAAGGTTGTAAAAATATACTCAAACAATCATGAGTCAGCCAAGGAAAATATTGTAGTGATGTTTACCTTTTCTGCGGACGGAAGGATTTGTAGCCCAATGGTGGTTTTACCTTATAAAAGAATACTTGAGGAAGTTTCTATGAATATCCCAGAAGATTGGGGAATCGGTCCCAGTGATAGTGATTACATCCCTATTTAGCCAAACAAGGCTAAACCACCAAGCATAGTATTTATTGATGGCCATAAATCACATCTCACCTATAATTGAGTGTTTTGTACGGAAAATGCTACCCGAATCCTGTAGCCTGCAAATGTTGTTGTTTTTCGACAAATTAAAATGAGTTGGCAAAAAGCAGTACGAGAATGGCATGCTGAACACCCAGGTGAAGCTATAACCATACTGACATTCTCACCACACCTAAGAAATGTTGTTATGTTAACTGTGAGGTCACATACACTTATCAATCGGTTTAAAGCATGTGGACTTTACTCATTTAATGAAAAATGCTGTGGATTATAATAAAAAGCCTCAAAATATGTTAATGTCGAAAACGTAGATGACAATAACGGGACAGATTTTAATCACAGCATACATTATTCAACATTTCTTGGTATTGTGGTCATAGAAAAAGTAAAAAGAAATGCTGCTAATGGCAATGATGACGATCATCTTTTAATCCTGCATTACTAATAAAGAAAAAACAGTTTGTCAAAAAAATATATCCGAAATAGACGATTCTCTTGACTTACATGTAGATTTAGACAACAATGTGCTTCAGACCGATGAACAGAATTTAAAGAACCGGAAGGAAGTTGAAGCCAAACTGAGAGATTGCCATTTGCCATTACTTCGCAAAAATATAAAGAAATGTTACTAATGTTACTAAAACTTAATACTGAGAAAGAAAAGGAAAGAAAGCTCTTCTCTTTCTTTGTGCAAAGAATGCAAAGAATGCAAAGAAGCAAAGGCATCAATCAAGTGATTTATTTGCAATCGCCAAAAAGGCGACCTTTCCTATAATGGAAATGATCACTCTAATTGCATTCCAAAGTCCCATCAACAGCATGTTGCCGTCATGGAAGATAACGACCAATTTTTGTGCCATCAATGTTAAAAAGGAGATGAAAGCACTTTGGAAAAAGATGGAATAGAGGATTCATTTTTGGTCATTTTCCTTAATTTTTAAATAGCTGTTGAGCAATGAAGAAGTATGGAGACCACAGAATATTATTCCTCCGTTATGATATATTTTTATAATAATTTATACTTTTTTAAATAAATATTATTGTGTATAATATTGTATTATCGTGCTCAAATTGTAAGCATGTTCTTTAAATCAAATTAACAAAGCAAACTGAGTTTGGAATTGGCCCTGTATTAGACTATTATATAGTACAAGGATCATATAAAACATATTTAAGAGTAATTAGCACTAGAAGAAGACACTGACAGACTACACCCGATCGAAAGTGGTTTGAGTAAAATTAATGGATAAGAGAAACTGATTCGTTTTAAAGATTAATTAGTAATCGAATTAGATCTATAAAAGCGTTATTTAAGAAGCTTCATTTTTTTGGATAATACCATTAATGATATTTGATTGACGATTTTCCCTTCTTGGAAAACTTTTATGGTAGGGATTTGGGGCTCCTCGGGAGATTCCTATAAGAACAGAACGGGAAACGAGACATTTATTAACCATTAATTCCTCTGTTTTGAGTGAGGGTTCATTCCTCAGTTTTGAGTGAGGAGTTTATTTCAATTGATTAGTTTAACATTTAAATCTCACAATTTCATCTTTTGCATTATCCTGCATTTCGGATACATTAGCCATAGAAAATTAAATCAATTTTAATTTCATCCACTCGAAGATTATGTTTTGAGTAAATTTAATGGATAAGAGAAAGTGATTTGTTTTAAAGATTAATAAATAATCGAATTAGATCCATAAAAGCGTTATTTACGAAGCTTATTTTTTTATACTACCGTTGATGATAATTGATTGCCTTCCCCATCTTGGTCAACGTTCATGTCATCGGGCTCGTCGAAGCTTGGCTATAAGAAAAGTTAAAAACAGAATGGGAAACGAGACATTTATTAACCATTAATTCCTCAGTTCTTAGTGAGGCTTAATTCCTCAGTTTTTAATGAGGGGTTTACTTTATCTGATTAATTTAACATATAAGGAATCTCACAATTATATATGTCGTGTGTTCGGGTTTTTGGAATGTAGACGATATCCGTTCGATCGAATTATCCTGAAAACGTTTATGTCGAAATCACAATATTCATTTTCTTTAAGGAAATTAAAACGAAAAAGTTAAACAAATTATTAATCACTAATTCCTCAGTTTTAAGTGAGGGTTCTTGTTTTATGTTGAGTTAATAAGAAAATCTCACAATTTTATCTTTTGCATCATCTTGCATTTCGGATCCGTTAGTTCATTTCCCTAAAACCGTTCATTATAATTCATACGATATGAATTCTTGAATTTGTTTGCACTAATAATGCGCCCGACGAAGGGTTAATAGTAACTAGCACCGGAAGAAGACCCTGAGACGTCCTTTATAGTTTTTTGTATTTTGGACTCGACAGACCACACTCGATCGAAAGTGTTTTGAGTAAATTTAAAGATGTGGCTATTTATAAATACTGCATATATATAATTTAACACATATAATTATATAAATAAACACATATAATTATATTGTGCAGAGTTTTAATCAAAAAATCATAACTCGGAGAGTTAATTATTTGAAGCAAAGATCTTTGGTTCCTTAAATAACAACAAAATTAGCTTCGAATTGCTCTTTATTTCAGAGCGATATCTTAATTAGTTCTTGAGATACGATTCTTTGAAAATTTCTTGATTTTTATCAAACATATATGATTATGTTTTTGCAAAGATTTAATAAAAAAAATCATGACTCGGTGATTCACAGATTTGAAGAAAGGATTTCAATTTTCATATTAAATACTAATTTAATTTGCTTCAAATTGCTCCTTATTTCAAAATGATATCTCAATTAGTTCTTGAGATACGAATTTTTGAAAATTTTATGATTTTTAACAAATATATATAATTACGTTTTTGCAAAGCTTCAATCAAAAAATCATAACTCAGAGATTTAATGATTTGGAAAAACGATCTTAAGCACGTTAAATAGCAACAAAATTTGCTTCAAGCTGCTCTTTATTTCAGAGCGATATCTCAATTAGTTCTTGAGGTACGATTCTTTGAAAATTTCTTGATTTTTATTAAACACATATAATTAAATTTTGCAGAGTTTTAATCAAAAAATCATAACTCGGAGATTTAAATATTTGAAGCAAAGATCTTGGGTTCCTTAAATACCAAGTAAATTTGCTTCGAATTGCTCTTTATTTCAGAGCGATATCTCAATTAGTTATAGAGATACGACTCCTTGAAAATTTCTTGATTTTTATTAAACACATATAATTAAATTTTGCAGAGTTTTAATCAAAAAATCATAACTCAGAGATTTAAATATTTGAAGCAAATATCTTAGGTTCTTTAAATAACAACAAAATTTGCTTCAAATTGCTTTTTATTTCAGAGCGATATCTCAATTAGTTCTTGAGGTACGATTCTTTGAACATTTCTTGATATTTATTAAATACATATAATTAAATTTTACAGAGTTTTAATCAAAAAATCATAACTCGGAGATTTAAATAGTTGAAGCAAAGATCTTGGGTTCCTTAAATAACAAGAAAATTTGCTTCGAATTGCTCTTTATTTCAGAGCGATATCTCAATTAGTTATAGAGATACGACTTCTTGAAAATTTCTTGATTTTTATTAAGCACATATAATTAAATTTTGCAGAGTTTTAATCAAAAAATCATAACACGGAGATTTAAATATTTGAAGCAAAGATCTTGGGTTCCTTAAATAACAAGAAAATTTGCTTCGAATTGCTCTTTCTTTCAGAGCGATATCTCAATTAGTTATAGAGATACGACTCTTTGAAAATTTCTTGATTTTTATCAAACATATATGATTAGGTTTTTGCAAAGTTTTAATAAAAAAAACATAACTCATAGATTCAAAGATTTGAAGAAAGGATCTCAACCGTGTTAAATACTAATTCAATTTGCTTCAAATCGCTCTTTATTTCAAAGTGATATCTCAATTGTTTCTTGAGATACGAATTTTTGATTTTTTTTTCGATTTTTCACAAATATATATAATTACGTTTTTGCAAAGCTTTAGTCAAAAAATCATAACTCAGAGATTTAATGATTTGGAAAAACGATCTTAAGCACATTTAATAGCAACAAAATTTGCTTCAAGCTGCTTTTTATTTCAGAGCGATACCTCAATTAGCTCTTGAAATACGATTCTTTAAAAATTCTTTGATTTTTATCAAATATATATATAGTTACGTTTTTGCAAAGCTTTAATCAAAAAATCATAACTCAGAGATTTAATGATTTGAAAAAACGATCTTAAGCACGTTAAATAGCAACAAAATTTGCTTCAAGCTGCTCTTTATTTCAGAGCGATATCTCAATTAGTTCTTGAGGTACGATTTTTTGAAAATTTCTTGATTTTTATTAAACGCATATAATTAAATTTTGCAGAGTTTTAATCAAAAAATCATAACACGGAGATGTAAATATTTGAAGCAAAGATCTTGGGTTCCTTAAATAACAAGAAAATTTGCTTCGAATTGCTCTTTATTTCAGAGCGATATCTCAATTAGTTATAGAGATACGACTCTTTGAAAATTTCTTGATTTTTATCAAACATATATGATTATGTTTTTGCAAAGTTTTAATAAAAAAAAATCATGACTCGGAGATTCACAGATTTGAAGAAAGGATTTCAAGCATATTAAATACTAATTTAATTTGCTTCAAATTGCTCCTTATTTCAAAATGATATCTCAATTAGTTCTTGAGATACGAATTTTTGAAAATTTTATGATTTTTAACAAATATATATAATTACGTTTTTGCAAAGCTTTAATCAAAAAATCATAACTCAGAGATTTAATGATTTGGAAAAACGAGCTTAAGCACGTTAAATAGCAACAAAATTTGCTTCAAATTGCTCTTTATTTCAGAGCGATATCTCAATTAGTTCTTGAGGTACGATTCTTTGAAAATTTCTTGATTTTTATTAAGCACATATAATTAAATTTTGCAGAGTTTTAATCAAAAAATCATAACACGGAGATTTAAATATTTGAAGCAAAGATCTTGGGTTCCTTAAATAACAAGAAAATTTGCTTCGAATTGCTCTTTATTTCAAAGTGATATCTCAATTGGTTCTTGAGATACGAATTTTTGAAAATTTTTTGATTTTTAACAAATATATATAATTACGTTTTTGCAAAGCTTCAATCAAAAAATCATTGCTCAGAGATTTAATGATTTGGAAAAACGATCTTAAGTACATTAAATAACAACAAAATTTGCTTCAAGCTGCTCTTTATTTCAGAGTGATATCTCAATTAGTTTTTGAGGTACGATTCTTTGAAAATTTCTTGATTTTTATTAAGCATGTATAATTAAATTTTGCTGAGTTTTAATCAAAAAATCATAACTCTGAGATTTAAATATTTGAAGCAAAGATCTTGTATTCCTTAAATAACAAGAAAATTTGCTTCGAATTGCTCTTTATTTCAAAGTGATATCTCAATTGGTTCTTGAGATACGAATTTTTGAAAATTTTATGATTTTTAACAAATATATATAATTACGTTTTTGCAAAGCTTCAATCAAAAAATCATAACTCAGAGATTTAATGATTAGGAAAAACAATCTTGAGCACGTTAAATAGCAACAAAATTTGTTTTAATTTTTATCTTAAAAAATACGATTTTGTCTAAGAATCTTTATCTCAACAATTAAATGATACTTTGGATTACGACTTCTATCATTAAAATGCTGAGGATTTCCTTTATAATTGTCACAAATTGCATTGTGATATCAATTTTAAGTAACTACAGCACTTTAACATACAGTATGTTTAAATAATTGCGTATATATACCGTAGGTATAAATAGCCACATCCTAAATTTAACGGATAAGAGAAAGTGATTTGTTTTAAAAATTAATAAATAATCGAATTAGATCCATAAAAGCGTTATTTACGAAGCTTATTTTTTTATACTACCGTTGATGATGATTGATTGACGCCTTCCTCATCTTGGACAACGTTGTCATCGGGCTGGTCGAAGCTTGGCTATAAGAAAAGTTAAAAACAGAATGGGAAACGAGACATTTATTAACCATTAATTCCTCAGTTCTTAGTGAGGCTTAATTCCTCAGTTTTTAATGAGGGGTTTACTTTATCTGATTAATTTAACATATAAGGAATCTCACAATTATATATGTCGTGTGTTCGGGTTTCTGGAATGTAGACGATATCCGTTCGCTCGAATTATCCTGAAAACGTTTATGTCGAAATCACAATATTCATTTTCTTTTAGGAAATTAAAACGAAAAAGTTAAACAAATTATTAATCACTAATTCCTCAGTTTTAAGTGAGGCTTTTTGTTTCATATTGAGTTAATAAGGAAATCTCACAATTTCATCTTTTACACCATCCTTCATTTCGGATCCGTCAGGCATAGACCCCAGCCGATATTCCGTATTCGGACCAAGAATTTTATTTTTCTGAAAATGTTCATTATAATTCATTAATGTTTCGATTTCATTCATCAATTTCAATTTATTTCGAGGTTTATGTTTTGAGTAAATTTAATGGATAAAAAAATGATGTGTTTTAAAGATTAATTAGTAATCGAATTAAATCAGTAAAATTTCTCAGTTTTGAGTGAGGGTTAATCCCTCAGTTTTGAATGAGGAACATTTAAGGAAGCTCACAATTATATCATCCTGTTTTTCGGCTCCTTTAAATATCATAATCGCTCTCGGAGTGGTGAGATCTTCAAGATCGTCTTCATCCATTCTTATATTAATCTTATCATTGATAGAAGCTTTACTCTACAAAAATATTTACAAACACTACTCTTTCAAACCGATTAGTACAACACAAAAATGATGTTATTTTTGCTCTCCCCCGTCTTTAAGGAGGTTTTTTTTCAATTCCATTCAAAGTCTTCTCAAGAAAGGAACGAAAAATGATTCAAACATTAAACTCATTAGAATCTCACAGTGTAAAGTGCCTGTTCATCAGGGTCCACTCTGATTTCGTTGACATTTACACTTAATTCTATTGGTGCTCGATTTGATGTAATTGATGATTGAGTTGTTCGTGCAGAATCAATCCTTCTAACATCAGATTCACTTAATGTTAGAGGTGGTTGTGGCATTGTGCTTACTTCCATCTCATCAGACCTATCTTCATCATCTGGTGGGAATGTTGGCAAAACGACCGAAACCATAGGTTCTTCACCACCACTTAAACCTCCCCCTAATCCGTTTCTTAAGACAACACGTCCAACTACACTGAAGAGTTGGCTTGTTACGTTTTGAACAACGTTATCGATTATCTAAAGAAAAATAAAATAATTCTTCGTTTCCAAACAAAAAATTGGGTTAATAGTTTTGATTAAAATTACGAAACGATTTCGATTGCGTAAAATTATTATAGTTATGGAACGAATGACATTTATAACTTTCACTGAATTAAAACAATTAATTTCAATCAAAAGTTAAGTCTTGATTTGATTCTTACCTGAAATAGAGGCGGGCAAAATCGTCTTAATATCTGTATGTTTTGGCTGAATTTATCGGAGAGTCGCATTAATAACTCGGTCGGATCGGCAGTTCCAGAACCCTATTTTTTATTACAACACATTTTATTACACGTTAACTTCAAAATAATCGCCACCTCTTTTTGGAGAGAGCTGTTTAAAAAAATAACTATTATAAATCGGAATCGCCGTTTCGTAGACGTTTTTCCGATCGAATTCTATCTTAATGAGTTGTTAGTTTTTTTTTGTTACAAAAAAATCGCCGTTCTCTTTCACAAATCATCCACTAGACCGTTACGGATCTTGAGATGGTAAAAAGAACATTTCATATGCGAATGAAAGTCAGGTTATTTAATCTAGAACTTGACATTATTCGCCCCGGATATGAGTGGGTATTTAGGTTTAACACTTGATTGGCTTTCTTAAAAAAGAATTTTCTCAAGCTTTTTTATTTTTTATTTCTTCCACCCGCGATAAATTTGACTAAGGTCTTAAGTTTATCATAAAAAAATAATTCTTGCCCTATTTTAAAACCAAATCGAATTCACATTACGTAAGCGATTCGTGCTACAACACTTGTGTTGTTGAATGAATGTGTACAAAGTGGTTGTAAACCAAACTGTGGGACATAAACATATCCACTTTTAGAATGGTGAAGGTCCGTGTGGAAGTAGAGCGGTTTCAACGTTGTTGAGTAAGAGGATGTGAAAATGCGAAAAGGAAAGAAACAAAGAGAAAATCTATTAATTGATTTTTAATCTGATTTTATCGATTAATTATTTTAAAATTGCGAATACTATGTATTATTGAAAAGTTGTTTCATCTTCAACTTGTGTGGGGAATAATGAGACAATGTAAATGATTGAAGCACACGAATTACAGAAAAATTGGAAAGGTAATGACAAAGGAATGAAACATGCAAATATGCACAGAAGAAAAATAGTGACATTATTATAATCATATTTAAAGAATTACGTAAATATAATAGAGAAATCGATGATCAAATAATTAAGTAGCAAAAATGCCATAATTTGAAGAACCAAACAATATTTATTAACTCACAAAAACTAATATAAATATTCTTAGAAGGATATCGAAAAAAACATTATTTGAATAACAAAGTAAAAATATTAAGGAATGAGTACTAAACAAAAAGCTTGAATGGGATCGATAGATTGGCACACAAGAAACCTGTGCGAATTACAATAGATAATAACGTATTGAACTCTATAAAAACAAATGCTATTGGTTATGAGAATATAAATACAAAAAGCTGCAAAAAATCCTGTCCTACCATTCTCCCTTCTATGTTTCTTCAATAAAAAGCATAGTGTCCCAATTATACGTGTACCAAATGTACCCTTTAAAATGCGGTCCTTTTTTTACATTAAATTTTGAATGAAAAGAGGCGCACTCGTTTCGTTCGTCCAAACCAGCCCTGGGGTGCTGAATACCTTAGGACGACTCTGGTTGAAACACATAGGGTTGGGTTTAGCTGTGCATCTGAAGACATTTTTTTAACGAAAGCCTTTGCAATGAATGATTTCTGAAATAGAGTACTTTACAAACTGATTGGGTAACCTTGTATATTTGAATTGAGGTAAAATTAACACTTTTTGTGACATTTTTTCACTCGTTTTGCTCATCCAACCCACCAATATTTGCAAAAAATTTTAAAACAATTTATTAACAATTTATTTCTTATTCTGACGTGAATCTTCTTGACGTGACGGATGATCTGCTGAGAGGAATTGATGGTGAATATGTTTCAGCTCTCTGTTGCTTAGTTTTACAAAAGTATTTGATATTCTACATCATTTAACTCTTATTTCATTATTGCACTTCGTTGGGTTCTTCCCTATGCTAAAAAATTACTTACACTATCAATCTCAGTTTGTAAAAGTAAATGGCGATCTGAGACAATCAAAGATTCTTCAGTTTCTTCCTTTTTGATGACCTTTTCCAGATGACCCTTTTTGGGTCATCTGGAAGTATTCAAATCCTGTAGAAGCAGTATCAGTTCTTTTAGAAGAATTTTAAGTTTTCCAGCAGCAGTATTAAGTCTTTTGAATGTATTTCAAGTTTTCTCAAGACAATATTAAGGCTTCTAGAAGCAGTATCAAATCTTCCAGAGGCATTTAATGCCTTATAAAAGCACTCCAAGTCTTCTAGAAACAGTATCATGTCTTCTGAACCATTATAAGCCTTCTGGAAACATTTCAAGTCTTCTGAAAGCAACATCAAGTTTCTTAAAGCACTTCAGGTCTTCTGGAAGCAGTATCAAGACTCCTAGAAGCATTTTAGGTCATCTGGAAGTATTCAAATCCTGTAGAAGCAGTATCAGTTCTTTTAGAAGAATTTTAAGATTTTCAGCAGCAGTATTAAGTCTTTTGAATGTATTTCAAGTTTTCTCAAGACAATATTAAGCCTTCTAGAAGCAGTATCAAGTCTTCCAGAGGCATTTAATGTCTTATAAAAGCACTTCAAGTCTTCTAGAAACAGTATCAAGTCTTCTGAACCATTATAAGCCTTCTGGAAACATTTCAAGTCTTCTGAAAGCAACATCAAGTTTCTTAAAGCACTTCAGGTCTTCTGGAAGCAGTATCAAGACTCCTAGAAGCATTCCAAGTTATCTGGAAGTAGTAATATCCTATAGAAGCAGTATCAGTTCTTTTAGAAGAATTTTAAGTCTTCCAGAAGCAGTATTAAGTCTTTTAGAAGAATTTCAAGTCTTCCAGAAGCAGTATTAACTCTTTTGGATGTACTTCAAGTCTTCTAGAAGCACCATGAAGCCTTTTAGAAGTAGTATCAAGACTTCCAGAAGTATTTCAAGTCTTGTAAAAGTATTTCAGGTTTTCTGGAAACAGTATCAAGTCTTCTGAATCATTACAAGTCTTCTGGAGACATTTCAAGTCTTCTGGAAGCAACATCAAATTTCTTAAAGCACTTCAGGTCTTCTGGAAGCAGTATCAAGACTCCTAGAAGCATTCCAAGTTATCTGGAAGTAGTCAAATCCTATAGAAGCAGTATCAATTCTTTTAGAAGAATTTTAAGTTTTCCAGAAGCAGAATTAAGTCTTTTGGATGTATTTCAAGTTATCTGGAGACAACATCAAGCCTTCTAAAAGCAGTATCAAATCTTCCAAAGGCATTTAAAGTCTTATAAAAGCACTTCAAGTCTTCTGAAGCATTACAAGCCTTCTGGAAATATTTCAAGTTTTCTGGAAGCAGTATCAAGCCTTCTCAATGCAGGTCAAATCTTATAGAAGCAGTATTAAGTCTTTTAGAAGAATTTCAAGTCTTCTAGAAGCAGTATTAACTCTTTTGGATGTACTTTAAGTCTTCTGAAAGCACTATGAAGCCTTTTAGAAACGGTATCAAGCCTTCCAGAAGTATTTCAAGCCTTCCAGAAGTATTTCAAGTCTTGTAAAAGTATTTCAGGTTTTCTAGAAACAATATCAAGTCTTTTGAATCATTACAAGTCTTCTGAACACATTTCAAGTCTTCTGGAAGCAATATCAAGTCTTCTTGAAGCAGTATCAAGACTTCTAGAAGCATTTTAAGTCATCTGGAAGTATTCAAATCCTGTGGAAGCAGTATCAGTTCTTTTAGAAGAATTTTAAGTCTTTCAGAAGCAGAATTAAGTCTTTTGGATGTATTTCAAGTTTTCTGGAGACAATATCAAGCCTTCTAAAAGCAGTATCAAATCTTCCAAAGGCATTTAATGTCTTATAAAAGCACTTCAAGTCTTCTAGAAATAGTATCAAGTGTTCTGAAGCATTACAAGCCTTCTGGAAATATTTCAGGTTTTCTGGAAGCAGTATCAAGCCTTCTCAATGCAGGTCAAATCTTATAGAAGCAGTATTAAATCTTTTAGAAGAATTTCAAGTCTTCTAGAAGCAGTATTAACTCTTTTGGATGTACGTCAAGTCTTCTGGAAGCACTATGAAGCCTTTTAGAAGTAGTATCAAGACTTCCAGAAGTATTTCAAGTCTTGTAAAAGTATTTCAGGTTTTCTAGAAACAATATCAAGTCTTTTGAATCATTACAAGTCTTCTGAACACATTTCAAGTCTTCTGGAAGCAATATCAAGTCTTCTGGAAGCAATATCAAGTCTTCTGGAAGCAGTATCAAGACTTCTAGAAACACTTCATGTCATCTGGAAGTATTCAAATCCTGTAGAAGCAGTATCAGTTCTTTTAAAAGAATTTTAAGTTTTCCAGAAGCAGAATTAAATCTTTTGGATGTATTTCAAGTTTTCTGGAAGCACTATCAAGCCTTTTAGAAGCGGTATCAAGCCTTCCAGAAGTATTTCAAGTCTTGTAAAACTATTTCAGGTTTTCTAGAAAGAATATCAAGTCTCTTGAATCATTACAAGTCTTCTGGACACATTTCAAATTTTCTGGAAGCAGTATTAAGACTCCTAGAGGCATTTGATGTCATCTGGAAGTAGTCAAATCCTGTAGAAGCAGTATCAGCTATTTTAGAAGAATTTTAAGTCTTCCAGAAGCAGTATTAAGTCTTTTGGATGTATTTCAAGTTTTCTGGAGACATTATCAAGCCTTTTAAAAGCAGAATCAAGTCTTTCAGAGGCATTTAATGTCTTATAAAAGCACTTCAAGTCTTCTAGAAACAGTATCAAGTCTTCTGAAGCATTACAAGTCTTCTGGAAACATTTCAAGTCTTCTGGAAGCAGTATCAAGCCTTTTAGAAGCATTTCAAATCTTTTAAAAGCAGTATCAAGTCTTGCAGAGGTAGTATGAGGTCTTCTAGAAGTAGTTTAAGTCTTCTGGAAGCATTACAAATCTTTTAGAAACAATATCAAATTTTTTGAAATCATTTCAAATCTTCTTGAAACAGAATCAAGACTCCTAGAAGCATTTCAAGTCATCTGGAAGTACTTCAAATCCTTTGGAAGCAATATCAAGTCATCTAGAAGCAATATAAAGTTTTGTGGAAGCAAGTCACCTCTTATGGAAGCAATATGAAGTCTTCTGGAAAGATTTGTATATATAAGTACTCTGTAAACCACGCACGTATCCAGTGCCTATGGTCTTAGTATTAATTATACCAACTCGTCTGTTGTCGTTTTTGTTCCGGTGAAGGATTCTTTGGATTTGCAACTTGATTTGTTAAAGTTTGTATTTCATCCGAAACTTGCAATCTCGGAATCATTTAGATATAGATCTGGGATTCAGAAAACATTAAACGAACTTCTACAGCGTGCATATCCTACTATTAATATCTTATATAGTAGAAAATGTATCTTGAGTCAGAAAAATTTATTGTAATGAGACGCTTGTACTCTTTTTATTTAATTTTGGAGACTCGCCAAGATTTCTTAATATGTACAGAGGAAGACTTCTGCATTAATTAGGCTTATATCTTAAAATTTTTCTGTTTTAAACTCCTCTTTATTGATACAATAAGATTTTTTTCTGGAGTGATGTTCACATTATTAATACTATAACTATAACTGTACGCATACAGTTATCTTTCTAGGCATAACAAAGATCTTTGATTCATTGTGTTTATATAAATACTTTAAAGCCATAATTTTCTCATTTCCGGATGATAGAAAATCCTACATAAAAGTGTATGGTCATAAATTCGAATTAAAATCTACCAAGACTGGAGTTCATCAAGGCAGTATCCTCTCACCTCAATGCTACTATACAAATTATTAATAAGACCTATATTAACATATGCATGCCTAGTTTGAAGCTTAATAAAAGAAATTTAATATTAAAAAAATATGAGTGCTACAAAACAAGAAACTGAGAATATATATAAAGAACTAGGACTCGAGACAATAAAAGAATACAACCAAAAAGTATTTACAAGACTTTGTCCTATTGGTATCGATTGCTGGTTAAAACGAAGAATTTCTTTAAGGTGAATTTATAGATGAAGACTTATTGGATAATAGAACGGAATAGAAATAGAATTAGGATGACATTTAGTTCCCATATTATTGCTAATTAATTTTTATAAATTAACTTCCGTAACATCAAGCCATGAAATAACATTTAATATTGAATTGATTGATGCTGTTATAAAAAAGAAATATAACCACAGGAGAGAGATAAATCGATTAGTAAAGGTTATGCAGAAGCGATAATTGGGGTGGTAGGGGTTCGGTATCATATAAATAAGCATCTGAATATCTAAATTTAATACTTTATCTAAATAAAGTATTAAATTGGTGTTTATAAAATTAATTAATTAATAAATTAAAAATAATAAATAAAATAATCCGAAAGAATTCGACTTAAACACTTTGTATCTAAATCTATCTAAATTTGCATTTCTTATTGCAAAATAAACTTGTCCACAATTTACACCACACCCATTCTTCGACACCGAAGTGATATATAGCCCGGATATTAAATATTTATTGTTTACTTGAAGTATTGTTACAAATTTTCGCAATTACTTTATAATAGTACTTAAATCTGTCGGGAAAAATGTTGTTCAGATTAAAATCGAAGTCAAGAAACACGTGTAAAACAGATACGTGCTCAGTTGCGGTTCAATTACTTATTATCATTATTATTACTTAACTGTTATTTTAGAAGGGCCCATAAATATTTATTTGTACCCGATAGAAAGGTGTGGAAATGGATAATTATTTGTAACGTTAAAATTGTGTAACCTTAATTTTATTCGATCTTGTAATCAAAAATTTATTAACAACTCAATGTGAATAAGAAATTAGGTTGAAATTGATGTTGAGTTAAGTTGAAACATTACTAGTTTTAGGTTTTCACTTTCTTATTTTGATACTAGTTATAACTCTATTAAAGAGTCATGAACCGCCTTTCACTTCTCAATGATTTCTTCACACATTTTATTAACGCATCTTTATCACATTTTTTTAAAACTTTTTTATTTTTAATTTTTTACAAAAATGCATCTCATTAAATCTTACCTTAAACACTTTCCCCATTTATTAAGGAAATACATTAATTAAACTTTTTTTAAAACACTCTTTAAAATCAGCTAAAGTATTACATGACATAATGGCATTGGTAAACATTCTTCCTTCGTATCCGATCGCTCGGTAAGATTGCGAGAGAGGTGAATGCTTTCGAACACTTTCACTTGTTGGCTTTCTTCGTTAAAGACAACTTTGTCTTGGACTTGAAGAATCGTCCTTCGCAACAAATACAAAAATGTTTAAGAGGTCGAGTTCGTTGGGAAACTTCTTCGATGACCTCATAGTAAAAAAAAGGATTGCGTAGATAATTGCGAAATTTAATTAAAAAGTATGTAAAAACGAATGTGAAGTGGTTGATGATAATAATAGAAACTTTTTTTGTTTAAACGATTTTAACGCTTTTAAAGTTACCTCATAAATTAAGGTTATAACGAGTGGGATTTTAATTAATATGAAATTTATTACGTAAATAATAATTATGTATCTGTAACGTTTTCGATTAATTAGCGAAAATGCATGCAGTTTGTGGTCCAGATATAATTTCACGTGCTTAAAATCATTAGAAACTTGGTGGCAAGTTGAAAACGTGTCAGTGGTTACGTAAAAATTACTCTCTGTAATTCAACTCAAACGACAAAAGTATTTCAAACATTCCGAGAGATCTTTTTTATCGACAACTTTTACTCTTTAATTGTACAAGGGAAATATTTAGAGATAAATCAAGAAATAATTAGCTTGTCCAAAATGTCTGAATTAAAATGCTTATCATATAACAAGTTGATATAACAATAATAAGTTAATTTAAGAAATAACTGTTTTTTTAAAAGTTTTATTTAAACTCATCCAACTTTGTTTTATTGAAGACTTTTCACTATATTGGTTATAAATCCTGCTAAGTATACGTTAAGTTTGTAATACTTTTTTGGATTAATGTGTACAACTTTAAAAATTGTACATGAATATCAAAAAAATCAAAAATATTCTAATATCTTGGACGCAAGATTATGATAATGATCGTTAGAGTGATGGTCTACAATTTTTATAACTTATGAAGAATAAAGCTGGAATGCATCCAGAAGCAAAGAACACCTTACCAAGTTGTGAAGAGGATCTAGAAAATATGATTAAGTCATCATCAAATATTTCTTATTTCCTTAGAACCTTTAATAATTAACCTAGTTCTGACACAAAATCAACCTCTATAGGCTCAACATCAACAAAGCTCCGTCAGCGAAATTTCTGAGATCCGGAATGAAACTTCGAAATGACGTCGTAATATCGACATCGCTTTAATATCTTGGATGCAAGATAGTGATAATGATCTTTGGAATGGTCTACGATTTGTACAGCTCATGAAGATAAAGCATTCAATTCCGGCATCAAAAGACACCTTACGAAGTTCTTTTTTGATCTAAAATAAAATTTGGTATATCTTTACCTCTCGATGATACTCATAACCTGGAGAGTGAAGAGAATCTAGAAAATGTAATTAAATCATCATCAAATATTTCCCCATTTCTTTAGAATCTTTAATAATAAACCTAGTTCTGAAACAAAATCAACGTTTAGAGGCTCAACATCAACAAAGCTCCGTCATCGAAATTTCTGAAATTCCGAATGAAACTTCGAAATGACGTCGTAATATCGACATCGCTTTAATATCTTGGATGCAAGATAGTGATAATGATCTTTGGAATGGTCTACGATTTGTACAACTCATGAAGATAAAGCATTCAATTCCGGCATCAAAAGACACCTTACGAAGTTCTTTTTTGATCTAAAATAAAAGTTGGTATATCTTTACCTCTCGATGATACTCATAACCTGGAGAGTGAAGAGAATCTAGAAAATGTAATTAAATCATCATCAAATATTTCCCCATTTTTTTAGAATCTTTAATAATAAACCTAGTTCTGACACAAAATCAACGTTTAGAGGCTCAACATCAACAAAGCCTCGTCGTCGAAAGTTCTGAGATCCGTAATAAAACTTGGAATGCTCAAAATGTGTTTGATGAGCATAACGTAATGTCGACATCGCTTTAATATCTTGGATGTGAGATAGTGATAATGATCTTTGGAATGGTCTACGATTTGTACAACTCATGAAGATAAAGCATTCAATTCCGCCATCAAAAGAACACCTTACCAAGTTCTTTTTAGATCTAAAATAAAATTTGGTATATCTTTACCTCTCGATGATACTCATAACCTGGAGAGTGAAGAGAATCTAGAAAATGTAATTAAATCATCATCAAATATTTCCCATTTCTTTAGAATCTTTAATAATAAACCTAGTTCTGACACAAAATCAACGTTTAGAGGCTTAACATCAACAAAGCCTCGTCGTCGAAAGTTCTGAGATCCGTAATAAAACTTGGAATGCTCAAAATGTGTTTGATGAGCATAACGTAATGTCGACTTCGCTTTAATATCTTGGATGTGCGATAATGATAATGATTTTTGGAATGGTCTACGATTTGTACAACTCATGAAGATAAAGCATTCAATTCCGGCATCAAAAGACACCTTACGAAGTTCTTTTTTGATCTAAAATAAAAGTTGGTATATCTTTACCTCTCGATGATACTCATAACCTGGAGAGTGAAGAGAATCTAGAAAATGTAACTAAATCATCATCAAATATTTCCCATTTCTTTAGAATCTTTAATAATAAACCTAGTTCTGAAACAAAATCAACGTTTAGAGACTCAACATCAACAAAGCCTCGTCGTCGAAAATTCTGGGATCCGTAATAAAACTTGGAATGCTCAAAATGTGTTTGATGAGCATAACGTAATGTCGACTTCGTTTTAATATCTTGGATGTGAGATACTGATAATGATCTTTGGAATGGTCTACGATTTGTACAACTCATGAAGATAAAGCATTCAATTCCGGCATCAAAAGACACCTTACGAAGTTCTTTTTTGATCTAAAATAAAAGTTGGTATATCTTTACCTCTCGATGATACTCATAACCTGGAGAGTGAAGAGAATCTAGAAAATGTAATTAAATCATCATCAAATATTTCCCATTTCTTTAGAATCTTTAATAATAAACCTAGTTCTGAAACAAAATCAACGTTTAGAGGCTCAACATCAACAAAGCCTCGTCGTCGAAAGTTCTGAGATCCGTAATAAAACTTGGAATGCTCAAAATGTGTTTGATGAGCATAACGTAATGTCGAACCTCGCTTTAATATCTTGCATGTGAGATAGTGATAATGATCTTTGGAATGGACTACGATTTGTGCAACTCATGAAGATAAAGCATTCAATTCCGGCATCAAAAGACACCTTACGAAGTTCTTTTTTGATCTAAAATAAAACTTGGTATATCTTTAGCTCTCGATGATACTCATAACCTGGAGAGTGAAGGGAATCTAGAAAATGTAATTAAATCATCATCAAATATTTCCCATTTCTTTAGAATCTTTGATAATAAACCTAGTTCTGAAACAAAATCAACGTTTAGAGGCTCAACATCAACAAAGCCTCGTCGTCGAAAATTCTGGGATCCGTAATAAAACTTGGAATGCTCAAAATGTGTTTGATGAGCATAACGTAATGTCGACTTCGTTTTAATATCTTGGATGTGAGATACTGATAATGATCTTTGGAATGGTCTACGATTTGTACAACTCATGAAGATAAAGCATTCAATTCCGGCATCAAAAGACACCTTACGAAGTTCTTTTTTGATCTAAAATAAAAGTTGGTATATCTTTACCTCTCGATGATACTCATAACCTGGAGAGTGAAGAGAATCTAGAAAATGTAATTAAATCATCATCAAATATTTCCCCATTTCTTTAGAATCTTTAATAATATACCTAGTTCTGAAACAAAATCAACGTTTAGAGGCTCAACATCAACAAAGCTCCGTCATCGAAATTTCTGAGATCCGGAATGAAACTTCGAAATGACGTCGTAATATCGACATCGCTTTAATATCTTGGATGCAAGATAGTGATAATGATCTTTGGAATGGTCTACGATTTATACAACTCATGAAGATAAAGCATTCAATTCCGGCATCAAAAGACACCTTACGAAGTTCTTTTTTGATCTAAAATAAAAGTTGGTATATCTTTACCTCTCGATGATACTCATAACTTGGAGAGTGAAGAGAATCTAGAAAATGTAATTAAATCATCATCAAATATTTCCCCATTTCTTTAGAATCTTTAATAATAAACCTAGTTCTGAAACAAAATCAACGTTTAGAGGCTCAACATCAACAAAGCTCCGTCATCGAAATTTCTGAAATTCCGAATGAAACTTCGAAATGACGTCGTAATATCGACATCGCTTTAATATCTTGGATGCAAGATAGTGATAATGATCTTTGGAATGGTCTACGATTTGTACAACTCATGAAGACAAAGCATTCAATTCCGGCATCAAAAGACACCTTACGAAGTTCTTTTTGGATCTAAAATAAAAGTTGGTATATCTTTACCTCTCGATGATACTCATAACCTGGAGAGTGAAGAGAATCTAGAAAATGTAATTAAATCATCATCAAATATTTCCCACTTCTTTAGAATCTTTAATAATAAACTTAGTTCTGAAACAAAATCAACGTTTAGAGGCTCAACATCAACAAAGCTCCGTCATCGAAATTTCTGAGATTCGGAATGAAACTTCGAAATGACGTCGTAATATCGACATCGCTTTAATATCTTGGATGCAAGATAGTGATAATGATCTTTGGAATGGTCTACGATTTGTACAACTCATGAAGACAAAGCATTCAATTCCGGCATCAAAAGACACCTTACGAAGTTCTTTTTGGATCTAAAATAAAAGTTGGTATATCTTTACCTCTCGATGATACTCATAACCTGGAGAGTGAAGAGAATCTAGAAAATGTAATTAAATCATCATCAAATATTTCCCACTTCTTTAGAATCTTTAATAATAAACTTAGTTCTGAAACAAAATCAACGTTTAGAGGCTCAACATCAACAAAGCTCCGTCATCGAAATTTCTGAGATCCGGAATGAAACTTCGAAATGACGTCGTAATATCGACATCGCTTTAATATCTTGGATGCAAGATAGTGATAATGATCTTTGGAATGGTCTACGATTTGTACAACTCATGAAGATAAAGCATTCAATTCCGGCATCAAAAGACACCTTACGAAGTTCTTTTTTGATCTAAAATAAAATTTGGTATATCTTTAGCTCTCGATGATAATCATAACCTGGAGAGTGAAGAGAATCTAGAAAATGTAATTAAATCATCATCAAATATTTCCCACTTCTTTAGAATCTTTAATAATAAACTTAGTTCTGAAACAAAATCAACGTTTAGAAGCTCAACATCAACAAAGCCTCGTCGTCGAAAGTTCTGAGATCCGTAATAAAACTTGGAATGCTCAAAATGTGTTTGATGAGCATAACGTAATGTCGACTTCGCTTTAATATCTTGGATGTGAGATAGTGATAATGATCTTTGGAATGGTCTACGATTTGCACAACTCATGAAGATAAAGCATTCAATTCCGGCATCAAAAGACACCTTACGAAGTTCTTTTTTGATCTAAAATAAAATTTGGTATATCTTTACCTCTCGATGATACTCATAACCAGGAGAGTGAAGAGAATCTAGAAAATGTAATTAAATCATCATCAAATATTTCCCATTTCTTTAGAATCTTTAATAATAAACATAGTTCTGAAACAAAATCAACGTTTAGAGGCTCAACATCAACAAAGCCTCGTCGTCGAAAGTTCTGAGATCCGTAATAAAACTTGGAATGCTCAAAATGTGTTTGATGAGCATAACGTAATGTCGACTTCGCTTTAATATCTTGAATGTGAGATAGTGATAATGATCTTTGGAATGGTCTACGATTTGTACAACTCATGAAGATAAAGCATTCAATTCCGGCATCAAAAGACACCTTACGAAGTTCTTTTTTGATCTAAAATAAAAGTTGGTATATCTTTAGCTCTCGATGATACTCATAACCTGGAGAGTGAAAGGAATCTAGAAAATGTAATTAAATCATCATCAAATATTTCCCATTTCTTTAGAATCTTTAATAATAAACATAGTTCTGAAACAAAATCAACGTTTAGAGGCTCAACATCAACAAAGCCTCGTCGTCGAAAGTTCTGAGATCCGTAATAAAACTTGGAATGCTTAAAATGTGTTTGATGAGCATAACGTAATGTCGACTTCGCTTTAATATCTTGGATGTGAGATAGTGATAATGATCTTTGAAATGGTCTACGATTTGTACAACTCATGAAGATAAAGCATTCAATTCCGGCATCAAAAGACACCTTACGAAGTTCTTTTTTGATCTAAAATAAAACTTGGTATATCTTTAGCTCTCGATGATACTCATAACCTGGAGAGTGAAGGGAATCTAGAAAATGTAATTAAATCATCATCAAATATTTCCCATTTCTTTAGAATCTTTGATAATAAACCTAGTTCTGAAACAAAATCAACGTTTAGAGGCTCAACATCAACAAAGCCTCGTCGTCGAAAATTCTGGGATCCGTAATAAAACTTGGAATGCTCAAAATGTGTTTGATGAGCATAACGTAATGTCGACTTCGTTTTAATATCTTGGATGTGAGATACTGATAATGATCTTTGGAATGGTCTACGATTTGTACAACTCATGAAGATAAAGCATTCAATTCCGGCATCAAAAGACACCTTACGAAGTTCTTTTTTGATCTAAAATAAAAGTTGGTATATCTTTACCTCTCGATGATACTCATAACCTGGAGAGTGAAGAGAATCTAGAAAATGTAATTAAATCATCATCAAATATTTCCCCATTTCTTTAGAATCTTTAATAATAAACCTAGTTCTGAAACAAAATCAACGTTTAGAGGCTCAACATCAACAAAGCTCCGTCATCGAAATTTCTGAAATTCCGAATGAAACTTCGAAATGACGTCGTAATATCGACATCGCTTTAATATCTTGGATGCAAGATAGTGATAATGATCTTTGGAATGGTCTACGATTTGTACAACTCATGAAGATAAAGCATTCAATTCCGGCATCAAAAGACACCTTACGAAGTTCTTTTTTGATCTAAAATAAAATTTGGTATATCTTTACCTCTCGATGATACTCATAACCTGGAGAGTGAAGAGAATCTAGAAAATGTAATTAAATCATCATCAAATATTTCCCATTTCTTTAGAATCTTTAATAATAAACCTAGTTCTGACACAAAATCAACGTTTAGAAGCTCAACATCAACAAAGCCTCGTCGTCGAAAGTTCTGAGATCCGTAATAAAACTTGGAATGCTCAAAATGTGTTTGATGAGCATAACGTAATGTCGACTTCGCTTTAATATCTTGGATGTGAGATAGTGATAATGATCTTTGGAATGGTCTACGATTTGCACAACTCATGAAGATAAAGCATTCAATTCCGGCATCAAAAGACACCTTACGAAGTTCTTTTTTGATCTAAAATAAAAGTTGGTATATCTTTACCTCTCGATGATACTCATAACCTGGAGAGTGAAGGAAATCTAGAAAATGTAATTAAATCATCATCAAATATTTCCCATTTCTTTAGAATCTTTAATAATAAACCTAGTTCTGAAACAAAATCAACGTTTAGAGGCTCAACATCAACAAAGCCTCGTCGTCGAAAGTTCTGAGATCCGTAATAAAACTTGGAATGCTTAAAATGTGTTTGATGAGCATAACGTAATGTCGACTTCGCTTTAATATCTTGGATGTGAGATAGTGATAATGATCTTTGGAATGGTCTACGATTTGTACAACTCATGAAGATAAAGCATTCAATTCCGGCATCAAACGAACACCTTACCAAGTTCTTTTTTGATCTAAAATAAAGGTTGGTAGATTATTAGTAGAAATAAGGGTGTTAGGATGAAGTTGAATTTGACAAAATTCACTTGAATTCTTTATAGTTCATAACATTTGAGTAAATAAAGATATTTTGGTGATTGATATCTCAAAAGAATCCTCAGTTTAAATCAACTTAAAGCCGATATTGCGCGCATTAATCAAATTTCTAGAATGTCTCAAATATGCTTCTTAATACGGGTCCAATTTGTTACAATCAAAACCTAACTTTCCCTTTGATATCTTTTGAGCCAATAAAGATATTTTTATGGTTTATATCTTAAAATAAAGCTTGATTAAGAAGAATTTCACTCCAAATTAGTAGACTTTATTACAGCATCTAGATTTTTTGAAATATGGGTGTTTGGATGAACTTGAAATTGACAAAATCGACTTAAATTCTTTATATTCCATAACTTTTGAATCAATGAAGATATTTTTGTGGTTAATATCTCAAAACAATCCTCAGTTTA
Organism: Onthophagus sagittarius; assembly: GCA_036711965.1. Taxonomy (NCBI): domain Eukaryota; kingdom Metazoa; phylum Arthropoda; class Insecta; order Coleoptera; family Scarabaeidae; genus Onthophagus; species Onthophagus sagittarius. The sequence continues at coordinate 51,368,678 of JASERS010000005.1, forward strand.
AATCAATTTAAGGCCGATATTGCGCGTATTAATCAAATTTCTAGAATGTCTCAAACTTACTTCTTAGTACAGGTTCCATTTGTTGCAATCAAACCTAACTTTCCCTTTGATATCTTTTGAGCCAATAAAGATATTTTTATGGTTTATATCTTAAAATAAAGCTTGATTAACAAGAATTAAAGAATTCTTTAATAGCTGTTTCTGTTTCTGTTTGTAAGATATCTTAAGAAAAGTCTATTGCAATTTTAGTAAATAGTAATAATATATTTACTATATTACTTTATGATGATCAAAATCATCTGATATAAAGTTCATGAGCATAGATTAAAGCATAATCATATGGCATAGTTACTATCAGTAGATATCTTGTGATTTAATTTAATAGAATACGTTAACTTATGGAGTTCAGGACAACACCATCTATATTTAAATACTTGGCGAAAATAGAAAGTTTTTAAACACGAAGCACTTAGTTCTGATCATTCTGATGCTATTAGGCGAAGTGAAGATACTGAAGATAAATATATCATTGAAAAAGGTTACAATGCGAATTAGCGAGTGATGCAAAATAACGTCATCAATAATATTTAATGGCACATTTAAAAATAGTAAGTTATTTAGGTGAAATGAGAAACTCGCGGATTGTAAGACAAAATTTCCTGTTAAATCAACACTTTTAGATATCGTTACGAACTATTTACAAATTACAATCAAACGATGAACAATCTTCTTAACCATTTTCGAAAGAACTATTAATTAAAGTGTAATTCAACAGAATTAAATTTAAAATGTATAATTTACAAATTACATTATTATTAATAATTATAATAAAATTGAAAAATGGTTGATGTTATGTAAGTAAAAGCTGGTGTTTCGATTAAAAGGTTAAAAGCGCGTTAGTACGTGAATGAGCTTTTAAGTTAATGTTAGTGTTATGTTAATCGGTGCGTGAAAAGAAAAATTGCACGCGATCAAAATAATATTATACCATCACGTTTAATTAAACTGACCTGACTTCCTATGGCTGCTGATATTGCGGGCGCCGCATGACTGATGGCAAAGGAAAGACTCAAAATGCACAGAAAGCTAATGTAACACTTCATCTTCCCGTCTGATATTTATGGTGTTTAGGGTGGTTGACTAGAATCGACTATCACTTCTACAACAAAAGGAAAAATCGATTAAAAAATAGATTAATCATAGTAATAAAAATTAAATAACGGAAATTGAAGGTCGATCTTAAAGTTAAAAATTATATCATTACTATTATTATAAATAATTGTGGTTTTAACTTTTTCTAAGCCTTTATGTTGTTTAATTAGAGGTCGATTTAGGAATGTCTTTATAAATGTCAATATGGTACCAAGAGAAATCTTAGCCTTCACATAATATTCAAATTAATAGAACGGCTTCTGTTAGTAACTGGAATCTAGATTATAAAAAGTTATTCTTGATTTATTAGCTGAAATGCAGCACAATGATTCAATTATTGCAACAAGATTTGATCCATTTTTAATTAATTAAAAATAAATTCTCAGAAATATGTAAAAACCACAACATTGTCTCCAATTATTAATCTATTGACATTTAAATCACACCTTGACAGAAAGAAAGAGGTAAAAATTCCTGAAACACGTTCACTTTACTATAAATAATTACTTTTTGCGGGTTAAACGGGGTTTTTATCTGATTGAATTTTTTTTTGAAATTAAATAAATTATGTTATGTAATAATTTTACGAGATATTGTTTAAAGTGAAAATATCAGTTTATGTTCGAATAAAGTTTTCAATTCTGTTTTTATAGCTGGATAATTAAGAAACAAGCTGTAAGTTGAGATATTTATATGAAATATTTAGATATTTCACCTTGCTTCTTATTAAATTATGGTAATGTGGAAAGACTGAATTTATTGGTGTACTAAGTTATAATTACTAATGACATTTGCGTGTATTACTTATAAGGTTGGTTTAATAAATCTTGCTTAAGAGTTAAATGATGGAGTTGGAAGGATAAAGAGTTGACTTATTACGTTTCCTGTTAATTAGATCATTTTGAATAATCTAAAGGTTTTATTTCAATTTGGACTTCATTTAATTAATATATATTAAATTTCTTATTATTCATAATCATTTTTTGTTGTGGTTTAAATCCAACTTTATCTGATTGATTATTATTGATGTGAAGTATAAATTTTAAAAGATCGTATCTCGAGAACAAATTTTGATATCGTCATGAGATAAAAATAATTTTATATCATACTTAATCTACCATAAATAATTTATTATTCTCCATAAACATAATTGCTATGATTTCTTAAACCCAACCCTGAATGTTTCATTGAAGTAGATTTAAAATAGAAATTTAAAAGAAGTCGTATCTCAAGAATGAATTGAGATATTATCATGAAATACAGAACACTTTAATGCTAATTTGATGAAGATTTAATCTGCCATAAATAATTTCTTAATTTCCATAAACATCGTTGTTATGGCTTTTTAAGTCCGACACTTTCTCTTTGATTTTATTAGATATGAAGTACAAATTTTAAAAGATCGTATCTCGAGAACGAATTAAGATATGATCATGAGATAAAGATGATTTTGTAGCAAATTTGACAAAAATTTAACCTGCAATAAATAATTAATTATACTGCATAATCATAATTGTTATGATTTTTTATGACTACACGTTTTGTATTCATATAGATTTGAAATATAAATTTAAAAGAAGTCGTATCTCAAGAACAAATGGAGTTATCATCATAAAATGCAGAACACTTTAAAGCTAATTTAATGAAGATTTAATATACTATAAATAATTTCTTAATTTCCACAAATATCGCTGTTATGGCTTTTTAAGTCCAACTCTTCCTGTTTGATTTTAGTAGATATGAAGTACAAATTTTAAAAGATCGTATCTCGAGAACGAAGTAAGATATAATCTTGAGATAAAGATAATTTTGTAGCAAATTTGACAAAAAATTAACCTGCAGTAAATAATTAATTATACTGCATAATCATAATTGTTATGATTTTTTATGACTCTACACGTTTTGTATTCATATAGATTTGAAATATAAATTTAAAAGAAGTCGTATCTCAAAAATAAATGGAGATATTATCATAAAATGCAGAACACTTTAAAGCTAATTTAATGAAGATTTGATGTACTATAAATAATTTCTTAATTTCCACAAATATCGCTGTTATGGCTTTTTAAGTCCAACTCTTCCTGTTTGATTTTAGTAGATATGAAGTACAAATTTTAAAAGATCGTATCTCGAAAACGAATTAAGATATATGCTTGAAATAAAGATAATTTTGTAACAAATTTGACAAAAATTTAACCTGCCATAAATAATTAATTATACTGCATAATTATAATTGTTATGATTTTTTTATGACTACACGTTTTGTATTCATATAGATTTGAAATATAAATTTAAAAGAAGTCGTATCTCAAGAACAAATGGAGATATCATCATAAAATGCAGAACACTTTAAAGCTAATTTAATGAAGATTTAATATACTATAAATAATTTCTTAATTTCCATAAAAATCGCTGTTATGGCTTTTTAAGTCCAACTCTTCCTGTTTGATTTTAGTAGATATGAAGTACAAATTTTAAAAGATCGTATCTCGAGAACGAATTAAGATATAATCTTGAGATAAAGATAATTTTGTAGCAAATTTGACAAAAATTTAACCTGCCATAAATAATTAATTATACTGCATAATTATAATTGTTATGATTTTTTTATGACTACACGTTTTGTATTCATATAGATTTGAAATATAAATTTAAAAGAAGTCGTATCTCAAGAACAAATGGAGATATCATCATAAAATGCAGAACACTTTAAAGCTAATTTAATGAAGATTTAATATACTATAAATAATTTCTTAATTTCCATAAAAATCGCTGTTATGGCTTTTTAAGTCCAACTCTTCCTGTTTGATTTTAGTAGATATGAAGTACAAATTTTAAAAGATCGTATCTCGAGAACGAATTAAGATATAATCTTGAGATAAAGATAATTTTGTAGCAAATTTGACAAAAATTTAACCTGCCATAAATAATTAATTATACTGCATAATCATAATTGTTATGATTTTTTATGACTCTACACGTTTTGTATTCATATAGATTTGAAATATAAATTTAAAAGAAGTCGTATCTCAAGAATAAAAGGAGATATTATCATAAAATGCAGAACACTTTAAAGCAAATTTAATGAAGATTTGATGTACCATAAATAATTTCCTAATTTCCACAAAAATCGCTATTATGGCTTTTTAAGCCCAACTCTTCCTGTTTGATTTTAGTAGATATGAAGTACAAATTTTAAAAGATCGTATCTCGAGAACGAATTAAGATATAATCTTGAGATAAAGATAATTTTGTAGCAAATTTGACAAAAATTTAATCTGCCATAAATAATTAATTATACTGCATAATGATAATTGTTATGATTTTTTATAACTCTACACGTTTTGTATTCATATAGATTTGAAATATAAATTTAAAAGAAGTCGTATCTCAAAAATAGAAGGAGATATTATCATAAAATGCAGAACACTTTAAGGCTAATTTAATGAAGATTTGATGTACCATAAATAATTTCCTAATTTCCACAAAAATCGCTATTATGGCTTTTTAAGTCCAACTCTTCCTGTTTGATTTTAGTAGATATGAAGTACAAATTTTAAAAGATCGTATCTCGAGAACGAAGTAAGATATAATCTTGAGATAAAGATAATTTTGTAGCAAATTTGACAAAAATTTAACCTGCAGTAAATAATTAATTATACTGCATAATCATAATTGTTATAATTTTTTATGACTCTACACGTTTTGTATTCATATAGATTTGAAATATAAATTTAAAAGAAGTCGTATCTCAAGAATAAAAGGAGATATTATCATAAAATGCAGAACACTTTAAAGCAAATTTAATGAAGATTTGATGTACTATAAATAATTTCTTAATTTCCATAAACATCGCTGTTATGGCTTTTTAAGTCCAACTCTTCCTGTTTGATTTTAGTAGATATGAAGAACAAATTTTAAAAGATCGTATCTCGAAAATGAATTAAGATATGATCTTGAGATAAAGATAATTTTGTAGCAAATTTGACAAAAATTTAACCTGCCATAAATAATTAATTATACTGCATAATCATAATTGTTATGATTTTTTATGACTACACGTTTTGTATTCATATAGATTTGAAATATAAATTTAAAAGAAGTCGTATCTCAAGAACAAATGGAGATATTATCATAAAATGCAGAACACTTTAAAGCAAATTTAATGAAGATTTGATGTACTATAAATAATTCCTTAATTTCCACAAAAATCGCTGTTATGGCTTTTTAAGTCCAACTCTTCCTGTTTGATTTTAGTAGATATGAAGTACAAATTTTAAAAGGTCGTATCTCGAGAACGAATTAAGATATAATCTTGAGATAAAGATAATTTTGTAGCAAATTTGACAAAAATTTAACCTGCCATAAATAATTAATTATACTGCATAATCATAATTGTTATGATTTTTTATGACTCTACACGTTTTGTATTCATATAGATTTGAAATATAAATTTAAAAGAAGTCGTATCTCAAAAATAAATGGAGATATTATCATAAAATGCAGAACACTTTAAGGCTAATTTAATGAAGATTTAATGTACCATAAATAATTTCTTAATTTCCATAAACATCATTGTTATGGCTTTTTAAGTCTTCGAGAACACTTTCTGTTTGATTTTATTGGATATGAAGTACAAATTTTAAAAGATTGTATCTCGAGAACGAATTAAGGTATAATCTTGAGATAAAGATAATTTTGTAGCAAATTTGACAAAAAGCTATCATGACATAAATAATTAATTATTTTGTTAATCATAATAGTTATGATTGTTTAAACCAAATCCTAAATGTTTGTTTGATGTCGATTTGAAATATAAATTTAAAAGAAGTCGTATCTCAAGAACGAATAAAGATATTATCACAAATTATAGAACACTTTAAAGCTAATTTAATGAAGATTTAATCTACAATAAATAATTTCTTAATTACCATAAACACCATTGTATTTGCCTTTTAAATCCAACTCTATCTGTTTGATTGTTATAGATGTGAAGCATAAGCCTTAAAAGATCGTATCTCGAGAACGAATAGAGATATTATCATGAAATATGGAACACTTTAAAGCTAATTTAATCAAGATTTAATCTGCCATAAATAATTTCTTAATTTCCATAAACATCGTTGTCGTAGCTTTTTAAATCCAACTCTTCCTGTTTGATTGTAATAGATATGTAGTACTAACTTTAAAAGATCGTATTTCGAGAACGATTTAAGATATTATCATGAGATACAGATAATTTTAGAGCAAATAACGCTTCCAGATGGTTTGAACTGCCAGAGAAGACATGATACTGACCCTGGAAGACTTGGCATTACTTCTAGGAAATGTAACACTGCTTCCAGTACATTTGAAATACTTCCAAACCACTTGGTATTGTTTCGAGATGACTTGAAATTTTTTAGATGACTTGAGCTGCTTTTAAAAGACTCGATACTGCCTCTGGAAAACTTAATACTGTTTTCAAAAGACTTGACATTTTTCCAGAAGGTTTGAACCGCTTCTAGAAGACTTGATAATATTTCCAAAAACCTTAAAATGTTTCTAGAAGACTTATAATACTTTCCAAAGGATTGACACTCCTTTTAGGGTATTTGATCTGCATCCAGAACACTTGATACTGCTTCTAGATTGCTTGTAACTCCTTCCAGAAGACTTGAAATATATCCAGAAGACTTAAAATGCATATAGAAGACCTGATATGCTTTCAGAAGATTTGAAATGCTTCCAAAAGACTCGATACTACCTCTGAAAGACTTGATACTGTTTGAAATCCCTCCAAAACGCTTGAACTCCTGCCATATTCCTTGAACTACTTCTAGAAAACATGATACTGCCCTTGTAAGACTTGATGCTGGTTTTAAGAGATTTGACACTGGTTCCAGAAGACTTAAAATGCTTCCAAATGACTTCAAATGTTTCCAGATAATTTCAACTGGTCCAAAATGATTCGATATTGCCTCTGGCAGACTTAATATTATTTTCAAAAGCTTTAAAATGCTTCCAGAAGACTTACTAATATACTTTCAGAAAACTTGATGTTGCCGCTGAAACACTTGAAATATAAAGTTTGATTTTATTTCCAAAATACCAAGTATTGTTAACAAAATGTAATCTTCATATCAGAAGTTCGAAAACTGGCAATTAAAGACTAGATGATGCTTTTTGATTTCTACTATTTTGCCCTAACAGAAGAAAAAGTTGAGATAATAGAACTGTAATATACAAAGAAATTACATTCACCCAAATCAAGAAAAACACCTTCATTTTGATTTATTTTACGAGCAGCATATGCATCATTACGAATTATATGCATAAGATTCTATATTGATCGAATTAGCTACACAAACGTCTCAGAATTAGCTACAACCTATACAATGGAAAGCAATTGCTCATCAACAGTAACAAATTCTCCCGAAATATACAGCTGTTTCAATCGTTGAAACTAATTATCGAAAACTTTATTTAATTAACGAATTAAGGATTTTTCTTATCCCACTTTTTAGATAAGAATTCGGCAAAAACAAAAAAGGGAATATAAAATAAACAGACATTCATTAGCTGAGCCAAAATATTTAGTGGATTCGATCGGAAATAACAAAAATTTCATCAATTAATTCGGAAAATTGTGACAATTTGATACAAAGTCCAGATGAAGGTTAACTTAATTTTCATAAAAACTCTGCTTATTGTTATTAATTCTGTTGTCCTATCTCCCATTACTGTATGTGATGATCCGTTGCTTCGGGAGAATTGTGCGCATTCCACTTTAGAGTTCTCGTTCTCCATTTCTTTGCAAAATGACGCAACTGTTTTGTACCACAATGAGCCTATTTTCAATAAAGCACATTTTGATGAATACTTATTTTCACGGAATTGACCGGGAATTTCTTCTGAATGGTGCTGAAGTCGATCTTGCTGTCAATTTATTATATAAACATTTACATAGGCTATTTTCGATGGTTTTCTCGTAGTACTATTACAGTTCTTCGTGAGAAGAAGAGAGAGCGCAGTCGCTGGAAGAGGTATGATAACCAAATTGATTACCTCACTTTTTCAGATTTGAGAGAAAGGGCCAAATTTCGAATTGATATGAATCACATCAATTTTATTAGAAGTGTTGAGAGCAGTATGACTTAAATTCTAAAGATGTTTGGTCGCTTGAGAAGGATAAGAGGCGCGTTAATGTGGTTCCTTCGACAATCTGCTTTGAAAGTACGATTACCGGAAATGGCGGGGAAATTTACTCGCTATTTTCCAGACCTTTTTCCCCAGTGTTTAAAGCTGTCTCGGGTGATATAGCGGAGGCTGTATGCTATGACGTTTCCTGTTCCTTGGGTTCTTTGGAGTTTGGAGTCGTCGAGATGGAGGACGCATTTAGAGATATTAAAGTAAGCTGTACTTTAGGTATTGATATTATTCCTTCGCTTTTCGCAAAGAAATGCTCACAATCACTCAAAATTTTATTTAATAATTCCTTATTTGGAGGTATGCCTACGTTCTCCCTATTTTCGAATATTAATTTGGTGTAAAGTGAAAATTTGATCTGAGACAGCATGGTTTCTTTGCAGGTCACTCGGTGTAAACCAATTTACTGGAGTCCACACATTATATCCTCTCTTTTTTTGCTCAACATTATCAAGTCGATTCAAATTATACTAACTTTAGTAACGCTTTTGACCATCTTGACCATAACATATTGTTATCTTAACTTCAAAAATTTGGGATTCATGGACGGTTGCTTCAATAGTTTACCTCTTACTAAAACATAGAAGTTTGTACCCTCCAGTGTACTTCAAAGTTATTTAAAAACTAAGTAACTTAAAGCTGTCCCTTTTTAACATTCCTGCTAGCATTGTACGCTGGATACTGTCTAATCAGTCGGACAGAAGTCAGACAATTAAGATGGGTTTTTTATTTGGTTACAAATCCATCTCAACTGGCGTTCTTAGGGAAGTGTGGAGTCCGATGTACGCGGTCTATCGTGATAGCATCGAGCTGTTCAATATTGCGATTATGATAGACGCTGTATGGTTTTTAGCTTTTTGTCTTTGCAGCAGTGTCGAGTTGTTTTGGACTTGATCTTTCTTTGCAAATGCTGCACGATTCTGATCTATTGGCTGTATTGAACTATAATCTATCACAGCGATTCATTCGGCATAATGCTACATTTTATTTAAGCATATCTAATACGAATATTCATCAAAACTCGTCTGTTGATCGGCTCCTTAATACTCGCTACGCTCATTTAAAATGTCGAGTAATTTCTTTGTCGTTATATTATCTTTTATTACTTTTTGCTTAGCAGCTTTCATTGCTTATTATTAGTTAGCATATTAATATTATTATTATTATTCTGTGTTATTATTGTTTTAAACTGTTCTTTGCGTCGATGCTTCGCCGTTTATTTCCTCCCTATTTGCATCACATAACAAAATAAAATCTTGGCCCACATTCCAACATTCATGTTGTTTGATGCATGCGAATGATCTTAAACTTTTTCTCCGCTTCTCTTCTCTTCTCGACTGTTTCCAGTTTCAGAGTGATCTCACTAACATTTACACATGCTTTGTCAAATCATCTTACTGTCCTCTCTAAATGTAACGCTGAATCTTTCTCTAATTGTAAGAAGATGAGCACTTTACACTACAAGTACATGATTGCTGATGAGATGCTCACTCGTGTGAAGTCTATAAGAGATTTATTCGTCATTTTCGACACAAAGCGAACATATATTTAGTGTACAGTTGCTAAAGCCTTATGTATGCTTGGTTTTGTTATTAGATCTGCTGTACACGAATGTCAATGCAATACAAATTTTATACTTTTCTTTTGTGTATAGTATTCTTAACTATTGTAGTGTTGTATGGAGCCCTTATCATAGTTATATATCTTGTATTGAAAAAATACAATCAAAATTCTTAAAATATATTTCCTATAAAAGACTTATTCAATACATACACTAGGATTCTTCATATAGTTATTTTCATTTTACGTCTCTTAGTAGGGGTCGTTTTTATAGTGTTGTGCTCTTATTCCTTAAATTTTTACGTAACTTCTGCGATTCTCCTTCATTGTTTAGTCTTGTATGCATGCATGTTCCACCTCAACATCTCGCACTAATGCATTCCACAATTCCCCCATATTACGTATGGCTAAAGCAAAGGTTCCCTGACCTTTAAAATGTTTTTCAGTTTTCGATAGACCCCCTACCGTTAAAAGTGGTCGAAATGTGCAGCAATGTATGCAGTAAAAATAAAAAATACTTGCATGGGGTAGGATGATAAAAATATAACATTGAATTGTGTTTGTTCGTGTTCACACCCTGATCTGTGGAAGTGGGATTTTAAATTGACACATCCGTGTGATTCTCTTTATTGGGTTGGGTCTAACTTCAGATAAACTTTGTTGAAATCCACTATCGTAGACCCCCATTTTCATTTCATGGACCCCCAAAACTTTTTCTCGCTGACGTAGCCCCTTTGTAGGTTGCCATAAACCCCCGTGGGTCGATATCATGTTAATTTTGATGTTATTCGTTTTTCTGGATCATTAGTCACTTTTTAAAAAATGCCATAAAATTAATTGTTTTAAAGAGTCGTAATTATACTTTATTTTTTGATAACATTTTATTTGAACCTGCATGTTTGATTGATGTAGATTTGAAATATAAATTTAAAGAAATCGTATCTCAAGAATGAATGTAGATGTTTTAATTTTAAAGCTATTTTTTATGAAGATTTGAATTTTTAAATACTAGTTTGCAAAATTGTTTCTAAGAAAGTAATTTACATTAAATAAAAAAACTATTTAAGCTAATATTCCTAGAATTTATCTATATGTGGAAGATGATCTTTTCGTATTCTAAGATAACTTGAGTAAATTGAGTTAAATTTTCGAACTTTGAAAGTAAAACCGAAAGTGGCACTTATGCGTGTAAAAAAACGAAATTGCGGCCGATATTTCACCGAAACAAAAAGTGAGGTGAATGAATGAATTATGGACTAATAATAATATAGCCGTCGGTTTCGGTGTCCCACAATTACTTTTCGATTTATACATGAATTTATTAATGGGTTGTGCTCTTAATTCTATAGATTACATCAACATTTTAGCTTTCACTCCAAATTAAATCGGTCTCTATTTGCAGTCTCAATCATTACCAAGTTCATCTTAGCCGCTATTAAATCTTAATACGAGTAATTAATATAACATATAATAGGAGTGTTATTATTGAGAGCAAAACGTCCATAACGGAATTGAGTAACATTTTTGGCCAATTCCCTCATTGCGAAAGGAAATTTCTTAACACGGTGTCAATTAAAAAAATTATTTCGCGTTTATTTTCCACAATGTAATTAAGCAAATTTTTGCTTTCTTCATACGGTTTTAACAACCTCTAATTGTATCCACTTAAATGAATATTTTTAAAAAGACGGTTTTGAATAAAAAGATATTTTCTATTCAAAAATTCGCTGAATCATTAAAAAAAAAAATTACAAACGAATTCGTTAAAGGTTATTTATTCACCGGAGACTTAAAGAGTAAAAGTTTGAAAAGAAAAAGTTTTAGTTGAAAGTTATAAAAAGTTGTTTATTTTTTTCGAGCGGTGAAAATAAATATAAGAAATAAACTTGGAGAGAAATGTGTCAAAAAAAGAAACAAGGTCGATGGCTTATTGACCAAGTCTAAAAGTGTAAAAGGAACGTGTTTTGAATTGAAATTAAATAAATCAATGTTGCATTAGATTTTGTTGGAATTTCCATCACCTTAAATTTCTTGCGACATTAATGTGTTTCGATAAGGTTTGCTCAATTTTTATTAAAGAAAAAAAGTGTTATATGATTTAGCCTTAAGCCATTATTGTAACATTGTAACAATTAATAAATACAATTAATAAATACAATTAATAAATAGTACAAAAATAATATTTAATTAAAGGTTGTGTTGTAATAAAGTTCCAAAAATAAATTGGAAAGTTTATTGTTGGGTAATAAAATAATTAAAAAAATATAATTTAATAACGTTGTTGTTATTTTTTGAATATAATCTCAATTATATTTATTTAATATGAGGAGCAATAAATAATTGAAGATTAAAAATTGATATCTCAAAAATTATTTTAAGTTAACTAAAATTGAAAATGTCGCATCGACTTTAATAATTGAGATAAAGGGATGAATTATGACTTAAATTTATTTTATTTATAGGATTTTTTGAAAATATTACCCCAAACATAAAAAATGGATGTTGAAAATTACTGAAAATTATTTTTTTAAAGAAGTTAATCCAAATAACCAGAATAACGAAATAATTTTCAATCAAACACAAAATGTTTCAAAATGTTCAAAATGTTTTGTTTGTGTACTTAAACACAAAATGCGCTTTAAGATAATAGATATCTTTTATTTACTTTTAATTCTACCGATTTCGATTAGTTACATGAATCATCTTCAGGAGTCACGATTATGCTTTAAGTCTCTTAAAATATGTAAAATAATTAACATTTTATTGTCACTATTGTAATTCTGCTAGTTTTTTTTTGATTATTTATAGAATTATTTTTATTTTTATGCACAATTTGGTTTGATAAAATCTTCAAATCATTTATTTTAAGAAGAACTAAAGGAAATATTAAAATTGTAAGTGAAGAAATAGTAGATTAAGAAAATGACCTGTTCATTTGGCCAGAAAATTGGATACATTTAAAGGAAAGTTCTTGTTTCTATAAGAGATAGAGTTACTAAATCAGTTTGCAAAGTACTATATTTTAGAAACTAAAATGCCATCAGATGCACAGATAAACCCAACCCAACCCAACCCAACCTTGTATATTTGAATTGAAGTAAAACAGGTTTCAGGTATAGCAGTCTTGAGCGACGTATAGCTAAACCCGAACGTTTCTAGTTCTAGATCTAGAGTTAGATCTAAGTTAAACCCAAAACATTCCACTTTTAAGTCTAGTGTTAGTTCTAGTTTTACTCCAATTGAAATATGTAGGGTTGGCAGATGCATGGCCAAACATAACCCAACTCAACCCTGTATATTTAAACCAGAGCTAAAGATATATTCGAACCAGGGTTAAACGAAAGAAACGAGTGCAGGACGACGCTGTATAAGAAACTTAATGTTGAAAATCGTATATTAATAGCTCTAATGGTTTCAAAGAAAAAATGCAATTTAAGCATCTCTTGTTTTATTGCTACATTATTCAAAAAATTTGGTGCTTCATCCACGAATTCTTTATACAAAGTTGTAAATTCTCCTTCAGTGTTACTATTTTTTTCTTTTTTGAAAGAGATACTAAAAAGATTTTTGAAAAATCATTGAAGAGATTTTGACTATCCAAAATCATAGCATCTATTGTTAACTGATGCGTTACTGAGAAATCACAAACATCACTTATACTTAACTAAAACTAGAACTAACACTAAAAACTGTTACTAGAACTATCAGAACAAGTGTTTAATAAGGGATTCAAAACGTCAAAGATTTTTTCAAAGAATACACGGCAAAACCTGAAAGTTTCTAGTTTTAGATCTAGTATTAATTTTAGTGATAGTTCTAGTGATATATCTAGTGTTAGTGCTCATGTCTATTCTAATTTTAGTTCAATTCAACACCAGTTGTGAAAGCCGACGCATTTATATCATATATGTCATGAACTACGGAATTAATGCGGAATTAAAACATTACTGATGCAATACTGACGGCGAAAACCGTCACTGTGCCGAACATGTGGGAATGTGTTCATATAAAACAAAGGTGACGATACTATTTATCACTGATGCGGAAGCACGAATATAGAACGGAACTGATACGTCGATGATGTGTGTAAATGGACCTTTACACTTACCATTGTACATGACACTAGGAGAGTGTGGAGCAATGACTGCTATTTTACAATATACAGCGTGGTCCAAATTTTAATCAGCTAACTAAAGATGTTGTCTTTACCATAATCTAGGTTTATACATAATACTAGGAGAGTGTTTGCAATGTTATAACAAAATCATGCCCATCTCATTAGGGTGTACTTTCATGGAGTATTGACAGTGTTTTACAGAATACAGGATGGTCCAATTTTTAACCCGTTAATTGTTTAAGGTGAATATATACACTTATATACACTTGACAGTTTATTTGTTCCTTAAATTGTTTTGAATAACCATTCGAATGAGACGTGTTTGAAAGTGCACGACCAAATTACTGATATATTAAGTTAGTATATGATATATTAAGTTAGAGTCTAATTAAAAAACTTTTTATGACTACAATACCACCTACACCTGAAGAAAACCCAACAAAGAGGTGTGTTGCATGTAATTAAAATTCTTAATTACCATACAGATATGACCCAGCTTCATGTTTTGTATGATATCATACAAAAAAATAAATAAAGTACTTTTATATTGTATTTTTAGTTTTAACATACAGTACCCGGCAAAAAGTCAGCAACACCCGTTTTGCAACTACAGCTTTGAAACAGAATTCGAGTTGGAAATACATTCTGACATTGCCGACTATAATTCAATAGATACCATTAATTCATGGAATGGTGTGGATGGATTGAATGAAATAGTTTACAATTACAGATACAAGCAAAAAATATGTAGCGTGTAACTTAAAATCAGTGATCATTTTCAGGCTCTCTGTGGATTAGGATATTTTAAATTCAATTGTACTGGAAATAAATAAAAATGCTAAGAGATACAATTCAAATTGGATTGATGTTTCTAATTTTAGTTCAATTCAACACCAGTTGTGAAAGCCGACGCATTTATATTATATATGTCGTGAACTACGGAATTAATGCGGAACTAAAACATCACTGATTTATGTAAATGGAATATATCATAACTGACACTGATGCAATACTGACGGCGAAAATCGTCACTGTGCCGAACATGTGGGAATGTGTTCATATAAAACAAAGGTGACGATATTATTTATCACTGATGCGGAAGCACGAATATAGTACGGAACTGATACGTCGATGATGTGTGTAAATGGACCTTTACATTTACCATTGTACATAACACTAGGAGAGTGTGGAGCAATGACTGCTATTTTACAATATACAGCGTGGTCCAAATTTTAATCAGCTAACTAAAGATGTTGTTTTTACCATAATCTAGGTCTATACATAATACTAGGAGAGTGTTTGCAATGTTATAACAAAATCATGCCCATCTCATTAGGGTGTACTTTCATGGAGTATTGACAGTGTTTTACAGAATACAGGATGGTCCAATTTTTAACCCGTTAATTGTTTAAGGTGAATATATACACTTATATACACTTGACAGTTTATTTGTTCCTTAAATTGTTTTGAATAACCATTCGAATGAGACGTGTTTGAAAGTGCACGACCAAATTACTGATATATTAAGTTAGTATATGATATATTAAGTTAGAGTCTAATTAAAAAACTTTTTATGACTACAATACCACCTACACCTGAAGAAAACCCAACAAAGAGGTGTGTTGCATGTAATTAAAATTCTTAATTACCATACAGATATGACCCAGCTTCATGTTTTGTATGATATCATACAAAAAAATAAATAAAGTACTTTTATATTGTATTTTTAGTTTTAACATACAGTACCCGGCAAAAAGTCAGCAACACCCGTTTTGCAACTACAGCTTTGAAACAGAATTCGAGTTGGAAACACATTCTGACATTGCCGACTATAATTCAATAGATACCATTAATTCATGGAATGGTGTGGATGGATTGAATGAAATAGTTTACAATTACAGATACAAGCAAAAAATATGTAGCGTGTAACTTAAAATCAGTGATCATTTTCAGGCTCTCTGTGGATTAGGATATTTTAAATTCAATTGTACTGGAAATAAATAAAAATGCTAAGAGATACAATTCAAATTGGATTGATGTTTCTGTCCAAGAATTGGAAAAGTTCTCTGCTATCATGCTGTATATGGGATTAGGCAAATTCTAAAAAATTGTTTCATTAGGCATATTATGTCACGAAATAAATTTATGAATATTACATCTTATCCATTTTGCTGATAATGAAACAGCTACTAAAAGAGATCGCCTATATAAAATGAAACCATTTACAAATGCACTAACCAATAAGTTCAAGCAGAAATATCAAAGGCATCGAAATATGGGGTAAGTTTTTAACACCTATAAGACTGAAATTTATACCGAAAAGAGTGATACGAATAGTGGTCGTCCTGGTAATATAGATATTCTGAACTTAAAGAAGGATTAACTTGATAGTGGATGCACTCTGGTTGTATATAACTATTATAACAATCATCAGTTACCAGATTTGCTGTCGTAAGGAAAATGCACACATAAGGAAAATACGTAAAAGAAGTTCTAAAAGAAGTTTAGTATTATAATACGAATATCGGCAAAGTTATAAGTAACTGGAATGATAGGAGATATGTAAGATTTATCAGTACGAGGCATAGGTACTCTAAACATGGTGAACACAAACAAAAAAACCATTTGTAATAAGCCATTTGCATCTTGTGCCTATTATCAAAAAAATAATAAATAATAAATTATCAAATATTATACAAGACGATCAAAAATATCCGATAATATGAGACATATTGCCTAAAATACTATTATTATTTCCGTATGTATATCGTATGTATACGGTAATACATACAGTATATTAGGACAAAAACTTTCCATTGACATTGGTAGCTAACGTGTTAAATGGTATAACCTTTCAATACTAAATTTAACGGCGAAGAACTCTGGGAATTTTGAAGCTAGTATGGATTAGAATGAACATTTGGGTGTTGAGATGTTAAAAAAAAATAGTTCAATTCAAATAGTTCAATAGTTCAATTCATTCATCAGCGAGCTATCAACTCGTCAACATCTGACTCGTTTGCATGGTGAAGTTTTATAGTTTTTGACTGTTTCTTGTTGGTTTTTCAAGCTATTCTTGCGCCCCCGAGTGTGGTTTGTTGTAGTGAGTTTGGCTTGTCTGCCGGCGTCGCGATTGATTGGTTCCTCACACGTTATTTTGTAATTTTCGGTATTAACTTTATTACGATTCCATCCGATGTGCTCGTTCAGATCAAATCAGGTGACGTCTTTTGGAAATGCTCCAAATGCCGGGGTAACCATGATAGATCCGTCATTATCGAGGATGAAACGTCTGATCTTGCGTCTTCCAGCGGCCCCAGTAATGCACAACTGTTTCAGCTCATGTCATCCATACAAACTGAGATGAAGAAATTATCAGATAAGTACGATGAAATCCTTAAATCTATCTCATTCTATGGGGATAAAATCACAGATTTTGAGCGGACCCTAAATAGATTTGGTGATAAGATCAAACAAATCGATGCGGTCGTCGCCGATAACTTGAAGCTCAGGGCAGACTTGGCCGTTGCGGATAGCCGTCTCGATCACCAGGAGCAATATTCACGCTTAAACAATTTAATTATTTCAGGAGTCCCCGAACGTGTGGGCGAAAATCTCCCTGATATTGTATCTAGTATTGCTTCTGTTATTAAGTCTCCCATTGCACTCTCCGATATTGATGCCGTACACCGATTGCCTCAAAGACCATCTCTCAGATCTGATAAACCGCAGGCTAAGGCTCGTTACTACCATCTTCTAGTTAAAGTATCTAAGAGATAGTTACCATGGTTACGGCTATTTTACACGCCCTGATTGGCTAATAAATGGGTTTATCTATAAGATAACTTTAACTAAAAGGTGGTAGTAATAGGCCTAAGGCAATCATCGTCAAATTTGTATCAAGGATGACACGGGACCGCATTTTTAGTGCGGCTAAATTGCATCGTCGCGGAGTTAACGGTCGTGGCTTATCGGTTCCTGATGTCTCGGACAACTTTTATATTAATGAACACCTAACGGTTAATAACATGAACCTTTTCAACAGGGCGCGGGAAATTGGACGTGAGAAAAATTATAAATACGTTTGGACAAGGAACTGTGTGATTCACGTCAGAAGAGATGACAGGGCTAAGGTTTTGGTTGTCAAATCTCTGTCGGACTTGAATAAATTATAAGACAGAGCTCGTTATTGCTCTAGTTTACCTTGGAAATATAACGTCACTATCCGGCCCATGGATAGTGATCCATGGGCCTTAGCTTCTACTACCAAAATGTCCGAGGCTTACGTTCCAAAACGAATACTACCTCAATCAATTCCTATGCTCTGTCGACTGATTTTATTTGTCTTACTGAGACCTATCTGAACTCTACTGTGTCCGACGGGGAACTTCTCAATCCTTCTTATATTGTATATCGTCGTGACAGAGAATCTACAACATCTACTAAGCGGGATGGTGGAGGTGTCCTTGTCGCTGTCAGGACGGGTTTTCACGTCGTCCCAATGCCGTGTCTACACTCCGGCGCCGAGGATTTGTGGTTGAAAGTGCATTGTGGTCAGTGTCATTTTCTTTTGTGTTGTGTTTATCTCCCTCCTAATGCCGAGGAACCTCTTGATCTCTTCTTATCGAGTGTATCTGCTGTGCGTGATAAGTATCCAGATCTCATGATCATTATCGTGGGTGACTTTAATCAACCGTCCATCGCATGGACATCATCTGAATCTGGTGGTTCATTAGTGCCTACGGGAATTTTAGAGCGTCGCGCCGTTCTCTTTCTTAACACTTACTCTTATTGCAATTTTGACCAATTTAATAATATTTTAAACGATAATAACAGAACTTTGGATCTTGTATTATGTGCGAACGGTCGTGTTGAGAGTGTTCACCCCTGCAATGATCCAGTAGTGGATCCTGACAGACACCACCCGCCTTTTGTATTCGTTATATCCGTCACGTCATCTTACTTGACTGATGGCCCGAAAACTTGTTTTCTTTACAAGAAAGCAAATTCCTTAGGCATAAAGCAGTATTTAAATAGTATTGATTGGGGTTCTATCTTTGCCGGGATGGACGTGGAGGGCATGGTTGAGGTTTTTTACGCGCATATTAACTTTACTGTTAATAGATATGTTCCGAAACGTATCTAACCTAAGCAACGCTTCCCTCGTTGGTATACCCGTTCTACCATTCGCATTATTAAGGAAAAGTTAAAATTTCACAAAAAGTGGAAGTCCAGTAAACGTAACTGTGATTATCTATCTTTTTCAATTTTGCGTCGCAGAGCTAAGAAATTGATTGCTGCTGACTACAAATCTTATCTGAGCTCTATTCAGGCAGATGTGGTGGGGAAACCAGAGAAGATATGGTCGTTTGTTAATAACAAAAAGAGTTCCCCATCCGGCATGCCAGCCTCAATGACTTCAATTGATGGCACTATTGTTGACTCGTGTCCTGCAATCTCCAGTGCTTTCTCAGATTACTTCTCGTCTGTTTTTGTAAATGGACCAATCGACAGCTCAGTGGTTGCTCACGGCTCTGGAATTTTACCGTGGTTCTCCGCTAATGTAATTCATAATGTTCTGTTGAATCTCGACCGGTCCTCTAGCCCTGGTCGAATTCTTAAGATATCTTAATAAATTATTCATAACTTATAGAGGAAAGTGTCTATTTTCTTGTGATGAAAGCGGATTTTGAAAATATTTATTCGTTTTTGAGATATAAATCATTGAATTCAACGTGAACATTTATGGCTATCTCAAGTTAATTAAAAATCACCAAAAATCGAATTCTTGAGATATTTTAATGAAACATTCAAAATTTATAGAAGCGAGTGTCTATTTTGTCGTGGTGAAAACAAAATTAGAAAATCTTTATTCATTTTTGAGATAAAGATCATTTAAGCTAACCTAATTTTTTATGGTTTTTTGAAATTAATAATCTTGTTTTGAAAAATCACGAAAAATCGAATTCTTAAGATATCTTAATGAACCATTCATGACTTATAGAGGAAAGTGTCTATTTTCTTGTGATGAAAGCGGATTTTGAAAATATTTATTCGTTTTTGAGATATAAATCATTAAATTCAACGTGAACATTTATGGCTATCTCAAGTAAATTAAAAATCACCAAAAATCGAATTCTTGAGATATTTTAATAAAACATTCAAAATTTATAGAAGCGAGTGTCTATTTTGTCGTGGTGAAAACAAAATTAGAAAATCTTTATTCATTTTTGAGATAAAGATCATTTAAGCTAACCTAATTTTTTATGATTTTTTTAAATTAATATTATTGTTTTAAAAAGTCACGAAAAATCGAATTCTTAAGATATCTTAATGAATTATTCATGACTTATAGAGGAAAGTGTCTATTTTCTTGTGATGAAAGCCGATTTTGAAAATATTTATTCGTTTTTGAGATATAAATCATTGAATTCAACGTGAACATTTATGGCTATCTCAAGTTAATTAAAAATCACCAAAAATCGAATTCTTGAGATATTTTAATGAAACATTCAAAATTTATAGAAGCGAGTGTCTATTTTGTCGTGGTGAAAACTGAATTAGAAAATCTTTATTCGTTTTTGAGATAAAGATCATTTAAGCTAACCTAATTTTTTATGATTTTTTGAAATTAATAACCTTGTTTTGAAAAATCACGAAAAATCGAATTCTTAAGATATCTTAATGAACAATTCATGACTTATAGATGAAAGTGTTTATTTTCTTGTGATGAAAGCGAATCTTGAAAATATTAATTCGTTTTTGAGATATAAATCATTAAATTCAACGTGAACATTTATGGCTATCTCAAGTTAATTAAAAATCACCATAAATCGAATTCTTGAGATATTTTAATGATATATTCAAAATTTATAGAGGTAAGTGTCTATTTTCTTGTGATGAAAGCGGATTTTGAAAATATTTATTCGTTTTTGAGATATAAATCATTGAATTTAACGTGAACATTTATGGCTATCTCAAGTTAATTAAAAATCATCAAAAATCGAATTCTTGAGATATTTTAATGAAACATTCAAAATTTATTGAAGCTAGTGTCTATTTTGTCATGGTGAAAACCCAATTAGAAAATCTTTATTCGTTTCTCAGATAAAGATAATTTAAGTTAACCTAATTTTCTATGATTTTTTTGAAATTAATAATATTCTTTTAAAAATTCACGAAAAATCGAATTCTTAAGATATCTTAATGAACAATTCATGACTTATAGAGGAAAGTGTCTATTTTCTTGTGATGAAAGCGGATTTTGAAAATATTTATTCGTTTTTGAGATATAAATCATTGAATTCAACGTGAACATTTATGGCTATCTCAAGTTAATTAAAAATCACCAAAAATCGAATTCTTGAGATATTTTAATGAAACATTCAAAATTTATAGAAGCTAGTGTCTATTTTGTCGTGGTGAAAACTGAATTAGAAAATCTTTATTCGTTTTTGAGATAAAGATCATTTAAGCTAACCTAATTTTTTATGATTTTTTGAAATTAATAACCTTGTTTTGAAAAATCACGAAAAATCGAATTCTTAAGATATCTTAATGAACAATTCATGACTTATAGATGAAAGTGTTTATTTTCTTGTGATGAAAGCGAATCTTGAAAATATTAATTCGTTTTTGAGATATAAATCATTAAATTCAACGTGAACATTTATGGCTATCTCAAGTTAATTAAAAATCACCATAAATCGAATTCTTGAGATATTTTAATGATATATTCAAAATTTATAGAGGTAAGTGTCTATTTTCTTGTGATGAAAGCGGATTTTGAAAATATTTATTCGTTTTTGAGATATAAATCATTGAATTTAACGTGAACATTTATGGCTATCTCAAGTTAATTAAAAATCATCAAAAATCGAATTCTTGAGATATTTTAATGAAACATTCAAAATTTATTGAAGCTAGTGTCTATTTTGTCATGGTGAAAACCCAATTAGAAAATCTTTATTCGTTTCTCAGATAAAGATAATTTAAGTTAACCTAATTTTCTATGATTTTTTTGAAATTAATAATATTCTTTTAAAAATTCACGAAAAATCGAATTCTTAAGATATCTTAATGAACAATTCATGACTTATAGAGGAAAGTGTCTATTTTCTTGTGATGAAAGCGGATTTTGAAAATATTTATTCGTTTTTGAGATATAAATCATTGAATTCAACGTGAACATTTATGGCTATCTCAAGTTAATTAAAAATCACCAAAAATCGAATTCTTGAGATATTTTAATGAAACATTCAAAATTTATAGAAGCTAGTGTCTATTTTGTCGTGGTGAAAACTGAATTAGAAAATCTTTATTCGTTTTTGAGATAAAGATCATTTAAGCTAACCTAATTTTTTATGATTTTTTGAAATTAATAACCTTGTTTTGAAAAATCACGAAAAATCGAATTCTTAAGATATCTTAATGAACAATTCATGACTTATAGATGAAAGTGTTTATTTTCTTGTGATGAAAGCGAATCTTGAAAATATTAATTCGTTTTTGAGATATAAATCATTAAATTCAACGTGAACATTTATGGCTATCTCAAGTTAATTAAAAATCACCATAAATCGAATTCTTGAGATATTTTAATGATATATTCAAAATTTATAGAGGTAAGTGTCTATTTTCTTGTGATGAAAGCGGATTTTGAAAATATTTATTCGTTTTTGAGATATAAATCATTGAATTCAACGTGAACATTTATGGCTATCTCAAGTTAATTAAAAATCATCAAAAATCGAATTCTTGAGATATTTTAATGAAACATTCAAAATTTATTGAAGCTAGTGTCTATTTTGTCATGGTGAAAACCCAATTAGAAAATCTTTATTCGTTTCTCAGATAAAGATAATTTAAGTTAACCTAATTTTCTATGATTTTTTTGAAATTAATAATATTCTTTTAAAAATTCACGAAAAATCGAATTCTTAAGATATCTTAATGAACAATTCATGACTTATAGAGGAAAGTGTCTATTTTCTTGTGATGAAAGCGGATTTTGAAAATATTTATTCGTTTTTGAGATATAAATCATTGAATTCAACGTGAACATTTATGGCTATCTCAAGTTAATTAAAAATCACCAAAAATCGAATTCTTGAGATATTTTAATGAAACATTCAAAATTTATAGAAGCGAGTGTCTATTTTGTCGTGGTGAAAACTGAATTAGAAAATCTTTATTCGTTTTTGAGATAAAGATCATTTAAGCTAACCTAATATTTTATGATTTTTTGAAATTAATAACCTTGTTTTGAAAAATCACGAAAAATCGAATTCTTAAGATATCTTAATGAACAATTCATGACTTATAGATGAAAGTGTTTATTTTCTTGTGATGAAAGCGAATCTTGAAAATATTAATTCGTTTTTGAGATATAAATCATTAAATTCAACGTGAACATTTATGGCTATCTCAAGTTAATTAAAAATCACCATAAATCGAATTCTTGAGATATTTTAATGATATATTCAAAATTTATAGAGGTAAGTGTCTATTTTCTTGTGATGAAAGCGGATTTTGAAAATATTTATTCGTTTTTGAGATATAAATCATTGAATTTAACGTGAACATTTATGGCTATCTCAAGTTAATTAAAAATCATCAAAAATCGAATTCTTGAGATATTTTAATGAAACATTCAAAATTTATTGAAGCTAGTGTCTATTTTGTCATGGTGAAAACCCAATTAGAAAATCTTTATTCGTTTCTCAGATAAAGATAATTTAAGTTAACCTAATTTTCTATGATTTTTTTGAAATTAATAATATTCTTTTAAAAATTCACGAAAAATCGAATTCTTAAGATATCTTAATGAACAATTCATGACTTATAGAGGAAAGTGTCTATTTTCTTGTGATGAAAGCGGATTTTGAAAATATTTATTCGTTTTTGAGATATAAATCATTGAATTCAACGTGAACATTTATGGCTATCTCAAGTTAATTAAAAATCACCAAAAATCGAATTCTTGAGATATTTTAATGAAACATTCAAAATTTATAGAAGCTAGTGTCTATTTTGTCGTGGTGAAAACTGAATTAGAAAATCTTTATTCGTTTTTGAGATAAAGATCATTTAAGCTAACCTAATTTTTTATGATTTTTTGAAATTAATAACCTTGTTTTGAAAAATCACGAAAAATCGAATTCTTAAGATATCTTAATGAACAATTCATGACTTATAGATGAAAGTGTTTATTTTCTTGTGATGAAAGCGAATCTTGAAAATATTAATTCGTTTTTGAGATATAAATCATTAAATTCAACGTGAACATTTATGGCTATCTCAAGTTAATTAAAAATCACCATAAATCGAATTCTTGAGATATTTTAATGATATATTCAAAATTTATAGAGGTAAGTGTCTATTTTCTTGTGATGAAAGCGGATTTTGAAAATATTTATTCGTTTTTGAGATATAAATCATTGAATTCAACGTGAACATTTATGGCTATCTCAAGTTAATTAAAAATCATCAAAAATCGAATTCTTGAGATATTTTAATGAAACATTCAAAATTTATTGAAGCTAGTGTCTATTTTGTCATGGTGAAAACCCAATTAGAAAATCTTTATTCGTTTCTCAGATAAAGATAATTTAAGTTAACCTAATTTTCTATGATTTTTTTGAAATTAATAATATTCTTTTAAAAATTCACGAAAAATCGAATTCTTAAGATATCTTAATGAACAATTCATGACTTATAGAGGAAAGTGTCTATTTTCTTGTGATGAAAGCGGATTTTGAAAATATTTATTCGTTTTTGAGATATAAATCATTGAATTCAACGTGAACATTTATGGCTATCTCAAGTTAATTAAAAATCACCAAAAATCGAATTCTTGAGATATTTTAATGAAACATTCAAAATTTATAGAAGCGAGTGTCTATTTTGTCGTGGTGAAAACTGAATTAGAAAATCTTTATTCGTTTTTGAGATAAAGATCATTTAAGCTAACCTAATATTTTATGATTTTTTGAAATTAATAACCTTGTTTTGAAAAATCACGAAAAATCGAATTCTTAAGATATCTTAATGAACAATTCATGACTTATAGATGAAAGTGTTTATTTTCTTGTGATGAAAGCGAATCTTGAAAATATTAATTCGTTTTTGAGATATAAATCATTAAATTCAACGTGAACATTTATGGCTATCTCAAGTTAATTAAAAATCACCATAAATCGAATTCTTGAGATATTTTAATGATATATTCAAAATTTATAGAGGTAAGTGTCTATTTTCTTGTGATGAAAGCGGATTTTGAAAATATTTATTCGTTTTTGAGATATAAATCATTGAATTCAAAGTGAACATTTATGGCTATCTCAAGTTAATTAAAAATCATCAAAAATCGAATTCTTGAGATATTTTAATGAAACATTCAAAATTTATTGAAGCTAGTGTCTATTTTGTCATGGTGAAAACCCAATTAGAAAATCTTTATTCGTTTCTCAGATAAAGATAATTTAAGTTAACCTAATTTTCTATGATTTTTTTGAAATTAATAATATTCTTTTAAAAATTCACGAAAAATCGAATTCTTAAGATATCTTAATGAACAATTCATGACTTATAGAGGAAAGTGTCTATTTTCTTGTGATGAAAGCGGATTTTGAAAATATTTATTCGTTTTTGAGATATAAATCATTGAATTCAACGTGAACATTTATGGCTATCTCAAGTTAATTAAAAATCACCAAAAATCGAATTCTTGAGATATTTTAATGAAACATTCAAAATTTATAGAAGCTAGTGTCTATTTTGTCGTGGTGAAAACTGAATTAGAAAATCTTTATTCGTTTTTGAGATAAAGATCATTTAAGCTAACCTAATTTTTTATGATTTTTTGAAATTAATAACCTTGTTTTGAAAAATCACGAAAAATCGAATTCTTAAGATATCTTAATGAACAATTCATGACTTATAGATGAAAGTGTTTATTTTCTTGTGATGAAAGCGAATCTTGAAAATATTAATTCGTTTTTGAGATATAAATCATTAAATTCAACGTGAACATTTATGGCTATCTCAAGTTAATTAAAAATCACCATAAATCGAATTCTTGAGATATTTTAATGATATATTCAAAATTTATAGAGGTAAGTGTCTATTTTCTTGTGATGAAAGCGGATTTTGAAAATATTTATTCGTTTTTGAGATATAAATCATTGAATTCAACGTGAACATTTATGGCTATCTCAAGTTAATTAAAAATCATCAAAAATCGAATTCTTGAGATATTTTAATGAAACATTCAAAATTTATTGAAGCTAGTGTCTATTTTGTCATGGTGAAAACCCAATTAGAAAATCTTTATTCGTTTCTCAGATAAAGATAATTTAAGTTAACCTAATTTTCTATGATTTTTTTGAAATTAATAATATTCTTTTAAAAATTCACGAAAAATCGAATTCTTAAGATATCTTAATGAACAATTCATGACTTATAGAGGAAAGTGTCTATTTTCTTGTGATGAAAGCGGATTTTGAAAATATTTATTCGTTTTTAAGATATAAATCATTAAATTGAACGTGAACATTTATGGCTATCTGAAGTTAATTAAGAACCACTAAAAATCGAATTCTTGATATATTTTAATAAAACATTTAAAATTTATAGAGGTATAGAGCGTATAGTTCGCTGGGATTTCCAGTTTTCATCTCAAATATAATAAATAGATAATTTTGAACCTTTTATTTATGCAGCTCTACCGGTTTCAGCTACTAAAAATAGTCATCTTCAGGAAATATTGCTACTATTCTTTATATCTAAAACGACTTCTTCATAATTCTTTTTCCTTTTTAAAAACCTTCTTTTTTGTTGCCTTTTATTTACATTGTTTAATGAAGATTGGAGGCATCCACAACAATTAATAAAGATTACGTGATTACTTCCGGGTTCCAAATTTAAATTAAAATAAATTAAATGGTTCTTATCTTATTATGATATCATACCTAAATTTATAGATATGATTTTTGAATAATTGCATTATTTTTTTAACTTTGTTGTCATCTTAATAGAGTGTATAACAGAGAATACATCTTCATCTTCAATTTAAGATATCATGCATTCCTTTATCTCCATTATCAAAAGTGATTTTTTGAAATTTAATTAATTTGATCAACATTTTCTTGTTGAATAAACGTCAGTTTAATAAAAATCGTTTTAAATAGGGCATTTCGTCTTCAATTTGATCCATGACTCATCTCCATCATTTTAACCATCCCATTTTTTTTAAATTCTCCTATATTTATCGTTTTATTATTTAAGTTGAAACGTAATCTGACATACTTCAATATTTATCTCAACAATTTTTGAATAAAACGGTTATCATATATTGCTTTAAAGAAGACATCTTCATCTTCAATTTAAGCCATGATTCATTCATTTATCTCCACTATTAAGACATTTTAAATTCTAAACATCCATTATATTCAATAAACAAAATCGAATTAAAAAATCTGATAGATAATTAGATTAAATTTGATTTTAAATGTTATAAATATTTTATTATAACAATTAAATTAATTTATGAGATATGATTTGTTTGATTTCTAGTTTATAAACATGTGTTCAATAATTTAGAAAAAACGATTATTATAAAGATTAAGTAATTATTTCTAAAGCAATACAACGTTAACATTATTTTTATAGACACTATTTTTTTTTTTTTAAATTAAACTGTTAAGTATGAAGTGGCATTTAAACAAATATTTACGATTGGTTTTATGGGAGGTACTAAATTCTTATTTATTATTAACGATTAAAAATATGTTATCATTTTTAATTTATTAAACTATCTTTTTTTTTTTAATTTCTAACAACTAACTTTATGATGTTTAAAATATAAATTGAATTAAGATTTTGCAACAAAATAACCGAAATATAAAATAGAAAGTTTGTGTTAAGTAATAATTATCGACTCCTTTATCCCGTTTAAGAACCACATGTTGATTTTAAAATGATTTATTTAAATCGCAGTTTATTAAATGAGGTGACAACTGAAAAGGTGGTGTAAATATTATAAATTCTTGTCGTAAGAATTCTCAGCGAGTCCGTTAGAAGTATTAGGAAAATGTAGCAAGTAATAAATCATAAATAAATCCTTGAAAGGTAAAATATACAAAATTCGGCCGTGAGTTGCGGTGAAACGCCGAAGAATTACGTAAAATACCGCAAAATTGATTTGTACCGAAAATAATTTGAAGTCGAACGGGAAACTTTTATTGCTTAAAATTTTAAATTAACAAATTTTATTAAAAAGTTTCGTTCTTGATTTAGAATTGAAATCAATTCTAAGTATTTCAAAGTATTCACTTAATTTGTTTAAAAAGATATGTAATTGCATAACTAAAAACTTTTTATATTTGCAAAACGAGTCTTCTTCTTGTCGTCATCGTTACCGTTAACCAAGCTTGGAGAAAGACGACCACTTTCACTGCTTATACTCGTAAAGTTATTCCCCCCATTTTAACGATACACTTCTAAAACCGTACGAGGTTTGGTAACTGGAGAACGTGAAGATAATCGCGAAGAGTCGAAAAAAACTTTCACCCACGATTAAACAAAAAAAAAAAAACAAAAATGAATCGAAACAAAATTTCTTGAATCATCTGGAGCTTTATACGATGAAATGTGGAACAGCGCCTTTAGCGTTAGTCTCTTGAAACGGGTTTAAGAAGAAAGTACATACTCGACTTTTTTTTTGAATTTTTAGCTAAAAATTAATGTAATAGAAAGCTTCAAACGAATCCAAAATTCTTAATTAAATTAAAAATAATTTTTTTAAGTTACTTTTTAGCCTCTTAAATATGAATTAAAAAACTTACTGAATAAAATAAAATAAGTTAAACAAAAACGAGCACAACACTCACTTCTCAAGAGACACTGCCTGGTGCGGTTGTTGCGAACTGAATGTAAGCGCTACTCCCGCCATGGGTCTCTTTAAAAGACGATGCCAGCGCTGCAAGGCGACAATTTTCACAAGTAAAACTACTACATCTTCGACGCCCTCTCGATTTTTCTTTCCACACGGCGCCGAACTCTTCTCCGGGATTACCCCATAACGATAATTATTACGTCGAGACCGAGTTTCGCGGTGGCATTCGTGGTTACCGATTCCAATTTTCCAATTACTATTGGTCAATAAGAGAAAAAAGTTCAATCACATCGGTTAGAAAACTAATTGAAATCGTTCCCTTAGCACAGTTCATTAAGAAAAAAATTCTTAATGTAATTAATTAGAAAATATTGTGTTTTATTTAATTAGCTTGATTTGATATGGTTTGTATCGTGTAGATACGGTTTTTGTTTAAACATTTTTACTTGATTAATTGAGCAATCATCAATTAAACTAAACCTTTTTTTATCAGTCATTACATTGCGATATATGACGTAATGATTCAAATCAATGTCATTTTGTACGAAGAGAAAATAAATCAATTAGCTTAATGTTATTTACAAGGTCATATGAAGGTTACTTTCTAGATTTTGCAGACACAATGATTACATTTTTATTTAATTAATGCCAATAAGTTTCTAATAACTTCTTGAGCAAAAATTTAGATGTCATTTCTGTTTTAAATCGTTGTTCACTCTGGTACATTATAGTATATCAATTATGTGTGGTAATGTTGTTTTTGATATCTACAATCTAATAGATGAATCTAGAATTATCTCTGCTAATATATTATCTTTTAATTGAAACTGGAAAATGTCGCTTTGTAAGTCTGGGAGGTAAATAATTATCTTATTTTGAGACTTTGCTCTGATTTAGGTTATTTTGTCAAAATCTCTCTAATGATAGTCAAGCTAAAATCTGTTATGCTTATATTCTTCTAAACGGTTGTAAGTATAAACACTTCTCTCTTATCAAACTATTCTAAAGCATTTTGTCAGTTTGATGAATTTTTTAGAAGAGAGGTGAATTTTACAATTTTTTCTCAAAGTGCATTAGCACCATTTTGATAAAGCCACTCAAAAAGCTTCCTTTTATAAATAATCATCTGTTAGGATTTGAATAATAGCTCCAGATAATCGTCGCAAATAACAAACATTTTTATTCCAAAGCCATGCCATTTTTGATGGAATGTATTGTTGAAAATCTAATCGTCTTTTGAAGAGCAGTAAACTTTCGTCAATGCAAACATTTGCAAAGGGATGGAAGACTTTTTGAATATTTCCGCAGATGTAAAATAAAGTTTATTTTAGAGACAATCGATATTTCAGTAACAGTGATAAGTTTTAGAAGCAATTCAATATAAAGGATGCTCTAGATAATATTGACAAATCATGGAATAACCTGAAAACAACAACATAAGAAAAAAATCCCCGATTGTATTAGATGTGCAACTAAAAACAACAAGCCGTGATTTGCTTTCAATTAAATAAAACATATTATGGAATATTCATCCTTCTTCACAATGACCACAAATAAAAGCGAGTTTATCATAGAAGCATCCATGCAAATTATAGAAGCGCAAATATGTAATTTCTCTGGGTGCACAAGCATACTGATACATGCTCTAGGAGACTTAATTTGCTTTTCGACGGCTTCATGTTGCATCTACAAGACTTGATATTGCCTCTGGGCAACTGAAAAATGCTATGTGGTCAAATGCTTTCACAAGACTCAATACTGCTTCTTGAAGACTAACATACTTTCAAAAGATGTGATATTGCTTCTGGGAGAGTTGAAATGCTTCCAGAAGACATGATACAGCTTCCAGAAGACTTGAAATGCTTTCAAAAGACTTGATTTGTCTCTAAACGAATTGAACTGCTTCTAGAAGACTAAAATTTTTCTAAAAGATTTGATACTGACTCTAGGATACTTGAAATTATTCCAAAAGACTTGATACTGCTTCTAGCAAACTTGAAATGCTTTCAAAAGTCTTGATCTGTTTCTAAAAGACGTGACACTACTTCCAGAAGGTTTGAAATGCTTTCAGAAGACTTCATCTGTTTCTAATAAATTTGATGCTGTTCCTAGAATACTAAAATTTTTCCAAAAGATTTCATGTTGACTCTAGGATACTTGAAATTATTCCAGAAGACTTGATACTGCTTCCAGCAGACTTCAAATGTTTTCGTGAAATTGTGTTTTGTAACGTAGATTAAATGTGATATTTTATTGATAATAACCATACAAAAGTTTTTAATTTTATTTTAATCTTTATATTGACCATTAAATGTAAAATAAATGTGAGTAGTTTAAAGCAAAATACACTAAAGATCAAAAAAAGGTTTAAGGCGTTTTTACAGAGCTGAATTGAATAAGCATCGGGCGTCAAAAGGAAACCGATGGAACAACAGCTGTTGTGACACACTCCAGCGGCAACATTTCGGTCTGAAATTGTTTCTACTCCTTGTAAGGTACCCATGCACATCAGATTGAACCTGGTATGATAACTTGTTACTGTTAAGTATAAGCTCACAAAGAATTGTAAGAATACTGTGTTTCTTAAATTAGTCATCCCTGTAACCCACACTGCCTGGAACACGAACAGCACAACGTTGCAGTTTGAAAATATATACAACAGCTGGGATATTACCCCATGCCAAAATACAGTAGGTTACTATGGAGTGGACCAACGCGTGATGACCAACAAAATTGTACCCATTAGACGTCTCAATGCAAAAATACCGCGATTTATCTTTTCCCCTATGTATGTGTGTAGTTTCACGTGGGGGTGAAATCAAAAATCAGCGAGCCCTTTATACATCTCCGCAGTTGATCTATCTGATAATATCTTAGATTTGGAGCCATAGCATTCTGAAAATGGATTCCCTTATGTAGGTGAGTTTAGGACAGTCCGAAACAATATGACTTACCGTCTCATTTTCCGTTGTTCTGGCATATTGTCTCATTGTCAAAATGTGGCTTGGTTAAGAATGTAAGTCACTTCTGGAATGTCACTCCAGAACTTGCTCCGGATTATTCCCATTAACAGCCTGCTTTTCATTCCCTGACTGCATTCGTAGCAACACCGTTAATGCCACCTCTCTAACAAAAATATGTAGGGGCAGCACTTTCAGCATCGTCTCCATCATAATTGTAGGTATAGATCTCATGGCGCTCGTGATTAACAGGCTTCAGTGCCAAGCACTAAAATATTTTTACGTGAGCTACCATCGTTCTTATTACAGAAGTGTAAATCCACATAGTGACTCTCAAATTCAATCCCCACGTACTCCCAATTGCCCTTCGAAACTGCGCTAGAACAATCGTTGCTTTTTTGGTTTTGCAACTGATGTGTGATGTCCAAGTCAAACTTTTGTCCAAGATAACACCAAGATATTTCACTTCTGAAGCAAAGATTGAAGAGAACCATCTCAGCCTTTTTAGGATTCACAGTGAGTGTATGTTCTTCACATCATCGTTCAACAAAGTTTTGTCGCCTGCTGCATTCTGTAATAGAAAATTGTCATCTTTACCTCTCAACGGGATAGGAACGTCGTCGGCGTAACCAACAGTGAAAAAATAATTATCGTTTAACTCACGAATGAGATCATCAACTATTAAGAAGCTCTCTGTACTGTGCGATCTTTCGCTTTAGCCACAACAACTTTACTAGCTAGCATTGTTTCTATCTAGCCCGAGATGAATAACGGCACACTTGAGATTCCAGTGTCCTATTTATGCTATTAAAGCTGGTATTGGTGGTGTTAAACTCACCCTCTATGTTAAGGAAAGCTCCTAAAATGCTCTTTCGAATCAAGAGCTTGCTCAATGCGCCCACTACCATATGTAGGACGGTGTCCACAGATTTACCTTTGATGTAAGCATGTTGATGCAAGTGCAAAGGAAACGGTTTAAGTATATTTTCTTTAATGTAATGATCACATAGTCTTTCAAGTATCTTTAAGAAAATGATGAGAGACTAATTGATCGAAAGGCTTTGGGATCCATTGGATCTTTTTTGCTGTTCTTCGGTATAAAGGTTACTGTGACCTTCCTCATTATACTCCCATCTTTCCTTTATTATGGTAGCATGATTATTAATTTTAAGTTTGGTGGTTCGCGTTTACGTGCGCTATTCAGAACAATGTGCAATCGTTCCAAAACCTCATCAATATGTTGACCTCCTAATTAACAGCGTTGTTGCCTATGTAGAATGGAATACCATTAAAAAAGAGAAGAGCAAGGGCCCCAGAATTAAACCCTGCGGGACACCGCAGTCAACTAGTAAATTACCTGAAGCTTC
Source organism: Onthophagus sagittarius (assembly GCA_036711965.1). NCBI lineage: Eukaryota > Metazoa > Arthropoda > Insecta > Coleoptera > Scarabaeidae > Onthophagus > Onthophagus sagittarius. The sequence goes on from JASERS010000005.1 coordinate 51,401,918, forward strand.
CATAACGCAGTGTTCCACTTCCTCAAAGGTATTTAAGCATGTGTTTACGAACTAACAAAAACCGAATTGGTTTTTGTTAGTTCAATAATTGCCAATATCACTAACAGGTCAATAATTGCCAATATCTTTATAGTCACCGCCATTGAATACTGGGACAACAGATGCTACTTTTTAAAAGACCTGGACATTGACAGGTATTAACGGCAGAATTTACTAATTTAGTTAAAGACGACAAGTATAAACTGATGTTTTTCTTGACAAAATTAGATGAAATATCTTATATATCTTTAATATAACTATTCTTTAAACCCTTAAGCAGTTGACATATTTCAACAGGTGATACATCTATCAGGGTAAATCTTGTTTTCGTATGTCGAGTTACACAACACATGTTGAGAACTGTATCAGTCAAAGCTGGTAAAGAGTTTACTATATTTACAGATAGTTCGACAAAGTATCTATTTACAAACTTAGGATTAAGATCAATTTGGGTCTTTCCATATCGATTGATGTTGGTAATCATCACCTCCCAGCTGGCCTTTGATTTATTATTAGATTTCTGAATGAATAGATTAGCAGAATGTTTTGTTAAAGCTTTTCTGTTGTCCAATCGTATTTTATTCCTAAGAGCCAATAAATCTTCAGTTTTACGCATTCTATAAAGCTCCGAAAATGATTCCTAAGGGAATCATTAAACCATCAATATCTTTAGCTATTATTATACATTTACGTTCAGGATAGTTAGTACCGAAGCATTTGAGAAAGATGTTATGAAAAAGCTCAAATTTTTTAATAATTTCTCGTACACTTAGAGATTGTGAATATGGTTTGTTTCGCATAGTCCTTTCTTCTTTTAGAGCAATATCATTTTGAATCAAATTGCTTCTTCCAGGTCGATTACTTGTATTTAAATAAGCCACAAAATTCTTCAATAAGATTCTTCAAATCTCTCTATTTTGTACATTCTATCAGTTAAAGATTGATTATAATTATCGTTGAAATGAAATAGATGTAACAACAGTAAGTATCTGTCCTTAGATATGTAGTGAGAAAATTGCGGATTCTTATGAAGAATATCTGTAAGCCAATACTCGTTAATACTCAGGTTCTTCACTTTAAACATCAGCAGGTGTTATTTCTTGCCATTTTTACAACCATGATGTTGAAAATGTTGGTCTCGTACTTTCTTTTTCTCAATTTTAGGCATAAATTGTAAATAGAAAATATCTAAAGCCGTCGTATCTTCTGGTATTACGGCACTGATTCCCGAAATAGTCATCAATATGGTGAACGTCAAGCGAAAATACGTCGCAGCATCGGGCAAACAGCGATTTATTTACTTTCTTTTTAGTCGTTGGTATTTGCAAAACAGTTTGTTCAAGGTAGCAAAATATAATAATAGTTCAAAATAGCAATTTATTTTTTATGGACACAAACTTTATTACTTCAAATAAAAACATTATCACGCTATAAGGTAGAATTTTCTATACTTTCTTCATTGACACAGTGTCACAAATCTTTTCACTTTTACTGTCTCTCAATTAATTTGCAGATTGTTAGTTTTAGAATTATCGTTATCATTTTAAATCAGGATTATTTTTGTATATTTTTCTAATTTGTCATATATTTGGCAATTTCCATGAATAAATAAATTCGTTGTTGATAATATAGTGTATAACTACTCTATATTAAAGACCTCAGTCAGATAAAACAAAGAGTCTGACGGAAAATCACTTCTTGGTCATAATGTAAATAGTATCCTTTGAGCTATTTTTACCTCACTAACAAGATAAATTGATAGACCATTCCAGGCAAGTAGTGATCAGTATTTTTTAGTCTACCACATAAATTATATACATGAGAAACTAAAGCAATATTAGGATTCTTCTCAAAAAATCTCCCTTTAATGATGTACCTATCTTTTTGTATTAAGTTCAGCAGATTTTATTGATTGAGGAATAGACTCAAAGGACATTATTGGGATGCTTCTCAATGATCATTATATCTCATAATTATAAGTCGAGCCATCAAAGAATTGGAAACTAATTAAGAGTTTTATCGACAGATGTGTTCCTTTTATTAGATAGTGGCCTTCTATTAAATGCTATCTATACAGAAAATGCCACATTTTGTTGGCAGTCTTTAGGATGATGAACATGTCCTTGAGGGTATAACAACTCTTGTTACCAACAAGTTGGTAGACTTCAAACTGATGAGAGGAATTTTGGAGAAACAATAGCTCATGCTGCCAACAAGTTGGCAGACTTCAACGTAATGAATAGAACTTTGGAGACACAATAGCTCATGGTGCCAACAAATTCGCAGACTTCAAACTGATGAGTATGATTTAGTAGACATAAAAGCTCATGCTGCCAACAAGTTGGCAGACTTAACACTGATGAGAGGAATTTTGGAGAAACAATAGCTCATGCTGCCAACAAATTGTCAGACTTCAAACTGATGAGTATGACTTTAAAGACATAAAAGCTCATGCTGCCAACAAGTTGGCAGTCTTCAAAATAATATAGTCTGTGCAACATTAACAGCTCATACTGCCAACAAGTTGGCAGACTTCAAACTGATGAGTATGACATTGTAGACATAAAAGCTCATCTTGCCAACAAGTTTGCAGACTTCAAACTAATGAGAGGAATTTTGGAGAAATAATAGCTCATGCTGCCAACAAGTTGGCAGACTTAAAACTGATGAGAGGAATTTTGGAGAAATAATAGCTCATGCTGCCAACAAATTCGCAGACTTCAAACTGATGAGTATGACTTAGTAGACATAAAAGCTCATGCTGCCAACAAGTTAGCAGACTTCAAACTGGTGAGAAGAATTTTGGAGAAACAATAGCTCATGCTGCCGACAAGTTGGCAGACTTCAAACTGATGAGTATGTCTTTAAAGACATAAAAGCTCATGCTGCCAACAAGTTGGCAGTCTTCAAAATAATATAGTCTGTGGCCACTAACAGCTCATGCTGCCAACAAGTTGGCAGCCTTTAAAGTTATATATAGTTTGAGGAACACTAATAGCTCATATTGCCAACAACTTGGCAGATTTAAAAATAATATATAATTTGTGGAATACTAATAGCTCATGCTGCCAACAAGTTGTCAGACTTCAAACTAATGAGTGTGATTTTGAAAACACAATAGCTCATGCTGCCAACAAATTGGCAGACTTCAAACTGATGAAGAGGACTTTGAAGACACAGTACCTCATGTTGTTAACTACTTACGTCAAGATTTTGCAATTTGTCTAATAGAATTTAACGCAATAAAAACATTCTCTGTCAATAGTTTTACAAGCATCACCAAGTCTTCTCGAAACAGTATCAATCCTTTTGGAAGAATGTTAAATCTTTTAGAGGCAAATCTTTTTTAGTATCAAGTGTTTGAAGACTTTTATAAATAGTTAGATAAGCAAGCGCCCTTAATAGTGCTATAAATTATGGCATTAGTCAAAAATTGTTGAAGTGATGTTAATGTCCTGATTGTTCAGGAATGATGCAAATTTTTAATGAACAGTTATAGATGTAAGTGCAATACAATTCTTAAGGTGTTGGAACTAATTCCAATACATTTAATTTTAATAAACGATGACTCTAATTTCATAATTACATTAATCTCTTAACAAATAAAAGCAAAATTGATCAATTTTATTAAATAGTAACAAAAAATCCAACAACAAAATAACAACTTTATAATTATTAAAATAAAGGTGTCGTTTTTGAATAATTAAGCAAACTATTATTATGAAACAAAACTAATCATTTTCTTATTATTAATAACATTTATGGGAGCATTTATGTCACCATGCAGTTTAGAAAGTATGGAATTATCGTCTTCATAACAACTCTTTCTCTATATTTTTTTTTCTGGCGTTATTAGCATGTTTTAAATATAAGATTGTTGCTAAATTTCTTTTTATACAGCTAAATGTGATCCAAGTGTGGAATGTAGCTTCATCTAAATAGGTAGGTTATCTTTAAAATAAAGTGGACCTATAGAAGGTTCTAAATAAGATATACAGGGTGCGTCATATGAACTACACTCCTTCCTTGTTGAATTTTTGTCTTTTGTTTACCCAAATAATTTAGCATAAAACTTTGTCCGAAAGAAGTAAAAGTGATATAATTTTTCCAGAAAATAAACTTTGATTTTTTAATGAAATAAACAGTTTGCGCGTAATGTATAGAAACGTCAAGAAATCTTTTTAATAGCTTGATGAATTTCAACAAAAATTTGTGTATAAAGTTACATAATCTTACGAATTCAATTTCTATCGATAATGTTGTCAAATTAACAGTTTTTGAGATAAAAATCTTTTTTAAATTAAAATTATACATTAGCTTTTGAGAATACTGTATTTCTTTTCTTATCTTCCAGTGAGGATTTTCATTAGACAAGTATCTGCAATTCTGCCTATTGACTATACCATCTCAAAACGAAAGTTGCCTTCTTAGAAAAAATGATTTATTAACAAAATTCTGGGATATCGTTTAATCCATCAAGTATTGTCTCGCAAAACTATATCCTGCGATTTTGATCCTCTTTGGTCAATTTTTGAACAAGTTGTACTCTGTGAAAACGAAATTTTTGGCTTTTAAAGATCTTAAGAATAATCTTGAGTAATTTCTTTTTCTATGGCAACTACTTTGATAGGCTCTTATTTAGTAAGGTATAGGATAAGTTTGCTCATTTTTTTGTTTTTGATTCATTACTACGTCCTTCAGGCACTGACTTAACTAACTTGTGATATCAATTTTTATTCAGAATATGGTTAAGCAACATTTTTGAGCATGTTTTGGAGCTGAGAATATAACGAATAGTATGTATCTACCACAAAACAATCATTGCCCTTTATAAGCAAGCACAATGCATTTTACGAAGTGGAGGAAAATTTGCTATACAGATATCTGGCTTAGGATGTTGAACGGTTAACGCTATAATCTTTACGCTATTTTCCTTTCCTTGGTATGTTTCCTCAAAAGCTTTGTCTCGCATCATTCGTGGCTCAAGAAAATAAGCAAAAAGAAAGACATCTCTTTGTCTTCTAAAGGTATCTTTATAATAACAGGTATACTGGAATCGGGCGTATGAACCCCTCTCCTGTCATCCTGTTCTTCTATATCTACCAACTCGTCATACAAGATTAGTCCTTCGTGCCTCCCTAATTTGACAACTCAACCCATCATCTAGCATCATCCAGGGCTGACAGAAGAAACGAGCTTTTCTACTCTCCTTATCAGCTCCTTGATGCTAATTGATTGATACTTCAATTATAAAATGTATTTTCTATTTACTCTATCTGTGCCCTCCATTCAAAGTTTTTACAAAAAAGCTACAACGTAATCAACAATTAGGAGGCCTCAACAGCAACCTCACGCTCAATATTGTTAAATACTCAAGATGGATATTTTGTGTTATTAATAATATTTAAAGCAGTACAAAGACAAAAACCATTAAAAAAGTAACTTGATCTAATCTAAATTAAAAAACTGATGTCTCTTCAAAGAAAATTTGATCAAACGTTTCTTGATGTTAAGATGCTGAGAATGTTGTCAGAGTATCAACGGAAATGTCTTCTGCCAGCAGTGTTTAGAGTATTACGATCGGTATCTAGTCTTTAATTGGCAGTTTGAAGTGAAGATTTATTATGTTTTGCTAACACTATCAAAATATCTTCTGATGGCAGTGTTTAATGTTTGATTAACAGATTTCAAAGACGGCCGAATTCCTTTTGATACAAAAATTCTTCCTAACTTTACATTCTCAAAAACCACTGCTCCTAATCATCTTGTTATCAATAGTAACGGTGATAAATTTTAGGTAAACGACGTTGTACCATGCAGTTCTCTATACCAAGAAATTGGAGATGTAAAGTGTATACAACTCCAAAAGAAATTTTTGAGAAGAGGCGGATGGGAAAGAAAATGTTAGGAAAACCTTACAGCAGATCTCATTTATTTTTTTCTATAAAGGTGATAGATGAGACCTATGAGATAGATATAGTTTTGAATCGAACGCAAGTATTTAAAAAAGGTGTTCAAAAAATTTCTTTTTTCTTTTCTTTTCCATTTTTTGCTGGCAGAAAACGGAAAGGTTTTCTGCCAACAAATTTAGAAGCAGTATCAAATCTTTTGGAAGCACTTCAAGTCTTCTTGAAGCAGTATCAAGTCCTTTGGTAGCGTTTCAAGTCTTTTGGAAGCATTGCAAATCTTCTAGAAACATTTTGTCCTTTGGATGCATTGCAAGTCTTCTAAATGAAGTATCAGGTCTTGTGCAATAATTGCAAGTCTTCTGAAAATAATATCAAGTCGTCTGGAAGCAGTTCAAGTCATCTGAAAGCATTGTAAGTCTTCTGGAAATAGTATCAGCTTTTCTGGAGCATCTCAAATTTTCTGGAAGCATTGTAAATTTTTTAAAACCAGTATTAGGCCTTTTACAATCATTTTAAGTTTTCTAGAAGTAATATCAGGTCTTCTGGAAGCAGTTCAAGTGTTCTGAAAGTATTTGCAAGTCTTCTAGAAGCATTTCAGGTCTCCTGGAAGTGGTTTCAAATTTACTGGAAGCGATATTAGGTCTTTTAGAAAAAGTATCAAGTCTTTAGGAAGCATTCCAAGTCTTCTGTGCGCAGTTCATCAAAACAAGTCTTATAGAAGCATTTCAAGTCTTCGAGAAGTAATATCAGGTCTTCTGGAAGCAGTTCAAGTGTTCTGAAAGCATTTGCAAGTCTTCTAGAAGCATTTCAGGTCTCCTGGAAGTAGTTTTAAATTTACTGGAAGCGATATTAGGTCTTCTAGAAAAAGTATCAAGTCTTCAGGAAGCATTCCAAGTCTTCTGTGCGCAGTTCATCAAAACAAGTCTTATAGAAGCATTTCAAGTCTTCTAGAAGTAATATCAGGTCTTTTGGAAGCAGTTCAAGTCTTCTGCAAGCATTTGCAAGTCTTCTAGAAGCATTTCAGGTCTCCTGGAAGTAGTTTCAAATTTACTGGAAGCGATATTAGGTCTTCTAGAAAAAGTATCAAGTCTTCAGGAAGCATTCCAAGTCTTCTGTGCGCAGTTCATCAAAACAAGTCTTATAGAAGCATTTCAAGTCTTCGAGAAGTAATATCAGGTCTTCTGGAAGCAGTTCAAGTCTTCTGCAAGCATTTGCAAGTCTTCTAGAAGCATTCTAGGTCTCCTGGAAGTAGTTTCAAATTTACTGGAAACGATATTAGGTCTTCTAGAAAAATATCAAGTCTTCAGGAAGCATTCCAAGTCTTCTGCGCGCAGTTCATCAAAACAAGTCTTATAGAAGCATTTCAAGCCTTCGAGAAGTAATATCAGGTCTTCTGGAAGCAGTTCAAGTGTTCTGCAAGCATTTGCAAGTCTTCTAGAAGCATTTCAGGTCTCCTGGAAGTGGTTTCAAATTTACTGGAAGCGATATTAGGTCTTCTAGAAAAAGTATCAAGTCTTCAGGAAGCAGTTGTAGTCTTCTGTGCGCAGTTCATCAAAACAAGTCTTATAGAAGCATATCAAGTCTTCTAGAAGTAATATTAGGTCTTCTGGAAGCAGTTCAAGTCTTCTGCAAGCATTTGCAAGTCTTCTAGAAGCATTTTAGGTCTCCTGGAAGTAGTTTCAAATTTACTGCGATATTAGGTCTTCTAGAAACAGTATCAAGTCTTCAAGAAGCATTTCAAGTCTTCTGAAAGCTGTATCGAATTTTTAAAATAAAGCATTTTAAGTCTTCTGGAAGCCCAGCAAGTCTCTTGGAAGCAGTATCAAATTATTCAGAAATAGATCAAGTCTTGTAGGGTAATAACAAGCAGGATATTACAAAACTATTAATTTTGCGAGAGAACAAACTAAAATGTGTATGTAAAGTTTATGTGATGCAATCTTAAAAGTGATTAATTGTTGTGTTTATAAATAAATTTTCTTTTCATAATGTCATATCACTAACTTTATAAAAAAAAATGAATATTTTATTTCATTTTTCAATTATACAAATCCTTCTCAGTGTTTACGAAATGACCATAAATCCACTAACAAATTATATAACCGATTAAAACTGGATTTTCTAAATTTCTTGTTTATAAAATTTGAAGTTGTATAACCATGTAAATTGAACTGCGTGCGGAATGCTTTACTGTAAACATTATCTAGCAAGTTCTTACTTAAAAGATAAGTTACCTTTAGTTAAAGTTTCATGCTTGGGAAACTTACGACACACCCTGTTTCATTTTTAATTTCATACCGGCCGTTGAAATTCCCCGTACTAATTACGGCTAATGAGTAATAAGTAATGACAATGAGAATTAATTTTTAACGATCACTTTCCACGCACTACGAATAAGACCATTTGTTGTTGTTTTCCGAATAATTATTTTAAAAATACTCCATAAAATTTTAATTAATAATTAAAAATAAAAATTTTTCCTCCAAATTGATCGATTACAAAATTACAAAACCCCCAGTTAAAGATCGAATTAAAATTAATTAATAACTAACTCATTTTAACGAATATTATTAAAACACATTCACCTATTTAAAACTTTCCTTGATTTGAGTGACCTTTCAAACGGAAAAGTGAAGTTGTAATGATCGTATTACGATATTAATATTGTTCAAACTTGGTGCATAAACTGTATTTAGATATGAAGTCTCAATAACTCATTCAATTACATGCTCGAATTCTTTGGGAAAATAAATAAATAAATAAATAACGATTTAACGTTATTTGAAGTCGTGGTAGTTGAAATGGAATGTTTTGTAATTGAAAAATAGAAAATGTCGTGTAATAAAAGAAAAACATGTAAATATGAATTGAAATTAATATGTTGGTGTTGCTTTCGAAATGAACGATAAGTATAATCTAGTTTTCTGATAATGTGATTATGGTTAATTGGATTTTGATGTGTTAATTTGAATTTGAGATTGTAAACTTTCCGATATGCCAAGTTATTCATTAATTTAAAACATGAAACGGTAGTAACAACAATAACTGTTCATTAATTTGTTGAAAGTGACAAGTTAATAATCATTATTTCCTGTATTTACTTTAAGATATTATTATCTTATGTTATATCATAGCATCACCAGATAATAATCATGAAATGAGTATTAAATTCATGGATAATAATATTAATTTTAACGTACTAGAATTTTTTTAGGAAATGTTCATCACTATTATTGGCAAGGTGAAGAGCGAAACCAGGAGACCAACACCTTCTTATACGGAATGAAATGTTAGCTCCAACACTTGTTGGAACTAAGTTTTCTAGGATTAAATTATTATTCTTTGTATACGAATGAATGTAGTAAATGGTGTGTTTTTGCATCACATATACACATTATTTTGATGCCATATTTATTAGGTTTGCTAAAACTGATAAGCTAAAGCATTTCATCGATGACGACATACTGATTATAACTAAAATTAATTTTGCAGTTATTGTTAAAGAGCAAGTCTATCTTGATATATAGCAAGTATAACACCATAGACAATTTTACCACTCCTTGTTTGGTTATCAAATCTGACAATGGGTGTTGAAGAAATAAAAAACGGTATTCGTACATTGTAGCTCTAAATATATCTTTTCCAGAACCATCATTTGCATAAAGGCTTCTTGTATCTCCATGATTTAATTTGAACACACTAGCCAAAATTAAAATGCTGTCAGTTCAATAGTAGATGTTGGTTCGTACGCACCGTTTGAGTTAGTGATTTTTGCATTTGTGTGTACACGAAGAGACCAAGCATTAAAGGGTGTTGTTATCGATGCACTTGCTCTTGGTCCTTTTATTCCTGACTTTTGAAAAATTATATTTGTTGGTCTAGTCTTTGAAGAAACAGGGATGTATGTATGTATGTAGGAAAGCGGAGGGTACGCTAAAGCATACAGGACCTAGGCCCCAACGGGCCCCTTGTACATCCTCCTACACTCTTTTTGGCTACATCAACCAGCCTAAGGATTTTCCGAAGGCTAGGATACAGCTCAAAGGTGTGTTCCTGATGCCATCTGTGCTCGGCCATTCCTCTCCAAAGTCTTTCATTCTGAGGTCTTGTAGAGTGGGGCATTCAGCCAAGCGACAGAGGGGATTAGTAGCAAGTTTAAAGATGCTTGTTTACCTTACAGTGACCCGTGATGAGTCCCGTTAAACGTACTAATACGTAGTAATACGTAGGGCGCTTCTACTGAGTATTACGAAAGACAAGGCTGTCTTAGCTGAAGGATAACACAACAGTTCTTTAGACAAATAGCAGCCCTTTGTCCTATCCCACCAATCTGTGAATTTCCTGTGGATGAAATCTTTAATAAGCTCAATTTGAGTTGATTAACGGTTCAGGTGAACAGATAGCTCGCTTGGCAGCTCTTTTGGCAAGCCTATCAGCGTGCTTATTACCTGACAAGATCGAGTGTCCTTTTATCCATTGAAGTGAAACACAGTTGTGTGCTGCGGCTTTCTCCAATGTTAGGTGACAATCCATGGCAAGTCCTGCGGCAATAGTTATTCTACTCAGGGCTGAAATGGATTTTCTACTGTCAGTATAAATTGTGAAAGACTTTCCTTGCAAGTTGGATCTGACAGTAAAGTCAGCGGCAAGTAGAATGGCGATTAATTCTGCCTGTATGGCGGTAGTACCTTTACTTAAAGGAGTAGATATGTGGAGTTGGAGATCATACGAGAAAACTCCAGCTCCAGCTCCTTTCCGACTAACCGAACCATCAGTGTAGATTTTGTTACTTTTATTTATTTCTACTTCTGTGGAACTTGGGTAGGTGAGATAACTTTTAGTAAAAATGTGTTGTAGGAGTATGAAGTTCGTCCTACATAAAGATTCCTGCTGTACGCAGTCGAAACATGATCACCAGTACCACTTCTTGTATGAACAAATGAAGTGGCGGTAGGTTCAACATGTTTTCCATGGATGCAGTGTAACATACATAATAACATACAAACACGCAAGTCTCTGTACTTTATTTAGTGCAGCAGTGGAAATAAATTTTAAGGTTTTTGACCACCAGACTGCTGCACCATATGTAAGCATAGGTGCAGGAAACAGGGATATTTTTAGACCATTTGTATCGAGGAGTAGTTGCAGTCTCACCAACTTGACTTTGACATTTTTCATCAGATTACCCATCAAGACTAGAGTGGTCGACTGGCTGCTTCAAAAATTGTAAGTTACTCAAAAATGGTTGCTTTAATCAAACATTTGTAAGAGATAATTGATGACAGTTTGCCCAAAAGTTCTGCCTGTTTGACAACATTAGCAGTGGAGTAACAATTATTAAAAAAAAGATTTTTCGTTGTGGATAACGTTTACTTTTTACAGGGTCAAAACTATGTATCTCGTTAGAGAGGCATTTGCGAACTGATGTATATTAAGATCACTCATCTTAATTTTTCATGTATTATCTGCCCTAGAAGTTTGTCAGAGTTGTTTGGAAAACCAAAGAATCTTTGTCTTTTTTTGGAAATGATGGCTTTTTGAATCAAAATTTTATTTTTTACGCAATGTTTTCCTTCTCCTATTCATTCATTCATGATCGGTATAACATATGTTGTTTTAGACATTTTTTTTGCAATTTGAGTCCGTAATATGTCAAGTATCAGATATTACATTTTTCATGTAGAACGAAACGAGTGCAAAATTTATTCATACAAAATTCAATGCCAAAACAAGACCTACACTTTAATGGGGCAGTGGGTACATATGACGGAGACGCCATGCAATTCATTGCAAAACCGGACGCCCCCCAAGAGATTGTGCCTCAGAGCTGTAGCCCTATCAGCTCTTAGGTTTAGGACGGCGCTGTTTATATGAAATTACATGCGATTATATCGAAGTACACCCGACGAAGAAAATATAGAATTATATCCCAGAACCTCAGAAAGTATAAAATGAAGATAGACCCAATACAGAAAACAAAGTGATCACAAAAGAAATAAATGGCGAGGAAGCACAAAAAACCTTACGGGTTGGAAGATATTTGATTATTAAATATGATAACAATTTTTATGCAACCAAAATCGTAAATGAACTGTAAAAAATGAAAAGGAGAACTGGAAATAACCTAATCGTCACGATTTTCTCAAAAGTGCAAAAATATACATTCAATGAATCCCATTTATTTGCTATTTGCCCAGTATGTAAATTGTATATCGGTCGTTTAAATAATAATAAGTGTAACAGTATTTTATAATATATGATATGTATATCTGCTACTTCTACATTAGTAAAATTTATACGTAATTTTTACGTAGTACCCATGAAAACCTTATTTCCCTAATTTAAAAACTACTAAACTTGTTTATAAAAAATATATACTTTTGTCTACAAAGAGCCATCGTTTCATTAACATATCTTAAGAATTGTATTCTTTACGATTTTTCAAAAATGATAAAGCTAATTTTTATTTTATGATATGCTACAAATTTATCTCAAAAGCTATCTCAAAAACGAATTGAGATATTCAGATATGGTTTTGTTCTGAGCAAAATATATACCCTCCTTTGTTATTTCCTCTGATCCAGAAGTAAATGAACTAAGTTTTATATGATATAAAACTGATTTTGAAAGTGACATTTACACATAATCGCCGGATAAATATGTCGAATAACTCGATATTCGACTGAAAACGATGACGAATATCCCGTATCCGACTTTCACTATCAGTTCCATCACTCGTCTACATCTAAACGAAAACGAAAAAACTTAAAAAGCATAAAGCCATGAAAATTGTTTAAAAAATTAATATGTCAGATCTAGAAATAACTTTTTGTTTTAATTTTTAGTTTCGCGTTATTTTCACATGATATTTTTATGAAATATTATGTTGAATGCGACGCATAAGGATATCACAGATGATGCTTGACAAAGCCCCACTCAAACGCAGCTCACCAAACAGCTTTTAGGATATTGGAGTACTTCGCAAAGAAGATACAAACTGGTAGACTTTGAATCACAACAAAAAAGGACCAAAATATCGCGAGCCTGTAAGTTCAATCCACGGTTTACGGCGAAACGTATCTAGTCTATCAAAAAAAGTATATAATTGGGACTATTTTAATTATTAACTACTAAGAAGAATCTACAGGCTTAATATCTTTAATATCAATATCTTAATAACGAAAGTATACAGGGCGTAGTTAAGGCCTAAGTTTTTCTCTTCCACTAAACTCCATTATATGTTATATATACTGAACTTTCTTCTATTAGCTATGTTTTATTAGCTAGTAATCTGAAACATATTTCTATCATCTAAGATTATTTACTAGCAATACGTTCACGGAATCTTAAATCGCTATCAATTATTAACCCTAAGTTGCGAGATGTGTCAAAGACCCATACTGGTTTGTTTTCAATGCTTATGAAGAAGGAGCATAAAAAGCATCACCTCAGATTTATCTGGGTTTAGACTCAGGAATTGTTCCATAGATGTGTCAATCAAACTACGTATATCACTCTCAAGTGTTAATCTAGCCGAGGTTATACTTTCAGAAGGAAACGATAATCCAAAGTTATTAATGCAGTCAGATACTTTTTATCACACAATTGGTCTCAATTCATTATATGTCTTAGGCAATATTTTTTTTGGCAATGGTGTCACTAGTGGCGTTACGACAGAAATATTGAGTTCTTTAAACAAAAATTAAGTATATGGTAACGAATGATAAAATGAATCAGCAACATATGTATAGACAAGTTCGAACTGACTGCTATACACATAATCTTGAGTAAGTATTTTAGCAAAACTTACTCCTCAACCGGCGTAAATTTAAACTCCACATCGTTTATAACATTTTTTACTCTGTAGATAACGACTTAATAGATATTTGATTTATCAAAGTGCACCTCATCGACGACATCTGAATCATCAATGAATCAACATCATTCAAATAGTTTGACTTCATGCTGGCCATCACTAGCTAAAGTGTAGTTAACTTTTACCCGCTTTGCTGCTCCAATTTCATCAGGCATACTCCACCAACACATCGCAAAACCATTCACCAACCAGGCCTCAATAACTAACACCACATCATAATCAGCATCATTTAATCAACTTTGATTAGATGATTAGATACGATAAGAGATCTTATATTAACGCCAGCAATAATCATTTTCGCCAAAACAGCAATCTACAACATAAACAAGTAGTGTAAGAAAATTACACTGAACATTTTTAACTACAAATAAAAGAAGAAAAAGGTTTCTTTTTGTATGAGTATTGTGTCAAAATCATTATTACTTAATAATTAATATTACATATTTGTTTTCAAACTATGGGCATTTTTTTGAACAGAAATCGATCAGGTTGCAATTAGTAATAGATAACATTTTTTTATCTTATTTTGGAGAATTTTTATACTACATAGCATTTTTGAGGATTTTTAACAGAGTATTTTTAACTACATAAGTTTGCAGATCCATAAAATTTTTTTTAAACAACCTATGTATCAAAATCTTATAAGAAATGAAAAAAATTCAGAAATAGGCAGGAAATTTTTAAAATCTTGTTTTTTATTAAAACAAACGCGATAGCTTAACCTTCTTTAAACAGTATCTGCTTCATCGTAGGCAAGTAGTTACTCTAAATGGATTACATTCCGATGATGCAATATACTAGATGTAATAGTATATTCCAAGGGTTTTTCACTTAAATCGACCTATTTGAGCAAAAGAATTTGTTTAATCTTCCGTGGCAATTTAATAACGTCAAATAAAAAAGTAAGAATATGTTATGCATTTCTTCGAATTCATTCTATTAATAATTTCTGTCTTCCGTTATGATATACAGGCGGATTAAAAAAAAAAACGAAAAATCTCAAACCAAAAAATGAAAAAATCTTGTATTTTTAATATTTCTTTGAATGGCTTATTGAATTAGTTGCCATAATTAATCAATTGATTTTACAGGCGTTACGTAAATCAGGTCTTTAACATGACCCCAAGTATGGAAATCGAAAGGATTTAGGTCTGGTGAATGGGCGGGCGGGCCACTGGATTGTACCACTGCAGGCAATTCACCATCGAGGGTATGTCATATTTAAATAATCACTATCTTTTTGAACGAAATGAGCTGGAGCACCGTCATGACGGAAGCAAAAGCGCACAGATAGTGGTACATCATGTAATAAAGTGGTCAAATCATTCATTAAAAATTAAGGCCATTTAATCGTCTTTCTCGTCTTGTAAATGAGACTGCGTTTAATCATCTGTGAATAAGATTTGTGATCACTCTTGATGAGCCACTCCGTAAGATTACGGCATCATCAAACATTTGCCAGATTGATGTTCATAATTGTTGATTTAATCATCATCTTAATCTGTTTGTTTTTAATCAATTTTTATTCATAAAATGAAATAAAAAGAAGTATTCTAAGTTAATATCATTTCTTACTAATTACAGACAAAATAGATCGAATGAAAATGAATAAAATGTTTCCTTTTTTTTACTACCAACATTTATTTATTTATAATGAAAAAAAATTGTGGTTGGGTACCACATTACATGTCAGGTGTGGGGTTCGAACCCACGCTCCCGTTTGGGAACCAGAGCTTAAATCTGGCGCCTTAGACCGCTCGGCCAACCTGACTTGTACTAACAATTAAATATATCTATAAGTTTAGTAAATGACGCTTTTTTGCAATTATTTTCTTACTCATATACAAAAAATTAATGTATTAAAATGAGATAATGTTCTCCCTAAATTTACATTTAAATTGTTTAGATTTATTCTCAGACATTCTAATGGAAACTAACATATCGACAAAATAGAACTAGAGATGATAGATACAGTCTATGTAGATTGTGTTTATGCAGTTTTTTAAATCAACATCTCGAGAGGCAGAAACTAATAAACAGTATACCTCTTCAGGTCTCTATAAGACGAAGCTGTTACACTCTGACTACATTCGAGTCCAGAGATTGCCAGAATGGACAAAAGATATGTAACAGGAGATTTGTAAGAAGCGAAACCTAGGGAAATGCCAGGATCAGAAGTTGTAGAAGTAGAAGGAAATGAAAGAATAAGTGATAACTTCTATAATGGTAAATATCTTGTATCTTATCTTTCATAGTGGTATTATAGTATTGTTCATTTCTAAAAAGAGAGATGGTATTAAATGGAGGAATATACCATGGACTGGAAATACCAATCAATTTCAATCACCAGTCAGTATTGAAATTGAAACATTTCTGCGCCGTCTATACTCGGCAGGTATATTTCGAGGCGATCATAAAAACCTTGATGATCTATGGTCAACTGGTAGCTTCGATGTAGAAATATTCGTATGGAGATGTCTAAAACAAGATTTAAATTTTTTCTCAGATGTATTCATTTTGACAAACAGGCAACATGATCTCAAAGGAGTAAAACTAAAGATGTACTTTTGAGCTTTTTTCTCCATTCAGTTCCAGCATCTACTGTAAATGTTTTTCTTTTGAGAGCTTGTGTTTTGAATTTAACATGATACTATTTCTAGAACACCTGCAATGCTCTTAGAAGATTTAATACTGCTTCTAGAAGACATTATCTACGTCCTAAAACCTTTCTGACTGCTTCTAGATGTCTTACTATCACTCTCAAAAGACTAGAAATTATTCCAGATAACTTTAAATGTTTCCGCTTCTCGAAGGCTTAAAATTGCTCCAGAATACTTAAACTGCTTCCTGAAGACACGATACTGCCTCTGGAAGAGTTGATACTGCTTCCAAAAGGGTTGTAATGCTTGCAGAAGACTTGAACTGCCTGTATAAGATTTACTACTTCCCCTGGAAAACTTCATAGTGCTTCTAGAAAGAAAGAAAATATTTATTTCTTTTCAATAAAAGTCCATACTATTTCGTAATCGACAGAAATCTCTCTAAATCACTGTTTAGAACCGCAACAAACTCCAAATAGACGAAGTAAAAATATTCGAAATAGAAGTCATGAAATTTTGAAGAAAAGTGTTCAAAAATGAGCGTTTGAGACGTATAAACAGTGAAAAAAAGGTGATCTAAGGTAGAGCCCTGAGACACACCCGATCTCAATGTAGCAATATCCGATGCATCCTTATCTATTACTACATACTGGCTTCTTCAGTACATATAACCATTAAAAAAGTTCAGAAAGATATTATTACTCCCAATGTAGTGGAGGATCGCTAAATAAAGTTGATGTTAATGGTATCAAACGCCTTAGAAAAATCGAGCAGAACCAAAATTGTAGCAGCGCCGTTATCTTCTGAGGATATAGCATCATATTTAACATCATACAACCCTCGCCAAAATACCAGACAAGGTGCTCAGAATGCTAATAGATCTTATGTCCCAAAAAGAAAAAGCGTTAGATACTTTAGGTATAGGAATGACCTTAGTAGACTTCCATTTCTCTGGAAACTCACCATGTTTCAAACAAAAATTAACCACCTGTAGAAGGTACGGAGTCAAATACGGACAGCAAAGAGTTATCATTCTAAAACTTATACCATTGCTTCCTATGGCTACTATGGCTGGTCATCTTGGTCGAACAACCGAAACCCGTTTTAGTTTGCGCTATTTCGGTTGAAAATTAACGATTTGCAAAATCGTATAATTGCTGGGTCTAACTCATTTAAAAATGACTTTGATCTGTTTAAAAGAGTTCGGCAGGTAATGACGGTAAGATTTAATGCTCGTAACCAGGCTGGAAGAAATCATTATAAACATATATTGAAGATAGAGATTTTTGATAAAATATGCTGTTACTGTCATAAATTTTATTCGCCCTGTATAGAAGGGGGTTTCTCAAAAATTGTAAGACAAATTTCTTAGAATAGGTTAAGGAATAGCCTCTTCAATTTTTGCCGCATG
The DNA here is from genome assembly GCA_036711965.1 of Onthophagus sagittarius. Lineage (NCBI taxonomy): Eukaryota > Metazoa > Arthropoda > Insecta > Coleoptera > Scarabaeidae > Onthophagus > Onthophagus sagittarius. Next base: position 51,419,753 of record JASERS010000005.1, read on the forward strand.
TTTACCTAACATCATGTATAACAAAAAATACAAACCAAAATAAACATCAACAGAAATAACCCAACCCAAGTATCCCGAGCAGTACGAATTTGAAGTCGGCCAAGATTAGTTCTTTTATTTATTGAAGTTGGGGAAAAATCTGCGAACAGACACCTGGTCAGTGATAATGGGGAGCCAGATAGTGTGGGGTTGGAGTCAGAGACCCAACCTACTAAAAAACCCTTTTCCTCATCTTCTTCGGAGTACTTCTTCAAGTCAACATCGTCGTTGCCCAGTTGACATGCATATAAAAGGCATACCTTTAACTTATTGTCTTATCAATACCATCTTACCGTTTACCTGGATGAGGGGAGGATGAGTCCTCTACTAATTCCTCTACTACCCACCCGTCGATTACCTCATTAGCGGCTCCTCTTACTATACTTTTCCCTGAATTCATGGCCACCTTTCTTCACCCTCGGTCGTCCATTGAGCAAGTGTGCCATCCGCAACAAGATAAGATACCGAACTTTAAATTTTTATTTTTACCACATTACGTATTACCTGGGAGAGGGGAGGGTAGGTCCTATGATAGATCCTGAACTAACCGTTATCTTAGCTTTTCCAGTGATGACTACTGCCAGATCATCGGCATACGCTATCAAGTCAACACTTTCTTCCATCTGAGTTTTCAGAGTTGTGTCATGGATGATATTTCACAATATCGGACCTAGTATAAAGCCCTGAGGCAGGCCATACGTTATCTCTCGTCTATTCCCATTTGGTGTCACTACCTCTCTATCAGAGAGGTAGAATTTTACGATTCGGATCAGATACTTGCTAACACTTCCTCTAGGGCTCTAGCAATTCCCAGCCATGCAGTTGAATGCATTCTGAATATCGAGGGTTACCATGACCCACAGCTCCTGATGTTGAAAAGCTTTTTCTTTAATACCATCGATAGTTTGGACCTTACTAATGGCGTCTACAGTTGATCTTCCCTCCAGGAACCTGTACTGATCTTTATGCAACATTTTGTTTTTCTCGATTTCTACTTTCAGCCGTGCTCTTTCAGGCAAATCCATGCCTTTGTTCGATTTCTCGACCAATACTAAGTTAGTGACCCACCATTGTGTTGGAAAATATCCTCATGTGAGGCTGTCATTGTATATTTTAGCAAATGTATCTTTGTTTCCTTCCACTGTGGCTATTAGAATTTCCGGCGTGATACCATCTGATCCAGGTGCTCTTTTTATAAATCTTTGTGACTGCAACTTCCTACTCTTCGGTAGTAAATAGCAATATTTCCGATTCTAAATCACTAATTGCCCATGTAATTTTATCGTGGATTTAACAGCTTATCAATCAGCTTCCGGGCAGCCTCAATGTATACAGAGGACCTCTTTCGTAATTTCAGTTTCTTCATTACTGTTAGGTAAGCTTTACTCCAAATGTCGTTATCCAGATCTGCACATAACTCTTTCCATTTATCATCATTGCTTTTATTTATTAGGAGCTTCAACTCACGTTTTGCTACTTTTTTCAACCTTCCTGTCGAACCATGGTTCTATTTCCGGGATAAGGATTCTTGTCCATCCCTCATATAGACCTCATATTTCTTGCTAGGCCTTCAATAAATTTACTCTGCATTCACGTTTTGCATCTTTGCCTCTCCTATCGCCCGGATAATCAAATTTATTTGATTTTAATTTATTTACTTATCGTAATCTTTTATTGATACCATCAAACATTTACTGGATTAGTGTTGATAATTGTTCACTTTATCATCATCTTTATCTGTTTTTTTTTATCGGCGTATATATCCATAAAATGAAATAAAAAAGTATCCTAAGATACATCGCGAGAGGCAGAAACGAATAAACAGTATATCTCTTAGGTTCTCTATAAGACTACACTCGGCTACATTCTGGTCCAGAGATGTCCAGAGATGAGAATGTCGGGAGCAACAGAAAAGAAGAAGTTCATAAAATTGTAAGATCCTAGAGACTGATAGAAGTCTATGAATGCTTTGAAATGTGGTAATATTTTGGAAAAATTTCATTGTTAAAAATGTCAATAACATGATTAAAATGTTACTAATTCAAACAGTTTTCGTCCCTTTGAGCCTGATAGTTCCAAACATTTCTAGTACTACGAACTTCAGTTCTCGTCCATCCAGAAACTTCAACAGTTTCAAATCTTTTCTGCTCCTTTGATATTCAGTTCTGGTCATTGAAGAAATTTCAATAAATCTAAACATTTTTTGATCCTTCGAGCTGATTAGTTCAAAAGATTTCTAGTACTACGAACTTCAGTTCTCATCCATCCAGAATCTTCAACAGTTTCAAATATTTTCTGCTTCTTTGATATTCAGTTCTGGTCATTGAAGAAATTTCAATAAATCTAAACATTTTTTGATCCTTCGAGCTGATTAGTTCAAAAGATTTCTAGTACTACGAACTTCAGTTCTCATCCATCCAGAAACTTCAACAGTTTCAAATATATTCTGCCCCTTTGATCTTCAGTTCTGGTCATTGAAGAAACTTCAATAGATCTAAACATTTTTTCATCATTCGAGCTGAGTAGTTCAAAAGATTTCTAGTACTACGAACTTCAGATCTCATCCATCCAGAAACTTCAACAGTTTCAAATATTTTCTGCTCCTTCGATCTTCAGTTCTGGTTATTGAAAAAACTTCAATAGATCTAAACATTTTTTGATCCTTCGAGCTGATTAGTTCAAAAGATTTCTAGTACTACGAACTTCAGTTCTCATCCATCCAGAATCTTCAACAGTTTCAAATATTTTCTGCTCCTTTGATATTCAGTTCTGGTCATTGAAGAAACTTCAATAGATCTAAACATTTTTTGATCATTCGAGCTGATTAGTTCAAAAGATTTCTAGTACTACGAACTTCAGTTCTCGTCCTTCAAGAAATTTCGATAGTTCTAAACATTTCCTGTTCCTTCGATCTTTAGTTCTGGTCTTTCGAAAATTTTTGGTAGATCCAAAGACTTCTAGTCCATTAATTTTCACTTCTTCTCCTTTGAGAAACTGTTAGTTTCAAATATTTCTGGTCCTTTTATCTTTAGTTCTAGTCTTTCGAGAAACTTTGATAGTTCCAAAGATTTTCTGAAGATATCAAGTTACAAAATAATTATATAGATTAGTTTCTTCATAAATTAACTATGATGTTAAATGTGCTCTCTTTTATTATGTCACAGAGGAAGATGTTATACATTGAACCGAATGGACCGGCATAAATTTTCTTAAAAAATTAAAAATCTGCTTAAGGTTTACTTTACTGGAACGTATACCCGACAGATGAGATAAAGATATTGGATTTATTACATTACGTAGAATTAAAAAATCTTTGTCCGGTTCTACAATCATTTGTCTTGAATTCAAAAATAACGGAGATGCTTCTAAATAAAATTTACTACTTTATCTTATCTACCTTAGACCAGTTCAAAGTACATCCAACAGATGTGTACATTGCACTTTCGTAATGATGCCAACTGACTACACAGAGCACTTTTCATTTCAATAACTTTACATTCGACTAGTTTTACAAAAACATTGCCCAATGTATAATAATGTTTCTAACATATTCAGATAGTTAGCAATTTTGCTAGGATTACTACCAAAAGTATGATGCAGTCTAGTAATATTAAAAAAAAAGTAATCGTTCTGGCAACCCCAGATATTTTGCAATTTTGCTAAGACTACCATTACAAAAGTATGAATGATAACTAGTTACACTGAGCATTGTTCATTTCGATAACTTACAAAAAGTCGATCGTGAGGCATCTTTTTAGTTCGCAGTGATAAATTTCTATTAAGCAATTCTATAGTTTTTACTTTTCCTTCAAATTCTCACGTATTAACCAATCTTCGTAGCTTATTGGTTTGTATTTTGTGTGTTCACTATCAGAATTGTTTCCTTGCGCTCAATGTCTCTAACTGACACTATGTGATACAATCGTGTATGCCAAAATGTACTACTTCTTTGACCTCCAATGTTCGGTATGATTTGACGTAGCATATTGATCATCCTTGTGCCTTTTTCCAATACTTTCCTGATTTATGACGTCATTCTGTGTCGGGGAAGACCCCTACTTAATCATCTGTCTGCTCTTCACCTGCAGATCCTCTATCGTTATCATCATTTTCCAGCTTTTCCTTGTTCCTTGTAATACGACTACGTCGGTCTTATAGTGAGCAATTGTTGTTCCCAACATTTTTAACTTTTCAACCACCCTGTCTACAGCGTAGCTAGCTTTGTCTTCCATATCTATCTTAGTTTTTCTAGTGATTACTACTGCCAGATCATCGGCTTACGCTATTAAGTCAACACTTTCTTCCATCTGAGTTCTCAGAATTTTGTCATAGAAGATATTCCACAATATCGGCTCGAGTATAGAGTTCTGAGGCACACCACACGTTATCTTCTGTCTATCCCCATTTAGTGTCACTACCTATCTATCAGAGAGGTAGGATTTTACGATTCGGATCACTACCTTCCTCTAGGGCTTTAGTAATTTTCAGCCATGGTTCAAAGTTGAATGTATTCTGAATATTGAGGGTTGCCATGACGCACAATTCCTGATGTTGAAAAGCTTTTTCTTTAATACCGTCGATAATTTTGTGAACTCTACTAATGACGTCCACGGTCGATCTTCTCTCCCCGAACCCGTACTGATCTTTATGCAGCATGTTCTTTTTCTCGATTTTTACTTTCAGCCGTGCTTTTAAGAGCAGTTCTTGTAGCTTACCGATGATGTCTTTCTCTTTCCTTTGCTTGATTTCTCGACCAACACTAAGTTAATGACCCTCAGTAATTTTGTACACAGTGTATATTTTAACAAATATATCTTTGTTTCCTTCCACTATGGCTATTAGAATTTCCGGCGTGATACCATCTGATCCAGGTGCAATCTTTTTACATATCTCTGTAAAAAGATATGTAAAAAGACTTTTACATATCTTTTTACATATATTAAAACTTCCAACTCTTCGGTAGTAAACAGCGGTATTTTCGATTCTAAATCACTAATTGCCCATGTAATTTTATAGTGGATTTAACAGCTTATCAATCTGTTTCCGTGCAGCCTCAAAGCTTACAGAGGACCTCTTTCGTAATTTCAGATTCTTCATTACTATTAGGTAAGCTTTACCCCAAATATTGTTATCCAGATCTACACATAGCTCTTTTCATTTATCCACTTTGCTTTTATTTATTAGGAGCTTCAACTCACGTTTTGCTACTTTGTTCAACCTTCCTATTGAACCATGGTTCTATTTCCGGGATAAGGATTCTTGTCCATCCCTCATATAGACCTCATATTTCTTGCCAGGCCTTCAATAAATTTACTATGCATTCACGTTTTGCATTTTTGCCTCTCCTATATAATGCTATTCTTTCTTCTACAAGTAAGTCCAGCGGAGGCAAAGCAGCAATAACTTGAATTCCTTCAGCAGAATGTCGCCTTACTTGAACCTCTTCAATATGTTTCGTCATGGTCATGTCCTTATTGATAAACACTCCGGGATACTTGACCCTTTCAGTACTTAATTACAGATCCATTTACTTCAAGGTTAAGAGATCTTATCTTTCTTTTCCCTTGAAGTAAAACCATTTCTGTTTCCTGTGCAGCAATGTCAAGACCCATCTCCTCCAGTTTATGAAGTTTGTTGAACCGCATACGACGCCTTGTCTTGCAGTTCACACTCATCTCGACCTATGACCAACCATGCCAGATCATCAGCATAACCAATGATCTCTACTTCCACTCTTAGAATTTTATCATAATATAGATTCCTTAAAAGTGGACCTAATAGAGATAAACCTTCCTATTTGGAGCTATGGTGTTTCTTTCCGATAAATATCTTCTTATCATTTCAACCAGATAAGGTCTTATATATCCATTAATTAAGGATCCGATGATTTCCTTCCACGATGCAGAATTAAATGCATTTTTGATGTCCAAAAGAATTTCCTGTTCTGTAAAGTCTTTTCTTTTGTTCTATCAATGCTTTCCTGCACTTTATCAATCGCTTGTACAGTGCATCTTCCCTTCCTAAAACCATATTGGTTTTCAGGTAGAATATTATTCACTTCCACTTCTGCAACCAATCGCAGACTTAGTAATCCTTCCAAAAATTTCCCCATCGCATCTAATAGACAAAGAAGTCTATATGCCGAGGTTTGTCCTGCCTTCTTCGGCTTCTCAATGAGAACAGGCCTTGCACTTTTCCATATCTTCAGAAAAATACCCTTTGACACACAGTCATTGTACACCTTTAAGAAATCCTTTGAATGTTCGATGCCAACAATCCAACTATTTCAGATGGAATGGCATCCAGATTAGTTCTAGCATCAACAGAAATAAGACAACCCAACTATAAAAATTCCATCATAAGGCCATCATAAGATTCGTAATGGTCTTTGGATTGAGATGTTGCACAACCCAACCCATAGCTACTTCAATAGAAACAACACAACCCAAGTATCTTGAGTAATACTTATGGTGATTCATAATACTTATGATTCACTAAAAAATTTGACCTTAAGTTCCCTTATCTTATTAACCTTCTCGATATTTATCGAACGATATTTATGATGTTGAATAAGTTTCAGAATATCTGCATATCACGTAACAAAGACTACATCAAAAAATTTCAAAAGTGGCAACTTTTCGATACAAATGTGTTGCAAAAGTTTTGCATTAATAAAATCCTGAATTAATCGACTAAATTTATTGATTGATAACATATTGTACAAATACATAACAAGATATTTTAAAATAGTTTATGCATAAATAAGCACCAAACATTTCTTTGATAGAAATAAATGTTAAAAATAGAAAACGTGAATTTAAATATTATAAATGTCAATGAAAGTTTTATCGAAAACCTTTCCACACACCCGAAACGGGTTGTTATGAAATTTATCTTTACCATAAAAGTCAAATACAAAGAATTGATAAATCAACGCAATTTATAGTTGACCTAATAAAGTAATAAACAAAAGTAACGATAAATAGTAAAAGTTGATGTGTGGTAAATCCTAATAAGTTAACTCAATTTATAACGGTCACTAATTAAATTTCTTAGTTATTTGTAATAATATTTCGTATAAACAGGATTACAAAGAAACATTAATTACATTTTAAACGAGAAATTAACCACACCTCTGACTAACACCTTAAATATTACATGACATACACGACACGTTAGACATGAAGTTATTACATTCATCATTTTTTGAAAATGAAAACTTTTCCACTATTATTGTGTATTAGTCATTGTCGCCAAGAAACTGTTGACCAGCTCGGTGTGCTTTTAAGGTTGCGCAAAACTTCTAGAGCACCGTTCTGTCTCAGATATTATGATTAGACTTTCATTTCGAGTCCGCGGAGTTTTACGTTATCAAGGCGAGCGCCTATCTAGAATAAGCTAAGGGTAAAAAATATCCAATGGAATACTAATACACTACTTGGACCAATCGGATTGGATTTGCTCGAGATAAATAATTTTGTAATTTGATTATAAATTGATTTGAAAATACGAGATTTTCGGTCATCTTAAAAGAAACTAGGATATTTTTTTAACAACGTTTACTTTCGCCGTTTTTTATGGCTTACGGATTAATCTCGAAATTAAAGTAAGTAAAAGTGAGTTGAAATCACTTTTACTTTTATAGAATGTAAGAAAAATTTAAATTTTTTCTAACCAATTATGGATTTATTATTATGTTGATTTCGATATGGGGATTTTAATTAATGTTAAGAATTGATTTTAATATGAAAATTGAGAGTAATGAAGACATTTATTGTTCACATGAATATTAATAATTAAACGAAATAATCGACTATTTTCGTTTAGTAACACACCGAAATTTGATTTTAGGGTTGGATGTGATTGATCAACAGCTTTAACAATAAAAAATACCTAAACTTAATTACATTCAAAAAAACGATATTGACTTAGTAATATTTACCGAAACCAAAACGAAGACGGATCATACCATCCAGTATAGAAACTGGGATTCCATCCAAAAACAAGGCCACCAAAATACATCCTCTTTCCTATATCCCATTCAATGATGAACAGATACATATCTTTTTTGTATATTTGCACCCCCACTCCCTACTAGAAACAAGAAACAAATATCTTTAGTATGGCGTCTCAATACATATTTGCAATGGTTATCGGCGACTTCAATCTTGACCTGAACAAACGTAAACAATTCCAAATTTTCTTGGATAACTCTAATTATGTAAAAAGACACACAAATTCAATGTTCATAATAGCCGGTAACAACGACACCACAGTGGACGTTATCATCCACACCAATATTATCATTACCAATATAGAAACTACTGGCGATTTATATTTCAATCATTTGTGTATATCTTTTAACATAGAAACTAATTTGTCAGCACATTGCCATATCAGTAATAAACAACGAAATACGACGTAAGACGAACTAATATTGATGGAGTAAACAAGGACTTCGAAAAGTATATAAATACAACACAACACCAAGCCATAAACATGAAACTCATTACCGACTTTTAATTAAAAGTGACAAATACCATCATCAAGCACACCCCAAAAATAATAAATACACCGATAGAATGATAACACTCCTTGCAGTATTAGGCAAAACCCTTGAAAACATCCCAAACCCAAGAACTCTACATTACATCCATTAATCACACTTATAAACAACATACAATTCCTGGACATTAATACAGCGTTTGATTCAGTATGGTATTTAGGAATTCTTTTCAAAAAGGAAATAATAGGTAACCAAAACAGTCTGATTAAGTTAATTGACGCATTTTTAAAAGAAAGGTCATTGTAAATAAAGCTAAATGACACATTTTCGTCTCCTTTCACACCATGCAAGAAGTGCCACAGGGTTCCCCAATGTCTTCCACCCTATACAATTTATACTGCCATACATCTACGCAAAAGATCTGAACTACTTCAACCCAGAGTTGTATATCTTGAAATATGCGGACGACACCATGCTTATTTCACATTCTATACAACAAAGTGTTGGAGTGGTTACACAAATTTACTCCGAACCTGAAAATTTTCAAGTGCTAATTCCAAACCACCGAATATGCGATAGATAACTAGATTAAAACTATCTAAGTATTTCAAAAATAAAAAAGATGAGGCAATTAAAAGAGCGAAACTATTCCGATCACCAACCTAGAAAGACAAAGGTATCAACACCAGCACAGCAATGAAAAAATACAAAGCCTTATCAACTCCACAAAGAACACTAAGGGGATCATTGACTTAACGGAAAGAAAATGCCTAAAAATCATAAGCAAAATCGGATACCCAAACAATCATTTGCACAATATCAGCAATAAAGAGCTTTACAATAAAATCCCAAATAAAATAAATTCAATTAAGGCACAATGAAATGAATAAGAAATTCATTAATAAAAATCACAATAAACAAATATTGGTCAAGATGTCTTGACAAAGATTGAATAGCAGAGGTAACAGCAAATCATGGATGGTTTACGAAGCACTCATGGCTGAGCTGGAAGAAGACGAATGAAACGCCTGTTAGTAATTAGAACATATATTTAAGTTTTATCCAATATTATTTACACATTGTACTGTTTATTTACAAAATACGATTGTGCCTACACCGATTTCCAAAACAATCCAACTATTTCAGATGGAATCAACAGAGACAACCCAACAAAACTATAAAAATTCCATCATAAGGCCATCATAATTGATGATAGAACTCATTTCGGTCCATTTCGAAGTCTTCGTTCGTCATAGAAAGATTCATAGTCATAGACAGCTACTTCAATAGAAACAACATAAACCAAGTATCTTGAGCAATACTTATGGTGACTCATAATACTTATGGTTCACTAAAAAATTTGACTTTAGCTCATGTTGCAGCGCATCTTCTTTTACAGACTAAAAATTGACTCTTTTAACAATAGCATATGCTAAATAGTGATTACAAAATGATTCAAACAATGATTCAATATTTTCGTAACCATAGAACTGGTAGTTAGATCATGATCATCAAGATACGAAACGTTAAAAGAGGACACATACTTCTACAGTAGATAGTTCTCTAACACCATACTCATTTATTCATTTAATTTTGATAACATGCATAATAACAAAATGTTATCATTGTCTATGATCATTATGAATGATCAACTAGTCGAGTTATTTAAAAAGACTCACACAAACTTACGCCGATCCTGAAAATTTTCAAGTGCTAATTCCAGACCACCGAATATGCGATATATCTCCAAGAGTAGAGATTGGTAATTGTTACGTCTCCTTCTATCAAATATCTAGGGATAACTAGATTAAAACTATCTAAGCACTTCAAAAATAAAAAAGATGAGGCAATTAAAAGAGCGAAACTGTTCCGATCACTAACCTACAAAGACAAAGGTATCAACACCAGAACAGCATTGAAAAAATACAAAGCCTTATCAACTCCACAAAGAACACTAAGGGGATCATTGACTTAGCAGAGAGAAAATGCCTAAGAATCATAAGCAAAATCGGACACCCAAACAATCATTTGCACAATATCAGCAATAAAAAGCTTTACAGTAAAATCCCAAATAAAATAAATTCAATTAAGGCACAATGGATTGAATAAGAAATTCATTAATAAAAATCACAATAAACAAATATTGGTCAATATGTCTTGACAAAGATTGAATAGTAGCAGTAACAGCAAATCATGGATGGTTTACGAAGCACTCATGGCTGAGCTGGAAGAAGACGAATGAAACGCCTGTTAGTAATTAGAACATATATTTAAGTTTTATCCAATATTATTTACACATTGTACTATTTATTTACAAAATACGATTGTGCCTACACCGATTTCGAAAACACCCCTATATTAAATAACAATTATATATTTATAAAAATTAATAATTAGAAATAACACATAAGTTAATCAAGATGGAGAAACTTTTTATTAGTGCTAAACAAGGCACTAATTATACTAAATAATATTTAAACAAAGAATTTTTTCGATCGGTAAGTTTTATTTACTTTATCGAATCTAAATGCTGAGACATCAAATTTCATATTTTTAACAAAACTAACACAAAACATCTAATAGAAGGTTAATGAAGAAGTTATTTGCTTTGAATACCAATTATATCCCATAGATCAGTTGTTCTAGACTATGCGTTACCAAAGTGCGGCCCGCATGCGATATATATTCAAAAATTAAAAAAATAGCGAAAGTGTGAAAAATAATTTCAAAAATCATGTTTTTTATAGTCGAAAATAAGAAAAAAAAATGAGAAAATTGTTATCAAAATGTCTAAATCTGATACGGGATAGAATTACTCAAATATGATATACTCAAAAAATGTCAGCCCCATCGGTTGAATCGTAAAAAACCATCGTAAAAAACGGCTTCGATATAAACGACTTAAAACTTTTAAATATAGATTATTCATTAAAAGTTAATACTTGCCTAATAAGCTATGCATGGTACATACAGCATACCTTCAGCTTCATGATAATACTCATTTTCAGTATTTTGGGTGTAGGAATTCATGTTGCGAGATTAATTTAATAAGAATATAATGAAAATGAAATAAATCAACTTCTCACTCGCTTCTTTTATTTGCTCGGTACTAATTTCGGCTTGTAAAGCCATCATCAGCCGAATCTATTATAAAAAGGATTATAAACATTATTATTTTTAAATTGAACAAATTTCCTTAAACCACTTACAGTCAAATTAGAAAAGTCTAATAAAATGTTAAAATTCATATGTGTTCACAGAATTACACAGAGTTAAAAATTAGGGATATAATATAGATAACACGAAAACACAGAAAATGTAAATAAGACTAAAGCTCTGTATAATGTTTCTTTAGTTCGTGTTATGTAAAGGGGGTCTCTTTGTTTTTTAATCTTATTATATAGATTGTCTATTAATTTAGGGGGGTACCCGTTATCTAAAGCCAATTGTTGTATAAAATTAAGTTCAGTAGTGAGATTTTCATTTGATAGTGGGTAGTTTAGGGCTCTATTGATATAATAATAGAAACTAGAAAGCTTTTGAGATAGAGGGTGTGCTGAATTATAAGGTATTATTGTACGTATGGAAGGTTTTCTAAAAATATTATACTCAATATTTCCAGAGGAATGGTCGAGTTTTAGTTCGAGTTTAGAAATTTGCAATCAAAATAAAAGCCGACCCACATCTCACGTCAATAGATTTTGACGTCATTATAAAAATCATCCAGAAAGGCCCAACATTAAAAATGAGATCATTTCGCTTATTAAGAAAGTGGAAAAGAACAATAGAATTGGGAAGAACATCTCTATCGTAGAACAAAACAAAATCATTAAGTCAATAAAGAAAAAGCTCACCGACAACAACGCTATATTCGTTAGGGCAGATAAAGGAGCAGGAATTGTAATCATTAATAAGGAGAAATACATCAACAAAACTTTAACATTCATGAAAGATAACAATTATAAAAAGCTTGAAAAATCTCCACTAAATACCAATATCAGGACGACAAAGGAAATTATCAAAAAATGTAAAGTTTTGATTCAACTTTCATCACATCTTAACATATCACCAAACAACATATATATCGTACAAAAATTCATACATATGAATCCAAACATTCCCTGATTATATTCACTACCTAAAGTACACAAACAAGGCATACCAATACGTCCGATCACAGCATACATGAACTCCCCTATATCAAAAATTGCACCATTTTTATTGAATATTTTTCGACAAATCGATTTCAAACCTGAATGAACTCAAGACAATTTATTGAAAGAACCTTTGATATCGACACAATAAATACAAAACTAATTTCTTTCGACGTTACAGATTTATATTCGAACGTTCCGATAGAATATACTTTGAGTTTAACAGATATAATTTTTAAAAATGATAAAACTGTCTCCCAGCTTAGTCTATTATTACAACATGTAGTCTCTCAAAATTATTGCTGTTTTAATGAGGAATACTACAAGATAACCGATGGTCCACCAATGGGTATGCCCCTTTCCGGTATTTTATCTAATATTTTCCTAGATCATATCGAAAAACAATACATAATATCACAAAAAAACCCATCTAAACACCATTTGTCATTGTCAAATGGATAAGATATGTAGACGATATTTTTTGCATATGGAGCGGTGACCAAAAACAATTAGACAATTTTCACATTTATCTGAACAATTTATATAAGAACCTAAAATTTACTCTAGAAATCGAAATTGATAAAAACATTAATTTCCTCGACCTAAAACTCGACCATTCCTCTGGAAAAATTGAGTATAATATTTTTAGAAAACCTTCCATGATACCTATAGTAATACCTTACAATTCAGCACACCCTCTATCTCAAAAACTTTCTAGTTTCCATTATTACATCAATAGATCCCTAAACTACCCACTATCAAATGAAAATCTCACTACTGAACTTAATTTTATACAACAATTGGCTTTAGATAACGGGTACCCCGCTAAATTAATAGACAACTTATTCAATAAGATTAAAAAACAAAGAGACCCCCTTTACATAACACAAACTAAAGAAACAACATACAGAGCTATTCCATACAACTCCATCACTTATCAGGCGAGAAAAATCTTTGCTAAGTATAACATAACTTTGGCTTTTAATAACAAAAACTCTATACTCAAAATCTTATCTAACCACCACCTAAAGACCAACAGCAATATTTTACAACAGAGCGGCATTTATAAAATCAATTGCACACAATGTCAATCTTCATATATAGGACAAACGGGACGCCAACTAGAGATGCGCTTAAAGGAACATAAGAAAAAAGAAAATTCCAACATGTACAAGCACATTAACGAAACAGACCATATCATGGATTTCGAGGGAGTCAAATTGATTCACAAATGTGAAAAAAATTTTTGTATGGATTTTTTAGAAATGATGGAAATATATCGGCACAATAATCGGAAAGACACCAAGTTGCTCAACGACCAACTCGAATTTAAGTATATACCTATCTTCACGTACTTAAAATCAACATAGAAAAAGATTAGAAGAAAATTACATAATATTTTATTTTCGCTCTTTACAAGAATACCATCTCGTGACATTTTATAATATTTTAACCTTTAACCTTGAACCCCATACAGGTTTATTAATCTTTTATCGTTTTGACACACGTTACGTTTTAGTCTTATTTACATTTTCTGTGTTTTTGTGTTATCTGTTTTGTATCCGTAATTTTTAACTGTGTAATTCTGTGAACACATATGAATTTTTACATTTTATTAGGTTTTTCTAATTTGACTGTAAGTAGTTTAAGGAAATTTGTTCAATTTCAAAATAATAATTTTTATAATCCTTTTTATAATAGATTGGGCTAATGATGGCTTTATAAGCCGAAACTAGTACCGAGCAAATAAAAGAAGCGAGTGAGAAGTTGATTTATTTCATTTTCATTATATTCTCATTTTCAGTAGTTCTGGCTGCCCATCAAGCCATTCTTTCGAATTTGGAAACATCAGACGTCCTCTCTTGAAATCCAAGCGTCATCATACATTTGCACAAAGTTTCTAGAAATTTAGAATATCTCAAAATATCTCAGCTTTGATGTGTCCTAATTAAGAAGAATCGACTGTATATGGAAATATTTAAATAGAATAACCATTTTGGAATAATTTAATTTAATATTAATAATACATTTTCTGGCAATTTTTAAACATTTGAGTGTTTTAATGATAAAATAGTGATTAATGATGATTAAAATAATGATTAAATATTGTATGCTGTGTACAATATTTTATCACATCAATTATTGTTAATTTTTAATAGATGACAAAATATTAGAAATCCTTGAATCTTAAAATTCTCGAAACATTTTTATAATAAATAATAAAAAATAACTGAAAAATATTTACAAAATAGAAAATAAAATTAAATTTAAATACAAAACAGCAATTATTTAGAGTAAATTAAACCAATTGCAATAGCTGAGAAAGTTAACTGTTTTATTTTAAAAACTACTGACGAGGAAGAAAATATTGTAAATTTTATGTTGAAGCGGAAACAAATTTTTCTAATAATTAGTCGCCACATCGTCAGAATCGGAAGATTAGTACATGGAATTCCTGAAGAAAATAAATACGATGTGCAAAATATTATTATATCTAATAGGCTGAAACATTGGCATGGCTACGAAAAGAAATCTGGCTACCAAATTAATGGTAGCGATTCTTACTTACTTAAAAAATAATAATATTCAATACTTTATAAATCAGTCAGATACAGAAATCATTTCAGGAAGGTGTATTGTTTTCATAAATAACATATTGTATTCAAATTTGAAAAAATAAAGTATATTCACCTACTTGATTCAGTACCCATATCTGACAACATTTTCCTTAGCTAAGCTTCTTTATATCTTCGTATTCCCTTAGTTAAGCTTCTTCGTGTTGGAAGATCTCACAAATGTTGTAAACTGCAACCGATGATAATACGAGAAAACTTATACCCCAACGATAAGGTACTTCACATTATAATAGCAGCAGTTTGGCAGCAGGGCAAACCTTAAACCGTGACAAAATCTAAGACGTCATTCTTCATGTTTGTTAGTCGCTCCAGGATGTTCGTTGTTAGGATGACGATGTTAGCTATGTTCTTCAGATCAGATACTTAAATTTACTACGCAGCAATTTCACAAAATGGAGTACCTATCTCTGACCACCATAACTTCATATAATTAGGCATTATTAATGTTATTATCACTATTTTTTATGTAGATCTAGTTGTTTTGGTAATATACCAACTTGGTGATTCATGTTTTTCAAGGTGTTAGTTTTTGTGCGTAGTACAACCCGATTATAAAGAGAGATGGCGAAGAATAATCTCATACAACACTATGTTTGGAGTGGAACTCAATAGGTCTTTCGATTACAACTTAACCCTTGTCCGATTGCATAAGTTTAAAACCTTAACAGGCGGAGCAGGTACAATTGTACCTTTTTGTTTTGTTTTCTTACAAAAGCAACCCCATGAAGTAATAGGTACCAAGTTGTTATTTTTAACTCATTTTAGTCCTATTGTCCTTTTATTACCCAGTCATAAAGTTTACATCACCCTTATTTCCAGCGCAGATAAAATTTAGATTTCTTCTTAACTTAACCCCCACTGATCATTTTAAGCGTTATAAAAGAGGGTTTTGGTAAAATACACTCATTCTTGATTTAAGGAAGTTAAAGTAACGTTTAAAAACATCATGAGTGATAGTATAGCAGGGCTCAGCGTTCAACGGGACGCAGGAAAACGATACTGCAGGTTAGTATTGTTTAGTTACTGTTACATTTTCAATTGTTTCTTATAATTATCTATTACATTATTTATTTGTTTATTTTTATTGGATTCATGTGCAGACCAATCATTGAAGAAGATTCTGACTCTATATGTTGCATCTGATGAAGAAAACTATTTACCATTAGATGTATCCACAATTGAGGAATCAGACAGTGAACAACAAATAGTTATAGAAGAACAAAGTGAATACGATTCTGACGACAGTATTGAATATAAATGCCAAAGTGTTACTGCTAAAGATGGAACAGAGTGGCGTCGTACTACGACACCGTATCAGAAAACTCAAACAAAGTCGAGGAATATTTTACGCCAAAAAGGTGGATCTTCGGCGAAGAGTAAAACGTATACACCTAAAGAAATTTTTAAATCAATAATATCTCCAGAGATCTGTACCATTATATTAGAAGAAACAAATAGAAAAGCTAACAAAAGTTGTGAAGCTTATAACACTGAGTTGGTAAACAAATTTACCAATATTTCGAAGCGGCCATTACCAAAGAAATTCAAGGACTTCACTGAAATAGAATTTGACGCATTTTTAGGTGCATTGATTATTAGTGGCGTCCACAGAGATAACAAGCAAAATTTGGACGGCATGTGGAAAATTGATGCCCTGCCTTTAGTCCGTGCAGCAATGTCTCGTGACCGGTTCAAAATGATGTTGCGATTTATCAGATTTAACAATGCAACTACTCGTGAAGAACGGGCTAAAACTGATAAAGCAGCACCGATTAGGGATATTTGGTCAATACTAAACAAAAATTTAGAAAAAGAATATAAACCGCATGAATGCATTACTATCGACGAACAATTATTTCCCTACAGAGGTCGTACTAAATTTACACAGTATATACCATCCAAACCAGCAAAATATGGGATAAAAGTTTTCTGGGCTTGTGATGCATCTTCTAGTTATCCGCTACGAGGTCAGCTTTACACTGGCAAACCACTAGATGGTCCTCGACAAGTGAATGTTGGTGAACAAACAGTATTAGACTTAGTTAGCCCGTACAAGAAATCTGAAAGAAACGTCACTACTGACAATTTTTTTACAACTTTAGAATTGGCAAAGATTCTGAATTCCTGGAACATGACATTAGTTGGTACAGTAAGAAAAAATAAAACATTCCTACCGAACAATATGCACAGCAGTAAAGAAAGAATTGTGTACTCAACGAATTTTGTGCTTTTATCGTCCATGCACATGACTGGAGAAGTGGAAGACACGCAAACAAAGAAGCCTGAAATAATTCAGTATTACAATAAAACGAAAGGAGGAGTTGATGTTATGGACAAAATGTTGGGAGAGTACACCGTGAAAAGAAGGACGACGCGTTGGCCTCTTGCATTTTTTTATAATATGGTTGATATCGGTGGTTTAGCGTCCTATATCATTTATAGAAAACACAACCCACATTTACGAAGAAAGGATCAACGAAGAAAATTTTTAAAAGATCTTGCTTATCAGCTATGCTTGCCTGCAATTGAAGCTCGAAGTAGCATAAGTGGATACTTATGATGAGAAATCATTTTCTCCGAAGTGCAATTGAAATGGTAATTGGAAAACGAATTTCAATAACATCATCAGAAGAACCTAAAGTACCTCATGGCAGTCGTGGAGCTTCCCCTATCGTTGGTAGTTGTCAAATCTGTCGAGAGATGAACCGATAACAACGGAAAACGAGAAAATCGTGCACAGTTTGCTTGAAGCCGGTTTGCGATGAGCATTCAAAAGCGAAGACAACATGCATAAATTGCAATGAAATTAATCAAAAGTAACTATTTATTTTAAGTATTATATCAATATGGTAGTAATATTCTGTTTGTATCCACTCTTTTACGTAATAAAATAAGTATTCTTTCCATAAACTTTTGTTCTTTATACTGTTTTCATATTCATACAATATCGTTAAAGGTACAATTGTACCTTTGACGTCAATTGAGGATGTAAAATCTACTTCATCACATAATATGAAAATAAGTGAAAATATTTTTATAGATCTTTATGTACTTAACTACAAACATATATGTAGAGATGTCACCAAAGCTCAACATCACAGGTATTGTACAAAAATAAATATTAACCCTTACTATCGTAAAAGTTACAGTTGTACCTTGTCCGCCTGACGAAGGTTAAGTAAAGTGCTAATTAATGCTAACGACGAAGATGAAATTTATTGTCAGAGCATAATATTCAAAATCAAGATGATAAATCACGTTTACGTTAAATGTCCCACTTCAAAGTTGAAGTCAATTTATGATATAGATCAGCCAAAAAAATTATTCTACCCATTTTTTTTAAATTCTTAATACTGTTTTAGTACATCTAATTCTTCTTTTACACGTATTTAATTTAACACGAGTTAAAAAAGAAAACAAATTTCTTTACACGAACTTCTTTTAAGAATTCGATTTTTTACGATTTTTCAAAAATTATTAATGAACATTTTAATTTTTTATGAAATACCACAAATTTAGGTTGAGTTCAAAATTTGATATCTCAGAAACAAATTCTCATTTTACACCTTTTTTTGTTTTAAAAAACAATTCCTTCAAAATAATTAAAGAAAATTTAAATTTTTTGAAATATTACCAATTTCGGTTGAGATCAAAACTTGACATCTCAAAAACGAATTCAGATACTTACGCATAGTATTTTATTTGTTCCAAAATAAGTTTAAATTTTTGAAAAAAGTAGCTACCATTTTTAATTTATTAACAGAACTGCATAATTAACTAAATTTTTTATAATATAATTTAAATAGAAGTTATAAATTTAATAATGCCATCCAGCTAGCTTCAACACACCTTCTTTTGAACCAATTACACTTCTTTGTAATTGTTCAGTAGACCGTAATTTTTTTTGTAATTATTAACTCATTTATGGAGGACTCCATACATTTTTGCAGTGGCAAAAACACTGTCTAATTTATATACAAGTATAATATTCCATGCCTTCATGATAGTAGTAATTAATTCACCTATATTAGCATCGAGCTTTTATATTCTATAGACTAAAAAAACCTAATTCAATAACATTAAAGTTGCTACTATCGAGTGACTACCAAATCAAACTGATATTCCATCTATCAGCTCCAATGTGGTCGGGCATTATTTTGTTGAATTTGGTTAGCATCTTTTTGCCACCTTTTTATAGCTGGAATACCTTTTTTTGGGTGATCACGTCCACACGAATTCAATAAGTGTCCACAAGATTTCTAGAATTTTGGTTTGCTGGTTCTTGAATTATAATAGGCCATAATAATATCTTGGACGACCATTGCAACTAGAAACATGACTTTTGTTAAGAATCACATTAATTACCTATGCCATGACCCTTAACGTTATTAATAAAAATTATATTACAAATTAATTAATTACACTTAACAACAAAACTGATATTAATAATAACTAACTTTTCATAATCTCATAATTTTCACATTTTTTTACAACAAAACAATGATTTCAAAATAAACTAATTTTTGCAAGAACGAAAGAATCGTTTCCGTGTTTACCCGACTAAATGACATGAAATTATATCGATACGGGTGCATTGGCACAGAAGAAATTTGCTCGGTCGATAGCTTAAAGTTTTTATAGAAGCTTTGGTTTGGCGACAACACGGGAAGCGCTAATGGCAAAGTAAATTCGACATTTGTATTGCCGAAACATCCGTTTTGATTTTTTTGTATAAAAACGATGTTACAATGGAAATCGATGTCAGTATCAACTAGAATTTAATAAAATTAAAATGTACCGATTAAGTAATTGTGATTTAAGTTTTTGGTGTATTTTCTTTTTGGGTTTTATTAATATAGTTTATGGTGCTTCTATTTTGGATAAAGATAATTCGATTAAGGAGAATTTTATTGTGCAGGTATTAAAGTAATGAGATTAAATAAAAAAAGTTATTATTAGTTTTCAATTAAACAGAATTTTGTGTGTATAATATTTTAATTATAACAAGATTAATTTTAAGGAATAATATTTCATTTGAAAGCGAATTTTAATAACCAATACGTATTTTGAATTCGTCAGGTAATAATAAAAGTTTTAGCATAAAAATAAGGATGTGGTTATTTATACATACATTTATATATTATGGAGGAAATCCTTAGCATTTTAATGATAGAAGTCGTAATTCAATGTATCATTTAATTGTTGAGATTTTGTCTTAAACAAAATCGTATTTTTTAAGAAAAAAATGGGTGCGATCGTATTCAAAAATCGTATCTCAAGAATTAGTTGAGATATTGCTCTGAAATAAATAGCAACCTGAAGCAAATATTGTTGCTATTTAACGTGCTTAAGATCGTTTTTCCAAATCATTAAATTTCTGAGTTGTAATTTTTTGATTAAAGCTTTTCAAAAACGTAATTATATATATTTGTTAAAAATTAAGAAATCTTCAAAAATTCATATCTCAAGAACTAATTGAGATATCACTTTGAAATAAGGAGTGATTTGAAGCAAATTTAATCAGTATTTAACGTGCTTGAGCTGCTTTCTTCAAATCTTTGAATCTCCGAGTTATGATTTTTTTTATTAAAACTTTGCAAAAACATAATCATATGTGTTTCATAAAAATGAAGACATTTTCAAAGAATCCTATCTCAAGAACTAATTGAGATATCGCTCTGAAATAAAGAGCAACTTGAAGCAAATATTGTTGTTATTTAAGGTGCCTAAGATTCTTGCTTCAAATATTTAAATCTCCGAGTTATGATTTTTTGATTGAAGCTCTGCAAAATATAAGTATATGTGTTTGATAAAAATCAAAAAATTTTCAAAGAATCGTATCTCAAGAACTAATTGAGATATCTCTCTGAAATAAAGAGCAACTTGAAGTAAATTTTGCTGCTATTTAACGTGCTTAAGATCGTTTTTCCAAATCATTAAATTTCTGAGTTATGATTTTTTGATTAAAGCTTTTCAAAATCGTAATTATATATATTTGTTAAAAATTAAGAAATCTTCAAAAATTCATATCTCAAGAACTAATTGAGATATCACTTTGAAATAAGGAGTGATTTGAAGCAAATTTAATCAGTATTTAACGTGCTTGAGCTGCTTTCTTCAAATCTTTGAATCTTCGAGTTATAATTTTTTTATTAAAACTTTGCACTAATATAATCATATGTGTTTGATAAAAATCAATAAATTTTCAAAGAATCGTATCTCAAGAACCAATTGAGGTATCGCTCTGAAATAAAGAGCAACTTGAAGCCGATTTTATTGCTATTTAAGGTGCCTAAGATTCTTGCTTCAAATATTTAAATCTCCGAGTTATGATTTTTTGATTGAAGCTCTGCAAAATATAAGTATATGTGTTTGATAAAAATCAAAAAAATTTCAAAGAATTGTATCTCAAGAACTAATTGAGACATCACTTTGAAATAAGGAGTTATTTGAAGCAAATTTAATCAGTATTTAACTTGCTTGAGCTGCTTTCTTTAAATCTTTGAATCTCCGAGTTATAATTTTTTTATTAAAACTATGCACAAATATAATCATATGTGTTTGATAAAAATCAAGAAATTTTCACAGAATCGTATCTCAAGAACGAATTCAGACATCGCTCTGAAATAAAAAGCAACTTAAAGCAGATTTTGTTGCAATTTAAGGTGCCTAAGATTCTTGCTTCAAATATTTAAACCTTCGAGCTATGATTTTTTGATTGAAGCTCTGCAAAATATAAGTATATGTGTTTGATAAAAATCAAAAAATGTTCAAAAAATCGTATTTCAAGAACTAATTGAGATATCGCTCTGAAATAAAGAGCAACTTGAAGCAAATATTGTTGCTATTTAACGTTCTTAGAATCATTTTTCCATATCATTAAATTTCTGAGTTGTGATTTTTTGATTAAAGCTTTGCAAAAACGTAATTATATGTATTTGTTAAAAATCAAGAAATCTTCAAAAATTCATATCTCAAGAATTAATTGAGATATCACTTTGAAATAAGGAGCGATTTGAAGCAAATTTAATTAGTATTTAAAGTGTTAAAAAAACAAGAAATTTTCAAAAATTCGTATCTCAAGAACTAATTGAGATATCACTTTGAAAGCAATTCCTAACTTAATTGCTATAGTAGCTGTAATTGGTATATATACAAGCATACAGTATGTCTAAACAGCCAATTGTGTACATATACTGTATGTACAAATAGCCAATTGCGCATACATGCAGTATGTATAAATAGCCAATTACATATACATACTGTATGTATAAATAGCCACATCCTAAAGATAATGAGTAGTAAACTTTATTCTTGACTATATTGCTCGTTTTACTATTATTGTGAAAACCATAAACATTGAAAAAGTTTAGTTTTGCTTATCAGAATAAGTGTGTAAAAAAGAAGGGGTGTGTCGATCCTTGAAAAAAACATGTTAACATCTTCTCAAAATACTTGCGAAGTTCAACTTCAATGGTTCTGATGAGCTCATGCGATGCTTCACAAGCGTGTCTGCATAAAATAACTTTAACGATTTGTTGACAATAAGATACAATAAACGAAAATCTAACCCTGACCTCTTTGTAATCATCCTTACAATAGGTTACTTTTTAAAAAAGTTTAGCATAAAAGACTTTCTTTATTCGTACAAACTAATTTACTACCATTTCTTAACTATTCTTATTTTTTTATTATTGATAGAGTACGAAAGTATCTTTATAACATTGTTCTTGAAATTATAAAATTTAAATGAAATCACACAAAATTCGAATAGTTTCATAAAGTTTTTGTGTAACAGATATTTGCTTTCAGATGTATATATTTATTAATATATTTTTTCACACAAAAACGAATATTCAAAAATTAAAATTAAAATCAGGACTTAATATTTTATTTGTTTGGAGAGCACGTTATTTGAGACGTTCTTGTTTAAGTATATTTAGATAATTATAATTTTTACACTTTTGCTTCTATGTGCAGAAATTTTATAAATATTCGAAATGGTGAAAGTTAGATAAAATCGTGATTTTACATCTCGTTGTTGGTAGAGCACGGAATTACGAAAGCTTTTGAAAAATGTGATGGAATAAAATGTTAATAAATGCAGGATGTTGCAAATTTTATTTTTGGCAATATTAGTTTTGAAAGAACAGTATTCGAAACGTAACAATTTTTTTTAATTCGAAAATGTCTGATATATGATTATCAAATAAAATCATAGCGTTACATTTTGTTGATGGTAGAACCCAAAATTTGGAACGTTTAAGAACAAAAAGTTTTTGTGAAAATTATCTAAAAACTTATTCTTATTTTAAAATTGCTCTTTTATAGATTTGCTAAAAAATATAAAGATTCGAAATGGTGAAAGTTTGTTGAAATTCTCGTTTATATTTTATTAGTGATGAAGCGCGAGATGCGGAACTTTTTAGAATAATATTTAAGTGCAAAAGTTGTAGCAAATTTTATATTGTACATATTGTATATATGTATACATATTATATATTTTTATTGCGTTACATATTACATTTTACATTTTTGCTCCCCTATACATAAATCGTGCTCAAACACCTTTTCTTTTGGAAATGAGGCTTTGGTGATATTTTGAACTGCAAAGGATGTTTGAATTACTGCATTTACAACGTTTGAAACTGCAGTCACTACAATTACAATGTCCAAGGCTTGAAGAGTGATATCAACTTTTCGAAATCGTCAATAAACATGAACTTTTCTTCACATACAGTAAATTCATTTCTGGAGTACAATTGGTTTAAAATACCGTTCCTAGTTAGGTTTTTTTTTCTATAGAAATAATGATAACAGTTTTATTAGGACTATTTAAAATATTTATTTAATAATTTTTTGCACTTTTATTATTAGGACTATGCTCTTTTCCAGATCTACA
This sequence comes from Onthophagus sagittarius, assembly GCA_036711965.1. Taxonomy (NCBI): domain Eukaryota; kingdom Metazoa; phylum Arthropoda; class Insecta; order Coleoptera; family Scarabaeidae; genus Onthophagus; species Onthophagus sagittarius. Next base: position 51,443,990 of record JASERS010000005.1, read on the forward strand.
TCTGATACCCTTATTCGAACGCTTTGGTCTATATTTGCAATTGAATGCACCAACATTTTTTCAATTTGCTTTTCAAGTGATACTTTCGTTGCGCTACGACAAAAGAATTTTGTCTCCTCTCGAATTTTGCTTGATACTTCGTTCAGTCAACATATAGCCTTATCATTATCAGTATTTTCCTCTGTACCGATCATATTGGCAGAAACAGGTTGTTGATGGTCTGGTTGAGGGTTTTTATTTATTGTGTCCAGAGTAGGTTATTAATTTTATGGCTTAGGTTCGTCTTTTATTGTATAAAAGTATTTGCATACTTTTATAGTATGGCAGTATATGGAATACTGACATGGGATGAATCAAGAGAACTTGAGGAGATTTTTATAATGCAAGAAAATCAATAAGTATTTTGAAGAAGCTGGGATACAGGGAAAACTGCAGAGGACACTTCAAGATTATTAATATTTTAACAATACTTTCTTGTTTTATTCTTGCTTGCCCCCTGCATGTTCACAAACAAAAAGAAACATTAAGATAATTTGTTACCACCACTTCACAGTGTGCAGAAATCTAAAAATACTTATATATGTACACAAAGGGAAGTGAAGAAAATCTTAATAGAAAATGAGTTTTATTAACTTGTATAATAAAATGTAAGTTGTATTTCTGTTTAATTTCTATATTACCTTTATAAACCATAAAGAAATTCATTAAGATATTTGAAAACTACATTTTTTTAAAGATTTTTCGAAATTATTAAGCAAATCGTTATTCTATTAAAATGCTGCAAATTTATTTCAAAAGATATTTCAAAAACGAATTGAGATATTCAAGTATAGAAGTGTGTAAACAAGTGTGTTTTCGTTTATATCAAGGTGATCTTACAACGCACAAAAAATAATAACATTATCTCGTCCTTGTAAAATTTTGCAATAGTTTTATCCTGACTTCTTCTATGAACGTATGGGAGGAAATTTACTGCTAATTTCAACATATTAGGTGACTAAAATGTTTATTAGGTAATTTTAACCTCAATAAACAATTAAAAACATGCCAAAAAGATGGTGATATATTTTTTATGTCTGTTTCTTTACAATATGACGTCCTTTCCAGTTTGTTGCGGAAAATGCCAACAAACTATAAAGGAACTCAAATCGTGGTAGTTTTAATTATACCAAAACAAATATGAGGACGTCAGTTGAAACCATCAGAAACGGTTCTTCTGTGCTTCTTCATTCCTAGGAAAAGCTTTGAAAGAAAAATAAAACATAATGTGTCCTCTGCTTGTAAAATGAGACCTAGTATGCTAGGGGAGATAATTGAAAAAAAATTTGTGTAACACATAAAAATGCACAAAAGTACGGTTTTCAAAAAGGAATTGCCGGTAAGACATCCACTCAATGTGCTTGATCATACCATAATACCACCTGTAGATATGCTAATACAAAATTTGAATGTAGAGTTCAAGTGAAAGGGATTCACCTGAACATATTTAAACAAACCAAGAATACACTGAAAAAAATTTTTAAAAAAAGTTCAAAAAACAAAACGCTCACATTCGTAAACTTCTGATGAGGAGGAGGATATAGAAGAACGAATTCAAGTACGTTTATGTTTTGAACAAAGTACATACCTTCCTTTATAAATCATAAAAAATTTCATCATCATATATTAAGAATTCCATTTTTTACGATATTTTGAAAATTATTAAGCAGATCGTTATGAAATGCTACAAATTTAGGTTAAATTCAAAAGTTGATCTCAAGAACGAAGGGAGATATTCAAGTATGGTTTCATATTGAGGAAAATACATACTTTTCTTTATAAATCACAATAAAACTCATCTAGATGTCTTAAAAATTCGATTTGCAATGATTTTTTAAAAAATAATCGAGGAAATTGTTGATTTTATGAAATGCTACCAATTAAGGTTTAATTTAAAAGTTAATATCTCATAAACGAAACATGGTACTCAAGTATGGTTGTATTTTTAGGAAAGTACGTACTTTCTTTTATAAATTTTCTTTTATAAACCATGTATATTTTTATTTTTATGAAATGCTAGAAATTTAGATTTAATTCGAAACTTGATATCCCAAAAACGAATTGAGATTTGCAATTATGGTTTTATTCGCAAAAAATTGTGCACTTTTCTTTATAAATTACAGAAAATTGCATTATCTTAAGAATTTGATTTTTTTACAATTTTTCAAAGTTATTAAGCAAATCGTTACCCTTACGAAATGTTATAAATTTATCTCAAAAGATAACTCAAAAACGAATTGAGATGTTCAAGTATGGGTTTGTTTTGAGCAAAGTACATACTTTCCTTAATAAATCATAAAAAAATCATTATGATATATTAAAAATTCAATTTTTTACGATTTTTTCAAAATCATTAAGCAGATCGTTATTAAATGTTACAAATTCAAGTTAAACTCAAATGTTGATATCTCAAGATCAAATAGCATATTCAAGCATGGTTCAATTCGTAAAAAAGTGCACACTTTTTTATAAATTACCAAAAATTTCATTAATTTATCTTAAAGCAAATTGTTATTTCTTTATAAATCAAAAAAGTATTCATCAAAATATCTGAAAAATTCGATATCTTACGATCTTTTCAAAATTTTAAGTAATCGTTATGAAATACTATAAATTTGGGTTAAATTCAAAAGTTGATATCTCATAATCAAATTGAGATATTCATGCATGATTTAATTCGTAAGAAAGTCCACACCTTTCTTTATATATTACCAAAAATTTCATGAATTTATCTCAAGAATTCGATTTTATACGATTTTTTCAAAAAGATTAAGCAAATCGTTATTCCTATGAAATATTACAATTATACCTCAAAATATATCTCAAAAACGAATTCAGATATTCAAGTATGGTTCTGTTTTGCGCAAAGTATATACTTGTCTTTATAAATCGTAAAAAATTTCATCAAGATATCTTAAAAATTCAATATCTTACGATATTTTAAAAACTTTAAGTAATCGTTAAGGAATACTACAAATTTAGGTTAAATTCAAAAGTTGATATCTCAAAATTGAATAGAGATATTCAAGCATGGTTTAACTCGTAAGAAAGTGTACACTTTTCTTTATATATTGCCAGAAATTTCATCAAATTATCTTAAGAATTTAATTTTATACGATTTTTTCAAAAAGATTAAGCAAATCGTTATTCTTATGAAACGTTACAAATTTATCTCAAAACATATCTCGAAAACGAATTGATATATTCAAGTATGGTTTTATTTACATGAATGTATATATTTTCCTTTATAAATCATAAAAATTTCGTCAAGATATCTTAAAAATTCGATTTCTTACGATCTTTTAAAAGTTATTAAATAAATCGTTCTGAAATACTACAAATTTAGGTTAAATTCAAAAACTGATTTCTCAAAATAGAATTGAGATATTCAAGCATGATTTAATTTATAAGAAAGTGCACACTTTACTTTCAAATTACTAAACATTTCATGAATTTATCTTAAGAATTCGATTTTATACGATTTTTTAAAAAATATTAAGCAAACCGTTATTCTTATAAAACGTTACAATTATATCTCAAATTGTATCTCGAAATCGAATTGATATATTCAAGTATGGTTTTATTTTGAAGAAAGAATATACTTTCCTTTATAAATCATAAATAATTTCATCAAGATATCATAAAAATTCGACTTCTTACGATTTTTTCAAAATTATTAAATAAATCGTTATTAAATACTACAAATTTAAGTTAATTTCAAAAGTTGATATCTCAAAATCGAATTGAGATATTCAAACATGGTTTAACTGATAAGAAAGAGTACACTTTTCTTTATAAATTGTCGGAAATTTCATCAAATTGTCTTAAGAATTTGATTTTATACGATCTTTTCAAAACGATTAAGCAAATCGTTATTCTTCCGAAATGTTACAAATGTATCTCAAAACATATCTCGAAAACGAATTGAAATTTTCAAGTATGGTTTTATTTTGAGGAAACTATATACTTTCCTTTATAAATCATAAAAAATTTCAGCCAGATATCTTAAAAATTCGATATCTTACGATTTTTTAAAAATTATTAAGCAAATCGTTATAATACTGCAAATTTAGGTTAAATTCAGAAGTTGATGTCTCATAATCGAATTGAGATATTCAAGCATGGTTTATCTCGTAAGAAAGTCCATACCTTTCTTTATAAACTACCAAAAATTTCATAAATTTATCTTAAGAATTCGATTTTATACGATTTTTTTAAATAGAAAAAGCAAATCGTTATTCTTCCGAAATGTTACAAATGTATCTCAAAACATATCACAAAAACGAATTGAAATTTTCAAGTATGGTTTTATTTTGAGGAAAGTATATACTTTCCTTTATAAATCGTATAAAATTTCAGTAAGATATCTTCAAAGTTCAATATTTTAGGATCTTTTAAAAATTATTAAGCAAATCGTTATAATACTGCAAATTTAGGTTAAATTCAAAAGTTGATATCTCATAATCGAATTGAGATATTCAAGCATGGTTTAACTCGTAAGAAAGTGCATGCTTTTCTTTATAAATTAACAAACATTTCATAAATTTATCTTAAGAATTCGATTTTATACGATTTTTTTAAATAAATGAAGCAAATCGTTATTCTTCCGAAATGTTACAAATGTATCTCAAAACATATCTCGAAAACGAATTGAAATTTTCAAGTATGGTTTTATTTTGAAGAAAGTATATACTTTCCTTTATAAATCATAAAAAATTTCATCAAGATATCTTACAAATTCGATTTCTTACGGTTTTTTAAAACTATTAAGTAAATCGTTATGATACTGCAAATTTAGGTTAAATTCAAAAGTTGATATCTCAAAATCAAATTGAGATATTGAAGTATGGTTTAATTCGTAAGAAAGTGCATGCTTTGCTTTATAAATTAACAAACATTTCATAAATTTATCTTAAGAATTCGAATTTATACGATTTTTTCAAAAAGATAAAGCGAATCGTTATTCTCATGAAACGTTACAATTATATCTCAAAATATATCTCGAAATCGAATTGAGATATTCCGGTATGGTTTTATTTCGAGGAAAATATATACTTTTCTTTATAAATCACAAAAAATTTCATAAAGATATCTTAATAATTCGATTTCTTACGAGTTTTTAAAAATTATTAAGTAAATCGTTATGAAATACTACAAATTTGGGTTAAATTCAAATGTTGATATTTCAAAATCGAATTGGGATATTCAAGCATGGTTTGCTTTGTAAGAAAGTGTACACTTTTCTTTATAAACTACCAGAAAATCATCAAATTATCTTAAGAATTCGATTTTATAAGATTTTTTCAAAAATATTAAGCAACTCGTTATTCTTATAAAATGTTACAATTATATCTCAAAATATATCTCGCAAACGAATTGAGATATTCAAGTATGATGTTGTTTTGAGGAAAATATATACTTTTCTTTATAAATTACACAAAATTTCATAAAGATATCTTACAAATTCGATTTCTTACGGTTTTTTAAAATTATTAAGTAAATCGTTATGATACTGCAAATTTAGGTTAAATTCAAAAGTTGATATCTCAAAATCGAATTGAGGTATTTAAGCATGGCTTAATTCTTAAGAAAATGCACACTGTACTTTATAAGTAACCAAAAATTTCATCAATTTATCTTAAGAATTCGACTCTATACGATTTTTTCAAAAATTTTAAGCAAATCGTTATGTTTATGAAATGCTATAAATATATCTCAAAATATATCTCGAAAACGAATTGAAATTTTCAAGTATGGTTTTATTTTGAGGCAAGTACATACTTTCCTTTATAAATCATAAAAGATTTCAGCAAGATATCTTACAAATTCGATATCTTACGATTTTTTTTTAAATTATTAAGCAAATCGTTATAATACTGCAAATTTAGGTTAAATTCAAAAGTTGATATCTCAAAATCGAATTGAGGTATTTAAGCATGGCTTAATTGGTAAGAAAGTGCGTACTGTACTTTATAAATCACTAAAGATTTCATCAATTTATCTTAAGAATTCGATTTTATACGATTTTTTCAAAAAGTTTAAGCAAATCGTTATGTTTATGAAATGCTACAAATATATCTCAAAATATATCTCGAAAGCGAATTGATATATTCAAATATGGTTTTATTTTTATGAAAGTATATATTTTCCTTTATAAATCATAAAAAATTTCGTCAAGATATCTTAAAAATTCGATTTCTTACGATTTTTTAAAAATTATTAAGTAATCGTTATGATATATTACAAATTTAGGTTAAATTCAAAAGTTGATATCTCAAAATAGAATTGAGATATTCAAGCATGATTTAATTTATAAGAAAGTGCACACTTTACTTTATAAATTACTAAAAATTTCATAAATTTATCTTAAGAATTCGATTTTATACCATTTTTTTAAGTAGATAAAGCAAATCGTTATTCTTCCGAAGTGTTACAAATGTGTCTCAAAACATATCACGAAAACGAATTAAAATTTTCAAGTATGGTTTTATTTTGAGGAAAGTACATACTTTAGTTTATAAATCATAAAAAATTTCAGCAAGATATCTTAAAAATTCAATATTTTACGATTTTTTAAAAATGATTAAACAAATCGTTATAATACTGCAAATTTAGGTTAAATTCAAATTTGATATCTCATAATCGAATTGAGCTATTCATGCATGGTGTAACCCGTAAGAAAGTGTACACTTTTTTTTATAAATTGCCAGAAATTTCATCAAATTATCTTAAGAATTCAATTATATACGATTTTTTTAAAAAGATTATGAAAATTGTTATTCTTATGAAATGTTACTAATATATCTCAAAATATATCTCGCAAATGAATTAAGATATTCAAGTATGGTTTTGTTTTGAAAAAAGTATATACATTCCTGTATAAATCATAAAAAATTTCATCAAGATATCTTAAAAATTCGACTTCTTACGATTTTTTCAAAATTACTAAATAAATCGTTATGGAATACTACTAATTTAGATTAAATTCAAAAGTTGATATCTCAAAATCGAATTGAGATATTCAAACATGGTTTAACTAGCAAGAAAGTGTACACATTTCTTTATAAACTGCTAGAAATTTCATCAAATTATCTTAAGAATTCAATTTTATACGATTTTTTTACAAAGATTAAGCAAATTGTTATTCTTATGAAATGTTATTCAAATATGGTTTTGTTTTGAGTAAAATATATACTTTTCTTTATAAATCATAAAAAAATTCTCCAAGATATCTTAAAAATTCGATATCTTACGATTTTTTAAAAATTTGTTAAGTAAATCGTTATAAAATACTACAAATTTGAGTTAAATTCAAAAGTTGATATCTCAAAATCAAATTAAGATATACAAGCATGGTTTAATTCGTAACAAAATGCACACTTTTCTTTATAAACTTCCAAAAAGTTCATGAATTTGTCTTAGGAATTCGAATTTATACGATTTTTTCAAAAGGATTAAGTAAATTGTTATTTTTATAAAATGTTAGAAACTTAGGTTGAATTTAAATGTATATATCTCAAAAACGAAGTACGATAATCTAGTATGGTTTTATTTTGAAGATAGTGTATACTTTTTGTTATAAATCACAGTAAAATTCATCATCATATCTTAAGAATTCGATTTGGTACGATTTTTTCAAAATTACTAAACAAATCGTTATTTTTATTTTTATATTAAATTCAAAACCTTGATATCTCAAAAACGAATTGAGATACTCAAGTATGGTTCTGTTTTGAGGAAGGTATATACTTTCCTTTATAAACCATACAAAATTTCATCAAGATATCTTAAAAATTTGATTTTTTATAATTTTTGAAAATTATTAAGTAAATCATTATGAAATACTACAAAGTTAGGTCGATATCTCAAAATTGAATTCAGATATACAAGCATGGTTTAATTCATAAGAAAGTGCACACTTTACTTTATAAATTACTTAATGTTTCATAAATTTATTTTAACAATTCGATTTTATACGATTTTTTTAAATAGATAACGCAAATCGTTATTCTTCCGAAATGTTACAAATGTATCTCAAAACATATCTCGAAAACGAATTGAAACTTTCAAGTATGGTTTTATTTTGAGGAAAGAATATATTTTCCTTTATAAATCGTAAAAAATTTCAGCAAGATATCTTAAAAATTCAATATTTTACGATTTTTTTAAAAGTATTAAGCAAATCGTTATGATACTGCAAATTTAGGTTAAATTCAAAAGTTGATATCTCATAATCGAATTGAGATATTTAAGCATGGTTTAGCTCGTAAGAAAGTCCACACCTTTCTTTATAAACTATTAAAAATTTCATAAATTTATCTTAAAAATTCGATTTTATACGATTTTTTTAAATAGATAAAGCAAATCGTTATTCTTCCGAAATGTTACAAATGTATCTCAAAACATATCTCGAAAACGAATTGAAATTTTCAAGTATGGTTTTATTTTAAGGAAAGTATATACTTTTCTTTATAAATCATAAAAAATTTCAGCAAGATATCTTAAAAATTCAATATTTTACGATTTTTTAGAAATTATTAAGCAAATCGTTATAATACTGCAAATTTAGGTTAAATTCAAAAATTGATATTTCATAATCGAATTGAGATATTCATGCATGGTTTAACTCATAAGAAAGAGTACATTTTTCTTTATAAATTTCCAGTAAATTCATAAATCTATCTTAAGAATTCGATTTTATACGATTTTTTGAAATCAACAAATTCTTATGAAATGTTACAAATATATCTCAAAATATATCTCGAAAACGAATTGAGATATTCAAGTATGGTATTATTTGCAAAAAAGTGCACACTTTTTTATATATAATACAAAAAGTTTCATTAAAATATCTTAAGAATTCGTTTTTTACCATTTTTTTTCAAAACTGGTACATTTTTAATTTCATAAAATGCTACAAATTTTTATGAATTCATAACTTGCTAGCTCAAAAACGAATTGAGACGTTCAGGTATGATTTTATTTACAAAAAATACATACTTTCTTTTATAAATCTCAACAAATATAATCATAATATCTCAAGAATTCGATTTTTTACGATTTTTTAAAAATGTTTAAGCAAGTCGTTATTTTGATAAAATGCTACAAACTTAGGTTGAATTCAACATTTTATATCTCAAATACGAAGTAAGATACTCTAGTATGGTTTTATTTTTAAAAAAGTAAAATTCAACAAGATATCTTAAAAATTCGATTTTGTACGATTTTTTTAAAATGGTTCAGCAAATCGTTAAAAATAGTTAAAATTATGACACGACTTCCAGAAACATCATGATAATTTATAAGTTATGGTAATTATTTATTTTAATTTCGTTGATTTTCGTAAAATATTCTCGTTTATTCATAGTTTAATAAACCATAATTTTTATTTTCAGGAGGATTTAAATCAGGAAAATTCAACTAAAACGTTAAACGTATCCATCGATTCCATAGAAAATTTAGACAATTCGACGAATTTAAAGCGACAAATTAGTATTTTTCCAGGAAATCCTTTTTTAATCGAACCAATTCCGGATTTAGATCTTCCCGTGAGTAATTTAAATCAAAATCCATAAAGTAATCAATGTAATCGTGTGAAATTACATGATTACAAAACAAAGAATTCGCAAAAACATTAATATCACTTTTATACCCACACAATAAAATCTAATTACGTCAATTAACAACAATAGAAACCGCTAATTTACCTTGTGTCCCTGCTTTAGTTCATTTCACTTTTACTTATACCATACATTTTGAAAGTTAACAAGAAAATGAAAACAAAAAATCTAAACCCAGTATCAACATTAACATAATACGTGATTCATTAGTTCGAAAGTACCCCGTTGCTTATTGATAATTAGGTTCGTTTGTAGAGAGATATCGAGATAGAGATAGAGGTATTATTTTATATGTACAGGATGTATTGCCAACTTTGGACTTGGAACCGAACAGCAATCGAACGAAAATTAATATTCGAGTGAACCAAAAGGATTTAGCTCGGACTAATGTGACGAAATTAATCGAGCAAATCGAAGAATTTATCGCGAATCAAACGAAATTTGCTAAACAAGAAGTTGATGATGATGGGGAAGAAGTTTCTGATGAAGAACCCCAAACTAATGCTGAACAAGGAGATGATGATGATGATGAAAGCGAAGAAGAGGAGAGTAATGAAAGTGAAGAAACCGATTTTGTGCAAGGATTAATTAAATCATTTTTGGGGCAATTAAGTACTGTGTGTATTGAAATTTATAAGATTATTTAGATTAGTTAGATTATTTGATTAATTTTTTGTTTTAGCCTGAAGGTGGAGTTGATGTTGACGCAATTGTCGGCCTAATAGGTGGATTAAGTGTGGTAAGAATTGCTTAATTAATCAATACAAAAAAGAAAACTCTATAAAACCATTAACCTTGTGTTAAACTTTTTTGTCCCCAACAATTATCGATTATTTTTTCCCTACTTTCTAGCCTAAAGATGACGGAACATACGACTTCTCCGGGCTTACAGAAACATTACAAAGCTTTTTAGATGTAAGTATAATTATTTTGTATAAATTAAAAAAAAATTAACTTAATGGAATGAATGAATTGCCAATTCAAATAAAGGTAAAAGTTTTTTCAAGTGAATAAACTATTATATAAACCCCGTCGGAAATTTTAACCAGGAAGGTCGAATAGGAAGTGCAAAAGAGAAAATTTCAAAACCTTTCGGACACCTGAACGAACAATATGCACACGCAGATATATGATCTGTTAGGAGAAAACTTTGACTTACATCATAACCACAGCTTCATATTATTACGGGTTATTAACATAAATTATCGCATCTTTAACCCATTGATGACCAATTCGAAGTTTGTTGCAACCTAAAATGGGATTGTGACGTTGATCGATGTAGAAAGCCGATCCCATCTTTATTATTAATCTCTCAATTAAATTAAATTTTAAAAACATTCCTAAAAACTTTCTTTAAAAAAAAATGAAAGTTGTAACAAAAATAAATTTTTTTTTGACTCATTTTCGCACATTATATTTCGTTAATTGCACATTGACAACCTTGAAAGTACGGTTCATGTGAATAAGGATTTCTAATTGTAAAGTTTTTAGCCTTAAACGCAATTTTAAAATGAAAATGTTTTGTATTAGTAATGTTTAATAACCCGGTTTTAAGTTACGATTTTTTTAAAAGGCATTCGTTGACCGGTTATGATTCATAAAGTAATTTAGCGGAAAATTGATAGATTCGGTTTAGGATATGACCCAATTAGAACTGATGATTATTGTATTTTTATGTTTAGTTTCTATTAAGCTTAACGAACTTGTGTCATTAAAAAGTTAAGAAAGTTTTTGCAAATTTGTGCATGTTTAAAAAAAAGTCGTCGTGTGAAATCCCCAACGGATTAGAACATATTTTGTGAAAGTTGTTTTATGGCTAATAAACAGATGCACAATGACTTTGTATAAAGTATGTAGCAAGTATCATTCGTGATTAAAGGATAATTGTCCTATTTTTAAACTTATTCATAACTTGCATGTAATATAACTCCGGTTAATTGGGTCGACATCCTCTTAATTGGGTCAAAACGTTTTGTGTAAAAATTTTAAAAAAATTAATTTATATCTCAATAATTTCTGATCAACATGTTAGTTCTTTCATATTATTTTAAAGAAGGCACTTTCGTCTTTAATTTGATTCATAAATCACACCATTATCACCATTATTTTAGCCATAACGATTTTTTTTGCATTCCTCCATTCTTATTATTTTACTGTTATTTAAGCTGAAACGCAATCTTAGATGCTCCAATTTTTATCTCAATAATTTTTGGATAAAATAGCAGTTATCATATATTATTTTAAAGAAGACATATTCATCTTCAATTTAAGCCATGATACATTCCGTTATCTCTATCATGAAAGCCGAGGCAATTTTTTGAAATTTAATTAATTTGAAACACAATTTTACACATTTTAATTTAAATCTCAATAATTTTTGTTTAAAATGTCAGGACTTTCACATCATTTTAAAGAGGGAATTTTCGTCTTCAATTTGATTCATAAATCATCCAATTATCATCATTATTTTAGCCATAACCATTCTCTGCATTCTTCCATTCTTATTATTTACCATTATCTAAGCTGAAACGTAATCTTAGATGCTCCAATTTTTATCTGAATAATTTTTGGATAAGATAGCAGCTATCATACATTATTTTAAAGAAGACATATTCATCTTCAATTTAAGCCATGATACATTCCTTTATCTTCATCATGAAAGCCGAGGCAATTTTTTGAAATTTAATTAATTTGAAACGCAATTTTACACATTTTAATTTAAATCTCAATAATTTTTGCTTGAAACGTCAGTTCTTTTACATCATTTTAAAGAGGGAATCTTCGTCTTCAATTTGATCCATAAATCATCCCAATATCACCATTATTTTAGCCATAACGATTTTCTTGGCATTCTTCCATTTTTATTATTTTACTGTTATCTAAGCTGAAACGGAATCTTAGATACTCCAATTTTTATCTCAATAATTTTTTAATAAAATAAGTTGTCATATATTATTTTAAAGAAGAAATATTAATCTTCAATTTAAGCCATGATACATTCTTATATCTGCATCATGAAAGCCGAGGCAATTTGTTGAAATTGAATTAATTTAAAACGCAATTTTACACATTTTAATCTAAATCTCAATGACTTTTGTTTGAAATATCAGTTCTTTTACATCATCTTAAAGAAGGAATTTTCGTCTTCAATTTGACTCATAAATCATCCCATTATCACCATTATTTTAGCCATAACGATTTTTTTGCATTCTTCCATTTTTATTATTTTACTGTTATCTAAGCTAAAACGCAATCTTAGATACTCCAATTTTTATCACAATAATTTTTAAATAAAATAATAACTATCATATACTATTTTAAAGAAGACATCATCATCTTCAATTTAAGCCATGATACATTCCTTTATCTCTGTCGTGAAAGCCGAGGCAATTTTTTGAAGCTTAATTAATTTTAAACGCAATTTTACACATTTTGATTTAAATCTCGATAATTTTTGTTTGAAAGGTTAGTTCTTTTACATCATTTTAAAGAGGATATTTTCGTCTTCAATTTGATTCATAAATCATCCCATTATCATCATTATTTTAGCCATAACCATTTTCTGCATTCTTCCATTCATATTATTTACGATTATCTAAGCTGAAACGTAATCTTAGATGCTCCAATTTTTATCTCAATAATTTTTGGATAAAATAGCAGTTACCATACATTATTTTAAAGAAGACATATTCATCTTCAATTTAAGCCATGATACATTCCTCTATTTTCATCATGAAAGCCGAGGCAATTTGTTGAAATTTAATTAATTTGAAACGCAATTTTACACATTTTAATTTAAATCTCAATAATTTTTGTTTGAAATGTCAGTTCTTTTACATCAATTTAAAGACGGCATTTTCGTCTTCAATTTGATTCATAAATCATCTCATTATCACCATTATCCTAGCCACAATGTTTTTGCATTCTTCTATTTTTATTATTTTACTATTATCTAAGGTAAAACGTAATCTTAGATATTCCAATTTTTATCTGAATAATTTTTGAATAAAATAATAATTGTCATATACTATTTTAAAGAAAACATCATCATCTTCAATTTAAGCCATGATACATTCCGTTATCTCTATCATGAAAGCCGAGGCAATTTTTTGAAGTTTAATTAATTTGAAACGCAATTTTACACATTCTAATTTAAATCTCAAGAACTTTTGTTTGAAACGTCAGTTCTTTTACATCATTTTAAAGAGGGAATCTTCGTCTTTAATTTGATCCATAAATCATCCCATTATCACCATTATTTTAGCTATAACGATTTTTTTTTGCATTCTTCAATTTTTATTATTTCACTGTTATCTAAGCTAAAACGCAATATTAGATACTCCAATTTTTATCTCAATAATTTTTGAATAATATAACAGTTATACATTATATTAAAGAAGAAATGTTAATCTTCAATTTAAGCCATGATACATTCCTTTATCTCTAACGTGAAAGCCGAGGCAATTTTTCGAAATTTAATTAATTTGAAACGCAATTTTACACATTCTAATTTAAATCGCAAGAACTCTTGTTTGAAACGTCAGTTCTTTTATATCATTTTAAAGAGGGAATCTTCGTCTTCAATTTGATCCATAAATCATCCCATTATCACCATTATTTTAGCCATAACGATTTTTTTTGCATTCTTCCATTTTCATTATTTTACTGTTATCTAAGCTGAAACGCAATCTTAGATACTCGAATTCTTATCTCAATAATTTTTTAATAAAATCATTTATTATATATTATTTTATAGAAGAAATATTAATCTTCAATTTAAGCCATTTTACATTCTTATATCTGCATCATGCAACCCGAGGCAATTTTTTGAAGTTGAATTAATTTGAAACGCAATTTTACACATTTTAATTTAAATCTCAATAATTTTTGTTTGAAATGTCAGTTCTTTTACATCATTTTAAAGAGGGCATTTTCGTCTTCAATTTGATCCATAAATCATCTCATTATCTTCATTATTTTAGCCATGTACATTTTTTTTAATTTCACCACTTTTATTATCTTAATATCATCAAGGTTGGAATGTAATCTTTCATGTTTCATTGTTTTTAAAGACGACATCTTCATCTTCAATTTAAGTCATAATTCTTTGCTTAAACTTCATTATTAAAGCCAAGACATTTTCTTGAAGTTTAATTAATTTGAAACGCAATCTTACACATTTTAATTTTTATTTCAATAATTTCTGCCTAACACAAAAGCTATCTTGTATCATTTTAAAGAAGGCATTTTGGTCTTCATAACATTGATCCATTTCTCATCCCATTATCTCTATTATTTTAGCCATGGCCATTTCTTAAACATTCCATTTTTTTAAAATTTTAACGTTATCAAGGTTGGGACGTAATTTTACATTTCAAGTCTTATTTCAATATTTCTTGAGGACAGTTTCGTTTTCAATTCGATCCATAAATAATCTGATTGAACAATCATACTGATTTGTTTGAATTCCGATTAGTACTATTGGTGAGTAGAACTCAGAAACTGGTTCAGAGTTAGAACCAGTTTCTGAAGAAGGTTGCAACATGGCATCCGAAACGTCAAACGTTTTGATACAAGTTAGTGGTAGCTACGTTAACACGAAGTATGGCGTTGTTGCGGTACATTAAAGTTAAACTCAAGCAGAAGATCGCGGATATCCAGCATGCCATTAGCAAGTTTAAAAAGGAAGACCAAATCAGAAACAACTCGATGTTGCTGCAGTGACAATAAATTGAAGACCACGCCGCGGTGTTTATACGAACATCATAATCGTAGTGAGAAAGATGAAATTTGTATTGTGCCAAATAACGGACAAAACGTCGATGAATGGCTTCAATACGATCACGATACACCACATACAAAGGGTTCTATATTACAGAGTCGTAACAAAGAACACTGTTGACAAATGCCTAATAGAGTGTTCGTATACACCAAAAATTTGTGAAATTTTTACTATTCTAATAACAAACCCAAAATTATATAGACGCTTCCTCATTATAAATTCAATATAATGATGAAATCGAAACTTGGAGTCTAATATAATACCTAGGTTAGTCTAAAGTTCACCACAACAATTCAAAAGGCAAGGAGGCCTATATTTATCTGCTGTTAACTTCTTTTCTATCAGAAAAATTTTGCCAGCCTTCCATACCTCTGAGAATGTATTCTCTCACTATATATCGTAATCACTTTTTCCTTTCCAGCATTTACTGTATCTTCCGGTATATCGGGCGTTATGTTGTTTAATCCTGGGGCTTTCCCGTTTTCCCCAATCCAATCCCAATCCAAACCAACCCAACCCATAGGAATTATATCATTACAAGCTTGGATGGCTCAATTTGATTAGAGTGATATCATTTCTAATACCAACTCAACAACGAAATGATGCCATTCCAACCCAATCCGAACACAACCCATTAGAATGATATCTAAAAATATAAAATTTAATGAATAACTAATCTAATGAATCTAATCTAATGAATATGATGATTTGTGCCTAACGTTGATTTGCGTAGGATTAAGTAGGGTTAATATTGCAAATGATATTATCTTAATAAAACGTAATCCAATTTTAAGCCTCAGTGGCTTGAAATTGGAAAACTAAAAGGGACAAGTTATCTTGGATATTCATTAAATTTACATTTGAGAAGCAGACTTGTAAAACACATTTTGTCCAAATTTGCAGTTTTAGGAGGAGTTAAAATTCTCTTTGAAAGTAGCTAGGAATATCAATTTCCATTTTTTAAAAGAAAACCTGAATTCATAACAACGGAATTTCTAGGTATAGTCGATATATTAAAAGAAAATTCTATATACAAAATTGGTTTGTCTCGTGTCAGAATTTAAAAAAAAAAACACATTTGTATAAGTTCAAAATAAAATGGTCACTCTTAATTATTTAAATTCAAATATTATTAAGCAAGGTAACAAAAATAAATAAAAACTTTCCTAAAAGTACTAAATTGTATATAATTTAAACTTTACACTTTAATCGTCCTTAACATTATTTTTTTCATCTAATATAGAAGCTAGCTACTTTAATTCAAGATCATCCTTTCATTTTGTCCCTAATAATTAGATTAACAGCTTTCTAATAGTGATAACTTTTTTCTTAACTGAATAACCTCGTGAAATTTCTGATGGAGAACTTTGTTCAAAACGATTATAAGGCTCCAAAGGGATTCAAAAAAAGGGTTGCAGCTTTAGAATCGTGGAGACCAGTATACACCTAGTTTTTTGACATTTCCTATTTTTGAATATTAGGCCCAGTACTTTTCTACAGTTTTAATGGTGCTGTGGCGTCTTATAATTTTCTCTATCTGATAAAATATTGGATCAGTCGATAAATAAAAGTATAGAGGCTACTTCAATATATAAAGGAAAGATTAATTCAATAAATTTCACACTGAGAGGAACAAAATTGTCAGACCAATGCATCAACATATGCATAGTATGGCTGGTTTTGTTTTGACCTGCACAATCATTTGGAAAAAGTCGTATGGTAGTTGGGTCTGCAGGGAATTCGCTTCTTTTCAAAATATGTAACAACATAGACGTTGTTTATACCGCTCTCCTGCCTGTCTGATCTTCCATCCATGAATAGAAACATGGAGTTCTACAAGTATCTAGTATTACATAAAAAAATACAGAAAGGGTTGTTGAGTATAGGAAGTATCTTGAATGGGGACCTTTGGCAGGAAGTGGACCTGTTGGAGATCGTAGCATGAGGACGATTCCTCTGCCATTATTTTGTGGAATTACTTGGCTTTTACTTTATGTACCTTTAATTACGTTGCATTTAATTTGACAAATAAATTCGTTTGAACTTAGTTCATCCATAGTTACTTTCTTTGCCTTACTATCGGTTCATAAATGATGCTATATATTTAAATTTTTCACTGTAGTTATGAAAAAGTTTGTTATCACCTCTTATTTCGCATATTAATCGTCCTTATATATTTTTTGTAACAAATAGTATGAAAACGAAGCTGACTAGCACTACAGATTTTTCTAAACGTATTTTGGCAAACTTGTAATCTTGTGTGATTGGCTTCTAAAAGCAAAATCAAATCTTTCGAAAGCAGTATAAAGTGTCCTAGAAGCATTTCATGTCTTCTGGAAGCAGCATCTAGTCTCTTAGAAGCAGACTAAAGTCTTAATTTTATTATGTCACAGTTGAAACCATTACCTATATAACAAATTGTGTTTTATGTTATGATGCAGTAATCCTAATTCAATTACAGCACTTTGTCTTTTTCTGGTGAATGATTTAATGATAATTAATATTATCTTATAGTTTCTATATCACCTCACAATGTAGACTATTTAAACTGCAATTTAACATACATGTCAAGTCCAAATTCTCAATAATACAGTCGACATGATTCTTAGAAGGTTGATACTTGAAACCCATATTCTCTACTGAGACAAATCCAATTCAGCAAAGAATAAATCTTTGTTTTTAAGTAGTCGCCAAAATGTCAAATTTTAGCCATTTCGAAAAATCTTCGTATTTCGCATACTTTTGAAATTAAAAAAAAGCTTTTTTGAGAAGAATAATTTCTGAAATTCTTCCCAACCCATCTCGATTCACCATTAGGCACGAGTTATCTTGGATATCCATTAGATTCCATGTTTTCTTTTGATACTATTCCCATAGTTTTAGATCGTTTGGGTTGGGTTGAGATGATATCATTTCTTTGTTGAATTGGTACTACCAATGATATTACCCTAACTCCTAATCCAACTGCAACCTAAATCAACCCTCCTCATGGGAATGGTATTACAAATTTGGGTACTCTCATCTTGGACATGAAATCTAATAAATAGATTTCATGTTGTTTGTTATCGTTCCCATGGGTATGGTTTAGGTTGGGTTGGGTTAGGATTGGGTTGAAATGAGATGGCTATCTTTATCAGAGCTATTTGATACACAAAATATAGATCATACTTAATTTTTGGCACAAACGGCTTATTTTTTTCGGAATGAAAACAATAATAAATAAAAGATTCCAATATTGAGAAATTATTGGATGCAAAAAGGGATTTATTATAATTTATTGATTAAGCTGGGTCGTTTAATATCCACGTAATACCTATACATATGAAGAAACTTCTGTTACTCACCGGCTTTTATGGGCAAAGCAACTATCTGAATGAAACCAGATATTTTATAAATGAATACTTCGTAATTGGTAGAGATTGGGAATAACACCAATCGGTAAAATACGTGAGAAATATTTTTCATTAAAAAAAATGTATTAATTTATTAATTATATCAGGCATCAGATAAAAATTTTAACATCCGATTTTCATGAACCAAGCATCAAATGAAATGATCTATGCTAAGAGCTTTAATGTACGTGTGAGGTTTAATTTTTTTAATTATTATCGTGATTTGTTCTAATTTAATTCCATTTGGGGTATTAGCACGATATAAAAGTAGATAATTTAAAAAAAATCACTTGAAAAACTACCCTAAAATATTCATATAATATAAACGAATGAGTAGGTAATTTGAAAATTGAATAAGATGTCTAAAAGAAAATAGTTACAAAATAAATTGCTTAAAAAACGTGAAATATTTATGATTGTTATTTTATTAATAATATTAGCCTGGAGAAGATGGAATGGGATCAGACGTGGGCGCTTTTCTTGGAGGTTTAGTTGGAGCATTCATTCAAGGCGTAGCGAGGCCACCTGGAGCAGTAAATTTTTTTAATCAATTACTTTTACTTTAAGTAATTTTCTTGCTAATTTTTAGAAAGGATCCGGAATATTGGCCGGCAACCTAGTGGCACAAATCCTACCCGCATTAAGTGGCCCGGTAATTTTCCTCATAATTATAATTCAATAAATAACTCACACAATTTATGGCAAAAAGAGGAAATCGATGTGACTCCAAATTGCAAAATCACCACGTTTTAGATAATCACCAATCAAAAAGTAAGAGATTTAATTTTTAGGCGCCGACGGGTGAAAGAACTGAGCCACCTCCGAAGCAGTCGAATTTGGATATTGGGAGTTTCTTGGGGGGATTTATTAAAACGTTTTTAGGAGCAAGTGGAAATAATAATAATAATAATAATAATAATAATGGAAATGGGCAAGTAAGTAAAAATAAAATTACCTTTAAATTATTAATATAATTACTTAATTTGTTACTAAGTATACAAGAAATTAATGATTGCATAAAATCTTTAATTACAACCCAAATTTCTCTTTCTAATTGGAGAGATTATTTTAAATCGATTATGTAAGAAGTTTTTTTTAGGCTCATCCATTTGCCAATATTAAACAAACTCTTTTCAAATCGATTTTTTCTGGAATTTCCTCGATTTTCGTCAAACCATCCGGGGCAAGTTCAAATAATAAATGGAAATAGAAATGAAACGAAGTAATAAAAACTAAAAGGACTTAACAACGGTACCACTCGTCGTCTTTGGTTTACTTTCACTGCACAACTAAGAAAAAAATTATTTTACTTTACCACATTAGGTTACATAAAGTTCTCTTTTACAACTGAGCTAAATTCGATACCATCTTTATGCGTCTAATGTAATTTGTTGTATTTCTTACGTAATATTAAAACCGCAAACACAAAACAATGTACAATTATGGAGCATAAAAAATTTATCATTGTGTATCATGCTGAACAAGTATTAAATTGATAAAGTGATTTACGAGCCTGTAAATGGTTTTTAATTTATTTGTTATTGTCCAATTTACCCAACTTTCGAACGAAATATGTACTACGTGATTGTTCTGGAGAATTATTGTTTTAGGTTGAAACACACCCACTACAATTTGCGAATAAACTTTCTATGTTCAAGTTAAACGAGTAGTTTAAAATATTTTTTTATTGATTGGTTTAAGTATAGTTCAGCAATAGACAATGTATTAAACTTAATAGTTAGTTCCTTCGTCTTTCAACAATCTAACAAGAATGGTTCATCTTCGACTCATACACACCAAAGGAAACGATCTCATTGGTGTTCTTTATTATTTGCCCAAACGATGATCTGCCTTAGATTTGAACAAATATGGACATGTTGCCATTTCAATGATAACACGAAAATGGATAGTCTAATATTTCGCAGGTGCAACGTAGCAAAAATAAGAAGATATGGTGTAAATCATGGCCCATTCACTTGAAATGGGTAATCTGCTTTTAATTCTGGATATTGTCAGTTCGACTGATTTATCCAGACACATTGTTTGTCGTACGTCCAAGGAAAAGTCTTCAAGTAACACTGGAAGTTCAGTCTGCAAGATGTTTCGATATTTTTCACAATTTAAGTTTCCATCGATAAAATATGGACCAATAAGCTTATTGCTAATTATTCCACACCAAACATTTACGTTCCAAGGACGTAATGCATGTTATGCCGATTTATCCTGCCGTGATTTGTGAATGCCGCCTCGTCAGAAAATAATACTCGAGCAAAAAAATTGGGATTATCCTGTATCCGGTGAGCGCATTGACAAAATCTCACTTGATTTTGAAATTCATTGCCATGAAGTTCTTGATGCATAGAAATTCTAAATGGATGATATTTCCTACTCTTCAATACTTTGCAGATAGTGGATTGTTCCCATTTAAAATTTCAAAGTTGTTCCTCTCATTCACTGAGCCCCCTGGTTTATAACAAATCTTATTAAGAACTTGTTTTGATTTGATGTAGTGTTTTAGAAATTTTCCGTTGTCTCAAGACAAAAAACCCATTCTATTTATTAAGTCTCCACCAGTAATCTATAATCGGTTCCAGAAATCTGTAGTGTTCTGCTGTATATAGAACAATATGTACTCTTCTGTCAATAGTATGTTCCGTAAGGATTGTATTTAATTATCAACAGGCAGTATCTAATTTTTTGTAGGCATTAATTAATCCTCTACAAGCAGTATTTAATATTCCGAAAGCTGTTTCTACTATTCTACCAACATTATGTAGTTTGTTAGTGGTACCGAGTCTACTGCTAATAGCATGTAGTTTCTGCATGAAATGCCTAGTCTACTAGAAACAGATTGTAGTCTTCCAATACCTTATCTACTATTCTCTAATAATCTTCAATCTCTTGCAAAAAGTATCTAGTTTTAAAAATGCAGTATCTAGTTCTCCAAATGCAACATTTAGTTTTTTACCATCAATATATAGTCATCAGCAAACAGCATGTAGCTTTCTGGAAAGTAGTGTTTAGTCTTTTGTAAGCAGTGTTTAGTCTTCCAAAAGCAATATTTAGTCTTCCAGAAGCAATATTTAGTTTTCTAGAAGCAGTATTTATACTTCCAGAAACAATATCATAAGAGCAACATAATTCCTTATAACCAGTATACAGTCTTTTGCTACCATTATCAAGCTATCCACCAGCAATATAGTCTTCTCCTTTTTCAGGCATTATTTAGTTTTCTAAACGAAGTATCTAATCAGCCAAACACAACATTTAGTCTTTTACCATCAATATACAGTCTATCAGTGGTATCTAGTCTTCAACAATCAGCATGCAGTTTTCTAGAAGATACTGTTTAATCTTCTACAAGGAGTGTTCAGTCTTTCAGAAGCAATTATCTTATCTTCCAGAAGCATTATCTAATCTTCTAAAAACAATGTAGTTCCTTCTAATCATTATAAAACCTTTTGCTACCATTATCAAGCCATCCACCATGTAGTTCTTGAAATGTAGTATCTAGTCCTCCAAACGTAACATATAATCTTTTACCATTAATATATAATCTATTAACAGTATCTAGTCTTTTATAAACTGCATGTAGTCTTTTGGCAAGCAGTATTTAATCTTTTGCAAGCAATATGTAGTGTTTTGCAAGATTAATTTAGTCTTCTGTAAGCAGAGTTCAGTCTTTCAGGAGGAACATCTTGCTTTCCAGAGAGGGATTTACTTTCTTGTCAACACTATGTACTCTGTTAGCAAAATCTAGCTTTTAGCAAACACCTTATAAGTTTCTGCAAGCAATATCCAGTCTTCCTAAGATAATACTTGACTTTCCTGTCAACAATATATAATCTGCAAAAGATAACTGGTCTACCAGGAGCACTATCTTGCTTTCCATAAGCAGAAAATAGTTACAATTTTATTTTAATTTAAATATATAGATTTATCAAAAATAGGCCTTCATTAAAGAAGACTTCAGATGTATGGCTAAATCCAAACCAACCCAACCCAACCCTGCATATTTGAACCAGAGCCGTCCTAACATATTTGGCACCTCAGGGTTGGGTTGGTCGGACAAAAAAAGTGGGCTGAATGCCATTTTTCAATGCCAATGAAAAATATCCACACCTCAGAGGTAGCAAACTGGATACATGTATGGTGGGGACATCATACTATTAGCCCTAAGATTTAGGACGGCATGGCGTTGACTCCTGCTTCGTACGCAACACAATCAAATATATTACTATGTTAAAAATGATGGTTGTCCAGCACTTTATTCAACAATAACACGTGAAGTATTAGATCGAGAATATAATCGTCGCTGGATTGGAAGAGGTGGTCTTGGACTGCAAGATCGTCAGATCTTACATCCTCGACTTCTGTTTATAGGGCCACTTAAAGATGAAGTTTATAGAGAATTGCCAAGCAGGAGGGAAAACATGATTGAGCGAATCACCAACGCTTGTTCAAGGATTACGCCGGAAACACTTCTCAGTTGTGTGCAATCATTCCAATTGCGCTTGAATAAATGTATTGAAGTAGAAGGATACATTTTCGAACACAATTTGTGATATAGTTACGATAAAGTAAAGCTCTTCATTGTTGAATTGCTTTTTCTAACGTCATTTTACCTTAAAATAAAAAAAATACTAAATCATGTTTGATTGCTTCTCTTTTTTGTACATTTTTTCTATACTTTCACAATCATTTTCTTTGTGATTATAGCACAATCTATTATGAATAGAAAAAAAAGTTAAAACAAAACGTACCTACTTGATGGCGTAAAATCGGAATCTGCAATAAAAAATGGGGGTTCCCATTAAAATTTCAAAGTTGTTCCTCCCTCCATTCTGGAGGGTTGAGGTGAGGGATCGAGATCGGCATCATCCAGTGAGTCCCCTTGTTTATAACAAATCTTATCAAGAACTTTTTTGATTTGATGCAGTGTTTTAGAGATTTTCATTGTCTCAAGATTAAAAAAAACATGTATGTTGACAACAGACGACTGCCTATTGTAAGAGAAGCACAAATACAATAGATATAGGTCTGAAGACGCACGACTTTCCCTACACTTTCCGCTTCTAGGTCTAGTGTTAGTTCTAGTTTTATATCATTAAATCCAACTCTAGATCTAGAAGACATTTCTGAAGACATTTTTTAGAACTAACATTGGACCTAGAAGTGGGAAAATTTGGGTTAGATGCACGGCTAAACCCAAGGCTAAACCCACGACTAAACCCCATTCTGTTAATAGTAGTACTACTACTAGTAGTTTTGATGCGATTTATCCTATGAATGTTCAGAATAAAAAACCATGCAATACCTGTCGAAGAAAAATTGATAGCACAGAATTAATTGCCGAAATACCATCAGTTACTTGTAAAAGAAGAGGCACTCTGCGGTCGGTATCATTTGCAGTTGGTATTTGCCCTATCTCATTTTAAAGGTTGCTAAAAAACAACTAAATTAAAAGGCATTCCAATTCCTTGAACCACCTTTTAAAAGAGAACAATAAATTAGCACGGCTGGATTATTGTCTATCGTTTGTGAAAGAGAATGGCGAGTTTGAGGATTTCATGAACTACATCCATATTGATGAAAAGTGGTTTTATATCACTAAAGTATACCAGAAAATTTATCTCCTTCCAGAAGAAATTGAGCCATGTCGTCAAGTACAAAGTAAATCAAGCATGACCAAAGTAATGTTTTTAGCAGCTGTTGCTCGAATGTACACAACGCCAAATCTAAATATAATTATATATATCCCTTTATTATTATTAATAAAGGGATATAATTTATATCCCTTTATTAAAAACACTTTGATTGAAAGATTTTCACAGAATGAAGAGAAATTCTTTCGTGGTATGATGAATATTGTAGGTGGTTCTTAAGTTATAAGTGAAGATTTACTATTAAATCTTTGGACATAATTTCAATAGCGTTAGGACTGATCCAATTGAATTATTGATAATGGCGGATAAGATTTAGGATTTTTTGTTTTCTGATCTTTATCCGACAATGAAAGTTTCTGAAATTACACCTTCCCAAAATTCGCAGACAACGCACGGTCTTTCTTTCTTAAAAGCTATTGGTGATTTGACTTCAACTGGTCAAACTTTGTTACAAACTATAACATTACAACACTATGGAGAAGACGTCTAACATTTCGCAGGTGCAACATAGCAAAAATAAGATGATATGGTGTAAATCATGGCCCCTTCACTTGAAGTGGGTAATCTGCTTTTAATTCTGGATATTGTCAGTTCGACTGATTTATCCAGATTTAACGTAATAATATTTTTGATTGTGTTGAGTACGAAGCAGGAGTCAACGCCATGCCGTCCTAAATCTTAGGGCTAATAGTATGATGTCCCCACCATACATGTATCCAGTTTGCTACCTCTGAGGTGTGGACATTTTTCATTGGCGTTGAAAAATGGCATTCAGCCCACTTTTTTTGTCCGACCAACCCAACCCTGAGGTGCCGAATATGTTAGGACGGCTCTGGTTCAAATATGCAGGGTTGGGTTGGGTTGGTTTGGATTTAGCCATACATCTAAAGTCTTCTATAATGAAGGCCTATTTTTGATAAATCTATATATTTAAATTAAAATAAAATTGTAACTATTTTCTGCTTATGGAAAGCAAGATAGTGCTCCTGGTAGACCAGTTATCTTTTGCAGATTATATATTGTTGACAGGAAAGTCAAGTATTATCTTAGGAAGACTGAATATTGCTTGCAGAAACTTATAAGGTATTTGCTAAAAGCTAGATTTTGCTAACAGAGTACATAGTGTTGACAAGAAAGTAAATCCCTCTCTGGAGAGCAAGATGTTCCTCCTGAAAGACTGAACTCTGCTTATAGAAGACTAAATTAATCTTGCAAAACACTAAATATTGCTTGCAAAAGATTAAATACTGCTTGCCAAAAGACTACATGCAGTTATGAAAGACTAGATACTGTTAATAGATTATATATTAATGGTAAAAGATTATATGTTACGTTTGGAGGACTAGATACTACATTTCAAGAACTACATGGTGGATGGCTTGATAATGGTAGCAAAAGGTTTTATAATGATTAGAAGGAACTACATTGTTTTTAGAAGATTAGATAATGCTTCTGGAAGATAAGATAATTGCTTCTGAAAGACTGAACACTCCTTGTAGAAGATTAAACAGTATCTTCCAGAAAACTGCATGCTGATTGTTGAACACTAGATACCACTGATAGACTGTATATTGATGGTAAAAGACAAAATGTTGTGTTTTGCTGATTAGATACTTCATTTAGAAAACTAAATAATGCCTGAAAAAGGAGAAGACTATATTGCTGGTGGATAGCTTGATAATGGTAGCAAAAGACTGTATACTGGTTATAAGGAATTATGTTGCTCTTATGATCTTGTTTCTGGAAGTATAAATACTGCTTCTAGAAGACTAAATATTGCTTCTGGAAGACTAAACACTGCTTACAAAAGACTAAACACTACTTTCCAGAAAGCTACATGCTGTTTGCTGGTGACTATATATTGATGGTAAAAGACTAAATGTTTAACCAAAAAGTTTAACCACTATGCCAAATTTTAATTAACATATTAAACATTCTATTAGAACTGATTCACATTTTCCATTCTGTAGACCAAGAGAACTGGACCAAACTAAATTTCGTTAAAAAGAAAATTTGATGACATGATAGCACTCGGTACTTGTGGACTATCTTCTTCTTCTATTGCTTCACCTTTACACATGGTACCTAAGAATGATTGTCAAGACTGACATTCTTATCGTCAGAGAAGAGGTTTTAATTTAAATCTGCATGGATGTACATTTTTTTTCAAAAATTGATCTTGCACTAGTGTATCATCAGATACCAGTAGCTGAAGAAGATATCTACAAAACCGCTATCACTACTCCTTTTGGTCTCTATGAAATCAGGAGAAATTCATTTGGTTTAAAAAATACAGCTCAAATATATATATTTATTAATCAGGTCACATTCGGTTTAAACTTAATTTTTTTTTCTACTTGGATGATATTCTTATTGCCAGTGAAGACCAATTCCACAATCTCGTACTCTTAAAAAACTCCAGAGATTCTTTGGAATGATCAATTTCTATCATAGATACGTTCAAAATTTTTTTTAAATTGTTAGTTCCTTACATACTCATGTTAACTCATTTTCTCGTGCTAAAGAATTATTATCTAAATCTGTATATACTGCGCATTCCAATCCTTCAGCCAATTTGGTATTAACAACGAAAACCTCTAATACAGGTATGGGTACAGTTCTGTCTCAGGCTATTGATGATACAACACATCCCATTGCTTTCTTTTCAAAAAGTTATTGCCTGGTCAAATGGTTTGCAAAATTTCCTAATATTTCACATCTTGGTACATGTACAACTAAATACTTATTAAAAACACGTTTCTTTTAGCCTCATATGAGTAAAGACATTTATCTTTGGACAAAATCATGTATACCATGCCAGAAGGCTTCAAAATACTTCAGCGACCAATACACCTTTTCGAAATTATTTTTCACAATTTGGTGTTCAACACACATTAACACACAACAAAGATCGATAATTTGAATCTAAACTTTTTTCAAAATTTAAATCATTACTTGGTGCTCACATATTAGCACATCTGCTTATTATCCACAAAGCAATGGAATGTTGGAAAGATTCCATCGTAGCCTCAAAAATTTCATTGTTGCACATGGAAGTAAGGATAGGTGGTTTCATGATCTTCCAATAACTTATTTAGGGCTCAGATCTTTTCTAAAATAAGATGTTCTGCTGCTGAACTTGTCTTTTGGACAACCACTTCGTCTCCCATGTGAATTCCTTCTTAAATCAAACTTTTCTATGGATACTAATCAATTCCTTATTAGTCTACGTGAATCATTTGCAAACTTTTTCAGGTAGTGTAGAGTGACACTGGCTACATATGTACATTTAGATATATGTTCTGGTTGATCCGAGGTATCATCCGTTCATCTTCTTGGTTGTTCCCTGTGGATAGGGGCAGACGTTTCACCAAGATCTCACTTGGCATTTTCAGTACTTTGTCGTAGTTTCCTGTTTAGTTTTTAGCACTGAAGATGCCAAGTGAGATCTTGGCAAAACGTCTGCCCCTATCCACAGGGAACAACCATAGAATGAACTGTCGACTTGCCCTCCGTAAAACCAAACTGCCATGGTATAAGTCCTCCTTTTTGATTAAGGTCCTCAATTATTCTTTTCTTGAGAATTCCTTCATATACTTTTTCGCAGCTAAATAATTATTATTAATGTAAGAGCAGGGAGATGGAGAAAAATATTATAGATGACCTGAAATGTGGAGAGAACTAAGGGATAGGGACAACGACGTACAGACGCTGAAAAAAAGGTCACAGATATGGTAAGAAAGATACAATCTGAGGTATGGTGAGATAGTGACTGAGGAACTCTCAAGGTATCTGCAGATGGAAGGAGATGAGGAGGGGAAGAGGACAATTGCCAAATTTCGCTGTTGAAATTAGAAGAGAGGGAATAGATACTGGTGAGAGGATGTGGAGAGATGGTATAAGCTTTAATTCAGAAGATTTTGAGACTTTGAGGCACATGTTGAGAAAATGTGGGAAAAAGCCGGGAATAGATTTTGGGAGAAGCCCATTTTCTCCCAAAATCTCTCTCTCAAAGCTAGGAGATGGATGAAGAACAGCTCCTTCATTATAGCAAGGAGCCGATGATGTGGAGGTGATGGAAAATGTGTTGTTATTGAATATTTTGCATTTTTAGTTAAAAATTGTAAACGATAATACAACAAAATTATTATGCTTGTATGTAGTTGCTTTATTATGTATGTGGTCTATCTTTTTAACATCGGATATAAGACACTTTCAGAAAAATTTAATGAAAAAGCATAAAAATGATCCTTTATTATGTACATTATAAATATTTGTAACGATGTTGTAATAACAACAGAAAGACCTATAAATGTAGGTCTATGTCCGAATAATGACACATTCTCACTCTCTATTTCGGAGGATCGTCTTTAAGTAATCCCAAGTATATTCCGAATAATCCGATTTACACTTTCACTTCGTAAGTACTTCCATTCGAGAACAAGAAGGAAAGAAAGTCGAGGTGCGCGAGTTTCAATGTTATAAAGAAGATGTCAGTACAATCCGAGCAGAACTGCATGTACTATCGGTTCCACTTAATTTAAACCTAAAATAAAGTGTTTTTCCATTAAAAATAAAATATCGTTATAAATGTGTTCATTTTCGATTAACTAAAAGAAATTGGTGAGTCTTTTCTCTTTACTGTTTAAAGATACGCGTTAAAGAGCCTATGTTGAATTAAATAATTCCTGTACTTGAACTAGAACTTGTTTCAATGCTAACTTTCTAATTGTGATGGAGACGGAACGCGGATTTCCTCGATATTCTTCCGCTTCTATTCTTCAGGTTTTAAATTAAACGAATTCAATTTAAATTCAAATCGATTTTCTTTAACATATTTATTTCTTGTTATATGTACGTGGAGTCAAGTGCATTTCGAAATAGTAAAAACGAGGAGTTATTAATATAAGTGGTAACCAAACAAGGTTAAGCGATGAAATGTGTTCATTTACAACTTGAACCCGGTCATATAAATTCATACACCAAGTGTTGAGTGTTACGTAATTAAAAATTTCTTGAATTAAAGGTGTATTTAAAAATTTATTACCGAAATAAACCACAATTAACCTGATTGTAAGGTCAATAACTTGAATTTAAAAAAAATTGATTCAATTTTATCGTTTTGAAATTTTTTTTTCAAAACGAGAGTTATTGCAAATCGAATTTATTCACACACTAAAATGATTTAATAGAATTACAAACGCATACGTTATGATTATTTTAATGTATAGCACAATTAGGTTCTGCTCTGAAAGATCTATGGACGTGGGAACCGTGAACCTTCAGGCGAATTTCTGTCTAAGTTATAATTTCAAAAACGTTTCAAATCTATTGTGAAACGATCAAATCGATTGTTACGAACCGAGGAAAAATACAATTAAAAAAAGAAACGAGCAATAAAAATGAAATTGACGAAGACACACCTTTCAACAAGAAATGTCACAATTGGAGTGAAAGTTGTTTTTTAGCAAAAAAAATTGACTGCATAATATGATCTTGAAAACTAAAGATGTTGGAAAAGTTTTATTTTTTATATAATGATGTTAATGAACTCATTTTGTTAATTTCCTTTACCCTTTTCAACTTTGAAACGTTTCTGGTTCGGTTTTAGAATGAAATCAAGATACAGATTTTTGCTTCAGAACCGGAT
Source organism: Onthophagus sagittarius (assembly GCA_036711965.1). NCBI lineage: Eukaryota > Metazoa > Arthropoda > Insecta > Coleoptera > Scarabaeidae > Onthophagus > Onthophagus sagittarius. The sequence continues at coordinate 51,474,139 of JASERS010000005.1, forward strand.
CATGTAAAAAGTTAAGAGTAGAATGTGTCTCAAGGATACGTTTTGTGTCGTGCTGATTTTCTAGAGAAATCGCTTCGAGCTTTTTCCTCTCCAAACTTAGCCGGGTTACTCAATAGAACGCCTTTAATTAAAACTCTTCACATAATCTTGAATATTATTTTTTAGATGTTTTGTTTATAAGTTAACTTAAATAAATAGAATTAATTTAATTTATGCTTAAAACATATTGATTTCATTAATTTTATTGACGAGAATATTCAAGTCGAAAGAATTTTGTTTGTCATAATATTATTATTTACATAATATTATGTAATTAATTTATTTTTAAAATTAATTCAAAGTTGCTTCGTTTCTCACGATGTAACCTTTAGAGGTCAGAGAGAGCTAAATTAATATCTAACTCAGATCCAATTGGGACATCAGTTATCTTTACTTTTATAGATTGAGCAGAAATTGTTAGGGTTCCACGAAGATTACTCTCAAATTTTTGCAGGATAATGTGGGAGAAATATGGGTGATTAGATTGTTACATAGGGAAAAAGAACATTAATTCAGAAGAAAGAAATAAATAATGTAATATTTTGATAGGTTAACTTGTATATGACATATTTTAATTTATTTAAAAATAGAAATTTAAAATGTCATATCCGAAGAATGGATTGAGATATAATGATAAAATAATAAGCATTTTAAAGCAAATTTAATCAAGTTTAAGTGTGCCTTAAATCATTTCTTACTTTTCATAAGGAACATTATCAGATCGTTTTAAGCACAACACTGCACTTTCGAATGCTGAACATGTGAATAATAAAAATTTAAAAAATTATATCTCAAGAATGAATTGAGACATCATTATGTAATAAAAGTTATATTAAAGCAAATTTAATGGAGATTTGCTACGAAAAAGATAAATTCTTATTTTCCATAAACATCGTGGCTATGATTTTTTTAAATAAAACTCTGCTTGTTGTATCCTTATTTATTTAAAAATAGAAATTTAAAATGTCATATCTTAAGAATGGATTGAGATATAATGATAAAATAATAAGCATTTTAAAGTAAATTTAATCAAGTTTAAGTGTGCCTTAAATCTTTTCTTACTTTTCATAAGCAACATTATCAGATCGTTTTGAGCACAACACTGCACTTTCGAATACTGAACATGTGAATAACAGAAATTTAAAAAATTATATCTCAAGAACGAATTGAGACATCATTATGTAATAAAAGTTATATTAAAACAAATTTAATGGAGATTTGCTACGAAAAAGATAAATTCTTGTTTTCCATAAACATCGTGGCTATGATTTTTTAAATAAAACTTTGCTTGTTGTATTCTTATTTATTTAAAAATAGATATTTAAAATGTCATACCTTAAGAATGGATTGAGATATAATGATAAAATAATAAGCATTTTAAAGTAAATTTAATCAAGTTTAAGTGTGCCTTAAATCATTTCTTACTTTTCATAGGCAACATTATCAGATCGTTTTGAGCACAACACTGCACTTTTGAATACTGAACATGTGAATAATAGAAATTTAAAAAATTATATCTCAAGAACGAATTGAGACATCATTATGTAATAAAAGTTATATTAAAGCAAATTTAATGGAGATTTGCTACGAAAAAGATAAATTCTTGTTTTCCATAAACATCGTGGCTATGATTTTTTTAAATAAAACTCTGCTTGTTGTATCAATATTTATTTAAAAATAGAAATTTAAAATGTCATATCTTAAGAATGGATTGAGATATAATGATAAAATAATCAGCATTTTAAAGTAAATTTAATCAAAGTTAAGTGTGCCTTAAATCATTTCTTACTTTTCATAAGCAACATTATCAGATCGTTTTGAGCACAACACTGCACTTTCGAATGCTGAACATGTGAATAATAGAAATTTAAAAAATTATATCTCAAGAACGAATTGAGACATCATTATGTAATAAAAGTTATATTAAAGCAAATTTAATGGAGATTTGCTACGAAAAAGATAAATTCTTGTTTTCCATAAACGTCGTGGCTATGATTTTTTTAAATAAAACTATGCTTGTTGTATCCTTATTTATTTAAAAATAGAAATTTAAAATGTCATACTTTAAGAATGGATTGAGATATAATGATAAAATAATAACCATTTTAAAGTAAATTTAATCAAGTTTAAGTGTGTCTTAAATCATTTCTTACTTTTCATAAGCAACATTATCAGATCGTTTTGAGCACAACACTGCACATTCGAATGCTGAACATGTGAATAACAGAAATTTAAAAAATTATATCTCAAGAACGAATTGAGACATCATTATGTAATAAAAGTTATATTAAAGCAAATTTAATGGAGATTTGCTACGAAAAATATAAATTCTTGTTTTCCATAAACATCGTGGCTATGATTTTATTAAATAAAACTCTGCTTGTTGTATCCATATTTATTTAAAAATAGAAATTTAAAATGTCATACTTTAAGAATGGGTTGAGATATATTGATAAAATAATAACCATTTTAAAGTAAATTTAATCAAAGTTAAGTGTGAATTAAATCATTTGTTACTTTTCATAAGCAACATTATCAGATTGTTTTGAGCACAACACTGCACTTTCGAATACTGAACATGTGAATCATAGAAATTTAAAAAATTATATCTCAAGAACGAATTGAGACATCATTATGTAATGAAAGTTATATTAAAGCAAATTTAATGGAGAAAATAATGATACGAAAAAGATAAATTCTTGTTTTCTATAATCATCGTGGTTATGATTTTTGTAATTCCAACATTGCTTGTTGTATCCTTATTTATTAGAATTTATTATTTCTTATTTCTGAATTCTTATTTATTAGAAATTTAAAATGTCATAACTCAAGAATGAATTGAGATATATTGACAAAATAATAAGCATTTTAAAGTAAATTTAATCAAGTTTAAGTGTGCCTTAAATCATTTCTTATTTTTCATAAGCAACACTATCAGATCGCTTTGAGCACAACACCGCGCATTTGAATACTAAACATGTAAACAAAAGAAATCTAAAAAATTATATCTCAAGAACGAATTGAGATATCATCATGTAATCATGTAATAACCACCAGATTAAAGCAAATTTAATGGAAATTTGCTGCAAAGAAGATAAATGATGGTTTTCCATAAACATCGTGGCTATGATTTTTTTAAATCTAACTCTGCTAGTTTTATCCTTATTTATTTAAAAATAGAAATTTAAAATGTCATAGCTTAAGAATTAATTAAGATATATTGACAACATAATAAGCATTTTAAAGCAAATTTAATCAAGTATAAGTATGCCTTAAATAGTTTCTTATTTTTCATAAGCAGCATTGTCAGATTTTTTTAACTACAACACTGCATCTTTAAACACTACACATGTGAATACTACTATTTCAAAAATCAAATCTCATGAACGAATTGAGATATCATCATGTACCCAAATACGTGAGATACCCATGTATTTGGCTCCTGTAGTTCCTTTACAATGAAAATATCTTCTGCCAGCACTGTTTAGAGTTCTATAAGCAATATAGATAGTGGATGCTCTTGAATTAGCAATTTGAACTTGTTAAGCTACTTTATAATTTTTGAAAAATCCTAAAAAATTGAATTCTTAAGATATATTGACTACATTTTTTGTGACTTATAAAGGAAGGTATGCACTTTTAGGAAAATGAAACCATACTTCACCATCTTATTTCGTTTTTGAGATATCAGTTTCTAAACTCAACCTAAATTTGTCACATTTTATAAAATTAAAGGCTGCTTTATAATTTTTGAAAAATTCGTAAAAAATTGAATTCTTAAGATATATTGATGAATCTTTTTGTGAGTTATAAAGGAAAGTATGCACTTTTAAGAAAATGAAACTATACTTGACTATCTCATTTCGTTTTTGAGATATCAGTTTCTAAACTCAACCTAAATTTATCACATTTTATAAAATTAAAAGCTGCTTTATAATTTTTGAAAAATTCGTAAAAAATGAATTCTTAAGATATATTGATGAATCTTTTTGTGATTTATAAAGGAAAGTATGCACTTTTAAGAAAATGAAACTGTTCTTGACTATCTCATTTCATTTTTGAGATATCAGTTTCTAAACTCAACCTAAATTTATCACATTTTATAAAATTAAAAGCTGCTGTATAATTTTTGAAAAATTCGTAAAAAAATGAATTCTTAAGATATATTGATGAATCTTATTGTGATTTATAAAGGAAAGTATGCACTTTTAAGAAAATGAAACTATACTTGACTATTTCATTTCGTTTTTGAGATATCAGTTGCTAAAGTCAACCTAAATTTATCACATTTTATAAAATTAAAAGCTGCTTTATAATTTTTGAAAAATTCGTAAAAAAATGAATTCTTAAGATATATTGATGAATCTTTTTGTGATTTATAAAGGAAAGTATGCACTTTTAAGAAAATGAAACTATACTTGACTATTTCATTTCGTTTTTGAGATATCAGTTTCTAAACTCAACCTAAATTTATCACATTTTATAAAATTAAAAGCTGCTTTATAATTTTTGAAAAATTCGTAAAAAAATGAATTCTTAAGATATATTGATGAATCTTTTCGTGATTTATAAAGGAAAGTATGCACTTTTAAGAAAAAGAAACTATACTTGACTATCTCATTTCGTTTTTGAGATATCAGTTTCTAAACTCAACCTAAATTTATCACATTTTATAAAATTAAAAGTTGCTTTATAATTTTTGAAAAATTCGTAAAAAAATGAATTCTTAAGATATATTGATGAATCTTTTCGTGATTTATAAAGGAAAGTATGCACTTTTAAGAAAAAGAAACTATACTTGACTATCTCATTTCGTTTTTGAGATATCAGTTTCTAAACTCAACCTAAATTTATCACATTTTATAAAATTATAAGCTGCTTTATAATTTTTGAAAAATTCGTAAAAAAATGAATTCTTAAGATATATTGATGAATCTTTTTGTGATTTATAAAGGAAAGTATGCACTTTTAAGAAAATGAAACTATACTTGACTATCTCATTTCGTTTTTGAGATATCAGTTTCTAAACTCAACCTAAATTTATCACATTTTATAAAATTAAAAGCTGCTTTATAATTTTTGAAAAATTCGTAAAAAATGAATTCTTAAGATATATTGATGAATCTTTTTGTGATTTATAAAGGAAAGTATGCACTTTTAAGAAAATGAAACTATACTTGACTATCTCATTTCGTTTTTGAGATATCAGTTTCTAAACTTAACCTAAATTTATCACATTTTATAAAATTAAAAGCTGCTTTATAATTTTTGAAAAATTCGTAAAAAAATGAATTCTTAAGATATATTGATGAATCTTTTTGTGATTTATAAAGGAAAGTATGCAATTTTAAGAAAATGAAACTATACTTACTATCTCATTTCGTTTTTGAGATATCAGTTTCTAAACTCAACCTAAATTTATCACATTTTATAAAATTAAAAGCAGCTTTATAATTTTTGAAAAATTCGTAAAAAAATGAATTCTTAAGATATATTGATGAATCTTTTTGTGATTTATAAAGGAAAGTATGCACTTTTAAGAAACTGAAACTATACTAGACTATCTCATTTCGTTTTTGAGATATCAGTTTCTAAACTCAACCTAAATTTATCACATTTTATAAAATTAAAAGCTGCTTTATAATTTTTGAAAAATTCGTAAAAAAATGAATTCTTAAGATATATTGATGAATCTTTTTGTGATTTATAAAGGAAAGTATGCACTTTTAAGAAAATGAAACTATACTTGACTATCTCATTTCGTTTTTGAGATATCAGTTTCTAAACTCAACCTAAATTTATCACATTTTATAAAATTAAAAGCTGCTTTATAATTTTTGAAAAATTCGTAAAAAAATGAATTCTTAAGATATATTGATGAAACTTTTTGTGATTTATAAAGGAAAGTATGCACTTTTAAGAAAATGAAACTATACGTGACTATGTCATTTCGTTTTTGAGATATCAGTTTCTAAACTCAACCTAAATTTATCACATTTTATAAAATTAAAAGCTGCTGTATAATTTTTGAAAAATTCGTAAAAAAATGAATTCTTAAGATATATTGATGAATCTTTTTGTGGTTTATAAAGGAAAGTATGCACTTTTAAGAAAATGAAACTATACTTGACTATCTCATTTCGTTTTTGAGATATCAGTTTCTAAACTCAACCTAAATTTATCACATTTTATAAAATTAAAGCTGCTTTATAATTTTTGAAAAATTCGTAAAAAAATGAATTCTTAAGATATATTGATGAATCTTTTTGTGATTTATAAAGGAAAGTATGCACTTTTAAGAAAACGAAACTATACTTGACTATCTCATTTCGTTTTTGAGATATCAGTTTCTAAACTTAACCTAAATTTATCACATTTTATAAAATTAAAAGCTGCTTTATAATTTTTGAAAAATCATAAAAAATTGAATTCTTAAGATATATTGATGACATTTTTTGCGATTTATAAAGGAAAGTATACACTTTTAAGAAAATGAAACCATATTTCATTATCTCATTTCGTTTTTGAGATATCAGTTTTTGAACTCAACCTAAATTTGCCACATTTTATATAATTAAAAGCTGCTTTAAAATTTTTGAAAAATCGTAAAAAATTGAATTCTTAAGATATATTGATGAATTTTTTTGTGATTTATAAAGGAATGTATGCACTTTTAAGAAAATGAAACTATACTTGACTATCTCATTTCGTTTTTGAGATATTAGTTTCTAAACTCAACCTAAATTTATCACATTTTATAAAATTAAAAGCTGCTTTATAATTTTTGAAAAATCATAAAAAATTGAATTCTTAAGATATATTGATGACATTTTTTACGATTTATAAAGGAAAGTATACACTTTTAAGAAAATGAAACCATATTTCATTATCTCATTTCGTTTTTGAGATATCAGTTTTTGAACTCAACCTAAATTTGCCACATTTTATATAATTAAAAGCTGCTTTAAAATTTTTGAAAAATCGTAAAAAATTGAATTCTTAAGATATATTGATGAATTTTTTTGTGATTTATAAAGGAATGTATGCACTTTTAAGAAAACGAAACTATACTTGACTATCTCATTTCGTTTTTGAGATATCAGTTTCTAAACTCAACCTAAATTTGTCACATTTTATAAAATTAAAAGCTGCTTTATAATTTTTGAAAAATCATAAAAAATTGAATTCTTAAGATATATTGATGACATTTTTTGCGATTTATAAAGGAAAGTATACACTTTTAAGAAAATGAAACCATATTTCATTATCTCATTTCGTTTTTGAGATATCAGTTTTTGAACTCAACCTAAATTTTCCACATTTTATATAATTAAAAGCTGCTTTAAAATTTTTGAAAAATCGTAAAAAATTGAATTCTTAAGATATATTGATGAATTTTTTTGTGATTTATAAAGGAATGTATGCACTTTTAAGAAAATGAAACTATACTTGACTATCTCATTTCGTTTTTGAGATATCAGTTTCTAAACTCAACCTAAATTTGTCACATTTTATAAAATTAAAGCTGCTTTATAATTTTTGAAAAATTCGTAAAAAAATGAATTCTTAAGATATATTGATGAATCTTTTTGTGATTTATAAAGGAAAGTATGCACTTTTAAGAAAACGAAACTATACTTGACTATCTCATTTCGTTTTTGAGATATCAGTTTCTAAACTCAACCTAAATTTATCACATTTTATAAAATTAAAAGCTGCTTTATAATTTTTGAAAAATCATAAAAAATTGAATTCTTAAGATATATTGATGACATTTTTTGCGATTTATAAAGGAAAGTATACACTTTTAAGAAAATGAAACCATATTTCATTATCTCATTTCATTTTTGAGATATCAGTTTTTGAACTCAACCTAAATTTGCCACATTTTATATAATTAAAAGCTGCTTTAAAATTTTTGAAAAATCGTAAAAAATTGAATTCTTAAGATATATTGATGAATTTTTTTGTGATTTATAAAGGAATGTATGCACTTTTAAGAAAATGAAACTATACTTGACTATCTCATTTCGTTTTTGAGATATCAGTTTCTAAACTCAACCTAAATTTGTCACATTTTATAAAATTAAAAGCTGCTTTATAATTTTTGAAAAATCATAAAAAATTGAATTCTTAAGATATATTGATGACATTTTTTGCGATTTATAAAGGAAAGTATACACTTTTAAGAAAATGAAACCATATTTCATTATCTCATTTCGTTTTTGAGATATCAGTTTTTGAACTCAACCTAAATTTGGCACATTTTATATAATTAAAAGCTGCTTTAAAATTTTTTCAAAATCGTAAAAAATTGAATTCTTAAGATATATTAATGAATTTTTTTGTGATTTATAAAGTTAGGTACGCACTTTCAGAAAAATGAAACCAAACCTCACTATCTAATTTAGTTTTTGAGATATCACTTCCTGAACTGAACTACTCTAACAACTAATATTAAAAACTGCTTTAAAATTTTTGAAAAATCGTAAAAAAATTAGTTCTTAAGATATATTGATGATTTTTTTTGTGGTTTATATAGGAAAGTATGCACTTTTAAGAAAATGAAACTATACTTCACTATCTCATTTCGTTTTTGAGATATCAGTTTCTAAACTCAACCTAAATTTGTCCCATTTTATAAAATTAAAAGCTCCTTTATAATTTTTGAAAAATCACTAAAAATTGAATTCTTAAGATATATTGATGACATTTTTTGCGGTTTATAAAGGAAAGTATACACTTTTAAGAAAATAAAACCATGCTTCATTATCTCATTTCGTTTTTGAGATATCAGTTTCTGAACTCAACCTAAATTTGCCACATTTTATAAAATTAAAAGTTGCTTTATAATTTTTTAAAAAATTCCTAAAAATTTAATTCTTAAGATGTATTGATGAATTTTTTTGTGGTTTATAAAGGAAAGTATGCACTTTTAAGAAAATGAAACTATACTTCACTATCTCATTTCGTTTTTGAGATATCAGTTTCTAAACTCAACCTAAATTTGTCCCATTTTATAAAATTAAAAGCTCCTTTATAATTTTTGAAAAATCACTAAAAATTGAATTCTTAAGATATATTGATGACATTTTTTGCGGTTTATAAAGGAAAGTATACACTTTTAAGAAAATAAAACCATGCTTCATTATCTCATTTCGTTTTTGAGATATCAGTTTCTGAACTCAACCTAAATTTGCCACATTTTATAAAATTAAAAGTTGCTTTATAATTTTTTAAAAAATTCCTAAAAATTTAATTCTTAAGATGTATTGATGAATTTTTTTGTGATTTATAAAGGATGATATGCACTTTTAGAAAAATGAAACCATACCTCACTATCTGATTTTGTTTTTGAGATATCAGTTCCTGAACTCAACCCAAATTTGTCACATTTTATAAAATTAAAAGCTGCTTTATAATTTTTGAAAAATCATAAAAAATTGAATTCTTAAGATATATTGATGAAACATTTTGTGATTTATAAAGAAATGTGTACACTTTATCCAGAACAAAACCATGCGTGAGTATCTCAATTCGTCTTTAAGATATCACGTTTTGAATTCAACCAAAATTTTTGATGATCCATAAGATTAAATAATTCCTGATTTATTTTTGAAAAATTGAATTCTTAAAATATATAGGCGCCGATTTTTGAAGATAGGTATGGGTGCTGAAGAGCACTGAATTTGGAAACAACTTTTAAAAATGATTTGAAATGTTCCAAGCAGATACTAATTATGGAAGAAAAAGCTCAATAGTACATTACAACTAAAAAAATATATATTGTGAATTATAGCTTCAATCCAGATAAAACCATTAACATAATGCACCCATACACATGGGTGTACATCTAGAGTACCCAGCAGTGTTTAGAGTTCTGCCAGCAGTGTTTAGAGTTCTAGAAGCAATATAGATAGTGGATGCTCTTAAATTAGCAATTTGAACTTGTTACATGAACATTTTGTGTTACCAATAGCATTGTTGGTAACATGTTATTAACAATTTTTTGTATTTTACAATATTTATGTCTTCAAGCTCAAAAAATGTCTAAAAGCTGCAGAGCTTTTATATTTTTGAAGCAAACTCAAAAACAGCAATATGTTGTTTTATGCATATTGTCAACTCTTTGCAACTGAAATTGTAAAGAAGCTTAAGAACAAACAACGATCAGAGGATTGTTAGCACCTTAAGGTATTTAATGTTAAAATTAATTAATGCAAATTAAATTAACGTTTATAAAAAATATACTATCTAGGTAATTAATAGTACAATGTCCAAAAAAATATTTAGCATTTAAAAATTTATTACGACCTTATTTCTGAAAGCTAGGAACAAGATATTAGATATCTATCTTAAGAAATAAGGCGAATAAAAGCCATTTTAACAAATTCATTCTGACTCTACCAATAGTAGCGTGAAAACCTATAATGATCTAAATGGCTAAACCAATTATCTTCGAAGAAATAGAATTTTTATTAAAAATATCCACGCCTCTACGTTCAACAAACACAATCACCGCGTTTTCTTAAAGGGTAACATGCCTCTCTCATTTGCGATCGGTAATATCCGCGTGACATTGAATTAATAATAAATTAGAGGGGAAAGACATTGCACAAGTCAACGGTCTGCGACCGTTACACATTTTCTATTTAAAACAATATGATAATTTTTTCTAACTTTAAGTTGCAACGCACGCGGATACAACAAATTATCCACTTCACTTTTACGAGTGTGGTAATTGATGAGCTTTCATAATGTGCTTACTAATTACCATCGCGTGAAGTCTTGAAAAAGTTACTCGGAAATAATTAGATAGAACGATAAACAAAACCAATTAACCGAATAATAATTTAACCTCAATAATAATTGTAACCTGACCTAACACACATAGAGTTAATGGGTTTAAATTTGTTTTTGACTACGCAACCAGTTTATTTGGCAACTAAAATTGTAAATGTTGCAAATACTTTAAATGGAATTTCGAGATAACCAAGAATTTCGAGGTGAAATTTTCGATTAGAATATTATAAGCCAAAAACTTATTTTGCATACATTCAAAGATTACGTAAAGTTGGGTTGTTTATAAACATAACTGGGAAATTAGAGATTTTCCGGTTGCACAACTCAACCCCTTTTCCGGCAGAAAAGTGTAACAAACTTAATTCAAGACCACTTTCTTATTCTGTCATTCAAGAATAAGATTCTCTCTTATTACTCAAGCAAATTTTCATTTAACTCGATTTTTTTAATCAATTTCTAATCTATCATTTTATAACATCGTCAGTGAATGGGGAATTCTTTCACCAATACAATTTTAACCATTAAAGTGAGAGGTTCACCAATTAAAGCTTTTACTGGTTACTCCAACTCCGCATTTAAATGGTACATGATTTCAAAAACTATAAATTTAAAATTAATCTCTCTTTATAACCCATCACAAAACATAAAAATCAAAGAATATTGACTCATTGAAAAGTAATGATTTAAAGAGAAATAAGGAAGATATTAAATTTTAATTGTTGATTTATAAAATTAACGGAAAATAATGTTGTGTTTGGATTAATAGTGAAACCGTTCTGTTGGTTAATAATTTAATAGTAAAATTGAGGAAAGATTACTGATATCCGGATTTATTCCTTTGGCAATTGGTACGTTTCGGAGATTTCCACGATAAAAACTCAATCGGGTGTTTGTAATCAATCGTGCTTAGTCACTTCCAGCAAATGAGTGAATAAGAAATTGAACCGAGACAAAATCAAAAAGCGTGAAATTTGGATCAAACTAAATGTCAGCCCAAAGGCGTATTCTTATTCTTCGACACAATCAAATTGTGTTATTGTGTAATGTTTACATATCCCCAAGAGGCTTATGAATTACATAATTGATTTTTTTTTGTGGTTGTTAGATTTTTTAAGAAATTAATTTAATATAGCAAAAGTGTGCCCATCTCTTTTTATCTTCATTTTCGCTTAATTTTTCATTCCATTTTCTCCTTCCTCAGCTTTTGCTTTCAATAAATCCTTTAGAATTCTAAATTCTTAAGATATCTTGATGACATGTTGTAGAAGATAAAACCATACTTGACTATCTGATTTCGTTTTTTCGTTCAGAAGCTCATATGCTTCTGAACTGAACCTAAATTTGTAGCAATTCATAAAATTAAAAATGTCTTATCATTTTTGAAAAATCGTAAATAATCGAATTCTTAAGATATATTGATGACATTTCTTGTAATTTATAAAGGAAAGTATGCACTTTTAGGAAAATGAAACCATACTTTACTATCTCATTTCGTTTTTGAGATATCAGTTTCTGAACTCAACCTAAATTTGTCCCATTTTATAAAATTAAAAGCTCCTTTATAATTTTTGAAAAATCATAAAAAATTGAATTCTTAAGTTATATTGATGTCATTTTTTTTGGGATTTATAAAGGAAAGTATACACTTTTAAGAAAATGGAACCATACTTCATTATCTCATTTCGTTTTTGAAATATCAATTTCTGAACTCATCCTAAATTTCATCACATTTTATAAAATTAAAAGCTGCTTTATAATTTTTGAAAAATCATAAAAAATTGAATTCTTTAAAAAATTGATGACATTTTTTGCGATTTATAAAGGAAAGTATGCACTTTTAAGAAAATGCAACCGTACTAAACTATCTCATTTCGTTTTTGAGATATCAGTTTCTAAACTCAACCTAAATTTGTCCAATTTTATAAAATCAAAAGCTGCTTTAAAATTTTTTAAAAATTCGTAAAAAATTGAATTCTTAAGATATATTGATGAAACTTTTTGTGATTTATAAAGAAAAGTATGCACTTTCAAGAAAATGAAACCATACTTGACTATCTCATTTCGCTTTTGAGATATAAGTTTCTGAACTTAACCTAAATTTTGTCACATTTTATAGAAATAAAAGCTGCTTTAAAATTTTTGAAAAATCATAAAAAATTGAATTCATAAGATATATTGATGAAGTTTTTTGTGATTTATAAAGGAAAGTATGCACTTTTAAGAAAATGAAACCATACTTTACTATCTCAATTCGTTTTTGAGATATCAGTTTCTGAACTCACCTAAATTTGTCACATTTTATAAAATTAAAAGCTCCTTTAATTTTTTTTAAATATCGTAAAAAATTGAATTCTTAAGATATATTGAAGAATTTTTTTGTGATTTATAAAGGAAAGTATGCACTTTTAAGAAAATGAAACCATATTTCATTATCTCATTTCGTTTTTGAGATATCAGTTTTTGAACTCAACCTAAATTTGCCACATTTTATATAATTAAAAGCTGGTTTAAAATTTTTTAAAAATCGTAGAAAAATGAATTCTTAAGATATATTGATGAAATTTTTTGTGATTTATAAAGGAAAGTATGCACTTTTAAAAAAATGAAACCATACTTCGCTATCTCATTTCGTTTTTCAGACATCAGTTTCTTAACTCAACCTAAATTTGTCACATTTTATAAAATTAAAAGCTGCTTTATAATTTTTGAAAAATCATAAAAAATTTAATTCTTAAGATATATTGATAACATTTTTCGTAATTTAATAAAGGAAAGTATGCACTTTTAAGAAAATGAAACCGCACTTCACTATCTCATTTCGTTTCTGAGATATCAGTTTCCAAACTCAACCTAAATTTGTCACATTTTATAACATTAAAAGTTGTTTTAAAATTTTTGAAAAATCATAAAAAATTGAATTCTTAAGATATATTGATGACATTTTTTGTGATTTATAAAGGAAAGTATGTGCTTTTAGGAAAATGAAACCATACTTCACTGTCTTATTTCGTTTTTGAGATATCAGTTTCTAAACTCAACCTAAATTTGTCATATTTTGTAAAATTAAAAATTGCTGTATAATTTTTGAAAAACCGTAAAAAATTGAATTCTTAAGATATATTGAAGACGATTTTGGTGATTTATAAAGGAAAGTATGCACTTTTAAGAAAATGAAACCATACTTCACTGTCTTATTTCGTTTTTGAGATATCAGTTTCTAAACTCAACCTAAATTTGTCACATTCTGTAAAATTAAAAATTGCTGTATAATTTTTGAAAAATCGTAAAAAATTGAATTCTTAAGATATATTGAAGACGATTTTGGTGATTTATAAAGGAAAGTATGCACTTTTAAGAAAATGAAACCATACTTCACTGTCTTATTTCGTTTTTGAGATATCAGTTTCTAAACTCAACCTAAATTTGTCACATTCTGTAAAATTAAAAATTGCTGTATAATTTTTGAGAAATCGTAAAAAATTGAATTCTTAAGATATATTGAAGACGATTTTGGTGATTTATAAAGGAAAGTATGCACTTTTAAGAAAATGAAACCATACTTCACTGTCTTATTTCGTTTTTGAGATATCAGTTTCTAAACTCAACCTAAATTTGTCACATTTTATAAAATTAAAAGTTGTTTTAAAATTTTTGAAAAATCATAAAAAATTGAATTCTTAAGATATATTGATGACATTTTTTGTAATATATAAAGGAAAGTATGTACTTTTAGGAAAATGAAACCATACTTCACTGTCTTATTTCGTTTTTGAGATATCAGTTTCTAAACTCAACCTAAATTTGTCATATTTTGTAAAATTAAAAATTGCTGTATAATTTTTGAAAAATCGTAAAAAATTGAATTATTAAGATATATTGAAGACGATTTTGGTGATTTATAAAGGAAAGTATGCACTTTTAAGAAAATGAAACCATACTTCACTGTCTTATTTCGTTTTTGAGATATCAGTTTCTAAACTCAACCTAAATTTGTCACATTCTGTAAAATTAAAAATTGCTGTATAATTTTTGAAAAATCGTAAAAAATTGAATTCTTAAGATATATTGAAGACGATTTTGGTGATTTATAAAGGAAAGTATGCACTTTTAAGAAAATGAAACCATACTTCACTGTCTTATTTCGTTTTTGAGATATCAGTTTCTAAACTCAACCTAAATTTGTCCCATTTTATAAAATTAAAAGCTCCTTTATAATTTTTGAAAAATCATAAAAAATTGAATTCTTAAGATATATTGATGACATTTTTTGTGATTTATAAAGGAAAGTATGCACTTTTAGGAAAATGAAACCATACTTCACTACCTCATTTGGTTTTTGAGATATCAGTTTCTAAACTCAACCTAAATTTGTCCCATTTTATAAAATTAAAAGCTCCTTTATAATTTTTGAAAAATCATAAAAAATTGAATTCTTAAGATATATTGATGACATTTTTTGTGATTTATAAAGGAAAGTATGCACTTTTAGGAAAATGAAACCATACTTCACTACCTCATTTGGTTTTTGAGATATCAGTTTCTAAACTCAACCTAAATTTGTCCCATTTTATAAAATTAAAAGCTCCTTTATAATTTTTGAAAAATCATAAAAAATTGAATTCTTAAGATATATTGATGACATTTCTTGCGATTTATAAAGGAAAGTATACACTTTTAAGAAAATGGAACCATACTTCATTATCTCATTTCGTTTTTGAGATATCAATTTCTGAACTCAACCTAAATTTCATCACATTTTATAAAATTAAAAGCTGCTTTATAATTTTTGAAAAATCATAAAAAATTTATTTCTTAAGATGTATTGATGACATTTTTGCGATTTATAAAGGAAAGTATGCATTTTTAAGAAAATGAAACCATACTTCACTATCTCATTTCGCTTTTGAGATATCAGTTTCTTAACTCAACCTAAATTTGTCACATTTTATAACATTAAAAGCTCCTTTAAAATTTTTGAAAAATCATAAAAAATTGAATTCTTAAGATATATTGATGACATTTTTTGTGATTTATAAAGGAAAGTATGCACTTTTAGGAAAATGAAACCATACTTCACTGTCTTATTTCGTTTTTGAGATATCAGTTTCTAAACTCAACCTAAATTTGTCACATTTTGTAAAATTAAAAATTGCTGTATAATTTTTGAAAAATCGTCAAAAATTGAATTCTTAAGATATATTGAAGACGATTTTGGTGATTTATAAAGGAAAGTCTGCACTTTTATGAAAATGAAACCACACTTTACTATCTCATTTCGTTTTTAAGATATCAGTTTCTGAACTCAACCTAAATTTGTCACATTTTATAAAATTAAAAGCTGCTTTATAATTTTTGAAAAAGCATAAAAAATTGAATTCTTAAGATATATTGATTACGTTTTTGTGATTTATAAAGGAAAGTATGCACTTTTAGGAAAATAAAACCGTACTTCACTATCTTATTTCGTTTTTGAGATATCAGTTTCTAAACTCAACCTAAATTTGTAACATTTTGTAAAATTAAAAATTGCTATATAATTTTTGAAAAATCGTAAAAAATTGAATTCTTAAGATATATTGAAGACGATTTCGGTGATTTATAAAGGAAAGTATGTACTTTTAAGAAAATGAAACCATACTTCACTGTCTTATTTCGTTTTTGAAATATCAGTTTCTAAACTCAACCTAAATTTGTCACATTTTGTAAAATTAAAAATTGCTATATAATTTTTGAAAATTCGTCAAATATTGAATTCTTAAGATATATTGAAGACGATTTTGGTGATTTATAAAGGAAAGTATGCACTTTTATGAAAATGAAACCACACTTTACTATCTCATTTCGTTTTTGAGATATCAGTTTCTGAACTCAACCTAAATTTGCCACATTTTATAAAATTAAAAGCTGTATTATAATTTTTGAAAAAGCATAAAAAATTGAATTCTTAAGATATATTGATTACGTTTTTGTGATTTATAAAGGAAAGTATGCACTTTTAGGAAAATAAAACCATACTTCACTATCTTATTTTGTTTTTGAGATATCAGTTTCTAAACTCAACCTAAATTTGTAACATTTTGTAAAATTAAAAATTGCTATATAATTTTTGAAAAATCGTAAAAAATTGAATTCTTAAGATATATTGAAGACGATTTCGGTGATTTATAAAGGAAAGTATGTACTTTTAAGAAAATGAAACCATACTTCACTGTCTTATTTCGTTTTTGAGATATCAGTTTCTAAACTCAACCTAAATTTGTCACATTTTGTAAAATTAAAAATTGCTATATAATTTTTGAAAAATCGTCAAATATTGAATTCTTAAGATATATTGAAGACGATTTTGGTGATTTATAAAGGAAAGTATGCACTTTTATGAAAATGAAACCACACTTTACTATCTCATTTCGTTTTTGAGATATCAGTTTCTGAACTCAACCTAAATTTGCCACATTTTATAAAATTAAAAGCTGTATTATAATTTTTGAAAAAGCATAAAAAATTGAATTCTTAAGAGATATTGATGACATTTTTTGTGATTTATAAACAAAAGTATACACTTTTAAGAAAATGAAACCATACTTCACTATCTTATTTCGTTATTGAGGTATCAGTTTCTGAACTCAACCTAAATTTGTGGTAATTTCATAAAATTAAAAATTTTCTTAATCCGACTGAAACCAAAGCCATCCCAACCTGAATCCAAAACTCATCCCAACCCAATTGAAAACCATAACAAACCCAATCCAACTGAAAAGCAAAGCAACCCAACTCAACTGAAACCAAAGTCACACAAGCCCAAGAGAAACCAAAACCAACCAAGCTGATTTATTCTCGTGTTTATAATGACGTCAAAATGTGTTCAGAATCATTCTAATGATCCCTATAATGATAAAAAACCGTTTAAACGCATTCTAAACAGGATGCAATTAGAGTTGGGATCGTCTTGGAAAATAAACATTCAAATACAACCAAAATCAACGAGAACCCAACCCAACTCAACCCAAATCATTTCAACTGAGACTAAAATCAACCTAAACCCAACCTAACTGAATCCAAAACCAACCCAATCCAACTGAAACCTAAGGCCAACTCATTCTAAACATACCAAAACTCAATCCAACCCAACTAAAAGCTAAAACTAACCCTACTCAACTGAAAATCAAAACCAACCCAACCCAAGCCGATTCATTCCTCGAGTTTATAAAGACGTTTGAAAGTGTTCAGAATCTTTCTAGTCGTTTTTATAATAATAACAGCATCTAAACGGATTCTGAACAATCTACAAAGATTGCAGCCAGTTTTGTTTAAAACTGTTTAGAATCTTTCTAATGACATTCTAAGTTGTTCCAAAATTAATGAAAATGTTCCAAACGTTTCTTAAATAGCCGTAAAATCTTGCAGAAGATTTCCAAAGATCCCAAAACGTATCCAGAATTTTTTCTTTTAATAGTTCCATAATTAAAAAAAAGTATCTAAATACGCCTAAATAGCTATAACGACTTGTAGGGAATTGTTAAAGATGTCAAAAGGTGTCCAAAATTATTCTAATGACATAGAATAATTTTATATTATTACATATGAAATAGTATTTAAACGTTTTCTGGCTCTTATTAAGATGTTTAGAAATATTTTTCGCTTCTAAATTGCAACAAAAACCATGCAAAATATGTTCCTTGTGATATAAGTGAACATCAGTTGTGTAAGTTCAGCGTGAAAATGTTTTCTAACACGAATCATTACATATAGATCATACCTAACAATGGCAACAAAATCTGGATAAATATTCAAAATTTGCTTGTTTATATAACTTATTATTTTGTGTAGGAGTTCCATATACAATAACCAGTCTTCCAACGGTAATATCGTCTTCTTGATACAATTTAAAGTATTCTAGAAGCAGTGTCAAGTCTTCTGGAAGCAATTGGAAGCAATTCAGAGGCAATATCAAGTCGTAAACCCTTAAATTTCCAAACTTGAGGAGATGATTCTTTCCCATATTTAAAGAGTACTTTTTTATATGAACTACGATCTGAAAGTTCATTCTAATTTCTTACAGCGTAACAGTTATTGTTTTCTTAATTTTTTTCTCAGAAATTATTAAATTTTCGATAAACATCAGACAGACACAAAAGTTATAGAATGTTTGAACCTATTTAGGCTTTTTCTTCATTTGCAATTTTTTGAATATTTATGTTGAGACCAACCCAACCCCAAATTTAACGTTTTTGTTGTTTAGGGTTCTCGTGATAAAAAATTATCCAAAATATTCCCCCATTTTTTGAGAAGCGAACTCCCCAGGAAAGCTGAAGTCGCCTATAGGTCATATTAAAAAGTATTCTTTAAATTTGCTTAACAAACATCCTCTGAAGTTTAGATACTTATTTCAGATATTCAGTTAGAAGAACGATTGATCTATAATTAAATATACAGGTTCGATTGGGTTGGTTCTTGGATGGAAGCAGACCATAAACTTATGCTAACGGGTTTTGTACATTCATGCCTGACATCACGTGCTATAATGTTAAAGATTATGCATTCATTGAATGAAGGTTAGAGGTAAAATCTTTTATTGTAGCAGTCAACTCCTTTTACACAGGAACAAAATAAACAAGCGAACTGATTTGTTATTTGAAAAAAAGTGAAATGAACAAAGTTGCTTACACCTTAAAAAATTGGGATATTTTCATTCAATAAAAAGAAAGACGCGGAATTTGAAAATGTTTAAATGTTTCAAAAAAATGTTTTCTGATTAATCTTCGAAGGGTTGCGAAGATGTAAGTTTATAAGGCGAGGGGCCTTGACTTTTATCACGGATAGTAGTTAATCGTTTAGTTTTTTTATTTGTTAAAGTTATTTTAATTTTTTAATAAGAGATCACAGATTAGTAGTCGTTAAAATTAAATCTTTGCTTATTTCGTGATGGATAATTGAACAAATTGTCATTACAATTAAAACTATCACAACATGTGATTATGATATGTTAATAACGATCGATGAAAAGCACTACAATATCCAGGTCAACATCATAAACGTTGAAAATAGGGAAAATAGACTTGCAATGCTAATATAAATAAAGCCTTTTTTGTTCATGAAAGGATTTAAAGTGCATAACAAATCGTGCTCCTTAAAGTGACTAGTGCACTTACACGACACTAATGGACTTTGAAATTTGCCGTTAGTATTCTTTTTAAATTGATGATCGCAGGAATAATCAGATTCAGCCACCATATTAAGGTCCAATAAGAATATATTGGTACAACTGAGTCAATAGAAACTCACCATTCTGGGTCTTTTAATTCCACATTAAAACGATCTTTTTTAATTTAATTACACATTAATCGACTTAGTAAATAATGACTTTAATTAGTGTACTTCCATCCTTCAGCTGAAAAAGAGTTATACCAGAACCTCAACCAATACCTGACAAAAAAAAATTGTCGGTTTCCCTACGTAACCATTAAGAAACGTTTAAAAAGACAATAAGTTATTTTGTTAATAAGATTTTAATTTGGAATACATTTTTGGCAATAACCTCGATTTGTAATAATATATTATACTCTTTATGTAATGTGTGACTTGTCCTATGTCCTTGAATTTTTTGCCATAATAATACATTATTTGAAAGTTCATTGTAAGTACTTTCAATTATTGAAAGTCTTTTTTTCTTTTAACACTTAAGTTTAATTGTTGAACTGACAAGAAATTATGCAACGCCATTTCAAAGTTAATCGCCACCGCACGTACTACAATCTATAACTTAATATACTTAGGTAGTATATAATATTAAATTTGAAACTACTACTATTTATAATATTCGTATTCGATGAAAAAACTATAAAAACTGTCTGCTAATGAAGAAAATATTTGTCACTTTATGTTATCCACCTACATGATAAAAAGGCGATAGCATCCGTCGATTTACTGGAGTTTAAAGAAAAAGAAGGTTCTCAGGCGAAGTCTTTAAGCATCTTAATAGGTATTTGTCCTTGCCACATATAAGTCCAAAAGCTTCCACTCTCACTCGTGATGGGATTCATAGCTCACGTAATGAACACATCTGGAAACAAGAAAATCCTCATGCTTTATCAGAAAATAGATTCCAGCACGTTTTTGATTAATATGTGCGGAGGAATTATCGAAAATGTTATCCTGGGACAGAAAAACTTTGATGAAATTTGAAATTTACAGGATATTCCTAGAAAGACAGCTTCCCATACTTCTTGAAGGTATCCCCTTGAACGTGCGTATTTGGCTATGGTTTATCCATGATGGGTGTCCATCGTTTATGGACAAAGGAACCTTGCTTCCAAAGAAGAATTTGTACGCAGAATCCATCGAGTATTTTAAGAATTTCGTGATTGGATATGACCCATACACAATTGCTTGTACAGGGTTAACATTTGAAGCAACTTTAATGAATTAATGATTGATATGCTTTGAAAAATTTAAATTCACATCATTGATTCTTGCTTATAAATCTTTGGTATATCTGATGCATGAGAAGCTTAATACAAATCAATACAAACGCTTTGTAAAAAGACAACAAAAAACTTGTATTATTTAAATAATCCTCATTTGTTATTAAATTGTCCATTTTTAAATCATCGCATACATTTCCCAAATAGAATCAGAAACATTTAAAACTTCTATTCTCCACTATCTTCGTAGTTTCACAAAATTCTCAATTATTAACTAAAAAATTAATGATTTTCAACCGTAGCTTTATCATATCCTTTATATTATGACTATATTTGAAAAAAATATTCATTGCATTCACATCGTTAGGTTCTTCGATAATGGCACTAAATATTTACGTTGTTGTGAATATTTCAAGTTTTAAATGTTTAGTAATGGTTTAGTTGATCTTTGACCTTTAAACTCTTCAATATATTATTTTTTATGAATTCATCACATCGCAAGAAATGGATGGTACTCTGACAAAAATGATTTCGACATTATTTATGTTAATTTCTTGAAAGTTCTTTAATTGAAAATCGTCCTTTTTTCTGTTTTGAAAAAAAAATTAAAAATACTATTCAGGGATTGTGTCAATCGAAAAATCTTCATTTTAAAGCTACTTCAGGCTACTTTCTTTTAAAGTAAAAATAGCAAACAATTTGCGACGCGATTAAAGTAACAAAAAGTGCGGTATGTAATCAAATGTACAAGTGTAGATGATGGAGCGGGATCTTTTAACTATAACTCAAACATTTTACTCAGTTTTCACATAAAAAGCCGTCTACATCATGACAATAAGTTAATTATGAGGTAGTTTTCAGTACCTTTCAATTTTGCTCGTTTGTTATATGTAACATATTCATATTATATAGCATTGCCCTCTTCAGATGATATATCTTATATACCTTTGAACATTGTAATCATCACAAATCAATGCATGGGTATATGCACAAAATTTTAGAGCTTCTAATGATTAAAGATATTCAAATTCTCGTCCTGTGTATACTACATGCTGTCACATCGTTCATTATACATTAATGGAGTTTTTGATAAAATAAAAATTATATAGAAATTATTAGAAAATTATTTATAAAAAATAAAATAGGTAACTAGTTCTGGAATAACTGAAAGTGTTAGAAATCTGAAAACATTTTAGTCGAAGAACACTCCATTGGTTTTAGTTAAATCTGAATTCTCAATTTTTTATTATGGCCAAAATCCCATAAACGTTTAATGAATGGTCTGGCTGAGACACCCTGTATAAATAGGTAAAGAAGGGAACAAAAAATCACAAAAGAAGAAGACCTCTATACACTAATTATACATTTAGTTATTATAAATTTCATAAATATTGATTTAACCAATTCATTCACCAAAATCTCCTTGAAATCCGACATCTTAATCAACATTCGTTTCATACTACATGAATGAAATTTGTATAATTCTTGCTGTAAATGCAACTATTTTACTTGTTGTGCAGTGCTTTAAAGGTTGAAATTAATCGTCATTCTAACGGCTATAATAAGGAAATTCTAATTTTCGGCATGAAAGCAACCTGTGTTCGTGTTGGAAATCTGGAAAGTTGTGATAAGTTGCAACACGCCCAACATTCTTTAATAAGATGCACAACAAAACTCGAAAGCTTCTAGATTTAGATCTACTATTGGTCCTAGTAATAGCTGTAGAAGACTTATACTTCTTTCAGTACATCTGAAATGCTTCTTCAAGACTTGATACTCCTTCTACAAGACTTGATACTGCTTCTAGAAGACTCGATCTGCTTCCAGAAAACTTGATAATGCAGGTGACTTAACACCTAGAAGACTTGAAATGCTTTCAGAAGACTCGATACTGCTTCAGAAAGAGATGCTTCCAGAAAACTTGAATTGCTTCGAAAATACTTGAAATGCATCCAGAAGACCTGAAATGTTTCCAGAATATTGCACTAATTTTGCTCTTCTAAGACACTTAGAACGCTTCCAGAAAACTTCTTATTGCTTCTAGAACATTTAAAATGCTACCAGGAGACTTGATATTGCTTATACAAGATATAAAATACTTCCAGAAGACTTTACATTGCTTCTAGAATATTTGAAATGCATCCATGCATCCAGAACACTTGATACTAGTTCTAGAAAACTTGATATTGCTTCCAGAAGACTTAAAATGCTCCCAGAGGGCTTGATATTGCTTTTGAATGACTTGAAATACTTCCAAAAGACTTGATATTGCTTCTAGAAAACTTGAAATGATTCCAGTACATCTGAAATGCTTCCAGAAGATTGTATTTCTTAAAAAAGACTTGATCTGCTTAAAGCAGACCTGATATTGCCCCTAGAAGACTTGAAATGCTTCTAGGACATTTAAGATGCTTTGATAGGACTTGATAGTGCTTCTGGAAGATTGGGAATTCTTCTAGAAGATATGATACTGTGTCCAGAATATTTGATATTGCTTCTAGAAGACTGAAAATGCTTCCAGAAACTTGAAATGCTTCCAGAAGAATTGGAATGCTTCCAGAAGAATTGGAATGCTTCTAGAAGACTTGGAATGCTTCTAGAAGACTTGGAATGCTTCCAGAAGTCTTGATACTGACTCTAGAAGACTTGATGTTGTCTAAAAGACTTGGAATGTTTCCAGAAGACTTAACACTGCTTCTAGAATATTTAAGATGCTTTGATAGAACTTGATAGTGCTTCTGGAAGATTGGGAATTCTTCTAGAAGATATAATACTGTGTCCAGAATATTTGATATTGCTTCTAGAAGACTTAAAATGCTTCCAGAAGACTTGATACTGCTTCTAGAAAACTTAAAATATTTTCAAAGAACGTGGTATTGCCTTTGGAAGAATGAATCCTTCCAGAAGAGTTTAACTGCTTCTAGAAGGCTTATCATTGTTTTCAGAATACTTGGAATGCTTCCAGAAGACTTGATACTGAGTCTAGAAGACTTGATATTGCTTCTAAAAGACTTGGAATGTTTCCAGAAGACTTGACACTGCCTCTAGGACATTTAAGATGCTTTGATAGGACTTGATAGTGTTTCTGGAAGATATAGAAATAGATTGATTGCTTCTAGAAGACTTAAAATGCTTCCAGAAGACTTGATACTGCTTCCAGAAAACTTAAAAATCTTGCAAAGAATTTGATATTGCCTCTGAAAGACTAGAAATGTTCTAGAAGAGTTGAACCGCATCCAGACAACTTGATACTGCGACTAGAAGACTTTATATTACTTCTAGAAGACTTGAAATGCTTTTAAAAGACTTGATGTTGCTTCTGGAGACTTTAAAATATTTCCAAAGAACTTGATATTGCTTCTATAAAATTTAAACTCCTTCTAGGGAACTTAATATTGCTTCTATATCATTTAAAATGCTTCTAGGGAACTTGATATTACTTCTAGAAAACTTGTAATGTGGCCAGACATAATATTGCTTTTAGAAGACTAGAAATGTTTCCAGAAAACATGATATTCTCTTTAGAAGATTTGAAATATTTCCAAAAGACTTGATACTGCTTCCAAGAAATTTAAAATGCTTCAATAGGACTTGATATTGCCTTTGGAAGACTGGAAATGCTTCTAGAAACTTCCACAGGACTTGATATTGTTCCAGAAGATTTGATATGTTTCCAGAAGACTTGGTACTGCTTTTGGAGAACTTGATATTGCTTCCAGAAACCTTGGAATGTTTCTAGAAGACATGATATTTCCTTTGGAAGACTTGAAGTGCTTCCAGAAGACTTGATACTGCTGCTAGAAAACTTAAAATATTTCCAAAGAATTTGGTATTGCCTATGGAAGAATGAATCCTTCCAGAAGATTTGAACCCTTCCAGAAGAATTGAACTGCTTCTAGAAGGCTTATCATTGTTTTCAGAATACTTGGAATGCTTCCAGAAGACTTGGAATGCTTCTAGAAGACTTGGAATGCTTCCAGAAGTCTTGATACTGAGTCTAGAAGACTTGATATTGCTTTTAGAAGACTTGGAATGTTTCCAGAAGACTTGACACTGCTTCTAGGACATTTAAGATGCTTTGATGGGACTTGATAGTGCTTCTGGAAGATTGGGAATTCTTCTAGAAGATGTAATACTGTGTCTAGAATATTTGATATTGCTTCTAGAAGACTTAAAATGCTTCCAGAAGATTTGATACTGCTTCTAGAAAACTTAAAATTCTTGCAAAGAATTTGATATTGCCTCTGAAAGACTAGAAATGGTTCCAGAAGAGTTGAACCGCATCCAGACAACTTGATACTGCGACGAGAAGACTTGATGTTGCTTGTGGAATCTTTAAAATACTTCTAAACGACTTGATATTGCTTCTATAAAGCTTAAACTGCTCCTAGGGAACTTGATATTGCTTCTATATCATTTAAAATGCTTCTAGGAAACTTGTAATGTTGCCAGACATAATATTGCTTTTAGAAGACTAGAAATGTTTCCAGAAAACATGATATTCTCTTTAGAAGATTTGAAATATTTCCAAAAGACTTGATACTGCTTCCAAGAAATTTAAAATGCTTCAATAAGACTTGATATTGCCTTTGGAAGACTGGAAATGCTTCTAGAAACTTCCACAAGACTTGATATTGTTCCGGAAGATTTGATATGCTTCCAGAAGACTTGGTACTGCTTTTGGAGAACTTGATATTGCTTCCAGAAATGTTGGAATGTTTCTAGAAGACATGATATTCCCTTTGGAAGATTTGAAGTGCTTCCAGAAGGCTTGATACTGCTTCTAGAAAACTTAAAATATTTCCAAAGAACTTGGTATTGCCTTTGGAAGAATGAATCCTTCCAGAAGAATTGAACCCTTCCAGAAGAATTGAACTGCTTCTAGAAGGCTTATCATTGTTTTCAGAATACTTGGAATGCTTCCAGAAGACTTGGAATGCTTCTAGAAGACTTGGAATGCTTCTAGAAGATTTGGAATGCTTCCAGAAGTCTTGATACTGAGTCTAGAAGACTTGGAATGTTTCCAGAAGACTTGACACTGCTTCTAGGACATTTAAGATGCTTTGATAGGACTTGGTAGTGCTTCTGGAAGATTGGGAATTCTTCTAGAAGATATAATACTGTGTCTAGAATATTTGATATTGCTTCTAGAAGACTTAAAATGCGTCCAGAAGATTTGATACTGCTTCTAGAAAACTTAAGATTCTTGCAAAGAATCAAGTTTTTTTAAGTACTGCTTTTGGAGAACTTGATATTGCTTCCAGAAACCTTGGAATGTTTCTAGAAGACATGATATTCCCTTTGGAAGTCTTGAAATGCGTCCTGAAGACATAATACTGCGTCTAGAATATTTATTATTGCTTCTAGAAAACTTGAAATGCTTCTAGAAGTCATGATATTGACTTTGGAAGAATTAAAATGCTTTCACAAGACTTGATGCTGGTTCTAGATAACATGAAATACTTCCAGAAGACTTTAACTGCTTCTAGAAGACTTAAAATGCTTCCAGAAGACTTGATATTGCCTTAGGAAGACTTGAAATGCTTCCAGAAGACTTGATATTACCTTTGGAAAACTTGAAATTGTTCTAGAAGACTTGATACTGTGTTTGGAATATTTAAAATGCTTCCAGATTATTAGAACAAAATATATTGCACTTTTATTGGTTTTTATTTGAAAATCTTTATCTTATATGTTTGAATATTTAAATCATCATCAGAGACACTCCAAGAAATGCAATTAAAAGTTAAAAGTTTCAGACTGACTGTCTGATTTGTTGGTGTGTACTGTAGACTACGTTTATCAGAAAATAAACGCACAATAATATAATCTTAGCCGATAAAATATTTCGCACTTTGTACTCTCATGAACCAAATAACGTTATTGATTTGAAACACATATGTACAGATTACTGGGATTCCCCTAAATGCATATATTTACTACCCCTGTTCTTTTGATCACCTTCAAAGAAAAGAAATTCAAAAACGTCATTAAATTTTTGTACACATTTTGACTTAGTTCGTAATTTTGTATTAATTGCAAAAGTTAAAAATTCGAATTTCGCCCATCAAAAAGATAAAAGTATATTTAGCTATTTTCGTATTAACCTCAGTTATTTTTCAATTAAAACCTTAATTACTTCCCATGTAACAATAAAATCGAACACATACATCGTTATAAAACTTTTTGCGCGAAACCAATCAAGTTCAAGCGCGTTACCACAAAAATCCATTCAAAAATAAAAGATAATTCGCGATGACAACTTTCCAAATAAATTAACTAAAACATTTTTTAAAAAAATAAGTGGGGGTATTAAATTATTGTTGATATCGGTGGTGGTCTATTCCTTGACCCTCTTCTTCATTCGCAATCGTCGAGTTCATTTCGTCGTGGAGCGGCGACCAGTGGCGCCCTCACTCGTGTTGCACGCGCACACGACCCACATACATACTAGAAATAAGAAGAAGTTTAAAGCTTTGAGCGCATTCACTTCTCGGCTTCCACAGTAGAGTGTAAGACGTTTTTACGATTGTTTATCAACAATTTTTTTTTATCCTCTTTTTTGATTATTTAAGTCATCTTCAAAGTGGCGCCATCTTTATTTTTGGCAGCCATCTTTGTTTTTTTTTTTGAAAAAAATTGAGATAAGATTTAAAAAAATTGTCTTAGTGATCTTGTGGTGACTTGGTTCAATTTTTTAGTGATTATTTTTTGTTTTTTTAAAATAAATTTGTTTTTTTAATGTTTTTTTTTTGTTTTATTTCGTTTCAGTTTTTTTATTTATAAATTTTTCGACATCGAGATGAGGCAATTGACGTGCGCTTTCGGTTTGGTTCTTCTAGTTATTTTATGGCAATCCGCGGAAAGTAGGAGTTTGGTTAAAAGACAATTAGAACATGGACATCCAGCGATAGAACCTGGTCACGTACGTATTTTTTTTTTATTTTTTTCTTTATTAAGTTAAATTTGATTTATTTTACTCGAATAAATCCTAAAGTAATAGAGAAATCTCCGTCTCTCTAACTTTATACTTGAAGACCTCGATGAAAGTCACGTTATGTAAGAGCTTGGGAGATCACTTTCTTCTTCTTCTCAAAACGGAAATGTATAAGACATTAATGAGACACCTCTTTTTCTGGTCATTAACATCATCTTAAAATGTAGCAATATTTTGCGGTGAACGAAATAAAAACGCAATTTCTAATAATTACAATATCTCGTTATTATTCATTTTTTGTCGGGCGATTGCAACGATAAGATTAAATAATTTGGTGGATTATGTCACATTTTAATGGGTCGTTTCGCACTAAACTCGCTTTTCTATATGCAAATTCGCCTCTTACACAAAATGCGTTAGAGAGAAATTTCCATTGTGGTCTGAAGTGCATACAAATCTAACCACCGATAAAAAAGACCAACTCTTTATTTGCGCAATAATTATTTGTTATCATTTATATAAATATCAAGAGAAAGCTCGATCAAAATTGGGCAACAATAAAATTAGAATCTTAAAGGTCATTTTTCGCGCAATTAAATTCGGAAAGTGAATAAATAAAATAAATTAATGCATGCTTAAGTAACGTTATGGGATAAATAAATAAAAAAAATCATTGCCGCGTTCATTTCACTTTTACTAGGGCGTATATTTAATCTTAATCAATTCAAGGTGCTTTTCAATTCTAATAAAGCGTACACAACTTTATTATTAACTTTGTGAATATTTTAAAATCAGGGACATTCTTTTTAATTGCACAAACTTCTTCATTTCTTATTTTTAACGTTTATATTCATCACGGCCATATGTGTTTAAATGTATTCGAAGTGATCGCAAAATTACATCATTGCATGTTTACAAAGTAGGACAACGTCTTTTAGGTGTTACGAAAATTTAATACGTTTCGAAAAAATAAGTTAACGTTTTAAATTTTATCGTCCAATTCATTCCATTTCAAAACAATTTAATATTTTTTTAATGCTAATTACATCCAAATCCTTCAATTTGTTTTTTTATTTATTTATTTATTTATTTAGGGGGACCACCACGACGACGCTTTTAGGGATAAGAAAAAAGTTGAGGCTAAATGGGGGTTCAAAAACGCTTTAATCGGATTAGTCTTCAATGTAAGTTGATTAAAAATTTTATAATTTATCTCAAAAATCGCACATTTTTGTACCAAAAAAAAAACTATCGTCTCTTAACTAAGTATTTTTCCCTCCCCCCTAAAATCTTTAGAAAATCAATCAATTCATCGACCAAAAAACCCAATGGGTGAACCAATTGGATCACGCAAACATCGCAAAGAATAAAGCCCAAGGGATTTACCCACCAAAAGACCCCGTTATCTCTCTTTCCGGTTTAATAACAGACGTGGTTGGGCAAAAATTACAAGCAGCTGGGCCATTTTTGGGGGTTGCCATCCAAAAGATAACGAGTGGATCTGGAGGACTCCTTGGTGGAGCTTCAGGGGGAAATGGACACGGTGGTGCTGGAGTTTCGGCTGGAATCAATTTTGGGGGGCTCTTAGGTGGAATCGGAGGTGGAGCCGGGGGACACGCAGCAGGAGGAGGAGGAGCCGGTGGTTACCACAAGAAATAGTGATTTTTATTAATGGGGGTAAAATAAAATAAAAAGATAATTAAATAACGGGGACAATAAGAACGAAGAGAGAAAGTTAAAAAATTAATTCTAAATGAAGTTATGTAAGAAAAAACGAGAACGGGATTGAGAAAAAGAAATCTCGATTCTCGGCGGAAATTATTTTTATTCCACTTTTATTTTATCAAAAAAAAATTTTATTAAAAAAAATTTTATTAAAAAAAATTAAAAAAGTCCCCTAAGTCATTAAACTTAAATTAAATTTTTAATCCAAAATTTTTTTAAAAACATTTTGATTTATTATGTAATATAATAATTTTGTATAAATATTTATAACTTATAAATTATTTTGCTCAAATAATTTCCAAACATTTCAATCTTATTATCAAAAAATTCTTCCTTTTTTTTCTATAAACTACTTTATCATAACGATTTAATTATCGTGACGTAAGATTAGCTGTAATTATGTGCATAGTAGAAATTAAGTTCTTTTCAAATAAAAAAAATGTTCCAGCATCCGTTATGTACCAATACCTAATACGATTAAGGTGTCTTAGAAACAAATTAAAAATAAAATTTTAGTATTACTATTGTTGTGTTTGTTTTTATTTTTTTGTTTAAATCTTAAAAAAGAGACGATAGTTTTTTAATTCACTTAAATTGAATTAATATTTAATTAATATATCTTCATTCATATTCATTCATCAAAATAAATCTAACCTCTTTCCATGTTAATTAGATAATTAAATAAATCATCAATTATATTCCTCTTAGATCTTCCTCTTAGACTTAAAATTTAAGAAAAATTGTGTTTATTTTGGTCATATTTAGAAGAATTTAAGAAATTATACAAAGATTAAGAAAAAACAATAATCTTGTAAATAAAATCTAAATTTATTAATTAAAAACGAATTAAAATGTAAAACAATGATATAAATTTGTAATTCCGCTACTTCATATGTAAGATATGTATCAATCTTGCAATATTGGATGTAAAGAGCATAACAATGACGTTTATGGAAAATAAGTAATTATTTATGGTTTAATGCACCATATCTTGATCGAGTTTGCCTTTCATTGTATGCAGTATTTTTTTTCTTTATTTGTTTTAATTTTTTCTTTTATTTTCTTTATTAGTACGTTTAATTCTTTCAACAATCAATAACAATTAACTTTTTTTCTCCTTCTCTTTCTATGGCACGTTAACCTTGTGTTGGATCTACTTTATCAAACTTCTTAAATTTTGTTTTTAACAATGGATGGTCATCAAAAGATATTTTATTGCAGAAGGTAAAACTTTTTAATAAATTTTGACTGTTTCTAAAATACTTTAGTATTTTATTATACTTTATATTTGGCAAATACAAAATCTTCGTATGACTGTTTTGAAGCGTTTATGAAAACAAAACGCATTTCTATTTGTAATAAAGTATTAAGTTGCCATTTGGATGCATGCCTCAAAATCGTCATAGGAAGATTTTGTATTTTACGAACAATATTTAGTACTTTGGAACCAAAATCAATTTTGATTAAAAGTTGTTTGGCTTATGCAATAAAAATGTCTTCTGCCAGTGTAAGTAGCAGAATTTAATATTTATTTAACAAATTATTGCCTACTTACATCAAGATTTTATATTTTGTCCAATACTATTTAATATTTTTGAATCAAACTCAAATAATTTGTCTTATTCTTACGACGCAAAATATTTTCTGCCACAATTCAAGTATTTTAAGCCTTCTAGAAGCAGTATTAAATCTTCTTAGAGGCATAACAAGTTTTCTGAAAACAGAATCCAGTCTTCTGCAAACAATATCAAATATTCTGGTAGCATTTCATGTCTTCTGAAAACCGTATCAAGTTTTCTGTATTCTGGAAGCATTTCAAGTCTTGGAAGCAGTATCAAGTTCTCTGGAAGCATCTCAAGCATTTTGGCAGCAATATCAAATTTTCCAGAGGCAGTAGCGACTATTCTGAGAGCAATATCAAGTCCTGTATCAGCAGCATCAAGTCTTCTAAAACCATTTGAAGTTTTGTAGAGGCATTTGAAGTATTTTAGAAACATTTCTAATCTTTGAAGTAGTATCAAGTCTTCTGGAAGCATTTCATGTCTTTTGGAAGTAGTATTAAGTCTTTCAGAAGCATGTAAAGTTTTGTAGTAAACATTTCAACTCTTAGAATCAGTATCAAGTCTTACAAAAGCATTTGAAGTTTTGTAGAAGCCTTCTGGAAGCATTCAAATCTTGAAAGCAGGACAAAGTCTTCAAGAGACAACATCGAGTCTCCTGGAAGCATATCGTGCGTTCCTGGAATCAATATCAAGTATTCTGACAGCATTTCATGTCTTCTGGAAGCAGTATTAAGACTTCTAGAAGCATTTGAAGTTATGTTGAAGCAATTCAAGTCTTCTGGAAGCATTTCATGTCCTTTGAAAGCAATTTAAAGTCTTCCAGAGATAATATCGAGTCTGCTGGAAATATTTCGTGAGTAGTTGGAAGCAATATCAAGTATTCTAGCACCAGTTCATATCTTTTCGAAGCAATATCAAGTCTTCTAGAAGCATTTGAACTCTTCTGGAAGCATTTCAAATCTTGAAAGCAATATCAAGTCTTTTGGAAGTAATATAAAGTCTTTCAGAGACAATATCAAGTCTTCTGGAAGCATTTCGTGTATTCCGTAAACCGTATTCCATAAACCGTATCAAGTTTTCTGTATTCTGGAAACATTTCAAATCTTGGAAGCAGTATCAAGTTCTCTGGAAGCAACTTAAGCATTTTGGCAGCAATATCAAATTTTCCAGAGGCAGTAGCGACTATTCTGAGAGCAACATCAAGTCCTGTATCAGCAGCATCAAGTCTTCTAAAACCATTTGAAGTTTTGTAGAGGCATTTGAAGTATTTTAGAAACATTTCTAATCTTTGAAGTAGTATCAAGTCTTCTGGAAGCATTTCATGTCTTTTGGAAGTAGTATTAAGTCTTTCAGAAGCATGTAAAGTTTTGTAGTAAACATTTCATCTCTTAGAATCAGTATCAAGTCTTATAAAAGCATTTGAAGTTTTTTGTAGAAGCCTTCTGGAAGCATTCAAATCTTGAAAGCAGGACAAAGTCTTCAAGAGACAACATCGAGTCTCCTGGAAGCATATCGTGCGTTCCTGGAATCAATATCAAGTATTCTGACAGCATTTCATGTCTTCTGGAAGCAGTATTAAGACTTCTAGAAGCATTTGAAGTTATGTTGAAGCAATTCAAGTCTTCTGGAAGCATTTCATGTCCTTTGAAAGCAATTTAAAGTCTTCCAGAGATAATATCGAGTCTGCTGGAAATATTTCGTGAGTAGTTGGAAGCAATATCAAGTATTCTAGCACCAGTTCATATCTTTTCGAAGCAATATCAAGTCTTCTAGAAGCATTTGAACTCTTCTGGAAGCATTTCAAATCTTGAAAGCAATATCAAGTCTTTTGGAAGTAATATAAAGTCTTTCAGAGACAATATCAAGTCTTCTGGAAGCATTTCGTGTATTCCGTAAACCGTATTCCATAAACCGTATCAAGTTTTCTGTATTCTGGAAACATTTCAAATCTTGGAAGCAGTATCAAGTTCTCTGGAAGCAACTTAAGCATTTTGGCAGCAATATCAAATTTTCCAGAGGCAGTAGCGACTATTCTGAGAGCAACATCAAGTCCTGTATCAGCAGCATCAAGTCTTCTAAAACCATTTGAAGTTTTGTAGAGGCATTTGAAGTATTTTAGAAACATTTCTAATCTTTGAAGTAGTATCAAGTCTTCTGGAAGCATTTCATGTCTTTTGGAAGTAGTATTAAGTCTTTCAGAAGCATGTAAAGTTTTGTAGTAAACATTTCATCTCTTAGAATCAGTATCAAGTCTTATAAAAGCATTTGAAGTTTTTTGTAGAAGCCTTCTGGAAGCATTCAAATCTTGAAAGCAGGACAAAGTCTTCAAGAGACAACATCGAGTCTCCTGGAAGCATATCGTGCGTTCCTGGAATCAATATCAAGTATTCTGACAGCATTTCATGTCTTCTGGAAGCAGTATTAAGACTTCTAGAAGCATTTGAAGTTATGTTGAAGCAATTCAAGTCTTCTGGAAGCATTTCATGTCCTTTGAAAGCAATTTAAAGTCTTCCAGAGATAATATCGAGTCTGCTGAAAATATTTCGTGAGTAGTTGGAAGCAATATCAAGTATTCTAGCACCAGTTCATATCTTTTGGAAGCAATATCAAGTCTTCTAGAAGCATTTGAACTCTTCTGGAAGCATTTCAAATCTTGAAAGCAGTATCAAGTCTTTTGGAAGTAATATAAAGTCTTTCAGAGACAATATCAAGTCTTCTGGAAGCATTTCGTGTATTCCGTAAACCGTATTCCATAAACCGTATCAAGTTTTCTGTATTCTGGAAACATTTCAAATCTTGGAAGCAGTATCAAGTTCTCTGGAAGCAACTTAAGCATTTTGGCAGCAATATCAAATTTTCCAGAGGCAGTAGCGACTATTCTGAGAGCAACATCAAGTCCTGTATCAGCAGCATCAAGTCTTCTAAAACCATTTGAAGTTTTGTAGAGGCATTTGAAGTATTTTAGAAACATTTCTAATCTTTGAAGTAGTATCAAGTCTTCTGGAAGCATTTCATGTCTTTTGGAAGTAGTATTAAGTCTTTCAGAAGCATGTAAAGTTTTGTAGTAAACATTTCATCTCTTAGAATCAGTATCAAGTCTTATAAAAGCATTTGAAGTTTTGTAGAAGCCTTCTGGAAGCATTCAAATCTTGAAAGCAGGACAAAGTCTTCAAGAGACAACATCGAGTCTCCTGGAAGCATATCGTGCGTTCCTGGAATCAATATCAAGTATTCTGACAGCATTTCATGTCTTCTGGAAGCAGTATTAAGACTTCTAGAAGCATTTGAAGTTATGTTGAAGCAATTCAAGTCTTCTGGAAGCATTTCATGTCCTTTGAAAGCAATTTAAAGTCTTCCAGAGATAATATCGAGTCTGCTGGAAATATTTCGTGAGTAGTTGGAAGCAATATCAAGTATTCTAGCACCAGTTCATATCTTTTCGAAGCAATATCAAGTCTTCTAGAAGCATTTGAACTCTTCTGGAAGCATTTCAAATCTTGAAAGCAGTATCAAGTCTTTTGGAAGTAATATAAAGTCTTTCAGAGACAATATCAAGTCTTCTGGAAGCATTTCGTGTATTCCGTAAACCGTATTCCATAAACCGTATCAAGTTTTCTGTATTCTGGAAACATTTCAAATCTTGGAAGCAGTATCAAGTTCTCTGGAAGCAACTTAAGCATTTTGGCAGCAATATCAAATTTTCCAGAGGCAGTAGTGACTATTCTGAGAGCATTATCAAGTCCTGTATCAGCAGCATCAAGTCTTCTAAAACCATTTGAAGTTTTGTAGAGGCATTTGAAGTATTTTAGAAACATTTCTAATCTTTGAAGTAGTATCAAGTCTTCTGGAAGCATTTCATGTCTTTTGGAAGTAGTATTAAGTCTTTCAGAAGCATGTAAAGTTTTGTAGTAAACATTTCAACTCTTAGAATCAGTATCAAGTCTTACAAAAGCATTTGAAGTTTTGTAGAAGCCTTCTGGAAGCATTCAAATCTTGAAAGCAGGACAAAGTCTTCAAGAGACAACATCGAGTCTCCTGGAAGCATATCGTGCGTTCTTGGAATCAATATCAAGTATTCTGACAGCATTTCATGTCTTCTGGAAGCAGTATTAAGACTTCTAGAAGCATTTGAAGTTATGTTGAAGCAATTCAAGTCTTCTGGAAGCATTTCATGTCCTTTGAAAGCAATTTAAAGTCTTCCAGAGATAATATCGAGTCTGCTGGAAATATTTCGTGAGTAGTTGGAAGCAATATCAAGTATTCTAGCACCAGTTCATATCTTTTGGAAGCAATATCAAGTCTTCTAGAAGCATTTGAAATCTTCTGGAAGCATTTCAAATCTTGAAAGTAGCATCAAGTCTTTTGGAAGTAATATAAAGACTTTCAGAGACAATATCAAGTCTTCTGGAAGCATTTCATGTCTTTTGGAAGTAGTATTAAGTCTTTCAGAAGCATGTAAAGTTTTGTAGTAAACATTTCATCTCTTAGAATCAGTATCAAGTCTTATAAAAGCATTTGAAGTTTTGTAGAAGCCTTCTGGAAGCATTCAAATCTTGAAAGCAGGACAAAGTCTTCAAGAGACAACATCGAGTCTCCTGGAAGCATATCGTGCGTTCCTGGAATCAATATCAAGTATTCTGACAGCATTTCATGTCTTCTGGAAGCAGTATTAAGACTTCTAGAAGCATTTGAAGTTATGTTGAAGCAATTCAAGTCTTCTGGAAGCATTTCATGTCCTTTGAAAGCAATTTAAAGTCTTCCAGAGATAATATCGAGTCTGCTGGAAATATTTCGTGAGTAGTTGGAAGCAATATCAAGTATTCTAGCACCAGTTCATATCTTTTGGAAGCAATATCAAGTCTTCTAGAAGCATTTGAACTCTTCTGGAAGCATTTCAAATCTTGAAAGTAGCATCAAGTTTTTTGGAAGTAATATAAAGACTTTCAGAGACAATATCAAGTCTTCTGGAAGCATTTCGTGTATTCTTGAAAGCAATATCAATTCTATTCTAGCATTTCATGTCTTGTGGAAGCAGTATCATAGCTTCCAGAAACAATTGACGTTTTGTAGAAGCATTTCAAATCTTAGAATTTAGTCTTATGGAAGCATTTAAAGTCTTCTAGAAGCAAAATGAAGTCTTGTAGAAGCAGTATCAAGTCTTCCAAGAGCATTTGAAGTTTTGTCTTGAAAAGATTGTCTTGGAAACCTTATCAAGACTTCTGGAAGCAATATCAAGTCTTCTAGAAGTATTTGAACTCTTCTGGAAGCATTTCAAATCTTGAAAGCAATATCAAGTCTTTTGGAAGCAATGTAAAGTCTTTCAAAGATAATATCATCTTTTGGAAGCATTTCGTGTATTCTTGAAAGCAATATCAATTCTATTCTAGCATTTCATATTTTGTGGAAGCAGTATCAAAGCTTCTAGAAGCAATTGAAGTTTTATAGAAGCATGTCAAATCTTAGAATTTAGTCTTATGGAAGCATTTAAAGTCTTCTAGAAGCAACATGAAGTCTTATAGAAGCAGTATCAAGTCTTTTAAAAGCATTTGAAGTTTTGTCTTGAAATGATTGCCTTAGAAGCCTTATCAAGACTTCTGGAAGCAATATCAAGTCTTCTAGAAGTATTTGAACTCTTCTGGAAGCATTTCAAATCTTGAAAGCAGTATCAAGTCTTTTGGAAGCAATATAAAGTCTTTCAAAGAAAATATCAAGTCTTTTGGAAGCATTTCGTGTATTGTTAAAAGCAATATCAATTCTATTCTAGCATTTCATATCTTGTGGAAGCAGTATCAAAGCTTCCAGAAGCAATTGAAGTTTTATAGAAGCATTTCAAATCTTAGAAGTAGTATTCAGTCTTATGGAAGCATTTAAAGTCTTCTAGAAGCAACATGAAGTCTGGTAGATGCAGTATCAAGTCTTCTAAAAGCAATTGACGTTCTGTCTTGAAATGATTGCCTTAAAAGCCTTATCAAGACTTCTGGAAGCAATATCAAGTCTTCTAGAAGTATTTGAACTCATCTGGAAGCATTTCAAATCTTGAAAGCAGTATCAAGTCTTTTGGAAGCAATATAAAATCTTTCAAAGACAATATCAAGTCTTTTGAAAGCATTTCGTGTATTCTTGAAAGCAATATCAATTCTATTCTAGCATTTCATGTCTTGTGGAAGCAGTATCAAAGCTTCTAGAAGCAATTGAAGTTTTGTAGAAGCATTTCCAATCTTAGAATTTAGTCTTATGAAAGCATTTAAAGTCTTCTAGAAGCAACATGAAGTCTTGTAGAGGCAGTATCAAGTCTTCTAAAAGCATTTGAAGTTTTGTCTTGAAATGATTATCTTGGAAGCCTTATTAAGACTTCTAAAAGCAATATCAAGTCTTCTGGAAGCCGTATCATGTCTTCTAGAAGCATTTTAAGTCTTTTGGAATATTTTGTAATATCAAGTCTTCCAAAAATAGTACTGATTCTTTTGGAAGTAGGTCAAATCTTATACAAGCGGTATCAAAGCTTCTTGAAGCAGCATAAGCTCTCAAATTAAAAATGCGTGCTCTGCAAAAAATATTCGAAGCAGATACTAGAATTAAATTGGGAAGAAAAACCTGAATAGTGGATTAAAATTAATAAATTAATTGAACATGATAATTCAGACATATTTTTGATGGTTTAACAATTTCTCTGGGAATTTGTACAAGAACATACATATTTGGCGCTTAATTTATTTGTGAATAGATGCTCTATACCCATTAAATGTTTTGTATGAGTACCCACTACAACTTTAGCTTTCATTTCTATTGCAGCATACAGTCCTTATTATGCATCTTATGAACCTTGTAACATTAATGTTGATGTATGGATTGAATCCCCATCTTTTCTTCCAGACCTGGATCCCAAATATATAAACTTATAACTAACATATAAACTTAGGCTGCATTTGGTGTTTACATGAATGGGCCGTTACCTTGGTTTTGCTTACATTCTCCTCCAAATGTATGGCCCTAGTCAACAATTTAATTTTTCATAAACTTTTCTCATTCATCTATTTCATATTGCATCATAACATATTGCAATACCTGATTGAATACTGATGATTCCAAATATGCTTCCTCATGCACTACATTCTTAACTACTTACAAAACTGTCTGATAGTTTTTAGTGGATTTTTTATTAATTGATAGTGTGTTAGTTAGCATCAGTAATTTAACTAATTTTGCTGATTTTCCAAATCTTGACAAGATCATTCTTATTAAACTTGCAACACTTCACGATAATTTATCTCAGGACAAGTAAATGATCTGGGTTCTTTGTGTGCATAAACACCCATACTTACCCATATTTACATACCCATATTTCTTTAATTTTAGCTTTTTCTTCCCAATTCAATCCCAGCATCTGCGGTAGACGAGTTTTTATTCTCCCAAACAAAAAGAGATTTTACATTTTTTCAGAAATCTTGAGCTGCTTTCAGAAGACTAATAGCGTTTAGAAGACTTGATACTGCTTTTAAGAGGTTGAAATACCTTTAAAATGTCTCCCGAAGACTTAAAATATTTCTAAAAGGCTTGTTAGTGCGCCTAGAAGAGTTGAAATACTTTCAAAAGACTAGATATTACTTTTGGATGCATTAAACATGAAATGCATTCAGCAGACTTGATATTACCTCTAGAATAGTATAAATGCTTCCAAAAAATTTAATTCTGTTTTTAGATGTCTTGGAGTATTTCCGAAAATATATTATTTAGTTATATTGGCTCTGGAAGACTTAAAATGGTCCCAAAAGACTTTATATTGCATCTAGGAGACATGAAATACTAATTTTGAACGACTAATTTTCTTCTAGAAAACTTGATATTACTTCCAGAAGATTTGATACTATTTCAGAAAACTTGAAATGAAAGAGCACCCGTCAAAATTGGTAATGGTTTTAGCAAGATTAAAGTTGATTAATTCAGCTTTTTTCTCCCTGAGCACATACTTTGAATATTTTCAAATCGTTTCAAACCCAATTCAAACCTTATATACCCTACATATATATATATAAACCTTTATCTTATATTCCAAGAGCATTTCTGCCACAAAACCTGTTCACGTTAACACGTTAGGTGCCAACTACGAATTAACACACATTGTTAATTACGAATAACAATGGTGGAGCTGTTGTTGAAAAATTTATGCGGGTTCTGGCGTCGATTGCTCCTCCATTCATTTTTAATGCTGATAGTGATCCGCTATGCTCCAAATCCGACTTTAACTGCATGCTCTTTTACCTTATCCTTACAGTTCAGTTTTCCACCTTTCTTATGATTCATTATATTCCTGGTACACTTATATTTGGTTTTCATGGTGTTCATATCATGATCAATCCCATGACTTTACTTCTATCATGCCCCATACTTCCTCATATTTGTCTCAAACATTTTAGAGTGAAAGATCCTGCATATTATCTCCCTGCAATATCACCCTTTAACTTCCAATGTTATGAGTACAGCTGAGGAAGAATATTAGGTTGGTATTGAAAAAGGAACTAGATCTGGCGGTTTCATCTCACTACCAACCGCTAGGTCGTGCGGGTTTTTTAATTTTCTAATATTTTTTTAATAAATTTACGAGATCTAGTTACTTTTTCAATACCATCCTAATATGAAACATGAAAATTGACGAAATCGTTATTTAAAACTTGTAACATCTCATCTAAACTGTAACCAGTACCAAAAATTTTGCAAACGTACAGCTGATTATGTATTGCTACTACCAAATTTGAATTGAGTATACTCATCGTATTCCTCAGATTATTTCGAACAAATTAAGATAAAAAAAATGGTCAAAAAATGCAAATTTGTAAATTTAGAGCTAATCAAATCACATTTTGTAACTGTAATTTTGTTTTTCTACTGCTAAATTTGAATTGAGTGTACTCATCGTATTCCTTAGGATATTTTGAACATATTAAATAAAAAAAATTCTTAAAAAAATTTACAAATTTAGAACTTACGAACTCACTCTTAGTAATAGTGTAATATTTTTTGCTACTGCCAAATTTGAATTGGGTGTACTCATTGTGTTCCTTAACTCATTTTGAGCATATCAGGATAAAAAAATTATCAAAAAATTTAAATTTAGAGCTAATCAAATCACTTTTTGTAACTGTAATTTTGTTTTTCTACATCTAAACTTGAATTGAATGTAATCGTATTCCTTACGACATTTTGAACATATTAAGTTAAAAAAATTTACA
Organism: Onthophagus sagittarius; assembly: GCA_036711965.1. Classification (NCBI taxonomy): domain Eukaryota; kingdom Metazoa; phylum Arthropoda; class Insecta; order Coleoptera; family Scarabaeidae; genus Onthophagus; species Onthophagus sagittarius. The sequence goes on from JASERS010000005.1 coordinate 51,514,853, forward strand.
TATTTAGAGCTTGCCAAGTTACGTTTAGTAATAGTGTAATATTTTTTGGTACTGCCAAATTTGAATTCAGTATACTTATCGTATTCCTTAGCTCATTTTGAACATATTAGGATAAAAAGATTGTCGAAAATGCAAATTGAGAGCTAATCAAATCAATAAAAAGAGTGGTCCATTTCGATTGCTAAAATGCGGATTATCTCGAAAACGATCAACTTTAGTACATTTTGATAAAAGTACCTTTTTTATTCAAAAATGTGCAGAAAATAAAAATTTTTATAGAAAAAGTCAAAACGTACACTGTCAGAAAAGTTATGGTAATTGTAGTTCGTAAAGAGTCTCAACTCCCTCCACATCTCCCTTCGTCTACCATTTACCTTAGTTTCCGAATAACCCACTCTTTTGTAATAATTGTCTCTGTCTCCTTTCCTATATCTGATCTTTTCTTCTCTAATTTCCCTCCAACATTCCCCCAATATCCCGCAATTTGGCCCCCTTTCTATTCCTTCTTCATATTTCGTTGCCCTCCTGCCCGTCTCCACTCTGATCTTATCTTTTTTTACATCTTCCCTCACTATATACCACGGTGTTTCTCTCGCCACCACAAGTTAACACGTTAGGTGCCAACTACGAATTAACACGTATGTTAACAATGGTGGAACTGTTGTTGAAAATGTGAATTATGCGGGTTCTGGCGTCGTACCTTATCCTTACAGTTCAGTTTTTCACCTTTCTTATGATTCATTATATTCCTGGTACACTTATATTTGGTGTTCATGGTGTTCATATCATGATCAATCCCATGACTTTACTTCTATCATGCCCCATACTTCCTCATATTTGTCTCAAACATTTTAGAGCGAAAGATCCTGCATATTATCTCCCTGTAATATCACCCTTTAACTTCCAATGTTATGAGTACAGCTGAGAAAGAATATTAGGTTGGTATTGAAAAAGGAACTAGATCTGGCGGTTTCATCTCACTACCAACCGCTAGGTCGTGTGGGTTTTTTAATTTTCTAATATTTGTTTAATAAATTTACGAGACCTAGTTACTTTTTCAATACCATCCTAATATGAAACATGAAAATTGACGAAATCGTTATTTAAAACTTGTAACATCTCATCTAAACTATAACCAATATCAAAAATTTTGCAAACGTAGAGCTGATTATGTCTTGCTACTACCAAATTTGAATTGAGTGTACTCATCGTATTCCTCAAATTATTTTGAACAAATTAAGATAAAAAAAATGGTCAAAAAATGCAAATTTGTAAATTTAGAGCTAATTAAATCACTTTTTGTAACTGTAATTTTGTTTTTCTACTGCTAAATTTGAATTGAGTGTACTCATCGTATTCTTTAGGATATTTTAAACATATTAAATTAAAAAAATTCTTTAAAAAATTTACAAATTTAGAACTTACAAGCTCACTTTTAGTAATAGGGTAATATTTTTTGCTACTGCCAAATTTGAATTGGGTGTACTCATTGTGTTCCTTAGCTCATTTTGAGCATATCAGGATAAAAACATTATCAAAAAAATTAAATTTAGAGCTAATCAAATCACTTTTTGTAACTGTAATTTTGTTTTTCTACAGCTAAATTTGAATTGAGTGTAATCGTATTCCTTACGACATTTTGAACATATTAAGTTAAAAAAATTCTTAAAAAAATTTACATATTTAGAGCTTGTCAACTTACGTTTAATAATAGTGTAATATTTTTTGGTACTGCCAAATTTGAATTCAGTATACTTATCGTATTCCTTAGCTCATTTTGAACATATTAGGATAAAAAGATTGTCGAAAATGCAAATTGAGAGCTAATCAAATCAATAAAAAGAGTGGTCCATTTCGATTGCTAAAATGCGGATTATCTCGAAAACGATCAACTTTAGTACATTTTGATAAAAGTACCTTTTTTATTCAAAAATGTGCAGAAAATAAAAATTTTTATAGAAAAAGTCAAAACGTACACTGTCAGAAAAGTTATGGTAATTGTAGTTCGTAAAGAGTCTCAACTCCCTCCACATCTCCCTTCGTCTACCATTTACCTTAGTTTCCGAATAACCCACTCTTTTGTAATAATTGTCTCTGTCTCCTTTCCTATATCTGATCTTTTCTTCTCTAATTTCCCTCCAACATTCCCCCAATATCCCGCAATTTGGCCCCCTTTCTATTCCTTCTTCATATTTCGTTGCCCTCCTGCCCGTCTCCACTCTGATCTTATCTTTTTTTACATCTTCCCTCACTATATACCACGGTGTTTCTCTCGCCACCACAAGTTAACACGTTAGGTGCCAACTACGAATTAACACGTATGTTAACAATGGTGGAACTGTTGTTGAAAATGTGAATTATGCGGGTTCTGGCGTCGTACCTTATCCTTACAGTTCAGTTTTTCACCTTTCTTATGATTCATTATATTCCTGGTACACTTATATTTGGTGTTCATGGTGTTCATATCATGATCAATCCCATGACTTTACTTCTATCATGCCCCATACTTCCTCATATTTGTCTCAAACATTTTAGAGCGAAAGATCCTGCATATTATCTCCCTGTAATATCACCCTTTAACTTCCAATGTTATGAGTACAGCTGAGAAAGAATATTAGGTTGGTATTGAAAAAGGAACTAGATCTGGCGGTTTCATCTCACTACCAACCGCTAGGTCGTGTGGGTTTTTTAATTTTCTAATATTTGTTTAATAAATTTACGAGACCTAGTTACTTTTTCAATACCATCCTAATATGAAACATGAAAATTGACGAAATCGTTATTTAAAACTTGTAACATCTCATCTAAACTATAACCAATATCAAAAATTTTGCAAACGTAGAGCTGATTATGTCTTGCTACTACCAAATTTGAATTGAGTGTACTCATCGTATTCCTCAAATTATTTTGAACAAATTAAGATAAAAAAAATGGTCAAAAAATGCAAATTTGTAAATTTAGAGCTAATTAAATCACTTTTTGTAACTGTAATTTTGTTTTTCTACTGCTAAATTTGAATTGAGTGTACTCATCGTATTCTTTAGGATATTTTAAACATATTAAATTAAAAAAATTCTTTAAAAAATTTACAAATTTAGAACTTACAAGCTCACTTTTAGTAATAGGGTAATATTTTTTGCTACTGCCAAATTTGAATTGGGTGTACTCATTGTGTTCCTTAGCTCATTTTGAGCATATCAGGATAAAAACATTATCAAAAAAATTAAATTTAGAGCTAATCAAATCACTTTTTGTAACTGTAATTTTGTTTTTCTACAGCTAAATTTGAATTGAGTGTAATCGTATTCCTTACGACATTTTGAACATATTAAGTTAAAAAAATTCTTAAAAAAATTTACATATTTAGAGCTTGTCAACTTACGTTTAATAATAGTGTAATATTTTTTGGTACTGCCAAATTTGAATTCAGTATACTTATCGTATTCCTTAGCTCATTTTGAACATATTAGGATAAAAAGATTGTCGAAAATGCAAATTGAGAGCTAATCAAATCAATAAAAAGAGTGGTCCATTTCGATTGCTAAAATGCGGATTATCTCGAAAACGATCAACTTTAGTACATTTTGATAAAAGTACCTTTTTTATTCAAAAATGTGCAGAAAATAAAAATTTTTATAGAAAAAGTCAAAACGTACACTGTCAGAAAAGTTATGGTAATTGTAGTTCGTAAAGAGTCTCAACTCCCTCCACATCTCCCTTCGTCTACCATTTACCTTAGTTTCCGAATAACCCACTCTTTTGTAATAATTGTCTCTGTCTCCTTTCCTATATCTGATCTTTTCTTCTCTAATTTCCCTCCAACATTCCCCCAATATCCCGCAATTTGGCCCCCTTTCTATTCCTTCTTCATATTTCGTTGCCCTCCTGCCCGTCTCCACTCTGATCTTATCTTTTTTTACATCTTCCCTCACTATATACCACGGTGTTTCTCTCGCCACCACAAGTTAACACGTTAGGTGCCAACTACGAATTAACACGTATGTTAACAATGGTGGAACTGTTGTTGAAAATGTGAATTATGCGGGTTCTGGCGTCGTACCTTATCCTTACAGTTCAGTTTTTCACCTTTCTTATGATTCATTATATTCCTGGTACACTTATATTTGGTGTTCATGGTGTTCATATCATGATCAATCCCATGACTTTACTTCTATCATGCCCCATACTTCCTCATATTTGTCTCAAACATTTTAGAGCGAAAGATCCTGCATATTATCTCCCTGTAATATCACCCTTTAACTTCCAATGTTATGAGTACAGCTGAGAAAGAATATTAGGTTGGTATTGAAAAAGGAACTAGATCTGGCGGTTTCATCTCACTACCAACCGCTAGGTCGTGTGGGTTTTTTAATTTTCTAATATTTGTTTAATAAATTTACGAGACCTAGTTACTTTTTCAATACCATCCTAATATGAAACATGAAAATTGACGAAATCGTTATTTAAAACTTGTAACATCTCATCTAAACTATAACCAATATCAAAAATTTTGCAAACGTAGAGCTGATTATGTCTTGCTACTACCAAATTTGAATTGAGTGTACTCATCGTATTCCTCAAATTATTTTGAACAAATTAAGATAAAAAAAATGGTCAAAAAATGCAAATTTGTAAATTTAGAGCTAATTAAATCACTTTTTGTAACTGTAATTTTGTTTTTCTACTGCTAAATTTGAATTGAGTGTACTCATCGTATTCTTTAGGATATTTTAAACATATTAAATTAAAAAAATTCTTTAAAAAATTTACAAATTTAGAACTTACAAGCTCACTTTTAGTAATAGGGTAATATTTTTTGCTACTGCCAAATTTGAATTGGGTGTACTCATTGTGTTCCTTAGCTCATTTTGAGCATATCAGGATAAAAACATTATCAAAAAAATTAAATTTAGAGCTAATCAAATCACTTTTTGTAACTGTAATTTTGTTTTTCTACAGCTAAATTTGAATTGAATATAGTCGTATTCCTTACGACATTTTGAACATATTAAGTTAAAAAAATTTACATATTTAGAGCTTGCCAACTTACGTTTAGTAATAGTGTAATATTTTTTGGTACTGCCAAATTTGAATTCAGTATACTTATCGTATTCCTTAGCTCATTTTGAACATATTAGGATAAAAAGATTGTCGAAAATGCAAATTGAGAGCTAATCAAATCAATAAAAAGAGTGGTCCATTTCGATTGCTAAAATGCGGATTATCTCGAAAACGATCAACTTTAGTACATTTTGATAAAAGTACCTTTTTTATTCAAAAATGTGCAGAAAATAAAAATTTTTATAGAAAAAGTCAAAACGTACACTGTCCGAAAAGTTATAGTAATTGTAATTCGTAAAGAGTCTCAACTCCCTCCACATCTCCCTTCGTCTACCATTTATCTTAGTTTCCGAATAACCCACTCTTTTGTAGTAATTGTATCTGTCTCCTTTCCTATATCTGATCTTTTCTTCTCTAATTTCCCTCCAACATTCCCCCAATATCCCGCAATTTGGCCCCTTTCTATTCCTTCTTCATATTTCGTTGCCCTCCTGCCCGTCTCCACTCTGATCTTATCTTTTTTTACATCTTCCCTCACTATATACCACGGTGTTTCTCTCGCCACCACAAGTTAACACGTTAGGTGCCAACTACGAATTAACACGTATGTTAACAATGGTGGAGCTGTTGTTGAAAATGTGATTTATGCGGGTTCTGGCGTCGATTGCTCCTCCATTCATTTTTAATGCTGATAATGATCCGCTATGCTCTAAATCCGACCTTAACCGCATGCTCTTTTACCTTATCCTTACAGTTCAGTTTTCCACCTTTCTTATGATTCATTATATTCCTGGTACACTTATATTTGGTGTTCATGGTGTTCATATCATGATCAATCCCATGACTTTACTTCTATCATGCCCCATACTTCCTCATATTTGTCTCAAACATTTTAGAGCGAAAGATCCTGCATATTATCTCCCTGCAATATCACCCTTTAACTTCCAAAGTTATGAGTACAGCTGAGGAAGAATATTAGGTTGGTATTGAAAAAGGAACTAGATCTGGTGGTTTCATCTCACTACCAACCGCTAAGTCGTGCGGGTTTTTTAATTTTCTAATAATTTTTTAATAAATTTACGAGACCTAGTTACTTTTTCAATACCATCCTAATATGAAACATGAAAATTGACGAAATCGTTATTTTAAACTTGTAACATCTCATCTAAACTGTAACCAATATCCAAAATTTTGCAAACGTAGAGCTGATTATGTCTTGCTACTACCAAATTTGAATTGAGTGTACTCATCGTATTCCTCAGATTATTTTGAACAAATTAAGATAAAAAAAATGGTCAAAAAATGCAAATTTGTAAATTTAGAGCTAATCAAATCACTTTTTGTAACTGTAATTTTGTTATTCTACTGCTAAATTTGAATTGAGTGTACTCATCGTATTCCTTAGGATATTTTGAACATATTAAGTTAAAAAAATTCTTAAAAAAATTTACAAATTTAGAACTTACAAGCTCACTTTTAGTAATAGGGTAATATTTTTTGCTACTGCCAAATTTGAATTGGGTGTACTCATTGTGTTCCTTAGCTCATTTTGAGCATATCAGGATAAAAACATTACCAAAAAAATTAAATTTAGAGCTAATCAAATCACTTTTTGTAACTGTAATTTTGTTTTTCTACAGCTAAATTTGAATTGAATGTAATCGTATTCCTTACGACATTTTGAACATATTAAGTTAAAAAAATTTTCATTTTTAGAGCTTGCCAACTTACGTTTAGTAATAGTGTAATATTTTTTGGTACTGCCAAATTTGAATTCAGTATACTTATCGTATTCCTTAGCTCATTTTGAACATATTAGGATAAAAAGATTGTCGAAAATGCAAATTGAGAGCTAATCAAATCAATAAAAAGAGTGGTCCATTTCGATTGCTAAAATGCGGATTATCTCGAAAACGATCAACTTTAGTACATTTTGATAAAAGTACCTTTTTTATTCAAAAATGTGCAGAAAATAAAAATTTTTATAGAAAAAGTCAAAACGTACACTGTCAGAAAAGTTATGGTAATTGTAGTTCGTAAAGAGTCTCAACTCCCTCCACATCTCCCTTCGTCTACCATTTATCTTAGTTTCCGAATAACCCACTCTTTTGTAGTAATTGTCTCTGTCTCCTTTCCTATATCTGATTTTTTCTTCTCTAATTTCCCTCCAACATTCCCCCAATATCCCGCAATTTGGCCCCCTTTCTATTCCTTCTTCATATTTCGTTGCCCTCCTGCCCGTCTCCACTCTGATCTTATCTTTTTTTACATCTTCCCTCACTATATACCACGGTGTTTCTCTCGCCACCACAAGTTAACACGTTAGGTGCCAACTACGAATTAACACGTATGTTAACAATGGTGGAGCTGTTGTTGAAAATGTGATTTATGCGGGTTCTGGCGTCGATTGCTCCTCCATTCATTTTTAATGCTGATAATGATCCGCTATGCTCTAAATCCGACCTTAACCGCATGCTCTTTTACCTTATCCTTACAGTTCAGTTTTCCACCTTTCTTATGATTCATTATATTCCTGGTACACTTATATTTGGTGTTCATGGTGTTCATATCATGATCAATCCCATGACTTTACTTCTATCATGCCCCATACTTCCTCATATTTGTCTCAAACATTTTAGAGCGAAAGATCCTGCATATTATCTCCCTGTAATATCACCCTTTAACTTCCAATGTTATGAGTACAGCTGAGGAAGAATATTAGGTTGGTATTGAAAAAGGAACTAGATCTGGTGGTTTCATCTCACTACCAACCGCTAAGTCGTGCGGGTTTTTTAATTTTCTAATAACTTTTTAATAAATTTACGAGACCTAGTTACTTTTTTTAATACCACCCTAATATGAAACATGAAAATTGACGAAACCGTTATTTTAAACTTGTAACATCTCATCTAAACTGTAACCAATATCAAAAATTTTGCAAACGTAGAGCTGATTATGTCTTGCTACTACCAAATTTGAATTGAGTGTACTCATCGTATTCCTCAAATTATTTTGAACAAATTAAGATAAAAAAAATGATCAAAAAATGCAAATTTGTAAATTTAGAGCTAATCAAATCACTTTTTGTAACTGTAATTTTGTTATTCTACTGCTCAATTTGAATTGAGTGTAGTCATCGTATTCCTTAGGATATTTTGAACATATTAAGTTAAAAAAATTCTTAAAAAAATTTACAAATTTAGAACTTACAAGCTCACTTTTAGTAATAGGGTAATATTTTTTGCTACTGCCAAATTTGAATTGGGTGTACTCATTGTGTTCCTTAGCTCATTTTGAGCATATCAGGATAAAAAAATTACCAAAAAATTTAAATTTAGAGCTAATCAAATCACTTTTTGTAACTGTAATTTTGTTTTTCTACAGCTAAATTTGAATTGAATGTAATCGTATTCCTTACGACATTTTGAACATATTAAGTTAAAAAAATTTTCATTTTTAGAGCTTGCCAACTTACGTTTAGTAATAGTGTAATATTTTTTGGTACTGCCAAATTTGAATTCAGTATACTTATCGTATTCCTTAGCTCATTTTGAACATATTAGGATAAAAAGATTGTTGAAAATGCAAATTGAGAGCTAATCAAATCAATAAAAAAGTGGTCTATTTCGAATGCTAAAATGCGGATTATCTTGAAAATGATCAACTTTAGTACATTTTGATAAAAGTACCTTTTTTATTCAAAAATGTGCAGAAAATAAAAATTTTTATAGAAAAAGTCTAAACGTACACTGTCAGAAAAGTTATGGTAATTGTAGTTCGTAAAGAGTCTCAATTCCCTCCACATCTCCCTTCGTCTACCATTTACCTTAGTTTCCGAATAACCCACTCTTTTCTAATAATTGTCTCTGTCTCCTTTCCTATATCTGATCTTTTCTTCTCTAATTTCCCTGCAACATTCCCCCAATATCCCGCAATTTGGCCCCCTTTCTATTCCTTCTTCATATTTCGTTGCCCTCCTGCCCGTCTCCACTCTGATCTTATCTTTTTCTACATCTTCCCTCACTATATACCACGGTGTTTCTCTCGCCACCACAAGTACCCATCTCCAATATCTAGCTTGCACGTCTTCCAGCATTCCCTATTCTCTCCATCCCCATAACTCTACCCATACATCATTACACTACTAACCAGACTTTCAAATATTCCTTCCAAGGATTCTCTCACTCCAACCTCGTACTTGTCCAACCACTTTATTCGTTTTTACCCTGTTTAACCACCCTAAACACATACCTCAAGTAAGTGTACTCCTTAATCTCCTCGATCCCCTTTCCCTCCCATCTTCAGCTGCAGATGCATTCAAACTATCTCTTTATATCCACACCTAAATCGCACAACTCAACCCTTCTTCATCAAATAATAACCCCAAATAAAATAATAAGTAAAATTCTTCGTTCTTTCACCTAAAATGTTATTCGTGATCTTCCATGTCTATATCTCAACTCCTTCTGCACTACCAAATTATTACAATTGGTTGAATTTTCCAGAAGATCTCCCTTATTTTTCCTCCCTTATTGTGACATATATGAGATATGTTACAAAACAAAACGTTGCATGTCAGAGATGATATGCTATATCGTGTAAATTTTGAAATAGCAAGAATTTCTTGTTTCTTTATGTAGTCTTAAAGAATTTAAAATATGTTTATTAAATTAAATTAATAATAATTAAAAAAATTCGTATTGAGCAATAAAAAATAAATTGCCAAAAATTTTTTTAGCCAAGCTCACAATCGTCGTATTCACACAAAACAACACGCAAACCAAAAATATACACAACAACAACAGAAGACATAGTTATTTTTGAAAAAAATCAACCTGTATCAATCGATGTACCACCAGAATTATTCAACAGCGGATTTCAATTGATTACAAACGTTTCAAAGAGAATTGGAGACTTTATGTTGGTGAGTATCTAAGAATTTAACTTAAATAACCCTTATTATTATCATTACAATTATTTTAGGATTCGGGATTTCGAGCTCATCGCTTATTAGAGTCAATGAGACCATTCTTTTGGAAATTTTTCGGAAAGAAAGGTTTAATAATAGAAGCAACAACGGATAAACCAATATTTACAGATCCAAACGAAAAAAATGAAATTAAATAATAACTTAATATCTTATTATGGTGGTGCTCAATTTATTATGTAATAAATTTGATATCTTAGGTAGATTAATTGTACAGCAATTTTATATAAAAGAAAATTTTAATAAAAACCGATTAGTTTTTCTTATACAATTTTGCAAAACGTAATCATAAGAACAACCTTGAATGCACAATGTGGAGAAAACGAGGTCACACGAAACAACAGTCCACAGTCCATTGGTCACACCAATTCATCAGTAAGCTTCAAAGCTTCATACTATGAAGTAGCATCATCACAAAAAGTGAAAATCAACATTAACGAGGTATTTAAGTCGACCATTTAAAACAAGTAAGTTAAATATTTTTACAACAAAAAGATTTTATCACTTCAACTCTAACTGTTACGTAAAAAGTAAACGGAAACCCAAAGAAAGTAGTGAAAGTGAAATGTTAACAAACTCTTCGATCTCCTCCTACTTTTTTTTTGTAATAATAAATTATATAACATTATAAAGATGAAATAAAATTGGGGTTTATTTTTCAAATTCAATTTAAAAATCATCAATTTTTTTATGAATCATTTCTTATGAAACGTTAATTTAACGTTAAGTTTACGTTAAATTTTTAAAGTTGGCTAAACTCACTTTCTACTTTGGTTAAGTGTATTGCGAATTTAATGTACCCATAGTCTTTATCCGGAATTCCACTGGTACACGCGAAAGTGACGAAATGTTTTCTTGATTGGATTTTATCTAATTGTAAGTGAGATGTCGAAAAATGTCTTAAACGTATTTCTTAATACGTTAATGGGGTAATTAAAGTTTTCTTTTGTAATTGCAGATTATGAGGCACAAATTTATTTTCAAGACGACGCTGTTGTTTCTGATAACGACTAGTGTGGTTTTATCGTTTGATTCGACGTCGAATGATGAGGAAAATAATCAGCATAAGATTCAGAAAAGAGCGTCGCAAAAGCCGGGATTTTTTAAAACGTTATTTTCAGTTTTCTATGAGGTTAGTTTCGTATTTTATTTTAAATTGTTTTTTTTATTTATTTTATTATTAAAATTATTGGTTGCTGTTTTTTAGCAATGGGTTGATACTAAAGATACGATAAATACAGTTTCGAAAATGGTTAACGAAAATATTGTTGATGACAGGGAAGCTGCTGTAAGTATTTTTATTTATTCGTAGTATTTTTACTGGTACATAAACGTATTTATTGAAATGCATTATTATAAGGCTCGTTTGTAATTGATTAAGCCAAATATGTCTTATACAAAATTATTTCAAATATATTTGGCATAAAAATTATGTTAAAAATTTCGCTACTTCTTACCCTTTCAAATGAGGTGTTAATTAGTTAATAAGAGAAGAATTGGCAGACAATTTTGACAATATACCCAAAGTTGAAAAGTTCAAAATGGAATCGAAAGTTCAATTACGCCTCTTATTTATTTTAGCAAATAAAAACTTAAATCTTGATAACAACAAATCCTGAGGTTTATATTCAATACATTAACAAATATCATGGATTAAACGAGCAATAATTACAATTAAAATTAACCTTCATTGAAAAAACCTTAATAATAATCTATAATAATAATAATCTTTATTGCCTAAAAATTCATACAAACAAAAGAAAATTCGGCTCGTCACATTCTGAATATATAAATATAATGACACAAATCACACAATTTCAGCTTCCAAATATTCATCTACTGAATAAAACCCACCATTCAGTAGTACACTTTTCACTGTTTTTTTAAATGTTTTCCGTGACATTATCTTAATATACTTCGGTAATTTATTGTACAGACGGACTCCAACATAATCAATTCCATGCTGAGTCTTCCGCAAACGGCGTTTAGGTGGTCGAAACTCTTCTGCATTTCTAGTTTTATAGCAGTGAACATTGGATCCTTTCTCCCATTGCTCCTTTCTTTCGTGCACGTACATAATACACACAAATATATATTCTGCTGGGATGGTAAGTATATTACTTTTGAATACATTCCTACAGCTTTCTTTAGAATTTAATTTGTAAAGAGCTCTTACTGCTTCTTTTTGCTTTATAAATATTTTTCGTGCATGAGGAGATGCGCCCCACAGAAGGATTCCGTATGTTGCAGCACTGTGAAACAGTGAAAAGTAAGCTTGACGAGCCGCTTCATACGTTGCTGTTCTATTTAATACCCTGATAGTGTAGATTATTGAACTGAGCTTACCGGACATATACTGTACATGGTTTTGAAAGGTAAGGGTACTATCTAACACAATTCCCAGAAATTTTACGGTTTCTCTTTCCCCTTCAAGTCGCGTACAAAACTTCATAATCTTTGTTTTCTCTCTATTTAGCATGACTTTATTGCTATTAAACCAAATTTCTGCGTCCTGCATTGAAGTTACAGTTTTTCTGTGTAGACCTTCTTCTGTAATATTATAATTTAGAAATGATGTGTCATCAGCATATTGAAGTGTAATTGCTGCCTGTACGTTTATTGGTAAATCGTTGGTGTATATAATGTATAGCAAAGGACCAAGCACTGAACCCTGCGGAACACCCACATGTACCATGCTTTCACCGGATCTTCCATTGTTCCACTCAGTGTATTGTGTACGATCTGTTAGATAGGATTCCATTATTTTATTAGCAACGCCTCTTATGCCATAGTAGCTTAACTTTCCCAACAGTATCCTGTGGTCAACTGTATCGAACGCCTTACTGAGGTCACAAAATGCTGCTTCTATCTTCAAGTTTTTATCAAAAGCTTCTAATATAGATCCGAGAATGCTTGCCCCTGCAGTTATCGTCGATCTTTGTCTGCGGAAGCCGTGGTGATTTTCGTTCCACATACTGCTGCTATCAAAGTGTTCTTCTATACGGTTACGTATGGCAACTTCCCATATCTTTGATAGTGTAGGAAGAATTGAAACTGGTCTATAATTCTTCAAATCGTTTCGATCACAACTTTTATAGATGGGAGCAATTCTAGCTTTTTTCAATAGGTCAGGAAAATGTCCATATAAAAAAGAATTATTAATCATAATGGAAACAGCATCAGCTATATATGGTATAACTATTTTCAGTATTTTCACGGAAAACCCATACGCATCCGGAGTTGCTTTATTTTTCATTTTATGAACTATCCACATTACTTCTTTAGTAGTAGGTTGAAAAAATAATGAATATCGTGTAGTGTAAGACATGTTTTGGAGCAAACTGTATGGACAACTCGCCTGAGGGATCATTGCTGATGTATGCTCACCGATGCTGGTATAGAAGTCGTTCAACTCTTCTACCGTGATATTACCATCTTTTGAGGTGATTTGCGTTCTGTTACTTTCTCTTTTTATTACTAATAATAATAAACCATAAAGATGTAGAAACATGTAATCAACGTAGAGATGTGTGCGTGACTGACTCTTTATGCTCGCTCACGATCTATACCCACGCACGCCATTCACGTAAATATCATAGAAGAATCACGTGACTCACGTCAATTCACGTAACTCACTCTCAATCAGGTGATTAAATATATGAATTATGTTTGATTACTTATTAATTTGATTCTTAATTAATCGTGTTAATTAATGGTAGATTGGAACACATCTTTCTTGCAAATTGTAGAGAGATAATAGGATTAAATAATTTTAGTTTTAACAAATTTAAATTCAATCCTGTTCTTCAGTAGCCAACTTTTATTTATGACCATCATAAAAATCGGACAGAAAATTCATGAGGTCTTTAACGTAATATATTTAAAAACATTTAATGATGTAGATGTGATCGACTCGACGTTTAGTCGTATATTGTAATTTTCAACAATATGTAAATGTCATTGATATTCACTCTTGGGTTGATTTAAGTTTTGTTGTTGGAAAATAACAACAAAATAAGAATAATAACAAACAAGACACTAAACTTTAACCTGCAGTCCATTATTATGTATGTATAATGCTTGAAACAACTAACAATTCACTGTTCACTTCAACTGTAAACAAATTGGTAGACTTCAAAATGATAAGAAAGACATTGGAGATATAATAACTCATGGTGGTAACAAACTGGCAGTCTTTAAGATAATGTGAAGTGTTTGGAATGCAGTAATAACTTCTGCTTCTCACAAGTTGGGGCAGACATGTGAAACCCATAAACAGGACTTTGGAGACATAATACCTTATGCTACTAATAAGGTGATAATCTTTATAATAATATATAATGTATGGAACAGTTCATGCCGCCAACAAGTTGGCAGACTTCAAACTAATAAACAGGACTTCGGAGCCACAACACCTCATGCTGCCAACAAGTTGGGAGACTTCAAATTAATGAGCATAACTTTGGAGATATAATAGCTTATGGTGCCAATAATTTGGCAGACTTCAAACTGATAAACAGGACTTGGGAACTACATCAGCTCATGCTGCCAACAAGTTGGGAGACTTCAAATTAATGAGTATAACTTTGGAGACATAATAGCTCATGCTGCCAACAAGTTGGCAGACTTCAAACTGATGAACAGAACTTCGGAACCACAACAGCTCATGCTGCCAACAAGTTGGAAGACTTCAAATTGATGAACAGGACTTCGGAGCCACAACAGCTCATGCTATCAACAAGTTGGAAGACTTCAAATTAATGAGTATAACTTTGGAGACATAATATCTCATGCTGCCAACAAGTTGGCAGACTTCAAACTGACGAACAGGGCTTCGGAACCACAACAGCTCATACTGCCAACAAGTTGGGAGACTTCAAATTAATGAGTATAACTTTGGAGACATAATAGCTCATGCTGCCAACAAGTTGGCAGACTTCAAACTGATAAACAGGACTTGGGAACCACATCAGCTCATGCTGCCAACAAGTTGGGAGACTTCAAATCAATTAGCATAGCTTTGGAGATATAATAGCTCATGCTGCCAACAAGTTGGCAGATTTCAACCTGATGAACAGGACTTCGGAACCACAACAGCTCATGCTGCCAACAAGTTGGGAGACTTTAAATTGATGAACAGGACTTCAGAGCCACAACAGCTCATGCTATCAACAAATTGGAAGACTTCAAACTGATGAACAGGACTTCGGAACCACAACAGCTCATGCTATTAACAAGTTGGAAGACTTCAAACTGATGAACAGGACTTCGGAACCACAACAGCTCATGCTGCCAACAGGTTGGGAGACTTCAAATTAATGAGCATAACCTTGGAGATATAATAGCTCATGCTGCCAACAAGTTGGCAGACTTCAAACTAATAAACAGGACTTCGGAGCCACAACACCTCATGCTGCCAACAAGTTGGGAGACTTCAAATTAATGAGTATAACTTTGGAGACATAACAGCTCAACATGCCAAACAAGTTGGGAGACTACAAATTAATGAGTATAACTTTGGAGACATAATAGCTCATGCTGCCAACAAGATGGCAGACTTCAAACTGATGAACAGAACTTCGGAACCACAACAGCTCATGCTGCCAACAAGTTGGGAGACTTCAAATTGATGAACAGGACTTCGGAGCAACAACAGCTCATGCTATCAACAAGTTGGAAGACTTCAAATTAATGAGTATATCTTTGGAGACATAATAGCTCTTGCTGCCAAGAAGTTGGCGGACTTCAGATTGATGAACAGGACTTCGGAACCACAACAGCTCATGCTGCCAACAAGTTGGGAGACTTCAAATTAATGAGTATAACTTTGGAGACATAATAGCTCATGCTGCCAACAAGTTGGCAGACTTCAAACTGATAAACAGGACTTGGGAACCACAACAGCTCATGCTGCCAACAAGTTGGGAGACTTCAAATTAATGAATATAACTTTGGAGACATAATAGCTCATGCTGCCAACAAGTTGGCAGTCTTTTAGATAATGTACAAGGTTCGGAACATTAATAGCTTATGCTGCCAACAAGTTGGCAGTCATTAAAACTTGAATGAATCATTAAAAATGAGAAAAAGTTATATTTTCAATTTCCCAAATATGTATTACATATTCTTATAAAAATTAATCTTGATTTTCAAAGTGAAAGTCCAAGAATTCATGTAACATTACCAAATATAACAATGCATTTTCAAATAATATTGAAATTTTACATGAATCGTAAAGTATTTTAAGATGAAGCACTTCACAACATGAATTGTGATGTGTACTTGAAATGTGGAGTTGAGGAAATTGTTAATGAAAATGTTATTAATTAAACCTAATTAAAACATTAAATTGTCTCAACTTTATGTTTCATTGTGCAAATAAATTTCAAAAATTAAAAATTAATTGAAATTACCAAAGTTGTCAAATTACCAAAGAACAGAAAAAAAGTTTAAATTTCTCACTAAAAAGTACATTTTTTTATTTTTAGTAGAAATTTTGGTGTATTTATTTTCATCGGTGCTTCAACGCTGGTAATAGTTCATGTTGCCAACAAATTGGCAGAGTTCAAAGTGATGAACAGGAGTTTGGAGATATAAAAGCTCATATTGCCAATATGTTGAATCTTTAAGATAATGTATAACGCTTTGACCAGTAATGGCTCATACTGACAACAATTTGGCAGACTTCATACTGATAAGCAGAACTTTGGAAACATAACAGCTCATGCTTCCAGCAATTGGGCAGACTTCAAATTGATGGGCATGACTATGGAGACATAACGCATACACTGAGTTATTATAATATATACTGTTTGGAACACTAATAGCTCAACAAATTGGCAAACTTCAAGCCCATGAGTTCATGCTGCCAACATATTCGCATTTTTGAAGATAATGTATAATGTTTGTAAACAGTAATAGTTCAAATGCAAACTTCAAATGCATAACAGCTCATGCTGCTAATTTGTTGCTTGAAGTCTACCAACATACAGAGATATAAATTTTACCGCAATTTTATTCATCGAGCGATTTCGAAGATACCGATCTCTAAAGTGAGCCTTGACCTTTGGTACAAATAATAGAATGAACATATCAAAGAAATATTATGACAAAAAAAACAAAAGAAGTTTTTATAAAACCAGCTAAAACAAATGCAATGCGAACATCCAAAGAAAGTGATATAGAAAATATCAAATACCACCAACATACTAACTGGAGGATGAAACCAAATCCATGTATGTATACGCAAATTTATTGAAGATTTAGGAAGAAACTTTCCAGACTAAAGAACTTTTACAACAAGCAAATTGTCCCTTTGGAGCAGAACAAAGGAAAGAATTGAAGAATTTAATAGCAAATTTTCACGAATTATTTTCAAACCGAATTTTCAAAACGATTTTGTTCCAATAAAAGAAATGGTTATCCGAACCAAACCATATTCTCCAAGAGTATGAGTGACTATAGATTAATACGACGAATAACGGATCATAGCAAAAAAAATAAAAAAAAATTCCTCATGAAATGCTGGAACTGAATTGGAAAAAAAAAGTTCAAAAGCACATTAAAATTAAAAGATTTATTGAAAATGATAACTTCAATCCAGATAAAACCATGAATATTATGTTCATATTATCATATCTATCTTAATTGAATCTATCAGCATCACATCTTGAATTGACAGTTTCTAAATTTCTGCCATGAAGATTTTGTATTTGGTATTTTGAAAGCAAAATCAGATTTGATTACAATGTTTCTTGCCTTTTGCAATAAAAATGTCTTTTTCCAGTAGTATTTAGTCTTTAGTGGACAGTTTTTTGTCTACTTACGTCAAGATTTTGCATTTTGTCCAATAGTATTTAACGTAATTATTGAAAGCAAACTTAAACTGTTTATCAATAGTGTGGTCTTATATGACGATGATGATCGTATAAGACCACAAACAGTATGCTGTTTTTGGGATAAAAATGTCTCCACTAAATTATTCTTTTAAACCTTGGACTTAATTTGATCGCACCTATTTATCAATATTTTCCATGTTTCTTTTATCGTCCATTGTTCCTATTATTTTTCTTTCGTATTATATCGCGTCGTGTTCACCAGCAATTCTATGCTGGTATTTCACTTTTCCCCGTTTTGTCCTTAGTTCTTCATACAACTTTTATGTAACTGAAAAATCTCGTGTATCTCTTTTAAAATTTAATGATTTGTGGTTCAAAGGAATTTGATTGTCTAATCACGTCATTTTTAAATAAGAATATGATTCTTTATAAAATGTTCTCATTTTAACTTCACGTTCCACTTTCCCAGATTGTCGCTTTCATCGAGAGATTAAAGAGTAGCAACAAGCCTTGCATTATTTGGCAGCTCTTTTCTTATACCAAATGATGTAATATTATTATGTTATTGTCATTTAAATTAAACATATGAAATTGTGTACAATTTTTTAAACCAAAATTCTATCACAACGTTCAGAAGATTGTTAATTATCGATACTAACGAGTTTGCAATATTTGTAACATATAACCCTATCTTACAAAACATAAAATTTACATCAATTAAAAATTACTCAAAAAATACTTCAACAAATTAATTAATTGTTAATTTTTTAGAGACGTAAAGCTAAAACAGAACCACCTCCACCAAACGGATCCACAACAGAAGCACCTTATATGTTAACAAGAAGCGAATTAAACAGAATTTTAAGAAGAAATTTAAAAGGCATATTAAGACTTTACAATCTAGAGTTGAACGACGCATTAAAGGTAAATCATCCAATTAATAATAAGTTGTGTTGAAATTTTTTAACCTGCATTAATTCCTTTTCAGACTTCTTATAGAAACAATAAAGAATGGAGAAAAAATGTTTCTTCGGAAGTATCTAAATATTTATAAACTAGATGAGAAGGGAATTGTATTTGCTCAAATTTTGTAAATTTTTTTGTAAATAGATCAATTAGAAATTTTGTAAATTATTAATAAAAATTTTTTAATAAGATAGATTTTTAAGCTTAACTTTT
This sequence comes from Onthophagus sagittarius, assembly GCA_036711965.1. NCBI lineage: Eukaryota > Metazoa > Arthropoda > Insecta > Coleoptera > Scarabaeidae > Onthophagus > Onthophagus sagittarius. Next base: position 51,533,918 of record JASERS010000005.1, read on the forward strand.
AAGCTTAAGTTAAATTTTACTTTGACAAAATCTAAAACCGTGGCCAACGCAAAAGTGGAAATGCTTAATGCAAAATATCTTTTTTTATTTGGTTTTTACATCTCTGCATTGTAACAAAACTTTGATATTAACAATACGTAACATTTTGTGTACTTTCAACTAGTAGTTTATTCAAAATATTTTTCTAACTAATTTCGGTTTGAAAGCCACCTTAACTAAAAGATAAACTACAAGCGATTAAAATAAAAGTAAAAATTAAGGTAAATTTAATGTTATTATGAAATAACCGTGAAAATCATTTAGATTGTTATTTCCCTTATTATCCCAAACTTAATTCGAACTTACATCTAGAATGTTTTACTAAAAATCCCATGCATTACATCTTAAATGGGTTGAAACTTTCAAAAATAATAAAGAAAACTAACCTCTCTTGAATGAAAAAGACCGATTTTAAAAATGTCTTTTAGTTCTTGAGATATTAACTATTAAAGTTAAGATAAATTTTTGATGTTTTAAATATTGCAATTTTTTGGGTTTTTTAATAAAAAACGAAGTAGTATAATCATAATTTTCAAAAATTATAAAGAAAACTAATCTCTCTCGCATGAAAAAGACCGATTTTAAAAACATCTTTTAGTTCTTGAGATGTTAGCTATTAAAGTTAAGATAAATTTTTGATGTTTTAAATATTGCAATTTTTTGGGTTTTTTAATAAAAACCGAAGTAGTATAATCGAAACTTTCAAAAATTATAAAAAAACTACTCTCTCTCGAATGAAAAAGACCGATTTTAAAAATGTCTTTTAGTTCTTGAGATATCAGCTATTAAAGTTAAGATAAATTTTTGACGTTTTTGATATTGTCATTTTTTGGGTTTTTTAATAAAAAACGAAGTAGTATAATCATAACTTTCAAAAATTATAAAGAAAACTAATCTCTCTCGAATGAAAAAGACCGATTTTAAAAACATCTTTTAGTTCTTGAGATATTAGTTATTAAAGTTAAGATAAATTTTTGATGTTTTAAATATTGCAATTTTTTGGATTTTTTAATAAAAACCGAAGTAGTATAATCGAAACTTTCAAAAATTATAAAGAAAACTACTCTCTCTCGAATGAAACAGACCGATCTTAAGAACATCTTTTAGTTCTTGAGATATTAGCTATTAAAGTTAAGATAAATTTTTGACGTTTTTGATATTGTCATTTTTTGGGTTTTTTAATAAAAAACGAAGTAGTATAATCATAACTTTCAAAAATTATAAAGAAAACTAATCTCTCTCGAATGAAAAAGACCGATTTTAAAAACATCTTTTAGTTCTTGAGATATTAGTTATTAAAGTTAAGATAAATTTTTGATGTTTTAAATATTGCAATTTTTTGGATTTTTTAATAAAAACCGAAGTAGTATAATCGAAACTTTCAAAAATTATAAAGAAAACTACTCTCTCTCGAATGAAACAGACCGATCTTAAGAACATCTTTTAGTTCTTGAGATATTAGCTATTAAAGTTAAGATAAATTTTTGACGTTTTTGATATTGTCATTTTTTGGGTTTTTTAATAAAAAACGAAGTAGTATAATCAAAACTTTCAAAAATTATAAAGAAAACTAATCTCTCTCGAATGAAAAAGACCGATTTTAAAAATGTCTTTTAGTTCTTGAGATATTAATTTTAAAGTTAAGATAAATTTATGACGTTTTAGATAAAGCAATTTTTGGGTTTTTTAATAAAAACCGAAGTAGTATAATCGAAACTTTCAAAAATTATAAAGAAAACTAATCTCTCTCGAATGAAACAGACCGATCTTAAGAACATCTTTTAGTTCTTGAGATATTAGCTATTAAAGTTAAGATAAATTTTTGACGTTTTAGATATAGCAATTTTTTGGGTTTTTTAATAAAAACCGAAGTATTATAATCGAAACTTTCAAAAATTATAAAGAAAACTACTCTCTCTCGAATGAAACAGACCGATCTTAAGAACATCTTTTAGTTCTTGAGATATTAGCTATTAAAGTTAAGATAAATTTTTGATGTTTTAAATATTGCAATTTTTTGGGTTTTTTAATAAAAACCGAAGTATTATAATCGAAACTTTCAAAAATTATAAAGAAAACTACTCTCTCTCGAATGAAACAGACCGATCTTAAGAACATCTTTTAGTTCTTGAGATATTAGCTATTAAAGTTAAGATAAATTTTTGATGTTTTAAATATTGCAATTTTTTGGGTTTTTTAATAAAAACCGAAGTATTATAATCGAAACTTTCAAAAATTATAAAGAAAACTACTCTCTCTCGAATGAAAAAGACCGATTTTAAAAACATCTTTTAGTTCTTGAGATATTAGCTATTAAAGTTACGATAAATTTTCGATGTTTTAAATATTGCAATTTTTTGGGTTTTTTAATAAAAACCGAAGTAGTATAATCGAAACTTTCAAAAATTATAAAGAAAACTACTCTCTCTCGAATGAAACAGACCGATCTTAAGAACATCTTTTAGTTCTTGAGATATTAGCTATTAAAGTTAAGATAAATTATTGATGTTTTAAATATTGCAATTTTTTGGGTTTTTTAATAAAAACCGAAGTAGTATAATCGAAACTTTCAAAAATTATAAAGAAAACTACTCTCTCTCGAATGAAAAAGACCAATTTTAAAAACATCTTTTAGTTCTTGAGATATTAGCTATTAAAGTTAAGATAAATTTTTGATGTTTTAAATATTGCAATTTTTTGGGTTTTTTAATAAAAATCGAAGTAGTATAATCGAAACTTTCAAAAATTATAAAGAAAACTAATCTCTCTCGAATGAAAAAGACCGATATTAAAAATGTCTTTTAGTTCTTGAGATATTAGCTATTAAAGTTAAGATAAATTTTTGACGTTTTAGATATTGTAATTTTTTGGGTTTTTTTAATAAAAACCGAAGTAGTATAATCGAAACTTTCAAAAATTATAAAGAAAACTAATCTCTCTCGAATGAAAAAGACCGATATTAAAAATGTCTTTTAGTTCTTGAGATATTAGCTATTAAAGTTAAGATAAATTTATGACGTTATAGATAAAGCAATTTTTGGGTTTTTTAATAAAAACCGAAGTAGTATAATCGAAACTTTCAAAAATTATAAAGAAAACTAATCTCTCTCGAATGAAAAAGACCGACCTTAAAAACATCTTTTAGTTCTTGAGATATTAGCTATTAAAGTTAAGATAAATTTTTGACGTTTTAGATATAGTAATTTTTTGGGTTTTTTAATAAAAAACGAAGTAGTATAATCAAAACTTTCAAAAATTATAAAGAAAACTAATCTCTCTCGAATGGAAATGACCGATCTTAAAAACATCTTTTAGTTCTTGAGATATTAGCTATTAAAGTTAAGATAAATTTTTGACGTTTTAGATATAGCAATGTTTTGGGTTTTTTAATAAAAAACGAAGTAGTATAATCGAAACTTTCAAAAATTATAAAGAAAACTAATCTCTCTCGAATGAAAAAGACCGATTTTAAAAATGTCTTTTAGTTCTTGAGATATTAGCTATTAAAGTTAAGATAAATTTATGACGTTATAGATAAAGCAATTTTTGGGTTTTTTAATAAAAACCGAAGTAGTATAATCGAAGCTTTCAAAAATTATAAAGAAAACTAATCTCTCTCGAATGAAAAAGACCGATTTTAAAAACATCTTTTAGTTCTTGAGATATTAGCTATTAAAGTTAAGATAAATTTTTGATGTTTTAAATATTGCAATTTTTTGGGTTTTTTAATAAAAAACGAAGTAGTATAATCAAAACTTTCAAAAATTATAAAGAAAACTAATCTCTCTCGAATGAAAAAGACCGATTTTAAAAACATCTTTTAGTTCTTGAGATATTAGCTATTAAAGTTAAGATAAATTTTTGATGTTTTAAATATTGCAATTTTTTGGGTTTTTTAATAAAAACCGAAGTAGTATAATCGAAACTTTCAAAAATTATAAAGAAAACTACTCTCTCTCGAATGAAACAGACCGATCTTAAGAACATCTTTTAGTTCTTGAGATATTAGCTATTAAAGTTAAGGTAAATTTTTGACGTTTTTGATATTGTCATTTTTTGGGTTTTTTAATAAAAAACGAAGTAGTATAATCAAAACTTTCAAAAATTATAAGGAAAACTAATCTCTCTCGAATGAAAAAGACCGATTTTAAAAATGTCTTTTAGTTCTTGAGATATTAGCTATTAAAGTTAAGATAAATTTATGACGTTTTAGATAAAGCAATTTTTGGGTTTTTTAATAAAAACCGAAGTAGTATAATCGAAACTTTCAAAAATTATAAAGAAAACTACTCTCTCTCGAATGAAACAGACCGATCTTAAGAACATCTTTTAGTTCTTGAGATATTAGCTATTAAAGTTAAGATAAATTTTTGACGTTTTTGATATTGTCATTTTTTGGGTTTTTTAATAAAAAACGAAGTAGTATAATCAAAACTTTCAAAAATTATAAGGAAAACTAATCTCTCTCGAATGAAAAAGACCGATTTTAAAAATGTCTTTTAGTTCTTGAGATATTAGCTATTAAAGTTAAGATAAATTTATGACGTTTTAGATAAAGCAATTTTTGGGTTTTTTAATAAAAACCGAAGTAGTATAATCATAACTTTCAAAAATTATAAAGAAAACTACTCTCTCTCGAATGAAACAGACCGATCTTAAGAACATCTTTTAGTTCTTGAGATATTAGCTATTAAAGTTAAGATAAATTTTTGATGTTTTAAATATTGCAATTTTTTGGGTTTTTTAATAAAAACCGAAGTATTATAATCGAAACTTTCAAAAATTATAAAGAAAACTAATCTCTCTCGAATGAAAAAGACCGACCTTAAAAACATCTTTTAGTTCTTGAGATATTAGCTATTAAAGTTAAGATAAATTTTTGATGTTTTAAATATTGCAATTTTTTGGGTTTTTTAATAAAAAACGAAGTAGTATAATCATAACTTTCAAAAATTATAAAGAAAACTAATCTCTCTCGAATGAAAAAGACCGATTTTAAAAACATCTTTTAGTTCTTGAGATATTAGCTATTAAAGTTAAGATAAATTTTTGATGTTTTAAATATTGCAATTTTTTGGGTTTTTTAATAAAAACCGAAGTAGTATAATCGAAACTTTCAAAAATTATAAAGAAAACTAATCTCTCTCGAATGAAAAAGACCGATTTTAAAAACATCATTTAGTTCTTGAGATATTAGCTATTAAAGTTAAGATAAATTTTTGATGTTTTAAATATTGCAATTTTTTGGGTTTTTTAATAAAAACCGAAGTAGTATAATCGAAACTTTCAAAAATTATAAAGAAAACTAATCTCTCTCGAATGAAAAAGACCGATTTTAAAAACATCATTTAGTTCTTGAGATATTAGCTATTAAAGTTAAGATAAATTTATGACGTTTTAGATAAAGCAATTTTTGGGTTTTTTAATAAAAACCGAAGTAGTATAATCGAAACTTTCAAAAATTATAAAGAAAACTAATCTCTCTCGAATGAAAAAGACCGACCTTAAAAACATCTTTTAGTTCTTGAGATATTAGCTATTAAAGTTAAGATAAATTTTTGATGTTTTAAATATTGCAATTTTTTGGGTTTTTTAATAAAAACCGAAGTAGTATAATCGAAACTTTCAAAAATTATAAAGAAAACTAATCTCTCTCGAATGAAAAAGACCGATTTTAAAAACATCATTTAGTTCTTGAGATATTAGCTATTAAAGTTAAGATAAATTTCTGATGTTTTAAATATTGCAATTTTTTGGGTTTTTTAATAAAAAACGAAGTAGTATAATCAAAACTTTCAAAAATTATAAAGCAAACTAATCTCTCTCGAATGAAAAAGACCGATTTTAAAAATGTCTTTTAGTTCTTGAGATATTAGCTATTAAAGTTAAGATAAATTTATGACGTTTTAGATAAAGCAATTTTTGGGTTTTTTAATAAAAACCGAAGTAGTATAATCGAAACTTTCAAAAATTATAAAGAAAACTAATCTCTCTCGAATGAAACAGACCGATCTTAAGAACATCTTTTAGTTCTTGAGATATTAGCTATTAAAGTTAAGATAAATTTTTGACGTTTTAGATATAGCAATTTTTTGGGTTTTTTAATAAAAACCGAAGTATTATAATCGAAACTTTCAAAAATTATAAAGAAAACTACTCTCTCTCGAATGAAACAGACCGATCTTAAGAACATCTTTTAGTTCTTGAGATATTAGCTATTAAAGTTAAGATAAATTTTTGATGTTTTAAATATTGCAATTTTTTGGGTTTTTTAATAAAAACCGAAGTATTATAATCGAAACTTTCAAAAATTATAAAGAAAACTACTCTCTCTCGAATGAAACAGACCGATCTTAAGAACATCTTTTAGTTCTTGAGATATTAGCTATTAAAGTTAAGATAAATTTTTGATGTTTTAAATATTGCAATTTTTTGGGTTTTTTAATAAAAACCGAAGTATTATAATCGAAACTTTCAAAAATTATAAAGAAAACTACTCTCTCTCGAATGAAACAGACCGATCTTAAGAACATCTTTTAGTTCTTGAGATATTAGCTATTAAAGTTAAGATAAATTTTTGATGTTTTAAATATTGCAATTTTTTGGGTTTTTTAATAAAAACCGAAGTATTATAATCGAAACTTTCAAAAATTATAAAGAAAACTACTCTCTCTCGAATGAAACAGACCGATCTTAAGAACATCTTTTAGTTCTTGAGATATTAGCTATTAAAGTTAAGATAAATTTTTGATGTTTTAAATATTGCAATTTTTTGGGTTTTTTAATAAAAACCGAAGTAGTATAATCGAAACTTTCAAAAAGTATAAAGAAAACTACTCTCTCTCGAATGAAACAGACCGATCTTAAGAACATCTTTTAGTTCTTGAGATATTAGCTATTAAAGTTAAGATAAATTATTGATGTTTTAAATATTGCAATTTTTTGGGTTTTTTAATAAAAACCGAAGTAGTATAATCGAAACTTTCAAAAATTATAAAGAAAACTACTCTCTCTCGAATGAAAAAGACCAATTTTAAAAACATCTTTTAGTTCTTGAGATATTAGCTATTAAAGTTAAGATAAATTTTTGATGTTTTAAATATTGCAATTTTTTGGGTTTTTTAATAAAAATCGAAGTAGTATAATCGAAACTTTCAAAAATTATAAAGAAAACTAATCTCTCTCGAATGAAAAAGACCGATATTAAAAATGTCTTTTAGTTCTTGAGATATTAGCTATTAAAGTTAAGATAAATTTTTGACGTTTTAGATATTGTAATTTTTTGGGTTTTTTTAATAAAAACCGAAGTAGTATAATCGAAACTTTCAAAAATTATAAAGAAAACTAATCTCTCTCGAATGAAAAAGACCGATATTAAAAATGTCTTTTAGTTCTTGAGATATTAGCTATTAAAGTTAAGATAAATTTTTGACGTTTTAGATATTGTAATTTTTTGGGTTTTTTTAATAAAAACCGAAGTAGTATAATCGAAACTTTCAAAAATTATAAAGAAAACTAATCTCTCTCGAATGAAAAAGACCGATATTAAAAATGTCTTTTAGTTCTTGAGATATTAGCTATTAAAGTTAAGATAAATTTTTGACGTTTTAGATATTGTAATTTTTTGGGTTTTTTTAATAAAAACCGAAGTAGTATAATCGAAACTTTCAAAAATTATAAAGAAAACTAATCTCTCTCGAATGAAAAAGACCGATATTAAAAATGTCTTTTAGTTCTTGAGATATTAGCTATTAAAGTTAAGATAAATTTTTGACGTTTTAGATATTGTAATTTTTTGGGTTTTTTTAATAAAAACCGAAGTAGTATAATCGAAACTTTCAAAAATTATAAAGAAAACTAATCTCTCTCGAATGAAAAAGACCGATATTAAAAATGTCTTTTAGTTCTTGAGATATTAGCTATTAAAGTTAAGATAAATTTATGACGTTTTAGATAAAGCAATTTTTGGGTTTTTTAATAAAAACCGAAGTAGTATAATCGAAACTTTCAAAAATTATAAAGAAATTAATCTCTCTCGAATGAAAAAGACCGACCTTAAAAACATCTTTTAGTTCTTGAGATATTAGCTATTAAAGTTAAGATAAATTTTTGACGTTTTTGATATTGTCATTTTTTGGGTTTTTTTAATAAAAAACGAAGTAGTATAATCAAAACTTTCAAAAATTATAAGGAAAACTAATCTCTCTCGAATGAAAAAGACCGATTTTAAAAATGTCTTTTAGTTCTTGAGATATTAGCTATTAAAGTTAAGATAAATTTATGACGTTTTAGATAAAGCAATTTTTGGGTTTTTTTATAAAAACCGAAGTAGTATAATCATAACTTTCAAAAATTATAAAGAAAACTACTCTCTCTCGAATGAAACAGACCGATCTTAAGAACATCTTTTAGTTCTTGAGATATTAGCTATTAAAGTTAAGATAAATTTTTGATGTTTTAAATATTGCAATTTTTTGGGTTTTTTAATAAAAACCGAAGTATTATAATCGAAACTTTCAAAAATTATAAAGAAAACTACTCTCTCTCGAATGAAACAGACCGATCTTAAGAACATCTTTTAGTTCTTGAGATATTAGCTATTAAAGTTAAGATAAATTTTTGATGTTTTAAATATTGCAATTTTTTGGGTTTTTTAATAAAAACCGAAGTATTATAATCGAAACTTTCAAAAATTATAAAGAAAACTACTCTCTCTCGAATGAAAAAGACCGATTTTAAAAACATCTTTTAGTTCTTGAGATATTAGCTATTAAAGTTAAGATAAATTTTTGATGTTTTAAATATTGCAATTTTTGGGGTTTTTTAATAAAAAACGAAGTAGTATAATCATAACTTTCAAAAATTATAAAGAAAACTAATCTCTCTCGAATGAAAAAGACCGATTTTAAAAATGTCTTTTAGTTCTTGAGATATTAACTATTAAAGTTAAGATAAATTTTTGATGTTTTAAATATTGCAATTTTTTGGGTTTTTTAATAAAAACCGAAGTAGTATAATCGAAACATTCAAAAATTATAAAGAAAACTAATCTCTCTCGAATGAAAAAAACCGATTTTAAAAACATCTTTTAGTTCTTGAGATATTAGCTATTAAAGTTAAGATAAATTTATGACGTTTTAGATAAAGCAATTTTTGGGTTTTTTAATAAAAACCGAAGTAGTATAATCGAAACTTTCAAAAATTATAAAGAAAACTAATCTCTCTCGAATGAAAAAGACCGATCTTAAAAACATCTTTTAGTTCTTGAGATATTAGCTATTAAAGTTAAGATAAATTTTTGATGTTTTAAATATTGCAATTTTTTGGGTTTTTTAATAAAAACCGAAGTAGTATAATCGAAACTTTCAAAAATTATAAAGAAAACCCTCTCGAATAAAAATGACCAATTTTAAAAATATCTTTTAGAAAAAGATATTGTATCATTGCTTAGAAAAGTCGACGTTGCGTTATCAAATTTTTGGTATGAGGTGGTATGAGACTGACTTAAGTCTATTGAAGAGACTAGATCCTAGGATTATTAAGAGGATATTAGGGAGATAAATCTTGTACCTATCAGCACACCTTATCTGAATATTTGGATGTCCAACAATTATATATTCCCCAAATTATGACTCATATAATATAATTAATAGATATTGAGATATATATCATGGAACTTAAATAATTTTATACATCTTACTCAAATCACCCTCGGCAAAGTAAATGCTACAATTAAATTAATTGGTAAAAGAATGTAACCACGTCCACATATGGTCATTGCAACTCCCATTACAGTGCTAAATAAAAATTTGGTTGCATCATCCTAAAAATAAAAGAACACGTTACAAAGTATTAGATTAATTAATTAAATCGCAAAATAATTACTATTTGACTACTATTTTGAATCACTCCTAAATCGTATCCTGTCACAGACATTGTAGCTATATCGCACATTGTTAAAATGCATACTAAGATCGTCCAAATATGGACAGTTTCTTTTAAATTGTCGCTTAGTTTCCAAAAATATTCTTAAAAGGAATGACAAAAAAATAATTTCTGATTATACGTTTTCAAACAGTTCCTTACTATAAGCTAACACCAACGAACTTATTATCCATAAAAGCGAAATTATAAAATAAAAGCCTGCAAAAACTATAACAAATCCTGTTATGGATTGTAAATTAGATAAATCTTCAACTGGTGGATTAAATTGGCCTGTACAAAAAAAATATTTTATTTTTTCAAATTATAATTTCGTTAACTTACTTTCAAAGAGTAGGAAATAAGCACCGTTACTAAAATAACCCATTGAATCTTTATCCGGTATCCAAGTTTCCGCATATAGAAGTATTACCAAAAACGACATTATCAACCATATTAATCCTTGTATCTTTTGTTTTGTAAAAAAAGAATGTAATTGAAAAATGAGACACAAAAATTATTAATTACCGTTCCTAAGATGGTGGCGATGACACATAACGGATATAAGAATGGACTCTCCTTTATATACATTTCAATTTTTAATTTTATTTAAGTAAATTGAAAATGTAGACATAAATTGAAGTAAAATTTTATTCTATTCGGTTATCAAGATAAATAGAAGTGATAAATTCGACTGTATTTATTTCTTATCGATTATATTAAGATAAATTTAATCAAGTCAATTTCCGATCATATAATAAATTGATAGTGTAAATGATTTTCAAATTGATTTTTTAAGGTTCTCTATTATTTTAAAATTATAATAATTTTAAATTATTTATATACATTTAATATTATTTAAAAGTCAATTCAATTTCTTTTTACAAAAACGTGGAAAAATTTGGAAAAAAATTTAAAAAATCATAAATTATAAAATTATTATATTGAAATTAAGCAATTTGAGAAGAAATTTGAAGAAGAAAAGCAATCAATCTGATATCATGGTATCAAGTTGGGTTGAAAAGAGCTTCACCTTCATATCTTACCTCATATTGAATGGTATGAAATCGGAGCTCAACTCAACCCAACTTGATAACATCCCTCATGCTGAATTGAACTTTGAAAATGTTGTTTTGGGATTGATTTTGTTTTTTAACGATTGGGTTGGGTTGAGCTTCAACTTTATATCATGCTTCATATTGAGTGGTATGAAGTTGGTACTCAACGCAAATCAACTCAGCGATAGAAGGAAAATTTCATGCCTATCCCTTATACCGAATGGTACGAAGTTGGAGCTCAACTCAACGCAAGTTGATAGTTACACGTTGAATTGAGCTTAGAAGATATTGATTTTGTTTTTCTATGATTGAGTTGGGTTTATTTAACTTCATATCATGCCTCATATTGAATGGTATAAAGTTGAAGCTCAACTCAACCCAAGTTGATACCATCTCTCATGTTGAATTGAGCTTAGAAGACATTGATTTTGTTTATCTATAACTGGATTGAGTTGAGCTTCAACTACATACCATGTTTCATGTTGCAAGGTATAAAGTTGGTACTCAACCCAACCCAAAGAAAGAAGAAAAAATTTATACCATCCCTGATATTGAATGGTATGAAGTTGGAGCTCAACTCAACCCAACTTGATACCATCCCTCATGTTGAATTGAACTTTGAAAATGTAGTTTTGAGATTGATTTTGTTTTTCAATGATTGGGTTGCGTTGAGCTTCAACTTTATATCATGTCTCATGTTGATTGTTACTCAGCCCAACTCAACCCAACGATAGAAGGAAAATTTCAGGCCAATCACTTATATTGAATGATACGAAGTTGGAGCTCAACTCAACCCAAGTTGATACCAGTCACATGTTAAATTGAGCTTAGAAGATGTTGATTTTGTTTTTCTATGATTGGGTTGGGTTTATTCAACTTCATATCATGCCTCATATTGAATGGTATGAAGTTGAAGCTCATCTCAACCCAAGTTGATACCATCTGTCATGTTGAATTGAACTTAGAAGACATTGATTTTGCTTTTCTATGACTGCATTGGGTTGAGCTTCAACTACACACCATGGTTCATGTTGCGTGGTATAAAGTTGGTACTCAACCCAACCCAACAAAAGAAGAAAAGGTATGAAATCGGAACTCAACTCAACCCAACTTGATACCATCCCTCATGTTGAATTGAACTTTGAAAATGTTGTTTTGGGATTGATTTTGTTTTTCAACGATTAGGTTGGGTTGAGCTTCAACTTTATATCATACCTCATATCACGCCGCCGCCTCACCGTACCGCGCTGTTTGAGCGTTCATTCTCTTACATGCTTCCAACATTATACAATGCTCTGCCGCAGAATATTAAATCGCTCTCAGTACCTTCTTTTAAAAGATAACTTCGCGAGCGCCTCTGCGCGGGTTTGTAAAACGGTGCGCGCCGCTCCTCAATCTGTTACTCAATCTGTTACGCACGGTAGCATTGTATGTACATAATTTTTTAATTTTTCTCTTTTATCTCGATATTTTATTTCGGTTGCCATTATTGTACATTATTATTGTAGAATATTCTTGTTTTTCACCACAATGATTGCTGGTTATTATTTTTTTTTGTTTATACATATGAATGTATTACAGGGTTGGGTGGAAGAGAGGACAAGTTATGTCCTAACCCCGTCCTGTTCGTCAACCAATTGTAATTTTAGGTTTTCTTTTTTATCTAATAAAGAATATTATTATTATTATATTGAGTGGTATGAAGTTAGTACTCAGCCCAACTCAACCCAACGATAAAAGGAAAATTTCATGCCAATCCCTTATACTGAATGGTACGAAGTTGGAGCTCAACTCAATCCAAGTTGATACCAGTTACATGCTGAATTGAGCTTAAAAGATGTTGATTTTGTTTTTCTATGATTGAGTTGGGATTATTCAACTTCATATCATGCCTCATATTGAATGGTATGAAGCTGGTATTCAACCCAACCAAGGAAGAAAAACTTTATATCATCCCTCATGTTGAATGGTATGAAGTTGAAGCTCAACTCAACCCAAGTTGATACCATCTCTCATGTTGAATTGAGCTTAGAAAACATTGATTTTGTTTTTCTATGACTGGATTGAGTTGAGCTTCAACTACATACCATGTTTCATGTTGCATGGTATAAAGTTGGTACTCAACCCAACCCAAAGAAAGAAGAAAAACTTTATACCATCCCTCATATTGAATGGTATGAAATTGAAGCTCAACGCAACCCAACTTGATAAAATCTCTCATGCTGAATTGAAATTCGAAAATGTTGTTTTGAGATTGATTTTGGTTTTCAACGATTGAATTGAGTTGAGCTTCAACATTATGTCATGCCTCATATTGAGTGGTATGAAGTTGGTACTCAGCCCAACTCAACCCAACGATAGAAGGGCAATTTCATACCAATCCCTTATACTGAATGGTACGAAGTTGGAGCTAAACTCAACCTAAGTTGATACCAGTCACACGTTGAATTGAGCTTAGAAGATGTTGATTTTGTTTTTCTATGATTGGGTTGGGTTTATTCACCTGCATATCATGCCTCATATTGAATGGTATGAAATTGAAGCTCTACTCAACCCAACTTGATACCATCTCTCATGCTGAATTGATCTTCGAAAATGTTGTTTTGAGATTGATTTTGGTTTTCAACGATTGAGTTGAGGCGAACTTCAATTTTATATCATGCCTCATATTGAGTGGTATGAAGTTGGTACTCAGTCCAACTCAACCTAACGATAGAAGGAGAATTTTATACCAATTCCTTATATTGCATGGTACGAAGTTGGAGCTCAACTCAACCCAAGTTGATACCATCTCTCATATTATCTCTCATAATATGATTTATTCTATCATATTATCATGCTCTGTTTCAGACTTGATATTGGCTCTGAAAGGCTTGAAATGCTTCCAGAAGGCTAGAAATACCTCCAAAAGAACACCCATACAAAATTGTTAATGGAGAAATATTATGGAGGATAAAAAATATGAACGCTTGGTACATCTTTACCTCGATGGTGATAATAATAAGAACGGTTCTGATAAGATTTATTAGATTAAGCCTATCGTGCCACAATTGCTGCCAAAGTTCGATTTCATTCTTTAATAAATCATAAATAAGTAAATAAATCATAAAACTGGGCAATAGATTTTCTTCAATAGTTTGTTTCAGATCTTCAGTTCTCATTTTTTGCATCTGCGCCGGGTGTAGCTTAGATAATGCGAATTGGCGTGTTTTCATCAACAAAACGTACTTCAAGAGAGGTGATAATTGAAACCAAGTATTGTAAGGTACTACCGTCAATCCATATTCCTAGGTATTTGCATGTTATAATAGGTAATAAAACAGTGGATTGGACGGTTACGGTAGATAGAGGAGCATGCATGGATAGAAATGGAACAAATAATTGGGTTTTTGAGGAATTAATTTGGATTCGTCACTTCAGCAGCCAACGCTCGATCATTTCAAAGGCTACCAACAACCCTACCTACAAAAAAGGTATCATCACAGGTTGCATTGACTCCTATCAAAAATTGCTGCAAGCAGGTGTTTTCTACAAAAACTGCCACTTTTCTGTCTACGAAAGTCGGCCTCCCCCGCCACTGCCAAATCCCTGCAATAAATGTAATGAATTTTCCCACTTCTTGGACAAATGTCCATCTAAAATTCAATGCACGACATGCTTGGGATCCCACAACACCTCTAAGTGTACAACACAACTTCCCGAAAAATGCAAATCATGTGGCATGGTCATTTAAATGCAAAAGCAGACCATCTGCACCTATTAAAGGAGTGCCTAATGTACGCATTAAGCCAGCCGTAAGAAATCAGATCAGCTTAATGATGTCATAAAGAAAGATACAGGCATTCACAAACCTATTACCATCCACGACCATATTATCGATACCTATGTTTCTAAGATCAACTCTCCTAAGTGTTTAAATCGACAAAAACTTCCTAAAGCGTAGATATATTGAACAACATCAAATCGACATTTTTCCGGCAACAGTAATGGCTAAGTACGACTGCTAAAATAAGAGCAATCCATTTCATGAACTGGAAAGTGAACGAAAAAGCAGGCAACGTTATTAATAGAGGCGTGAGAGGTAGAGCCATAGTCATTTACGACCCTGAGTTGCAAATGGGAAAGTCCAACAAATTATTTTTTCTTAATTTTATTTTGCCTTAAAATATAGTTATGAATCACCCTCTCTAAAATAAATAAATAAAAATAAAATAATTACACATTTTATCATGTTGAAATCCGATTTTGAAAACGACACTTAATTTATTGTACGATTCAAAATTGACTTGATTAAATTTATCTTAATGCAGACGATAAGACATAAATACAATTTATCACGTCTATATAACTCGATAAAAGAATATATTAATAATTTACTTGAATTTGTGTACATTTTCAATTTGCTTGTATACAAGTAAAAGTTACAATGTATATGAGAAAAGAAAATCCTTTTTTGTATCCGTTATGTGTCATCGCCACGATTTTAGGAACGGTAATCAAAATGATTTTTATGGTTTTATAAACTCAATTTTTATTTAAATTCTTTTTTTTTGCGAAAAGATGCAAGGATTAATATGGATGATCATGTCGTTTTTGGTAATAATTTTATACGCGCAAACTTGGGTACCGGATAAAGATTCAATGAGTTATTTTAATAACGGTGCTTATTTCCTACTCTTTGAAAGTAAGTTAACGAAATTATAACCACAAAAAAGTTAATTTTTTTTTGTACAGGCCAATTTAATCCACCAGTTGGAGATTTAGCTGATTTACAAACTATGACAGGATTTCTTTTAATTGTTGCGGGCTTTTATTTTGTAATTTCGCTTTTATTGATGATAAGTTCGTTGATATTGGCTTATAGTAAGGAACAATTTAAAATATAATCATGAATTATTTTTTGTCACTCTTTTTAAGAATATTTTTGGAAAGTAAGCGACAATATAAAAAGAACAGTACGTATTTGGTCGATTATAGTAGGGCTAATGACAATGTATGATGTAGCTACAATAGTCATAACAGCATATGATTTAGGGGTGATTCAAAATAGTACTCAAATTGTATTGCGTTTATATTAATTTACCTAATACTGTTTAACGTGTTTTTCTTATTTTTAGGATGATGCAACCAAATTTTTATTTAGTACAATAATGGGAGTTGCAATGACCATAGGTGCACGCGGTTACATTATTTTACTAATTAATTTAATTGTAGCATATACTTTGACGAGGGTGATTTAAGCAAGTGGTTCTATTAGGGAACCAAATTTAAAAAAGGATTACTACTTTTCTTGGATCTTTTATTCTTGCTATCATCGTTTATTTTGTCTGAGCTCAGATTTTTCTTCAGACTATAAATAAATGTTAAAAATCACAAAAATATTACAGATAAATCAGCAAGTAACGATAAAATCTAATTACATTTATTTTTTGATACATACTGTGGTAGATATTGCTTTTATATCAAGATATATTAATAAATAATATATTTAAAATTACAAACTGTATTATAATTACTACATAAGACACGAAGTCGTATACAGGAACGATATTCAATGATATTCTCAAGTTATTTCTTTTTATATTACTATATTATTATTTAGTTGTTGATAATTTGATCTTTGTAAAACATAAAACAAAAATCGCAATCAATATTAAATGAAATAAAATAATATAAAAAACAATAACAAAAAATTCATTAAAAATTTCATTAAAATATCTTAAGAACTCGATTTTTCGCGATTTCTTAAAGATTATCTACGAAATTGTTAATTAACAAAAATTCATGTTGACTTTAAAAGTGATTATCTCAAGAATGAATAAAGATTTTCAAATATGATTTAATCCATGAAAAAGTACATACTTTCCTCTATCAGTGAGTAAGGTTTCATTAAAATATCCTAAGAACTCGATTTTTCGCGATTTTTTAAAGATTATCTAAAAACCTGTTAACTTACAAAGATTTATGTTGTCTTTAAAAGTGATTATCTCAAGAATGAATAAGGATTTTGAAATATGATTTAGTCCATGAAAAAGTACATACTTTTTTCTATAAATGAATAAGGTTTCATTAAAATATCTTAAGAACTCGATTTTTCGTGATTTTTTAAAGATTTTCTAAAAACCTGTTAACTCACAAAGATTCATGTTTACTTTAAAAGTAATTATCTCAAAAATGAATAAAGATTTTGAAATATGATTTAGTCCATAAAAAAGTACATACTTTCATCTATCAATGAATAAGGTTTTAATAAAATATTTTAAGAACTCGATTTTTCGTGATTTTTTAAAGATTATCTAAAAATCTGTTAAAATCTTGTTAAAATCTTGTTAACTCACAAAGATTCGTGTTAACTTTAAAAGTGATTATCTCAAAAATGAATAAAGATTTTCAAATATAATTTAGTTCATGAAAAAGTACATACTTTCCTCTATCAGTGAATCAGGTTTCATTAAAATATCTTAAGAACTCGATTTTTCGCGATTTTTTAAAGATTATCTACGAAATTGATAATTAACAAAAATTCATGTTGACTTTAAAAGTGATTATCTCAAGAATGAATAAGGATTTTGAAATATGATTTAGTCCATGAAAAAGTACATACTTTCCTCTATCAGTGAATCAGGTTTCATTAAAATATCTTAAGAACTCGATTTTTCGCGATTTTTTAAAGATTATCTAAAAATTTGTTAACTCACAAAGATTCATGTTGACTTTAAAAGTGATTATCTCAAGAACGAATAAGGATTTTGAAATATGGTTTAGTCCATGAAAAAGTACATACTTTCCTCTATAAATGAATAAGGTTTCATTCAAATATCTTAAGAACTCGATTTTTCGCGATTTTTTAAAGATTTTCTACGAAATTGTTAATTAACAAAGATTCATGTTGACTTTAAAAGTGATTATCTCAAGAATAAATAAAGATTTTCAAAAATGATTTAGTCCATGAAAAAGTACATACTTTCCTCTATCAGTGAATCAGGTTTCATTAAAATATCTTAAGAACTCGATTTTTCGCGATTTTTTAAAGATTATCTAAAAGCCTGTTAACTCACAAAGATTCATGTTGACTTCAAAAGTGATTATCTCAAGAATGAATAAGGATTTTGAAATATGATTTAGTCCATGAAAAAGTACATACTTTTTTCTATAAATGAATAAGGTTTCATTAAAATATCTTAAGAACTCGATTTTTCGTGATTTTTTAAAGATTATCTAAAAGCCTGTTAACTCACAAAGATTCATGTTGACTTCAAAAGTGATTATCTCAAGAATGAATAAAGATTTTGAAATATGATTTAGTCCATAAAAAAGTACATACTTTCCTCTATCAATGAATCAGGTTTTAATAAAATATTTTAAGAACTCGATTTTTCGTGATTTTTTAAAGATTATCTAAAAACCTGTTAAAATCTTGTTAACTCACAAAGATTCGTGTTAACTTTAAAAGTGATTATCTCAAAAATGAATAAAGATTTTCAAATATAATTTAGTTCATGAAAAAGTACATACTTTCCTCTATCAGTGAATCAGGTTTCATTAAAATATCTTAAGAACTCGATTTTTCGCGATTTTTTTAAAGATTATTTACGAAATTGTTAATTAACAAAAATTCACGTTGACTTTAAAAGTAATTATCTCAAGAATAAATAAAGATTTTCAAAAATGATTTAGTCCATGAAAAAGTACATACTTTCCTCTATCAGTGAATCAGGTTTCATTAAAATATCTTAAGAACTCGATTTTTCGCGATTTTTTAAAGATTATCTAAAAGCCTGTTAACTCACAAAGATTCATGTTGACTTCAAAAGTGATTATCTCAAGAATGAATAAGGATTTTGAAATATGATTTAGTCCATGAAAAAGTACATACTTTTTTCTATAAATGAATAAGGTTTCATTAAAATATCTTAAGAACTCGATTTTTCGTGATTTTTTAAAGATTATCTAAAAACCTATTAACTCACAAAGATTCATGTTTACTTTAAAAGTAATTATCTCAAAAATAAATAAAGATTTTGAAATATGATTTAGTCCATAAAAAAGTACATACTTTCCTCTATCAATGAATCAGGTTTTAATAAAATATTTTAAGAACTCGATTTTTCGTGATTTTTTAAAGATTATCTAAAAACCTGTTAAAATCTTGTTAACTCACAAAGATTCGTGTTAACTTTAAAAGTGATTATCTCAAAAATGAATAAAGATTTTCAAATATAATTTAGTTCATGAAAAAGTACATACTTTCCTCTATCAGTGAATCAGGTTTCATTAAAATATCTTAAGAACTCGATTTTTCGCGATTTTTTTAAAGATTATCTACGAAATTGTTAATTAACAAAAATTCATGTTGACTTTAAAAGTGATTATCTCAAGAATAAATAAAGATTTTCAAAAATGATTTAGTCCATGAAAAAGTACATACTTTCCTCTATCAGTGAATCAGGTTTCATTAAAATATCTTAAGAACTCGATTTTTCGCGATTTTTTAAAGATTATCTACGAAATTGATAATTAACAAAAATTCATGTTGACTTTAAAAGTGATTATCTCAAGAATGAATAAGGATTTTGAAATATGATTTAGTCCATGAAAAAGTACATACTTTCCTCTATCAGTGAATCAGGTTTCATTAAAATATCTTAAGAACTCGATTTTTCGCGATTTTTTAAAGATTATCTAAAAATTTGTTAACTCACAAAGATTCATGTTGACTTTAAAAGTGATTATCTCAAGAACGAATAAGGATTTTGAAATATGGTTTAGTCCATGAAAAAGTACATACTTTCCTCTATAAATGAATAAGGTTTCATTCAAATATCTTAAGAAC
Organism: Onthophagus sagittarius; assembly: GCA_036711965.1. Taxonomy (NCBI): domain Eukaryota; kingdom Metazoa; phylum Arthropoda; class Insecta; order Coleoptera; family Scarabaeidae; genus Onthophagus; species Onthophagus sagittarius. The sequence continues at coordinate 51,553,769 of JASERS010000005.1, forward strand.
TCGATTTTTCGCGATTTTTTAAAGATTTTCTACGAAATTGTTAATTAACAAAGATTCATGTTGACTTTAAAAGTGATTATCTCAAGAATAAATAAAGATTTTCAAAAATGATTTAGTCCATGAAAAAGTACATACTTTCCTCTATCAGTGAATCAGGTTTCATTAAAATATCTTAAGAACTCGATTTTTCGCGATTTTTTAAAGATTATCTAAAAGCCTGTTAACTCACAAAGATTCATGTTGACTTCAAAAGTGATTATCTCAAGAATGAATAAGGATTTTGAAATATGATTTAGTCCATGAAAAAGTACATACTTTTTTCTATAAATGAATAAGGTTTCATTAAAATATCTTAAGAACTCGATTTTTCGTGATTTTTTAAAGATTATCTAAAAGCCTGTTAACTCACAAAGATTCATGTTGACTTCAAAAGTGATTATCTCAAGAATGAATAAAGATTTTGAAATATGATTTAGTCCATAAAAAAGTACATACTTTCCTCTATCAATGAATCAGGTTTTAATAAAATATTTTAAGAACTCGATTTTTCGTGATTTTTTAAAGATTATCTAAAAACCTGTTAAAATCTTGTTAACTCACAAAGATTCGTGTTAACTTTAAAAGTGATTATCTCAAAAATGAATAAAGATTTTCAAATATAATTTAGTTCATGAAAAAGTACATACTTTCCTCTATCAGTGAATCAGGTTTCATTAAAATATCTTAAGAACTCGATTTTTCGCGATTTTTTTAAAGATTATTTACGAAATTGTTAATTAACAAAAATTCACGTTGACTTTAAAAGTAATTATCTCAAGAATAAATAAAGATTTTCAAAAATGATTTAGTCCATGAAAAAGTACATACTTTCCTCTATCAGTGAATCAGGTTTCATTAAAATATCTTAAGAACTCGATTTTTCGCGATTTTTTAAAGATTATCTAAAAGCTTGTTAACTCACAAAGATTCATGTTGACTTCAAAAGTGATTATCTCAAGAATGAATAAGGATTTTGAAATATGATTTAGTCCATGAAAAAGTACATACTTTTTTCTATAAATGAATAAGGTTTCATTAAAATATCTTAAGAACTCGATTTTTCGTGATTTTTTAAAGATTATCTAAAAACCTATTAACTCACAAAGATTCATGTTTACTTTAAAAGTAATTATCTCAAAAATAAATAAAGATTTTGAAATATGATTTAGTCCATAAAAAAGTACATACTTTCCTCTATCAATGAATCAGGTTTTAATAAAATATTTTAAGAACTCGATTTTTCGTGATTTTTTAAAGATTATCTAAAAACCTGTTAAAATCTTGTTAACTCACAAAGATTCGTGTTAACTTTAAAAGTGATTATCTCAAAAATGAATAAAGATTTTCAAATATAATTTAGTTCATGAAAAAGTACATACTTTCCTCTATCAGTGAATCAGGTTTCATTAAAATATCTTAAGAACTCGATTTTTCGCGATTTTTTTAAAGATTATCTACGAAATTGTTAATTAACAAAAATTCATGTTGACTTTAAAAGTGATTATCTCAAGAATAAATAAAGATTTTCAAAAATGATTTAGTCCATGAAAAAGTACATACTTTCCTCTATCAGTGAATCAGGTTTCATTAAAATATCTTAAGAACTCGATTTTTCGCGATTTTTTAAAGATTATCTACGAAATTGTTAATTAACAAAAATTCATGTTGACTTTAAAAGTGATTATCTCAGGAATGAATAAGGATTTTGAAATATGGTTTAGTCCATGAAAAAGTACATACTTTCCTCTATCAGTGAATCAGGTTTCATTAAGATATCTTAAGAACTCGGTTTTTCGCGATTTTTTAAAGATTATCTACGAAATTGTTAATTAACAAAAATTCATGTTGACTTTAAAAGTAATTATCTCGAAAATGAATAAAAATTAGCAAATATGATTTAGTTCATAAAAAAGTACATACTTTCTTCTATCAGTGAATAGGGTATCATTAAAGTATCTTAAGAACTCGATTTTTCGCGATTTTTTAAAGATTATCTAAAAGCCTGTTAACTCACAAAGATTCATGTTTACTTTAAAAGTAATTATCTCAAAAATGAATAAAGATTTTGAAATATGATTTAGTCCATAAAAAAGTACATTCTTTCCTCTATCAATGAATAAGGTTTCATTAAAATATATTAAGAACTCGATTTTTCGCGACTTTTTAAAGATTATTTACGAAATTGTTAATTAACAAAAATTCATGTTGACTTTAAAAATGATTATCTCAAGAATGAATAAGGAGTTTGAAATATGGTTTAGTCCATGAAAAGTACATACTTTTCTCTATCAGTGAATAAGGTTTCATTAAAATATCTTAAGAACTCGATTTTTCGTGATTTTTTAAAGATTATCTAAAAACCTGTTAACTCACAAAGATTCATGTTTACTTTAAAAGTAATTATCTCAGAAATGAATAAAGATTTTGAAATATGATTTAGTCCATAAACAAGTACATACTTTCCTCTATCAATGAATAAGGTTTCATTAAAATATCTTAAGAACTCGGTTTTTCGCGATTTTTTAAAGATTATCTACGAAATTGTTAATTAATAAAAATTCATGTTGACTTTAAAAGTGATTATCTCAAAAACGAATAAAGATTTTGAAATATGATTTAGTCCATGAAAAAGTACATACTTTCCTCTATCAATGAATAAGGTTTCATTAAAATATATTAAGAACTCGATTTTTCGCGATTTTTTAAAGATTATCTACAAAATTGTTAATTAGCAAAAATTCATGTTGACTTTAAAAGTGATTATCTCAAGAATGAATAAGGAGTTTGAAATATGGTTTAGTCCATGAAAAGTACATACTTTCTTCTATCAGTGAATAAGGTATCATTACAATATCTTAAGAACTCGATTTTTCGCGATTTTTTAAAGATTATCTAAAAATCTGTTAACTCACAAAGATTCATGTTGACTTTAAAAGTGATTATCTCAAGAATGACTAAGGATTTTGAAATATGGTTTAGTCCATGAAAAAGTACATACTTTCCTCTATCAGTGAACAAGGTTTCATTAAAATATCTTAAGAACTTGATTTTTCGCGATTTTTTAAATATTATCACCGAAATTGTTAATTAACAAAAATTCATGTTTACTTTAAAACTGATTATCTCAAAAATGAATAAGGATTTTGAAATATGGTTTAGTCCATGAAAAAGTACATACTTTCCTCTATCAATGAATAAGGCTTTAATAAAATATTTTAAGAACTCGATTTTTCGCGATTTTTTAAAGTTCATCTAAAAATCTGTTAACTCACAAAGATTCATGTTGACTTTAAAAGTGATTACCTCAACAATGAATAAATATTTTCATATACGGTTTAGTTCATAAAAAAGTACATGCTTTCCTTTAATAGCCATTAAATTTTCATGAAACTATCATAAGATTTCAATCTTTTAAGATTTTTGTAAGATTATCTAATTGTTAACTGATTTAAAAGATTTCTTACCTTTGAAGAGTAAAAATTTGTCGTTTGATGTTGCACTAATTAAACATATATTTAATCATGGATATACAATTTATTTTATTACTCTTACCAACAGTATACATTTAATAGAATACATTTTTCAGTTTAAAATGATCGACATTTATTATTAACTTATCGTATTATTGATGTGGATTCTTGGGAAAATTGACTTCTACAAAAGTATTAAATAGTCAATAATGAAAAAATACTTATTTAAAAAAATATAATAACCAATTAATAAAAGTAAATAATAATAATAATAGCAATTTATAAAAAAACATTTTTTTATTTCTTTCCAACACAACTTTGCCAAGCCAAGCCTCCACAAGCCATTGAAACAATAAGATAAGTTATAACAACGACAGTAACTCCTATTATCACATATAATTTAACACTTTTCCAAAACATTGAACGCTGCAAATGACGGCTGGTATTTCTAAATGTTACAGCCTAAAATAATAACCAAAAATGAAAGTAGTGATAACTAAAAATCAAATACTATACATTTATTATTAAATATTTAAATTAAGTTGCTCCGTTTCGCCGCTAGGGAACTTTAAAGTTAGCAAAAAAAAATCGTTAACTCTTTATAACTCAAAAACGACTTAACCAATCTAAACTATTTTTGAGAAATGAGTTTAATTAACGTCTTTTCATGATTTCGGATAAAATTTTAAAAACACGGATTTAACTTTGGCTGATAAAACTTCATAAAAACTTACTAATTAACCATTATTAATATCAAACTCGTGATAAATTCATTTTGTAACGGGTTAAAAAATCATTAATTAAGCACAATCCTTAAAACGGAATTATAAAACTTTGCAATTAATGTTGCATAAAATTGAGAGATAAATAGCAACAATAATTGAATACTTGAACTGCTTCCGGAAGATATACTACTGCCTCTGGAAGAATTGATACTGCTTCTAGAAGACTTAACACTGTTTTCAAAAAACTTGGCGTGCTTCCAGAAGACTTAACACTGCTTTTAAAAGATTTGAAATAATTCCAGAAAACTATATATTACCTCTGGAAGACTTGATACTATTTCTAGAAGGCTTGATGTTGCTTCTAAAAGATTCGAAAATTCTTCCAAATGCTTCGAAATGATCTCTAAAAGACTTGAAACTGGTTCGAAAAGACTTAATACTAGCTTCAAAAGACTTAAAAGGCTTCCGGAAATCTTGATATGCTTCCAGAATACTTGAAATGCTTCCAGAAGGTTTTCTATTGTTTCTGCAAGACTTGATACTGCTTCTAGAAAAATTGATATTGCTTGCAAAGTACTTAAAATGTTTCCAGAACACTTGAAACTGCTTCTAGAAAACTTGATTTTGCTTCCAAAGACTTGAAATACTTCCAGAAGATTTGCAATATGTCCAGCAGATATGCATTGCTTCCAGAAGACATGATGTTACATTTAGAAGATTTGAAATGCTACTAAAAGCTTTGAAATGATTCTAGAAGACCTGATATTGCCTCTAAATGACTTGAACTGCTTCCAAAAGGTTTTCTACTGCCCGTAAAAGGCTTGATACTGGTTCTAGAAAATATGATATTCCTTGCAAAAGATTTGAAATGCTTCCAGAAGGTTTGCAGTAGTTCCAGAAGACATGCAATGGTTGCAGAAGAATTGATATTGCTTCTGGAAGACTTAATACTACTTCTAAAAGCTTGATCTTGCTTCCAAAAGACTTTAAGCGCTTTCAGAAGACTTGATACTGATTCTAAAAGATTTGAAAAGCTTCCAGAGGACTCTGTACTGTCTCTGAAAGTCTTTATACTGGTTATAAAAGATTTAAAATGCTTCCAAAGGGTTTTTTACTACCTCTGAAAGACTTGATACTGCTTCTAGAAAACTTGATTTTGCTTCCAAAGACTTGAAATACTTCCAGAAGATTTGCAATATGTCCAGCAGATATGCATTGCTTCCAGAAGACATGATGTTACATTTAGAAGATTTGAAATGCTACTAAAAGCTTTGAAATGATTCTAGAAGACCTGATATTGCCTCTAAATGACTTGAACTGCTTCCAAAAGGTTTTCTACTGCCCGTAAAAGGCTTGATACTGGTTCTAGAAAATATGATATTCCTTGCAAAAGATTTGAAATGCTTCCAGAAGGTTCGTAGTAGTTCCAGAAGACATGCAATGGTTGCAGAAGAATTGATATTGCTTCTGGAAGACTTAATACTACTTCTAAAAGCTTGATCTTGCTTCCAAAAACTTTAAGCGCTTTCAGAAGACTTGATACTGATTCTAAAAGATTTGAAAAGCTTCCAGAGGACTCTGTACTGTCTCTGAAAGTCTTGATACTGGTTATAAAAGATTTAAAATGCTTCCAAAGGGTTTTCTACTACCTCTGAAAGACTTGATACTGCTTCTAGAAAACTTGATTTTGCTTCCAAAAACTTGAAATACTTCCAGAAGATTTGCAATATATCCAGCAGATATACATTGCTTCCAGAAGACTTGATGTTACATTTAGAAGATTTGAAATGCTACTAAAAGCTTTGAAATGATTCTAGAAGACCTGATATTGCCTCTAAATGATTTGAACTGCTTCCATAAGGTTTTCTACTGCCCGTAAAAGGCTTGATACTGGTTCTAGAAAATATGATATTCCTTGCAAAAGATTTGAAATGCTTCCAGAAGGTTCGTAGTAGTTCCAGAAGACATGCAATGGTTGCAGAAGAATTGATATTGCTTCTGGAAGACTTAATACTACTTCTAAAATCTTGATCTTGCTTCCAAAAGACTTTAAGCGCTTTCAGAAGACTTGATACTGATTCTAAAAGATTTGAAAAGCTTCCAGAGGACTCTGTACTGTCTCTGAAAGTCTTGATACTGGTTATAAAAGATTTAAAATGCTTCCAAAGGGTTTTCTACTACCTCTGAAAGACTTGATACTGCTTCTAGAAAACTTGATATTACTTGCAAAGGACTTAAAATGCTTCTGGAAGATATGCAATACTTCTAGAAGACATGCAATACTTCCAGAAGACATGCAATGCTTTCAGAAGATACAAAATGCTTCGAGAAGACTTGTTATGCTTTCAGAAAACTTGGTACTACATTTAGAAGACTTGGAACGTTTCTAAAACATTTGAAATGCTTCCAGAAGACTCTGTACTGTCCCTGAAAGTCTTGATACAGGTTCTAAAAGACTTAAAATGCTTCCAGAAGTATTGATATTGCTCCTGAAAGACTTGATACTACTTCTAAAAGATTTGATCTTGCTTGCAGAAGACTTTAAGTGCATCTAGAAGACTTAATACTGATTCTAAAAGATTTAAAATACTTCCAGAAGACTCTGTACTGTCTCTGAAAGCCTTGATACTGGTTCCAAAAGAGTTGAAATGCTTCCAGAAGTCTCAATATCATTGAAAGATTGACAAAAGTCGGTTGGTAATAAGACCACATCTGCTACCTTTTTCCAGCTCGGAACATTTATCACAAGACGAAATCATGCATTAGAAGCTATCCAACAAATTTCTGGTACACGCAAACCTTCATTTAATGTAATGCCATATAACTTTTAAGCCAAGTTAAGACACACAATGTTTCGCAGTCGTTTTCTTGTTACTTATGCTGCAAAGGTGACCGTTATATTGTATCTTGTCAGCAATATCTTTACTAATTCGTAACTCAACGCAAAGAATTCATCATTTCAAAAAGTCGTTGTTTTAATTGTCTAGACCCATAGCCTACGATATTACAGGCCGTACTGTAATGGTGGGGAGACTCGAATCTCGGGGTACTATTCTGAATCTCAGATATGTTGATATTTTTTTCTTTTAAATTTAATCAACATATCTTAACTAATTTGCATCGAGAAACGAGAATGCCCGTTTTGAATTTTATCAATACAGAGGAATTACATGAAATTGAAAATAAAGTGACGAAGTGATGTATTATCAGATTTACTAAGCGATTTGGTAATGATAATGATATCGTACCTATAAGAAAAGCATGCAAATCTATTTTATCAGAAACAAAAAGCCATACTTCTGAATTAGAGATGAATGAATGTATTAATAAGTTTGAGTGAGAAGAAGATGAGAATAATAGTAACAGAGAATCAGAAAATACCGATAGTGAATCAGAAGTTGAGAGTACTGGTGTGTGGGGGTAATATTGATATAACACCACACTTAGAATCGTTTGAAAGAAATTCTGGCATAACGATTGATTAAATAAAAAGTTCTAAAAAATTCAAACTAAAAAAGTTCTAATGAGCCGGTTACGTGAGACATCCTGTATAATCAATATTGCACTATTTTACATTTCCATAATGCACAAGAAGAGGCATTGAAAAAACATTGCGTAAATTAACCGGTTCTGGTAACCATGCTGTATAATATTATCCAATAGTAAGGGTGGCGTTCGAAAAAGGTTTGTTTATCGATATAGTATCATTAATATTGAATAATAATGCTAATAAAAAATTTTAAATAACCACACGATTTTTCAAAAATTTTCACAAAATGATTAATAAGTTGACAACCTTGCATTCAAAACTTGAAGACAAGATAGCATTTTGGTCAGGTAATCAAATTTTGTAAAGTAGCATTACATAAAGGAAGCTGTTTCTCCGACTATTTTACCAAAAAATTCTGATAGTTATGTACAAATTTAACGTACAAGTTGGCAAACGTCAAAACAATAAGCAGGAATTTGGGGATATAATACTTCATGCTTCCAATAAGTTGGCAGTCTTTAACATAAGGTATAGTGTTTGAAACAGTAATAGGTCATGCTGCCAACAAGTTGGGAGATTTCAAACTGATGAGTAGGACTTTAGAGATATAATAGCTCATGCTGCCAAAAAGTTGGTAGTCTATAAGATAATGTACAGTATTCGGAATAGTAATAACTCACGCTACCAACAAGTTGGCAGGCTTCAAACTGCTGACTAGGACTATGGAGAGATAATAGTTCATCCTGCCAACAAGTTGGCAGTCTTTAAAATAATGTAGGGTTTGGAACAGTAATAGCTCATGCTCCCAACATTAGGGGTTTTTAGTGGGTTGGGGTCATTACCGCAACCCCACACTATCTGGCCGCCCATTTTCCCAGGCCAGATGTCTGTTAAGCAGATTTTCCCCTACCTCGTAAAAAAAAGCCTTAAGAGATTGTTGGATATCGGCCGGAATAAGAAAGATAATTGCATCTTACTTTTCCCAAAGGAAAGTGATTCTACCAGATGGAGGAGAGATGCAGATGATGTGTGGAGTTCCTCAGGGTTCGGTTGTGCGGAGAACCCTCTGGAATGCGTACTATGATAAGGTTCTGCGCATCAAAACAGAATTGGAAGTAAAAATTATAGGATACGCTAACGACCTAGCAATGATAGTCCAAGCGCCAACTCCAAAAGAGATGAAAGATAAGGGCGAATGCAGTATTAGAGCAATAAGTAGAAAACTGAGCCAAATGAGTCCCCAACTAGCACCCCAAAAATCGGAGGTGGTAAGACTACAAGGATGACGAACTTTGAAGACCATACAGATGAATATAAACAATACTACTATATTAAGTAGGTCTTGTAAAATACCTAGGTGTGAATATAGGAAAGATGCCAAAATGGCTATACAGAAAAAAAGGTATCTGTAAAAAAGCAGGAAGGATAATAAACGCCATGATAGGAATCATACCTAAAGTGAGAGGACCTACCTAAAAGAAAAGAAAGCTAATAACAACTGTCGTGCAGTCAAGATGAGCTGAAATATAAAAAATAAGAGAGATGGGCGAGGCATACAGGATGGACTAGCATCTTGATAAAAAATGTTAAAGAATGGCAACAATGAGGACCTGCAACCAACTATTATGCAACGCAGGCCATACTTGGTCTTTGGCAACCAAGTAACATGGAACTTTTGGCAGTTACCTAAAGAAAATAAAGAAACTACCATCAGACACCTGTTGGTATGGCTGCGAGGATGAAGACACTCCAAGACACACTATCTTTGAGTGCAGACACTACGCAGCATTTAGACAAGATGCAGAAAACAGAATAGGAAGAGAATAAAATATAAATAGTATCTCTAAAGTTTTACTAGAGACAGAGGATAAATGAAGAGAAGTAATGAAATACCTGACTGAGATAATGATGGAGGAGGAGAGAGAAGAGAAAAGAAGAGAGAAACAGGAGTACACCAACCATGATGTAACAGAGTAGGACTATAGAGAAGAGAAGAAGGGGGGTTTTAGATAACCCCCCTACCCAGGTAATATGTTAATGGAATGGTAATGGAATGTTTTGCATTCTGTAATAACCAACATCGCCAAATGAGGAGGCAAGTTCCAAGCTTAGGACGGAAAGACTAAGAGAAGGAGTAAAGGGGGGGGGGGTAGGCTAATGGAGGGAAATAGAATGAACAAGGAAGGTATCAAGATGAATTGATGTTATCGGTTTTGGTTTTTCGTTGGCATCCTGAGGTAATGCGAAAGCGGTTCTAGGGTTTTTAGTGGATAGTTTGGGGGCTAGAATAGTCTCACACTCCTGGCCGAAGATTAGAAGTTTCCACCACCTACAAGAACTCAGGCGCCAACAGTAGGCCAGGGTAGCCTCCTCTGCGCCAAAAAAAAAGGATTGGGTTGGGTGGCGACAAAAAGAACGAAGGGTTACTAGGACCCTATGCCCGGGTAACTTAACGGTCAAAAGTCGGAGAAGACTTTCGTATATCATGTTTTTTATTGGAAGACTACTGTGTGGAGTTCGAGAAGAGGAAGAACGAAGACAGAACTTGACACTCTACGATAGTCGATGGTTAAAACGCAACAGAGTATTTCAGACTGCCATGGATGGCTAAGGAAAGAGGTAGGTGATCCAAACAAAGGACTAGGTTGACTTGAGCTATGATTCCAAGAGAGAGCTTTAATTTCTTTTTTGTGTTTGGTTTAGTAATAATACTAATACCAGTATTTTGCCATCAACACCGGGTATTGCAAGCTCTAGGCTGGATGTTAACTTCATATGCCTCTCTTCTCAATTGTAGTCGCTCATACAAGTACACCGGGATATCACTCTTCAAGAACCAATAAAAGAACAAAGTGCTGATTGCAAATTAATGATTGGGTCGGATTGGACTATCAAATATTAAACAGACTGATAACTGATATATATATATATATATATATATTAAACAGAAACTACATACGCCTCTTCTCAGTTGTAATCGCTCATACAAGTACACCGAGAGTATATATTATCTAGAGTATATATTATCTTGAGTGTATATATTATCTTATGGTTCATGCTACGAATAAGTTGGCAGATTTCAAACTGATGAGCAGGACTTTAGAAAAAAACCAACTGATGTTGCCAATAAGTAGTAGTTTTTAATATATTATATAATCTGTGGAACAGCTACCAAAAAGTTGGGAGACTTTGGTGATGAGCAGGACTTTGGAGACATAACAGCTCATGCCGCCAACAAGTTGACAGTTATATTTTTGTTTATTTGATACTTTATTCGAAATATCAATCAAAAAATGGATGGATTGGGTCACGCGGGGTCCTGTCAAAATCAAAGTTACTCACGATCACGCACGTTCACGCATGACCCATCGTGACCCAGCGGGTCTCACATACTTTGCCCATTTCTACGTACTGGGCATCGTTTGGCAAAAAAAACCCACACCAATAGGTACTTAGAAGCAACATCGCACCATCATCCCCAACAGAAGAGGTCCGTAATTCGCACTTTATTTCAGAGAGCAGCAAGAATATGTAAAGGAGATAACTTAAAGAAGGAAGAACGGTTTCTACGGAACGTACTACAGAAGAATGGATATAGTTTAAAGGACATTAACCGAGCCACCAATCAGCGGAAGCAGGGAGAAGAAGCTGCAGCAAGTACAGAACCAGCGGGTTTCATCTGTCTTCCTTACGTTTCCGGTGTAACGGAACGAATTGCAAGACACCTCAAGAAAAACGACATGAAACGGTCACCAAAATTCGGAATACACTCCCGGTAGCCAAGGACAAGCTACCTCTATTAAAAGGAGAGGGTGTCTATCGGCTGTCATGCAGTTGTGGGAAGTTTTACGTTGGCCAAACCGGACGAAACATCGAATGCCGTATCAAGGAACACGAGAGGGATGTGAGGCTGAAGAAGATTCAATTGCAGAATATTGCCATTCGGAGGGACACCGAATAAACTTCGACAAAACAAAGGTTCTGGCTAGAAATAATAAATATCATCAACGGCTGATAAGAGAAGCCATAGAAATCCACCGACATAAAAACAACGTCAACAGAGAGAATGGCTGGGAACTCAGCAGAACATGGAAGATGGTGGTGAAGACGAACACGACTCCCAAACCGGACGCGATGCAGTAATTAGTTAGTAATTAGCTTGTAATTAATATAAATTAATTATTAATTAGTTTTTCGACCTATATATTGTTTTACGATCCCCGATTTTGTCAGTTAGAACCAGTTTCTAAAGAAGGTTGCAACATGGCATCCGAAACGTCAAACATTTTTTCAAAAAACGCACGGCGAAACCCGAAAGTTTCTAGTTTTAGATCTAGTATTAGTCCTAGTGATAGTTCTAATTTTAGTTCAATTAACACCTTTCGTGAAAGCCTTCGTACTTATATTAACTTACATTTTGATAATTTCAATGACTGCATTGAAGCTGACTATATGTTAGCTTCAATGCCCAGTTATTATTTGTTAATACACTGGTCAACTTAACCATCTGGTCAATTATTAAAGAAATTTGGCGTAGAATTGAAAATCATACCCTAATTTAATGAGGATCAACCATTTGAATGTTAGGTCGTTGCCAGCTCACTTCGCTGCTGTTAGGGATCTAGTTGTTGAGGAGGCTTTTGATGTATTTACTTGTACCGAGACATGGTTGTATCCTCGTGATGATCTTTCCATTTTTTCTATCGATGGATATGCTCACTACTTTGTTGGTCGTATGGGTCGTGTGGGGGGAGGAGTGGGTGTCTACGTCCGTAACGCGTATAAATTTGAGGTTATTGTAGAAGAAATGTTAAGCTTTATTGAGCAGTTATGGATTCGTCTCCAGTTCGGTAGTTCTACCGTTATAATCGGTACTGTATATAGACCAGGTCCGCAAGCGGACCTTTTCTTCAATAGCTTGGATAGCACTCTGTCTACCGTTTTCCCTCTCACAGATGATATTGTCTGTGTTGGTGACTTCAATATTGACGCGCACAACAACTCCGGAATATATTACACTCACTATTTGCCTCTCCTTGCATCTTTTGGGCTTACTCAAATAATAGATTCTCCCACTCGCATTACTCCTACGTCTTCTAGTTTAATTGACCACATAATTGTTCCTGTCGATACTCACATTGATGACAAGGGTGTGGTTCCCGTCCACAATATTGCCGACCACTCCCTTTATTTGTTATATTTGATTTTTCTAAGTCTCAATATCAACCACCTCGTTCTATTCGTTACAGAGATTTTAATCATTTTTGTCTTGCTGATTTTGAGCGAGACTTGGCTGCTACTCCGTGGGCTGATATCTTATATCTGAATGATATTGATGATAAGGTTTCACTCTTCAACTACTACATGTTACTTCTCTTCGATTTACATGCACCTGTTAAAACTATTTCATCCAGGCGAGGATACCGTCCTTGGGTGACTGATAATCTTAAATTCCTGATGAAATATAGGGATGAGGCTTATCTAAAATTTAAAAAATCCAAACTTCCTGCGGACTTTTCGTACTATAAAGAATTACGCAATTTTACAAATTCTTGTATTCGGAGAGAGAAAAGGGCATATATAGAGTCCGTTTTGAACTCTAATAATAGTCGTGAACTGTGGAAGTCTTTTAATAGGATGGGAATCATTAAATCTAAACAGCGATCAGTACCAGTAGCTTTATCCGATGTTGAAGCTATTAATATTTCTTTTTTGTCTTCACAAGTTGATTCTTCCGGTGATCCTGATGTCATTTCTCATTTTCTCTCCAATACCCACCCGTCTGTCAGCAATGAATTTGTCTTTTCTCTTTCCACTGAGGAAGAGATTGGTGAAATTTTACTGTCTTTTAAAACTGCTGCTATTGGGTCTGATGGCATTGGTATTAAAATGTTAACTATGTGCTGCCCTTTTATTCTACCCTACTTGTGTCACATTATCAATGTTTGCTTGGAGTATGCTGTGTTTCCTTCCGCTTGGAAGACTGCCCTTGTTATGCCTCTTCCTAAAACCAGCAACCCTGCAAGTTACAGTGACCTTAGACCTATTAGCATTCTCTCGGTTCTCTCCAAGGTACTGGAGAAAATCATCAGTTTACGTCTACGCAGTCATTTAGATACGTTCAAGATTCTACCATGCACTCAATCTGGTTTCAGATCCGGTTTCAGTTGTAGCACAGCACTTTTGGAAGTTTGCGATAACATTATCCGGAAAATTGATCGCAAATCTGCTTCTGTTCTTGTTTTACTTGACTTTTCAAAAGCTTTTGACACTGTGCATCATGAGATACTTCTTGCCATTCTTCATTACATTGGATGTTCTCGCAATGTGTGTTCTTTCTTTAAGCACTATTTATGTAATCGCAAGCAGATTGTCACACTCAATGGCCTGCAATCAGTGGAAGCATCCGTTACGTCTGGGGTGCCTCAGGGATCGGTTCTTGGTCCTTTACTTTATTTAATTTATACTTTTAATCTAACTGATGTTCTGAGGCACTGCTCTGTGCATATGTACGCCGACGACACGCAACTGTATTTTTCTTTTACTCCAGATCAACTTTGCGTTGCTCAGGAATGTATTAACGACGCTTTGCAAAGGTTAATCACTCGTGCGTCTCAGCTATGTTTAAATATTAATGCTAAGAAATCCTCCATTATGCTGTTTGGGTGTCCATCCTTCCGTGATTCTATGCGAAAGTCTCTATCTATTAAGATTGATGATGTTTCACTTAACTTTATTGAAGAGGCTAGAAATCTAGGTATTGTTATAGATTCTTCTTTTAGATTTCGATCTCATGTTTCAAACCTTATTCGTAGTGCTTACTCTACCCTTCGACTCCTTTACAGTAATCGTTGCTTACTTAATTTACGTTTAAAAATACAGTTGTGTGAATCTTTGGTTTTGTCTCTCTTTAATTTCGGTGATGTCTTATACGGCTCTTGTATAGATAACTTTACTTCCACTCGTATTCAACGTGTTCAAAACGCTTGCTTGCGTTTCATTTTTGGTTTGAGAAGGAGAAATCATGTCTCGAGTGCTCAAGGTCGGGTCAACTGGCTTAATATGGCGAATCCGAGGTCTCTACACGCTGCTTGTCTCTTTCACCGAGTCATTTTATATAAAACCCCTCCTTATTTATGGAACAAAATTTGCTTTCGCTGTGATGTTCATAATTTGAACATTCGTCATCGTTTCACGCTTACGATACCAGCTCACCGTACTGAACTTTTCAAAAGGTCCTTTTCGTATTCTGTTTGCAAAGTTCTCAACAGCATCCCAGAGCAAATTAAGCAGCGGAGTGAGCAATCCTTTAGATCAGCCTACAGATCTCATTTGCTTCAGCAGCAGCGCCAATAGACTCTTATCTTTTTTTTTTGTTCTTTTTGTTTTCTTTCTTTCTCTTTCCTTCTTTTCTTGTACATGTTTCTCTTATGTTGCTTTCCTTCCTTTTTGTTGTTTTTCTCTTTCTTTTTTCTTCTCTTTCGTCTCGTAAGTCTTCTTAGATCAATGTCATTGTTATTATTATTATAAATTAATTCTTAATTTTGTTATTTTGGGGTTGATGAAAAACAGTTATTCCTGGTTTGACCTGGTGCGCTGACTCAATCCCCTTTGGAAGGATACAGTATCGGTTGTTTTCTTTGCTAGTAATAGTATTCGAAGTTTTTTGTATTATAATATTCTGTAATTGTGTCTTTTCAATAAATATTATTATTATTATTAATTAAGAATAAAAAATTGTACATAGAAGGGTTAAAGTTATGGTGCATTCATAACTTTAGTTAAATGATTAATATGATTATCTCGTGTAAACGTGTCGCTTTGAGCTTGAATTTTAACTTTGAGTTTTTAGTAGAAATTATGCGATTGTTTTCTTGTGTAATAACTTCTACACCTGTATGAGAGTGGTAGTTACATTAATTAACGTTATTAGCTCGAAGTAGCAGCTAGTGTTGGTTCTAATTTTAGTTCAAAATAAGTTATTTAGTTGCTTTTTTCACTCAAAAGCATTTTTTACATCAAAATCATTGCTATGATTGAAATCATCCAATGATTTATTGTAAAACTTTTTATAACGCGCAAATAGGGCGATTTATGTTGTTAACAATAGGTCTTAATGGTTTGTCATCTTTATGGACTTTTAATAAGCCATATATTTACAACAAAATGAGTAGGGGGTAGCCCTAGTTTCCGCGTTTTGTTAATGAAACCATATTTCTCAAGTCGTTTTAGATAATCATTTATCTTATTGATTGAGGGTGGACTACTGAGGGAAGTCAATATGTGTCCTTATCATTCAACAGAACATTCATATTCTTTTCATAATTTGTTTTATTAAAATTATATTTTTATGATTAATGAGAAATTTATTCAATTTGCGAATGTCTTTATTGATTAAGTTGTGAAAATTAGTTTTCTGTTATTTATTAAATTCATTTTATTTAAATAATTAGATAATTCATTTATAATATTCGCTTCTAATGAAATTAATATGGTTTTGAGATGGCAGAAGATAAAAATCCTCATAAGTGATAATCATATACATTCAGAAAATTATTGTTTTTATGAAATATCACAAATTTAAGCTATTTTTGCTAACTTTGAAATTCTCTAACAGCAAAATGAAGCAATTTATAAACACATTTCAGAGGAACTCAATAAATTTTCAAATCATATATCAAAAAAAAAAAATACTTACATTATTACTTAAATTCTCAGTTTTATTTACTAAAAGCTCCAGTCTTTCTCCCCTCATTGCAATATTATCTAATAAATAAAGCAATCAAAATTATTAACAATCCAATTCTTGTTTTAACCAATTAATTACCTATATTTTTAACCATAATATCTTTTAATTCATCCAACTCCCCATGAACCTTTGATATAGTATCCAAATCTCGAGATTCCGAATAATGTGTCATCTCAGTGGATAAAACACGAGAAAACTCCGCATTCATAGCATAAGGCATAACATTATCAATCATGTATCCATAAGAAGCTTGAAATCTCCTTTTGATTTCATTCAAAAAAAGAAATGCTCTTGACCGTTCAAATTCCTAACACAAAAAAATGTTAATATTAAATCGTTAATTAATAAATAATAAAAAATCATTTACATCATCTGATATACACATAAAAATAACCCCATTTTCGCAAATATAATGGAACAAATAGTTGCTGTGCGAATATGTTAACTTATCATTGTGTTGAGGGATTTTCTCGATGATTTGGGATGTAACCTCTGCAAAATTACCAGCGCAAGCTGCGTATTTTGCAAGAACTATCGTTCCTTTTGTTATTACGCTGTATAAAATCGGCATCTAAAAAAGGAGTGAAACCTTATTAGAATGATTAAGGTGAATGTTTTTTGTAACTCACCTCGAAATTAAGTTTCTACATAAGACGAAGATCGGAAAAGGGGGAAATTGGGGTTTTACAGCTTCTTTTTGATAAATAATGTTATCAACAAATTGGACAATAATGAAAAGCGATGACACACTGGAAAATACTTTTTGTGACTGGATTGTTGTTGTTAGTTGTCAAAACAGATGATAAATACAGGTTTCTTTAAAGGGTTGAGGTTATTTTGGGTAGATGGGGCTGTAGGAAACGTCAAAATTTTAAAATAATATTTAATTTCATCAATATTGAAATCATCAAAATTCATCAAAATTGATACGAAGTAAGTAATAATTAAGTTAAGTAATATCGTTAAAATTTAGCAAATTTCCTTACATACTTGACATGAGCGATTACCATTGACTAATTCAGGTACATTATTACAGTGATGGACAAAAGTCTACAAACCGGTGTCCTCTTAAGAGTCTCGAGCGGCTATACCTAAACAACGCTAAGTCTTGGAGGTTTGAGAAAATAAAAACTTTAATGGTAAAGTTGCCAATATCTGAAAATTATTTTGAAATTTCGATCAAATTGAATAACCTATGTATATAAAATTGAAATGTACAGGTGTCCCAAAATTGAGATACTATCCCTAAGTTGGTATTTTTAAATAAGAACCTTCATCTCTTATTACATTTATTGATTCTACGTTAAATTCTGGATATTTTTTATGTAGCACACTTTATGCTGATGTTTAACTGTTTTCGAAAAAATTACTGTAACTGTTTGTATACAGGCTGAACTAAATTAGACACTTTTAAAGGATAACTCCTCTTTCTATAAGAAATAGAAGTTATCTGGAAGTTATTTTGAAATTTTGATCAAATTGGATAATCTATATAAAATTGAAATGTACAGGTGTCCCAAAATTGAGATACTATCCCTAAGTTGGTATTCTTAAGTAGGAACCTTCATTTCTTATTACATTTATTGATTCTACGTTAAATTCTGGATATTTTTTATATAGCACACTTTATGCTGATATTCAGCTATTTTCGAAAAAATTACTGTAACTTTTTGTATACAGGCTGAACTAAATTAGACACTTTTAAAGGATAACTCCTCTTTCTATAAGAAATAGAAGTTATCTGGAAGTTATTTTGAAATTTTGATCAAATTGAATAACCTATATAAAATTGAAATGTACAGGTGTCCCAAAATTGAGATACTATCCCTAAGTTGGTATTCTTAGATAAGAACCTTCATTTCTTATTAGATTTATTGATTCTACGTTAAATTCTGGATATTTTTTATATAGCACACTTTATGCTGATATTCAGCTATTTTCGAAAAAATTACTGTAACTTTTTGTATACAGGCTGAACTAAATTAGACACTTTTAAAGGATAACTCCTCTTTCTATAAGAAATAGAAGTTATCTGGAAGTTATTTTGAAATTTTGATCAAATTGAATAACCTATATAAAATTGAAATGTACAGGTGTCCCAAAATTGAGATACTATCCCTAAGTTGGTATTCTTAAGTAGGAACCTTCATTTCTTATTACATTTATTGATTCTACATTGAATTCTGGATATTTTTTATGTAGCACACTTTATGCTGATATTCAGCTGTTTTCGAAAAAATTACTGTAACTTTTTGTATACAGGCTGAACTAAATTAGACACCTTTAAAGGATAACTCCTCTTTCTATAAGAAATAGAAGTTATCTGGAAGTTATTTTGAAATTTTGATCAAATTGAATAACCTATATAAAATTGAAATGTACAGGTGTCCCAAAATTGAGATACTGTCCCTAAGTTGGTATTCTTAGATAAGAACCTTCATTTCTTATTAGATTTATTGATTCTACGCTAAATTCTGGATATTTTTTATGTAGCACACTTTAGGCTGATATTCAGCTGTTTTCGAAAAAATTACTGTAACTTTTTGTATACAGGCTGAACTAAATTAGACACTTTTAAAGGATAACTCCTCTTTCTATAAGAAATAGAAGTTATCTGGAAGTTATTTTGAAATTTTGATCAAATTGAATAACCTATATAAAATTGAAATGTACAGGTGTCCCAAAATTGAGATACTATCCCTAAGTTGGTATTCTTAAATAAGAACCTCCATTTCTTATTACATTTATTGATTCTACGTTAAATTCTGGATATTTTTTATGTAGCACACTTTATGCTGATATTCAGCTGTTTTCGAAAAAATTACTGTAACTTTTTGTATACAGGCTGAGCTAAATTAGACACTTTTAAAGGATAACTCCTCTTTCTATAAGAAATAGAAGTTATCTGGAAGATACTTTGAAATTTTGATCAAATTGAATAACCTATATAAAATTGAAATGTACAGGTGTCCCAAAATTTAGATACTATCTCTAAGTTGGTATTCTTAAATAAGAACCTTCATTTCTTATTACATTTATTGATTCTACGTTAAATTCTGGATATTTTTTATGTAGCACACTTTATGCTGATATTCAGCTGTTTTCGAAAAAAATTACTGTAAGTTTTTGTATACAGGCTGAACTAAATTAGACACTTTTAAAGGATAACTCCTCTTTCTATAAGAAATAGAAGTTATCTGGAAGTTACTTTGAAATTTTGATCAAATTGAATAACCTATATAAAATTGAAATGTACAGGTGTCCCAAAATTGAGATACTATCTCTAAGTTGGTATTCTTAAATAAGAACCTTCATTTCTTATTACATTTATTGATTCTACGTTAAATTCTGGATATTTTTTATGTAGCACACTTTATGCTGATATTCAGCTGTTTTCGAAAAAAATTACTGTAAGTTTTTGTATACAGGCTGAACTAAATTAGACACTTTAAAAGGATAACTCCTCTTTCTATAAGAAATAGAAGTTATCTGGAAGTTACTTTGAAATTTTGATCAAATTGAATAACCTATATAAAATTGAAATGTACAGGTGTCCCAAAATTGAGATACTATCTCTAAGTTGGTATTCTTAAATAAGAACCTTCATTTCTTATTACATTTATTGATTCTACGTTAAATTCTGGATATTTTTTATGTAGCACACTTTATGCTGATATTCAGCTGTTTTCGAAAAAAATTACTGTAAGTTTTTGTATACAGGCTGAACTAAATTAGACACTTTTAAAGGATAACTCCTCTTTCTATAAGAAATAGAAGTTATCTGGAAGTTACTTTGAAATTTTGATCAAATTGAATAACCTATATAAAATTGAAATGTACAGGTGTCCCAAAATTGAGATACTGTCTCTAAGTTGGTATTCTTAAATAAGAACCTTCATTTCTTATTACATTTATTGATTCTACGTTAAATTCTGGATATTTTTTATGTAGCACACTTTATGCTGATATTCAGCTGTTTTCGAAAAAAATTACTGTAAGTTTTTGTATACAGGCTGAACTAAATTAGACACTTTAAAAGGATAACTCCTCTTTCTATAAGAAATAGAAGTTATCTGGAAGTTACTTTGAAATTTTGATCAAATTGAATAACCTATATAAAATTGAAATGTACAGGTGTCCCAAAATTGAGATACTATCTCTAAGTTGGTATTCTTAAATAAGAACCTTCATTTCTTATTACATTTATTGATTCTACGTTAAATTCTGGATATTTTTTATGTAGCACACTTTATGCTGATATTCAGCTGTTTTCGAAAAAAATTACTGTAAGTTTTTGTATACAGGCTGAACTAAATTAGACACTTTAAAAGGATAACTCCTCTTTCTATAAGAAATAGAAGTTATCTGGAAGTTACTTTGAAATTTTGATCAAATTGAATAACCTATATAAAATTGAAATGTACAGGTGTCCCAAAATTGAGATACTATCTCTAAGTTGGTATTCTTAAATAAGAACCTTCATTTCTTATTACATTTATTGATTCTACGTTAAATTCTGGATATTTTTTATGTAGCACACTTTATGCTGATATTCAGCTGTTTTCGAAAAAAATTACTGTAAGTTTTTGTATACAGGCTGAACTAAATTAGACACTTTAAAAGGATAACTCCTCTTTCTATAAGAAATAGAAGTTATCTGGAAGTTATTTTGAAATTTTGATCAAATTGAATAACCTATATAAAATTGAAATGTACAGGTGTCCCAAAATTGAGATACTATCCCTAAGTTGGTATTCTTAAATAAGAACCTTCATTTCTTATTACATTTATTGATTCTACGTTAAATTCTGGATATTTTTTATGTAGCACACTTTATGCTGATATTCAGCTGTTTTCGAAAAAATTACTGTAACTTTTTGTATACAGGCTGAACTAAATTAGACACTTTTAAAGGATAACTCCTCTTTCTATAAGAAATAGAAGTTATCTGGAAGTTATTTTGAAATTTTGATCAAATTGGATAATCTATATAAAATTGAAATGTACAGGTGTCCCAAAATTGAGATACTATCCCTAAGTTGGTATTCTTAGATAAGAACCTTCATTTCTTATTAGATTTATTGATTCTACGTTAAATTCTGGATATTTTTTATATGGCACACTTTATGCTGATATTCAGCTATTTTCGAAAAAATTACTGTAACTTTTTGTATACAGGCTGAACTAAATTAGACACTTTTAAAGGATAACTCCTCTTTCTATAAGAAATAGAAGTTATCTGGAAGTTATTTTGAAATTTTGATCAAATAGGATGACCTATATAAAATTGAAATGTACAGGTGTCCCAAAATTGAGATACTATCCCTAAGTTGGTATTCTTAAGTAGGAACCTTCATTTCTTATTACATTTATTGATTCTACATTGAATTCTGGATATTTTTTATGTAGCACACTTTATGCTGATATTCAGCTGTTTTCGAAAAAATTACTGTAACTTTTTGTATACAGGCTGAACTAAATTAGACACCTTTAAAGGATAACTCCTCTTTCTATAAGAAATAGAAGTTATCTGGAAGTTATTTTGAAATTTTGATCAAATTGAATAACCTATATAAAATTGAAATGTACAGGTGTCCCAAAATTGAGATACTATCCCTAAGTTGGTATTCTTAAATAAGAACCTTCATTTCTTATTACATTTATTGATTCTACGTTAAATTCTGGATATTTTTTATGTAGCACACTTTATGCTGATATTCAGCTGTTTTCGAAAAAATTACTGTAACTTTTTGTATACAGGCTGAACTAAATTAGACACCTTTAAAGGATAACTCCTCTTTCTATAAGAAATAGAAGTTATCTGGAAGTTATTTTGAAATTTTGATCAAATTGAATAACCTATATAAAATTGAAATGTACAGGTGTCCCAAAATTGAGATACTATCCCTAAGTTGGTATTCTTAAATAAGAACCTTCATTTCTTATTACATTTATTGATTCTACGTTAAATTCTGGATATTTTTTATGTAGCACACTTTATGCTGATATTCAGCTGTTTTCGAAAAAATTACTGTAACTTTTTGTATACAGGCTGAACTAAATTAGACACCTTTAAAGGATAACTCCTCTTTCTATAAGAAATAGAAGTTATCTGGAAGTTATTTTGAAATTTTGATCAAATTGGATAACCTATATAAAATTGAAATGTACAGGTGTCCCAAAATTGAGATACTATCCCTAAGTTGGTATTCTTAAATAAGAACCTTCATTTCTTATTACATTTATTGATTCTACGTTAAATTCTGGATATTTTTTATGTAGCACACTTTATGCTGATATTCAGCTATTTTCGAAAAAAATTACTGTAACTTTTTGTATACAGGCTGAACTAAATTAGACACTTTTAAAGGATAACTCCTCTTTCTATAAGAAATAGAAGTTATCTGGAAGTTATTTTGAAATTTTGATCAAATTGGATAATCTATATAAAATTGAAATGTACAGGTGTCCCAAAATTGAGATACTATCCCTAAGTTGGTATTCTTAGATAAGAACCTTCATTTCTTATTAGATTTATTGATTCTACGTTAAATTCTGGATATTTTTTATATAGCACACTTTATGCTGATATTCAGCTATTTTCGAAAAAATTACTGTAACTTTTTGTATACAGGCTGAACTAAATTAGACACTTTTAAAGGATAACTCCTCTTTCTATAAGAAATAGAAGTTATCTGGAAGTTATTTTGAAATTTTGATCAAATTGAATAACCTATATAAAATTGAAATGTACAGGTGTCCCAAAATTGAGATACTATCCCTAAGTTGGTATTCTTAGATAAGAACCTTCATTTCTTATTAGATTTATTGATTCTACGTTAAATTCTGGATATTTTTTATATAGCACACTTTATGCTGATATTCAGCTATTTTCGAAAAAATTACTGTAACTTTTTGTATACAGGCTGAACTAAATTAGACACTTTTAAAGGATAACTCCTCTTTCTATAAGAAATAGAAGTTATCTGGAAGTTATTTTGAAATTTTGATCAAATTGAATAACCTATATAAAATTGAAATGTACAGGTGTCCCAAAATTGAGATACTATCCCTAAGTTGGTATTCTTAAATAAGAACCTTCATTTCTTATTACATTTATTGATTCTACATTGAATTCTGGATATTATTTATGTAGCACACTTTATGCTGATGTTCAACTGATTTCGAAAAAATTACTGTAAGTTTTTGTATACAGGCTGACCTAAATTAGACACTTTTAAAGGATAACTCCTCTTTCTATAAGAAATAGAAGTTATCTGGAAGTTATTTTGAAATTTTGATCAAATTGAATAATCTATATAAAATTGAAATGTACAGGTGTCCCAAAATTGAGATACTGTCCCTAAGTTGGTATTCTTAAATATGAACCTTCATTTCTTATTAGATTTATTGATTCTACATTAAATTCTGGATATTTTTTATGTAGCACACTTTATGCTGATATTCAGCTATTTTCGAAAAAAATTACTGTAACTTTTTGTATACAGGCTGAACTAAATTAGACACTTTTAAAGGATAACTCCTCTTTCTATAAGAAATAGAAGTTATCTGGAAGTTATTTTGAAATTTTGATCAAATTGGATAATCTATATAAAATTGAAATGTACAGGTGTCCCAAAATTGAGATACTATCCCTAAGTTGGTATTCTTAGATAAGAACCTTCATTTCTTATTAGATTTATTGATTCTACGTTAAATTCTGGATATTTTTTATATAGCACACTTTATGCTGATATTCAGCTATTTTCGAAAAAATTACTGTAACTTTTTGTATACAGGCTGAACTAAATTAGACACTTTTAAAGGATAACTCCTCTTTCTATAAGAAATAGAAGTTATCTGGAAGTTATTTTGAAATTTTGATCAAATTGAATAACCTATATAAAATTGAAATGTACAGGTGTCCCAAAATTGAGATACTATCCCTAAGTTGGTATTCTTAAATAAGAACCTCCATTTCTTATTACATTTATTGATTCTACGTTAAATTCTGGATATTTTTTATGTAGCACACTTTATGCTGATGTTCAACTGTTTTCGAAAAAATTACTGTAAGTTTTTGAATACAGCCTGAACTAAATTAGGCACTTTTAAACGATAACTCCTCTTTCTATAAGAAATAGAAGTTATCTGGAAGTTATTTTGAAATTTTGATCAAATTGAATAACCTATATAAAATTGAAATGTACAGGTGTCCCAAAATTGAGATACTATCCCTAAGTTGGTATTCTTAAATAAGAACCTTCATTTCTTATTAGATTTATTGATTCTACTGATGAATACTTTTCCTAAACTATTTGAATAAATTATCGTTCGAAAGATGGAATTTAATGTAAAATCCTATGTTTCGCCGGCGCAGCATGATTTTTCTCATGCTTTTGATCAGCTTGACCATACTGTATTATACCAACGCATTAAGGAGTTTAGTTGTTTTTTGTCCCTTTCCTTATTATTACAGTCATATACAGCGTGTTTCGGTGACGCGGAGTAAATATATAAATAAATAAATAATAACAGTAAATAAATGCTAATAGACATGTGGTCAAAAATTTGTCATGTTAAATTGTCAATTTTACGGTTACCTCTGATATTTTTTGAATAATTTGAAATTTGGTACACCGAATGTTTACGAATCTCTACAAGAAAACGCCAAAATCATCATCCACACTACGAGAGGTACCCCATTCCTACATGGTCCTGATGCTTATACCAACCGTAAGTTTTTATTTGAACACCCTGTATAAATTTTGATGCCGTATTTCAACTTCCTATACCTTTTCTGATTTTTTTCATCAAATGCGTTATTTTCGTATCTGCTACCGTTTCAAAGATATCGAAGAAAAGCAGTCACAAATACAAATAAGAACACAAAATCTTTTAAAGGAATAGTCGCTATTAATTTTGTTCAGCGACAATTAATATATTATCATTTTCATGTTTGCCTATGTTTAAATATGATACCAAAATTTATACAATGATTACATATTATTATAACAGATTTTGTGTTTTAAGCTTGTTGTATTTGTGACCCTTTTTCTCAGATATCTTGAAAACGGTAGCAGATACGCAAATAATGTATCAGACCAAAAAGTTAAGGAAAAGTATAGAAAGTTTAAATATGATAAAGATCAAAAAGTTTAAATCAAAATTCATACAGGATGTTCAAACAAAAACTTGCGATTGGTACAAGCATCCAGACCATGAAAAATGAGGTAGCCCTTGTAGTGTGGATGACGATTTAGTCATTTTATTATAGAGATTCAAAAACATACTAAATTTTGGTTTTGGAGAAATGCACGTAGAGAAAACTCCTTACAATAAGGATATAGGATAACGCAAGTATGTTATGTTGTTGCAAAAGTGGTTTGCAGCTTGCAGTACTATTTACAGCTGCTAAAACCCGCACTAATTTCTTTTGTGGCATGAAAAAATCGATGAATATATGTAATATTATGCCACCGGAAAATTTCCCAAAATCAGTATTCCATACAGACACCTTTGAAGATATTCAACATGAAAGTCCCAGTTTAGATTTGACATAACATATTTTCCCAGGAATTTGATAGGTTCTTGCTCCCGTCTCTCAAATTTCGTTGTTAATCGAAGTTTCTGTGTTTTTTCGACATTAAGTTTCAAACTGTTCGCCCCATTCCGCAGCTTAGGCTATAACACCTTTTGACCTGTTGTCAAGTTCAACTCTATCTTTCAACGTTAGCACAAAAGATATATCGTATATATAAAAATGCCATCAAGAGAGATGTTAATAGGAAGATTGTTAACGTAAATAATGAAGAGCATTGGGTCTAGAATTGGCCCTTGTGGGACACCAAATGTAATATTTGTTACATCCGAATTCCGTCCTTTCCGTATCATTACATATCATTTGATTTGGTTTGAAATCTTTGACAAGTCACAACATAATAATCTTCCTTCTCGAACTTAACTCACGAGCTACAGTATCAACCAGGCTAGTTAGAGCTGGCATGGTAGATTTTTGTCCCAGGTAACCGTGTTGAGCTTCATTAAATAGTTTGTTATTTTCCATATACTCACAAAATCTGCTTTTTAATAGAGATTCGAAGATTTTTGAAAAGACAGGAAGTATAGAAATAGGTCTATAGTTTTTATAATCACCTGGACTATCTATATATGGATCACTTTCGCTACTTTAATTCACGCGTCAATAACATTCTTAACAAGGTAGGTTGAGATATTGTATATATCAGTGTTTTTTTTTTGTTTGATAAGGAAAGAACCATCTGGAGAATATCTTACTCGGCTGTAGGTTTTAAGAGGAACGATTGTGCACTTCTGATCAACATTCTTGAGACAAGCACACTGGGATTCAGATTTGGGCCAGGTATAGTTTCAGCTGTTCTTAGTGAAGCTGGAAGAGTAATTACTATTTTCTTTCTTTCCCTTTAGCTCTCTGTTTATCAACTCTCATATTGCTTCTGTTTATTGCTCGCAGTGTTGATGATTTCGATAACATGTTTTTGTTTTTCAGTCATGACTCTTTTGGTCTTATTGTAAAGATCATTCACTTGTAGGTTTTTCAGTACTGTATTAATAGTATATAACACGTCCAAACGTTTTCTAATTTCTTCCAATTGCGAGAATGTTTGAAAGAAAGTAGTACCACCATGCGATTTTATAAATGATATGTTATTTTCCCTTGGTTTCATATACATCCAGCAGAGTGAATATTTGGTCCAAATGTCAGTTTGATCTTTTGTCAAATTTTAGTCTGATAGATATGGTTGAGTTGTTTCAGTTGCTTCAGAATTGTTAAAAACAAAATTGACGTTCCAATCCCCAGATACCACAATATGGTGTTGTCCATAACTAGTAGTAATGTACGTTAGGACATCGTGGAGTACCTGGCGAAATTCGTTTAACCTCCCCTGGGGCTGACCATAACCAAAATAACTATCAGATTTACTTCAATAAGTAGAATACCAGCAACTTCCATCAGTTTGCCTACAGAAAAATGCTTTATGTTCAATTCCCTAAACTTTGTATTGGATTTTATGCATACCATGATATCTCCCATTATTATGTCTGCAATACACCGTACCTAGGTTTTAGCCATTACGATTTCGAATCTTTCATTTTTGTTCCTTCGATCTCATACACCTATCAGCTCATTTTTGCTCTCGGTCCTTGAGGTTGAACCCATGATTCTATTTAAGGCGTTGACAGTTTTATGGCTTCATTTTAAGTTTTTTTCAATCATTACATCTGAGTAGTTTAGCAAATTTTTTTTTCGAATACATGATCTAACCGTAGCTTCTTTTCTGTACTTGTTGCTCCTCATTAAAACTGCCTCCATCTTTTGAGCAGCAACTTCTAGATCCTATTCCTCCATCTTACTCGCTATATTATCCAATTCCAGCTGTGCAGTTTGTTCAATATCTTCAAATTCCGAGCCACTAACTATGATTGTAAGGTTGCTTAGGTTGTTATCTTTGTTATTTCGCTTTTATTCCAGTATTAGATCGAAAAAGACGTTCCACAATGTAGGCTTCAAGATGGAATCTTTTGAAAAAGGTTCTTTTCAATTACTGCTTCTATCGCATTTATAAACACGACATAACCCAACTCAGCCCAATTTAACCCAACCGAACTCAATGAGATGGCTTAAATCGAGTTAATCTGTTATCAATCTATTTAACAAACCTTTTGATCCTTTTAGATTTAATAAGCAGTTTTACAATTCAATTTCATTACGTACTGTAATAATATAACAACGTCATCAAGTATTTTTGTAGAGTTTGATAATTTGTTGATTGTAAGTTATAAATTATACTAATAATCAAAGATTATTCAAATTCTTTTTAATTATCAAATTCAATAGTATTGCTGGATAAAATATTGTATTACATTCGGACATAATCAGTTATTATTCACTCAAGTTAATTATGCCACGAGCGTAGCATGAATAATAGCCCTCATTATAAGATTATATAATAATAAATTTGTAACATTGTAACTTAATCTCAAACTTGTAATAAATCTATTTCACCATAACAGAGTTAATTATCTTCGTATGTCATAAAAACAAAATCACAAACTGTTTTAAATCCAAAACCACTCCATTCCAACTCTTCTAGCTAATTACTCTCTATTTCCAATCACTTTAAAAGAGGTGTTTAAAAGTCAACCTGCTGAAAGTAATTAACATCGGTACGTAGGCAGCAGGAAGGGGTCGACCGACGACTCATAACTGAATAGGCTTTTGTGCCCTTTGTTTTTCAGGCTCCCTTGCCTCGCACCCTCGAGGCCACTCTTCTCCCCACTTCCTCTTCCACCAAGCTACCGTTTTCACTCACACACACACCAACACACACAAAGTTCGTCGCATAGCGATGAACTCCAACGAGCTTCCTCCTTGCGTTGCTCGTGAACTGCGCACAACAGCCTGTTCAGCAGCGGGTTCCATTCAGCTCGTGTTTTCAGTTCATCGCGAGTTTTTGCCGGGGTCACGTCTGTTCGTGGTCTTTCTTTCGAGGAGATGACGAGTTTCTTTTTGAAACGAAATGAGCCCAAAGAATTTGGGCAAAAAAGATTTTTGAATTTTGAATGGGACGTTTGAAATAAAAATGTACACAATTGGGTATTTTTGAAAGATTTTTTGTTTGGTGATATAATAAAAAAGAGAGAATGGAAGATAGCTCGCCTGATCTCAGTTTGAAGCTGAGGAGGGGTTCAAGTGATTCCAGGGATTCGTTCTATATGGACCTTGACAAAGGGATTGATTCGGATATCGAGGATATTGCTACGACTTCAGCTGAAGCTAGGGATACAACAACCACCGCTGAATCAACAGCGACTCCTACCGTTTTAGGAATTGTTAAAGAAGAATCTATTGGGTAATAATTTTTTTTATTACAAACTTACGGTACTTTCTTTCCGAGTTAACGAGGTCTGTATTACACGTAAGAGACACTCTTCAACTCCTCTTTGAAAGTCGTACATACATCAACGTCGCGGCTACAACGTTTGTTTTCTTTATCGGGGTCATCAAATAATCTCTCACCCAATTTTAGATTCTATCCCATAAAAAAAGCCGCGGTCCCATAACGGTTTAAGTTTAAATTTAGGTTTCCTCGTGACAGATGTCTGAGAACATCTTGATACAATTAGCACGTTCTCAAAGACAACAAACGCGCCGCTATTTGAATTCTTTCGGTGCATAGAAAAAACATTTCAAAACAAAAATAATTTAATGAAATAACAAAGCGAAATAAAATTAATTACGTTTGAGGAAATGAAAGTGTTAAAAGCTGCCAGATGGCCGAATTTTGGCAACATCTGTTATAATTTGTAAACAGAATTTGGTTCATTTTTTTTTATTTGAGCCATTTTTTTTTCTTTCGTTGTTCTTGGTTTGCAGGAATTCAAGCGAAAGCTTTTATCGCATTATTATAGTAGGAAGTGTTATCGGTCACGACAAATCTAAACCGAGCCCTTATTTGCATGCCTCTATAATATAAAAAGTTTTTTTATGCCAGAAATAGAGTTTTGTGTTTTAAAATGGGAAAAATCCCTAACTTATAATAAACGATCAAAAATTGTCACTTAAAGCAAAACTGATTGATTTAAATCCTCGGCATTTATACCAATTAAAATGCAAAATACATAAAAAAATCGCCTTGGTTTTAATGTCTTCTATAAATTAATGCATGATATTATTGAGATAATAATTGAAGAATGAAAGATTGCGTTTCAGCTTAGATAATAATAAAATCATAAAAATGGTTGAATTAAAAAGAATCGCCATGGCAAAAATAATGGCGATAATTGGATGAGTAATGGATCAGATTGAAAACGAGCTTTGTATCGATACTCATTGCTATTGTATCGATAGTTACATTGATATTGCATCTAATTTTTTAGTTAGAAAATGCTGGCAGAAGTCTGTTAGCACTGTTAGCAGAAAGCTATATACTGATAATTGAAGATTATATATTTTTTAAAGGAGATGCTGTTATTAAAAATTTGAATATTGCTACTTAAACGATAAATAGTTCTGAAAGAACTGTAGATATTGCTTCTAGATGATCTGATCTAGATGACTGTTAGCAAATGTCTAGATACTGTTGAAAGAAAATTTGCTGCTGGTAAATGAAGACTATAACAAGACTATTTATTTACTCTATACAGAGTAAATGCCATAAAGATACTAAAAAAGTCTGGATACTGCTTATAGAAGATTATAACGCTGGCAGAAGTTTAGATACTGTTGACAGAAAACTATATCCTGTTAATTGAGGACTATATTATAGACTAACTCCTATAGGAAAAACTGTATATTGCTTGAAAAAGATTGCAACTGCTAACAAATGTCCAAAAACTGGTAACAAAAATTTAGATACTGTTGGTAGAAAACTAGATTGTAATAATTAAAGATTGTATTCTCTTTACAGAAGTTACTATTATTAAGAGGCTAAATATTAATAATTCAAGGCTAAATACTTCTGAAAAAACTCTGGATACTGCTTGATACTGCACTTTGCTCTTTCATGCAAATAATATATCCAGGACTGCTACAATACTTTTAATTGGATAACTTATTAATTGGATAATATTAAATTAATGATGACGCTTTGGGATAAGGCTCACTTAAAATTAAAAAAAGCCAATAATTTCAATCATTTTAATAACTACAAAGAACTTTACTAACATTAGCATTCAAAGGAAAAAGAAGGTAAGCTTGTTCAGGTGGCTAGTAGGAGCAATAGTAATCTGTGGAAAAGCTTTCGAAATATGAGAATAATTAGTTGCAAACAGCAATCAATACCTGATGATCTTGAGAATGAGAACGTTGTAAATGAATATTTTCTTTCAACTCAAGTCGAATTGTTGATATATTACTTTGAGACTCTACCATCTGTGGTAGAACGACTAAATTTTGTGTATATATCTTTGATTTGCTTGCAAGATGCGAGTTCTCTGTTGCCCTACGATAAATATATCACATAATTAATTATTGTTTGGAAATATTGACGTTCCCGAATAAATGGAAGGTGCCGAAAAGCTGATACAAAAGGGTCTTTTCTATAAAAACCTCCACTTCCCTACTTTCGAAAGCTATCCTCCACCCCCCTTACCCATTCCATGCAATAGATGTTGCGAGTTTACCCACACAACTGATAATTGCAACGAAAAAATTTCTTGTAGCAAATGTCTAGGTGAGCATAAAACCATTAATTGCACATCTCAACTACCGGAAAAATGCAAATCATGCGGAATGGCTGGCCATGGGGCTTGGTCTACTAAATGTAAAAACAGACCCACAGCCCCAATCAAAGGTATTCCTAATGTCAGAATCAAGTCCGCCAATAAAAAATCTGATCAAATTTCGAATACTAACTCCAAAAAAAAACAGAATACACAATCCAATTACAATTCACGACCAAATAATAAATACTTACGTCACAAAAATTAACTCTCCTAAAATCTCAAACCGACAAGAACTCATTAATTCATTGAAACGGCGATTTATCGAACAGTATCAGGTCGATACCATTGTGTCATTTTCTTCCAACTACATGTATATCATAATGATAGACTTATTAAACGTTAACTCTCCATCTCCTACGGAACCTATTACGGGAACTCAAACAACAATTGCAAATAAGGACTATGTCTAGCATAAGATTGCTGTATGCCAACATTAACAGCATCAAAAACAAATCTCATTTGGTTAATAATTTTATTCTAAATAATGACATTAAAGGAGCGATGTTCGTAGAGACTAAATCAGATACTCACATTAATTATCAAAACTGGTCAACTATACAAAAGCTGGGTAATATTGTAAATGCTAACGTAAGAGGAGGATCGGTGATATTGGGGCATCCTGCTATAAATCTTGGAAAGTACAATTCACCAAGTTTAAACAACCCATTAAACGATTGTATTCACGCTACCTTCATGTTGGGTGATAAAAAAATACACTTATTTTTGGTGTATATCCACCCACTGAGTCTCATTGAAGATAATGTTCTTACTATGGCAGCATTATTTGATAACTGCATCATAATTGGCGATTTTAACCCAAACCCTATAAAAAGACGTCAAATAAAACAATTCCTGGACAGAACTAATTTCGTTCAAATCCCAACTCCTCCCACATTTATAATGAACGAGAGAGCTAGCACCACACCAGACCTTGTATTCTGTACTAACAATATAAAACCTCTAATTTCGTCAGTCGACATGGTTACAGACCTTTGTTCTGATCACTTAGGACTAGTATTGAATTTGGCCCATATCGACCATATCGACACTATAAGACCATCAGTCGAACCCGTATTAAGAAATTACAATTTATGCAATATTAGAGAAGTTAATAGGAGAGTTGCCGAGTTCATAGATAACAATGAATTGAGCAGTGAAGAGACGATTTCTAGATTCTGCGGTTGTTTGACGAATGCTATAGAACTGAAGAGCCCAATTAAAAGAGCACACTACTTCAACTTCCCCCTTCCTCCTTTTATACTCAGGCTGATCAAAGAAAAACGAAGATTATATAGAGATTTTAAAACAACGGATATTCCCGAATTAAAACAAAAATTTAACAAACTGAACAAGTACATCCAACAATTGGTTACCCATTACAGAACCGACAAATATCTGGAGGCCTGTCGCAATATCAGTAGATGTAAAGGAAAAACCTACTGGAATGAAATTAAGAAACTATCCAAATACAGAAGTCGTCCCTTGATTGCACCGCTGATAGACACATCCGACAATTCGTCACATACACAACCTCAAGAAATAGCCGACATCCATGCTAATTATCTGGAAAATATATTTTCATTCTCAGATCATGTGGACTTCGATCAATCGAATATTTCAAGATTCTCCACAACGGAAGAAACACTGCCCCCGGTTACGACAATATGTCTAGAAAACTCTTAAAAAGCCTTGATTTAAAAATACACAATTATATCAGAGGAATCTTCAACTATTACTTGAAAGAACAACTTTTTCCAAGAGAATGGAGGAAATCTATAATTATTTGTATTCCAAAGAGCGACGGTGCTCCTGAAGATCCAGCCAATTACCGTCCGATATCTCTCCTTCCAGTGTTAGGTAAGATGTTTGAGTCATTCATTAAAACAAGGCTACTTGAAACAATTGAACAAAAAATTCCGGAATACCAGTTTGGCTTTCGGCCGTATAAAAGTACCGTCCATCCCCTAGCTGTGCTAATCTCAAACTGCCAAGTTGCTCACGTACAGAAACTACAGTCGGCCGTTTTATTCCTTGATATCAAAAAAGCTTTTGATTCAGTATGGCACCATGGACTGATTTATAAACTTTCTCAACTTAACGTTCCGTTTTACCTTCTTAATATAATCCAAAAATTCCTATCAAATCGCACATCGCAAATCAGAGTCCTAAATTTCCTATCTAGATCCTTTTCTATGCAGCAGGGTCTCCCCCAAGGCTCCCCTTTGTCCCCTTGTCTCTACAACCTTTATTGTCACGATATTTACAACGACGACCCTACTTTTTTTGACATCAACTCCTACGTCCTTCAATACGCCGACGATACTGCCATTATAGCTCACGCCAAAAACATAAACACCTTAATTAGCATGATGCAAGATATGTTACAGAAGACTGAAGTCTGGTTTCAAAAATGGAGAATCCAGCTGAATTCCAATAAAACCCAGTTTTTCATCCCGTTTCACCGTATTCACGAAAGATCGCCAACCATTTTCATCTCTGGTATTAATGTATCTCCTTCACCTACGGTGAAATACTTGGGCATGGTTATTGACAACAAACTTAAATTTAATGTCCATGCAATAAAGACAAAGATGAAATGTAAAACTAGGGCTGCTCATTTTAAGTCCTTAGTACACAAAAGTAACGGCATATCGCTGCAGTTAGCAACCCAGATCTATAAGTCTATCTGCAGACCGTTAATTGAATACGGTATTTTATTCACTTACTCCTCCACCGAAAAAACTAGACGACACCTAGAAATCGCAGAACGGGCTGCGCTTAGGAGAATAACTAAATTGAGGCACCCGAACAACCCGTTGCACAACCCTTCAAACGCACTCCTCTACGAAAAAACAGGCGTAACACCATTTGCGGAACGAGGACTACAGCTTACAACTAAAGTATGCAAAAACATCCTGAACACTACATTACATCGAATGATGAGAACGCCGTCGCCCACTGGTCCATTATTGGGCGCCCCAATCATTGAAGTTATAGGAAGGATGAAGCGGATTTCTTAAGTGCCCGAAATTTAATTTAATTTTTTTTGTTTTGTTTTGTTATTTTTTTAATTACCTACTAATACGTTATTATGTTTTTTTTTCTTTCTTGTAATTTCTCATTATGTTACACCGGCTGAAAGACTCCGGTCGATGGCCGTTTTAGGACTTGTATTATTTGTTGTTATACCTCATATTGGTAATTTTCCCTTTGTTTTCTGTATGAGTCCTAAATAAATGTACTGTATATATATGGAAGGTGCCTCTTGTAACTCCAGTGCCTAAGCTAGCTAACCCTTAAATCTCAAGGAGCTTAGGCCTATCAATATTTTATCTTTTTTATCTAAAATCTTTGAAAAATTTATTGGACACTTTGAAAATGTGATATTTTCCGGTGTATAGATGGTATTGATTGTGCTATTCAATTTTCAAAAGCCTTCGATATCATGAAACTCTTTTGTCAATTCTGAAAATCTCAGGGCTTTTGGAATAAGCTATAAAACTTTTTGAGAGTTATCTGGATCGTCGTTGTCAGATTGTGAATTTAAGTGGGAGGTCTCAGGGAGCTCTCCTTGGCTCTATTCTGTACCTAGTTTATACTGTGTATCTACATAAAGATTTATGATATTGCAAAGAACATAACTGTGCTGATGATACACAGTTGTACTTCCCATTTGATATCACAGATATGTTGGATTCACAAAATAAAATCAATTCTGACCTTAACAGATTAATTTTTGAGGCTGCTAAATTAAGCTTATCTATTAAAGCGGCAAGGTTTTCAGTAATTGTTTTTTGGAATAAGAATGCTGTTATCATGCTAAAGACAAACTTAACGGTTGAAATAGGGGTGCAATTAAATATTGTTGATGATGTTTGGAATCTAGGTATAACATTGGAGTCAATTTTAAGATTCCGTAAACGTATAATCCATCTTCTTCAACGTGAGTACTCCACACTTAAACAACATGAACATAGCATTCGACGACTATTATGGCGCTGCAATTTTCCAAAATGAACGAATTCGTGTTAATATTTCATATTCAGTGCCTCAATCGCAAAGAACCCCCGCGATTTGAAGCAAAATCGTTCCTTGTATATTTTAATAAATGTATAAAGTCTCCTATATGATGCTTTTTACTTCGTTTACGTTTAAGTCTCATATAAGATGTACAGAAGATGTATAGAAGAGCAAGACGTCGATAATATAGGGAAAATACAATGAAAGATATGGGGACATAATAACAGAGTTGCTTCCAAAATACTTTGTGAAGGAAGGGAGTGAGGAAAGGAAGATGTTGGTGGCCAGATTCTGTTGTGGCAATAAGTAGAGAGCGAACAAATACTGGGTTGCGTTGGATTGAATTAGGTTGGTTAAAAAATATTGATTGGAATTAGGTTGGGTTGGGATATGATTCCAAGGTTGTGCCGAAATCATCGAGGATGATTTGTCGTTTTTTTATTTTTTCCGCATTTTGTTTAGTAATAATGCTAATACCGAATTACAGATATTTTGTCATCAATACCGGTTTTTCAGACATCATATTAGGGATGGATAATCTACATCCTACAATTCAACAAAAACAATATGGTCTTTTGATAAAATGGATCTTACAAAAACCTTTAATTCCAACATTAGTGAATGGAGAATGATTTTACGAAAAGCCGGATACTGGATATACGTTAATTACTTTTGTTTTACAAGTTTTTTTTATAACATGCTTCGTTTTCTAAGTGCTACTAGTGAGATCTTGTAATAATATCACCTCACATATTACCATAACTTAAAATAATAGATATGGAAGAAATTTGCGCTTCAAATCAATTAAACTTCAAAAATTGCCTTTGCTTTATTATATAATGTAGATAAAACGATATATGATGATTACTGTTTTATGTAAGAATTATATAGCTAATATTTCAAGTATGTGAAGTTGCGTTTCAATGTAGATAGAATTAAGCCAAATTAGGCAACTTAGACCTATTAACCGAATTATTGGATCTAATAAATGAATATAAAATAGGTTCGGTCTTAAACGTTTTTTAAGCGGATAATCCCATTAACAGGATTGCACTGTACTCAGTTATAAAAGTTGTAACAGCAAACCATAAAAATCACAACAACTCAAGTAACCCTAAAACTTTTTAAAGCCCTATAAATCTGATCTATATCAGGTTACAGTCAGTTACAAGGACTTAAATTACATCTTTAGGAAATATGGTGGATATCTCGAAATACGTTTAGTGAATATATACGATTTTATTTTCGACTGATTTGAATTTCTTTTTCTTTTTTGAATTATCGCTAATTAATAATTAAAGTATATGCTTTTTTATAAACATGTTTGTTTTAAAAAATCGCTTTTCGTATTTGAGTTTTAAAAACTCAT
Organism: Onthophagus sagittarius; assembly: GCA_036711965.1. NCBI lineage: Eukaryota > Metazoa > Arthropoda > Insecta > Coleoptera > Scarabaeidae > Onthophagus > Onthophagus sagittarius. The sequence continues at coordinate 51,590,898 of JASERS010000005.1, forward strand.
CCAATTAAAATTTTTATATTAAATTGTTTCAAAGTTAATTTAAAAAAATTCAAGTATCAAGTTTTTAATTATAAAATTAGTTTTATTTCCTTGTCTTGAATCTCAATCGATTTTAAGTATGTTAAAGATTTTTAGGGTCAATTTAAGAAATTCATAGAAACTCCATTTCATATAAAATATGTACGAAATAATCGGTAACTAATAATTAAAGTTTCAAGTTTTTAATGAGGCAATTAGTTTTAAACAATCTCGTTTCGTTTTTGAGGAACAAGTTTTCAAACTCAATCGATTTTGAGTATATCAAACATTTTTAAGATTAAATTAAAAAATTCATGGAAAATCCATTTCTCAAAAAACATGAATGAAATAAATGGTAATTAATAAATAAAGTATTAAGTTTTTCATCAAGAAATTAGATTTAAAATATCTCGTTTCGTTTTTGAGGAGCAAGTCTTCAAACTTGTCGATTTTGAGTATATCAAACATTTTTAGGATTAAATTAAAAAATTCATGGAAAATTCATTTCTCAAAAAACATGAATGAAATAATCGATAATTAATAAATAAAGTATTAAGTTTTTAATGAAGAAATTAGTTTAAAAAAAATCTCTTTCCGTTTTTGAGGAACAAGTTTTCAAACTCAATCGATTTTGAGTATACTAAACATTTTTATGGTTAATTTAAAAAATTCATGGATAATCCATTTCACAAAAAAACATTAATGAAATAATCGATGAATAATAATTAAAGTATCAAGTTTTTAAAGAAAAAAAATAGTTTTAAAAAATCTCATTTCATTTTTGAGGTACCAGTCTTCAAACTCAATCAATTTTGAGAATTTTCAACATTTATAGGGTTAATTTCAAAAATTCATGGAAAATCCTTTTCGCAGAAAATATGAATGAAATAATCGGTAATTAATAATTAAAGTATTAAGTTTTTAATGAAGAAATTAGTTCTGAAAAATCTCGTTTCGTTTTTGAGGTACAAGTCTTCAAATTCGATCGATTTTGAATATTTTATGCAATTCTTGGGATAACTTAAAAAATTCATGGAAAATCCATTTCGCAGAAAATACGAATGAGATAATCAGTAATTAATAATTAAAGTATCAGATTTTTAATGAAGAAATTAGGTCTGAAAAATCTCGTTTCGTTTTTGAGGTACAAGTCTTCAAGTTCAATCGATTTTGAATATTTTGTACAATTCTTGGGATAACTTAAAAAATTCATGGAAAATCCATTTCGCAGAAAATACGAATGAGATTATCAGTAATTAATAATTAAAGTATTAGATTTTTAATGAAGAAATTAGTTCTGAAAAATCTCGTTTCGTTTTTGAGGTACAAGTCTTCAAGTTCAATCGATTTTGAATATTTTGTACAATTTTTGGGATAACTTAAAAAATTCATGGAAAATCCATTTCGCAGAAAATACGAATGAGATAATCAGTAATTAATAATTAAAGTATTAGATTTTTAATGAAGAAATTAGTTCTGAAAAATCTCGTTTCGTTTTTGAGGTACAAGTCTTCAAGTTCAATCGATTTTGAATATTTTGTACAATTTTTGGGATAACTTAAAAAATTCATGGAAAATCCATTTCGCAGAAAATACGAATGAGATAATCAGTAATTAATAATTAAAGTATTAGATTTTTAATGAAGAAATTAGTTCTGAAAAATCTCGTTTCGTTTTTAAGATACAAGTCTTCAAATTCGATCGATTTTGAGTATTTTAAACATTTTAAGGGTTAATTTAAAAAATTCATGTACAATTCATTTCACAAAAAAATAGGAATGAAATTATCGGTGAATAATAATTAAAGTATCAAGTTTTGAATGTCGATATTAGTTTTAAAAAATCTCGTTTCGTTTTTGAGAAGAAATGAAATAAAGAAATGAAGAAATTTGTTAAAATTGCTGTCACATAATTCTCAATTTCATCCCTAGGTTTGATAGAGCTAGCAAACCAATACTTAATATATTAACCCTTTTTATATGTTCTTAATAAAATTTATTCATTAAATATTGTTCATGTCTTACGCCGTTACCCGCAAAAGCAAAGGTAGATTAAAATTTAAAGGTAGCCGTCAGTTGAGTGTACAAAACATGTTACAGTTGACAGAAGTTTCCGTTTGTGAGTTATTAATGCTTCTCACAATGCTAAACCAACATTGACGGTCTGCTGTATAATTTACGTATGAACTAGACAATCAAAATTCCTTTGAGAATGTGCATTCATACATGAAAAGGAAACAAGATGATTTTAACACTTCTTTATGTATATTTAATATTTTTACCCTCTCGGGCAATCTAGGTGTAATCTGAATAACTGAAAAATGCAATTAGAAATGCTTCAAACTTAAACGAATATCAGACGGAAGATGGGTAATTAACGGTGGGTCGTTAACTACCCTCTTAACTCTTAACGAAGTGATAAGTTACTAGACCTTGCTTTTTAAAGAGAAATTGAATGATCTACCACCCACTGAAATTCAAACTATAATTTTGAAATTTCGATAAAATAATGTTTCATTATTTATTAAGAAATGAATGTTTCCACCGAAAAAACTGAACAGTCATGTAGACGTCTTGTAATGCCCCGAAGCGATGTTGTCGAAACTTTGCCCATATCAATGAGTTTCATAGGGGCCAAGTTATTGGCATGAAAGAGGCGGGTTTCTCATTTCGACAGATTGTAAGCAGGCTGAATCGTAACCACACTACAAGTTGCTCGGGTATGGTCTTTATAGTCCGAAAAAGAGAAGGACATGGATCGATTAAAACAACAAGGTCGATTGCTATGGATAGATGAAAGCTTTGAACCGACATTTGTCTTTGTTGTGTATTCGATGATAACTGTTTAAAAAAGAATTTTTCCTTTGAACTTCATTCATACCATCCTTATCTTCGACTTCCATTAACACTTCTATCTATAAAGCACCCAGGTTATCAATGAAATGAAAGCATTTTCAGTAATAAATCAACGTTTTCTTGGGTATTGGAAGACCCCATTAAGCTCTGGTTACAAGAACCACACCAAACTTGTCGGGAATTAAATACTTCTAGGATATAATGAGTCGGCGACTAAGACCCAAGTACCTAAACCTCTTTAGAATCTGGAAGGACGTTTACACCATCTAAAGATTGCACGGAACGAGATACCTCTGGAGAACATCGACCACTTAATAAATAGCAGAGATGTAACCAAGCTTCTTGAAAAATGTTAATTTTTGTTTTTTTCTTCAACAAAATTTTCATCGTATCTTAAGTCATAATAAATCATTATTTTACCGAAGCTTGAAAATTGTAGTCTAATTCATATTGGGTGATGTATTTCAGGTAAAAGTGAGTATATTACCAGGCAGAGCAACATTGATAATCGATGTACGTAATGGCTAACCACACATTTCCGTTTAATTGCAATGTCTATTATTGGCCATTTCCTATATTAACCACGAAATATAACAAGAGGACGTTAGGAGATGAAAATAGTTTTAGCATTTGAGATGACAACTGAATATTGACTTAAAAAATACTTTACAGAATTTTATGTTTAATAATAATGATGTCTATTTAAAAATGCGTTAAAACAGTTATGCATTCAAACATTTATGATTATTGTAATTAATACAGCTTTTCGTATTTGCCATAATAAATGAAGAGGAATACGATGTAGCTTCAACTAATTTTAACTATAAAAATTAAAAAATTACCAATTTGCTACTAAGGAAAATATGCAATGCAACTGAAAATAAATTGATTATGAATTTTGTTCAACCACAATTATTATTATATTTGCTGCTCTATATGATGAAAAATATGTTGCAGATTGAATAAAATTGATTAAAAATTTTGTTAAATTCGCAATTACAAGATTTCCAGGATAAAAAAAAAGAAATACATGTGATCCAGTTCAAGTTTGATTAATCAATAACTTTGTTCAATTCAAAATTTGTAATTTATTTAGAAAAAATCGTTTTTCAAAATATTTAAAAATTCTTAAAAAACTGCTAAAAAATATGATGCAGAACAAATTTTATTAATCACATTTTTTTAAAAAAATTTGTATTAAATAATAATTGTAATTTCTTAAGAAATTTTCTTCAACTGAAAATATGCCTATGTCAACAATTTTCAAAGAGTGGTTTTGCTAAAGTTAAGATTTGATATAAACTTAACTTATCTTAACACACAATATTTTCTGACTAACATTTTTTGATGACTCTTACAGAAGAGACTGATAATAAGTTAAAATATACAAATATGGTGGAACAAAAAATAATAAAATAATTTTTTAGGATGGTGATTCTATTCACGAATTTTCAACAATTATCCGGCTACTTATTAAAATACGACCGAATGTCATTAAGAAAATTGTTATTTTTTCGAAATCCTATCTCAAATATGAATAAAGTATTTTAAATGCGGTTTTCATCTTGAAAAAGTACATACCTGTCTCTATAAATAGCCACTATTTCATCAATATATCTTAAGAATTCGAGAGGGAAAGAAATCAAAATTTATTTATGCCAATAATAAGAATTACAGCCCAAAAGAATAAATATAGAAGTTGGTCTGAAAGGGCTATCAACCGTAGTCTTCACTAGAATCTTGGTTAATTCCGTTCTAATTTACGAAGAAGATGAAGGGAGTCGTAGGATGATTGGGTACTGATGAGTAAGTTTTTTAAGGGGTTAAAACGGAAGTTGATTAGGGAAGGCATTATCTCGGTAAGTTGGTATAGCAATTCGTTTAAGATTGAATAGTGAGTTTTGGGAATGTTAGATTTGAGTAATGCATCTAAGGGCAGATCTTCCAAATGATATAGGGCTCTTCTAGATACACTGGTCAGAGTTAGGTGTCCATATTCCACTATTGCTTTGCAGATGGTTTTGTAGACATGAGCGATATGAGGTGCTTTGCTGGAATTGTAGCTTTCATCTTCACCTTTCTCTCTATCAAGATTTATTATCATATTATCATATCAAGATTCCCACGTATTTACAGCTTATAGAGTAAATATTCTTGATTGAGTTGGAATTTCCATTTTCGTAGTCAACATTCCGTGAATTGGATCAGCGTCTGCAGCCTTTGGACTGTAGATGTGATATTAGTGCACTTTGTACCACCAAAGTGGAGTCGTTAGCGTACACTAGAGCATATGAGTTCAAGTGAAAGATATCTGGGTGGGGTAAATGTCGTCATAAAAGAAGTTATAAAGAATCGGAGAGAGGGTCTTGCTTTGAGATTCTGCGGGAGATGTGGCTTTTTAACCTTACTACCAAGGAGTGGTTTAAAAAGAATTAGTTAAGTAGGTTAAGCAGGTAAGACGGAATATTCCATTTAAAGAGTTTGCCATAATCGAATCGAATGCTTTACGAACATTCATGAACACTGCCTCAAAATGGCGTTTTTGGAAGCATGCCACTTTGAAATTGGATATGAGCACTGCTAGAGCGTGGGACATCAACCTACAAGAATGAAAATCAAACTGGTAATTCGGTATTCTTTTAGAGATGGTTTCTATTAGCTTGTTCTTCATGTGGGTTTCTAAGATCTTGCCGATGATGGAAAGAAAGGAGTCTTTTTAACTGACATTTTTTGAACTTTTGACATGAACACTTTGTATGTCAATAGTATTTAGTATATTCGAAGCAAATCAAATCATATTAACAGTTTCTTGTCTTTTATAATTAATTTAATAAAAATAATTATTATAATAAAAATGTTTTCTTCAAGATTTTGCATTTTGTCCTATAAAGAACATTTTGTGCCAGCAGTTTCAGGTCTTATAGACCCAGTATCAAAGCTTTTGGAATCATTACAACTTTTTCAGAGGTAAGATCAAGTGTTCTGGAAGCATTTCAAATCTTTTAAAAGCAGTATCAAGTCTTCTCGAAGCAGTATCGATTGTTCTGGAAGCAATATCAAATATCTTTTGAAAGTATTTCTGGAAAGCTTCTGGAAGTTGTATTAAGTCTTATGGAAGCATTTCAAGTCTTTTAAAAGCAGTATCAAGATTTCCTGAAACAGTATCAAGTCTTCTGGAAGCAGTTTAAATCTTCTAGATGCAATATTAAGTCTTTTGAAAGCAGTATCAAGTCTTCTAGAAGCAGTATCAAATTTTTTGGAAGCATTCCAAGTCTTTGAAAAGCAGTATTAAGTTTTCCAGAGGCAGTATCGAGTGTTTTGGAAACAGTTCAAGTCTTCTAGAAGCAATTCTAGGATTCTGAAAGTTGTATCATGTCTTGTGTGAGCATTTTGAGTCTTTCGGAAGGATATCAAAGCCTTTTGGAAGCAAAATCAATCATCGAGGAGACGAAAGGTATATTCGAAGCAAATCAAATCATATACACAGTTTCCTGTCTTTTATAATTAATTTAATAAAAATAATTATTATAATAAAAATGTTTTCTTCAAGATTTTACATTTTGTCCAATAAAGAACATTTTCTGCCAGCAGTTTCAGGTTTTCTGGACCCAGTATCAAAGCTTTTGGAATCATTGCCACTTCTCCAGAGGTAAGCTCAAGTGATCTGGAAGCATTTCAAATCTTTTAAAATCAGTATCAAGTCTTCTCGAAGCAGTATCGATTGTTCTGGAAGCAATATCAAATATCTTTTGAAAGTATTTCTGGAAAGCTTCTGGAAGTTGTATTAAGTCTTATGGAAGCATTTCAAGTGTTTTATAAGCAGTATCAAGATTTCCTGAAACAGTATCAAGTCTTCTGGAAGCAGTTTAAATCTTCTAAATGCAACATTAAGTCTTCTGGAAGCAGTATAAAGTCTTCTGGAAGCAGTTTAAAACTTCTAGATGCAACATTAAGTCTTCTGGAAGCAGTATCAAGTCTTCTAGAAGCAGTATCGAGTGTTCTGGAAGCAATATCAAGTCTTCTGAAACCATTTCTGGAAAGCTTCTGGAAGTTGTATTAAGTCTTATGGAAGCATTTCAAGTCCTTTATAAGCAGTATCAAGATTTCCTGAAACAGTATCAAGTCTTCTGGAAGCAGTTTAAATCTTCTAAATGTAACATTAAGTCTTCTGGAAGCAGTATCAAGTCTTGTGGAAGCAGTTTAAAACTTCTAGATGCAACATTAAGTCTTCTGGAAGCAGTATCAAGTCTTCTAGAAGCAGCATCGAGTGTTCTGGAAGCAATATCAAGTCTTCTGAAACCATTTCTGAAAAGCTTCTGGAAGTTGTATTAAATCTTATGGAAGCATTTCAAGTCTTTTATAAGCAGTATCAAGATTTCCTGAAACAGTATCAAGTCTTCTGGAAGCAGTTTAAATCTTCTAGATGCAATATTAAGTCTTTTGGAAGCAGTATCAAGTTTTCTAGAAGCAGTATCAAATATTTTGGAAGCATTCCAAGTCTTTGAAAAGCAGTATCAAGTTTTCCAGAGGCAGTATCGAGTGTTTTGAAAATAGTTCAAGTCTTCTGGAAGCAATTCTAGGATTCTGAAAGTTGTATCATGTCTTGTGTAAGCATTTTGAGTCTTTCGGAAGGATATCAAGCCTTTTGAAAGCAAAATCAATCATCGAGGAGACGAAAGGTGAAGTTTAGTAATGTTCTCCAATTAAGAACGTGGCAAGATCCATGTTTTTAACAATTTACAGGAAAAAAGGTTTGAAGAAAGATGACTGTAAACACAAAAATGCAAAAACCGAAGACAAAATAATTTCTGTTTGCTTCGTGTTGTCCATTATTTTCTTTCTCTTAGCTTGCAAGGGAGCTTTTAAATAATATGTGAGTTTTTGGGTTCTTTGTGAGTGAAGGAGCGTCTTGAATCGGTAAAAATGTGGAAATTTTTTTTTTCACACATAAGCTGCCTCAAAATGGCGTTTTTGAAAGCATGCCACTTGGAAATTGGATATGAGCACTGCTAGAGCGTGGGATATCAACCTACAAGAATGAAAACCAAGCTGGTAATTCGGTATTCTGTTAGAGATGGTTTCCATTAGCTTGTTCTTCATGTGGGTTTCTAAGATCTTGCCGATGATGGAAAGAAAGGAGATAGTTGAATGGGTTTGATAGTGATAAGATCGAGTAGTTTAGGATTTTTATAATATCGGAATGAGAGGGGGGTTTAGTTTTCTTGCTTGTTCCAATACTAAGGATTAGGAAGTATTCGTGGATCAGAGTGTCTTCGGGAGTGTCAGCTTGGGTAGTCCTACCAGTCGTATATTCTCGCTTTGTTAACGGAGCAGAAAGAGACATCGTCTGAAAATGAAAACACACTCTGAAAGTTCAGAGTGGAAGGAAGCCTCCTGTGGATGTTGACAATTTCTTCGGGATTCAGGGGACTTTTGATATCTGGATAATTTCCAAACTTCTTGCCAGTATCTTATTCCTTTTAACTTATTGATATTATCGCAGATTTCCATGTATTTTCGCTTTTCAACGTTTGAATATGTTTGTTAAGTTCACTGATTTCTTTAAATATCTGGAACCTCCAACATTCTAAAGTCACGGTATAATCGTCTCTTTTCCTTAATTAATCCCACGATGAACTTTGGTACTGGCAAATTGTAATATTTTCGAGTTTATTTAAGCTGGCTTGGACAATCAATTTCAGGAAATGTCGTCAAGTTCAAGTGGACCAGAATGTCGAAGTGATCGAAGCACAGGTCGAGAATGACTGCAACATGGATTATCAGGGGTCATATATTTCGTGCATAGAGCATCATGTGAAGATATGAATCGGTTAATGTTTTAGTGTTTGGTAAAGAAGCCATTTTTTTAAATTCACCGAAGAAAATTGTTATCAGGTTATCAGATTATCCTAAACATTCCTCCTCCCATTTAACGTTTTGGCGATCTCTTATGGTTCCCAAGGTCATGTCCATACATGGTCCTGATCTATGAAACGAAGGCTTACGTTCGAAAATTTGTTTTCATGAAAACAGCTCGTTTCGTCAGTTTCTAGTTAGTTTTTTTTATATTGCCCAGTTTTGAAAGACATCAAAGTATTGGTTCAGCACAGAATCTTGAGATTGAATGAGGACAAAAGCTGAATAAATCGGTAACAGATTATCAAAATTTGTATTACTGATGACACAAACAGTGCATCGCTTAAACCATACTGAGTGGTGACAATAGGGTTTTTCTGATCTAGGTCTAAGGTCATTCTGGAGTTGCCAAATTGAAGATTGGTAAAATTTTGTAGCCTGATTGATCTTTAAAGCGTCAGTAATAAGACAATCTTCGCAGCTTCATATACGCCGGTTTTTAAAAATAAGTGTGGGTGCTGAAAAAACTGAATTGAGAAAAGACTCAAACGACGAATTTTTTTAAACCAACGAATGATTGTTTTATAAAAGAGTGATAAAAAATGGAGGAAATTCCTTCTGCCATCAGTGTTTACAGTTTTACAAGTAGTGTTTGCCTTTTAACTAACATTTTTTGAACTTTTGACATGAACACTTTGTATGTCAATAGTATTTAGTATATTCGAAGCAAATCAAATCATATTCACAGTTTCCTGTCTTTTATAATTAGTTTAATAAAAATAATTATTATAACAAAAATGTTTTCTTCAAGATTTTGCATTTTGTCCAATAAAGAACATTTTGTGCCAGCAGTTTCAGGTCTTATAGACCCAGCATCAAAGCTTTTGGAATCATTACAACTTTTTCAGAGGTAAGATCAAATGTTCTGGAAGCATTTCAAATCTTTTAAAATTAGTATCAAGTCTTCTCGAGGCAGTATCGATTGTTCTGGAAGCAATATCAAGTCTGCTGAAACCATTTCTGGAAAGCTTCTGGAAGTTGTATTAAGTCTTATGGAAGCATTTCAAGTCTTTTAAAAGCAGTATTAAGATTTCCTGAAACAGTATCAAATCTTCTGGAAGCAGTTTAAATCTTCTAAATGCAACATTAAGTCTTTTGGAAGCAGTATCAAGTCTTCTGGAAGCAGTTTAAATCTTCTAGATACAATATTAAGTCTTCTGGAAGCAGTATCAAGTCTTCTAGAAGCAGTATCGATTGTTCTGGAAGCAATATCAAGTCTTTTGAAAGCATTTCTGGAAAGCTTCTGGAAGTTGTATTAAGTCTTATGGAAGCATTTCAAGTCTTTTATAAGCAGCATCAAGATTTCCTGAAACAGTATCAAGTCTTCTGGAAGCAGTTTAAATCTTCTAAATGCAACATTAAGTCTTCTGGAAGCAGTATCAAGTCTTCTGGAAGCAGTTTAAATCTTCTAGATACAATATTAAGTCTTCTGGAAGCAGTATCAAGTCTTCTAGAAGCAGTATCGATTGTTCTGGAAGCAATATCAAGTCTTTTGAAAGCATTTCGGGAAAGCTTCTGGAAGTTGTATTAAGTCTTATGGAAGCATTTCAAGTCTTTTAAACGCAGTATCAAGATTTCCTGAAACAGTATCAAGTCTTCTGGAAGCAGTTTAAATCTTCTAGATGCAATATTAAGTCTTTTGGAAGCAGTATCAAGTCTTCTAGAAGCAGTATCAAATTTTTTGGAAGCATTCCAAGTCTTTGAAAAGCAGTATCAAGTTTTCCAGAGGCAGTATCGAGTGTTTTGAAAATAGTTCAAGTCTTCTGGAAGCAATTCTAAGATTCTGGAAGCTGTATCATGTCTTGTGTAAGCATTTCAAGTCTTTAGGAAGGATATCAAGCGTTTTGGAAGCAAAATCAATTATCGAAGAAACGAAAGGTGAAGTTTAGTAATGTTCTCCAATCAAGAACGGAGCAAGATCCATGTTTTTAATAATTTACACAAAAAACGGTTTCAAGAAAGATGACTATAAATACAAAAATGCAAAAACCGAAGGCAAAATAATTTCTGTTTGCTTCGTGTTGCCCATTCTTTTTTTTTCTCTTAGTTTGTAAGGGAGCTGTTAAATAATCTATGAGTTTTTAGGTTCTTTGTGAGTGTAAGAGCGTCTTAAATCGGTAAAAATGTGGAAATATTTTTTTTCACACATAAACTCTTTGTTCGTAGACCATGTCAAATATGATTTCTTCCTACGTGGACCTATAAAGAGCCATGTGTACACTCATGAACCATACAATTTGAATATGTTGAGAATCCAATCCAATAAGTAATGCTCACGATTAAGCAGCAACATTCAAGAGGATAGTCGTTACGTAATAATCTTTGTTTTTGTATAAATTCCTTTCAACTTGAATATTTACCAAGTTCAAGAAAGTGTTTAGTAATACTCGTTGTATTACCATTGGTTTTAATTAAGTTTGGTAGTTGCATAGAAAAGTAATTTGCAAAATATGACACATTCATGTTTTTGATTCATGAATTTTGTTACCACATCTAGCACTTCATCGTTCTTTTTCAGGTACTTCACAATCCTCTCTTTGCGTTATTTGTTCGTCCATTGGTTCCTTTATAGGCCTTCTTTTGAAGTAAGTTTCTTTGTCCTAGATCTTTACAACTCATTTGGGCAAGCCTTGGTTTCCTAACATCTTCTGTTTTGTATGATGAGGTGAACACCATAGATGGATCATCGTCTGAGTCATTCTCGGATACACTCTCAGTTTCTAGAGAATAATACATCCAAGACAAACTATTTAACAGGTTCCATTTCCAAAACATATTCTTCTGTCACCCTCAAAGATGTTGGCTGTTAAGATACATGCTTAATATTTTGCTCAGAATAGTTCTAGATCAACAATTCATATCAATTTTGACTAACATTTAAAGTATCCCTACATAACATGATAGCGAACTCCATCATTTTCATAGACGAAAAAATTTTGTACAATCATATCTTCGTTATGAAGTTGGCAATAGATATATTTGATATCATATCTTCAGCAAAATTTGCTACAATATAGTTAGGGAGATTCCCAACTGTTAGAGTCTGGATTTAAATGATTAATAAAAATTCGTCCATAAAATTAATCAGATTAGTAATTAATAATTAACTTTGAAAATGACCCTAGATAATCTCGGTTTATAATTAAATTTTCGCCATTTTCGCGGTAATCGAATAACCATCTAATTTTCATCTCGCGTGGTAATCATCTCCCTGGGGATTTCATCGGGATGCAGCATCCCGGCGACAGGGTCATTATACCATTTAGAGTAAATGGGTAATCACCACGTTGGCTGGATAATATTCACTTAACTTATAGATAAGTGAATGTTTCAATTTATCCACCCACCAAATATTTCGGTAAATCATTCTCAACCTTTTTAATGTTGACGTGAAAGATTTTTTTTAAAGACAAAGATGAATGTGCACGTGGTGTGCGGCTCTTTGAATATGGCCAAATCTGCATTTGAATGGTCACAAAGAGCCTTTCAACGTTGGTTATTGCTCGTCCGTCCAGACAACGGCAACCGGATGGGGACTTTAAACGGTTAGGGGGACGTATTCTCTAAATTGCCGAAGAGCGAGGAATGTTTTATGGCTGTCAAAATAAATTGAGTGAGAACCGTGAGTGGCGAATATATCCAGAATATTATTCAGAGACGAAATCCAGACGCAAACGGAACTCGATTTCTTTCACAACCACTCGATTGAGAACGATCTTGACGATAAAACTTAAAAGCGTTTACTCCCAAACTATAAATATTACAAAAAATATTTTAATGAAATTCTTGTTGTAGAAGTAATTGCTTTTTATAACTTAGGATTCGTTTTATTCTAGAAGTTTAGGAAATTTTTCTATTAATTATAAACAGATTTATCGATTTTACGAAGACGTCGATGAGGCCACCAATTTACTACCATACCATTTTCTGTGGTTAATTTAGACTCGAATAACCCATAGGCCATTAGGCCAACGACCTTACGTAATTCTACACCCATCGCTGGTACATATTTTTATAAAAACTCCGCGGCACGATCAAACAAGAAACTTTTCTAAAACTGATATTCAGTATATTCAGTAAAATCAGTATGATAGAAGATATCACACTGAATCGTTCATTCATCATCACGAACCGCAGCTATCGCAGAAGAAAAGACTCTTCGGTTGATTTAGAAGAAATAACATTTTTAATTATAAACCAATTCAACAATCAAATTTTTATGCATACAGATCTAGATATTTTTAATGCACAATCGAACAAAACATACCATCATATTGCATTTATTTCAAACGTCCTGGTCTCATGAAATGACCACAAAAATAAACAACCTTTTAATCATTAGGCATCGAGAACTGTAGCAGATCGCTTAAAGCATCAAATAATCCTATGTCTGGATTGCCAAATTTGATCCATTCAATCTACAAACTCACTTCACAATTAGACCAATCGGCTTCACTCAACTTGTAGAAAATATTAGAAGGAATTCTAGATCATCAACCGGTTTGTAATCAGAATTATGTACCTTAGTCGATTATATCAATAACAGAGAGATAATAATCAGCCTATGATAATAAGTACACTTACTATCGATTATCAAACTCACAATCTAATTCAAATCGAATTCACAATCTTGAATTCAAATCCAAAATAAAACTCTAAACGAAAACCTATTTCAAAATCAAAGACAAAACCGAGATTCAAACTCCAAAGCAAGCTCAAACTCAAATTGGCAATTCACTACCTCTAGAAGACTTGAAATGTTTCCAAAAGACTTGAAATGATTCTAGAAGAGTTGATATGGCCTTTGTAGGACTTGAAATATATTGGCTTGATACTGTTTCTAGAAGACATGACGTTGCTTCAAGAACTCTTGAAATACTTCTAGAGAAGTTGAAATCTTTCCAGAAGACTTAATATTGCCAAGGAAAGATTTGATTCTGCTTCTAGAAGGCTTGATACTGCTTCCAGATGAAGTGAAATACATCCTGAAGGCTTTTTATTGCTTCTAGAAGACTTAATGTTGCTTCAAGAACTCTTGAAATGCTTCTAGAAAAATTGAAATTCTTCCAGAAGATTTGATATTGCCAATGAAAGTCTTGATTCTGCTTCCAGAAGACTTGATACTGCTTCCAGATGAATTAAATTGTGGCCGAAAGGCTTTTTGTTGCTTCTAAAAGACTTGATATTGTTTCAAGAACTTTTGGAATGCTTCTAGAAAAGTTGAAATTCTTCCAAAACACTTGATACTGCCAGTGTAAGACTTGATTCTGCTTCTAGAAGAGTTGATATTGCTTCAAGAACTCTTCAAATGGTTCTAGAAAAGTTGAAATTCTTCCAGAAGATTTGATATTGCCAATGAAAGTCTTGATTCTGCTTCTAGAAGACTTGATACTGCTTCCAGATGAATTAAAATGCGCCCGAAAGGCTTTTTTTGCTTCTAAAAGACTTGATATTGTTTCAAGAACTTTTGGAATGCTTCTAGAAAAGTTGAAATTCTTCCAAAACACTTGATATTGCCAATGTAAGACTTGATTCTGTTTCTAGAAGAGTTGATATTGCTTCAAGAACTCTTGAAATGCTTCTAGAAAAGTTGAAATTCTTCCAGAAGACTTAATATTGCCAATGAAAGACTTGATTCTGCTTCTAGAAAACTTGGTACTGTTTCCAGATGAATTGAAATGCGTCCTGAAGGCTTTTTATTGCTTCTAGAAGACTTAATGTTGCTTTAAGAATTCTTGAAATGTTTCTAGAAAAGTTGAAATGCTTCTAGAAAAGTTGAAATTCTTCCAGAAGACTTGATATTGCCAATGAAATGATATTGCCAATGAAAGACTTGATTCTACTTCTAGAAAACTTGATACTGCTTCCAGATGAAGTGAAATACGTCCTGAAGGCTTTTTATTGCTTCTAGAAGACTTAATGTTGCTTCAAGAACTCTTGAAATGCTTCTAGAAAAATTGAAATTCTTCCAGAAGACTTAATATTGCCAAGGAAAGATTTGATTCTGCTTCTAGAAGGCTTGATACTGCTACCAGATGAATTGAAATGCGCCGGGAAGGCTTTTTACCGCTTCTAGCAGATTTAATATTGCTTCAAGAACTCTTGAAATGCTTGTAGATATGTTGAAATTCTTCCAGAATACTTGATATTACCAACAGAAGAATTGATTCTGCTTCTAGAACACTTGATATTGCCTCAAGAACCCTTAAAATGCTACTAGAAAAGTTGAAATTCTTCCAGAAGATTTGATACTGCTTCTAGAAGACTTGATACTGCTTCCAGATGAATTAAAATGCCCCCGAAAGGCTTTTTGTTGCTTCTAAAAGACTTGATATTGTTTCAAGAACTTTTGGAATGCTTCTAGAAAAGTTGAAATTCTTCCAAAACACTTGATATTGCCAATGTAAGACTTGATTCTGCTTCTAGAAGAGTTGATATTGTTTCAAAAACTCTTGAAATGCTTCTAGAAAAGAAATTCTTCCAGAAGACTTAACATTGCCAATGAAAGACTTGATTCTGCTTCTAGAAAACTTGGTACTGTTTCTAGATGAATTGAAATGCGTCCTGAAGGCTTTTTATTGCTTCTACAAGACTTAATGTTGCTTTAAGAATTCTTGAAATGTTTCTAGAAAAGTTGAAATTCTTCCAGAAGACTTGATATTGCCAATGAAAGACTTGATTCTGCTTCCAGATGAATTAAAATGCGCCCAGAAGTCTTCTTATTGCTTCTAAAAGACTTGATATTGCTTCAAGAACTATTGAAATGCTTCTAGAAAAGTTGAAATTCTTCCAGAAGACTTGATATTGCCAATGAAAGACTTGATTCTGGTTCTAGAAAATTTAGTACTGTTTCTAGATGAACAGAAATGCGTCCTGAAGGCTTTTTATTGCTTCTATAAGACTTAATGTTGCTTTAAGAATTCTTGAAATGTTTCTAGAAAAGTTGAAATTCTTCCAGAAGACTTGATATTGGCAATGAAAGACTTGATTCTGCTCCCAGATGAATTAAAATGCGCCTAGAAGTCTTCTTATTGCTTCTAAAAGACTTGATATTGCTTCAAGAACTATTGAAATGCTTCTAGAAAAGTTGAAATTCTTCCAGAAGACTTGATATTGCCAATGAATGACTTGATATTGCCAATGAAAGACTTGATTCTGGTTCTAGAAAATTTAGTACTGTTTCTAGATTAACTGAAATGCGTCCTGAAGGCTTTTTATTGCTTCTAGAAGACTTAATGTTGCTTTAAGAATTCTTGAAATGTTTCTAGAAAAGTTGAAATTCTTCCAGAAGACTTGATATTGCCAATGAAAGACTTGATTCTGCTTCCAGATGAATTAAAATGCGCCTAGAAGTCTTCTTATTGCTTCTAGAAGACTTGATATTGCTTCAAGAACTATTGAAATGCTTCTAGAAAAGTTGAAATTCTTCCAGAAGACTTGATATTGCCAATGAATGACTTGATATTGCCAATGAAAGACTTGATTCTGGTTCTAGAAAATTTAGTACTGTTTCTAGATGAATTGAAATGCGTCCTGAAGGCTTTTTATTGCTTCTAGAAGACTTAATGTTGCTTTAAGAATTCTTGAAATGTTTCTAGAAAAGTTGAAATTCTTCCAGAAGACTTGATATTGCCAATGAAAGACTTGATTCTGCTTCCAGATGAATTAAAATGCGCCTAGAAGTCTTCTTATTGCTTCTAGAAGACTTGATATTGCTTCAAGAACTATTGAAATGCTTCTAGAAAAGTTGAAATTCTTCCAGAAGACTTGATATTGCCAATGAAAGATTTGATATTGCCAATGAAAGACTTGATTCTGCTTCTAGAAAACTTGATACTGCTTCCAGATGAAGTGAAATGCGTCCTGAAGGCTTTTTATTGCTTCTAGAAGACTTAATGTTGCTTCAAGAACTCTTGAAATGCTTCTAGAAAAATTGAAATTCTTCCAAAACACTTAATACTGCCAAAGGAAGATTTGATTCTACTCCTAGAAGACTTGATATTGCCTCTGCAATATTTGGTTCTGCTTTTAAGAGACTTGATACTGCTTGAAGGAAACTTGCTTCTGCTTCTAGACAACATGAAATACTTCCATGTTCCAAAATTTGATATTGTTTTTAACGGACTTAAAATATTTTCGGTAAGCTTAATACTGTTCCTATATTGCTTCAAGAACTCTTGAAATGTTTCTGGCATAGTTGAAATGCTGCCAGAAAACTTGATACTGCCAAAGGTAGACTTGAAATAAATCCAGAAGACTTGATATTGCATATTACACATACTCTTTTACCACAAATTATCCAGAAATGTAATATACCATTTGAAAATCAAACAAATTAATTGAATATTGTCAATTTTGGATAACTCATTATTATACTTTGATTTCTAAGTATTGTTATTAATTATTATTCTTTTTTTGTTCTCAAACGACTTTTATTATAGTTTCTCTAAAAGAAAATGATCGTTCTTGGAATAAAACTATCGTTCACATCAAAATTACAAATTAATTTATAAATAATCTACATTATTGCATGTAGATACACATTTCTACACTACTTATTGAATACAAACGCAATGAAGATATTAATAATTCGAATTAAATCGCCGCTATTTAGTGTCATTTAATGTAAATATTTTATTGGCGTAAATAGTAACTCAACAACAAAAATTAATAGTTTTATTTCCCATGCAATATTCAAACAATCATACAAAAACTGCTCAAATTAACTACCTCACATTTATGAATTTTTAACAATTTTTATTATCTTGGGCTGGTAACAATAAAAAATATGAAAATATTATTAATAATATTGTGAAATATGTTAAATTCAAGGTTTTACAATTTTCGAATCTTAGATTGGTGACAATGATTACTACACGAATATTAATAATAATATGCATTCTTTGGATGCTATGATAAGTTTTTATTTCAATTTTACTTCCAGAAGACTTGATATTGCATATTACACATACTTTTACCACTTTTACCACATTTTATCCAGAAATGTAATATATCATTTGAAAATCTCTAATTATCTCCATTATTAAAGCAAAGGCGATTTTTGAAGTTTAATTGATTTGAAGCACAATCTTATACATTTTAATTTCTTTCTGAATAATTTCTCGTTCAAACGTCAGTATTCTATATCATTTTGAAGAAAGCATTTGCATCAATTTGAATCATGAATCATCCCATTATCCTCATTATTTTAGGCATGGCGATTTTTTGTATTCACTTTGTATGTTAACATATTTTGTATTTCTATAAAATGTGTATTTTATAATGATGATTGAATCCTGATGATTTCTTCCGCTATGATAATGATTATATTTTACATTATATTGTTCGATTGTTTTGCTGTTGCCGTATTCCACTTCGTTTGCTTCTAGAAGACTTGATACTGCTTCCAGATGAATTAAAATGCGCCCGAAAGGCTTTTTTTTTGCTTCTAAAAGACTTGATATTGTTTCAAGAACTTTTGGAATGCTTCTAGAAAAGTTGAAATTCTTCCAAAACACTTGATATTGCCAATGTA
The DNA here is from genome assembly GCA_036711965.1 of Onthophagus sagittarius. Lineage (NCBI taxonomy): Eukaryota > Metazoa > Arthropoda > Insecta > Coleoptera > Scarabaeidae > Onthophagus > Onthophagus sagittarius. Next base: position 51,609,222 of record JASERS010000005.1, read on the forward strand.
AGACTTGATTCTGCTTCTAGAAGAGTTGATATTGCTTCAAGAACTCTTGAAATGCTTCTAGAAAAGTTGAAATTCTTCCAGAAGACTTAATATTGCCAAGGAAAGATTTGATTCTGCTTCTAGAAGGCTTGATACTGCTACCAGATGAATTGAAATGCGCCGGGAAGGCTTTTTACCGTTTCTAGCAGATTTAATATTGCTTCAAGAACTCTTGAAATGCTTGTAGATATGTTGAAATTCTTCCAGAATACTTGATATTACCAACAGAAGAATTGATTCTGCTTCTAGAAGACTTTATATTCCCTCAAGAACCCTTAAAATGCTACTAGAAAAGTTGAAATTCTTCCAGAAGATTTGATATTGCCAATGAAAGTCTTGATTCTGCTTCTAGAAGACTTGATACTGCTTCCAGATGAATTAAAATGCGCACGATAGACTTTTTTTTGCTTCTAAAAGACTTCATATTGCTTCAAGAACTATTGAAATGCTTCTAGAAAAGTTGAAATTCTTCCAGAAGACTTAATATTGCCAATGAAAGACTTGATTCTGCTTCTAGAAGAGTTGATATTGCTTCAAGAACTCTTGAAATGCTTCTAGAAAAGTTGAAATTCTTCCAGAAGACTTGATATTGCCAATGAAAGACTTGATTCTGCTCCGAGATGAATTAAAATGCGCCTAGAAATCTTCTTATTGCTTTTAAAAGACTTTCATTCAACATTCTTTATATGATTTTTAATTATTGATATTCAACACCTTTTGACGAAAAATATGCAAAATTTTTTTTTACGATCTGTGAAACAAATGTTAAATTTTCGGTTTTTATCGATTATTTTCGATTTCATTTGGTAATAATGAATAATATGCAAATATTATTAATCATATGCTTGGGATGATTTAAAAAGTCTTTTGTCTGAACAGATTTTAATGATATGTTGATCATGTTTACTTTCAGTTTTTAGCAATTATTAAATTTTACATTGTTAATAATGAATAATACACAAATTTTATTAATGATATCCATTCTTTGGATGCTATGATAAGTTTTTATTTCAATTTTACTTCCAGAAGACTTGATATTGCATATTACACATACTTTTACCACATTTTATCCAGAAATGTAATATATCATTTGAAAATCTCTAATTATCTCCAGTATTAAAGCAAAGGCGATTTTTTGAAGTTTAATTGATTTGAAGCACAATCTTATACATTTTAATTTCTTTCTGGATAATTTCTCATTCAAACGTCAGTATTCTATATCATTTTGAAGAAAGCATTTGCATTAATTTGAATCATGAATCATCCCATTATCCTCATTATTTTAGGCATGGCGATTTTTTGTATTCACTTTGTATGTTAACATATTTTGTATTTCTATAAAATGTGTATTTTATAATGATGATTGAATCCTGATGATTTCTCCGCTATGATAATGATTATATTTTACATTATATTGTTCGATTGTTTTGCTGTTGCCGTATTCCACTTCGTTTCCAAGAACATCTCCTTTTATCATTAAAATTAATGATAAAATTTGCGGATTCTTTATGTTCAATCTTCATCATTCATTCTTTTAAAACATTAACCAACTGCTTCAGTTCTCTCCAATTACTTATTTGAGCTTGCACTGTCCATAATTTTATTTATTTATTATAATATTATTTTTCTCATCCCAATCATCTCCATCAGAACTTCTCTCTGAATTCTTTCTCATAATCTTCTCCATTGAATATTGATATAGTTATATCCGACATGATACTACTTTTTAACATTTTCTGTTTAACTACTTTCTGGTACCATGTTAAAACATAAGAAACCGCTTTTATAACATGACTTAATATAATATCACAGACTTAATACTTTCAATAATGTATGCATAATTTAAGTAATTTTTATTCTTTAGTAAAACTAATATTATGAAAGAAATTTCAGCTGGGCGACGATACCACCGCAAAATGTAAGTGGAGGAACGAGGAGTAGCACGTTAGGATGTCTTCCCGATCCCGTTTTACCATCCCCATCAACCCCAAACGCCGTAATCGTCTCACCAGAAACGTTGAGTCATCATTCGTCACCGTCAAAATTGGCCAAAGTTGTTGGACATGTTCATATTCACACTACCCCATCACCAAGGTAACTTTTACTTTATCAGACATAATTTTGCAAACGAAAAGAAAAATATTAAAAAGAACTATTTTTTTTAGCAGGAATTTACCTCCTGGACCACTCCCAGTTACTCCCGTGGGATTTTATCATCAGCAACATCAGTTACCGGTCGTCAGGAGACTTTCCCGTGCTGAGAAGCAAATAGAATGGAAGCAATTAGGGGCGTGAGTATCTTCCATGTTAATTGAGACACCTTTTCCCCGAAGTCTTATTAAAAACAAAAAAAACATCGTTAAAATATATGTTAACGTAAAAATCCATTCAAAAAAAATTTTTGTTCATTGTTATGGTTTCACTTTCAAACCATCGACTTTCCCTTTCCTCGGGTGTTAAACTCTCGCTTGGAGACGACGTGCATTATTGATTTTTATCTCCGAGCCCCAACAACGCCCGGAGACCCGAAAATTATTAATGCGCAAGCACTATTCCTGAAAACGATATCCGTATAATCCCTACAAAATACACCCTTGTTTACTGTCAAGTGAGACACTAATTTACAAATCATCCACCTCTTTTTCTCTTTATTTTTTTTTTGGTTTTATTTGGGTGTCGTATATTTTTAGGGATGCTTTAGCCACCACATTATCCGCTCTTTATGGAAAACTTCTGGTCGTAATGGGAACGGCTTTTCCGATGGCTGAAGTAATTTCTACTTATATCCCTCCGTCGTTTTATGAGATTTATTATCTCTATCTTTATATTGGGAGTATGTTTTTCCTTTTGTATATGTATATGGTTTTGTTGAGGGATAAAAGGAGGCGGAAACGGGAAGATGCTGAAAGGATGAGTAAGTTATAATATAGAAATAAATTTTAATGTTAATTTTTTTAACGTTTTTAACATTTATTCATCTTTATCGTATGCTTTGCCACAAACTTGTGACATATATATAAATACAACTTAATAAACAAACGAATTTCTTCAATGTTATGATCAAATTAAACCCAATAGCAAAAGCACTATGCTAATACAATAGCTTCTTTAAAAAATAAAACTTCTTTAAAAATGGTAGAAAAGTCTGAATTCAAATTCATAACATAGAAAGCCAAACAGACTGCTACAGAATCCGTCTGCATTAATACGATTTTAACTTGTATCAGCTTATTACACCGTTAAAATAAAAATCTCTTACTGGCTTTTAATAATTTTAATTGATACTAATTCCAAGGTGAATCTTAAAAATGTAAAACTTGCAACTTGGATCATTTGAATAATCTTCAAATTCATAGATTTAAGAAACTATGTAAGAAATTCGAAATAACAAAGAACCACATATATTGCCTAAACAGGTGTCTTAAAGAAGAAATAATAACAAGTTTCGTAAAGATAAGAAGTAAAAAGCTAAAAACTTCAAAAAAGATTTGTACGCCAAATATAATATTGCTGGTTAAAAAGGAAATAAACTAAATGAACTTGATATTGCTTCTAAGAACATAACGTATCGTTCCAGAAAAGTTGAAATGTTTCCAAAAGAATTACAATGTTAATACTGCTTCTAGAAGACTTGAAATTCTTCCAGAACACTTGACATTGCCAATGAAAGACTTGATTCTGCTTCTAGAAGGCTTGATACTGCTACCAGATGAATTGAAATGCGCCGGGAAGGCTTTTTACCGCTTCTAGCAGATTTAATATTGCTTCAAGAACTCTTGAAATGTTTGTAGATATGTTGAAATTCTTCCAGAATACTTGATATTACCAACAGAAGAATTGATTCTGCTTCTAGACTTGATATTGCCTCAAGAACCCTTAAAATGCTACTAGAAAAGTTGAAATTCTTCCAGAAGATTTGATATTGCCAATGAAAGACTTGATTCTGCTTCTAGAAAACTTGGTACTGTTTCTAGATGAATTGAAATGCGTCCTGAAGGTTTTTCAATGCTTCTACAAGACTTAATGTTGCTTTAAGAATTCTTGAAATGTTTCTAGAAAAGTTGAAATTCTTCCAGAACACTTGACATTGCCAATGAAAGACTTGATTCTGCTTCTAGAAGGCTTGATACTGCTACCAGATGAATTGAAATGCGCCGGGAAGGCTTTTTACCGCTTCTAGCAGATTTAATATTGCTTCAAGAACTCTTGAAATGTTTGTAGATATGTTGAAATTCTTCCAGAATACTTGATATTACCAACAGAAGAATTGATTCTGCTTCTAGACTTGATATTGCCTCAAGAACCCTTAAAATGCTACTAGAAAAGTTGAAATTCTTCCAGAAGATTTGATATTGCCAATGAAAGACTTGATTCTGCTTCTAGAAAACTTGGTACTGTTTCTAGATGAATTGAAATGCGTCCTGAAGGTTTTTCAATGCTTCTACAAGACTTAATGTTGCTTTAAGAATTCTTGAAATGTTTCTAGAAAAGTTGAAATTCTTCCAGAACACTTGACATTGCCAATGAAAGACTTGATTCTGCTTCTAGAAGGCTTGATACTGCTTCCAGATGAATTAAAATGCGCCCGAAAGGGTTTTTGTTGCTTCTAAAAGACTTGATATTCTTTCAAGAACTTTTGGAATGCTTCTAGAAAAGTTGAAATTCTTCCAAAACACTTGATACTGCCAATGTAAGACTTGATTCTGCTTCTAGAAGAGTTGATATTGCTTCAAGAACACTTGAAATGCTTCTAGAAAAGTTGAAATTCTTCCAGAAGACTTAATATTGCCAATGAAAGACTTGATTCTGCTTCTAGAAAACTTGGAACTGTTTCTAGATGAATTGAAATACGTCCTGAAGGCTTTTTATTGCTTCTAGAAGACTTAATGTTGCTTTAAGAATTCTTGAAATGTTTCTAGAAAAGTTGAAATGCTTCTAGAAAAGTTGAAATTCTTCCAGAAGACTTGATATTGCCAACGAAAGACTTGATACTGCTTCTAAAAAATTTGAAATGCTTCCAGAAGATTTGATATTGCTTCTAGAAGATTTGAAATATTTCCAGAAGATTTAATACAGCCTCTAGAAAACATGAAATGATTCCACACTTAATTTTGCCTCTGTAAGACTTGAAATATTTCCAGAAGATTACCAATTCTAGAAAATTTGAAATGCATCCAAAAAAAATTAATTTTTCCGCTGAAAGACTTGAAATGCTTCCATAAGACACGATATTGCCTCTGGCTAACTTAAAATGCTTCTAGAAGATTTGATACTGCTTCTAGAATTTTTGCAATGCTTTTTGAAGTTTTGATTTTGGTAATGTAAGACTTCAAATACTTTCAAAAAAATTGATGTGATTTCTTGTATACTTAAAATGTTCCCAGAAAACTTGATACTGCTTCCAGAAGACTTGATACTGTTTCTAAAACTTAAACTTGATTTAGCTGAAAGACTTGAAATGTTCCCAGAACATTTGAAATGCTTCCGGAAGGCTGAAATGCTTCTAGAAGACATGATATTACATCTAAGAAACTTAAAATGCTTCCAAAAGACTTGATACTGCTTCCAGAAGACTTGATACTGTTTCTAAAACTTAAACTTGATTTAGCTGAAAGACTTGAAATGTTCCCAGAACACTTGAAATGCTTCCGGAAGGCTAAAATGCTTCTAGAAGACATGATATTACATCTAAGAAACTTAAAATGTTTCCAAAAGACTTGATACTGCTTCCAGAAGACTTGATACTGTTTCTAAAACTTAAACTTGATTTAGCTGAAAAACTTGAAATGTTCCCAGAACACTTGAAATGCTTCCGGAAGGCTGAAATGCTTCTAGAAGACATGATATTACATCTAAGAAACTTAAAATGCTTCCAAAAGACTTGATACTGCTTCCAGAAGACTTGATACTGCTTCTAGAAAATTTGATATGCTTCCAAAACTCTTGATTTTGCCTCTAGAAGACTGGGAATGCTTCCAGAAAATCGAAATGCTTCTAGAAGACATGATATTGCCTCTAAGAAACTTAAAATGCTTCCAGAAGACTTGATACTACCTTTTGAAGACTTGATACTGCTTCTAGAAAATTTGATATGCTTCCAAAACTCTTGATTTTGCCTCTAGAAGACTGGGAATGCTTCCAGAAAATCGAAATGCTTCTAGAAGACATGATATTGCCTCTAAGAAACTTAAAATGCTTCCAGAAGACTTGATACTACCTCTTGAAGACTTGATACTGCTTGCAGAAGATTTGATACTGCTTGAAGAAGATTTGATACTGCTTCTAAAAAATTTGATATGCTTCCAAGAAACTTGATTTAGCTGAAAGACTTGAAATGTTCCCAGAACACTTAAAATGCTTCGGGAAGACTGAAATGCTTCTAGAAGACATGATATTGCCTCTAAGAAACTTAAAATGCTTCCAAACGACTTGATACTGCTTCCAAAAGACTTGATACTGCTTCTAGAAAATTTGATATGCTTCCAAACCTCTTGATCTTGCCTCTAGAAGACTGGGAATGCTTCCAGAAAATCGAAATGCTTCTAGAAGACATGATATTGCCTCTAAGAAACTTAAAATGCTTCCAGAAGACTTGATACTACCTCTTGAAGACTTGATACTGCTTCTAAAAAGTTTGATATGCTTCAAAAAACCTTGATTTTGTCTTTTGAGGAGTGGAAATGCTTCTGAAAAACCGAAATGCTTCTAGAAGACATGATATTGCCTCTAAGAAACTTAAAATGCTTCCAGAAGACTTGATACTGCTTCTAGGAAATTTGATATGCTTCCAAAACTCTTGATTTTGCCTCTAGAAGACTGGGAATGCTTCCAGAAAATCGAAATGCTTCTAGAAGATATGATATTGCCTCTAAGAAACTTAAAATGCTTCCAGAAGACTTGATACTACCTCTTGAAGACTTGATACTGCTTGCAGAAGATTTGATACCGCTTCTAAAAAAATTGATATGCTTCCAAAAACCTTTATTTTGTCTCTGGAAGAGTGGAAATGCTTCTAGAAAACCGAAATGCTTCTAGAAAACATGATATTGCTTCTACGAAACTTAAAATGCTTCCAGAATTCTTGATACTGCTTCCAGAAGACTTGATACTGTTTCTAGAAAATTTGATATGCCTCTAAAACTCTTGATTTTGCCTCTAGAAGACTGGGAATGCTTCCAGAAAATCGAAATGCTTCTAGAAGATATGATATTGCCTCTAAGAAACTTAAAATGCTTCCAGAAGACTTGATACTACCTCTTGAAGGCTTAATACTGCTTGCAGAAGATTTGATACTGCTTCTAAAAAATTTGATATGCTTCCAAAAATCTTGATTTTATCTCTGGAAGAGTGGAAATGCTTCTGGAAAACCGAAGTGCTTCTAGAAGACATGATATTGCCTCTAAGAAACTTAAAACGCTTCCAGAAGACTTGATACTGCTTCTAGAAAATTTGATATGCTTCCAAAAATCTTGATTTTGCCTCTGAAGACTGGAAATGTTTCCGGAAAACCGGAATGCTTCTAGAAGACATGATATTAGAACAAGAAGACATGATTTTGTCTCTGCAAGACTGGAAATGTTTCCAGAAGACTGAAAATAATAACAATAACATTATTTAGTTTGATGGTTTTTATCTATTCAATAACATTATTGCCCAGCAAATATTTTAGTCACCCAGAGACAATATCATGTTTTCTGCAAATATTTCAAGGCTTCTAGGTACATTTCAAGTCTTTTGCGGCAGATCAAATCTTTCAGATGCAATATCTAGTCTTATGGAAGTAGTTAATGTCTTCTGGAAACATTTCAAGTCTTTTGGAACCAGCATCAAGTTTTCCAAATGTAATGTTGGACCTTCTGGAAGCAGATCCATAAGACTATGGACGCAGTTTAACGCAGTCTTCTTGAAGCAATGTCAAGTCTCTTAGAATCAGTATAAAGTCTTCTGAAAATATTACAAGTCTTCTGGACCCATTTCAAGTCTTTTGGAAACATTTCAAGCCATAAAGAGACAATATCATGTTTTGTGGAAACATTTCAAGGCTTTTGGAAGCAGTATCAAATCTTTCAGATGCAATATCTAGCTTATAGAAGTAGTTAAGCTCTTTTAGAAGCATTTCAAGTCTTCTGGAACCATTTCAAGTCTGTCGGAAGCAGTATCAAATCTTTCAGATGTAATATAATATTTAGTTTTATGGAGGTAATTAAGGTCTTCTGAACATAGTTTAATATTCTGGAAGCAGTATCAACTCTTCCAGAGCCAATATCGAGTCTTCTAGAAGCAGTATAAAGTGTTCTAGAAACATTACGAATTTTTTGGATCCATTTGAGGCCTTTTGGAAGCAATATCAAATCTTCCAAATGCAATATCAAGTCTTATAGCAGCAATTAAGGTCTTCTGGAAGCATTTCAAGACTTCTGGAAGTAGTATTAAGTGTTCCAGAGGTGGTATCGAGTCTTCCAGAAGCATTTCAAGTCTTGTAGAAATCTTTCAAGTATTCTAGAATCATTTCAAATATTTTGGAAGTAATATCAACTCTTCTAGAGGTAATTTCGAATCTTCTGAAAGTAGTTTAGTTTTCTGGGCGCAGTTTAATATTCTGGAAGCAGTATTAACTCGTCCAGAGGTAATACCGAGTCTTCTTAGAGCAATATCAAGTCTTCTAGAAGCAGTATAAAGTCTTATGAAAATATTACAAAATTTCTGGATCCATTTCAAGTCTTTTAGAAGCAGTGTGAAGTCTTTCACAGGAAATATCAAGTCTTTTGGAAGCATTCAAATCTTTTAGAGGCAGTATCAAATCTTCCAGAGGCTGAATCGAGTCTTTTTTAATCAGTTTTAGTCTTCTGGAAACATTTCGAGTCTTCTGAACATTTTAAGTCTTCTGGAAACATTTCAAATTTTGGTGGTGGAAGCAGCATCAAATCATTTAAAAGCAGTTGAAGTCTTCTCAGAAACCCAGAGAATCCTTGTTTTTGATGGCTTTGCACCCGTTCAAAATTTTGTATGAGTATCTACGAATTTGGTGCCTATGGTCTAATAATTTCTTAGAAAAAAGTCAAAATGTTTTGATCACAGTTAATTATACATAGTAGTCTTATATTTTTGCTAATTAAATATTTTAACGTTTGAAACAAAATTAAATTTTTATTTACACCTGATAATATTTGTTTATTTGTTTAGAAGAGTGTCAAAAAGAAGAGAGTATATCCGGCGAAGAAAGTGATAGAGAAACAAGCGAAAACACCACAAGTAGTTCTATATTTCGTCCAAGGAGAAGCTCTTTACAAGCTATTCCTGCCAAACAAAGTTACGGAAGTTTTTATTTAAGAATGGGAGCCGTCGGTTAGTACAACAATTCCTTTTTTTTCTTTTTTCAATTAAAATTTTAACAAAATTTTATTTTAATTTCATTTCCAGCATTCGGAATTGGAAGCATGATTTACTCAGGTTTAGAATTCGGGCAATATTTCGAGCAAGAAAGAAACACCAAGTGCCATAACATTTTCTTAGCGTTAACACCAGCTACAAGGATGGCATTCATTTTTATCCAAATGTATTTTATATTTTTGAATAACGAGCAAATGCGGGTTTATAAACACAAAATAGCCGCAAGATTCGGTTTGATGCACATGATCGGTACGAATTTATCGGTTTGGTTGTTGGTACTCGTCCAAGAAACGAAACACGAAATTTTAACGTTTTATAATCCGGAGAATAATTCGTTGAGGATTTCGCATCGGATTCAATATAAAAGTAATCTTTTAGGACTCCCCGTTTTAACAGCGGAACATCCAGCTGAAGCGCATGGGCATCATCATATTGTTGCGAGGGGGTTAAAAGGACCCCATCATTTATATGAATGTCGTAGAACGAATATAATTGGGAGTTTAGTTCAAGATGCTTCCCCGTTTTTGTTTCCATGCACGATCGAGTATAGCTTAATTTGTGCCGCGATTTTATATGTTATGTGGAGAAACATCTCAAAATTACCAGCTCCTACTAACATTTTAAAAGGATCCAAAACCGAGTTTAATTACAAAAAGCATCCCCATCATTACTCAGTTGATTGCGCAAGAGCCCATAAAGGCCTCTTCGTTGGGATTTTGCTTTTAGTTTTAACAATAATCTCATTAATTTTATTTTTTGTTTTAATCTCAAAACCCGAATTTGTTGGGTTAGCTGTTATTGAAGTTAACATTTGCGAATTAGCTCTATATGGGTTAACCACTTTAGCTACAATAATCGGAATGTGGCAAGTTCGTCAATTAAAATACGACGGTTCAAGAAATCTTCAGTTAGATAATATTTTATTGATTGGTGCTCAAACTGGGATGTTTATTTACTCGACTTTTACAATAATCGGGGGTCAATTTACAATCGAAAGAAACACAGTTTTAGTTTTAGCAACTGCGTTAGCCTCGTTATTACAAACTTCATGCCAAACGATGTTCGTTTTAGATGCTTCTAGAAGATCTTGCGCAACTCCGGAACAAATTCGGAGAAAACCCGGACGACAAATCGTCACATTTTTGTTAGTTACGAATTTAGCGATGTGGGCGATTAATACTTTGGAAAAATCTCGGGCTGAATCGCACCCGATTCAGTTACATTTTTATGGTCTTTGGGCTTGGACGATTATAACGCACGTTAGTATGCCTTTGGCGATTTTTTACCGGTTTCATTCGACTGTTTGTTTATGCGAAATTTGGAAGAGAGCTTATAAAATGAAGCCGACTTATATGTAAATTAATTTTGTGTTTTTTTAATTTTATTTAATGATAGGAAATATTTTTTGTGATAATTTTTAAAGTAATAATCAACAACAACATGAATTAACAAAATAGGTAAAAAACATATCTGAGTAAGGTTCAAAAGATTCAACCATCCATTTTTTATAAAAAGAAGTATAGATTTTTCGAAGCAATAATTTTTGAATACTATTTAATCTTATTCTACAAATTATCCCTTTAATGTTCAAACATTTTTATTCATTTATACTTAGAAGATAATAAAGGATAATGTTGGAGATGGGGAAGGGTAGTTCAATAATGATGTTGATGACCGTTGGAGAAATTTGAGAAACTTGAAAAAATTATTATTTCCCCTATCTTAATTGATAAAAGGTATTAAAGTCAATAGGCCTAATATTTTAACATCTTAACTAATTTTAGCCTCAAACGATATCGCAACACGCGTAATAATGGTTTTTATTAAATTGTTAAAATCGTTACGAAATTACTTTCAATTACTAATTGGAGCATCTACTTTCGAAAAATGAAGTCAATTTTGAAATATCTGTCTTAGTTCGTGAGATATCATCTGCTGAACTTAATTAGGATATTTCCAATACTTTGAATAAATTTAAAAATTTTTTGAAATATCGATTTCTTGGAAAATTGTTATGATATTATTTTCAATTACTAATTGGAGTATCTACTTTCCAAACATGAAGTCAATTTTGCGATATCTCACTTAGTTCTTGAGACATAAGCTGTTAAACTTAATTGAGATTTTTCAATATTATGAATAAATTTTAGAGTTCTTAAAAAATTGATTTTTTTGGAAAATTGATACGAAATTAACCTCAATTACTAATTGGAGCATCTACTTTCCAAAAATGAAGTCATTTTAAGATATCACTCTTAGTTCTTGAGATATAAGCGGCTGAACTGAAATGGGATTTTTCAATATTTTGAATAAATTTAAAAGTTTTGAAAAAAATCAATTTTTTGGGAAATTGTTACGAAATTGCTCTCAATTACTAATTGGAGTATCTACTTTCCAAAAATGAAGTCAATTTTGAAATATCTTTCTTAGTTCGTGAGATATCAGCTGCTGAACTGAATTGGATTTTTTCGATATTTTGAATAAATTTAAAAATTCTTGAAATATCGATTTTTTGGAAGATTGTTATAAAATTACTTCCAATTACTAATTGGAGTATCTACTTTCCAAAAATGAACTCAATTTTGAGATATCTCACTTAGTTCTTGAGACATAAGCTGCTGAACTTAATTGGGATTTTTCAATATTTTGAATAAATTTAAAAATTCTTAAAAAATGGATTTTTTGGAAGATTGTTATAAAATTACTTCCAGTTACTAATTGGAGTATCTACTTTCCAAAAATGAAGTCAATTTTGAGATATCTCACTTAGTTCTTGAGACATAAGCTGCTGAACTTAATTGGGATTTTTCAATATATTGAATAAATTTAAAAGTTCTTAAAAAATCGATTTTTTGGAAGATTGTTATAAAATTACTTCCAGTTACTAATTGGAGTATCTACTTTCCAAAAATGAAGTCAATTTTGAAATATCTTTCTTAGTTCGTGAGATATCGGCTGCTGAACTTAATTGGATTTTTCAATATTTTGAATAAATGTAAAAATTCTTGAAATATCGATTTTATGGAAGATTGTTATAAAATTACTTCCAATTACTAATTGCAGTATCTACTTTCCAAAAATGAAGTCAATTTTGAGATATCTCACTTAGTTTTTGAGACTTAAGCTGCTGAACTTAATTGGGATTTTTCAATATTTTGAATAAATTTAAAAGATCTTAAAAAATCGATTTTTGGGAAAATTGTTACGAAATTGCTCTCACTTAGTAATTGCAGTATCTACTTTCCAAAAATGAAGTCAATTTTGAGATATCTCACTTAGTTTTTGAGACTTAAGCTGCTGAACTTAATTGGGATTTTTCAATATATTGAATAAATTTAAAAATTCTTGAAATATCGATTTTTTGGAAGCTTCTTATAAAATTGCTTCCAATTACTAATTGCAGTATCTACTTTCCAAAAATGAAGTCAATTTTGCGATATCTCACTTAGTTCTTGAGACATAAGCTGCTGAACTTAATTGGGATTTTTCAATATTTTGAATAAATATAAAAGTTCTTATAAAATCGATTTTTTTTTGAAAATTGTTACGAAATTGCTCTCAATTACTAATTGGAGTATCTACTTTCCAAAAATGAAGTCAATTTTGAAATATCTTTCTTAGTTCGTGAGATATCAGCTGCTGAACTTAATTGGAATTTTTCCAATATTTTGAATAAATTTAAAAATTCTTGAAATATCGATTTTTTGGAAGATTGTTACAAAATTACTTCCAATTACTAATTGGAGTATCTACTTTCCAAAAATGAACTCAATTTTGAGATATCTCACTTAGTTCTTGAGATATAAGCTGCTGAACTGAAATGGGATTTTTCAATATTTTGAATAAATTTAAAAGTTCTTAAAAAATCGATTTTTTTGAAAAATTGGTACGAAATTGCTCTCAATTACTAATTGCAGTATCTACTTTCCAAAAATGAAGTCAATTTTGAAATATCTTTCTTAGTTCGTGAGATATCAGCTGCTGAACTGAATTGGATTTTTTCAATATTTTGAATAATTTTAAAAATTCTTGAAATATCGATTTTTTGGAAGATTGTTATAAAATTACTTCCAGTTACTAATTGGAGTATCTACTTTCCAAAAATGAAATCAATTTTGCGATATCTCACTTAGTTCTTGAGACATAAGCTGCTGAACTTAATTGGGATTTTTCAATATTTTGAATAAATTTAAAAGTTCTTAAAAAATCGATTTTTTTGGAAAATTGGTACGAAATTGCTTTCAATTACTAATTGCAGTATCTACTTTCCAAAAATGAAGTCAATTTTGAAATATCTTTCTTAGTTCGTGAGATATCAGCTGCTGAACTTAATTGGAATTTTTCCAATATTTTGAATTAATTAAAAATTTTTGAAATATCGATTTTTTGGGAGATTGTTATAAAATTACTTCCAATTACTAATTGCAGTATCTATTTTCCGAAAATGACCTCAATTTTGAGATATCTCACTTAGTTCTTGAGACATAAGCTGCTGAACTTAATTGGGATTTTTCAATATTTTGAATAAATTTAAAAGATCTTAAAACATCGATTTTTGGGAAAATTGTTACGAAATTGCTCTCAATTACTAATTGGAGTATCTACTTTCCAAAAATGAAGTCAATATTGAAATATCTTTCTTAGTTCGTGAGATATCAGCTGCTGAACTGAATTGGATTTTTTCGATATTTTGAATAAATTTAAAAGTTCTTAAAAAAATGATTTTTTTGGAAAATTGATACGAAATTAACCTCAATTGCTAATTGGAGCATCTACTTTCCAAGAATAAAGACATTTTAAGATATCTCTCTTAGTTCCTGAGATATAAGCCGCTGAACTTAATTGAGATTTTCCAATATTTTGAATAAATTTAAAAATTCTTGAAATATCGATTTTTGGAAAATTGTTATGATATTATTTTTAATTACTAATTGGAGTATCTACTTTCTAAAAATGTGTCAATTTTGAGATATATCACTCAGTTAATGTACATTTTATTTTAGAACCATATTTAAACAGATATTATTCTTAAGTTGACTAAACCAAACCTAATACTAACAGAAAACTTAATCATTTAATGCACCACATCCATCATTTACACCAAAACACGTCTGAATTCTTCGATCATTAACAACCTATTTCTTTAATTGATAATATGAGAATTTTTAGCAGGACGTATACCATATATAAACTGGTGATAGCTGCAGGATTCGTGAAGTGTACAGTGGATCTTTTAATAAAACCCAACATCCTGTAAGCTCTTCGCATCACTCCGTCTATATGTTCATCAAATTTTAGTTTCTGATCGAAGGTGATGCCAAGATCCCTCACCGTGGAAACCCTTGTAACAATATTAGTGTTTAGTTTGTATTCATATGTAATATATGATCTCTTCTTAGTAAATGTAATGACGCTGCACTTGTCGGAATTCAACTGCAATCCATTATTAATACAGAAATAGTAAAAACGATCAAGGTCGCTCTGAACCGCAAGACAGTCACTGAGGCTGGTGACTGGTGAAAATATTTTCAAGTCATCCGCATACATGAAAAATTGAGACGAATGAAAGCATTACGCTACATCATTTATAAAGATATTGAACAATAAGGGCCCCAAATGACTACCCTGCGGAACTCCCGACGTAACGGGTACAGGCTTGCGTTCTACCCGTAATATATGATCTAAACCAATCCACCAGCCTGGATTAGCCACTTTAGGATTAGGATTTCATGATCGACTCTGTCGAAGGCCTTACTGAAATCTGTGTATATAGCGTCCACTTGAATCTGGTCATCGCCTGACAAAAGGAGCTGATCAGTGTAATACAGTAGATTTGTCTCGACAGAGCGATCAGATATAAAACCGTGTTGTGCTGTGGTTAATAAAGGGCGTACAATGAAGAAAATTCTTCCATATACAATTTTTTCTAAGATTTTGCCCATGATACATAAAAGAGAGATGGGACGGTAATTGTTAACTTTACTTCGGTCCTGCTTCCACAGACTTGGGAATTAACCGCAAGAAATTGACAGATTATAAATTTTTAGTAAAGGTTTTGATAACGCTTCCCAGCATCTATTTATTATAATAGACGGGACTCCATCAGGGCCAGGACCCTTATTCGGTGCAACCTCTCGCAATGCTTGCTGAACCTCGGACAGTTCCAGCATTTTAATCGAGATATTGGTGCAAGACGATTCCCTCCCCACGTCGGCTGCGGGCTTACCCCGCACTGTGAACACGGAACTAAAATACCTAGAGAACAAAGAACAAATGTCTACCGCGCTGGCAGCGACGTCGCCATCGAGTTTAACAACAGAGGGAATGCCGTTGCCACCTTTTCTTCTCTCTACATAGGTCCAAAATTGTTTAGCGTCATTGACAATATTAGACTCAACATTATCGAGATAGTTCTTATGATCTCTGTCGATTAAGAATTTTGCCCGGCCTCTCAGCAAAGAAAAGGTAAGGTAGTCCAGGCAGTTCCCATATCGTTTCCACCTTCTATGCGCCTTAATCTTTTCACGAATTACTCTAACCGTATCACGAGTAAACCAGACAGGATATCCCCTGAAGGGAGTTCGTAAACGAGGGACGTACTGATTAATAGCTACATTTAAGTGTAAATAAAGCTCGTCCACTCCCAGCCCATTCAGAATGACATCCCACTGGATACCGTTAAAATATTTACAAATATCGACAAAGGACGCTTTTTTAAAGTTTAGACAAGTGGATGAACATTGCGTAAGATTTTTATGGTACATTACATTGCAAGTGGATTCTAGAGTGGTGTGTGCTACGTCTTCATCAACCAAAGGGGTCATACAACGTTGAAAGTTAGTTACATCCAAAAAAACGCGCAAATATAAGATCTAAGGTGTGGTCGGACGAATTCAGGAAGTGATTATATTGGTTTAGCTCACACAGCGATATAGAATCTATAAAGTTAACAGAACGAGGGGAGACGGCAGAAGATGCAGTACAAATACAAGAAATATCGCACGTCCAATTAGGTTGAGCAAAACTGTTCAGGGCGCTCACAACCCCGATCAACACCCCGCCGCCCCTTCGCGTAACAAGATCATCGGACCCGCGGTCGTTTCTATATACACTGAATGCGGATGGTAGAACCTCGCTTGAATAAATGCCGGAATGCAACCACGTTTCGGTAATACACAATACATCAACATCAGCGTTGATAGAGCGTAAAACTGCTCTAATTTAGTGCGTAATCCGCGTACATTTTGATAATAGAACTTAAAATTATACATTGCTAGATACAATAAGTACAGAAAAGAGTTTCAAGATCATAAATTACAACCGCAGGATATCGTCGGCACACCTTATAACTATCACACACATAACAATATTGTTGATGATATGCAATTTTGGAATAATTTAAAATGTTTTTTGTCACAAAAGATTCTTTCTATCATTTTTAACATTTGAAATAATTGCCTTTTTGGTAAGAAATATGTCAATTTTTTTGTGAATAATACACCAAATACTATTCACTGTATTACGGGATGAATAGATGCATAGTCTTAATATACCTCTTGTATATTTGGCAATACTGCTTCGAATTGTTGATCAGATTGTTCAGAATCAGTACTATTTAAGTATACTATGTTTACTCGATGTCAAATTGATCGTCACCTTCTTATTAGTGATGGGGCAACTTGAGTTTTCGCCAAACCGAGTTGAAAATTTGCGCAAACCGAGTTCAAACTGAGTTGATAGTAAAAACATAAATCTCTCTGGTTTGAATTGATGGATGTGAGGATCCGTTTATGTTGGAGTTGCCGTCTAATCTAAGGGGTGCTTTGTCACTGCCCTTATCGCTTATTGCAGCTCCAACATAAATGCACTTTAGGCCAATATTGCGTTCTTTGACTCTCAATTTGGTATTTTTGAGGCAGTGTCGGACATTGTTAATAAAATTGATCAAAATGATCCCCCACTGTTACCAAATCATTGAAGTCGTCATGAAAAGAACGAACAAGCATCTGTAATTACGCAAAACACTTTTTGTACTCACTTCATGCTTCACATCAATTTTAAAGCCACATGTTCATCTTTAAAAAAAAGTCAACTGTTAGACTTAGAAGTACTGGGGCACCTGAAAATGTTGTAGCTGTAAGAGAAACAGTTGAACAGTCTCTTAGCAATCCAGCTGCTATACATGCCTTTGCTTTACGTTTGTCAGATCGTTTTGTCAGAAGAATTTTACACACCTATCTGAAGTTCCGATCATACAAAATGAAGATTGTAAATCACAGAACATGTTTTAAAGATATTCTTCAAAACGTCCCATAAGATGCTCTTTTAACGACTGACGACGCTCGTTTCCATTTGCCTGGCTGCATCAACTAGCAGAATTTTTGTCACTGGCCACCAGACTTCATAGCCCATGTTTCCGTTTGATGTTCTGTTGGATCTTTTGGCGTTTGGTGTCGTTTGGCCTATCTTTTCGAGGAGGAATGCATAACGGTTACCGTTATATTGATGTGTCGACTTGTCATGCAACTTTTTGGAAGCAAAATTTAGAAAACTTGAACATACACATATATGGTTTTAACAAGATGTACGATTTAAGGGAAATTTTTTTAGGCCACGTAATCTCGTTGTGTTTAGGCCACGATTCTTTCTATCATTTTTAACATTTGAAATAATTGCCTTTTTGGTAAGAAATATGTCAAATTTTTGGTGAATAATACACCAAATACTATTCACTGTATTACGGGATGAATAAATGCATAGTCTTAATATACCTCTTGTATATTTGGCAATACTGCTTCGAATTGTTGATCAGATTGTTCAGAATCAGTATTATTTAAGTATACTATGATTACTCGATGTCAAATTGATCGTCACCTTCTTATTAGTGATGGGGCAACTTGAGTTTTCGCCAAACCGAGTTGAAAATTTGCGCAAACCGAGTTCAAACTGAGTTGATAGTAAAAACATAAATCTCTCTGGTTTGAATTGATGGATGTGAGGATCCGTTTATGTTGGAGTTGCCGTCTAATCTAAGGGGTGCTTTGTCACTGTCCTTATCGCTTATTGCAGCTCCAACATAAATGCACTTTAGGCCAATATTGCGTTCTTTGACTCTCAGTTTGGTATTTTTGAGGCAGTGTCGGACATTGTTAATAAAATTGATCAAAATGATCCCCCACTGTTACCAAATCATTGAAGTCGTCATGAAAAGAACGAACAAGCATCTGTAATTACGCAAAACACTTTTTGTACTTAATGCTTCACATCAATTTTAAAGCCACATGTTCATCTTTAAAAAAAAGTCAACTGTTAGACTTAGAAGTATTGGGGCACCTGAAAATGTTGTAGCTGTAAGAGAAACAGTTGAAGAGTCTCTTAGCAATCCAGCTGCTATACATGCCTTTGCTTTACGTTTGTCAGATCGTTTTGTCAGAAGAATTTTACACACCTATCTGAAGTTCCGATCATACAAAATGAAGATTGTGAATCACAGAACATGTTCTAAAGATATTCTTCAAAACGTCCCATAAGATGCTCTCTTAATAACGACAGACGAAGCTCGTTTCCATTTGTCTGGCTCATCAACAAGCAGAATTTTTGTCACTGGCTACCAGATTTCATAGCCCATGATTCCGTTGGATGTTCTGTTGGATCTTTTGGCGTTTGGTGTCGTTTGGCCTACCTTTTCGAGGAGGAATGCATAACGGTTACCGTTATATTGATGTGTCGACTTGTCATGCAACTTTTTGGAACCAAAATTTAGAAAACTTGAACATACACATATATGGTTTTAACAAGATGTACGATTTAAGGGAAATTTTTTCAGGCCACTTAATCTCGTTGTGTGGAGACATTGGATGGCTTGAGCATTCATCCAATCTTGCCTCATGCGACTTTTTTCTTTGATGTTATCTGAAAGCGACGGTTATTCAATACCAACTCCTTTCCTCTCATATCTGCCTGTCTTTGCGGTACCCCAGCTTTCTGGCTCTCTTCACATCGATTTTAATCCCGTAAGCATCTATCCTCTATTTATTGCTTTCAACTTAAACTCTCATGTCGGCGTTAGACAATTGACAACCATATCCCGTATCAAATACAAAACTGTATTAAAGATTTTGTGCACATAATCATATTGAAGAGGAACCTGAAAAGTTAGCCAGACGTAGGTGCAGAGTGTCGCTACGATTCCGTGAATGAGATTCCAAAAGCGTGAGTGCTGCAGGATTAACAGTGTCAAATGTTTGGTTGAGCTCAATATAATTGATAGCAGAAGTTAAGTAACACCTTCCAACAATCATTTAGCCTGCCAGAAAATCAATAGCACTTTGTTATAGAATTAGCCAAAGAAATGGACTAAACGCATTTGCGTTTAAGCTTAAATGTGGTTGAAATAAATCTTGTAAACTCATATTGTAGGGGAGGTTATTATCCCAAAGGATGAAGATGTCTAAATTTTTGTGTCAAATTTTATTAGCACCAATTCGTATATTATCAAAATTTTAGCTGAAATGAGTTCTATTTCCATTTCTCCAATCTCCATCAATATCACCCAATATCTTCATAACTTACAGTTAATTATTGTAAAAAAATGCTTAGTTATTATGAACATTAAAGGGATAAAATTTGTTTATCAATCTCTGTATACAACACATTTACGATTTCTTGGCTATGATGTAGAATTCGAGTACAAATTTTTACACAAAAAATCTAATGTAACAATAAATTAGATGTTAAACGAAAAAATAGCGAATTAAAATTAAGACTGGTTTTTCTAAATAATCAAATCGCAATCATTTGGTGTGTTATCTCAAAATACCTGGAGGGAATGAAAGGAAACAAAAAGAATTGGGACAACCGTCTTCCTGATCAAAACGAAAAAAAAAATTAATCATAAAATTTTTTACAATTTTATAAAAATAATCAACTTTAATTAATCTTCCTAGTCAAAATAGCTCACAATCACAAATTCTTTTTGCTCACTTTCGTCGATTTTTTAGTCATACAAAGATGAAATACTGGGGGAACAATATTTCGTAGAATTCCGTAAAAACGAATAATAATAATAATAATACAATAGAATGAAGAATAAAAAAAAAGAATTAGTACTAAAATAGTTACTATTTTTATCACTTTTATACAAAAAAATAAAAACTAATTGTTTATGATCCGTTACACATAATATTTATTATATTTAATTAATTAATTAATAAAAAAAATAAAAATATCTTAGTTGTAGCATACAAATAATTGTATGTTTTAGCAATAGACTTAATTGTGAGAAAAATATTTATTAAAAAAATTTGTTAGATAGCAATAGTTATTTCTTTGGTGTTAAAAAAAAGATTTACGTGCCATATTAAAATAGTAATAGTAATATTTACGAATATATACAGGGTGATTCACCGCATATAATACAAAAAAATATATATAAATATAAATAATTTCGTTGTAAATACATATTAATATTTACCAACTTCCTTTTTGTAATTTGTAGCTAATTAATAATTTGTTATCCGCTTAGAATTTTATTGTATATAAACACATACAATTTTTATTTATTTGTTGCATATAGAGATTTTTGTTGCGTAGTTTAGTACCTGTCAATAAGTATTATTAATATTATTATGATCAATGGAAAATAAATAATCTCTTTAAAAAAAATCAGAGTACCATTTATTGAAAAAAAACTTATTCATCCTAAGTAAAAAAAAATCGTACGATTCAAAAATTAAATTAAAAAAAAAAACAAATATTTAGTAACAAAAAAAATATTAAAAAAAAATATTAATTATCATAATTAGTTTCTTAATAAATATTTTTTTTATAATCGATACAACAGAAAAAAAAACAATGTGTAGACAGCCTTCGTTCATCAGTATTTGGTTAATTTACAATTCGCGTTATTTATTTATCTAATTAGGGTGAAATTATAAGAATGTTAGATCGATCATCTTTTTGGGGTTGCCGCGATGTTTGGGGGTTTCTTTCCGCCGATGGTTTTTCGTAAAAGAATATTCGATACTTTCACGGATGGTGAAAATAAATGTAACGGGTACACGCTTTGAATTGTTATTGGATTTGCTTCGTTTGCGCTTATTATGAAGATTGGGAAGGTTGTTGAAAATATGCAAGCGCTAAAAATAAATATGATTAATTTTTGATTAATGAAAAAAAAAATGTACGAATGTTTCTGTGACTATAAACAAAATAAAGGGGTAGTTTCGAAAATAAAGTACGTCCTCAAATTTTGAAATAATAAAAAGTATGTCGTTTTTTCCAGAACAGATATGGGCTAAACCATATCTGTTCCGGAAAAAATAAGAAAAAATTTCATGTCTCTTAGTTATGTGGTGATAAACATATTTTTGAAATTTTTATATCATATTTTTAATACGTTCCATAGACCTACAAATATGGCAATTTGAACGTGATTTTTATAATAATGTAATCATTACATTACATAGATACATTTTATCTATATGAACTATGGGTAAAGCTAAGAAAGTACCCTTAAAATTAGCTAAAGAATCATCCCCTAAAGTTGAAAAACGTTAGTTAAAAAAGATTTGGGTGAACCTAAAGTTCGTGCCAAAAGTCAGGGCCTCTCATTTTAGAGATTGATATCTTCGTAACTCATCGACAAAAAAAATCGTGATAAAGTTTATTGTAATCCGTGAACATTTCTGCGTATCATATATCAATTTGGAAATCATTTTCGGATCTGCAGTTTTTCTTTTATCGCGAGTTAAGTGAAGAGTACCCGATTTTTGAGAGTGCCGGCCACTTCGTTTACTTGGCGCTATTTTTTTTCCAAAAACTGTTTGACGAAAAAATTTCAAATTTGAACCGGTCGCTCCAATAAACTTTACCGCAATTTTTTTCATCGCGCGATTTCGAAGATATCCATCTTTAAAATGAGGGGCCTTGACCTCTGTCAAGGATAGTAGTACAACGCAACCTTATTCATTCGAAAAAGGTTCCGGAAAGCTGCGAATGTTCAACTACACTACTTTGAGCAGCAAGAATTTTTACAGCTTAACATTTTAAATTTGCGAAAATTTTGTCAAATAATTTTAATAAAATAGAAAATGTGCAACTAAAATCAAACTGGCAAATTTTTTTTGAAAGTATATTACGTAGAATATATAAATAAGTCCTAAATTAATTTGGTTAAGTTCTCTTTTTATTTTGTTGTTATTATGAAAAACATAAACGTTTGAATCATCGGTGCTTTTATGTAGATAGGTAACTCTAAACATTTACTTAAAATGCGTAATTAGTTTTGGATACTGTCGTCTACAATTTTTTTTTAAGATATTGTTAGCTATTTTGAGAGATGTACGGCTCTGAATGTTTCTAGGTCTAGATCTATTATCCGTGCCAGAAGTCAAGGCCCTTAACTTTAGAGATCTATATCTTCAGAATCTAACCAATGAACATTTCTGTATATTACAGTTCAATTTGGAAATATTCGGATCTACGGTTTTTATCGCGAGTTGATTGAAAAAAGTACCCGATTTGTTTTTTGAATGAATTGAATGTTTCGAATGAGATTTTTGAGTGCCTTGTGAGACTTGTATTGAAAATATTTTTAAAAAATAGTTAAAATTTCTTAATTTTACATTTTATCTATATGAACTATGGGTAAAGCTAAGAAAGTACCCTTAAAATTAGCTAAAGAATCATCCCCTAAAGTTGAAAAACGTCATTAAGATACACCCTGTATATTAAAAAGTATTACATTGGTTCCAGTTAAAGTGGAATATTTCCATTTGTGCAATTGAATGCTTTGAAGCATAAAAACGGACAAAGTACCATTTGACAACGATCTATCTGCCACCCAAATTTGTATTCTTGGAGATAGTTGAAGATAACTAGAGGTAGTTACTCCATGGAAAGGGATAATTGGAGGTATCATTGAGACAATGAAACGCATTTACCAGAAAGAATTAATGATAAATTTGTCAGATGAAGTTGATTTGATGTAGTATTAAATTTTTTTTACTATCAAGTTGCAATTTTCACAGTGCTAAATGCAAGGAGTGGAGTAAATAATTCTCAACGGCATATAAAAACATTGTCTTAGCATCTGATAATGAAGAAACAAACAAATCTGAAGTAATTGCGGGAAATGATGATAATGAGATCAAAAAACACAGTGTGATGAGTTGAATACATTATTAATTAAATATATTCAGTGTGAGTCCCTAGGTATCACCATCTTAACAATAATGATATAGTTAAAAAAGATTTGGGTGAACCTAAAGTCCGTGCCAAAAGTCGGGGCCTCTCATTTTAGAGATTGATATCTTCGTAACTCATCGACAAAAAAAAAATCGTGATAAAGTTTATTGTAATCCGTGAACATTTCTGCGTATCATATAT
Organism: Onthophagus sagittarius; assembly: GCA_036711965.1. Taxonomy (NCBI): domain Eukaryota; kingdom Metazoa; phylum Arthropoda; class Insecta; order Coleoptera; family Scarabaeidae; genus Onthophagus; species Onthophagus sagittarius. The sequence continues at coordinate 51,633,039 of JASERS010000005.1, forward strand.
CAATTTGTAAATCATTTTCGGATCTGCAGTTTTTCTTTTATCGCGAGTTAAGTGAAGAGTACCCGATTTTTGAGAGTGCCGGCCACTTCGTTTACTTTGCGCTATTTTTTTTTCCAAAAACTGTTTGACGAAAAAATTTCAAATTTGCTCCAATAAACTTTACCGCAATTTTTTTCATCGCGCGATTTCGAAGATATCGATCTTTAAAGTGAGGGGCCTTGACCTCTGTCAAGGATAGTAGTACAACGCAACCTTATTCATTCGAAAAAGGTTCCGGAAAGCTGCGAATGTTCAACTACACTACTTTGAGCAGCAAGAATTTTTAGAGCTTAACATTTTAAATTTGCGAAAATTTTGTCAAATAATTTTAATAAAATGGAAAATGTGCAACTAAAATCAAACTGGCAAATTTTTTTTGAAAGTATATTACGTAGAATATATAAATAAGTCCTAAATTAATTTGGTTAAGTTCTCTTTTTATTTTGTTGTTATTATGAAAAACATAAACGTTTGAATCATCGGTGCTTTTATGTAGAGAGGCAACTCTAAACATTTGATTAAAATGCGTAATTAGTTTTGGATACTGTCGTCTACAATTTTTTTTTAAGATATTGTTAGCTATTTTGAGAGATGTACGGCTCTGAATGTTTCTAGGTCTAGATCTATTATCCGTGCCAGAAGTCAAGGCCCTTAACTTTAGAGATCTATATCTTCAGAATCTAACCAATGAACATTTCTGTATATTACAGTTCAATTTGGAAATATTCGTATCTACGGTTGTTATCGCGAGTTGATTGAAAAAAGTACCCGATTTGTTTTTTGAATGAATTGAATGTTTCGAATGAGATTTTTGAGTGCCTTGTGAGACTTGTATTGAAAATATTTTAAAAAAAAATAGTTAAAATTTCTTAATTTTACATTTTATCTATATGAACTATGGGTAAAGCTAAGAAAGTACCCTTAAAATTAGCTAAAGAATCATCCCCTGAAGTTGAAAAACGTCATTAAGATACACCCTGTATATTAAAAAGTATTACATTGATTCCAGTTAAAGTGGAATATTTCCATTTGTGTAATTGAATGCTTTGAAGCATAAAAACGGACAAAGTACCATTTGACAACGATCTATCTGCCACCCAAATTTGTATTCTTGGAGATAGTTGAAGATAACTAGAGGTAGTTACTCCATGGAAAGGGATAATTGGAGGTATCATTGAGACAATGAAACGCATTTACCAGAAAGAATTAATGATAAATTTGTCAGATGAAGTTGATTTGATGTAGTATTAAATTTTTTTTACTATCAAGTTGCAATTTTCACAGTGCTAAATGCAAGGAGTGGAGTAAATAATTCTCAACGGCATATAAAAACATTGTCTTAGCATCTGATAATGAAGAAACAAACAAATCTGAAGTAATTGCGGGAAATGATGATAATGAGATCAAAAAACACAGTGTGATGAGTTGAATACATTATTAATTAAATATATTCAGTGTGAGTCCCTAGGTATCACCATCTTAACAATAATGATATAGTTAAAAAAGATTTGGGTGAACCTAAAGTCCGTGCCAAAAGTCGGGGCCTCTCATTTTAGAGATTGATATCTTCGTAACTCATCGACAAAAAAAAAATCGTGATAAAGTTTATTGTAATCCGTGAACATTTCTGCGTATCATATATCAATTTGTAAATTATTTTCGGATCTGCAGTTTTTCTTTTATCGCGAGTTAAGTGAAGAGTACCCGATTTTTGAGAGTGCCGGCCACTTCGTTTACTTTGCGCTATTTTTTTTTCCAAAAACTGTTTGACGAAAAAATTTCAAATTTGCTCCAATAAACTTTACCGCAATTTTTTTCATCGCGCGATTTCGAAGATATCGATCTTTAAAGTGAGGGGCCTTGACCTCTGTCAAGGATAGTAGTACAACGCAACCTTATTCATTCGAAAAAGGTTCCGGAAAGCTGCGAATGTTCAACTACACTACTTTGAGCAGCAAGAATTTTTAGAGCTTAACATTTTAAATTTGCGAAAATTTTGTCAAATAATTTTAATAAAATAGAAAATGTGCAACTAAAATTAAACTGGCAATTTTTTTTTGAAAGTATATTACGTAGAATATATAAATAAGTCCTAAATTAGTTTGGTTAAGTTCTCTTTTTATTTTGTTGTTATTATGAAAAACATAAACGTTTGAATCATCGGTGCTTTTATGTAGATAGGTAACTCTAAACATTTACTTAAAATGCGTAATTAGTTTTGGATACTGTCGTCTACAATTTTTTTTTAAGATATTGTTAGCTATTTTGAGAGATGTACGGCTCTGAATGTTTCTAGGTCTAGATCTATTATCCGTGCCAGAAGTCAAGGCCCTTAACTTTAGAGATCTATATCTTCAGAATCTAACCAATGAACATTTCTGTACATTACAGTTCAATTTGGAAATATTCGGATCTACGGTTTTTATCGCGAGTTGATTGAAAAAAGTACCCGATTTGTTTTTTGAATGAATTGAATGTTTCGAATGAGATTTTTGAGTGCCTTGTGAGACTTGTATTGAAAATATTTTTAAAAAATAGTTAAAATTTCTTAATTTTACATTTTATCTATATGAACTATGGGTAAAGCTAAGAAAGTACCCTTAAAATTAGCTAAAGAATCATCCCCTAAAGTTGAAAAACGTTATTAAGATACACCCTGTATATTAAAAAGTATTACATTGGTTCCAGTTAAAGTGGAATATTTCCATTTGTGCAATTGAATGCTTTGAAGCATAAAAACGGACAAAGTACCATTTAACAACGATCTATCTACCACCCAAGTTTGTATTCGTTTTTTTTACATTACAAAGTACGAATCAAGCAATATAAGGAGATAGTTGAAGATAACTAGAGGTAGTTACTCCATGGAAAGGGATAATTGGAGGCATCATTGAGACAACGAAACGCATTTACCAGAAAGAATTAATGATAAATTTGTCAGATAAAGTTGATTTGATATAGTATTAAATTTTTTTTACTATCAAGTTGTAATTTTCACCGTGCTAAATGCAAGGAGTGGAGTAAATAATTCTCAGCGGCATATAAAAACATTGTCTTAACATCTGATAATGAAGAAACAAACAAATCTGAAGTAATTGCGGGAAATGATGATAATGAGATCAAAAAACACAGTATGATGAGTTGAATACATTATTAATTAAATATATTCAGTGAGTCCCTAGGTATCACCACCTTAACAATAATGATATAGTTAAAAAAGATTTGGGTGAACCTAAAGTCCGTGCCAAAAGTCAGGGCCTCTCATTTTAGAGATTGATATCTTCGTAACTCATCGACAAAAAAAAAATCGTGATAAAGTTTATTGTAATCCGTGAACATTTCTGCGTATCATATATCAATTTGGAAATCATTTTCGGATCTGCAGTTTTTCTTTTATCGCGAGTTAAGTGAAGAGTACCCGATTTTTGAGAGTGCCGGCCACTTCGTTTACTTTGCGCTATTTTTTTTTCCAAAAACTGTTTGACGAAAAAATTTCAAATTTGCTCCAATAAACTTTACCGCAATTTTTTTCATCGAGCGATTTCGAAGATATCGATCTTTAAAGTGAGGGGCCTTGACCTCTGTCAAGGATAGTAGTACAACGCAACCTTATTCATTCGAAAAAGGTTCCGGAAAGCTGCGAATGTTCAACTACACTATTTTGAGCAGCAAGAATTTTTAGAGCTTAACATTTTAAATTTGCGAAAATTTTGTCAAATAATTTTAATAAAATAGAAAATGTGCAACTAAAATCAAACTGGCAAATTTTTTGAAAGTATATTACGTAGAATATATAAATAAGTCCTAAATTAGTTTGGTTAAGTTCTCTTTCTATTTTGTTGTTATTATGAAAAACATAAACGTTTGAATCATCGGTGCTTTTATGTAGATAGGTAACTCTAAACATTTGCTTAAAATGCGTAATTAGTTTTGGATACTGTCGTCTAAATATTTTTTTTAAGATATTGTTAGCTATTTTGAGAGATGTACGGCTCTGAATGTTTCTAGGTCTAGATATATTATCCGTGCCAGAAGTCAAGGCCCTTAACTTTAGAGATCTATATCTTCAGAATCTAACCAATGAACATTTCTGTATATTACAGTTCAATTTGGAAATATTCGGATCTACGGTTTTTATCGCGAGTTGATTGAAAAAAGTACCCGATTTGTTTTTTGAATGAATTGAATGTTTCAAATGAGATTTTTGAGTGCCTTGTGAGACTTGTATTGAAAATATTTAAAAGAAATAGTTAAAATTTCTTAATTTTACTTTTTATCTATATGAACTATGGGTAAAGCTAAGAAAGTACCCTTAAAATTAGCTAAAGAATCATCCCCTAAAGTTGAAAAACGTCATTAAGATACACCCTGTATATTAAAAAGTATTACATTGGTTCCAGTTAAAGTGGAATATTTCCATTTGTGTAATTGAATGCTTTGAAGCATAAAAACGGACAAAGTACCATTTGACAACGATCTATCTGCCACCCAAGTTTGTATTCGATTTTTTTTTTACATTACAAAGTGCGAATCAAGCAATATAAGGAGATAGTTGAAGATAACTAGAGTTAGTTACTCCATGGAAAGGGATAATTGGAGGTATCATTGAAACAATGAAACGCATTTACCAGAAAGAATTAATGATAAATTTGTCAGATGAAGTTGATTTGATGTAGTATTAAATTTTTTTTATTATCAAGTTGTAATTTTCACAGTGCTAAATGCAAGGAGTGGAGTAAATAATTCTCAGCGGCATATAAAAACATTGTCTTAGCATCTGATAATGAAGAAACAAACAAAGCTGAAGTAATTGCGGGAAATGATGATAATGAGATCAAAAAACACAGTGTGATGAGTTGAATACATTATTAATTAAATATATTCAGTGTGAGTCCCTAGGTATCACCATCTTAACAATAATGATATAGTTAAAAAAGATTTGGGTGAACCTAAAATCCGTGCCAAAAGTCAGGGCCTCTCATTTTAGAGATTGATATCTTCGTAACTCATCGACAAAAAAAAAATCGTGATAAAGTTTATTGTAATCCGTGAACATTTCTGCGTATCATATATCAATTTGGAAATCATTTTCGGATCTGCAGTTTTTCTTTTATCGCGAGTTAAGTGAAGAGTACCCGATTTTTGAGAGTGCCGGCCACTTCGTTTACTTTGCGCTATTTTTTTTTCCAAAAACTGTTTGACGAAAAAATTTCAAATTTGAACCGGTCGCTCCAATAAACTTTACCGCAATTTTTTTCATCGAGCGATTTCGAAGATATCGATCTTTAAAGTGAGGGGCCTTGACCTCACTTCAGTCAATGATAGTAGTACAACGCAACCTTATTCATTCGAAAAAGGTTCCGGAAAGCTGCGAATGTTCAACTACACTACTTTGAGCAGCAAGAATTTTTAGAGCTTAACATTTTAAATTTGCGAAAATTTTGTCAAATAATTTTAATAAAATAGAAAATGTGCAACTAAAATCAAACTGGCAAATTTTTTTTTGAAAGTATATTACGTAGAATATATAAATAAGTCCTAAATTAGTTTGGTTAAGTTCTCTTTTTATTTTGTTGTTATTATGAAAAACATAAACGTTTGAATCATCGGTGCTTTTATGTAGATAGGTAACTCTAAACATTTGCTTAAAATGCGTAATTAGTTTTGGATACTGTCGTCTACAATTTTTTTTTTAAGATATTGTTAGCTATTTTGAGAGATGTACGGCTCTGAATGTTTCTAGGTCTAGATCTATTATCCGTGCCAGAAGTCAAGGCCGTTAACTTTAGAGATCTATATCTTCAGAATCTAACCAATAAACATTTCTGTATATTACAGTTCAATTTGGAAATATTCGGATCTACGGTTTTTATCGTGAGTTGATTGAAAAAAGTACCCGATTTGTTTTTTGAATGAATTGAATGTTTCGAATGAGATTTTTGAGTGCCTTGTGAGACTTGTATTGAAAATATTAAAAAAAAATAGTTAAAATTTCTTAATTTTACATTTTATCTATATGAACTATGGGTAAAGCTAAGAAAGTACCCTTAAAATTAGCTAAAGAATCATCCCCTAAAGTTGAAAAACGTCATTAAGATACACCCTGTATATTAAAAAGTATTACATTGGTTCCAGTTAAAGTGGAATATTTCCATTTGTGTAATTGAATGCTTTGAAGCATAAAAACGGACAAAGTACCATTTGACAACGATCTATCTGCCACCCAAGTTTGTATTCGTTTTTTTTACATTACAAAGTGCGAATCAAGCAATATAAGGAGATAGTTGAAGATAACTAGAGGTAGTTACTCCATGGAAAGCGATAATTGGAGGTATCATTGAGACAATGAAACGCATTTACCAGAAAGAATTAATGATAAATTTGTCAGATGAAGTTGATTTGATGTAGTATTAAATTTTTTTTACTATCAAGTTGCAATTTTCACAGTGCTAAATGCAAGGAGTGGAGTAAATAATTCTCAGCGGCATATAAAAACATTGTCTTAGCATCTGATAATGAAGAAACAAACAAATCTGAAGTAATTGCGGGAAATGATGATAATGAGATCAAAAAACACAGTGTGATGAGTTGAATACATTATTAATTAAATATATTCAGTGTGAGTCCCTAGGTATCACCATCTTAACAATAATGATATAGTTAAAAAAGATTTGGGTGAACCTAAAGTCCGTGCCAAAAGTCAGGGCCTCTCATTTTAGAGATTGATATCTTCGTAACTCATCGACAAAAAAAAATCGTGATAAAGTTTATTGTAATCCGTGAACATTTCTGCGTATCATATATCAATTTGGAAATCATTTTCGGATCCGCAGTTTTTCTTTTATCGCGAGTTAAGTGAAGAGTACCCGATTTTTGAGAGTGCCGGCCACTTCGTTTACTTTGCGCTATTTTTTTTCCAAAAACTGTTTGACGAAAAAATTTCAAATTTGCTCCAATAAACTTTACCGCAATTTTTTTCATCGAGCGATTTCGAAGATATCGATCTTTAAAGTGAGGGGCCTTGACCTCTGTCAAGGATAGTAGTACAACGCAACCTTATTCATTCGAAAAAGGTTCCGGAAAGCTGCGAATGTTCAACTACACTACTTTGAGTAGCAAGAATTTTTAGAGCTTAACATTTTAAATTTGCGAAAATTTTGTCAAATAATTTTAATAAAATAGAAAATGTGCAACTAAAATCAAACTGGCAAATTTTTTTTTGAAAGTATATTACGTAGAATATATAAATAAGTCCTAAATTAGTTTGGTTAAGTTCTCTTTTTATTTTGTTGTTATTATGAAAAACATAAACGTTTGAATCATCGGTGCTTTTATGTAGATAGGTAACTCTAAACATTTGCTTAAAATGCGTAATTAGTTTTGGATACTGTCGTCTACAATATTTTTTTTAAGATATTGTTACCTATTTTGAGAGATGTACGGCTCTGAATGTTTCTAGGTCTAGATCTATTATCCGTGCCAGAAGTCAAGGCTCTTAACTTTAGAGATCTATATCTTCAGAATCTAACCAATGAACATTTCTGTATATTACAGTTCAATTTGGAAATGTTCGGATCTACGGTTTTTATCGCGAGTTGATTGAAAAAAGTACCCGATTTGTTTTTTGAATGAATTGAATGTTTCGAATGAGATTTTTGAGTGTCTTGTGAGAGTTGTATTGAAAATATTTAAAAAAATTAGTTAAAATTTCTTAATTTTAATAATTAATATAACCTATAACTCCGCTTTTTATTGGTTTAGCCGCTAATTGTTACACGAATCATCATTATTTTCGCTCGAAACACCCTGTATATATTTACCTCAATTCAAATATACAGGGTTGCCAAATCAATTTGTGTGCTCTATTTCAGAATCTATTCATTTTAGAGGCCTTCATTAATACAATGCCTTCAGATGCACAGCTAAACCCAACTCAACCCAAAACTGTATATTTGAACCACAGTATCTAAGATATTTTGTGTTACAAGTTCCTGTATCAGAACTGTCAAAATAGGTTTTGTAATGGAAAGCAGCGCTATGACAGTATCCAGAATTAAACGCAGATTCCCACTTCAATCAGGAGTGAATGAGGCATGAACGACACCGTTTGAGTCTGAACCTAAAGACCCTAGATTCCCAAGTTTCGAAGATTGGAGACTCGGTTGGATTGGCTGATAGCGATCACGTGACGCCAGGACCTCCGCCATCAGCCAATCCGAACGAATCTCCAATCTCCGAAACTTGGGGATTTCCGTCGTGGTAAACACAGATTTAAGCTGCCTTTGGTGCGACGGAAAGTTGAGTATTTGTGTATCGGATATTTCGTTCTGATTGGCTGATGGCAAAGATCTTGGCGTCACGTGGTCGCCATCAGCCAATCCGAAATACCCAATTCTTCCTCGCACTAAAGACAGCTTTAGGGCTTTTTAGTGAAACAACATAAAAGATCGATCAAGCAAATTCCCCAGACTCCCCAAATTTAAATTACAAGTCAAAGTTGACTTCGACTTACGACGATCAACAAAATCCTGTTGTATACATATGTACAGACAGTTCAAATTCAATATCGGAATAGGCTGTCTTGGAAACCACAAAAGACTTAATTTGCTACCAGAAGACTAGATAGAGCCTCTAGATGACCTCATACAGTTTCTAGAATTGATATTGCTTCCAGAGGATTCGCAATATTTTCAGAAAACTGATACTGCTTCTAGAAGGGAAAAAATGTTTCCAGACGATTTACAATGCTTCTAGAAGACTAGCAATACTTACAAATGACTTGATATTGCATCTAGAAGACTGGAAATGCTTCTAGACTATGGCAATCATATCACCACACAGCCTTCTTCAAATTACATTATTAGAAGAAACACATCCTAACAACATAATTGTTTATTTTCTAAAATATAATTACTTCATTACCATCTTTCACACAAACAACATCGTTTTACTTCACCTTTTGTAAGTTCTCTTTTTATTTGTAAATGAATAAGCTTTTTGTGAAACTAAAACGGAGATTTAATATTACGGGATATCCACACAACAAAAATAAGATATCTCTATACAGACAACTTACAATGCTTCCTTGGTTCTGCTTCTAGAAGACTTAAAATGTTTCCAGACGACTTACAATGTTTTCAGAATACTTGATGTTGCTGTTAGAAAATTTGAGATGCTTCCAGAATATTTGATATTGCATCTAAAACACTTGATTTGCTGCCAGAAGACTGAATACTGCCCCTAGATGATTTGATACTGTTTCTAGAAACCTTGATATTGCTTCCAGAAGACTTGAAATGTTTTCAGAAAACTTGCAATGCTTCAGATGATTTACACTGCTTCTAGAAACCTTGAAATACTTCCAGAACAGAGACAGTATCTCTAGAAACCCTGATACTGCTTCCAGAAGACTTGAAATGTTTCCAGAAGATTGATACTGCTTCTAGAAGACTTGCTATTGCATCTAAAAGATTTGATTTGCTGCCAGAAGACTGGATACTGCCTATGGATGATTCGATACCGTCTCTAGAAACCTTGATATTGCTTCCCGAAGACTTGAAATATTTCCAGAATATTAATACTGCTTCTAGAAAACTTGAAATGCTTCCAGACGATTTGCAATGCTTCCAGCAGACTTGACATGCTTTCAGAAGACTTGCTATTGCATCTAAAAGATTTGATTTGATGCCAGAAGACTGGATGCTGCCTTTGGATGATTTGATACTGTCTCTAAAAACTTTGATATTGCTTCCAGAAGACTTGAAATGTTTCCAGAAGATTGATACTGCTTCTAGAAAACCTGAAATGCTTCCAGACGACTTACAATGGTTCCAGAAGACATGACATGTTTTAAGAAGACTTGATATTACATCTAAAAGATTTGATGTGCTGCCAGAAGACTGAATACTGCCTCTGGATGATTTGATACTGTTTCTAGAAACCTTGATATTGCTTCCAAAAGACTTGAAATGTTTCCAAAAGATTGATACTGCTTCTACAAGACTTGAAATGCTTCCAGAAGACTTACAATGCTTCCAGAAAACTTAACATGCTTTCAGAAAACTTGATATTGTATCTAAAAGATTTGATTTGCTGCCAGAAGAGTGGATACTGCCTCTGGATGATTTGATACTGTTTCTAGAAACCTTGATATTGCTTCCAAAAGACTTGAAATATTTCCAAAAGATTGATACTGCTTCTACAAGACTTGAAATGCTTCTAGAAGACTTACAATGCTTCCAGAAAACTTAACAAGCTTTCAGAAAACTTGATATTGTATCTAAAAGATTTGATTTGCTGCCAGAAGAGTGGATACTGCCTCTGGATGATTTGATACTGTTTCTAGAAACCTCAATATTGCTTCCAGAAGACTTGAAATGTTTTCAGAAGATTGATACTGCTTCTAGAAGACTTGAAATGCTTCCAGACGATTTGCAAACCTTTCAGAAGACTTGACATGCTTTAAGAAGACTTGATATTACATCTAAAAGATTTGATTTGCTGCCAGAAGACTGGATACTGCCTCTGGGTGATTTGATACTGTCTCTAGAAACCTTGATATTGCTTCCAAAAGACATGAAATGTTTCCAGAAGACTTGAAATGCTTCCCGAAGACTTACAATGCTTCCAGAAAACTTAATATGTTTTTAGAAGACTTGATATTGCATCTAAAAGATTTGATTTGCTTCCAGAAGACTGGATGCTGTCTATTGGTGATTTGATACTGTCTCCAGAAACTTTGATATTGCTTCCAGAAGACTTAAAATGTTTCCGGAAGATTGATACGGCTACTAGAAGACCGAAAATGCTTCTAGACGATTTACAACACTTCCAGAAGACTTGATATGCTTTCAGAAGAGTTGCTATTGCATCTAAAAGATTTGATTTGCTTCCAGAAGACTGGATACTGCCTCTGGATGATTTGATACTGTCTCTAGAAATCTTAATATTGCTTTCAGAAGATTTGAAACGTTTCTAGAAGATTGATACTGCTTCTAGAAGACTTGCAATGCTTCCAGACGATTTACAATATTTTCAGAAGACTTGACATGCTTTCAGAAGACTTGCTATTGCATCTAAAAGATTTGATTTGCTGCCAAAAGACTGGATACTGCCTCTGGATGATTTGATACTGTCTCTAGAAATCTTAATATTGCTTTCAGAAGATTTTGAACGTTTCTAGAAGATTTGAAATGCTTCCAGACGATTTACAATGTTTCCAGAATACTTGACATGCTTTCAAAAGATAAATTTGTTTGATTGATATTGCATCTAAAAGATTTGATTTGTTTCCAGAAGACTGAATACTGTCTCTGGATGACTTGATACTGTCTCTAGAAAATTTGATATTGCTTCCAGAAGACTTGAAATGTTTCCAGAAGATTGATACTGCTTCTAGAAGACTTGAAATGCTTCCAGACGATTTACAATGCTTCTAGAAGACTTGACGTACTTTCAGAAGACTTGATATTGTATCTAAAATATTTGATTTGCTCCCAGAAGACTGGATACTGCCTCTGGATGATTTGATACTGTCTCTAAAAGCCTTGATATTGCTTCCAGAAGACTTGAAATGTTTCCAGAAGATTGATACTGCTTCTAGAAGACTTGAAATGCTTCCAGACGATTTACAATGCTTCTAGAAGACTTGACGTACTTTCAGAAGACTTGATATTGTATCTAAAATATTTGATTTGCTCCCAGAAGACTGGATACTGCCTCTGGATGATTTGATACTGTCTCTAAAAGCCTTGATATTGCTTCCAGAAGACTTGAAATATTTTCAGAAGATTGATACTGCTTCTAGAAATATTTTCAGACAACTTACAATATTTCCAGATGAATTGACATTGCATCCAGAAGGTTTGAAATATTTCTAGAAGACTCGAAATCATCAAAAGACTCGATACTGCCCCTATAAGATTTAATATTGCTTTTAGAAGATATGAAATGCTTCCAGAAGACTTAAAAAGATTCCAAAAGACTTGATACTACTTCTAGAAGATTTAAAACGGTGACAAAGTAGTAGTTCTGGTAGGCTTAATATTGCTTCTAGAAGATTGATATGAAATACTAATAGACTACACTTCAAGTAATAGAAGACTTGATACTGCTTCTAGAAGACTTGATATTGTTTCCAGAAGACTTGACATTGCTTCTGTAAGACTTAAAATGCTTCCAGAAAACTCATCTATTTGGTACCGAGCGTATTTGCTTTGCAAATCAACAAGAGATAGAAAAATCGTTTCAGATATTTTATTTTTTTTTTAATTTCGAGATATCTTAATGCTCCCAGACTTATCATTTCTTTCACAAAATCCGGGGATCGAAAACCAGGACTGGACACCCATAAAACTGAAATGTACAAGTATCTCAAAATTGAGATGCCATTTCTAAGTTGACATTCTTAAACAAGAACATTTCATGAGAAATTTTGATGAATTACGACCATTTTTTTACCAATTTATATCAATCTAAGAAAATATTTTAAGATTTCAAGACATTCAAGATGACATTTACGCCTATCAGCGGTCATCTTAGAAACTTAAAAATAATTTCCCGCATTTTCTCTTAGCCACTTTAATCATAAAATTTTTTCCTGCACGTTTCTGCAATGAGTAGTTTATGGCCACCCTGTACATATTTTTAAAGATTTTTTTAAAGTATTTTATTGATTTTTAAATACATAAACCATTTCAACCCCATCATAAGTTGAGTGCTTCCTGTACATTAATTAATTTTGAACTCTACATGGTGGTTTTATCAAGAGTTTATTGACAATAACTAACTTCACACGGCTTTACAAAGCCGTTTTAGAAATTTTGGCTCGAATAAATGACTCAACATGGCCATATTTGGGTAATTATATAATTAATATCACAATTATTTTATATAAATAATAATTTTTTGGACAATTTCATAAATTAAAATTATATACAGGGTGGTTCAAATTAATTGTAAAACTTTAATATGATGCAATATTAGTTAAAATAACTCAAGATTTTTAAATAAACTTAAGATCAACCTATGATCACTCAAAGTTGAGCTAAAAATTCACGTTTAAATAATTAATTTTTTTTTTTACGTTAATGTCACAGAAACACTCTGTAATAAATTAATAAATAACGTATAAATAAAAATTACCTTATGATATAAGAAAACTGTGTTATCATAGTCAATGGTAATCCAAATCCAATAAAATAGGGCCAATTCATTTCAATAAAATCCAACCTATGATGCAATTCCCATCCCATATTAAACCATTTATACTCAAACGAGTACAAAGAATACAACAAACACATATGAACCAAAGATAACACATATCCAACCCCATAAATTGGAATATATTCAACGATCATCCCTTGAATTAAGAACAAAATTTGGACCAAAATACTAAAAATAGTATCCGAGATTGATTTGCTGATGCTGTGTGTAAATTGGGGGCGCCCCCTTCGATATCTAAAGGCAGTGTCAGCAATGTCCTATTAAAAAAATATTATTAGATATTTTATTAATTAAAAAGTAAAAAAAAATTACTTGAAACCATAAACTATTAATTAATTTACTCAAAACAAACAAAGGGAGGACCCATAACGTTTTAAACAGCCACGATAAACACGGTTTAATCCAAGACCATATTAAACTCCCCACCAATGATTTATTACCAAATATGTACTCCAATAACGTGTTTATCGTTGGTAATAAAATATATTCAAAGCAAATTATGCTGCATAAAAAAATGCAAAAATTTAATAAGCAACAATGCATTGTTCTCGTTAAAACTTTTGATTCTCTAAAAATAAATTTAATTTATAACATTAAGACTTAATAATAAACATAACTTACTCATGAGCTTTTAAAGCTCGAATTGGAGAATGACTCTCTCGTTCCGACGACGATCTCCTCCGTATATTTTGATTCCCTTGAGCTAAACGACTTCTTGTACGTTCGTTTAATTCTTTATCCATGTAAACGAGGGTTTTTAAACCACGGAAGCTATCGCAAAAGCCCCGAAAAGCTGCACAAATTCCGTCCTAAAATTAAACGGTTATAACCTCAATTTATTTTTTTGAGGAAAAATTGATTTACCTTTAAATCCATTTTGATTTTACAAATTTTACATCAGACGTTGTTTACGAATAATTTTTAAACTATGCTTTAAAACGGAATGAATCACACTTATTTGTTATTAGAAAATGTCATCATAACCTTAAAATAGGTTCGTTGTTGCGAAATGTCAGTTTTTTTAGGGATTTTTTATGCGTGTAGTGGTGGACCTTGGATACTGATAATTTTGAAAAAAAAATTTGGGATCGTTTTGAATTAAAAAATTAATTTTATTAAAAAATGATAAGGAATTTAGATTAGATGTTATTAAAACGTTGGGATATTAATATATAAATTAATTTAAATGATAAGTGTGTTTAAAAGGTTAAATTATCTTTAGGGATTTTTGTTTTGTTGATGTGATGGGTTTTGGGAGAACTGAAAATTCAAATTAAAAAAATTAATTATTTTTTTAATATAAAAAAATTACATATTTTTAAGAACAATACAATAATTAATAAATTAATCCGTTACAAAAATAAATTAAGTCCTGTGAATAATTAATAAATACAGGAGTCCCGAAATTTAATATCAAACGTCAATTAAACGAGGATAATCCATACATATAGGTGTCCAGAAATTGTGTTTATACACAGTATGATTTACAACACACGGAGCAGACTAAAAGGATAGGTAGTAGGGGCCAAATTAAACATATTACCTTAATAATGTTTCGACTACAACTTAATAATCACAAAGATTAAATTTGAATCAATTTCCGAGCATTTCTAATCATATATTATCGTATACACCACCTTTAAATACGAAAAAATATGGAAACATTTTCTTTTTAATCGACAACTTCCTGCTCATACTCGATTACATCAACTAAAACATTTTCGATTCGAATTTTCACCTTCTAATACAACTTCTTCAACGTAACGAATGGACATGGGTGTTATAAAAGATTTAAAAATGCAATATCGCAACACTTTAGTCCACCACATCATTGATTAAATAAAAAACATATTGTTGAAGTATCGAAAGCCTTCAAGACTACCAAAGTATCGAAAGCCTTTGATAGTCTTCAAACTGCTTCCAAAAGACTTTAAATGCGTGTAAATGACTTGATATTGGTTGTAGAAGACTTGAAATGCTTCCAAAGGACTTAGATTGCTTCTGGAAGATTTGAATCACTTCTTCAAGACTTGAAATGCTTCCAGAACACTTAATATTCCCTTTGGAATACTTGATACTACATCTACAAGAATTAGAATGTTTCCAAGAGACTTGCAATACTTTTAGAAGCTTTGAAAATGGTTATAGAAGAGTCGAATTACTTCCAAAAGACTTAATATTGCCTCTGGAAGATTTACAATGCTTTTAGTACACTTGATACTGTCCTTGGAAGAGTTAATATTCCTTCTAAAGACTTGATACTGGCTATAGAAAACTTCAAATGCTTTCAAAAGACTTAACATTGCCTCTGGAAATCTTGAACTACTTTTAGAACTTGAAAGAACTTGAAATGCTTCCAGAACGTTTAACATTCACTCTGGGAAAGTTAGTACTGTTTCTAGCAGACTTAGAAGGTTTTCTAGAAGATTTGCTATACTTTCAGAAGATATGATACTGGTTATAGAAGACTTGAAACATTACCAAGACTTTATATTGCCTCTGGAAATCTTGATGTACTTCTAGAAGGCTTGAAATGCTTCCAGATTACACTATGTTTTCCCTGGAAAACTGGACATTGCTTCTAGAAGACTTGGAAGCTTTCCAAAAGACTTGCAATACTTTTAGAAGCTTCGATATTGGTTATAGAAGAGTCGAATTACTTCTAAAAGACTTAATATTGCTTCTGGAAAATTTGCAATGCTTTCAGAACACTTGATACTGCCCATGGAAGAGTTAATATTGTTTCTAAAGACTTGATACTGGCTATAGAAAACTTCAAATGCTTTCAAAAGACTCAACATTGCCTCTGGAAATCTTGAACTACTTTTAGAACTTGAAAGGACTTGAAATGCTTCCAGAACGTTTAACATTCACTCTGGGAAACTTAGCACTGTTTCTAGCAGACTTAGAAGGTTTCCAGAAGATTTGCTATACTTTCAGAAGATAGGATATTGGTTATAGAAGACTTGAAATATTACCAAGACTTCATATTGCCTCTGGAAATCTTAAAGTACTTCTAGAAGGCTTGAAATGCTTCCAGAATGCACAGTTTTCTCTGGAAAACTGGACATTGCTGCTAGAAGACTTAGAAGTTTTCCAAAAAACTTGCAATACTTTTAGAAGCTTCGATAATGGTTATAGAAGAGTCGAATTACTTCTAAAAGACTTAATATTGTCTTGAAAGATTTGCAATGCTTTCAGAACACTTGATACTGCCCATGGAAGAGTTAATATTGCTTCTAAAGACTTGATACTGTCTATAGAAAACTTCAAATGCTTTCAAAAAACTTAACATTGCCTCTGGAAATCTTGAACTACTCTTAGAACTTGAAAGGACTTGAAATGCTTCCAGAACGTTTAACATTCACTCTGGGAAAGTTAGTACTGTTTCTAGCAGACTTAGAAGGTTTTCTAGAAGATTTGCTGTACTTTCAGAAGATATGATACTGGTTATAGAAGACTTGAAACATTACCAAGACTTCATATTGCCTCTGGAAATCTTGATGTACTTCTAGAAGGCTTGAAATGCTTCCAGAATACACTATGTTTTCCTTGGAAAACTGGACATTGCTTCTAGAAGACTTGGAAGTTTTCCAAAAGACTTGCAATACTTTTAAAAGCTTCGATATTGGTTATAGAAGAGTCGAATTACTTCCAAAAGACTTAATATTGCCTCTGGAAGATTTACAATGCTTTTAGTACACTTGATACTGTCCTTGGAAGAGTTAATATTCCTTCTAAAGACTTGATACTTGCTATAGAAAACTTCAAATGCTTTCAAAAGACTTAACATTGCCTCTGGAAATCTTGAACTACTTTTAGAATTTGAAAGGACTTGAAATGCTTCCAGAACGTTTAACATTCACTCTGGGAAACTTAGCACTGTTTCTAGCAGACTTAGAAGGTTTCCAGAAGATTTGCTATACTTTCAGAAGATATGATACTGGTTATAGAAGACTTGAAATATTACCAAGACTTCACATTATCTCTGGAAATCTTGATGTACTTCTAGAAGGCTTGAAATGCTTCCAGAATACACAGTTTTTCCTGGTTTTTTACAAAGCTTTCCAAAAGACTTGCAATATTTTTAGAAGATTTGATAAAGGTTATAGAAGAGTCGAATTACTTCCAAAAGACGTAATATTGCCTCTGGAAGATTTGCAATGCTTTCAAAACACCTGATACTGCCGTTGGAAAAGTTAATATTGCTTCTAAAGACTTGATATTAGCTATAGAAAACTTCAAATGCTTTCAAAAGACTTAACATTGCCTCTGGAAATCTTGAACTACTTTTAGAACTTGAAAGGACTTGAAATGCTTCCAGAACGTTTAACATTCACTCTGGGAAACTTAATACTATTTCTAGCAGACTTAGAAGGTTTCCAGAAGATTTGCTATATTTTCAGAAGATATGATACTGGTTATAGAAGACTTGAAATATTACCAAAACTTCACATTGCCTCTGGAAATCATGAAGTACTTCTAGAAGGCTTGAAATGCTTCCAGAATATACAATGTTTTCCCTGGAAAACTGGATATTGCTTCTAGAAGACTTAGAAGGTTTCCAAGAGACTTGCAATACTTTTAGAAGCTTTGATAATGGTTATAGAAGAGTCGAAATGCTTCCAAAAGACTTAATATTGCCTCTGGAAGATTTGCAATGGTTTCAGAACACTTGATACTGCCCATGGAAGAGTTAATATTGCTTCTAAAGACTTGATACTTGCTATAGAAAACTTCAAATGCTTTCAAAAGACTTAACATTGCCTTTGGAAATCTTGATCTACTTCTAGAACTTGAAAGGACTTGAAATGCTTCCAGAACGTTTAACATTCACTCTGGGAAACTTAGTACTGCATTTAGAAGACTTAAAAAGTTTTGAGAAGATTTGCTATATTTCCAGAAGATATGATACTAGTTATAGAAGACTTGAAATATTACCAAGACTTCACATTACCTCTGGAAATCTTGATGTACTTCTAGAAGGCTTGAAATGCTTCCAGAATACACTATGTTTTTCCTGGAAACTGGACATTGCTTCTAGAAGACTTAAGAGGTTTCCAGAAGACTTGCAATACTTTCAGAAGATTTGATAGTGGTTATAGAAAGCTTGAAATGCTTCTAAACGACTGGATACTCCTTCTAGAAGACTTAAAATATTTCCTGATGACTTGATACTACTTGTAAAACTGTTGGCAGAAAACATTTTTATCACAAAAGAACAAGCTACTTATTATTGATAAATCACTTGAGTTTCTTTCGAAAATATTGAATACTATTAGACAAAATGGAATATTTTAACATAAGTAGTCCAAAAACTATTTATTAAACACTAAGTATTGCTGGCAGAAGATATTTTTGTTACAAAAGGCAAGATGCTGTTAATAAAATTTGATATTACTTCCAAAATACCAAATACTGTGAACAAAATATAATATCTTCACCTCAGAAGTTCAAGATCTACCAATTCAAGGCTAGATACTGTTTGTAAAACTTTAAAGACTGCTGGCAGAAAGATACATGATTGCTCATGCAGTCTTTTTCCAATTCAGTTGCCCCCAGCACCCAGTACCCATACGTATTTTTCAAAACCGGCCTGTATGATCCTAACTTTTATTGCCCCCATATCACAGTTGGGTAATTCCTACTCACGACGAACATGTAAAATTCAGTTTCGAGGCCAAGAATGCCTTTTTCAACACACTCTTTAGGTCTTTCTGAAAAGTTCTGCATTGTAGAGTGTGAGATGCTCGCCTACAAACAATTAGTCTGTTAGGTTCGGAATGTAGATGCCTGCTTGCGCGGTGTTTTGGTAGGTTTTTTGCAGTGGATTAAAATTTGTTATGGATTTTGGGAAACAAGAACTTAACTCGAACTTAATTCGAAAAATGAAAGATATCAGTTACTTTAATCGGACAGCTTATAACCTCACCAACACATGATAATACAAGCTCAAGATCTTCATCTCTTTTTAAATGAATGACTAATAAAGTTAGGTTGGTCAGTCTAACACAGGAAGTCAGATCCGACATTTCTCAGCTTGATAATTTTCACAACAACGGACTCTATCATATCGGACTCTTGTATCGGATCATGCTTAATCCTATCCCGAAATCTTTGATAGTACCTTCAAAATTGAAAGTTATATGGTTCATTTGTAACCGAGATGTCTTTTGTCAGCAGTGTTTGAGCCTTATAAGCAGTCTTTAATTGGCAATTTTTTAACTTCTGATATAAAGATTTTGTACTTTTCCAAGAGTATTTACTATTTTGAAAAGAAAATTAAATTCTACTGATAAGTTTTTACCTTTTGCAATACAAACGTCTTCAACCAGTAGTATTTAGTCTTTGATCAACACTTTTTGAACTACTTACGTCAAAATTTTACATTTTGTCCAATACTATTTAATGTTTTCAATTCATTTGCCTTTTTTGCTATGAAGATATTTTCTGTCGGCAGTTTTACAAACAGTATCAAGTCTTCTGGCATCTATATCAACTTTTCTAGAAGCAGTATCAAGTCTTTTGGAAGAAATTTGAAGTTTTCTGGAAGCAGCATAAAATCGTTTGAAAGTAGCATCAGCTCATCTAGAAGCAGTTTGAAGTTTTCTGGTGAAGCAGATCAAGCCTTCAACTTACTCTTAGCCATATTAAAACCATATTAAAAATATTTAAGAAAATCTTTAAAAATTTCTTAATTTAACAAAAAAGTACAACGATTTGTATAATAATCGTTGTCATTTTATTTCTGGTACTTGTGATTTAAATTATAGCACAACGTACAGCATCACCTGTATACAGGTGTCCGGATATTACGGGTATATTTTTAAAGGGGTGATTCTACATCAATAATCATGAAGAAAACTTTTTGTAACAGGCATATAAAAGGATTAGAATGCTTAACATTGAAGTATAGTGATATTTTTACTTACAAAAACTATAATCAAAATAAAAAATATGGCAGTAAATTATTTACCCTATAAATTATAAATTTGATTTGCGCCAGAATTTTTTCAAAGTGAGGGGCCTACACTTTTTGCACGGACTTTAGATCATATAAAATAAATGTGCGAATTTTTAAAGTTATGAAGCTTTTAAGTAATACAAATATATGAGTCTTTTCTTGAATAAATAATTTATTATTATCTTAACAACATTTTTCTTCATTACATTTATTTGTCGTGCCAGAAAATTATTTATTTTCAAATTAACCATTTTCAATGCTATTTAATTTCGTTGGTAACTTAGGTTGCCTATAAGAACGATCTTACAACGCATTCATTCTAAGAAAATTGACTCATATTTATTATTTTCGATCTATACAAATTTCTAGCAAAAAACTCCACATGTTATACCCGAAACATCTCGTTTTTTACAATGAATCATTAAAGGATGAATAAGCAAGTTTACTTATACAAGATAATTAATAGGTTCCTACGACGTGACCTTTTTTTCTCCATCCTGTTCTTATTTCACAACCTTAAACAGCGATTTTTGAAAAATCAAAATTTATTGCACCCTAATTTCATCTTTTGAATTATAATCAGTTACAATTTTAATTAAAAAATACTTCCCGAACGATACCGATCTTCCGTAACAATTTACTTAGCCCGAGGCGAAAGAACAAGAAGTGAAAGAAGTGAAGAAGTGCTTTAGCGTGAGAGCATTCCGAAAGGATGAGTAACCCTTATCCTTATGTTATAAAAGATTCGTTCCGTTACTAATACATATATCAAAATATGCAAATAATAAAAATAATAATAACTCAAATTCTAAACAAGGTAAAATGAGACAAAATCGAGGAGATAACAAGAAAAGAAAAAGGTTTTGAGATATACTAAAATGTTTTAACGACTTTACCAGTGTCATAAAATCATTTTAGCTAACCACAAGAATCCGATAAAAGAGTTATTCTGGGTGGTCAAGAAAATATTTTCGCACTCAACAAAAAAAATGTAACACCCCCCTTTTTTATTTGATTATCTTTACACAAAATATTTTTAATCCTTGACCTAAAATGTTGCTTCTAAGAAGGACATCCTATTAATAATCGTACTTGGTCCGCAATTTGTAATCCGATTTTCCCGTTTAAAAAGGGAGCCAACTCGACGAACCGAGAACGATACGATTCGGCGAAATGACTATTATTTATCGTGTGGTGTACGGCGGCGTCAGAGAGTTGTAATTAAGCCGGCAGAACAATTCTTTTTTGCTCAGTTTTCCAAGAAGGAATGGAGACGATGGCGACGGTTATAGCGTTTCTTGGCAATGAAATGCCGATTACCACGCCAAGTTGAGCCAAGATGTTCTAGTAGGAAGTTGTGCGGTTTTAACGTTTGTGTCACCATCTCAATTTACTTACAAAAGGAATTTTGGCGCCGAATGATCAACATGTGCTAAGAAAATACTTAGAAGGCGTGATTAATGTTCTATATTGAAATAATTGGAATTCTAAGAAATGTTTTCATTTATATTTTTGAGCAAAAATAACATAGTTTTATGTACGGTGATTTTTGAATGAATCCTCATTTAGAAATAGTAGTTATTTTCCGTTAACCCATGTTCTATACAATTTGTAATAAAATTTCGAGTATATTCAACTTCTAACAATATTGATGTGAATTAAAAAGAAAATTCATAATCACACTGTTCACAGTTATGTAATTTAGATTGGAATGCATAATTTAGCATAATATTAAAATTGATTGTTATTATTGATATTATTGTATGGGTTTTGGGATGTAAGGAATTTGTATGATAGAGTTGAGGATTGAGTGAGGGAAAAGGTAGGATTTTAAGCTCTTGGTGAAGGGAGGAGGAGAATAATATTCGAAGGAAAGGAGTCGAAGAAAGTTGAAGGAATTTGAAGGGATAAGGTAGCCAAGGGACCCAGAATGTTGCAACACTCAAGTCACTACCATGTCCTGAGTTTCTCTCTCGTCTATCTACGTTTTTTTTGGTAGAGTAAAAGGGAATTGTAATAACAGAAACTAAAACAACTTTGGAAGGTCTTAATGCCAATCCCAGAACAATGTTAGATCAATAATTGCATCACCCGATTCTGGCACTTATAGAATTTCCAAATTATTGATAAACATTTTTAAGCAAGGTACCGACTTTAATCCGAGACACACAATTAAAACCCGAAATGAGCTCATTAATGGTCTACAAAATACAAACATAACAAAACAACATACGATACTTCCTTTTGACATCGTGAATTTGTACACAAATAATCCAACAAATGAAACTCTAAATATAATAAGAAACATCCTAGAAGAAAAACCTTTGTCAAATATGTTTACAAAAACATATTTTTTGCACATTTAACAACATCTACGAATATGCAGAAAGTCTACCAATCGGATCCCCATTAACTGACAAAAAAAAATATTATAAGAAATATCCATAACTAAATAAACACACTTCATGAAAACATCAAATTCACCATAGAAAAGGTAGGAGGCTTTGAGGCTTTGAGGAAAAGGTAAAGGATGGTAAAATTGGATGAAACTAATTGGATCGATCGTATAATCTCAGATATTGTATGGATACATTGCGTGGTCTGATGCTATTGAAACCAAAAACCTGGTAAGCTCGGTAAAATACAGAGAAAAATTCTGATAAGAGGGATCAGCGTATAGGACTATATTTACGGAGGCACTTCTTGTAATGGCAGGAACCCACAGAGTTGATGGCCAAACGAAGAACTACAAACTCGGCTTCTAAACACGAGATTATAGAACGAGTGATGGAAGAATGGGAAGCAGATTGGTTGAGAGACACAAAGCAGGCTGGACAAAGAAACTGATTCCAAAATTAACACCGTGGATAAACAAAACATGGGGAGAGGTGAACTATGCTATGAGCCAGTTCCTGAGGCCTGCTTTAAGAAGTATTTCTATAAATACAAGAGGGTCGAGGATGGGATGTACGAGTACTGCGACGACATGGTGGACGACGTGGCTCAACCGTTTTTGAGTGTTGGAGATGGAGAGAGAAGAGGCTACGGTAAGGATCGGAAAATCGATCTCTCCAGAGAATTTTATTGACATTATGATTGAGAAGGAGGAATATTGGAGGATCCTTGCGAGATATATAAGAGATGTGGTAGAAACAAAGGAGAAAGAGGAAAGACTGAGAAAATAGCTGTGATAATAATCATTATTTAATGTCGATGTTTAGAGTATTTATTTATTATTTAGTAGATACTTATTATTACGTACATACATTGTGTGATACATGAGCAAAAAAATTTATGACTTAACCTAACTAATATTTAGTGTGAACTAGTTAGTTTCATTGAGTTGAGTTATTATTAATGGCTCAACCCAACCCAACAAATATTTAGCACCAACTAGCTACTTGAGATGAACAAAAATTAAAGGCATGTAGATAACGGCAAACGGAAGGGATATTAACAGTGCCGAAAGAATCAAGTACCTATGTGTATATCTTGACAAAGACATGAAAATGACGGACCATGTATTGGAGACGACAAAAAGGACAACACAAAGGTCAAATATTCTTATGAGGATTATGCCGAATATTTGGGGTCCAACTGCCAGAAGAAGGAGGTTCTTAGCAACCACTTTCATTATTCTGTATGCAGTAACAATATGGCACAGGTATCTAAAGTATAAAAGAAGAAATATGCAAACTGCCCTAAACAGAAGACTAGCCATAGGAATAGCGTCTGTATACAGAACTGTATCCGCTACGGCTATTCAGGTTATTGAAGGGGTTCCACCGATGCATCCTTTGGTCCAGGAGAGAGTTGACATCCATGCAAGGGGGAGAGAATATAAATCAGAGGCTAGGAGAAATCTGATGGCGAAGTGGGGGAGGAATGGTCACCGTATTCCGGCTGGTCAAAACAGATAATCCCAGATCTGGAAGTCTGGCAGGAGAGAAGGTGTGGAGAAGTCGATTTCTATGTAACCCAGGCATAGATGAGATTTTGTTGCTCTGAAGTAATGTCTCCCAGGCGGTTTCCAGGAAAGACGAGAAAAGAAGTTTGTAGTGGGTCGACGTCTTCGACTCCAACCCCACACTATCTGGCCTTCCACCATCCTACGCCAAATGTCTGTGCAGATTTTCCTCGACCTTGTTAAAAAAAAGGTTGATGGCTTAACCTAACTAATATTTAGTGTCACCTAGCTAGTTAGGTTGGGTTGTGTTAAAATTAATGGCTCAACCCAATCCAATTAATACCTAGCATTAACTCATATAATATTTTATGCTAATATGGTCCTATGGTAGCATAATTTTCAACTAATATTTTATGTGTTAACGTAAAATATATAAATAAATCATAAACCAATAATTTAAATTCATCAGTTGCATTACGTAGTTGAGCTTTTCCTTAACAATCCAGTCCAAGTATCTGCTGCGAATATCTTTTTGGTGAGCACGTATTTTGACTTGAGACATGATACTGTGTAGACTTAATACTTCTTCCAGAAAATCTGAAATGTTCTGACAAGACACGTTACTGTCTCTGAAAAACTTAATACTGAAAGACTTGAAGCGCTTCTAAAAGACTTAACATTGCTTCTACAAGTATTGATACTGCTTTCAGAAGACCCAATACTACCACTGGAAGACTTGATATTGCTTCTAGATGATTTCGTATTACTTTCACAAATCTAGATACTGCTTCTAAAAGAGTTAATACTGTTTTCAGAAGACTGGAAATGCTTTCAGAGGAATTAAATTGTTTCCAGAAAACTCGATACTACCCTTGGAAGATTCGATACTGGTTTTAAAAGACATGAAATGCTTTCAAAAGACTTAAACTACTTCGAAAAGACTATGTACTGCCTGAAAAGCTTGATACTGGCTTTAAAAAACTTGAAATATTTTCAGAAGACTTAAAATACTTCAAAAATGCGTTAAATGCTTTTAGAAGACTTGAAATACTCTCAGAAGACTCGAAATGTTTTTATAAGGTTTGAAAAGCATCCAAGTGCTGCTACTAAAAGACTTGACAATGCTTACAGAAGACTTTAAATGGTTCCAAAAAACGAAGATTTGAGATGCTCCAAAAGACTCGATATAGCTTCTAGAAAATATAAAATGCATCCAAGAGACTTGACATTTCTTGTGTCAATTCTTCGTCGGCGCAATTCTCAATTTCCAGAACTTATTAAATTAATTTCAATTTGTCATTAGTAAATGTTAACATGTAAACTTTCTTTTTATAAATGATTTTGTTTTCAATTAAATATATAACTATAAATTTTCATAAATTACGTAATTTTTGAGTGGAATATGAAATTATTAATGGTTTTTGAGTTATAACTAAAAGCTAAGCAAACAAACAGCAAGTTAAGGTTATAATTTAAAAAATCATTAGAAAAAGTTTGGCCTGAGAATGCCAAATCCTTTGGAGGTTTTACTATGCTAGTATGTTCACCCTAACTTGGAATTTCTAATAATAATAATATATATAAATAATTAAATAAATAAATTCAATTCAAATTTGGCAGTAGCAAAAAAATCAACCTGTAACAAAAGGTAATTTGATAAGCTCTACATTTGCAAATTTTCATTTTTTGACAATATTATATTTTAATATGTTCAAAATCAGTCAAGGAACACGATGAGTACACTCAATTCAAATTTGGCAGTAGAAAAAAAAATTACACTGTTACAAAAGTGATTTGATGAACTCTAAATTTACATATTTATATTTATTCTTGTTGGTATGTTCAAAATGAGCTAAGGAACACAGTGTGGACACAAAATTGTGAACTCAAATTTAGAGTGTTCATAAAATTAACGATTCCCTTAATGATTTAAAAAGAATCTAAGAAGATATCTTGACGCAATTTTTTGTGGTTTATAAAAAAAAGTATGTACTTTTTCGAAAACAAAACCATATTTGAATATCTCAATCGATTTTTGAAATGCAAAGTTGTGAACTCAAATTTAGAGCGGTCATAAAATTAACGATTCCGTTAATGATTTTGAAAAAATCCTAAAATACAGAATTCTTAAGATATCTTGATGCAATTTGTTGTGGTTTATAAAGAAAAGTATGTACTTTTTCGAAAATAAAAACATATTTGAATATCTCAATCGGTTTTTGAGATACAAAGTTGTGAACACAAATTTGGAGCAGTCATAAAATTAATGATTCCATTAATGATTTAAAAAAATCTTAAAAAACAGAATTCTTAAGATATCTTTATGCAATTTTCTGTGGTTTATAAAGGAAAGTATGTATTTTTCCGAGAACAAAATCATATTTGAATATCTCAATCCGTTTCTGAGATAGCAAGATTTGAGTTCAACTAAAATTAAGAGCGTTCCAACGATTTTTGGAAATATCGTGTAAAGTCGAATTTTTAAGATATTTTGATGAAGCTTTCTGTCGTTAGTAAGGAAAGTATGTACTTTTTCGAAAATAAAACCATATTTGAATATCTCAATCGGTTTTTGAGTTACAAAGTTCTGAACTCAAATATAAAGCATTCATAAAATTAATGATTCCTTTAATGATATTGAAAAGTCCTAAAAAAACAGAATTCTTAAGATATCTTGATGCAATTTTCTGTGGTTTATAAAGGAAAGTATGTATTTTTCCGAGAACAAAATCATATTTGAATATCTCAATCCGTTTCTGAGATAGCAAGATTTGAGTTCAACTAAAATTAAGAGCGTTCCACGATTTTTGGAAATATCGTGTAAAGTCGAATTTTTAAGATATTTTGATGAAGCTTTCTGTCGTTAATAAGGAAAGTATGTACGTTTTTGAAAATAAAACCATATTTGAATATCTCAATCGGTTTTTGAGTTACAAAGTTCTGAACTCAAATATAAAGCGTTCATAAAATTGATGATTCCTTTAATGATATTGAAAAGTCCTAAAAAAACAGAATTCTTAAGATATCTTGATGCAATTTTCTGTGGTTTATAAAGGAAAGTATGTATTTTTCCGAGAACAAAATCATATTTGAATATCTCAATCCGTTTCTGAGATAGCAAGATTTGAGTTCAACTAAAATTAAGAGCGTTGCAGCGATTTTTGGAAATATCGTATAAAGTCGAATTTTTAAGATATTTTGATGAAGCTTTCTGTCGTTAGTAAGGAAAGTATGTACGTTTTTGAAAATAAATCCATATTTGAATATCTCAATCGGTTTTTGAGTTACAAAGTTCTGAACTCAAATATAAAGCGTTCATAAAATTGATGATTCCTTTAATGATATTGAAAAGTCCTAAAAAAACAGAATTCTTAAGATATCTTGATGCAATTTTCTGTGGTTTATAAAGGAAAGTATGTATTTTTCCGAGAACAAAATCATATTTGAATATCTCAATCCGTTTCTGAGATAACAAGATTTGAGTTCAACTAAAATTAAGAGCGTTGCAATGATTTTTGGAAATATCGTATAAAATCGAATTTTTAAGATATTTTGATGAAGCTTTCTGTCGCAAATAAGGAAAGTATGTACTTTTTCGAAAATAAAACCATATTTGAATATCTCAATCGGTTTTTGAGTTACAAAGTTCTGAACTCAAATATAAAGCATTCATAAAATTAATGATTCCTTTAATGATATTGAAAAGTCCTAAAAAAACAGAATTCTTAAGATATCTTGATGCAATTTTCTGTGGTTTATAAAGGAAAGTATGTATTTTTCCGAGAACAAAATCATATTTGAATATATCAATCCGTTTCTGAGATAGCAAGATTTGAGTTCAACTAAAATTAAGAGCGTTCCACGATTTTTGGAAATATCGTGTAAAGTCGAATTTTTAAGATATTTTGATGAAGCTTTCTGTCGTTAGTAAGGAAAGTATGTACTTTTTCGAAAATAAAACCATATTTGAATATCTCAATCGGTTTTTGAGTTACAAAGTTCTGAACTCAAATATAAAGCATTCATAAAATTAATGATTCCTTTAATGATATTGAAAAGTCCTAAAAAAACAGAATTCTTAAGATATCTTGATGCAATTTTCTGTGGTTTATAAAGGAAAGTATGTATTTTTCCGAGAACAAAATCATATTTGAATATCTCAATCCGTTTCTGAGATAGCAAGATTTGAGTTCAACTAAAATTAAGAGCGTTGCAGCGATTTTTGGAAATATCGTATAAAGTCGAATTTTTAAGATATTTTGATGAAGCTTTCTGTCGTTAGTAAGGAAAGTATGTACGTTTTTGAAAATAAATCCATATTTGAATATCTCAATCGGTTTTTGAGTTACAAAGTTCTGAACTCAAATATAAAGCGTTCATAAAATTGATGATTCCTTTAATGATATTGAAAAGTCCTAAAAAAACAGAATTCTTAAGATATCTTGATGCAATTTTCTGTGGTTTATAAAGGAAAGTATGTATTTTTCCGAGAACAAAATCATATTTGAATATCTCAATCCGTTTCTGAGATAACAAGATTTGAGTTCAACTAAAATTAAGAGCGTTACAATGATTTTTGGAAATATCGTATAAAATCGAATTTTTAAGATATTTTGATGAAGCTTTCTGTCGCAAATAAGGAAAGTATGTACTTTTTCGAAAATAAAACCATATTTGAATATCTCAATCGGTTTTTGAGTTACAAAGTTCTGAACTCAAATATAAAGCATTCATAAAATTAATGATTCCTTTAATGATATTGAAAAGTCCTAAAAAACAGAATTCTTAAGATATCTTGATGCAATTTTCTGTGGTTTATAAAGGAAAGTATGTATTTTTCCGAGAATAAAATCATATTTGAATATCTCAATCCGTTTCTGAGATAGCAAGATTTGAGTTCAACTAAAATTAAGAGCGTTCCAACGATTTTTGGAAATATCGTGTAAAGTCGAATTTTTAAGATATTTTGATGAAGCTTTCTGTCGTTAATAGGGAAAGTATGTACTTTTTCGAAAATAAAACCATATTTGTATAACTCAATCGGTTTTTGAGATACAAAGTTGTAAACTCAAATTTAAAGCAATCATAAAATTAACGTTTCCCTTAAAGGTTTTAAAAAATCTTAAAAAACAGAATTCTTAAGATATCTTAGTGCAATTTCCTGTAGCTTATAAAAGAATGTATGTATTTTTTTGGGAACAAAATCATATTTGAATATCTTAATCCCTATTTGAGATACTAAGTCTTGAACTTAACCTAAATTAAAAGTATTTCATAAAATTAACAATTTCCTTTATAATTTTGCAAAAATCGTAAAAAATCGAATTTTTAAGATATCTTGATGACATTTTCTACCAATTACAAAGGAGAGTATGTAATTTTTTGTGAACAAAACTATATTTCAGTATCTCGTTTGGTTTTTGAGATATCAAGTTTTGAACTTAACTTATATTTAAAGCGTTTCATAAAATTGACGAATTCCTTTATAATTTTGTAAAAATCGTAAAAAATCGATTTCTTAAGATATCTTAATGAAGCTTTCTGTCATTTGTAAAGGAAAGTGTGTACTTTTTTCGAGAACAAAATCAAACTTAAATATCCCTATATTTTTGAGATATCAAGTTTTGAACTCCACTTAAATTTAGAGTATTTCATAAAATAATAATTTTGAAAAAATAATCGTAATTCTCGTAATTTTTAAGATATCTTGATGAAAATATTTGAGGAAATTAATTATTTTTGAAAAATCATTGAAAATTGAAGATGAATTGAAGATATTCCAGTGGCTTCATACTTTCAAAAATGATCTTAAATGAGTTCTCATGATAACATATCACTAACTTCAACATTTTTTGATAATTAAGAGTATGTGTATAAAATTCTCATGATAAAAAGCAGTTCAAGATTAGACTAAATAATTTTACACGAATCATCATCATTTTCGTTCTAGAGTGTGATTAAAATAATGCCACGACTTATAGGAACACCCTGTATAAGCAAAATTGATGATATTGCTCGAGATATGATCCTGAGAGTCATAATCAAAAATGCCCAACAGTTTTTTTGGTAGTTTGGTAATTAAGTGATTTTTTTTTGTTAGATGGATAAATCTCGTAAGTTTCCGAGAATTAATTGCGCAAGAAGTGAGAAATGAGAGATGATTTATGTGTTAATTTGTATAAAAGATTTTCTATAAGATCTTTATAAAAAAATGATTCAAACACCTTTGGAATCTCCTTAATTATTTCATAATTCACCAACGATTTTGTGGTGGTGCGAGATTTTTTCTTATATCTTCAAACCTAATATAGTGCCGACCTAAATCTTTTTTGAAAAAGGTTTTAAAAAAAAATTTTTAGAACCAATGAGATTGAAGATAGAAACCGGATCCAAATTAAGAGGGAGTTTACAATTCGCCAAAGATTTACTTTTGTTAGACTTTTCCATCACACCAGACGCCAGTTCAGGCTCCATTCACTCCATTCATATTTGCGAATCTTCCGTTTCAGTAAGCGCCAGGCACTTGGCGTTTGCGTTACTGACTCATCTCATTCACTTAAACTCCTATGCCCCATTCATTCATTTTTCTTCCCGGAAACGCGTCCGCTCCCGGCTAGAAACCAACTTAGAAATCAACCTTTCGTAGCTGGGATTTCCAAAACTGACTCAATCATGGCTTCGAAGAACTACAACTCGGCGTTGGCCGAGATCTGAACGCCGCTGACTCACCCATTGAAAACTTAAAACGAAATATAAATAAAAACTGTTTAGAGATGTCCAGAAGGTATTCCGATCCCGACAAGTTCGGTTCATCGGATATTACAAACGGCCTATTCAAACAGTTAAAATCGGATGAGTTGTTACGAAGACTTTTGTATCGAACTCCGTCGGAAGAAGTTAACGCGAGTGATTCATCCGGGTCGAAAGAATTTTTTAGCGCGGAGAATTGTGGAGAAGGAGGCGATAAAAGAAGCCCTTCGAAACTTAATACTGAACCAGTTGGTTTGGTCGAGTTACTTCTAAAAGGGGCTGAACGTGATAAAGATGATATTAATATGGACTACCATGAACAATCAATTAATATTGGTGAATGCAAAGACGGTGTGTTTGTGGAAAATGAACTCAGTGACTTATTTAAAAGTGATTTTGAAAGTGGTTTTGAAAAGGATTGGGAATTTATTTTGTCGAAAGCTGAAAATTTTAATATTCAGTCATCACCTTCGAATGATAGTTGCGATTTCTTGGAGTTATTATCCATTCCTGTTAGTGAAATTCTTAAATCAACGGATGATTGTAGACAAATAGAGGAAGGAAATGAATCAAAAGAAAATGATGGAAAAGAAAATGATGGAAAAGAAAATGATGGGAAAGAAAAGAATAGTTGTAATGAAAGTAATGATCCTATGGTGTTTGTTCCTTCAGGTAAACTTAATTTCAAATATGTATATTTTCATTAATTAATATTTGGATCAAAATGTTAAGTTATGCATGAAATGTTTTTTTAACATATTAATTATTAATAGTGACTAACAGAAGACTTGCTATTACTTCTAAAAGGTTTGAAATTCCTCCAAAAAACTTTCAATGCTTTCAAAAAAGTACTCATACAAAATTATTAAAGGTTTTATTTGGATTTAAGTTATTATTTTCAGTTAATTTTTTAATTTTAATGTACCATTTCGGTTGAGAATCCGATCTTCTTTGTATTTATAATTATTTGCACATTTTGTAGAAAAAATTTTTGCTGAATTATTGGTGACCGTACTTAAAAGTTCTTGTTCAAAGATAAAATTCCGATCTCGTCTACAAAGCGTACTGTAATTATGCTAATTCGAATCTATCTTTAACTGCTTGAATCGTGTTCAGTCCTAGATATCTTTGATAAGAAAACTTGGGACGGCTTTGATCAGTTGATATAATAGATCATTAACATGATTATTAACATGATCATTAACATGATCTGTTATATCAACTGCTGATATCTGGGTAGTGATCATTAACAGATCACTACCCAGATATCATTTGTTAAAAACAACACTAATAACGCGTGAAAACAAATAACGATTGTTTTGATATGATATCTTTCAAAATTAATTTCTCAAGAATCAATCGAGATATTAAAAAGCGATTTTCATCATTAAAATTGCCATAGAATTCTGAATCAGTGCTCACAATTTAGTTATTTCGATTTTGATCACTACCCAAATATCATTTATTAAAACAACGCGTGAAAACGAATGGATTGTTTTGATATGTTGTCTTTCAAGATTAATTTCTCAAGAATCCATAGAGATATTAAAAAGCAGTTTTCACCATTAAAATTGACATAGAATTCTGAATCAGTGCTCACAATTTAGTTATTTCGATTTTGATCACTACCCAAATATCATTTATTAAAAAAACGCGTGAAAACGAATGGATTGTTTTGATATGATATCTTTCAAGATTATTTTCTCAAGAATCAATTGAGATATTAAAAAGCGGCTTTCACCATTAAAATTGCCATAGAATTCTGAATCAGTGCTCACAATTTAGTTACTTCGATTTTAATCACCACCCTGATAGCATTTGTTGAAATCAACGCTAATAACGGGTGAAAATAAATGGTTGTTTTGATATGATATATTTCAAGATTAATTTCTCAGGAATCAATCGAGATATTAAAAAGCGGTTTTCACCATTAAAATTGCCATAGAATTCTGAATCAGTGCTCACAATTTAGTTATTTCGATTTTGATCACTACCCAAATATCATTTATTAAAACAACGCGTGAAAACGAATGGATTGTTTTGATATGTTGTCTTTCAAGATTAATTTCTCAAGAATCAATATAGATATTAAAAAGCGGTTTTCACCATTAAAATTGCCATAGAATTCTGAATCAGTGCTCACAATTTAGTTATTTCGATTTTGATCACTACCCAAATATCATTTATTAAAACAACGCGTGAAAACGAATGGATTGTTTTGATATGTTGTCTTTCAAGATTAATTTCTCAAGAATCAATATAGATATTAAAAAGCGGTTTTCACCATTAAAATTGCCATAGAATTCTGAATCAGCGCTCACAATTTAGTTATTTCGATTTTGATCACTACCCAAATATCATTTATTAAAATAACGCGTGAAAACGAATGGATTGTTTTGATATGTTGTCTTTCAAGATTAATTT
The DNA here is from genome assembly GCA_036711965.1 of Onthophagus sagittarius. Lineage (NCBI taxonomy): Eukaryota > Metazoa > Arthropoda > Insecta > Coleoptera > Scarabaeidae > Onthophagus > Onthophagus sagittarius. The sequence goes on from JASERS010000005.1 coordinate 51,666,347, forward strand.
CTCAAGAATCAATATAGATATTAAAAAGCGGTTTTCACCATTAAAATTGCCATAGAATTCTGAATCAGTGCTCACAATTTAGTTACTTCGATTTTAATCACCACCCTGATAGCATTTGTTGAAATCAACGCTAATAACGGGTGAAAATAAATGGTTGTTTTGATATGATATATTTCAAGATTAATTTCTCAGGAATCAATCGAGATATTAAAAAGCGGTTTTCACCATTAAAATTGCCATAGAATTCTGAATCAGTGCTCACAATTTAGTTATTTCGATTTTGATCACTACCCAAATATCATTTATTAAAACAACGCGTGAAAACGAATGGATTGTTTTGATATGCTGTCTTTCAAGATTAATTTCTCAAGAATCAATATAGATATTAAAAAGCGGTTTTCACCATTAAAATTGCCATAGAATTCTGAATCAGCGCTCACAATTTAGTTATTTCGATTTTGATCACTACCCAAATATCATTTATTAAAACAACGCGTGAAAACGAATGGATTGTTTTGATATGTTGTCTTTCAAGATTAATTTCTCAAGAATCAATATAGATATTAAAAAGCGGTTTTCACCATTAAAATTGCCATAGAATTCTGAATCAGTGCTCACAATTTAGTTACTTCGATTTTAATCACCACCCTGATAGCATTTGTTGAAATCAACGCTAATAACGGGTGAAAATAAATGGTTGTTTTGATATGATATATTTCAAGATTAATTTCTCAGGAATCAATCGAGATATTAAAAAGCGGTTTTCACCATTAAAATTGCCATAGAATTCTGAATCAGTGCTCACAATTTAGTTATTTCGATTTTGATCACTACCCAAATATCATTTATTAAAACAACGCGTGAAAACGAATGGATTGTTTTGATATGTTGTCTTTCAAGATTAATTTCTCAAGAATCAATATAGATATTAAAAAGCGGTTTTCACCATTAAAATTGCTATAGAATTCTGAATCAGTGCTCACAATTTAGTTATTTCGATTTTGATCACTACCCAAATATCATTTATTAAAATAACGCGTGAAAACGAATGGATTGTTTTGATATGTTGTCTTTCAAGATTAATTTCTCAAGAATCAATATAGATATTAAAAAGCGGTTTTCACCATTAAAATTGCCATAGAATTCTGAATCAGCGCTCACAATTTAGTTATTTCGATTTTGATCACTACCCAAATATCATTTATTAAAACAACGCGTGAAAACGAATGGATTGTTTTGATATGTTGTCTTTCAAGATTAATTTCTCAAGAATCAATATAGATATTAAAAAGCGGTTTTCACCATTAAAATTGCCATAGAATTCTGAATCAGTGCTCACAATTTAGTTATTTCAATTTTGATCACTACCCAAATATCATTTATTAAAACAACGCGTGAAAACGAATGGATTGTTTTGATATGTTATCTTTCAAGATTAATTTCTCAAGAATCAATCGAGATATTAAAAAGCGGTTTTCACCGTTAAAATTGCCATAGAATTCTGAATCAGTGCTCACAATTTAGATACTTCGATTTTAATCACCACCGAGATAGCATTTGTTGAAATCAACACTGGCAACGCGTCAAAATAAGTTGATAATTTTTTATAGGTTAACTTTAAAGGTTGATTCCTTAAGAACCAATTGAGGCATCAAAAAACGAATTTCACCACTAAAATTGCCATAGAATTCTGAATCAGTGCTCACAATTTAGTTATTTCGATTTTAATCACTACCCAAATATCATTTATTAAAACAACGCGTGAAAACGAATGGGTTGTTTTGATATGATATTTTTCAAGATTAATTTCTCAAGAATCAATCGAGATATTAAAAAGCGATTTTCATCATTAAAATTACCATAGAATTCTCAATCAGTGCTCACAATTTAGTTACTTCGATTTTAATCGCTACCCAGATATCATGTGTTGAAATCAACACTAGCAACGCGTCAACATAAGTTGATAATTTTTTATAGGCTAACTTTAAAGGTTGATTCCTTAAGAACCAATTGAGACATCAAAAAACGGATTTCATCATTAAAATTGCCATAGAATTCTGAATCAGTGCTCACAATTTAGTTACTTCGATTTTAATCACTACCCAGATATCATTTGTTAAAAACAACACCAATAACGCGTGAAAACAAATAACGGTTGTTTTGATATGATATCTTTCAAGATTAATTTCTCAAGAACCAATCCAGATATTAAAAAGCGGTTTTCACCATTAAAATTGCCATAGAATTCTAAATCAGTGCTCACAATTTAGTTATTTCGATTTTGATCACTACCCAAATATCATTTATTAAAACAACGCGTGAAAATGAATGGATTGTTTTGATATGTTGTCTTTCAAGATTAATTTCTCAAGAATCAATAGAGATATTAAAAAGCAGTTTTCACCATTAAAATTGCCATAGAATTCTGAATCAGTGCTCACAATTTAGTTATTTCGATTTTGATCACTACCCAAATATCATTTATTAAAACAACGCGTGAAAACGAATGGATTGTTTTGATATGTTGTCTTTCAAGATTAATTTCTCAAGAATCAATAGAGATATTAAAAAGCAGTTTTCACCATTAAAATTGCCATAGAATTCTGAATCAGTGCTCACAATTTAGATACTTCGATTTTAATCACCACCGAGATAGCATTTGTTGAAATCAACACTGGCAACGCGTCAAAATAAGTTGATAATTTTTTATAGGTTAACTTTAAAGGTTGATTCCTTAAGAACCAATTGAGGCATCAAAAAATGAATTTCACCACTAAAATTGCCATAGAATTCTGAATCAGTGCTCACAATTTAGTTATTTCGATTTTAATCACTACCCAAATATCATTTATTAAAACAACGCGTGAAAACGAATGGGTTGTTTTGATATGATATCTTTCAAGATTAATTTCTCAAGAATCAATTGAGATATTAAAAAGCGGCTTTCACCATTAAAATTGCCATAGAATTCTGAATCAGTGCTCACAATTTAGTTACTTCGATTTTAATCACCATCCTGATAGCATTTGTTGAAATCAACACTAGCAACGTGTCAAAATAAGTTGAAAATTTTTTATAGGTTAACTTTAAAGGTTGATTCCTTAAGAACCAATTGAGGCATCAAGAAACGAATTTCACCACTAAAATTGCCATAGAATTCTGAATCAGTGCTCACAATTTAGTTATTTCGATTTTAATCACTACCCAAATATCATTTATTAAAACAACGCGTGAAAACGAATGGGTTGTTTTGATATGATATCTTTCAAGATTAATTTCTCAAGAATCAATATAGATATTAAAAAGCGGTTTTCACCATTAAAATTGCCATAGAATTCTGAATCAGCGCTCACAATTTAGTTATTTCGATTTTGATCACTACCCAAATATCATTTATTAAAACAACGCGTGAAAACGAATGGATTGCTTTGATATGTTGTCTTTCAAGATTAATTTCTCAAGAATCAATATAGATATTAAAAAGCGGTTTTCACCATTAAAATTGCCATAGAATTCTGAATCAGTGCTCACAATTTAGTTATTTCAATTTTGATCACTACCCAAATATCATTTATTAAAACAACGCGTGAAAACGAATGGATTGTTTTGATATGTTATCTTTCAAGATTAATTTCTCAAGAATCAATCGAGATATTAAAAAGCGGTTTTCACCGTTAAAATTGCCATAGAATTCTGAATCAGTGCTCACAATTTAGATACTTCGATTTTAATCACCACCGAGATAGCATTTGTTGAAATCAACACTGGCAACGCGTCAAAATAAGTTGATAATTTTTTATAGGTTAACTTTAAAGGTTGATTCCTTAAGAACCAATTGAGGCATCAAAAAACGAATTTCACCACTAAAATTGCCATAGAATTCTGAATCAGTGCTCACAATTTAGTTATTTCGATTTTAATCACTACCCAAATATCATTTATTAAAACAACGCGTGAAAACGAATGGGTTGTTTTGATATGATATTTTTCAAGATTAATTTCTCAAGAATCAATCGAGATATTAAAAAGCGATTTTCATCATTAAAATTACCATAGAATTCTCAATCAGTGCTCACAATTTAGTTACTTCGATTTTAATCGCTACCCAGATATCATGTGTTGAAATCAACACTAGCAACGTGTCAACATAAGTTGATAATTTTTTATAGGCTAACTTTAAAGGTTGATTCCTTAAGAACCAATTGAGACATCAAAAAACGGATTTCATCATTAAAATTGCCATAGAATTCTGAATCAGTGCTCACAATTTAGTTACTTCGATTTTAATCACTACCCAGATATCATTTGTTAAAAACAACACCAATAACGCGTGAAAACAAATAACGGTTGTTTTGATATGATATCTTTCAAGATTAATTTCTCAAGAACCAATCCAGATATTAAAAAGCGGTTTTCACCATTAAAATTGCCATAGAATTCTAAATCAGTGCTCACAATTTAGTTATTTCGATTTTGATCACTACCCAAATATCATTTATTAAAACAACGCGTGAAAATGAATGGATTGTTTTGATATGTTGTCTTTCAAGATTAATTTCTCAAGAATCAATAGAGATATTAAAAAGCAGTTTTCACCATTAAAATTGCCATAGAATTCTGAATCAGTGCTCACAATTTAGTTATTTCGATTTTGATCACTACCCAAATATCATTTATTAAAACAACGCGTGAAAACGAATGGATTGTTTTGATATGTTGTCTTTCAAGATTAATTTCTCAAGAATCAATAGAGATATTAAAAAGCAGTTTTCACCATTAAAATTGCCATAGAATTCTGAATCAGTGCTCACAATTTAGATACTTCGATTTTAATCACCACCGAGATAGCATTTGTTGAAATCAACACTGGCAACGCGTCAAAATAAGTTGATAATTTTTTATAGGTTAACTTTAAAGGTTGATTCCTTAAGAACCAATTGAGGCATCAAAAAATGAATTTCACCACTAAAATTGCCATAGAATTCTGAATCAGTGCTCACAATTTAGTTATTTCAATTTTAATCACTACCCAAATATCATTTATTAAAACAACGCGTGAAAACGAATGGGTTGTTTTGATATGATATCTTTCAAGATTAATTTCTCAAGAATCAATTGAGATATTAAAAAGCGGCTTTCACCATTAAAATTGCCATAGAATTCTGAATCAGTGCTCACAATTTAGTTACTTCGATTTTAATCACCATCCTGATAGCATTTGTTGAAATCAACACTAGCAACGTGTCAAAATAAGTTGAAAATTTTTTATAGGTTAACTTTAAAGGTTGATTCCTTAAGAACCAATTGAGGCATCAAGAAACGAATTTCACCACTAAAATTGCCATAGAATTCTGAATCAGTGCTCACAATTTAGTTATTTCGATTTTAATCACTACCCAAATATCATTTATTAAAACAACGCGTGAAAACGAATGGGTTGTTTTGATATGATATCTTTCAAGATTAATTTCTCAAGAATCAATCGAGATATTAAAAAGCGATTTTCATCATTAAAATTACCATAGAATTCTCAATCAGTGCTCACAATTTAATTACTTCGATTTTAATCACTACCCAGATATCATTTGTTGAAATCAACACTAGCAACGTGTCAACATAAGTTGATAATTTTTTATAGGCCAACTTTAAAGGTTGATTCCTTAAGAACCAATTGAGATATCAAAAAATGGATTTCACCATTAAAATTGTCATAGAATTCTGAATCAGTGCTCACAATTTAGTTACTTCGATTTTAATCACTACCCAGATATCATTTGTTAAAAACAACACCAATAACGCGTGAAAACAAATAACGGTTGTTTTGATATATCTTTCAAGATTAATTTCTCAAGAACCAATCCAGATATTAAAAAGCGGTTTTCACCATTAAAATTGCCATAGAATTCGGAATCAGTGCTCACAATTTAGTTACTTCGATTTTAATCACTACCCAGATATCATTAGTTAAAAACAACGCTAAAAACGTGTGAAAACAAATGGGTTGTTTTAATATGATATCTTTCAAGATTAATTTCTCAAGAATCAATTGAGATATTAAAAAGCGGCTTTCACCATTAAAATTGCCATAGAATTCTGAATCAGTGCTCAAAATTTAGTTACTTCGATTTTAATCACCACCCTGATAGCATTTGTTGAAATTAACACTAGCAACGCGTCAAAATAAGTTGAAAATTTTTTATAGGTTAACTTTAAATGTTGATTCCTTAAGAACCAATTGAGGCATCAAAAAACGGATTTCACCATTAAAATTACCATAGAATTCTGAATCAGTGCTCACAATTTAATTACTTCGATTTTAATCACCACCCAGATATCATTTGTTAAAAACAACGCTAATAACGGGTGAAAATAAATGGTTATTTTGATATGAAATATTTCAAGATTAATTTCTCAAGAATCAATCGAGATATTAAAAAGCGGTTTTCACCATTAAAATTGCCATAGAATTCTGAATCAGTACTCACAATTTAGTTACTTCGATTTTAATCAACACTCATATATCATTTGTTGAAAACAACACTAACAACGCGTAAAAAAATCGGTTATTTTTTATGATAATTTTGAAGATTGGTTCTTCAAGAATCAATCGAGATATTAAAAAATGCTTGTCACCATTAAAATTGTCTTAGGATTTTGACTTAATTCTCACAATTTGGTTACTTCTATTTTAATCACTACCCTGATAACATTTGTTGAAATCAACACTAACAGTGAGTTAAAATCAATCGATTGCTTTTATAGATTAAGATTGATTCCTCAAGAATCAATCGAGATATCATAAAACGGGTTTCACCATTAAAATTGTCATAGAATTCTGAATCAGTGCTCACAATTTAGTTACTTCGATTTTAATCACCACTCAGATATCATTTGATGAAAAAAACACTAACAGCGCTTGAAAACAAATTGGCTGTTTTTATATGATAACTTTAAAGATTGATTCCTCAAAAATCAATCGAGATATTAAAAAGCGGCTTTCACCATTAAAATTGTCTTAGAATTCTGACTTAATACTCACAATATTACTTCGATTTTAATCACTACCCTGATAATATTTGTTGAAATCAACACTAATAACGTGTCAATATGAAACGATTACTTTTATAGACCAACTTTAAAGATTGACTCCTCATGAATCAATCAAGATATCAAAAAACGGGTTTCACCATTAAAATTGCCATAGAATTTTGAATCAGTGCTCATAATTTAGTTACTTCGATTTGAATCACCACCCAGATATCATTTGTTAAAACACATGAAAACAAATCGGTTGTTTTACATGATAATTTTAAAGGCTGATTTCTCAAGAATCAATCTAGATATTAAAAAGCGATTTTCACCATTAAAATTGTCTTAGGATTCTGACTCAATACTTACAATTTGGTACCCTGACAATATTTGTTGAAATCAACACTAACAACGCATCAAAATCAATCGATTACTTTTAGAGACTAACTTCAAAGATTGATTCCTCATGAACAAATCGAGATATCAAAAAACGGGTTTCACCATTAAAATTGCCATAGAATTCTGAATCATTTGTTCGGTCAAAAGTGGCCGAAACCGAAATTTCGGTCGGACACTAGTGATCTATATATGACTATTATCTGTACCAGAAGTCAAGGCCTCTCACTTTAGAGATCGATATCTTCGAAATAGCTCCATGAAAAAAAAATGGGATAAAGTTTATTGTAATTAGTGAACATTTCTGTGTATCATATGTTAAATATTGTATCATATTAAAATGAAACTATATGATATTTCTGAAGAAGGTTTCGTAGTGTATCTACCACGTTATCAGGTCGTGCACTACAAAAATGATTAAATTATGTTGTATATAATTTTTTTGAATTTTCAACATTTGAGGTTAACAGATTTGATTAAACATATATGTGTATTTAGTTATTATACTTCGACAAACATTATTAGCTAGGAATAAAGATTATTTTTGTATTTGAATTACCTTGAATGATTCAAAGTTCACAGTGTGAGAACAGATGGCAAAAATCAGTCGGTACGAAATTTAATTTATAATATTTAAAAATTATTCGTTCATTAAAAAATCGAATTTCAAAAAATTCGAAAAATTCGTTCATTAATTTAATACCTGCTGATTTTTTCTTTATAATATCATATTTTTCAAATAGGTCTGGTTTTTTTGATTTATGTATGTTGTGTAGCAGTCTCATTAAAGTATTGTTTATGTTGTGTGCGATTGATATAATATGTTTGTATACTACCGAATTACTGTTATTTAAATGTTCTTTTATTCGAATATTTAAATTATTCTTGTGTACTTCATTATGAATTCTTTGCAATTGTTCATGTTTAAAATTGTTGTTGGTCTTTTACAAAATCATCGTTTTTCATTAGGATATTGGATGCCCGGTGGAAGAAAAATTGAAAAGCTTGTGTATGATGGAATCTGTACAGGTGATCTTGTGATGGATGCTGAAGTCAAATATCTTTTTTTGATGATCTTTTGTTATGGTTAAATCAAGGAAATTTAGAGTGTTTTTATTTTCTTTCTCTATGTATGTCAAGTTACCGAGCTTATCTAAAATATTATGGATTGCCTTTAAATTATGGCTTCTAATGGCTTTAGAACCTTCGTAGACTATAAAAATATCATCTACGTATCTCCGATATAGTTTGATATGTTGAGTGAATATATAATATTTGTCAGAGAATAGTTTTTCTTCCAAATGATCAACATAAATATCAGGTAGTAGTCCGGAAAGTGCAGAACCCATCGGAGTCCCATCTTTCATCATATAAATCGTTTTATTGAACGTGAAAAAATTCTGTTTTGTAACTATTTCCAAGAGACCCGTTAGGTTGTTAATGTCTTGTTCTTCAATGTTATTGAGTTTATTTATATTTTCCAACAAAAATTTCTTAGCTATGTCTATTGTTTCCTTTACAGGAATGTTGATATAACTTCTTCAAAAAATTTTACAAAAAGTTTTACAACACAACTTAATCAGTTTTGTAGTGCACGACTTAATAACGTTATAGATACAATAGTCGATATCAAAATAAATAATTTCTTCAGAAATTTCATATAGTTTCATTTTAATATTAATTAATTCTGAAGAAATATGGAGGAATTTATGAGGAATTATCAGAAATGTTCACTGATTACAATAAATTTACCGTAATTTTTATCATCTAATGATTTCGAAGAAATCGATCTCTAAAGTGAAGGGCCTTGATATCTGGCACGGATAATAGTACATAACTATTCAAATTATTCAAGAATACTTTTGATGTTTCATATGGTGTAATATAAAGTACAGAGTGGGCCAAATTAAACACTATTAAAGGGAAACTTCTCTTTTTATAAGATATAGAAAAAAATGATGTTGTCTGAGGCTTTGTGTTTATAAAAAACTTAATGGTGAAAACCTCATATTGATATCTCTTACGGTTTCAGAAATACAGGCTGTTTTTAAAAAAAGTGCAATTTTGAAAAGTTGTCATAACTTTTTTCTTTTAAAAAATCTTCGTTTCTGGGGAAACATTTAAAAAGCAACTTTTTATGTAAAATTTGATGGTTAATAATAATATAAGTTAACTTTTACTCAAAGCTTTATTTTAGTAATTCCTGATAAATATGATATATTTTAAAATTATTCTTCTTCATATTCTTCATCATCTTGTTCTTAACCATTTTCTTCTGGATATTCGTCCAATATACTTAAATTTTTCGCTACTTGATTCGAATTTTTGATTTTTTGTTGCCATGTTGCAACCTATCTTTAATATTAATTAATTCTGAAGAAAAATGGAGGAATTTATGAGGAATTATCAGAAATGTTCACTGATTACAATAAATTTACCGTAATTTTTATCATCTAATGATTTCGAAGAAATCGATCTCTAAAGTGAGGGGCCTTGATATCTGGCACGGATAATAGTACATAACTATTGAAATTATTCAAGAATACTTTTGATGTTTCATATGGTGTAATATAAAGTACAGAGTGGGCCAAATTAAACACTATTAAAGGGAAACTTCTCTTTTTATAAGATATAGAAAAAAATGATGTTGTCTGAGGCTTTGTGTTTATAAAAAACTTAATGGTGAAAACCTCATATTGATATCTCTTACGGTTTCAGAAATACAGGCTGTTTTTAAAAAAAGTGCAATTTTGAAAAGTTGTCATAACTTTTTTCTTTTTAAAAAATCTTCGTTTCTGGGGAAACATTTAAAAAGCAACTTTTTATGTAAAATTTGATGGTTAATAATAATAGAAGCTAACTTTTACTCAAAGCTTTATTTTAGTAGTTCCTGATAAATATGATATATTTTAAAATTATTCTTCTTCATATTCTTCATCATCTTGTTCTTAACCATTTTCTTCTGGATATTCGTCCAATATACTTAAATTTTTCGCTACGTGATTCGAATTTTTGATTTTTTGTTGCCATGTTGCAACCTATCTTTAATATTAATTAATTCTGAAGAAAAATGGAGGAATTTATGAGGAATTATCAGAAATGTTCACTGATTACAATAAATTTACCGTAATTTTTATCATCTAATGATTTCGAAGAAATCGATCTCTAAAGTGAGGGCCTTGATATCTGGCACGGATAATAGTACATAACTATTGAAATTATTCAAGAATACTTTTGATGTTTCATATGGTGTAATATAAAGTACAGAGTGGGCCAAATTAAACACTATTAAAGGGAAACTTCTCTTTCTATAAGATATAGAAAAAAATGATGTCTGAGGCTTGGTGTTTATAAAAAACTTAATGGTGAAAACCTCATATTGATATCTCTTACGGTTTCAGAAATACAGGTGTTTTTAAAAAAAGTGCAATTTTGAAAAGTTGTCATAACTTTTTTCTTTTTAAAAAATCTTCGTTTCTGAGGAAACATTTAAAAAGCAACTTTTTATGTAAAATTTGATGGTTAATAATAATATAAGCTAACTTTTACTCAAAGCTTTATTTTAGTAGTTCCTGATAAAAATGATACATTTTAAAATTATTCTTCTTCATATTCTTCATCATCTTGTTCTTAACCATTTTCTTCTGGATATTCGTCCAATATACTTAAATTTTTCGCTACTTGATTCGAATTTTTGATTTTTTGTTGCCATGTTGCAACCTATCTTTAATATTAATTAATTCTGAAGAAAAATGGAGGAATTTATGAGGAATTATCAGAAATGTTCACTGATTACAATAAATTTACCGTAATTTTTATCATCTAATGATTTCGAAGAAATCGATCTCTAAAGTGAGGGCCTTGATATCTGGCACGGATAATAGTACATAACTATTGAAATTATTCAAGAATACTTTTGATGTTTCATATGGTGTAATATAAAGTACAGAGTGGGCCAAATTAAACACTATTAAAGGGAAACTTCTCTTTTTATAAGATATAGAAAAAAATGATGTTGTCTGAGGCTTTGTGTTTATAAAAAACTTAATGGTGAAAACCTCATATTGATATCTCTTACGGTTTCAGAAATACAGGGTGTTTTTAAAAAAAGTGCAATTTTGAAAAGTTGTCATAACTTTTTTCTTTTTAAAAAATCTTCGTTTCTGAGGAAACATTTAAAAAGCAACTTTTTATGTAAAATTTGATGGTTAATAATAATATAAGCTAACTTTTACTCAAAGCTTTATTTTAGTAATTCCTGATAAATATGATATATTTTAAAATTATTCTTCTTCATATTCTTCATCATCTTGTTCTTAACCATTTTCTTCTGGATATTCGTCCAATATACTTAAATTTTTCGCTACTTGATTCGAATTTTTGATTTTTTATTGCCATGTTGCAACCTTCTTCAGAAACTTGTTAATTTATACGAAATTGTTAATTTATGCTGTTACTATTGTAATTAAATCAGTTGCAGTTAGAACATCTACTGTTTGTAATTTGTTTTTAATTTCATTTTGATACTCATTTACTAAACCTAACTTCCTAAACCACCTCTTTTCCTGAATTTTCTGCTCTTCCTGTTGTGTATTTCTAATTTTAACATCAAATTTAATGGTCACTAAGATTTTCTGCTTCTAAAATTTCCCAATTTTCAATACAATCAACTTTGCAAATCGTAATATCAATATGTAACTCCTGATCCTCTCTTCTCCATGTAGGTTCACTTGCGTCTTCCCTAACTGAACTCCATAAAGTTGATTTAACATTAAAATCTCCCATAATAAAAATCTCATTTGTTAAATTCATCTCTTCTGTCCATAGATTTTCCATAGACCTCCTTTTCATCTGCTGCCATTTACCTTAATTTACCATCCTTAATTTGTTTAAAACTGGTCTAAACTCATTGCATCTCCCTATACCATCCTTATGTCTTTCTTGATTATATATTGGAAAGAATTCTTGATATTCAGATTTGTCTGCCTCATGACCTTTCTTACCACACTTAAAAGACAAGTTTCTTCTGTCTGGACCAGAACAATTTTTAACTAAATGTCCAAATCTCCAACATGTATACCACTTCTGCATATCCCTACGTTTCTCTACATCACAAATTGTAAACCCAATTCTTAATTTTTTATTACCAAGTAATATTTCTGCATTTTTTTATTTAATATTCCCAATGCAAAAACAATTGTCTCTTTTACATCTTCCGTTTTAATCAGGCCAAACTAATTTTGGATATATTTTAGACAATTTTTGATGATTTCAGATATCTCTAGACAATTGTTAGCTATTAATAATAGATTTTACACAAATTTTAGATGATTTCAAACAACCTGTGCATGATTTTAGAAAACTTTGGATAATTTTGATGATTTTAATTAACAACTGGGTTAATTTTTATTGATTTTAAGCATCTTTAGACAATTATTAGCCATTACAGATATAGTTTATAGTAATTTTGGGTGATTTTAAATAACTTGTGAATGATTTTAGACAAATTTAGACATACTTTAGACAATTTTTGATGACTTTAGACAGTTTTTTTTGATTTTAAGCAACTTTAGACAAGTTTAGACAACTGGATTAATTTAAATAACGTTGGGTTAACTCCTGGCATAAAAAGAGGTTTCTTAAATTAAGAGTAAGGTATCTTTCTTCTAAGAAAAACCTCTGATACAAAAATTTTATATTCTTAGATATTGAGGATATGATATTCTTCGTTCGATAAGATTTCTAATTTTAAAAACAAAAAATGTTTGTGTTTTAAGAGTACCTTATTCTTATTTGTAATAAAAATCATTCAAGAATAAGTTTTTCTTGAAAATCAAGAATAATTTTATACACTATTTGCCAATTTCTGACAGCCTGCATATTGCTACTATTTCTTCAACATCTAGACTGTTTATTTCGAATTTTCCAATACAATACATTCAGGCCATAACATTTTCCATACTGCGTTCATGGTCGAATGTTTAACTACATCCCATGCGGACTCTTTTTTTCTCATTTTCGCGAACTGTTAGTTTTTTTAACATTTAAGGTAATATCTTTTAAAAGTGGTAAAAATGACAATGGACTCAGCGCATTGTATAGCACTAATAAAAGTTTAAATTGCAAATTCTTTCTGCGGCGATATTGCTCAGCTTCTATGCAAAAACATTTTTTGACTCAATCTTCAAATGCATTAGCCACTATCCAACCCTTTCTGTTGGATTTCCAGTGGATAGATACATTATTTTTTGCAATTCCTTTAGAAGTACGCGGATTTTACGCAGCAAAATTCTCCTCCTTCAGCATTGCTCAAAATAAGAGTATTAACATTTCCTTTGCAGTTTTGTATCCCGAGGCCATTTTTTTTCTTTAAGAATAAAAGTTCTATTTGGGAAACACTTCCAGTATAAAACCGTTTAGTCCTCATGAAAGACCTTGGTAAATATCCACCATTTGTAATAATTTCCTTAAGGGTGTATGAAAACGGAGGTGCAGCTTCAACAGCTCCACAAACTGCTTCACCAGACAGTTTGATATTTCGCAAATTTTGACGCGATTTGCATTTTTCAAACTATATTTTACTAACCAGGAGAACAACTACTATCACACCTTCAACAAAGCTGAATGTTACAAAATGAATATTAGTCGATCCATATCTTTGGCTATGATAAATTCCAACAAACATTTTGCGTTATAACATTCTTATGAAGAATGTAATTTTGTATTTGGACTTATATTTGTAGATGTACTACTCTTCAAATATTTTTGTGTGCTTCGACATCAAATGGTTATCACTTGCAAAATTATACCGAATCTTCAAATTAAATTTACATTGACACCTGTTATATATTAAGTATTTTAAGAAAATCTCCTTGCAGTTCTGCCATCGTTGCTTGTCCCACTTCTCTGCTTAACAAAATCAACTTTGGAGTTTTTTTTCAACTTTGGACCATTTTCAAAAGATATCCTATGCACTGTGTGCAAAATGCATTCCATAAATTGTATTCTTGCATAGAGGTCAAGTTTTAAGAATGACTATCAAGCAATTTTTTGCATATTGTTCATTTTAATTTCGAAATAACTTTGCATATAGGACATCTCAACGACGAAGTACCTTACATTACTGCTTGAGCTATTTCAGCATCGTGCATTATAAAACGTAACTCATGAGTAACTCTCAATTAACGCCCATAAATTTTAATGAAAGCACAACTAGCTAAAAATCTTTTAGAAATAGTTATTCAAAAATAATTAAAAGTACAGAATTTGTATTAAACTTCGACAAATTAACCTAAAACCATTTTTCTCTTGCTCAATAATTTCTAGATCCTTTCGAATGGAATGAAACTCACATTAAATCCTGGTTGAGTTGGGCCACCGATAAATTCTCTTTAACACCAATCCCGGACGTTAGGAATTTCCCAAAATCCGGCCAGAAATTGTGCGAATTAACCCGGAAAGAATTCGAGGACATTTGCAAAAATGAGCGTTCTGGTCGATTATTAGCAAAACACATCGCCCATTTAAAACACAGCGTAACCGGAAGAGCAACTAGCCCATTAAACACAAAAGCGAAAATTGAAGAAGAAGGTAAGAAAAAAATGATTTTATATCTATAATATATATATATATGATATAAAAAATAGGTTTAAAAAGTTTCTTATTGGGAGGTCGCGCTCTCTTTTATCCCCGCCCGTTAAACGTCGTTTCTTCGCCAAACCATCCCCTGAAAAGCCAAACCGGGGTAGTGACGGGAAAGAGGGGGTTTATTCGAGGTCTCTTGGCGCGAAATCCCACTTGAAATTCAAGGCGGGGCACGGTATAAAGGCGCAATATATAACTTCCTACCGTTCGCAGCTCCCAGTTCCTTCCTAGACACCAGCAAACTTCCGAACTTCACGGTAAAGGGGGCGGAAACGCGATAAGTCCGCAATATTAATGATCTCTTCGTCGACAACGCCGCTCCTCTAACACCCACCAGAAAATTATGAATGTTGTGATAAGTATTGCTCTTCTCTTAAACGACCACCGAAACTCGTAATTGAAATATTATACGAATTACGTTTTCATTTATATACAGGGGATGAAAATCTCACCCCATAAAAAGGGTGAGATTTTTACACCCCCATTAAATATCGTTTTGATTCGAACGATTTTAACCAAAACAATTTAACTCGTTTAATTGATTTCTTGATAAGGAAGAAAATTGTTCGGTGATTCCCGGAAAAATCGTAATGGACAACGATTACCGGTCCGGAACGGTCAAGAATAGAAACGAAACGATTCGAAAATGGGATTCGGACAGGAAGGGGTCTATTACCGGGGTGCGATATCTAACGATTGCGATAAGAAACGAAATAATGGCACAGGAATAAATAGGAAACCGTTCGTACGAGGCGACTCCCCCGGTTTAACGTTAGATAGAATCGAATCGAACGTTTTAGATAATAAATAGACGTAACGAGGAATAAAATCGAAATCAAATCGATTTGCTTTTCGACTCAATCAGACTGTTGACTGTGGTATTGGGACAGTTAAACGACTTCTTTCGGATTGTTTTAAGAAGCCATTCTAATGTTGAGAAAGAAAAGAAGGAAAATAATTGTACAACTGTTGGGTAGAAATGTATCTAATCGATAATGAAATGTAAAATTTGATAATAAGTAAATATCTAAAGATTTTGAGAAAAGTGTTGATAACAAAAATGTTCTATGCGATATTTAATTAAAATTAGTTCTAGAGGAGTAAGAGTTGTTTGTTAAGTTCTAAAATAAACAAGATGAAAATATTTTGGTTATAAAAATATAAGAAGTTATCAAGAAAGCTTAAAGCTCCAAAAACACATACACCTCCAATATGAAATTGTAATACAAACTGAGCTAAGAGTAATCAAGAGAAAGTTAATTTGTTGGCTGAACATCTGAAAGAAACTTTTATGTTAGAGAGCCCAACAAGTATGTTAAGCAGTATTCTTAGTATAATTGAAAACGATCAGCAGAGTAATATACCATGTGTAAGAATGAAAGGACTGTATTTATTATGAAACACAAAAAGTTAATGTTAAGAGATCAGGAACCGATGACCTAATAACTAGAAAAACATTAAAACATCTAACGGGCGAAAGCAAAACTATTACACATAATTAACTTAACATAATACCATAATAATACCAATACTTGGTAAACCCCCAATCATGTTACATCATATAAGCCAATCTCCTTAATATCAAAACTGCTCGAAAAATTACTATTAAAAAGATAAAAATCTCTATAGAAGAAAAGCCTAAATACCAATACATCAATTTGGGTTTCGGAACAAACAATAGACCTGGTGCATAGGATAAAAAATAAGAAAATAAAGTCTGGCCAACCGTATTTTTGGATATTGCACAAACTTTCAACAATGTCTGGTTATCTAATCAGTTGAAGTTTTTGATATCTTGAGATATCAGAAACTTCAACAGCTACATTCGCAGATTATGCAGGGATCTTGGCTATTGTAGAAAATGAAGTGGTTGCAGCAATTAAGTTACAATTGGCCTTAAAACCAATAAGAAACTGAAAAATCTACGTTATCAGTAAGAAACAAGTTACTAGTATTACTAGTTGTATCAGCAAGACAAATGCTAGTCTTATTCACGGATTTTAAAACAAAGAACTAAGTTGTATTGTGCATGCATGCTGTTATATAAGAAATACTGATCTTCAACGCGTCTTGGAGGTCGTGGGAAGTCATCAGAAGTTGCAACATTCGCATCTAACCAATGAGAGAATCCACGATCATTCCAACATCGAAGCCATCCAGCTTCTCGACAACGAGGGTGTTCTGCGTAAAAAAAAAACTGTTACGTAAAATCTATGGATACTGAAATGGTGCATTATGTTAGTTGCTATTATAAAAGAAGAGAAGAAAGGAAAGTAGGAAGAGAAGTTCTCACGCAGATAAATACAAAATGAGTAATATTACGAGTATCAATAGACAGATTATTTCAAAGGGTCAGAGATTTAGAGGCTAAACAATGCGACGACAAATCAGTACAAATCTCGATGTTTGGTTGTGAAGAATATTATACAGGCTGATTAATTAGCTTACCATTAAACTTCATCATATAAATACAATTTAAAAAGTGTATAAAAAAATCAATTATTTACGAAATTATAACACTTTTCTTCAATGAATTTATTAATAGTCAGTAAAATCAAATATTCAACAAAAACAAAGTTGTCATTGCAAGATGTCGGTTTGCTGTAAGGTTTAATTATACATACAAGAAGAAATTCAAAATGTACGTTTATAGCGCTGAAGACTGTGCTAATATAATTTTTGTGTATGGTTTTTGCAATAAAAATGCTCGACGATCAGTACGAGAATATCAAGAAAAATTTCCACCGTATCATTTGCTATATTACTCAGTTTTTAGCGATTCTTTCAGAAAACTTCGAGAAACAGGTAATTCTGCTCCAGCAAAGGCTATTCGATCGCATGTAATTAATGCAGAGGACGAAGAAGCTGTAATAAATGCTGTTGAAGTGATTCCTCAAAAAAGAAATCCATATTGCACGCGACTTTATCCAAGAGCAACAAGAAAATCGATACGGAAGATAAGACAGTAATTCGTACCAAAAATTAATCAAAGACTGTCTTTATTAACTACACATATTATGTTTAATATTATGTTATTGAAAGTAATGTACCATCACCAGATCCCATATCGTGCAATACATGCAAACTGCTAAATGTAATACATACCTACTTGAAAAAAAGAAACTTGTAACCCTTGTGGAGAACCTGATCATTAGGTGATCTTTTAAATGTAAAAAAGTCAACTCACCCCATTAAAGGCTGGCCTAAGAGACCAATTAAATCGATAAATATAACAACAAAAATTAAATAAGAGCATCACCCAAAACTCAAGAATACATAAACCTCGACCATTCATGTTTCGACACGTTTATACACCAACTAAATAAAAGCGAAACTTTAAATTGGCAACAACTAGTTCAAAGCACAAAGGAAGATTTGAGGAACAACTCCAAAATGACACATTTCAAACATATCTGACAACAAAGCATACATTGTTGTGTTGGATCGCCTAAATCAAGAGGCACCTTTAGTAATATCCTCATACAGTGGCTCCCAAGGCTCCAAGGACACAACAAATTCCGAATAAAATAATGTTAGGATATATGCAGCAACCAGAAACAACAAATTTAGAAAATACAAGTCCATTTAATAGAACTAATTACAAGAAGGCGAAGCAGCACATAAAGATATTATATAAAAACATTTGAAACCTTAATAACAAGAAAACATTAATTTTCAATTACATGCAATAACATGACATAAAGTTAGCATAATTTTTTTGGGAAATGAAGATCAAAATTGATCAAGAAATACAATGTTAGGATTGGCACGTAATATATAAAAATGAACAGAAATAGATAAAACCAAATGTAGATTACTAGTACTAATTAAACTATTCACAAAAATCGCCAAGGACTACCCCATATCACTCAATAATCCTTAACGAAGCCCTACTCTTTAAAATTCCCTTCAAGAACATTCCACATACTATACATTGTTCCTGATCAGTCTAAGAATTATACTAAACACGACTTAAATAAGACAAATACTGAAGGAGTAAATGATGACCTGATGATGCTTATCACAAAATTCAACCGTCTCAATAAGCTACTACACAAAGAAGTAAAAATATTCCAAATGAACCAATGGTTACAAATTTATTCAAAAATCAAAAGAGACAAAGGGTATTCATACTGGAACAAGATTAACAAAAAACGAATTATAAGAGATCTTTGCAGATTTCAACACAACGAATCTGGTGATATCTGATGTTTGGCAGAATATTTTCTAAACATGTTCTTACCGAGAAAAAACTTGCAAGCATTTTATTCGCCTGGCTTCTTAAATGCCGATTACAACCCAACCCTTATTTAAATTGTAACTGTTGTTACCTTACTATAACATCAAAAAGAACTCTCCCTACATCCTAACGGAGCATGAAAAATTGAAACCACCGGAGTACGTTATAGTTGGGGGTGATTTTGAACAAGAAACTTCGTCTTAAAGAACCTTATACATACACTTTTCAAGATTGACATATGGAGATAAGGAAATTTCATCTTAAATGTTAAATAATACCCCGAAGCAAACATTGGATGTTATTAATAAAACGGAAAAATATGTTTAAAGGTAATATCTATGATGCGCCATCTGAATCACTCACTTCACAACATTCTAAATAACAATCTGTATAAAAGGACGAACATCGCACAAATAATGATAATACAAAATGTTACGACAAAAATTTTTCAATAAATTACCAAAAAAACACGTATTGAAGAAAATGTCCCTAATTATATCAAAATTGAGTGATAAAACATAAAATAAGGTTGTGGTGTTGAAAGACGTACAAACGTAGCTTAATAGCCTAATAAAGACTCTCTCTCCCATAGAAGAGTATGCACTCAAACCACTCTTGCTTTGAAATGAAAGAATACCTTCGGAACAATTTAGGTAAAAAATCTGACTTTTCCTGATGCTCGTGGACAAAGGGTTAAACGTCTCGATTTGAATGAGGTATATGATGGCATCTCGTTTACATTGCATGGGAAAGTGATTACGATATCATTTATGAAGTGTATACTAAAAAAAAAATATTTCAAAATACGGTTAGGTCGAATCATAATCCGAATCATTTTTCAATTCGCTGAATTCCCAGGTCTCAACTCCTATAAAACATTTTGGAATATTCTAAGGCCTGTAATAACAAGATATTAAAAGCCTATACATTAAGATTTCACGGGCATCATTATTTTTTGAAAATTATTTACCAAAAATTAATGAACATTATCTCACTTTTTAAAGTTAATGAAGTTGATGCAACAATCTTCTTCAATCAATTTCTAGAAGTTAGAAATAACCTGAGGAATACAATTTATACAAAACTAAGTTCCTCCAAAATGTTATCCTGTGCTCTTTTTATTTGGACAGGAACATTATCCTTAAGTATAAAAGCTTTCTGAGGAAGATTATTGTCATATTTTTTTATCTCAAGACCAGCAGTACACTTTAACCATTCAGTAAATAGATCTTCAAACTATGCCCTATAGATTGATTTCCACTATGCACCTTGTATACTCGCAGGTACTCCGATGAGTAAACAAGGAAACAGACGCCCTTTCATTGGTTGGTGGCCTGGTAAGTTGGTTTTCTCTTGTGTTACACAGGTCTTCCTCAGCACTTTTTAGAAGAAGCCTATTTCTTTGAATTTTTCTCCACAATTTCCACACTTTGAATGGCCAAAATCTTCGCAATTTTGGGTTCAACCCAACTCAATCCAACTTAGTGATACTTTACTATAATTACAACCCAAGTATGAATAATAGCTTTTAATAGCCGAAAACTGTAATTTTGTGTTGGGTTGGATTTTTGAAGTCTAACCCAACATAAAGTGATGCTTTGGACGTCTTCGAGGTCGGCCGAGATGAATGCAAGACGATTATGAACAGTGTAATTAGCAGAATACTAAGGTTGAGAAAAAATTCTTGTATCAAAAGAAATAATCTATACCCACAATTCAAGTATCAATAACCCAACCCAACATAAGTATCATGAATAACACTTTGGATAACGGAAGTATTGGGTTGGGTTGGAATTTCGAAATTAAACCCAACCCAATCCAACTTACTGATACTTTACTATAATCACAACCCAAGTATCAATAACACCACCCAACCGAAGTAACTTGAATAATACTTTGAATGGCTGAAAACTTTGTAATTTTGGGTTGGGGCGGAATTTCGAAGTTTAACCCAACCCAATCCAACTTAGTGATTCTTTGGACGGCCAAAGTCTTCAGAGTAAGCCAAAATGAATGCAAGACGATTATAAACAGTGTAATTAGAAAAATATTTAGGTTGAGGAAAAATTCTTGTATCAAAAGAAATAATCTATAACCACAATGTAAGTATCAATAATCCAACCCAAAATAAGTATCATGAATAACACATTAGAAGGTTGGAATTTCGAAGTGCAACTCAATCCTACGAGAATCATCCGAGATGAATGCAAGATAATTATGAACAATATATTCAGAGAATATTGAGGTTGAGGAAGAAGTTGAGGTTGAGAATTTTTGTATCGAAAGGAGTAATCTCGACCGACTTCAAAGACGTTGTCCCGTAAATAACACTTTGGATGAATTATTTAGTTGGGTCGGAATTTCGGAATCTAACCCAACCCATTCCAATGTAGTGATGCTTTGAGCGATAGACATCATCGAAGGATTTCTTCTTCATCGACATTTTGAATACTTAACATTTAGACTAATAATAAATAAAATAAACTTATTTTAACATTTAGTTATAACGTTATTCACGCAATTAGATGAGATATAGGATGCACCATAAAGCATAATTTAGCGGAAACGAAACGATTTATAACAATATCGTCAAACGCATCTCATAGACACTTGCTTTAACTCATAACCGGGAGGATTCACTATAGTTCTTTATTGTTGCTGCAATAAGGTCGAGTCATGAGTTCCGTAATAAGACTTAATGAAAACTGATTTTTATGATAAATTAGTTAATTCAAAAATAATTTATATTAAACGTTCCAATATATGTTTATATATTTTTTATATGATACAAAATTTCAACAAAAATCATTTTCTAGTCTCTAACAGCCTTTATCCAATATCTCCCTTGTGTCTCCAGTTTCAGTCAAGTAATTTTCTTCCAATCCTTAGTCTACTTTCATTCTTCCATTTGGAACCTCTTTTCAGTATTTTTTTCTATAACTAGTTTTTTTTTTCCAGAATCATCTCTTATTACCCATCCTCCATATTTTCATTTAGTTAGTTTCGTGTACTACAAATCTACTTTTAAAGTTCTTTCAACATTTTCTTATCTTATCAATTTTCTGATAATACAGTATTCGCTCAATTTCTTTTATCTCTTATAAGTCTCTGGTTTGCATTTCAACTTTCTATTAGTTATCTTTCCATCAATTTTCCTATATGCTCTTTAGTATTTTTTTCTTCTTTTTGTAATATCTGTTCATTCTTTCTCTTCTAGTATCAGCATCATTCCAGTATTATTCATCCTTTCTGTATTCTGTATTCGTGGAAAAGCAGACTTTATTACCGCCAGCAGCACTTTAATCTCTGCAGATCCCTTGTACTTACTGCCTAGTTCAAAAGGATTCTCAGCTCTAGCGTCCTTCCAGCCTATTTACCCTGGGGGCAATGGCTTGAATTTGTCCTAGTTGTGCTGCCTTAAATCCAATCATGACAATGAATATCTCCATAAATTGAAAACCTTAGAGCTCGGAGGATTCTTCCTCCTCACCACATCCTCTGCAGATGTTGTTATCACTTATTCCCATGTTCCGTATATGTCTCTGCAGATACTAGTGTCCAATGATTAGACCTATGATCAAATGTAGGTTATTTCTGGACAGCTTCCTAAAGAAATCAGTTCGTTTGAGGTCAGGATATATCAGAGCTTCCTTAACTTGGTAACATCCTGGTGTCCTGTCCCAGTAATTTAAAAACATCTTATGTGTTTCCTCTTTTTCATTTTATTTATTCTTATTGAATTTTTGTCTTCACCTCTCTGAGTCTATCCAGTATCTTTTTCCTTTTCTGTCCACCCTGCTTATAGCATGGATTTATCAAATTTTTCTTGGTTTCATCATCTGTTTTTGGTATTCTAATTCTTGGTCCAGTTCCTTTTATAAATCTTGCCTTCATAGTGTTCTTTTAGACATTTCTCCTTATTTAATCTCTTTCTTTTCCTTTTTGGAATGAAACTTCTCATGGATTTATCAAATTTTCTTGGTTTCATCATCTGTTTTTGGTATTCCAATTCTTGGTCTAGTTCCTTTTGTAAATCTTGCCTTCATAGTGTTCTTTTAGCCATTTCTCCTCATTTAATATATTTCTTTTCTTTTTTGGAATGAAGCTTCTCATGAATTTATCAAATTTTTCTTGGTTTCATCATCTGTTTTTGGTATTCCAATTCTTGGTCTAATTCCTTTTATAAATCTTTCCTTCATAGTGTTCCTTTAGATATTTCTCCTCATTTAATCTCTTCCTTTTCCTTTTTGGAATAAAGCTTCTCATGGATTTATCAAATTTTTCTTGGTTTCATCATCTTTTTTTGGTATTCCAATTTTTGGTCTAGTTCCTTTTATAAATCTTGCCTTCGTAGTGTTCTTTTAGACACTTCTCCTTATTTATCCCTTTCTTTTCCTTTTTGGAATGAAACTTCACATGGATTTATCAAATTTTTCTTGGTTTCATCATCTTTTTTTGGTATTCAAATTTTTGGTCTAGTTCCTTTTATAAATCTTGCCTTCATAGTCTTCTTTTAGACATTTCTCCTCATTTAATCTCTTTCTTTTCCTTTTTGGAATAAAACTTCTCATGGATTTATCAAATTTTTCTTGGTTTCATCATCTTTTTTTGGTATTCAAATTTTTGGTCTAGTTCCTTTTATAAATCTTGCCTTCATAGTCTTCTTTTAGACATTTCTCCTCATTTAATCTCTTTCTTTTCCTTTTTGGAATAAAGCTTCTCATGGATTTATCAAATTTTTCTTGGTTTCATCATCTTTTTTTGGTATTCCAATTTTTGGTCTAGTTCCTTTTATAAATCTTGCCTTCATAGTATCCTTTTAGACATTTCTCCATGTTTAATCTCTTTTTTTCCTTTTTGGAATCTTTAGTATCCTTACATTCCTTACTTAGCTAGATATCGTTTTTCTGTTTTAGCCTCTGTTTATCTTATTTCTTCTATTACAAGTCTCCAAAATCTGGAAGAAAATGTTTCTTTTAAGTCTATCTTATTTCTCATTTTTACACCTCCTTTCCATTCTTCATTTTCTTTCTAATTTCTGCTTTCTCTTACAATCATATTCTAATCTGCATAACACCTTCCTCATTTTTACAACCTTTTTCCCATCTTTGTATTCTTTTTCTTCTATTACTAGTCTTTCTTAATAAGTCAAGAAGGTCTTAGTGGTAGTAAGAAAATCATCAAATTATAGCACACTTCGGTTAATTTAGCCAACTTGTCCCAGTTATCCCAAATTAGAAAGTTGTATCTTTTTTTTGTGTTTTATAGTAACCAATTTAATTTCATATCTTTTTTTCAATTATCATACATAGACATTTAAGACGATCATTTTGAAAACGTAATAACTCATAAAACGAAAAAACCTCGAACACCTAAATCTAAACTTGAACTCCACCTCCTATCTTGAAGCTTAACCAAGTCACGGGAGTCAAGCTCCGAGCTTTGCGGGGGTCGAGTGACAACGCATTAGACTTGTAGATGCGACCCCGCGGTGTCCATAATTCTCCCAGGGCACGACCATGAATCCAACACTCACAAAATCAACCCCCATCGATTTATTTTTATTTTTCCCGGATTGGCAAAAAACTTTTTCCATCCCGCCAGATTTTGATCTACTTTTAAAAGCGAGATTTGCGATTTCTTTCGAATTCAGGTGATGTCGGTGTACTGCTTCAGGTAATCAAGAAAACAATATAACGGACCCCGCTGTGCTGTATAATGAGACGGGGCTGCTCGCGTTATTGGATGCAGAAGTGAGATCCGGGGATTATCCAGAATTTGGATGCGCCCTATATTAGCCACTAGGGGGGGTTGGGATTTAGAGATTTCGACTTGCTAAGTTATTTATTATCGTGTGTAATTAAATTTAAGCGAATTAATTCAAGTGGATGAGTAAATTATTTGATTTTTGATTATTTAAAGAAATCCTTTTTAAAATTTATATAAATTAGTATTTAAAAAAAATCCAATTTATTGGTACATTATTATATTTAAAAAATTATTTAATCATTTTTATTTACAATCCTAATACATCAAAAACAATCCTATTTATATATATTTTTTTTTTCAATTAAATTTTGGGTTTGATACAATGCGTGGTAATACCACATTGACCATTGGGGTGGGGGGTCGAAATTCTCTTGCGCAGCAACTCGAAAAGGGGTGTTCGAGATATCACCCCGTCATCACGCAGACGAAGTAAACTCGTAGATAAAGCAACAACCCTCTTATACAATAAAAGATTGTATCATGTTCGAATCAAAGTGAATGAATAAGTTTAAAATTAATAATCGAACTTTTTGAATTGAAATAAATTTGTTTTGAAGTTTTTTTTGGAAAAAATTTTGTGAAAATGTTGTTAGTGTAGTTGGCAGCCATGTGGAGGCTGCCTGGATGCACTCCTGAGGAATTTCTTGTGGCCAGGCGGCTCGCTGCGAGATCTCACCCAGCTCATCATAAATTTCATCATAGTTCTGCTATGATTTATAACGGTAATATCACAAATTACAACTTATATATGTTAGATTTATATCGATTAATTTCAATAAATCATTTTGAAATGAAAAATCCCAAATAATGACCTTTTCAAATTCCAAGTAACAAAAAGTTTCTTTAACCTTCAAACATGAGTTTCGTGTGGGCTCCTTTCTTCAAGGCTTTCCAAGAAGAAGTGGGGTGATTTATTTTTGGGTAACGAAAAAATATTTGATCGCCATCGTTGTTTCACTCGCACACAGATCCGTATCAGCTGCTGAACGCCGCATCCAGCCGATTGGTCGCCCAAGGATCCGGTCAAATCCAGCTCTGGCAGTTCCTGCTCGAACTGCTTGGTGATTCGTCCAACTCTCAGTGTATTACTTGGGAAGGCACCAATGGAGAATTCAAGCTCACCGATCCGGACGAAGTTGCCAGGAGATGGGGAGAGCGCAAGTCCAAGCCGAATATGAATTATGATAAACTATCAAGAGCATTAAGGTATTTTTTTGTAAATTATTTTTTATGGGGATAAGTTAATCTAGAAAAGATGATCTAAGTTTATAGGTATGTGTCAAATTACTTCAAAAAGTTTTTTTTTTAATATTATTCCTATCAAGGTGATAAAACATGTTAAAAAGAAAAATTTAAAAGCATAAAAAAATCTCACAATTTTCAAATCAAATGCTGTATAAGAAATTTAACCTCTTACTTAACTAATCCCTCTCTTGTGTATAAATTAAATTCTTTCAAAAAGTTAATTATCTATAATATCAGTCTACGTGTTTCGGGTAAAACTGCCTTCTTCAGGTACAACTTTGAAACACAAAATTGCAAAAGTTAGCTTAGATATATAAAGAAAGATTATTTTTGTTTTGATTACGGTAAAAAGTTTTAGGAAATTAGAAAAAATCATGGAAGAGACTTGAAACTCAAATTTGAAATTCAAGCTTAATTTTGTTATAAAAATAATTGTTAATAAGAAATGACCTTATATGATAACCTTTCATCTCTTTCGACTTCCGGATGTTCTTAATTTATTTAATTTTTCTTAATTAATTCTGTTATACTTAAAATCATGTATGTTTATGAAGTACAGATAAAGTCTTAGTTATATGTTCTGTAAATTTTTATATGTTTAATGATATTATGTTAATGATACTAATTCAGAATTTAACGTAGAATCTATAAAGTCAAAGTGAGTAGAAGAATTTTTAATTTCTTTACGATTAAATTTCTAAATAGCTTATATAATAGCCCATAAAATGAAATTCACACCAGCACAACTGGATGAACTAAAATCTCTAATTACGAAAACGCTCAAGAATAATGAAATTGCCAAAGTGATGTCCGAAACTATCTCTATTTTCGTATTAGAAAAAAATAAAGAGTGAAATTGATGTGCTAGGAAAAAATAAAGAAATTGGGAACTGAAAATAAATTATAAAAGTAAGAAAAACAAAATTCTTGAGAACAAAATGGTTGATGTTATCCAAAACAAGGATAATCTCGAACAATATTTTCGGAGTTTGTTTCTTGTCCTAATTTAGAAATCGAAATTCTTAACTTTTCCATAAATTACCCACCATCATCGTTTTTTCCCACCTCCACAATTTTTCCCACAAAATTACTACCATTAAAAAATAAACATTGTAATGTGTCTTGTATGTAAGGATGCGGGAGAGTGCACGAATAAACGCACACCATACTTAGGCCCCATTGGGCCCCCAGCTCCCCACTCTACCTCCGTTCATGTCAACCAGCCTAAGGATTTACCGAAGGCCAGGACATCACTTAGAGGGAGGACAGAAAGGAGAATTAGTAATCCTCAAGTTATGAAGATGCTTGTTTACCATGGTGTCCCATGAGGAGACCTATAGCTCCAATGAAATGAGGAGACCCAATGAAATACTGAGCTGTTTTCTTAGAAGGATATTTTAACAATTCCTTGGCCTGATAACTACCTGGATTATTATCCCATGCATTTAAACACTTCTTGTGGGTAATGTACTTAATCATATCAATATGAGTCGGATATCGGGGCCCCATAAACATCTTCCAGCTGCCCTTTTGGCTAACCTGTCTGCATTATTGCTGCCCGCTGAGCCATTGTGCCCTTTAATCCATTGAATGAAGACTCGAATCGAGGCCTTCTCCAGTGCTAAATGGCAATCCATTACTAGGGCAGACGTTATCATAACGTTGCTTAGAGCTAAAATAGATTGTTTACTGTCTGTAAATATAATCAGCGGCGAGTTTAATAGCAGTCAGTTCTGCTTGAATGAGGATGGTGAAATTACCTAAGGGTTTTGAGAGGCGAATTCTAGGGTTGTGGGAGAACATCCCCGCGCCAGACCCATACCGTCTTTTTGAACCATCAGTGTAGATTTTCAAGATATTGTGTGTATCTGCTACTGTGGAACTGATTTTGATGAGGTACTTTCTAGAGAAGCCGGTATATTATCCGCTTTACACTTTCCAATAGGGGTGAGTCCTCGACTGCTTCCCTCCAGAGAGACGTTCGACCACCAGTGACCTCCATCTTTTTGGTATCTGCTGATTGTAGTCTTTTCATGGTTACTAGTGCCATCTCTTGTATATGTAGAGATGGCAGGTTTAACATGACCACGGCTGCGGTGGGAGTAGAGCGCGTCGCACCTCTAACAACCAGACACGCAAGTGTCTGTATTCTATTGAGTGTTATTCTATTCCACCACACCACAGCATGGGTCGAATTAGGGCAGTGTAGATCCAAAGGGCTACACTGCCCTAATTCGACCATATACTTTCTGGCCATACAAATACAAATTTCATATACTGGCCATATACTTTCAGAAAGGCAATTTGGCTTTCAAAAGGGCAAATCCACAATTGGTGCCATACAAAAGGTTCAGGAGGTGGTTGATAGCGCCAGTAAATATAGAAGGGGCAAAAGAGATCTTGTTGCCATGATTTCACTGGATGTAAAAAATGCTTTCAATTCTCTCCGATGGAAGAAAATAATTTTAGCGGCAAAAGAAAAATACATCCCGAAATACTTAATAAATATTATTAAAAGTTATTTTTCACAAAGACAAATTGAGTACGAGGGAAGAACATATGACATAACAAGGCGAGTTCCACAGGGTTCGGTACTTGGTCCGATATTATGGAATATCGCTTACGATGAGGTCTTGCAATTGGGGACTCATAATGTTACGCTGATTGCTTATGCAGACGACTTAGCCATACTAGCAACCGGAAAAAGTGAAGAGCAGCTTAAA
This sequence comes from Onthophagus sagittarius, assembly GCA_036711965.1. Classification (NCBI taxonomy): domain Eukaryota; kingdom Metazoa; phylum Arthropoda; class Insecta; order Coleoptera; family Scarabaeidae; genus Onthophagus; species Onthophagus sagittarius. Next base: position 51,695,393 of record JASERS010000005.1, read on the forward strand.
AATAATATTATAGACGCATATGTACGCATTGCAAGATGGATGGAAGGGCAGGGATTAGAATTGGCTCCAAATAAAACCGAGGCCATTGTCTTAAAAGGGAGGAAAAGGGTGCCAAAACTGGAACTGAATTTGGGCGGCGTCATAATTAACTCCAGCCAGACAATAAAATACCTAGGTGTGACTTTGGACAGAGATTTGAGATTTACGGCACATGTCAGAGAGGTAGTAAATAAAGCAGACAGGGTTAGGACAGCATTATATAAGATAATGCCGAAAACAAAAGGTCCGTCACATTACAAAAGAAAACTCATCTGTCAGGTAGTGGTCTCTGTAGTGTTATACGCGGCATCCGTATGGAAGGAAGCACTGAAATACCAACTATACAGAAGTAAACTAAACACCCTTAACAGGAAGTTAGCAATAGGATGTATTGCAGCTTATCGAACAATCTCCGGAGCGAGCGCGGAGGTGTTGGCAGGATTGCCCCCTATGGACCTACTGGTGGAGGAAAGACATGAAATCACAAAGCGGGGTAAAGAGTTTAAAACAGAGGCAAGAGAGAAATTATTGACTGAATGGCAAGAAAGATGGGGCACATACACCGGTTGGGCAGGTCAGCTTATACCTTCTGTAAGATTATGGACTGGCAGAAAATGGGGAAATATGGACTATTATTTGACACAGGCCTTTACAGGTCATGGCGTGTTCGGAACTTACCTCAAAACCATTAAAAAAAGTAATACAGACTTATGCTGGTATTGCGGACTGCAAGATACGCCTGAACATACCATCTTTTCATGTCAGGAGTTTGCAAACATTAGAACAGAAACAGAAAAAATATGCCATTGCAAGCTTCAAAAACAGTCTATGGTTGCAATAATGCTAGTATTTGAACAGAAATGGCATGCTATAGCTGAATTTCTGCGAGAGATAATGCAAATGAAGGAGACCGAAGAAAAACGAAGACAGATGACAGACGAAGCAAATGACAATCATATACGATATACATGGGATACAGAAGACGCCAGTGATGAAGAAGAGAGGGGGGGTTATCAAGAAACCCCCCCCACACGGGTATGTATAAAACTAATAATTATTAAAAAATTAACGTTGCATGTTTCTTCATGTTTATGTACTGGATATACTATAATGATATAATGAGCGAGACAACTTAATGAAAACGTAAATGAATCGAACAACGACGATTGCGAAACACTCCGAAGAAGCGCAACTCTAGCGGTTTCCGGAGAAAGAAGACGAGGAAAGGGGTTTTTAGTGGGTCGGGGTCTTGGACCCCAACCCCACACTATCTGGCCGTCCAATACCATAGGCCAGATGTCTGTTCGCAGATTTTCCCCGACCTCGTTAAAAAAAAAAAAAAAAAGATCCAAAGGGCTACTCGAGGGGACAACCCCCATGTCCTTCCAACAGCTCTTCGGCATTGGCCAACAGCAACGCATGCTTTATTTACTCTATAATCTAGGTGGGCTTTCCACTTTAACTTATTATCCATAATTAAGCCTAAGCACTTAACCTCAGTGGAAAGTTTAAGTGAAGTGTTCGCAAGCATTGGTGGATTAAATCCGTCTAAGCTGCGTGAGCATGCAAAAATTACCATCTCGATCTTCTTGGGATTGACAGAGAGAGTTTGATTGTTACACCAGGTCTCAATAATATTGAGTGCTACCTGTATCCTTTCAGAGAGTACATTTATGTGTTTCCCCCTGGCGGGGATGGTCAGGTCGTCAGCGTAGCCAACGGTTTTAAAACGGGCCAGCTTTAATCGTATTAAGAGGCTGTCGAGTGTAAGGTTCCACAATAAAGGTGAGAAAGCACCCCCTTGTGGCAGATCCTAATAACGATCCCTTGTAAAGTGGTATTGCCAATCCTTAGATTCACGAGACTATGCCTGAGAGTGTTCTCTATCCAACCTCCAAGGGTCGGAGGAACATTGTGCTCAGCCAAGGCCTCGTATATTCCTGAGAAGGTGGTCCGATCGAAAGCTCCTTCAACGTCGATGAAGACAGGCCCTGGGTGTCTTCATCCTCTTTGCGGTCCATAGCATCCAATAGTTGTACCAAAGACAACTGCTCTTGGTGGCTGAAATCGGGAGTGCAATCTAGTAGCACAGAAAAATACTCAGCTACCTTAATGTCTGAAACAATCTTCTCTTTCACCTTTTCTAATCAACTCATTTTGAATATTTGCTCCTAGATAGTGATCATAAATCTCAGACGATCTAATTCGCCTCAAATGTTCTTGTATGGTTAGAACAAAAGTAGCCATCATTTCAATAAGTCCTAAAAAGTTCGATCCCCTGAAAACTTTTAAGTTATTTAAGACCTTAACATAGAGCTACAACGAGAATTACAAAACATCAAATTTCTTAGAACATGTCTACAAGAAAACCTCATACCTAAGTGCACTAGACGCAATTGCCCGAGTAATTTGACAACCTATCAACTCAAGAGAATAAGAAGAGAAGTTATAAAGGAAGAAATCGATAAGCGCTTCCCAAAGATCGATAGAATTAACATACAATTATTTAACAGTTACCAAACAAAAAAATTAATTAAACTATCTCTAACTCGACATTCCCTTCCTCTTGGAAGCTAGCTGCGGTCGAAGCAATTGCAAATATTAAGAAACCTATCACTTTTAACGATCTAAGGCCAATAAGTATACTTGAAGACTACTTGGAAGATAATAATATTTTGCTTAATCCTATCCGCAGAAATCTAAACTTTTTTCATTTGGTAAAAACGAAGATGTACAAGAACACAAAAACCAGATTAATATAAATATAGGTGGTATTAATATTCCTTTCGTAGATGATGCTAGGAATCTTAGTCTTACTTTTGATTCAGAATTAAGATTTACAAGACATGTATCATAGACGTTGATAACATAGACGTCGAAAACGTTGTACCTTATGAGACATATGCTTCTTGTTTACATTAAGACGATGCTGTGTGTCTATATGGTCCTTGTCTAACTAAAAGCGATGTATGATAAAATTTCGCACAAGTAAATAGACCCGAATTGGCTAAATATGAATGGGAGACGTAAGGCTGTTTTCTTTCATAAGATGTCCCCATACTTCCGAATACCTTTTCAACAAGGTGACCTTCAGAACAGATGTCGATAACCTCAATCTCAGGTACAAAGTTCTCATTACTCCATCCACATTTCATTTACCAGACGGAAATGTTCAAAAGATCATTCTCTTATTAAATTGCTAAAAAAAAGTGAAAAAAATGATACTTATAAACTGAAAGTTGTTATGCAAGATCTGAAACAATCTTCGACAGTTGAAATCTTTTGTGACAACTACGTAACTTTTGCCGTGATAGAAGATTGTAGAAAATCTGATCAAATGATCCGGTCTCTCTTACATCAAGATCGGCGCGATCAATTTTTGCACTCTCCGCTATTAATCATCTGAGATACTTCTTACGATTTCCTATTAAAGTTTTTGAATTCGACAAAATGTAAATTGTAATGGTATCTATGTAATTCAGATTTAATTAACTCTCTATTTTCCTTTGATGACCCCCCAGTCAATTTGGATTCTCATCATCCTGACTGATGAGCAAACTTTAAGAAGACATTCGATAAGATACATTATTGTATTTGATATATCTTTGAAAAGCTCGCTAAGTTCAACTTGTCGAATGGGTTGTTATTATGGCTTGCTTCTTACATTTTGAAAAGAGGTCAAGCAGTTAAGTTCGATACGGCACTCATTTTGTACCGATTTTGTTTTTGAGTGGTATCAATGATATTAATGAGTGCTTTCTTCATTCATGTTGTTGCTATATGCGGATAATTGTAAGAACTTTTCTGGAATTGGATCCATGTCTGATGGTTTAACAACTTAGCAAGATCTGGAACGTCTAGAAAAGTATTGTTTAAAAGTTACTTATTTCTGAATTACGATAAGTGCTATAGTATCATATTTAGCAGAAAGAGATATCATACAAATTTTGGGTACAACACATCTGATAAATGTTACTTCGCAAATTAGGAACCTGGGTGTTATTCTTGATTCAAAATTGCTCTATTATGATCATGTTGATACAGTTATGTCTGAAACTTCAAAAAGATTGCGACTTATTATTTGGGTATCACGTCCTTTCATCAATATCCTGACCATCATTTCTTTGTATGCAGTGTATGTTGGTAGTTTGGAATCCTTTAAAGCAGTATATATTGATCGTTTGGAATATCTGAGAAGAAAGTTTGTTAGATACCTAATCCACAAATTTAATCTTTCGTATTATTCTTTTGGCTTTTGGAATCACATTGTAAGTGGTCGCCAAGGTGCTGCTGATATGATGTTCTTGTATGTCAATTTATATTGATTTAATGGTTGCGAAATTGTACAGGAAAAAATTTTCTTGGCGCATAATACCAAATTAAACTTTTACAAGCATTGTTAGATGTTTCGTGAGACTGATAGTGTAAAGCCATGGATTTTTGATTGTGAGCGAAATCCTACTATGAGAACAGTAGACACTGAAGAACAAATTTTATAGAGTAGAGGACCCAAAAATAAGTTAGAGTCGGTTGGGATTGTAATTGGCAATTCTAAAATTACCATAAAGTTGTCGTCATCGTGGTTCATAAAGTCTTAAAGGAGCAACATCTACATTCATTCTATATTCAAAAAGATTAAGTTATCAATGTTTTCTTTTACATCTCTAAGCACAGTCCCTTATATATACAAGATTTAATTAACAACATCTTTCCACATTTTTCCTATCATCAGCAATCGTTTTTTGAACATTTTAGTTATCATCCTAAACATATGACAGTATAATCCTTGGTATCTTCCAAAATTGGTTATTTGTCTTTCAAGATCTTTTTAATTGTCCCTTAACATTGCCTATGTTAGATCAAATCTATTATCTCTAAATTCCTCCTGTTCCTTCCATTAAAATCCTGTTTTCACGTCTCTAAATACACCCTGATTATGGTGTATTTATCATCATGATTTTGACCCTGATGGGGTCAAAAATCACTCATAATCAGGGTGATCCTGCGCTGTCAAAATCTCAACAATCTTCTCAATATCATCACTGATACTTGATATTTCTCTCCATTATTAACAATCTCCAACATCGTCGTTAAGATTTCTCAATATCATATATCGCATTACAATCCTGGTTTTTTCAACATTTACTCTATCATTCAAACACTTGATTTTTCTAAGTATCATTTACAACATTTGATTTTCTCAACCTAAATTCTTCAAGCTTCCTTCAACATCTTTTCCAATCGTGCATCAACATCGTCTTGGCCATCATACAATATTATCTCTGATTCGATTAATTCCTAAGGTCTTTTTGACCATTGTTTAGGATTTCTACATATCGCTCATTATCTATCAATTATTATCATTAATTAATCATCACTACATTAGAATAATGTTGAGAAAAAGTAAAAGGTCTTAGTCAACATTTTGAAATAACATCTCTGGCTTTTGAGATCATTATTCAAAGATAGCATCTTTAATTTTTCTCGGTATCTTTCTATGCTGTTATCGACATCTCCCAGCAACATTATTAGAATTTTTTCAAACAGTCTCAATCTCCTTCAACATCTTTTCCAATCACCTATCATTATCGTCTGCACCATCTTTCAAAATCATGTCTGATTGCATTAATCCCTAAGATCATTTATAAGATTGTTCAGGATTTATACATTTTTTTTTCATTATCCATCAAGATCAACCTTGACATTGCTTAATGTTGGCTTGGTTTCCTTCAACATTTTCAACTTATTCAATCATGCATCAACATCGTGTTTATCACCTTCCAACATTATCTATGACTAATTGTAAGATCTTTTAGAACATTGTTCATTGTTTGATGTTGTCTAAGTTCACTTCAGCATCGGCAACATTATCTGAAGAACAAATTTTATAGAGTAGAGGACCCAAAAATAAGTTAGAGTCGGTTGGGATTGTAATTGGCAATTCTAAAATTACCATAAAGTTGTCGTCATCGTGGTTCATAAAGTCTTAAAGGAGCAACATCTACATTCATTCTATATTCAAAAAGATTAAGTTATCAATGTTTTCTTTTACATCTCTAAGCACAGTCCCTTATATATACAAGATTTAATTAACAACATCTTTCCACATTTTTCCTATCATCAGCAATCGTTTTTTGAACATTTTAGTTATCATCCTAAACATATGACAGTATAATCCTTGGTATCTTCCAAAATTGGTTATTTGTCTTTCAAGATCTTTTTAATTGTCCCTTAACATTGCCTATGTTAGATCAAATCTATTATCTCTAAATTCCTCCTGTTCCTTCCATTAAAATCCTGTTTTCACGTCTCTAAACACACCCTGATCATATATCAGGGTCAAAAATCACTCATAATCAGGGTGATCCTACATTGTCAAAATCTCAACAATCTTTTCTCAATATCATCACTGACACTTGATATTTCTTTCCATTATTAACAATCTCCAACATCGTCGTTAAGATTTCTCAATATCATATATCGCATCACAATTTTAATTTTCTTCAACATTTACTCTATCATTCAAACACTTTTTCTTAGTATCCTTTACACCTTGATATTTCTCAACCTGAATTCTTCAAGCTTCAACGTCTTATCCAATCATGCATTAGCATCGTCTTGGTCATTATCAAATATTATCTCTGACTCGATTAATTCCTAAGGTCTTTTTGACCATTGTTCAAGATTTCTGTATTTCTTTTTTTATCAACATCTTTTTTAATCATCCTTCAAAATCTGAATTCTTGTTTGTTCTGGTATTCCTCAACATTTGTATAAATAACAAACATAAATATATAACATCTCTGACCCTAGAGGTTATCATTCAAAGACAGCATCTCAACATCATTTTTGTTATCTTTCAATATTGCGAGCTAATCTCTAAGGTCATTCAGACCATTGTTTAGGATTTCTACATATCTCTCATTATCTATCAATTATTATCATTAATTCATCATCACTACATTAGAATAATGTTGAGAAAAAGTAAAAGGTCTTAGTCAACATTTTGAAATAACATCTCTGGCTTTTGAGATCATTATTCAAAGATAGCATCTTTAATTTTTCTCGGTATCTTTCTATGCTGTTATCGACATCTCCCAGCAACATTATTAGAATTTTTTCAAACAGTCTCAATCTCCTTCAACATCTTTTCCAATCACCTATCATTATCGTCTGCACCATCTTTCAAAATCATGTCTGATTGCATTAATCCCCAAGATCATTTATAAGATTGTTCAGGATTTATACATTTTTTTTTTCATTATCCATCAAGATCAACCTTGACATTGCTTAATGTTGGCTTGGTTTCCTTCAACATTTTCAACATATTCAATCATGCATTAACATCGTGTTTATCACCTTCCAACATTATCTATGACTAATTGTAAGATCTTTTAGAACATTGTTCGTTGTTTGATGTTGTCTAAGTTCACTTCAGCATCGGCAACATTATCTGAAGAACAAATTTTATAGAGTAGAGGACCCAAAAATAAGTTAGAGTCGGTTGGGATTGTAATTGGCAATTCCAAAATTACCATAAAGTTGTCGTCATCGTGGTTCATAAAGTCTTAAAGGAGCAACATCTACATTCATTCTATATTCAAAAAGATTAAGTTATCAATGTTTTCTTTTACATCTCTAAGCACAGTCCCTTATATATACAAGATTTAATTAACAACATCTTTCCACATTTTTCCTATCATCAGCAATCGTTTTTTGAACATTTTAGTTATCATCCTAAACATATGACAGTATAATCCTTGGTATCTTCCAAAATTGGTTATTTGTCTTTCAAGATCTTTTTAATTGTCCCTTAACATTGCCTATGTTAGATCAAATCTATTATCTCTAAATTCCTCCTGTTCCTTCCATTAAAATCCTGTTTTCACGTCTCTAAACACACCCTGATCATATATCAGGGTCAAAAATCACTCATAATCAGGGTGATCCTACATTGTCAAAATCTCAACAATCTTTTCTCAATATCATCACTGACACTTGATATTTCTTTCCATTATTAACAATTCCAACATCGTCGTTAAGATTTCTCAATATCATATATCGCATCACAATCTTAATTTTCTTCAACATTTACTCTATCATTCAAACACTTTTTCTTAGTATCCTTTACACCTTGATATTTCTCAACCTGAATTCTTCAAGCTTCAACGTCTTATCCAATCATGCATTAGCATCGTCTTGGTCATTATCAAATATTATCTCTGATTCGATTAATTCCTAAGGTCTTTTTGACCATTGTTCAAGATTTCTGTATTTCTTTTTTTATCAACATCTTTTTTAATCATCCTTCAAAATCTGAATTCTTGTTTGTTCTGGTATTCCTCAACATTTGTATAAATAACAAACATAAATATATAACATCTCTGACCCTAGAGATTATCATTCAAAGACAGCATCTCAACATCATTTTTGTTATCTTTCAATATTGCGAGCTAATCTCTAAGGTCATTCAGACCATTATTTAGGATTTCTACATATCTCTCATTATCTATCAATTATTATCATTAATTAATCATCACTACATTAGAATAATGTTGAGAAAAAGTAAAAGGTCTTAGTCAACATTTTGAAATAACATCTCTGGCTTTTGAGATCATTATTCAAAGATAGCATCTTTAATTTTTCTCGGTATCTTTCTATGCTGTTATCGACATCTCCCAGCAACATTATTAGAATTTTTTCAAACAGTCTCAATCTCCTTCAACATCTTTTCCAATCACCTATCATTATCGTCTGCACCATCTTTCAAAATCATGTCTGATTGCATTAATCCCTAAGATCATTTATAAGATTGTTCAGGATTTATACATTTTTTTTTCATTATCCATCAAGATCAACCTTGACATTGCTTAATGTTGGCTTGGTTTCCTTCAACATTTTCAACTTATTCAATCATGCATCAACATCGTGTTTATCACCTTCCAACATTATCTATGACTAATTGTAAGATCTTTTAGAACATTGTTCGTTGTTTGATGTTGTCTAAGTTCACTTCAACATCGGCAACATTATCAATTATCTGTCATGTTTCTCATCTTTCAATATCATGTTTGATATAATTAGGTACTGTTCTTAATATGACATCCATCAGCACTGCTTTGGTTTGAGTGGAAAGTTTTTTCTTAAACATTCTTTGTGATGTTTCTTACTTTCTTCGACATCTTTCTGGAATTCGTCAATATTTTTAATTAAAATCTAAACTGTAAGATCATCACTCTTAAAGATAGTATATATATCTTTTCTTAATATTGTTTATGATCTCTTTCTATATTTAATTAGTTTTGAATATATTCTATAACATTTCTTTTTATTTTTCAGATATTATTACGATAAAAACATTATGTCTAAAGTCCACGGCAAAAGATATGCTTACAAATTTGATTTCCACGGTTTAATGGCAGCGTGTCAAGCTCAAGCTCAAGGTCAAACGGATATACCAGGCTATCAGAAATATCAGCCACATCAAAGCGAATTAGGAGCCGCTTTATACCCAACAACAGGACACAGTCACGGAGCTGGGAAGTTACCCGCTTTATTACCCAGCGCATCCCAACATGCACAAGCAAGTTTATTCCCCCCACCCGGTTATTGGCCATATTCAACGGGATCTTTTGAAGCAAGACCTCCGTTCAATTAAAAAAAAAAGAAATAAATAATATACTAGATATTTGTGTTATTAGGATCATATAAAAATGTAAAGAACCCGAGATGATCTGTAAATATTTTAATGTTTTTGATTTTTTGTAAATAATTTTTTAGTGGATTTTTTTAATTAACTTATTATGTGTTTTAACATAAAAGGTTATTTGTAATAAGTGTCACGTTATATTTTTCTTATTATTTGTTGTAATAAAAACGATTTAAACGATATTAATATTTATCATTTAATATTAGAAGCAACGGGATATAAATTTATTACCCAATTATTCAATAAAATCGCATTAAGCAATACACATTCTCTTCATCGCCATAATACGTTTAAAATGGATCCTCCCAGAAAATTTTTCGTGTTATTTCTAATAATTTTTGGATTATTTCAATTGGTTTTTTGTCATTTAACATCCGCAGCTTTACGTAAAAGTAAGTTATTTATTAAATGAGTATGAAATAGTTTTGAATAAGTGATATTTGTTTAAAATAGGGATTGGGAGAGTTCCTTTATGGAATGCGACAATGGTGGATAAATTGAAACAAGATTTGTTGTTAAATTATGATCGATTTGCTCGACCGACTCAACACACAAATACAACGACTGTTAGATTTGGGATGGAAATTAGACATGTTGAGGTTAATGAGTTTAAATCAACTGTAACTTTAATTGGATGGTCTAGAATGGTAAATAGAAATAATTATATAGTAATTTTTTTTTCTTGATAGGGAACAAATATTTTGTTGATAAATAAATACTTTATAGAACTAATTCTTTTAAAATAGTGTAATTGTGTTATACAACCAAATATACATCGATACTAAATATAGTTAGTGCCAATCTAAAGGTTTGCTTAAAATTATTAATTTTCAATGTTTCGACAAAAAATCTTTCTGACTTTAAGAAAGTTTTTAAGGAAGCTTTTTCCACTTAGTAAAATTTTGAGCACAATGAGATGCTGCAACTGTCACCATCTTACTTTGAATGTTTATTATAACGACTATTTATTAATGCAAAATAATAGTTAGTTACATCGGTATCAGATCATCTTCAGTTTTAGCAATTTTAACAAAGTGATCTGTTGACATACTCCGGTTATTCCCGCTTAGTAGTTAGTACCAACCTTTACTATTAAAATGTAACTACAACATCTTCATTTCTTATAACACAGAGGCTTAATTTAACTTAAAAAGGACACTTTCAGGAATCATCACTGATTTCTCCTGATGTGTCTCCTTGCACAGATTTAACTCAACCTCATCTTCAACAACATTTTTAGCCTTTTGTAGAAAGCTCTAAGAAACATAAGAGATACAAAAATGGTTAAATGGGGGTAAAGTGAATCTGCGTATCTTAGAGTTCATAATTTTTCAACTAAGGTTTTGGATTTAGCCATTTTAGTTATAGAAAGCGGTGCAAACCTAAGTTTTTTGGTACTACAAGCAACTGCGATTTTTTAAAACATTAATAAAACGGTGGAGTAATACTACTTTACTTATATTACTTATAAGCAAATTATTAAAAGAATTTTAAAAAATAATACCTTTTAAAAGTAACACATATTGGCACATTTCGAAGAGAAACGAGACGTGATACAACTTTATTATAAATACAGTGAGAAATTAGTAAATGTATTCAAAGAGATGATAATCGGACAGAACTCTTATTCATTTATTTAGAACATTCAACACAGATCAACATTTGGTCGAATATGGAGCTTTTCAGATGCCACGGAGAAAGTACGGTGATAGAATGAATCAAGATATTAAAGAAAACTGAATAATTGATTCAATAAATTTAAACTGAAACAAGAATATTTTTATTTATGCAAATCAAACTGCAAACTCAATTAAGTACTCTTTTAGATAAGAAATAATAGTTCAATATCTACACATTAAGTTGCATCAGAATTTAGCGTTCAGCAAACTGGGGTCTGGAGAGAGTTTAAAGGAATCACTTAAAATGTTATACACAGAGCTACGATTGTATACAAAATGCGTATTTGATAATATGAATATGCGAAGAAAAAATTTTGCTTATGTTCACAAATTACGTAAAAGTAAATCATTTGAGCCTACATTAAACTTGCATATGTTACATATTTTTCAGTTTCATTATAGCATTTGGAACAATTGATAGTAGTTCCTACTGTAAATAAGTTGGCAGACATCAAAGTGATGACCAAGAGTTTGGAGGCATAAAGGCTCATGCTGCTAATGAGTTGGTAATAATGCATAATGTTTGGAACAATAATAACTCATATTGCTAACAAGTTGACAGACTTCAAATTGATGAACATGACTTTGAACACATAATACCTCATGCTGCTAACAAGTTAGTAGCCTATAAAGTAATATATTGTCTGTGGAACAGTAATAGCCCATACTGCCAACAAGTTAACCTACTTCAAACTGATGAGCAGGACTTTGGAGATATAACAACTCATGTTGTCAACAAGTTTGCAGTTTTAAAATACTGTACAGTGTTTGAAATAGTAATAGCTTATACTACCAACAAGTTGGCAGACTTCAACTTGATGAGCAAGACTTTGGAAACAACAGCTCACGCTGCCAACATGTTGTCAGTCATAAAGATAATGTAGGGTGTTAGGAACTGTAATAATTTAGCTGCCAACAAGTTAGCAGACTTTAAATTATTAAACAGGAGTTTGGAGACATAATACCTCATGCTGCTAACAAGTTGGTACCCTATAAAGTAATATATTGTCAATGGAATAATAATAGCTCAGACTGCCAACAAGTTGGTAGTCGTTAAAATACTGTACAGTGTATCGTACATACAGTACATACACTGTATCGTACATACAGTGTTTGGAATAGTAATAGCTCATACTGCCAACAAGTTGATACGCTATGAAGTAATATATTGTCAATGGAACAATAATAGCTCATGCTGCCAACAAGCTAGCAGTCGTTAAAATACTGTACAGTGTTTGGAATAGTAATAGGTCATACTGCCAACAATTTGCAGACTTCAACTTGATGAGCAGGACTTTAGAAACATTACAGCTCATACTGCCAACAAGTTGGCAGACTTCAACTTGATGAGCAGGACAATAGAAACATAACAGCTCACGCTGCCAACATGTTGTCAGTCTTAAAGATAATGTAGGTTGTTTAGAACTGTAATAATTTAGCTGCCAACAAGTTGGCAGACTTTAACTTGATAAACAAGATGTTGGAGACATAATAGCTCATGGTGCCAATAAGTTGACAGACGTCAACTTGATGAGCAAGACTTTGAAGACATATCAGTTCATGCTGCCAACAAGTTAGCAGTATTGAGATACTGTACAGTGTTTGGAACTGTAATAAATCATACTGCCAACAAGTTGGTAGACTTCAACTTAATGAGCAAGACTTTGGAAATAATACTTTATGCTGCCAACAAGTTGGCAGTCTTTAAGATAATGTAAAGTGTTTGGAACTGTAATAACTCAGCTGCCAACAAGCTAGCAGACTTTAAATTGTTAAATAGCACTTTGGATATATAATACCTCATGCTGCCAACAAGTTGGTACACTATGAAGTAATATATTGTCAATTGAACAATAATAGCTCATGCTGCCAACAAGCTAGCAGTCGTTAAAATACTGTACAGTGTTTGGAATAGTAATAGGTCATACTGCCAACAATTTGCAGACTTCAACTTGATGAGCAGGACGATAGAAACATAACAGCTCACGCTGCCAACATGTTGACGGACTTCAACTTGATGAGCAGGACGATAGAAACATAACAGCTCACGCTGCCAACATATTGTCAGTCTTAAAGATCATGTAGGTTGTTTAGAACTGTAATAATTTAGCTGTCAACAAGTTGGCAGACTTTAACTTGATAAACAAGATGTTGGAGACATAATAGCTCATGGTGCCAATAAGTTGACAGACGTCAACTTGATGAGCAAGACTTTGAAGACATATCAGTTCATGCTGCCAACAAGTTAGCAGTATTGAGATACTGTACAGTGTTTGGAACTGTAATAAATCATACTGCCAACAAGTTGGTAGACTTAAACTTAATGAGCAAGACTTTGGAAATAATACTTTATGCTGCCGACAAGTTGGCAGTCTTTAAGATAATGTAAAGTGTTTGGAACTGTAATAACTCAGCTGCCAACAAGTTAGCAGACTTTAAATTATTAAACAGCACTTTGGAGACATAATACCTTATGCTGCCAACAAGTTGGTACCCTATGAAGTAATATATTGTCAATGGAACAATAATAGCTCATGCTGCCAACAAGTTGGCAGTCGTTAAAATACTGTACAGTGTTTGGAATAGTAATAGGTCATACTGCCAACAATTTGCAGACTTCAACTTGATGAGCAGGACGATAGAAACATAACAGCTCACGCTGCCAACATGTTGACGGACTTCAACTTGATGAGCAGGACGATAGAAACATAACAGCTCACGCTGCCAACATATTGTCAGTCTTAAAGATCATGTAGGTTGTTTAGAACTGTAATAATTTAGCTGCCAACAAGTTGGCAGACTTTAACTTAATAAACAAGATGTTGGAGACATAATAGCTCATGTTGCCAACAAGTTGGCAGTCTTTAAAACAATATATAATCTGTAGAAGAATGGTAGCTCATGGTGCCAATAAGTTGACAAACATTAACTTGATGAGCAAGACTTTGAAGACATATCAGTTCATGCTGCCAACAAGTTAGCAGTCTTGAGATACTGTACAGTGTTTGAAACTGTAATAAATCATACTGCCAACAAGTTGGTAGACTTCAACTTAATGAGCAAGACTTTGGAGATAATAGTTTATGCTGCCAACAAGTTGGCAGTCTTTAAGATAATGTAAAGTGTTTGGAACTATAATAACTCAGCTACCAACAAGTTAGCAGACTTTAAATTGTTAAACTGCACTTTGGAGACATAATACCTTATGCTGCCAGCAAGTTGGTACCCTATGAAGTAATATATTGTCAATGGAACAATAATAGCTCATGCTGTCAACAAGTTGGCAGTCGTTAAAATACTGTACAGCGTTTGGAATAGTAATAGGTCATACTGCCAACAATTTGCAGACTTCAACTTGATGAACAGGACTTTAGAAACATTACAGCTCAGGCTGCCAACAAGTTGGCAGTCTTAAAGGTAATTCTTCAAATTGATAAGTAAAACTTTGAAGGCATAATACCTCATGCTGCCAACAAGTTGGCAGTTTATAAAGTGATATGTGGAAGAGTAATAGCTCATGCTGCCAGACTTCAAACTGATGAGCAGGACTTTAGAGATATAATAGTTCTGACCACCCACAAGTTCGCAGTTTTTAAGACAGTATTCAATGTTTGGAACAGGAATACATTCTGTTGCCAACAAGTTGAGAATTACTCTTTTTGTTTAACTATATGATATCTCTTTATTTGAAATTTCAATCAAGAAATGTATAGTTGTAGTCACCAGAAATGTGAAATTTCTTGATGCAGAATTTCTAAATCGATGTATAGGAAATAATGGGAAGATAAGATGGCTTGCAAGATCTCCGGAACCAAATGTCAAATTAGATAAAGAAATAAGTTATCTTCTCAATTCAGTGCTAACATTTGCTAAAAATGTTATTTACGAGAGCACTTATGATATTTTGATTTATTTTCAGGCGTAATTCAGACTGTTTTTGAAGAGCCATTATTCGTCGTTTTAATCTATTCACAAATCACTTTTTTTAACATCCATACGTATTTTCGAAAGCGACACCTATCATATCATATGTAATAATATGGGATAGGTTCTAACATTCGAGGAATCGGTCAAATGTTATGTTTAGTGATTCCAGTCCCAAATATTGTTATTGGTTGTTATGTTCGAAGTACATCTAAGCTGTAGCGACTTGATAATGGATTGGTAACTCATCACTTGGTACGGAATTAGCGGTTACTTTGCGAATTGTTAAGGGGATGAGTTTTCAAGAATATATTTTGTATTTTTTCATAATAGTTATCAGGAGAATGATAATGCAGGGAAAATACAACGCACAACTTCTATTGAGTCTCTGGTTGTATGTGCTGTGTCAACGCAATTCTTCACTTTCAGAACTTATTTCAATAATTTCAGTTTTTCATAAACAATATTTAAATGTTTAGCCTGAGAATGCCAAACTTTGAAGTTTTACTATACTTAGCACTTTCACTCTGATTTGAAACTTCTCATCCTTCATAATGACTGTTGCACTGTGTAATCTAAGAATAATTAGTAACGGAACATGTGGTGATTTTATCAATTTTATCAATACTCAGACATTGACATCATATATTGAAGTTGTGAGATGAAAATGACAATTCCACAAGAAGCAATGATCTTAACCTTCGTGAATAATAGCTCTTATTATATGCTATTATATGTATCATGATATGCTATTATTACGTTAAGTGTTAAAAAACTGTATTAATAAACAATTTACTAAAACGCAAATATTTATAAAAGGATTTAACCATAAATCTTGTCAAAAACGACTCATTCTGTCGTCTTATACGCTTTATTGGATACTGGGCTTAGGCACCCTTAAAGTTGCAGATGTCGCTTTTCTCCGATCGATATATATCTTCTCTTTGACGCTCTAGGTCAGGCACATCTTCGACAACCTACTTCCTCTAAACCGAATCAGATTCTTGACTTGATAACATCATACGATAGAATTAGGATCACCAACACTTCTCTTCTAGATCCAAATTTTCCACATTTCCCCATGTTGGCATTGCCAAGGAAATGTGCTATGAGCTGCTTATAAATAGGAGATGTTCTGCGTTTTAGGTCAGCATGATCTTGTCGTTGTTTTATTTTATTTCTCGCCTAGACGAGTGTGGTTGCTAGGTACAGGTTAGTCAGTGGGGACATATCCGTAATTGTGGATACTTTGTCTGGGTTATTGTCAATATGTATCCAAGGAACTTGACTTCTTTGCAAGCCAATATCCACTTATTAGTATAAGTGGATATTGGCACGAAGAATTTGCATGCAGTGAAAACTTCCGCAACATCTCGAAGAAGAATACAAAAACCATTCTGTTAAAGTTTCAAATGGCGTTAAATGCGGGTTTGACACGATCTTGGTATCATACTACTGGCAGCAATTAGTAGCCACTTAGTAGTGTCAATGTAAATACCTCACCTGGTATATTTCTTAAAACACAACCAAACATACAAATTCAATACAGATTTTTTAAAATTTTTAAAACCTCCATATATTGCAAGGTTTGGACTGATGACAAATTAAAATGGCAATCAGAAAAATACGGAAACGTTGATATGTTTCATGTAGCACCACACGAAGTTTGGCAACCGGATTTAGTTCTACAAAACAGGTTTACTAGCTTTATTTTCAACGATACAACACAACATTTATAATATAAACCGTTATTTTAGCGCTACAACAACAGCAATAACCCAAGAAAGCATAAACCTATTAGTTTACAACAACGGAGAAGTCCTTTGGGTGCCAACATCCGCGTTTCCAGTACTTTGCAATTTTAATCTTAAATTGTGGCCGTTTGATCAACACCGTTGTAAATTGGTAATTGGCCCATGGGCGTATAATAATGATCATATTCAATTGGTGTATTATGGAAATGATAATAACACAATTGTTGTTAGTTAAATTTTATATTTTGTTCCAAATAAGGTTTTAAATTTGATTAATGATTTAGAATGATCGCACTGATGATGATGTTATGGAATGGAACATCTCCGATTTCGAGCTTTCAATGGGGACGAGACGTCTTTGTTGTGGAAAATCTTATCCGACTCTGATTGTTAATTTTACGCTGAGAAGGATTACAAAGTCATATAAAGCTTTGATTTTATCTCCATTAATTGGTACATTTTTAATTTATCTCTAATAATTGTTTTAAATTTGTCATTTTTAGTTGTTATCATTTTATCTTTATTATCGTTTTGGTTACCGCCCAAATCAAAGGAAAAAATTCTTTTAAATGTTATTACGACCGCGATAATTGTGGCTTTGATGTTATATTTTACACAAAAATTACCAGCTATGGGGAATGATACACCTTTAATCGGTAAATTAATTATAGTGCACTCCGGTTAATTTCAGCCTATTTAGCTTAATTTCAAAAACGAATGCAAAAGAGCATTTTTTCCAAAAACTGGTATTTTCTTGCCCAGGAAAGTTATCCACCTCCTCCAATTCCGATTTCTTGTAATAAATGCAACCAATTTTCGCAGCTTACTGAAAATTGTAAACAAACTCAGTGTGGTAAATGTTTAAAATCACATCATACACCGATGTGAACATGTCAACTTTCGGAAAAATGTAAGAAAATGCAAAAACAGACCAATGACTCCTATAAAAGGAATTCCGAATGTTCATAAACAATAACACCAAAAAATTACGAATTCACAATCCTCTCATAATTCATGATTACATAATTAATACCTACTTCTCAAAGATCAATTTCCCAGATATAAGAAATAGACAAGACTTAATCAACTCCTTAAAACGCAGATTTATCGATAACTATCAAGTTGGTATCATGCTTTCCTTCTCAGGAAATTATAAGTATGTCATTATGATCGATCTAAAGAACATTGAATCTCCTTCACCTACAGGACCAATTCATGACATACAAGCTACGGTTATGGATGTTGGAAATGCCTGTTATTTGTATTCTTTATTCAAACATAAATAGCTAGTACCTACACACCAACTGCTCAATTGATGATATGATCTTTACTAAAGTATCCGTATATAATTATGCAATTACATTAGGTAATTTTAATCACAATCCCTCAAAACAGTAACACATTCGCAGTAACAAAAACTACGAATTTTTATCGCAGGATCACAAGCCTCAGCAAAATCCTTGGTGATCACATTTACAACTCTTGATGATGATGATTGATACTATCCTCGGATCAGAAGAATATGGAAAAATAATTCAAAACGGGACCAACAAAGCTGATAATGAATTATTGGGACACAAGACGGAATTTGGATGGATTTTATTGGGTACAATAAAAGGAAAACAAGGAATTGAGTTGAAGAAGACGCACAATTAAAGAAACTTTGGGAAGATAACGATTGTGAAGATCATTATCAAAATTACACAAAGAGTAATGATGATGGATTTTCAATCTCCTTTAAAAGTGAAGAAAAACTTGGTGAAAAGTTGAAAAAGACTGTCCAGAAACAACAATTGAAAACCCAACACCATGAATTCAAGGAAGAATACTTAAAACTGAGCCCTATGGCAAATACACAACCCGAAGATCAATTTGCTAAGTTGAGTGATTTACATTGATTATGAAGCAGTCATTCATCCGGAAAGCATGACAACAAAATGGCATAATATATACGAGACTTAGGCTTCAACAGAAAATTTCAGTTATCTTATTAAGATGGAGAAAGTGTCGCATTAGCTTCTCAGCTGACATAGAAAGATGTACAGGGAAGTAAGAATTTAAAAAGAAAACTAACCATTTCAAAGAATATTATGATGATTTAATAAGAGCTAATACAAGAATATAAGCTTTTAACGGTTACTTAGCTGATAAATCGTTACAATAATCACCATAAGACGAAAAAAGAAAATTTTCAGGAGCGTCAAAAGTTGTTTTAAAAGACATTTACGTAGATGATAGACTTCTATGGATTTTTATTTCTAAAATAGACCAGAATTACTTCAAAGCATATCGAGCTCACTCAGAGCACAAGCTACATATCGATTTCAAGTGAAAATAACCATCCTTGAGAATGCTAGAAAGCGCCACATTCTATCAGAAGTAGCCAAATTATTTGACCCTCTCAGTTGGCTAGCACCAGTGGTTATAAAAGCAAAAGTTCTTATACAAGAATTGTGGCTCCAAAAATTAAAATGGGATCAAGCTGTACCAGACCAAGTCAACCATCCATGGTTAAAATTTCAAGGAAAATTAAAAACTTTAGAAGAAATCAACTTACCACGGTGGATCAAAAGCTGAATATGTTCTGAAGATGAATTCTACGGGTTTTACTATTCTATAGAAAAAGCATATGGAGAAGTAATCAATGCAAGATGCCCAGACAAAAATGAACAATTTTCAACGACGCTTTTAATAGTTAAATTAAAAGTAGCACCTGCAAGAACAAAATCCACGTTACCAAGATTAGAACTTTGTGCAGTTGTTCCACTTGCAAAATTATTTAGAAGAATCATAACCACCATAAAATTAGAGCAAGAAAATCAACTCCTTGCATAATCTGATTCAACAATGAGACTAAAATTTTAGATGAGGAAGAACAAGAGTTGCAACAAATGAAGCAGCAAAAGTGGATGCATGAAGCATGAAAGAAAAGAGACACTGAAGGAAAATTTGCAACTTTGTATAAAAAAATTAGTGGATGAAGCAACAAAGAGGAGGTTATACAATAAGAGATGCTTTTTAAAATTGCATTTTTTTCTCTGAAACCATAATAGATATCGATATGAGATTTGCAGCATTAAATTTCTTATACAGCGCCATCCTAAACCTAACGGCTATTAGGGTTACAATCCTGCGGCGCCAACTCCTGGGGAAGGGGGCTGTTTTTGCAATGACATGCATGATGGACCTATTATATATGTACCCATTGCCTCTCTGATGTACAGAATTTTTTTTTGTACTCTGGGGCACTGAATATCTTATTACGGCTTTGTATCAAACACCAAAGGTTGGGTTGGATTGGGTTTAGCTGTACATCTGAAGACATTCTTAAAACTAGAACTAACACTAGACCTAGAAATGGAAAGTTTTGGATTTAGTCGTGGATCTTTAGAAAATAATGGCAGTGTTTACAAAGAATCTGTGGTCTTCCATTGTATAAGTCATTTCTGGACATCTGTATAAAAAATATAAAGCTATATTAACAATTAATTTGTTGTAATATGAAAAAAAATTTCCAATACTATTCTGGATAGTGTCAACTGCGAATAAAGATATTTTCATGATTAATATCTTAAAATTAGGCTTGATTAAACAGAATTTCACCCCAGATTAGTAGATTTCATTAAAAAGTCTAGAATTTTTTGAGTGTGGGTGTTTGAATAAACTTGAAATTGACAAAATCGACTTAAATACTTCATATTCTATAACTTTTGATTAAATGACGATATTAATATCTCAAAAGAATCCCCAATTCATATCAATTTAAATCCGATATTGCGCGCATTAATTAAATTTCTAGAATCTCTCAAATCTGCTTCTTAGTATAGGTTCTCTTTGTTATAATCATAACCTATCATCCTCTTTAATATCTTTTGAGTGAATAAAGATATCTTCATGATCAATATCTTAAAATAATGCTTGAATAAGAGGAATTTCACTACAAGCTAGTAGATATCATAACAACGTCGAGAATTTTTGGAATATGGGTGTTTGGATGAACTTGAATTTGACAAAACCGACTTAAATCCTCTATATTTTATAGCTTTTGAATAAATAAAGAAAATATCTTTATTTGTTGGTGGTTAATATCTCAAAAGAATCCCCAATTCATATCAATTTAAACCCCATATTGCGTGCATTAATCAAATTCCTAGAATCTCTCACATCTGCTTCTTAGTGCAGGTCCCATTGGTCACAATCAAAGCCTAACTTTCTCTTTGATATCTTTTGGGCGAATAAAGATATATTCATGGTTAATATCTTAAAATAAAGCTTGATTAAGAAGAGTTTTACTCCAAATTAATAGACTTTATTGCAATGTCTAGAAACTTTGGAATATGGGTGGTTAGACGAACTTGAAGTTGACAAAATCGACTTAAATACTTCATATTCTATAACTTTTGATTAAAGAAAGATATTTTGGTGATTAATATCTCAAAAGAATCCCCAACTCATATTAACTTAAAGCTGATATTGTGGGGTAGTGGATCCAATTAAATGCTTCTGTTTGGACTCGCTCCTTTATCCACGAACCCGATCAGCGTCTGATTGTCGCGACGCTGATGTCGTTTTGAACGTAATACTACATTCTTCCCCGACTAAAACCAAAGAAAATTGTTAAACGTTTTCTTTTTAATCTTCTAAATCGTTTTCTCTTAAAAAATCTAACGATGGCAGTTCCTGATGTTTGAAGCAGAAAGTATCAAACTGTCAAAATCGACAATTTTGGTTGTAAACATAGGTTGTAACTCGAGAATCAAAATCGATAGAAGTAAATGTCGCTAACAAAAATTCTTCAGAGTTATTCAAAAATACACAATCCATCACCTGACAAAGTCTAACGATGACAGTTCCTTGTATATGTAGCAGGAAGTATCAAAATGTCAAAATCGACAATTTTGGTTGTAAACATAGGTTGTATGTCGAGAATCAAAATCGATAGAAGTAATTGTCGTTAACAAAAATTCTTCAGAGTTACTCAAGAATACATAATCCTTTTTTTGACAAAGTCTAACGATGACAGTTTCTTGTATATGTAGCAGGAAGTATCAAAATGTCAACATCGACAATTTTGGTTATACACATATGGTGTAACTTGAGAACCAAAATAGATAGAAGTAAATTTCATTAACAATAATTGTTCATAATTATTCCAGAATCCCTAATTCATTTCCAGAAAAAATCTAACGATGGCAGTTCCTGATGTATGTAGCAGGAAGTATCAAAATGTCAAAATCGACAATTTTGGTTGTAAACATAGGATGTAACTCGAGAATCAAAATCGTTAAAAGTAAATGTCGTTAACAAAAATTCTTCAGTTATTCAAAAATAAATAATCCATTACTTGACAAAGTCTAACGATGACAGTTTCTTGTATATGTAGCAGGAAGTATCAAAATATCAAAATTGACAATTTTGCTTATACACATATGGTGTAACTCGAGAACCAAAATAGATAGAAGTAAATCTCATTAACAATAATTGCTCATAATTATTCCAAAATACCTAATTTATTTCCAGAAAAAATCTAACGATGGCAGTTCCTGATCTATGTAGCAGGAAGTATCAAAATGTCAAAATCGACAATTTTGGTTGTAAGCATAGGTTGTAACTCGAGAAACAAAATCGATAGAAGTAAATGTCGTTAACAAAAATTCTTCAGAGTTATTCAAAAATACATAATCCATTACTTGACAAAGTCTAACGATGACAGTTTCTTGTATATGTAGCAGGAAGTATCAAAAGGTCAAAATCGTCAATTTTGGTTAAACACATATGGAGTAACTCGAGAACCAAAATAGATAGAAGTAAATCTCATTAACAATAATTGTTCATAATTATTCCAAAATACCTAATTCATTTCCAGAAAAAATTTAACGATGGCAGTTCCTGATGTATGTAGCAGGAAGTATCAAAGTGTCAAAATCGACAATTTTGGTTGTAAACATAGGTTGTAACTCGAGAATCAAAATCGATATAAAAATGTCATTAACAAAAATTCTTCAGAGTTATTCCAGAATACATAATCAATTACCTGACAAAGTGTAACGATGACAGTTTCTTGTATATGTAGCAGGAAGTATTAAAATGTTAAAATCGACAATTTTGGTTATACACATATGGTGTAACTCGAGAACCAAAATAGATAGAAGTAAATCTCATTAACAATAATTGTTCATAATTATTCCAAAATACCTAATTCCAGAAAAAATCTAACGATGGCAGTTCCTGATGTATGTAACAAGAAGTATTAAAATGTCAAAATTAACAATTACAGTTTTACACGTTTTGTCCCAATTAACCGAAGTGCACTATATTTTGATATAAATATTTAATAATTATTTTAAATTTTTTAGTTAAATTTTACACATCCACATTAATTATAACAACCTTATCAATGATCAACGCAGTGTTAATAATCGTTTTATCAACAACTCCACAAAAATATCCAGTTCCTTCCACACTCAGATATTTTCTAATCCATCGTTTAGGAATTTATCTCGGCTTATCAAACTATATAAATCAAGATAAATCAAATTTGGATAACGAAGAAACCAAATCCCAAGAAGATTTGTACCCCGGAAAATATCAAGACGATTGGATTTTATTAGCTTCGGTAATAAATCGAATTTTATTTTTGATTTATACCTTCATTTTTATCGTTTTAATATCGAAATATACCGTTTAAATTTTAAAAAAGTCAATTTTTTTTTTAAAAATCATTATAATATAATATTACGTTTATAAATAAAGTTATTTTTCTGTTTCCAATTTAAATTTGTTTCAATTCATACATAATTTGCATCGTTAAATGGCAATGAAACGACTATTAATAAAAATGGTAATGGAGATAACATGGTCTAAACCGGAAATGGAAGACTATTATCAAATAAAAACTGGTCTTTCATTTAGTACGAATTGTTAGTTGTACGAAACGGAACGGGAGAATAACAACATTATGAACACATCAAGTTTGATCTCGTTTTTTGTATTTTTGCGTTTATCATCAGCGGCGTTTATGACGACAAGTAAGTTTGATTAAAATGTTAATTAAGTTGTTAAACGAATTTATTTGGTTAGAAATTGGACCAAAACCGCTTTGGAATGCGACATCTACGGATAAACTCCGACAAGATCTCCTGTTGAATTATGATAAATTCGCAAGACCGTCTCAACATACAAACGTGACTACTGTTAAATTTGAAGTTGATGTTAAACATGTTGAAGTTAATGAGTTTAAATCGACGATGACTTTGTTTGTTTGGGCTAAAATGGTAATAATTTTTTTTTTAATTAATAATTTCAAAATAATTTTTTACATTATGTTCTAAAGTACACATTTTAAACATTAACTCATTTTAGATATTAGTTTAACTTGTAGTCTTCTTTAACTTTAACCTTTTGTCCGCCTACGAGGCTATGAGTAAAAAATTAATTAATTATTGAAAGATTGAATAAAAATGATAACAAAAAATTAAGGTGGAAGTATTTTGCAACTGGGCGAGTTGATGTAGTACAAGAAGCCTTTTTATTGCAAGAAAACTTTCATCCTTTAGCATTACCAATTACCCAATCTGAAGCTATTCGCCTTCTAAATACCATTTTGACGCATTTTGTATATATTTTAGACAACACTTTTTAGCTCCAAAATTGATCAGATATTCGTCGTATCAGGTCCCATCTTGATAGTCTTGTTATGTTGAAACTAACCGACTAAACCCAGAGGAAGTGTTATCTGAGGCGACTTCATGATGCTACAACAAAAATCGACACCAGTGTTGAGAAAGATTCAAAATTGCTGAGATAAGGGTAATCAGGGATATACAATATCACCATAAAGATTGAGGAAATGATGATATTTGATAACCAGTGTGATGAATGATAACATCTTAAAACAGAATAAGTTGATGTTTCTGATTTCAATCAAAATTAGTAAATTAAAGCCTTCCACTAAGTCGCAAAAATCCATTACCATCGATAAATGGTATCAGGTTATAGAGATTGATTTGATCGAGATAGTGCTTGATTAGATATCAATATAGAAATTTCATGTTTTCTTCAATCCGGTAAAGCATCTTTGATTTCGAAGGTAGATAACACCACTGAAACTAAATCCACACCTCTTTTATCACATTCTTTTCGATGATGAAGGTTCATCATGCTATGATTCGTAGTAATCTGGTGAGAGAAGAAAGATGCCAACAAGATGGTTTTATGATTAATGATGTATGATTTGCTCACTCTTCGAGATAATCAGATCCACAACAACGTGTTAGAAATTGTGGCCAAGATAGATTCGGTAGATTGAGCCATTCAGGCAGAGGCACCGGATGTAGGTGGAAGCACAAGCACCCATACAAAATTTTAATGGTTGCAGATTACCCATTTGGATAGGCGCTGAATACGTAGGTACTTGACACTGCTTTCAGAAGGCTGGAAATGCTCCCCAAAGACTTGGTACTGCCTCAGCAAGAATTTTTGAAATGCTTCAGGAAGACTTGACATTGCTTTTAGAAGAGTTAACACTGATTTTAGAAGACTAGATATTGCTTTCAAAAGAATTGAAATGCTTCCAGAAGACTCGAGGGTACCTTTGGAAAGCTTGAAATGCTTGAAGCAGACTTGACACTGCTGCTAGAAGACTTAATACCGCTTCTAGAAACTTAGTATTGCTTCCAAAAGATTTGATGCAGCTACCAGAAGATTTGAAATGCTTCTAGAAAACTTGACCTGTTTTCAGAAGACTCGATAGTGCCTCTGGAAAACTTGACACTGCTTCCAAAAGACTGTGTATGTTTTCAGAAAGCTTGAAATGCTTGAAGAAGACTTGACACTGCTTCTAGAAGAGTTAATACTGCTTTTGGAAAACTGAAGGCATGAAAAAGTCATGAAATGCTTCTACATGACTTGATACTGCTACCAGAAGTTTTGCAAAGCTCCTAGAGGAATTGATCTGCTATCAGAAGACTTGAAAGTACCTCTGGAAAAATTGACACTGACTTCTAAAAATTTGAAATGATTTCAAAAATCTTGATACTGCCACCAGAAGATTTGAAATGTTTCTAGAAGACTTGACCTGCTTCCAGAAAGCTCGGGAGTGCCTCGGGAAGACTTCACACTGCTTCCAGAAGACTTGAAATGTTTTCAGATGACTTGATACTGCTACCAGAAGATTCAAAATGCTTGAAGATTTTAAATGTTTATAGAAGGCTTGAAATCCTTCAAGAAGACTTGACACTGCTTCTAAATGAGTTAATATTGCTTCTAGAAAAATTGATATTGCTGTAAGAAGACTTGAAATGCTTCCAGAAGACTCGAGGATACCTTTGGAAAGCTTGAAATGCTTGAAGAAGACTTGACACTGCTGCTAGAAGACTTAATACCGCTTCTAGAAACTTAATATTGCTTCCAAAAGATTTGATACAGCTACAAAAAGATTTGAAATGCTTCTAGAAAACTTGATCTACTCTCAGAAGACTCGATAGTGCCTCTGGAAAACTTGACACTGCTTCCAAAAGATCGTGTATGTTTTCAGAAAGCTTGTAATGCTTGAAGAAGACTTGACACTGCTTCTAGAAGAGTTAATACTGCTTTTGGAAAACTGAAGGCATGAAATGCTTCTACATGACTTGATACTGCTGCCAGAAGATTTAAAGTGATCATTTTAGATATTAGTTTAACTTGTAGTCTTGTTTAACTTTAACCTTTTGTCCGCCTACGAGGTTATGAGTAAAAAATTAATTAATTATTGAAAGATTGAATAAAAATGATAACAAATATTAAGGTAGAAGTATTTTGCAACTGGGCGAGTTGATGTGGTGCAAGAAGCCCTTTTATTGCAAGAAATCTTTCATCCTTCAGCATTACCGATTACCCAATCTGCAGCTATTCGAAGACTTGACACTGCTGCTAGAAGACTTAATACCGCTTCTAGAAACTTAATATTGCTTCCAAGAGATTTGATACAGCTACCAGATGATTTGAAATGCTTCTAGAAAACTTGATCTACTCTCAGAAGACTCGATAGTGCCTCTGGAAAACTTGACACGGCTTCCAAAAGATCGCGTATGTTTTCAGAAAGCTTGAAATGCTTGAAGAAGACTTGACACTGCTTCTAGAAGAGTTAATACTGCTTTTGGAAAACTGAAGGCATGAAGAAGTCATGAAATGCTTCTACATGACTTGATACTGCTACCAGAAGATTTAAAGTGCTCCTAGAGGAATTGATCTGCTTTTAGAAGACTTGAGAGTACCTCTGGAAAAATTGACACTGATTTCAAAAAATTTGAAATGATTTCAAAAATCTTGATACTGCCACCAGAAGATTTGAAATATTTCTAGAAGACTTGACTTGCTTCCAGAAAGCTCGGGAATGCCTCGGGAAAACTTCACACTGCTTCGAGAAGACTTGAAAAGTGTTCAGATGACTTGATACTGCTACCAGAAGATTTGAAATGTTTCTAGAAGACTTGACCTGCTTCCAGAGAGCGCAAGAGTGGCTCGGGAAGACTTGATACTACTTCCAAAAGACTTGAAATGTTTTCCGATGGCCCGATACTGCTACCAGAAAATTCAAAATGCTAGAAGACTTGACCATCTTACAGTATACTCGAGAAACAAGTGGAAGACGTACAATCTGGAATTCTTGGCATTGCTTTAAAAAGATTTGAAATTTTTTTAGAAGGCTTGAAATACTTCGAGAACACTTGACACTGCTTCTAGATGAGTTAATACTGCTTCTAGAAAACTTGATATTGCTATAAAAAGACTTGAAATGCTTTCAGAAGACTTGACACTGTTTCCAGAAGACTCGGGAGTGCTTCTGGAAGGCCTGAAATGCTTGACGAAGAGTTGATACTGCTGCTAGAATGTATGTTTTGTAATGCTAGCATGTTTTCAGATGGCTTGATAGTGCTACCAGAAGATTAGAAATGTTTTTACAAGACTTAACTTGCTTCTAGAAAGTTCGAGAATATCTCGGGAAGACTTGACACTACCAAAAAACTTGAAATGTTTTCAAATGGCTTGATACTGCTATCAGAAGATTCGAAATGCTTTTAGAAAATTTGGCCTTCTTACAAAACACTCGAGGGTGAATCTGGAAGGCTTGAAACTGCTTCCAAAAGATTTGAAATGTTTGTAGAAGGCTTGAAATGCTTCGAGAAGATACACTACTTCCAGAAGACTCGAAAGTGCCTCTGGAAGGCTTGAAATGCTTCAAGAAGACTTGATACTGCTTCTAGAAGAGATAATACTGCCTCTAGAAGATTTGATATTGCTTTCAGAAGATTTAAAATGCTTCAAGAACACTTGATACTGATTCAAGAAGACAAAAAAAATTTTATTTATTTCTCGAATTGAAAATGATGATGTTTGATTTAATTGCCAATTAAAATTATCAATTAAAATGTTCGTTTTTATTTTTCATGCAGATGCAATTTTATATTCTGCATAAAAAAATGTTGTTATATTCGTATGCTTACATAAACGGAATACTGCTCTGAAACAGTTGAACTGCTTCCATAAGAGCACTCATGCAATTAATGTTACTGAATTGTTAATTATTTTTACTGGATTTATCCGGATAGAAGTTACCTTTTTTAATTATTTTTTAAAATTTTAATGAGGTTTTTCTTCTCAAGTCAATCTTCGCATCTGCTGCAAACGTTTTCTTTTGGAGAGCTTGTATTTTAAATTTTTTCAGACTCAAATCGTCGTTAAATCTTGTACCATTGCAGTGTTTTTCAGTATCAAAACAAATTTTCAAAAATAGGCGCCTATGGATTCAGGTCCAGTCCACCAAAACTGAAGATTACGATGTTCAGAAGGTAACTCACCAGTGATGCTAAGTCAGTAAGATATCTTCAGAAACAACGTGATGTCATTAACCAGAGATAGTTCTTTGATTTCAGCCACTCCATCGTGATAAGTGATTAGATATCCAGAGAAGTGCAACACTTTAATGATATTTTTAGAATATTTTGATATAATCTACAAATTAGCAGTCAATTCGAAAAGAAGAGATCAAAAACTTATTTACCTGTGGTTACACCACAGGAACTCTAAAAACCATAGCTAGGCGGATTTTGAAAACAATCAGGTTTAAGCTACACAGAATTAGCAAAGGGCCTAAAAGCAGAAGATTTTGAATTTTGCCAATGGTTCTTAGGAAAATGTGACGAAACTTAGAATTTTTCTTTAAATTGTAAAGCTGGTATTTTTAACCACTACAATTCATACACATGGGGGCACAGCACAAAACCCCATTTAATTGTGGAGCGGAGGAATCAAGGAAGGTTTGGCTATAGCGTACAGACAAGCATTTTTAACAATTTCTTGACCACAACTTTTGGTAATTGTTGGTTGGGTATTATTCGTTGGTCGGCTTGGTTATCATACATAACACCTGTAAAGTTTTTTATAATCCCGGAATTAAAGAAACGTCGCAGAATAAGCAATTTATTTATTGTTTCATTTCCTAAACAAGACCTAAATTTTGTGGTGCTGAAACCAGCTTAAGAGAAGTATTTGATGGAATTGTTTTCAAACATTTAAAAGTGAATTAAAAATACATATCATCGCCATTATTAAATATCTCAATTTCCAAGATTAATGCATTGAACAGATTTTTTGAACATTTATCATATTTATCAGTTTATTTACAAACGACTTGCATGTTTGAACTTGAAGGTTTCCGTCCTCATTATTGCTTGTATCTGATATATCAAAGATATTCGAATACGTATCGTCACTATTGATAATGTTTTGCTCTAATATACTTTGTTGTTCTTTAAAAAACAAAGTAATAAAGTAATAAAGCATAAAGTGAAATGAAATAATCAACAGTAGTCTAAGAAGAAAGTTCTGCGTCACCTTTCCACGTTTTTGATGGAAATGAAGAAGATGATGTTCATGAAGTGCCTCGCGAATTTGATAATAATGAGAAGATTGTTCTTTATTATGTAGCACAAATCATTAATCGTTATTGTTTATTTTATCAGAAGTAGGGTTTCATTTTTGAGAAAGAAACTAAGATCTTCAATCAATTTTGTCTTTCTAAATCTCAAAGATGAAGAATGTTGAATGAAAGAACAGCTAAAATCCTGGCATTTTCATACTGCTTGTATGAACGTACCACGCTTAACAGTTCGGTACACGCACCGGACTCTCACTCCGGGTTCTGCACCCTCTATTGTTTAACAGAAAAGGCAACTTTTTTACCGACATAATTATGTCATTTTAGTGTCAAAAATTTCTTAGTGTATAACACAGTAAAATACGAATATGAATACGATAGCGAAGAAAAGTACTGTTTGAAGGTGAAGAGTGAAGCTTTTCATAATTTAAGTCTTAAGAAAACTTTATCTTGCTTTCAGAAGACTTTTTAGACTGATATTTTTAGAAGACTTAAAATGATGAATTTACAGATGTCTTACAATGCATCCAGACGACTTACAATGCTTACAGATGACTTACACGCTTTTGGAAGCCTTGATATTGCATCTAGAGGACTTGAAGTGTGTCCAGACGACCTACAATGCTTCCAAAGTACTTTATGTCGCTGTTAGAAGACTTAAGATGCTTCCAGAAGACTTGATGTTGTATCTAAGAAACTTGATATGGTTTCCAGAATATTTGGAATGTTTCCAGAAGACTGATACTGCTTCTAGAAGACTTAAAATATTTCCAGATGACTTACAATACTTCCAGACGACTTACAATGTTTTCAGAATACCTTATACTTACTTTTAGAATACTTCAAAATTACTTGAAATGCTTTCAGAAGACTCGAGAAGATTCCAGAAGACTTGATACTGCTTCTAGATGTTTTTAAATGCTTCCTAAAGGCTTGATACTGTCCCTGTAAGACTTTATACTGCTTCCAGAAGATTTCAAATGCTTTCAGAAGACTTGAGAAGTTTCCAAAAGACTTGATACTGTTTCTAGAAGATTTTAATAATGAAGATAGGATACTGCTTCTAGATATTTTAAAATGCTTCCAAAAGATTAGATATAGCCCCTGTAAGACTTTATACTGTTTCTGGAAGATTTGAAATGCTTTCAGTAGACTGGAGAAGATTCCAGAAGACTTGATACTACTTCTAGAAGATTTAAAATGGTTACAAAAGTCTCGATGTTGGCTCAGGTAGGCTTAATATTGCTTCTAGAAGATCTAAATTGCTTCCAAAACATTTGGAATGCTAACAAAAGATTTGATATTGCTGTCAGAATACTTGACATTGCGTCTATAAGTTTTGGTGGAAACAGCTAATAAAGGTAAATAGGTCATTTCGTCAGTTTCTAGTTAGTTAATCCCTTTTTTCTGTATTTGCCGATGTTGAAGGACGTCAAAGTATTATTTCAGATCAGAATGTTGTCGTTATTAATGGCGTTAGTTGCTAGTTTCAGATTTCTAAATATATAATACTGTAAAAGTGAGTTTGTAAATATAATTATATTGGACTTTTTTATTACTGATTGCGCAAGTGAGGAATAATCTTGGGATTGAATGAGAACACAAGCTGAGTAACTCATCTCTACAAAGCTCGAAATCAAGTAGAGGATTATCAAATTTTGTGTGGAAATACAGATGGCTCAAACGGTTCGTCGTTTTAACTACACTGAGGTCACTCTGGAAGTGCTGCCAATGAAACGGCAGATGAGCTAGTGCTAAAGCGTTTTTAGGACCAGAACCAGCAATTTGTGTAAGATTTACGATGCCCAAATAGAGGATTCGAAGAATTCTGCAGCTAACTGATTTATCTTTAGATCGTCAGTGGTTCATCTAACAGAATCTTCGTAGCTTCATAAGCGCCGGTTTTTGAAAATAAGTATGGGTGCTGGATAGTGAAAAAACTGAATTGGGAAAAGATTCAAACGACGAATGACTGTTCTCAAAACAAAAGTGACATGAAAAACGTCCATGTATCTGGCGCATATGGTTAGTTTGCAATAGAAATGCCTTATATCAACAGTGCTTACACCTTCACAAGCAATATTTTGTCTATAATTGAAATTTTTTGAACTTTTGAAATGAACATTTTGTATCCTAGCAGTATTTGGTATTTTGGAAGCAAAATCAAATTGTATTAACAATTTCGTGCCTTTTGCAATAAAAATGTCTTCTTTAAGACTTTGCATTTTCAAACATTTTTTTGCCAGTGGTTTTACAAACGGTATCAAGTCTTTTGGAATCATTTAAAATCTTCTAGAAATAGTATCAAGTCTTTCAGCTGCAGTATAAAATCTTGTGGAAGCAGTCTTCTGAAAGCTATGTTAAGGCTTCTAGAAGCATTATCAAGTGCTTCTATTCTTCCAGAGGTAGTATTAACATTTTTGAAAGCAGTTCAAGGCTCCTGGTAGCTTATCAAGTTTGTTTTAAGCAGTATCAGCCACCGAAGAAACGAAAGGTGAAGTTTAATAATGTTCTCGAATCGGGGGCGGAGCAAAACGTTTTTCTCACACATAAACTCCCTATTCGTACAGCTGGTCAGTGACATGCTGTCAAATCACCATTTTGGCTCGAATCGTTTGAATACATAGATATCATGAACCGCGGTACTTTAGTAATCTAGGGAGTTTAATACAAATCTCTTATTTGGCAAAGAAACCCGGACTCTCAGTCCGGTGCGAGCACTCACGTCAAGAAAAAATGCGCGTGTACTGGAGGGATAAGGGGTATTTACATACATTTTTTTTTGATACAAGTGTTACAGAAAACCGTAACTAAGTTACTACAAATCAATAGTTACTACTTAACTATTAATTTGTGATGAATCCGACATAGACGTCTATGCCAGAAGGATTTCTATAAGACGAAACGTAAAAACTGTAAGAAGTTGCTCACTCTCCTCTACATTGAATAACTGTTTTAAGGACAATTGTGGAGTGGTGATGATCAACTAATTCATCTCCCGTCTAAAGTATTTCTTTTTGTGCAAATTCATTTAATTCGTCATTTAAAAGTGGCTGGAGATCAGTATCCAACATATTCACGACAATATCTTCCAAGTCCTCAAAATAAGTTTCTTTTGCTAAACGCAGTACGTTTGGTCTAATTTCGGGAAGCAGATGAAGGAACTAAGAAAATCTGGCAAATCCATTAGCCAAAGTGGCATTTTTAATTTCCACATCATTAGACAGGTCCAATATATCAGACCTGAGATGTTCAGAAGCATTATCTATAGAATCAGAATTTGTTGAGTTCAAGACACCAGTGGTTAGAGAAGTTTGAGTGTATTACTGGTTTGAGCATGAATTACTATCATTAAGCTATAAATCAAAATATCGTAGGGGTAAACGAAATAGAGGTATATTTTGAGATAACGAATCGCTGTATAAAGAGGGGGCTTATTGGTGTAGTGTTGTGATCTTGTATGAACCTCATACAGAATATAACTATAGGTGAGAATTAGAATTTGCAAATCCAGGATTTAAAATCTTTTTTAAAACATTAACACATCACCAATCATTTTGCATTTTATTTCATCACCCTAAATGCATCACTAATTTCTTTTCACACAATTTTCTTTTTGTTCTAAAGAGTTGGAATGACGATAAATTAAAATGGAACGAATCCGATTACGATGGAATAGATTCTTTAAATATAGCAGCTCACGAAATTTGGCAACCGGATCTTAGTATTTACAACAGGTTTTAAAAACATCAAACCCTAAATTTTTAAATAAATTAAATAAATTTATTTATATTTAATTTTTAGTGCTGGAAGCGTTGGAATAGCTCAATACAGCACACATTGTGTCGTCGAAAGTTCCGGTAGGGTATTTTGGGTCCCCTCAACTCAATTCACAGTCCTTTGTAGTTTTAATTTATTATATTGGCCATTTGACAAACAAAATTGTTCGGTGGTAATCGGTTCTTGGACTTATCACGGAAATCACGTCGATATTACAATTGATAAAGCCAATTCGGTTATGGTATAATCAACATAATTAGTTTTTTAATTAATTTATGATTATATCATAAAATAATTCTTTTAGAGTAATCTTCATGTTAACAGTACAGAATGGGTAATTACCAATTTAAAATATGTTCGCGAGGCTGTGTATTATCCTTGTTGCGAAGAACCTTACCCAACAATTACACTTACCGTGTTATTACAACGATTATCGCCCTCTTATAAAGCGTTAATTATAACTCCAAGTTTTGGTAAAAACTTTTTGATTACAAAAAAATTATTTATTACATCATATTATTTTTTTTTATAGTTATAATTGTATTGACTTTATTATCATTTTGGTTGCCGCCCCAATCTGGTGAAAAAATCCTTTTAAACGGCGTAACAGCTTTGATTATAACAGCCTTTATGATGTACTTTACCCAAAAAATTCCAGCAATGGGGACACACACCCCTTTAATTGTACTTTTTTACACAAGTAGTCTTTACGTAATTTGCTTTTCCTTGATAAATTCCGTTGTTGTTATTTGGATGTCGAGGACGCAACATACAAAGCCGATACCTTGGTTTATTAAAAACCTTCTTTTGGGGAAATTCGGAAATTGGATTGGATTATCAAATTATGCGAATCAAGTAAGATGTTTTTTTTTTATTATTGTTAATATGGTATTGATTTTATTTATTTAGAATTCAGTGAATACTCAACGAGTGACCGCTGAAGAAATGCGTGATCATCAAGTTACGGATTTTGATGATCAATCTGATGATAAACATTTTATTAGAGCTTCGTCTCCGGTGAATCATCAACACGATTGGATTATGTTGGCTGTTGCTATCGATCGATTATCTTTTGTGTTTTATAGCATTTTGTTTGCTATTTTAGCGATTACATATTCGATTTAGTATGTAGTAATCATTTCGTTTTGATACAAAAATTTATATACAAGTTATGTAGTATGTTGTGCTGAATAAAAAGATATTTTGTTCTAAACTACTTTACTGTGTGAGGTTAAATGATGGTATGATATGTTAAAATGGTACCTTAATTAAGTCCCAAACTTTAATGTTAAATATAAGATTTATGGAGAATAATAACTTAACTTTGTATGTTTTTAATTTTAATATGATTCCTAGTAGTTATGATATCAACAGAATCTCCAAAGCCTAGGAAAACTTTGACTAAAGCCTAACATAGTATGTAACCCAAGATTATCTACTTGAATAAGTATCAACATGAACATCATTTTGGTACTCTCACCATCAACATTGATTTCAATGCCCGATGATTTCATTATTAATTTCCAAGAGCAATTAACAATACGGTATAACAAACAATTAATACGATACGGTATACGAGACTGAGTGGATGTGCGCTGGGGTGCTGAAAACTGCTGGACCGAGGATTTACGCATCAGGATATTTCTTCCAAATGGAACATAGTTAACTGTAATCCATCAAGAAAAACTTTTGGAGGGTAAGGAAAAGCACCAAGGTGTGTTGACTGACGGTGATTATCATGTTTTTGCATTGAGTGAGACTTGGCTATCTGCTGAAATCGATAATAATGCAATATCTGTGATTGGATATAAAGTGCTTCGAAAGGATAGACAGACTAGAGCGGGAGGCACTGCTCTGTATATAAAGGAAGGAATAACAGCAACCACGGTCGATGTGAGTGATGCAATAGAGCAGTTGTGGGTCAGGATGCGACTGAACGGGTTGAGTCTTGCAGTGGCGGTTGTGTACAAACCCCCGTCACTCAATTATAGTTTGTTCCTCAATGAATTAGAAGACGCGGTATCGATTATATTGCCTACGGTGGACACGGTGGTGATTCTTGGCGATTTTAATATCGATATGTTGACCGTGGGTACTCGTAAGTCCCGTGCGCTACAAGATTTGCTCGATTCTACGAGCTTGTGTCAAGTCATTGAAAGACCAACACGAGTAACCCAATCATCGTCTACTTTGATAAATCTGATACTGGTATCTGACCGCAGCATGGTGTCGTAGACGGGGAAAGTATGTCAGATCATGATATAATATACTGCTTTCTAAAATTTAAAACCCTTCCACACTCGCCCCTGATTAGGACTTTTCGTTGCTTTAAATATTTTCAATACGAACACTTCACTGATGATTTGTATAAAATCCCATTTTTTCATATTTTTGGTTTACACGATGGGGACTCTAAGGTTAATTTTTTCAATAGTGCTCTATGTAGTGTTTTAGAGGTTCATTGTCCATTGAAAACCTGCACTTTTGCAAGACCCCAGTCGCCATGGATCACTGATACTGTGAGGTCTATGCAAAGAATTTGGGACAGGCCATATCGGAAGTTTAAAGCAACAAAGTTGCCGCAGAAGTGGACCTTTTATAAGACAATGAGACGAATAGTTAACATTTATTTTTAAGCTATTTTATGAAATGAATAAGTAAGTTGGAGATTGAGAGGAAAGAATTTTGTATAAGGTAATTAGTATGCGAAAGGATCTACGGTTCCCAACGGTAAGCATTTTGAGGTGATAAAGCGCACACAATTATTTTATAACATCTCCAATTTGTTACGAAGACCAATCGAAAGGTACACAGTATCAGCATAGTCCAAATGGGGAAGAATTAAAGAGTAATAGAGGTTACGACGAACAATAGGTAGAAGGAAACAACCACGTTTGCAAACAGAAGTAGACCTTCTTACAGATAGACTGAATCTGAGGCTGCCAGGACAATGCAGAATCCATCATCACACCCAAGTTTTTAACAGTTCGGGTAAATTGTATATTATTACCATCATGTAACAAATAGGTATTATTAAGGGAGTAAAATTTTGTTAGCAAAGGCCTTGATCCAAAAGCAATATCCAGAGTATTTTCTAGTTTTAGATCTAGTGTTAGTTCTAGTGACAGTTCTAGTGATAGTTCTAGTGTTAGTGCTAGTGTTAGTTCTAATTTTAGTTCAATTTGGAAGTCATCTGCATATATGTGAAAATTGTATTTAATTATTTTAGAAATGGAGTTTTTAAAGTCTGAAAATAGGAGTGAAACCAACACACTGCCCCTTCCAAAGTTACGTACACACAATGAACAAAGGTACGATTAAAATCAAGCGACACAGCTTGGCGAAAAACTCACAGAAGAAAGAATTGCCACCAACAAAGTATGATCAACAAAATCAAATGCCTTGCTGAAATCGAAGAAGAGCAATAAGGTCAAACGCCGATCATCACAACCACGTCTAATATCATCAGTAATTTTGATGAGCTATGACCTGGCCGGAAACCTGATTGCAAATCAGTATTAATTTTATGCCCATCTAGTGTCCGCTCTAGTGCTTTGGAAATTATGGAAATAATAGATATAGGACGAAAATTACTTAGACAAGTGGAACACTTAAGTTTAGGTATGGGTACAACGTAAGCTAGTTTCCAAATAGAGGGGAAGGTCGATGTCTCAATGGAAAAGTTGAATATTTGGAGTAGTGAAAAAATGATTACATCCAAAATAGGAAGGAGCTGCTTAATACTGACATCAGCACCAACACTAGTGGCCTTATAATGACTGAGAGCCTGGCGGACTTGAAACTCGTCAAACAGCTCCAAGGAAAGTCTGGAATTAACATTAGCAGAAATGCCTTAACTGAATCATCGAGAGTAATGGAGGCTCGGCAAAATAATTAGCGAGAGAATCACAATCAAAACTATCATGTTAAGAAGGTGATTCAACTACACCAAGATAGTTATAATATATAATAAAATATACAGTTTTTTTAAATTTTTACAACGGTGGTTGCAGCGGTTACGTAAGGCATGGTAGGTTTTCCAATTAGCATTGGATGGATGTCTTCGAAGAAGACTTTTTGCAGCATTGCGTCTGCGCATAAGATCTTTAACCTCACCATTGAGCCCGGGTGCAGACAAGTACTTCGTTTTGCATGAAAGCAAAGGAGCATGACAATTATACAATTCCCTTAGTTGCACATTGAAGTAGTTAACCTTTTCGTTGATATCCGACATGCGGTATAACTTAAACCAATCGATCGCCGAAGCATCTTCGCCGAAGATCATCACATGTAGTTTCGAGTGGAAACATAATGTCTAGGTATCACATAACGCTCAATCTTAAGTGCACAATAAATTAAGACTTGGTTGGAGAACTGAGACGCTGGAATCTGACCATGAGAAAGTATGTTGTCTGGAGAGGACGTTAAAGTAAGGTCCAACATCGACTGAGATGTTGCTAAATAGTATGTGGGTTGTGTCGGTAAAATAGAAAGATTGAGAGAAGTTTTTCACAGCATAGATCGTTCTTTAAGAGACAAGTGTAGAAGTCGCCTATATGAAGAGTAGTATCATAATTAAGAGTGTGCCTCTCCAGTACATACGTTCGGTGGACAATGAAGCGTGCCATCAATAATATTGATGTTGAAATGGTCGCGAACAAACAAAGTAACTCCCCCACCCTGTGAATGAATATTCACGCTCATTTCTCAGTAGGCGATAATCTGGGAGCGATTATAACGACGAAGGAAAGGAGGACTTGAGCCATGTCTCATTAATCATGATGATTTCAAAAACCTGTGATTCAAATGTGACCACAAAATCATCAAAATGGGTCCAGAGACTTTGCGCGTTTATGAGGCAAACCGAAATAAAATTACATCGGCTACGAAAGAGGTCAGTTAAAGGTGCACCCAAGAGAGCATCAAGATTACCATCAGTAATCTCACCCATGTCATCCCGAAGTGAGTTAAAAGAAGCTGAATTGTAGGAATCAAGAAATGAGTCACTAGAGGACGATGAACAGGAAGAACAGCTTATATTCATCATAAAAAGTAATAGTAAGTAGACAAAAGGTAAGACAATGAGTAAATCAAAGAGGAAAGGAATGAAAAGTAAATCAAAAGTATAATAAAAAAGAGTAAATTACAATTTACTCCTCACCTCTGCAACACACGTAAATGCGGTTTGGGTCGCTCAAAAACCAGCCAATAACAGACGATACAGTGGCAGAACGGAGCAGTTCAACAACTCTAATAGAGAAAAAAAATTACAAAAATGTATATCATACATAATGAAGCAAACTAATTTTAACAAAAAAAAACAAAGCGCGAAATAAAAATGAGGGAAAAAGCAAAACAATACAAGCAACATAAGTTATTCCGATCTGGTAGCCTGACTCTGGGCATTAATCCTATGTGAATGCTTGGGGGGACCACAGTCATCAAGATCGGACATCCTTCGGATAATCTTCTTTTTTGCCCTTTGACAAGCCGACAAATACACGTCCATCAGATGTCCAAGCGTTACGGGGACCGACGACAGCCTTAACTTTCAAGTAGAGGCGAAGACGTAAGAGACTCAGATATAAAATAACGCTTTCCCATCAGCTGCTTCTTATTGTTCCAAATTAGATTCCGAAGATTATAAGTCGGTGATTACAGTCCAGCATACCAGCCCCAATGTTGACATCTTTAATCTACAGTTGTTCATTATGGAAGGAAATGACAACTCGTCAGTTTTTTCTTTTATATCCTCTGGAATTCCATGAATTAGCAGACAATGCCGTCGGGAACACCTTTCAAGATCGTCAACCCTTTCATCCAAGCTATCGATAACAGAATGAACCTCCGTCTGACGCCTCTCTGAAGCGCCGACTGAAGGCGAGCTTGAGGTTCATTTTCTCGAGAAATTTGGACTCGAGGGTGTCGACCGTGAATGTGTAACAATTTGCAGTGAGACGAACCGACGCCAAAGCACATCTACACACTTTGCGCCATGATTGATTACCTGAGTCACTCCCTTGTATTACAGAGTGGCTTTCAAAATATCCTGTGAACGAAGAGAGTGAGGAAAGGAAGATGTTGGCAGCCAGATTCTGTTGTACTAATCAGTAGAAAGCGAATATGTCAAAGCTTTCCGCACCTCATCCATGTCAACCAGGGATAACGAAAAGTCAGAGTCTGTAGCAGTCGTAATAACAATATCCCGAATCAGAAGCTCCTTCGTAGCACGATTCGTCATTACTGAGGACAGCAAAATAGAACGCTAAGGTCTTCAGTCATGAAAAAGACATTTAGAATTAGAATCAACAACGCTAAGAGATCTCATCATCCCCCAGAATGTTCTGGGCGTAAAGCCAGATAATCTGTGCAAAACGTAAACCTTTTTGGCATTACATCATACAGCGGATGCGTAATGCGCGATACCCCTTAAAGGTCGCGCCAGAAGGACTACGCCTTTATAGAATTTTAGCCCTTTTTTGCTTACGCATAAGTGACCTGATCTTCTCACAAAGCCGAAAGCAGGAAAATGTCTGACATTCCTTCCATCTTGCGAATGAGGTAATCGACCTTCGAATCGACATCCGGCATATGGTACAATGGTTACCAGTCAAACAGTCCTGCATCAGACAGAAGAACATTCCGATCACAAAGCCTGACGTCCCGATAAGTAAGATTACGTCCAGAAGCAATTAGACGACGAGCCTGAATAGCGCAGTAAGGTAATGATTTGAAAATTGAATCGTCTAACTGGCCATGGACAGGCACTCTATCTGGGGAAGACGTGACAATAAGGTCAAGAAGAGATTGGGAGGTAGGCAAAAAAATAAGTAGGTTGGGAGTTGAGGTTGCTCAAATTTAGAGAAGGAGTAAAAAATTTAAGCCTTTCAGATCGAATGCCATCCTTAAGAAACACGTGTTAAGATCCCCCAGCAGCACGACATTATCATAGTTGCCAACATACCCTTCAAGCAAGTCATCAAAAGCATCAAACTAGTTCATCTGAGGAGGACACCAACAAGTAATTTTGTACAATAACATGCAACCTCGACCAACAGGTATTCCATTTCGCGTTGGGAGCCATCCGATGCCTAGAGAACTCTAATTTGTAATTAATTTTTGAAATATAGAGAATATTCACGATCATTTCGTAATAGTTGATAACCAGGGAGCACAAACAAAGAAGGCTTAAGAAGGTTTTACTTATCAACACCAGATCGAAGACATTGGATTGATACGTTCCAATCAACAAAGAAAGTCGTCAAAGTGGGCACTTAGACTCTGGAAGTTAATGTAACATATTGAAATAAATTGTCCAGCCCCACAAATAAGTCATCAGAAGGCAAATCCATGGCAGAAGATCAAGAGGCTCAGATTCATGTCTAATAGAGACCAGTAGAGACTTGTAAGTTAAGGACGACCTAGTGGAGGAGAAGAAGGAAGTGAAGAAGAAGAAGTTGAGATAAATGATGTTGAAGGGTCCATGATAGGCAGAGAAAACGAAAAGAGGGAAAAAAACAAAACAAACAACAAAACAATGAAAGATAGAATAAAAAATTAATCGACACTATTTTATTCATAACTCTTATTTTATTTTTTATTATCCCTATTTTCTTATTTCATTTTCTCTGTTCGTGATAAAAATGTTTTTTTGTAATAATTACTTTTCATTTTCCGAATTTGAGTCTAAAACTGAAATACGCATCGTCCAATTAATATGTTTCGTTCCAGAAATAACAACTATCCTTCCCGGATCTACAAAAAAATTAAATACAACCACTCGAAATACAAACAAAAAATAAAGCAAAATACCTTCAACCTCCTTTTTATTTTCAAAAACCGTTGAATTAACAGTAAAAGCATTGAGCGTTCCAAAAATCGTTTCCACCTCAATTTTATACGTCTGATTAACAAAAACGGGTGCTACAATAACCGATGTATCATTCGCTTCATTTCTAAAATCCCACGAAAAAATTTGATCCTCATCGTTGCAAATTTCAGGAAAAGGGTATTTCATGCATCTTATATCATTCACTCTTACAATGTGGTTTGTAACGAAATTATTTGGATATGTTTGTTTCCAATGAATTTGAAGAGTATTAGCCTCGGAAATGATGGGTCCAATAATCGATGGGGTTAATTCCTCTGCAAAATCATGATTAAGAAATGATTTTTTGAAATTTTTGATTTATTAACTTGTTAAGAAATGAATATGTTGGCTAGAATCCCCAAAATTATCATCATCTAATATCCACCTCGCGTTATAAGAATATTCCTCATTTTGAGTCAAGTTATCTAATCGATACCAAAAATCGTTACTTTCCGCAAAATTTTGAACATCCGGGTTTTGCACATCTTTAAGTCTTGTTAAAACATAACTAAATTGGATTCCTTTAATTTCGCAGGCGTTATCTTCGAGTTCTTCGACCCAATTAACTTTAGCCCCGGTTCGATTTGGCCAAGTTGAAACATGAATTGGAGGTAATTCTGCATAAAAAAAGTTTAATATTTAATTTTAAAAAAGAATTATTTGTTAACTTTTAAATGGGCCAACTTCAAGTATCGAAACGGGTCGTCCATTCCAATCTCTCGATTGCAACAAAATCGTTGTAACAGAAATCGTGTGATTAACACAAGCTGTTAAATTAATTGGGAAATTTGTGGTTGATATAAGAGTTCTTGTTGCGTTAAATCCTTCTGGGTCGACCTCGACCAAATACATCAACGAACAAAAATTCGTGTTATGGGGTTGTGTCCAATTTAAAGTGTTATTGATTAATCGTAAATTAACCACGTTACCGTGACCTATAAGAATTAAAATGCACTAATTTTTTTTAATAAAATTTAAATTTAACCTGCAATTTGACTCGTAATATTTTGATACGCCCAATGTAAAGGTTCCCCATTTGCTCGAATCGATTGGACACCAAACACATACGAATGGCAACTTTTTTTATGAACCTGTATAAATCGATCTCGAATGTGTCTGTGGAGAAGTTGAAGTTTCTCGTTTACGGTCACCATAACGTTGAATGAGCCATTGGGGAAACAATCACCCCCTAAAGGGGGGTCCCATCTTGCCCCGATAAAAAAATCGGATTCGAATATCGTCAAATTTTGAACCGGGCCACAATCAATAGCTTAAATTAAATTATTTTTTTTTTTACGTTTAAAGAAAATGGTTAAATTACCTTCAAATTCGTTGGTTGATGTGACACCGATAATCAATAACGAAATGATGAACACTAAAAATATTTCTCTCATTGTGTACAATTCAAGTTTAATTCGCAAATTACTAAAAAATTGTGTTTTACGATGTTTTTATATCAAGAATTATCTCATTATCTTTTTTTTTGCTGCTTTAGTCCGTTTTAAGCGATGAAATCCTTTAAATATTCGCGGAAATGGAAGCTTATGATTCACAGAATTTTGGTAATGTGTAATCTGTTGTGATCAAATTATAATTACGTATTAATTAAAAAATTAATAAATTTGTGTATGAATGTTATTTTTTTTAAATATATGAAAGTATTAAAGTATTATTTTATTTTCATTCTTTTTATCTTTTTGATTCACTTTTCTACTAAATATTTTTTTTTATAAATTGATATGCATTTGTTATCTTAAAATTTAATCTTTTAGCTTTGCTTTGGAATCGTTTAGAAGAAAATTATTAACATATTTATTATTTTTCGATTTTGTTATGGAGATCTGTAAGATCTTTTTTAACTTAATCCCTCCAAATGTTTTGATTCTCAAAAATTGAATTCCTTGATAAATCCTTGACATTGTCATTTGTTGGACCATTTGCTGATAGCATGAGCTATGATAGTTCCAAAAACACTTTACATTAACTTAAAAACTGCCACTTATTAGCAGCTCAAAACAAAATAAAAAAAATTTCATCAAAAATAGCTCATATTTTGTCTTCAGTCTTCCTCATTAATTTGAAGTCCGCCAACCTGTAGGCAGCATGAGCTATTATGGCTCTAAAGTTCTGCTCATTAATTTTAAGACTGCCAACTTGTTGGCAGCAGAAGCTGTTATGTCTCCAAAGTCTTGTTCATCAGTTTGAACTCTGCCAACTTATTGGCAGCGTGAGCAAAAACTGTTTCGCAGACTGCTATTAGGTTTAAAGACTACCAACTTGTTGACAGCATGAGCTATTGTGTCTACAAAATCCTGCTAATTAATTTTAAGTTTGCCAACTTGTTGGCAGCAGAAGCTGTTGTCTTCAAAGTCCTGTTCAACAGTATGAACTCTGCCAACTTGTTGGCGGTATGAGCTGTTATGTCTCTAAAGTTCTCCTCATTAGTTTTAAATCTGCCAACTTGTTGGCAGCATGAGCTATTGTGTCTACAAAGCCCTGCTAATTAATTTTAAAACTGCCAACTTGTTGGCAGCAGAAGCTGTTATGTCTCCAAAGTCCTGTTCAACAGTTTGAACTCTGCCAACTTGTTAGCAGAATGAGCTGTTATGTCTCTAAAGTTCTCCTCATTAGTTTTAAATCTGCCAACTTGTTGGCAGCATGAGCTATTGTGTCTACAAAGTCCTGCGAATTAATTTTAAGACTGTTAACTTGTAGGCAGCAGAAGCTGTTATGTCTCCAAAGTCTTGTTCATCAGTTTGAACTCTGCCAACTTATTGGCAGCGTGAGCAAAAACTGTTTCGCAGATTGCTATTAGGTTTAAAGACTACCAACTTGTTGGCAGCATGAGCTATTGTGTCTACAAAATCCTGCTAATTAATTTTAAGTTTGCCAACTTGTTGGCAGCAGAAGCTGTTGTCTTCAAAGTCCTGTTCATCAGTATGAACTCTGCCAACTTGTTGGCGGTATGAGCTGTTATGTCTCTAAAGTTCTCCTCATTAGTTTTAAATCTGCCAACTTGTTGGCAGCATGAGCTATTGTGTCTACAAAGCCCTGCTAATTAATTT
Source organism: Onthophagus sagittarius (assembly GCA_036711965.1). Taxonomy (NCBI): domain Eukaryota; kingdom Metazoa; phylum Arthropoda; class Insecta; order Coleoptera; family Scarabaeidae; genus Onthophagus; species Onthophagus sagittarius. Next base: position 51,740,129 of record JASERS010000005.1, read on the forward strand.
TAAAACTGCCAACTAGTTGGCAGCAGAAGCTATTATGTCTCCAAAGTCCTGTTCATCAGTTTGAACTCTGCCAACTTGTTGGCAGCGTGAGCAAATACTGTTTCGCAGACTGCTATTAGGTTTAAAGACTACCAACTTGTTGGCAGCATGAACTATTGTGTCTACAAAGTCCTGCTAATTAATTTTAAGTTTGCCAACTTGTTGGCAGCAGAAGCTGTTGTCTTCAAAGTCTTGTTCATCAGTTTGAACTCTGCCAACTTGTTGGCGGTATGAGCTGTTATGTCTCTAAAGTTCTCCTCATTAGTTTTAAATCTACCAACTTGTTGGCAGCATGAGCTGTTATGTCTACAAAGTCCTGCTAATTAATTTTAAGACTGCCAACTTATTGGCAGCAGAAGCTGTTGTCTTCAAAGTCTTGTTCATCAGTTTGAACTCTGCCAACTTGTTGGCGGTATGAGCTGTTATGTCTCTAAAGTTCTCCTCATTAGTTTTAAATCTGCCAACTTGTTGGCAGCATGAGCTGTGATGTCTACAAAGTCCTGCTAATTAATTTTAAGACTGTCCACTTGTAGGCAGCAGAAGCTGTTATGTCTCCAAAGTCTTGTTCATCAGTTTGAACTCTGCCAACTTGTTGGCAGCGTGAGCAAATACTGTTTCGCAGACTGCTATTAGGTTTAAAGACTACCAACTTGTTGGCAGCATGAGCTATTGTGTCTACAAAGTCCTGCTAATTAATTTTAAGTTTGCCAACTTGTTGGCAGCAGAAGCTGTTGTCTTCAAAGTCTTGTTCATCAGTTTGAACTCTGCCAACTTGTTGGCGGTATGAGCTGTTATGTCTCTAAAGTTCTCCTCATTAGTTTTAAATCTGCCAACTTGTTGGCAGCATGAGCTGTTATGTCTACAAAGTCCTGCTAATTAATTTTAAGACTGCCAACTTATTGGCAGCAGAAGCTTTATGTCTCCAAAATCCTGTTCATCAGTTTGAACTCTGCCAACTTATTAGCAGTATGAGCTGTTATGTCTCTAAAGTTCTCCTCATTAGTTTTAAATCTGCCAACTTGTTGGCAGCATGAGCTGTTATGTCTACAAAGTCCTGCTAATTAATTTTAAGACTGCCGACTTATTGGCAGCAGAAGCTGTTATGTCTCCAAAATACTGTTCATCAGTTTGAACTCTGCCAAGTTGTTGGCAGTATGAGCTGTTATCTCTCTAAAGTTTTCCTCATTAGTTTTAAATCTACCAACTTGTTGGCAGCATGAGCTATTGTGTCTACAAAGCCCTGCTAATTAATTTTAAAACTGCCAACTTGTTGGCAGCAGAAGCTGTTATGTCTCCAAAGTCCTGTTCATCAGTTTGAACCCTGTCAACTTGTTGGCGGTATGAGCTGTTATGTCTCTAAAGTTCTCCTCATTAGTTTTAAATCTGCCAACTTGTTGGCAGCATGAGCTGTTATGTCTACAAAGTCCTGCTAATTAATTTTAAGACTGCCAACTTGTTGGCAGCAGAAGCTGTTATGTCTCCAAAATCCTGTTCATCAGTTTGAACTCTGCCAACTTGTTAGCAGTATGAGCTGTTATGTCTCTAAAGTTCTCCTCATTAGTTTTAAATCTGTCAACTTGTTGGCAGCATGAGCTGTGATGTCTACAAAGTCCTGCTAATTAATTTTAAGACTGCCAACTTGTTGACAGCAGAAGCTGTTATGTCTCCAAAGTCTTGTTCATCAATTTGAACTCTGCCAACTTGTTGGCAGCATGAGCTATTGTGTGCCCAAACTCTTGCTCATTACTTTGAAATCTCCCCATTTGTTAGTGTTATATAGGTAATTAAATTAGTATCTGACTATAGAAAACATAGAAAACAAGCGTCCCTGTATTTGTAGTTAAAAATGTTCTTAATCATTTATCGTGTATTACTGTATATACAATATTTATTTAGCAACGAGGATGGGATTTCGAAACCAAGCGTGGCAGAGAAAAATCAATAAAAATGACATTAGTGGGTAATATTGAACCATTTAAGTGTGGATCGGACTTCGACGATTATATTGAGCGAATGGAGTCATTTTTCTCATGCAATGAAGTGGGCGATCAACAAAGGGTACATCTTTTTATAAACTTAATTGGACCAGAGATGTATAAACTTTTAAAAGATTCTAGTAAATCTAGTCTAGTATTGATGATATTAAAAAGTCGTCTTTTTCCTAAGAAAATCGCGATTGCAGAGACTTTTAGTTTTTACAACGTATATAAACGTAGTCTCAGTGTGGGAGAGTATATTGTAAAAATTAGAAACGCAACGAATACTTGTGAATTTGAAAAATTACAACGTGCGTTACCAGCCAAATTTGTTTGTGGGCTATCAAATTAAAGTATACAAAGAAAACTTTTCTTGGAAATAGACTTAAATTTTAATAAAGCATGTATATTGGCATTGTCAATGAAAGTTATTCTACAGAAAACAAAAAAGCTTACTGCTTCAACAAGTATAGGAACAGTAAACATGTTGCAGTCAAACAAAACAAAATTTGGTAAACGTAAATACTCAAAATCATGTACCAGGTGTGGAAAAAAAAACATGAGAATAGATCAGTGTGTGTTGCCAAAGATAGGAAATATAATTGTAAAAAGAAGGACATATCGCCAAGTGTTGTAAGGAAAAGAATGCGAAGGTAAACGAAGTGTGGAAAGAAGACGAAAATTAACCAGAATCAGTGGATTTTAGTGAAGAATCATCAGCGTTTCTAGCAAAAATAGTATAAGTAAATAAAGTAAATAAAGCGAGGAATTTGACGAGGTGTGTCATGTAAAAGGCTTGGGACTAGATAAGAATTACTGATAAGGCCTTAAGGGACAGCGTGGAAGCGGAATTAATGGTTATGGAGAAAGCAGGAAAAATCGAAAGAGTTTCGTACTGTAATTGGTAACTCCTATCATCGTAGTACCAAAGAAGAATGGTTCTATATGTATATGTGCTGATTTCAGGGTAACGTTGAATCCTTTATTACGTGTAGATATTTATCAATTGCCGTTAATTGACGATGTAATAATTAAGGTCTCAGAGGGTAAATACTTTACACTATTGGATTTGTCGCAGGCATACTTACAACGTGAAGTTTCATCAGAAAGTAGAAAGTTCACTTACAAAGGTTTATTTAATTACAAAAGATTGCCTTTTTGGTATATCCAACACCCCAACCTTATTTCAAAAGTTAATGGATAGGGTGTTGATGGATGTGGATAAATGCACTTGCTATCTGGATGACATCAAACTAGCGACGAGTCATTGTATAACGTTGAAAGAGATATGCGGAAATTAAGTAAACATAATAATGGAATTAATTTAAATAAATGTCGTTTCCATAAAACGAGTGTAGAATTTTTGGGATATCAGTTATCGGATACTTAAAGGTTTACAACCAATTTACAGTGATGTGAAAATGATAAGTGAAGCACCCAGACATAGTAATTTATCTCAGATAAGATCGTTTTTAGGAATGATAAACTATTAAGTTTTTTCCATTGGCCTCCGATGTGTTGACATCGCTATATGAACTATAAACTGTAAACAAAGAACGACAGATGCATCACCTTATGCATGTGAGGCAATATTTTGAAGAAATGTTGAAAGCTAAATTGTTTGTCTACTTGTTATGCACCTTCTAACTTCTTCACACAGACCAATGATATCACACCTAGACAATGGTTGAATCAGCCCAGAAGTACGAAAACGTCTGGTTTTACGCATTTATTTCATTACTTTACCAATCTAGATTAGTTATGTGATTAGCAATTTTGCTAAAATTTGTTGTGCCGAATGATTATTATCACTGCATGGCGATTTGCGAAATAATTATGAACCAATGCCATCAAAATCAATTATTTGTAAACAACATTACATTAGAAACATCTAACGAGAACATTATGAGTATTTTAAATAACACTTTTGAAGATAAGTGGATATGTAACTCAGGTCGTATTAAATGCAAAGCACGATCCCTTGATTTAGCACCCAACGATTTTTTGTGGCCTTTATTGATTTTTAATTAACTTGAGATAGCCATAAATGTTCACGTTTAATTTAATGATTTATATCTCAAAAACGAATAAATATTTTCAAGATCCGCTTTTTTAAAACATTATTATCAATTTCAAAAAATCATAAAAAATTAGGTTAACTTAAATAATCCTTGTTTCAAAAACGAATAAAGATTTTTTAATTTGGTTCTCAGCATGACAAAAGAGAGCTGAATTCTTTTGAGGTACAATCAGTGAGAAGCTGTTCGAATTTTACCTAATAAATGTAATTATATTTTCGCCAAATTTTATCTTCCTTCCAGGATTTTTTGTTTCTTCCCGTGTTAGAAAGCAATCAAAACACAGAAGTCCTAAAATGCCCGTGTATTTATCAAGAAACATTTCCTCCCATAGCTAGTTCTTGTTTTCGAGTAATACCCGGAAATGTCCAATAATTAGTAAAGTCCCAAAAAATTCCTTCAATTTTTCTTAACTAAAAAAAAATAAATATACACTAAAAAAGGTGCGCGAGTAGTTAAAGGTTAAAGACTATAAATTACACAAATTTAATAAGAAACATTTATATTATTGCAGTAAGTTATTACATTTACTTCATTGCAATTACAGTTTCATTATTACAGTTCAAACATTTTAATTGAGAACAAATTAAACAACAACAACAATTTTAATGTTAAATTATTTTCACGAATATCCTATTTATACATATTTATTAATATGGAAACCTAGCAACTTGCGATTTGGAAGGAATTAATATACTTTACACGATAACGGACATTATCGATAAAGCATACTTAGGAATTTGTGGATAAATAACCAAGATGCGAGTAATCCCACACTTCGCAGACACCCAGGAGGGGTTGTAAGCCTCGCTAACAAAGCATCTCCATGTAAGTATAACCAACATAATGATTATTTCCCCACGTGGAGTAATAGGGTTGATATGTAGTATGTATTAATAGAACGATTCTCATTCTATTAATACAAGGACCCCATATCAAAAATGGGTTGGACATACAATTAATACTATCCTAATATCAAGTTATTTCGAACGAATATCCTATTTATAGAAATTTATTAATACGGAAACCTAATAATTTGAGGTATGGAAGGGATCTATATACTTTACACGGTACCGGACATTACCGATAAAGCATACTTAGGTATTTGTAGATAAATAACCAAGATGCGAGTAATCCCACACTTCGCAGATACCAAGGAGGGGTTGTAAGCCTCGCTAGCAAAGCATCTCCATGCAAGTATAACCAATATAATGATTATTTCCCACGTGGAGTAATAGGGTTGATATCTGGTATGCACTAACAGAACGATTCTCATTCTATCAATATAAGGACCCCATATCAAAAATGGGTTGGATGTATAATTAATACTATCCTAATATCAAATTATTTCGAACGAATATCCTATTTATACAAACTTATTAATATGGAAACCTAACAATTTGAGATATGGAAGGGATCTATATACTTTACACGATAACGAACATTATCGATAAAGCATACTTAGGTATTTGTGGATAAATAACCAAGATGCGAATAATCCCACACTTCGCAGACACCCAGGAGGGGTTGTAAGCCTCGCTAACAAAGCATCTCCATGTAAGTATAACCAACATAATGATTATTTCCCCACGTGGAGTAATAGGGTTGATATGTAGTATGTATTAATAGAACGATTCTCATTCTATTAATACAAGGACCCCATATCAAAAATGGGTTGGACATACAATTAATACTATCCTAATATCAAGTTATTTCGAACGAATATCCTATTTATAGAAATTTATTAATACGGAAACCTAATAATTTGAGGTATGGAAGGGATCTATATACTTTACACGGTACCGGACATTACCGATAAAGCATACTTAGGTATTTGTAGATAAATAACCAAGATGCGAGTAATCCCACACTTCGCAGATACCAAGGAGGGGTTGTAAGCCTCGCTAGCAAAGCATCTCCATGCAAGTATAACCAATATAATGATTATTTCCCACGTGGAGTAATAGGGTTGATATCTGGTATGCACTAACAGAACGATTCTCATTCTATCAATATAAGGACCCCATATCAAAAATGGGTTGGATGTATAATTAATACTATCCTAATATCAAATTATTTCGAACGAATATCCTATTTATACAAACTTATTAATATGGAAACCTAACAATTTGAGATATGGAAGGGATCTATATACTTTACACGATAACGAACATTATCGATAAAGCATACTTAGGTATTTGTGGATAAATAACCAAGATGCGAATAATCCCACACTTCGCAGACACCCAGGAGGGGTTGTAAGCCTCGCTAACAAAGCATCTCCATGTAAGTATAACCAACATAATGATTATTTCCCACGTGGAGTAATAGCACTAACAGAACGATTCTCATTCTATCAGTACATATCAAAAATAGGTTGGACATACAATTAATACTATCCTAATATCAAATTATTTCGAACGAACATCCTATTCATACAAATTTATTAATACAGAAACCTAACAATTTGAAATATGGAAGGGATCAACATACTTTACACGGTAACGGACATTACCGATAAAGTACTTACACATTAGTGTATGATGAGTGTATAAGCCTCACTATCGATAATGTCTTCATGAAAATAATAACTCGCAAGTGGGCATATCACCAGGATTATTTCTTACGTGGAATAGTAGGAGTCGATATGTGGTATATGCTGATATGTGGTATGCACTAGCCAAACGACTCTCATTCTATCAGTGGAGGGACCCCATATCAAAAATAGGTTAGGTTGAGATAAGGAAAATTGAGATATGGAAGATAAAATTGGTGGATAAATAAAACATGCAAGTGGGTATTAACCCACTACTAGGAGTTAATTTTCACTAACAACAATGTCTTCATGATGGCATTAAAACTCTAACTAGAGCGTCTATCACCATGATTATTTACCACGTGTAATCAACCCCGAACAAAAGAATGAAAAAACATTTAAATAATGATATTTTAATGTTAAATTATGAATGTTATTATTAATTTAAGATTAATCTATCCCACGCGAACCTATGGATAGTGTGTCCACACTTCCTCAGGTCCAACTGGGACATTCTAGAAAAATTTCATTCTTTATTATTTTAATGCATTTAATCGAAAATTGCTATTGAAAGTTAACTTTTGCGTAATCGTAAAAATGTTAAGAAATTAATATTTTTCATTAACGTGTTTTAATTAATTAAAATTAACACTTTATAGAAGTGAAATACTTAATGTTAACTTAGTTAACATTCGTTTCGTTTAAACAAAGTGTCGTTCTTTGAAGATTTCGAAGATAGGATTGAATAAAAGACTTTTATCTAACACCGATAGGAAATGTTAGGATTTACATATCATTTTGATGTTTTATAGCGTCACATTTTACACAACTGCTGTTGTATTATACCACTAGTAGTTTAATGAATTATTACTTAACTGAATTTTGATTTGTTTTAGATTAAATTTGTGATTTTGTTCAATCTTAAAGCGGAGTTAGATAAAATTTTGTATTTAACACGTTAAGAAACTGCAAATTTTGTTCAACTCATAATTAGTTTTTTCATAATTGGTTATGTAAATAACTATTACTTTTACGTCCAGTTGTGAAACTCGAAGAATTTGAGTACTATTAATTTTTAATTGTTATGAACAAATTACAAACACAATGTATATAATGTATGACGCACGTGATATTCACAACTTTGGGAATTTTTTCTCCCTTAAATGAAAACATCCCCTCGCAAATTCTTGTATAGGGGTTGTTCTAAGAGTGTTAAATGCGAATCCGAATATTAATTTAAGTTTCGAGTTGCAGAAATTGGTCATTTTTCGATTTTAACGGAACAGTATATGACGCACGTGATATTTATAACTTTGGGAATTCTTTTCTCCCTTAAATGAAAACACCGCCTCAAGAATTCGATTTTTGGTGATTTTTAATTAAGCTGAGATAGCCATAAATGTTCACGTTTAATTTAATGATTTTTATTTCAAAAACGAATAAATATTTTCAAAATCCGCTTTCATCACTTGAAAATAGACACTTTCCTCTATAAATCATGAATAGTTCATTACGATATCTTAAGAATTCGATTTTTCGTGGTTTTTTTAAAATAAGATTATTAATTTCAAAAAATCATAAAAAATTAGGTTAACTTAAATAATCTATATCTCACAAGTTCAGAAGAAATTTCATAAAACGCTATCTCTGTCGCTGATGAAAGCTCATCTTTTTGAAAGAGCTGGAATATCTACTCTACCAATAGATATCAGACATTTTCTATCCAGATATAGAGAAGCTCAAGCAGACACAAACGAAGAGCCACCGAGAAAATATAGAGGAAGATGCTTCATCTGCGTTAGAAAAAATAACAGGGTGACTACAATTACATGCAGCACTTTTTACCCCAATTAGTATGTAAGGAACATAATGTAAACGTAATTATATGCCAAGAGTGTAAGGAATGAGGAAATGTGTACGGCATACATGTATTTACGACTTCTAGAACAAATAAAACTAAAAAAAAAAGAAATATACTCCATAATATGCAATGGTGTACAAAATAACACGAATAGTAGCGTAAAAAAAGGTTAAAAACGACAAATTACACAAATTTAATAAGAAACATTTATATTATTGCAGTAAGTTATTACATTTACTTCATTGCAATTACACGTTCATTATTACAGTTCAAACATTTTAATTAACAACAAATTAAACAACAACAACAATTTTAATGTTAAATTATTTTCACGAATATCCTATTTATACATATTTATTAATATGGAAACCTAGCAACTTGCGATTTGGAAGGAATGAATATACTTTACACGATAACGGACATTACCGATAAAGCATACTTAGGAATTTGTGGATAAATAACCAAGATGCGAGTAATCCCACACTTCGCAGACACCCAGGAGGGGTTGTAAGCCTCGCTAACAAAGCATCTCCATGCAAGAATAACCAACATAATGATTATTTCCCCACGTGAAGTAATAGGGTTGATATGTAGCATGTATTAATAGAACGATTCTCATTCTATCAATACAAGGACCCCATATCAAAAATGGGTTGGACATACAATTAATACTATCCTAATATCAAGTTATTTCGAACGAACCTTGCCTATTATTGAAGACCAACTAGACAGATTGCAAAAATCAAAGATATTCAGTACGCTGGATCTCAGGAATGGTTTTTTCCTGCTGGTCAATATCAGTATCTGCGAACACCATTTGGGCTTTGCAATTCACCGGCCATATTTCAGAGGTTTATTAACAATACTTTCAAAGATTTTATAAGGGATGGCGTGGTTCTGCCATACATGGATGATATTATAATTTTAGCTGAAAACGAAATCCAAGCGCTGGACAGATTGAAAAGTGTATTCAAAGTTGCCGAAGATCATGGATTGGAGATTAATTGGAAAAAATGTCAATTCTTGAAGTCAGAAATAAAGTATCTGGGCTATGAAATAGTTAATGGAAGTATTCGACCATCTCCAGGAAAAATAGAAGCGGTAACAAAATTTCCAGATCCTAGAAATGTGAAACAGTTGCAATCATTTTTGGGTCTTGCCGGTTATTTCCGAAAATTCGTCAAAGATTATTCACTGATAGCCAAGCCGTTGAGCGATTTAATGAAAGAGAATCAATTGTTTTCTTTTGGAACAATTCAGAAGGAAGCGTTTGAAAGATTGAAGACCATATTATCGGACCGCCCTGTCCTTAAGATTTACCGAAATGATGCTAAAACTGAGTTACATTGTGATGCCTCTAAGTTTGGATTTGGTGCAATACTGATGCAGGAAAGTGAGGATGATCAGAGGTTACATCCTGTATATTATATGAGTCGGAAGACAACACCTGCTCAACAACAGTATTCCAGTTACGAGTTAGAAGTGCTAGCTATCATTGAAGGCGTTAAAAGCTTTAGAGTTTATTTATTAGGCATTAAATTTAAGATTGTTACAGATTGTTCAGCATTTACTAAAACATTAGAGAAAAAGGAACTGTGTACTAGAGTCGCATATCATTCATCATCGACCAGGACAACGTATGAAGCATGTCGATGCTCTCAGTCGTTGCCCAGTGATGTTAACTTCCATCAAAGGTACAAGAGATCGAATTCAAAATGCTCAAAGATCTGACGAATTTTTGATTTACTTGAAAATGGCCCATACGAGGACTATGCTATTGAAGATAGAGTGTTGTACAAATATGAAAATGGTCAACGATTACTGGTGGTACCAAAGACTTTACAGTATGAGATCATCAAGAAATATTACGACGACAATGGACACTTAGGTTTAAAGAAAATGATGAACATACTTAAACAAGAATTTTGGATATCAAAACTTAGCAAAAAAATAGAAAATTGTCTCACAACTTGTATAACGTGTATTATGGTGAAAAGAAAGTAGGGTAATCCTGAAGGTTTTCTAAATTCCATCGAAAAAGGATCTAAGCCGCTAGATACCTATCATATTGATCACCTTGGTCCTTTACCTTCCACCAACAAGAACTATAAGTATATTTTTGCCGTCATCGATGCTTTTAGTAAATTCACTTGGTTATATCCTACAAAAACAGTGAACAGTAAAGAAGTGATAGATAAATCAGAAAGTCAACAGAAAATTTTTGGTAATCCTAGAAGAATAATATCCGATAGAGGAGGAGCATTCGTATCACAAGAATTCAAAAACTATTGCACTATAGAAAATATTGACCACATTTTGATTACAACCAGAGTACCGCGAGGAAACGGACAAGTCGAAAGATTAAACAGAACCATAATATCATGTTTAAGTGCTTTATCAATAGAAGAACCTGAAAAATGGTAATAATAAGTATGTGGATAGATTACAGCAGATTCTGAATAGAATCAACCATAGAAGTACAGCTGTCTCCCCATTTAAAGTTTTAACTAGCATTGATATGAGTTATTCTGAAGATCTAAAATTACAAGAATTATTAGAAAAAGATTTGATACAAAGACTAGATGAAGAACGATCTCAAGTACGAGATGATGCTGCAAAGCAAATAGTACAAATTCAAGAAGAAAATAAAAGAAACAATAAAAGAAGAAAGAAAGCAAAAGTTTATGAAGTTGGTGATTGGAGCGCAGTTAAACGAACACAGCTTGGAAGTGGACTAAAGTTGAGAATAAAGTTTTTAGGGCCTTATAAAGTAACTAAAAGAATGCTTAATGATCGTTATCAATTACAAAAATTGAAGGAGAAGGCCCAAACTGTACTACAGCATCAGCAGATCATTTGAAGCCATATCCACAAAACAATGATGTTTGGTCATCATCCGAGTCGGATGAAGGTCAAGAATGGCCGAGATGTGGGATTGAAAAAGAGAGACAGACAAAGACATAAGTAGTGAGGGAGAGGGAAGTCGAACCAAGATGGTGAAAGATGTAAAAAGGTGAAAAGACGAACTTAAAAAAAAACTCAAACGAACTTTTATAAAATAGTTATAATTTAGTTGTGAAACGGTGTGTTAAATAAGTTTATCAATATACATTAACAATAAATAGTTTGGTTGTTACTTTGGAGACGTGACCTTTTTTTAATTTAACAACTTAATCTTACATGTATACATATCCATTAATATGGAAACCTAACAATTTGAGGTATGGAAGGGATCAATATACTTTACATGGTAACGGACATTACCGATAAAGCATACTTAGGTATTTGTGGATAAATAACCAAGATGCGAGTAATCCCACACTTCGCAGACACCCAGGAGGGGTTGTAAGCCTCGCTAACAAAGCATCTCCATGTAAGTATAACCAACATAATGATTATTTCCCACGTGGAGTAATAGGGTTGATATGTAGTATGTATTAATAGAACGATTCTCATTCTATCAATACAAGGACCCCATATCAAAAATGAGTTGGACATACAATTATTACTATCCTAATATCAAGTTATTTCGAACGAATACCCTATTTATATAAATTCATTAATATGGAAACCTAACAATTTGAGGTATAGAAGGGATCTATATACTTTACACGGTAACGAACATTACCGATAAAGCATACTTAGGTATTTGTGGATAAATAACCAAGATGCGAGTAATCCCACACTTCGCAGATACCCAGGAGGGGTTGTAAGCCTCGCTAACAAAGCATCTCCATGCAAGAATAACCAACATAATGATTATTTCCCCACGTGGAGTAATAGAGTTGATATGTGGTATGCATTAACAGAACGATTCTCGTTCTATCAATACAAGGACCCCATATCAAAAATGGGTTGGACATGCAATTAATACTATCCTAATATCAAATTATTTCGAACGAATATCCTATTTATACAAACTTATTAATATGGAAGCATAACAATTTGAGGTAAGGAAGGAATCAGTATACTTTACACGGTAACGGACATTACCGATAAAGCATACTTAGGTATTTGTGGATAAATAACCACCATGCGATTATTCCCACACTTCGTTGACACACAGGAGGGGTTGTAAGCCTCGCTAACAGAGTATCTCCATGCGAGTTTAACCAACACAATGATTATCCCCCACGTGGAATAATAAGGTTGATATGTAGTATGCACTAACAGAGCGATTATCTTTCCGTCAGTACAAGGACCCCACATCATAAAGGGTGTACAAACATTTAATACTACTTTAATATAAAATTATTTTGAACGAATATCCTATTTATACATATTTATTAATATGAAAACCTAGCAACTTGAGATATGGAAGGAATCAATATACTTTACACGGTAACGGACATTACCGATAAAGTATTTACACATTAGTGGTAAATAGCAACTTGCATATCGGCTGACTATTGGTATAGCACCCACTATCGACAATGTCTTGAAAATAATACCCCATGCATGGAATATGCAATCACCATGGTTACTTCTTACGTGGAATATTGGGTAGATTTACAGTTTTTCTTAAACCTTCCTAGTTTTTAGTTTAGACCTACAAATCTACTGTTTTTTAGTTAATATTGTAATGCCAGATATTTCACGTATTCCATATCATCCATACACAAATTCTACCTCAGATAAACTTGCCATCCAGAATCTAGGAGACCAAACTATGAAACTATTAACCGATTTAATAGATAACTTTGGTCGATTGAAAACAGAGACAAAACAGATTTCCTGTTTTTTATTATTTGTGACGCAGAAATCCCCTATCTTGCCAGAGCTAACATTTGTTTAAATTTTTTTAGTTGTTTTGAGTGTTTTTATTATAATAAGTGCTTTGAAAGCAATGAAAAATTAGGACTATGGTTAGTAGCAATGATAGTGAGTCAGATTTTGATAAATCACCACCTAAAAAGAAGAACTAGTCAGATATGAGCAAAAATGTATTTAATTTTGGCTCAAAGATGAAAAATTTAGTGGATGGCTTGCGAAAAGTAAAAAAGGTAATACGTATTTTTATTGTTCTGCATACGGCAGTGGTAGGAATGCATATCTAAGCATGAAGGTAATTGTAAGAAATTGCAAAAGCAAATTCGCAACAATCGCATCGGATGGCAAAAGCCGAATCTAACTAATTTAGTAAAATCTGTATGTCCAGATTCGAAAATTGCTGAAAAATTGCTAAATTGAACCAAAATTAGAACTAACACTAGCACTAACACTAGAACTATCACTGGAACTATCACTAGGACTAACACTAGATCTAAAACTATAAACTTTCGGGTTTCGCCGTGCGTTTTTTGAAAAAATGTTTAACGTTTCGGATACCATGTTGCAACCTACTTCAGAAACTGGTTCTAACTCGTACTTATATACTGAAAAATTGTCTATGAGTAGAACATAAGCTCGTGCTATTGTAGTAAATACTCAATCAAATCAAGCATTTAGCTTTGATTGCGAGATTAGTCAACCCAAATTATGAAGGACAAGATCAATTTCTAACGTTAATACCAGTTACGAACGAAACGATTCAGCTGATGGTTTATACAATAAAACTGTCGAATATTTTATTAAGAAACAAATCTCGTACAAGAAAAATATGTTAGGGTTTGCGTTTGATGGCGCCAATGTAATGTTTGGAGGCAATAACTCGATAGTTACTCGATTTGCGCGTTGATTTAAAGAAAGAAATGTAAGCAGAGAAACTGAAGTTAGTACTTACTATATAATCAAATTTACACTGTTTTATACAACCAATTTATTTGGAATTAACAGAAAAAGAGAAAAACAATGCCAAAGATATTTCAACTGCCAAAGAACAGAAAGTATTAAGTATTGATGATACTAAATTTGATTCGGTTAAAAAATGACACTAAAGAGTTGGATAACGATAAACTAATAAATTTTTATAGAATATATACAGAGTTTTAGATTGAAGCAGCAACCCAAATCAGTCGCAGATTTCCTTTCGATGACAAAGATGATTAAGATGTTGAACCCACAAGCGATTTTAGACCATACTTTGAAGTATTATATTATTTCCCAAGTATTTCCTCGAAAAATATAACGGAATTGGATATGGAATGGCGAACTCTTCGCAATACCAAATTGAATCTTGACGGAAGAACGTTTTTTTTTTGTTTTCAACTATTAATATTATGAAGACGAAACTTAAAAATAAACTTTCTACGACCACAATAAAGGGTACTTTGCAGACAAAATCAGAAATTAAAAACTATTTTGAGTTTGTAGCCGAACGACTCTCATTCAATCAGTGGAGGGACTTTAATTAAGATATGGAAGGGATCAAAAAATTTGTGGATAAATAACCAACATGCGATGATACCCACTGCTGGCAGGCGTTAATTTTCAGTGGCGACAAGGTCTTCGTGGTTAATACTCACGAGCGTCTAACACCATGCTTATTTACCACGTGTAAGTTGATATGTGGAGGGACTCCATATACAAAAAATAAATAAAAGATGTTTTAATGTTAAATTATGTTAATATTAATTTACGATTAATCTATCCCACGCGAATCTATGGATGGTATGTCCACATTTCCTTAGGTTCCAATTGGGAAATTCTAGAAAAATAACAAGCGAATAAGTTGGAATTCTGAAACTGCGGAATCATTCGTTTCATTCTTATTATTTTAATGCTAAATGCATTGAAATAATCGAAAACTGCTACTAAAAGTTAACTTTTGCGTAGTACTTAGCAACCGTAAAAATGATATATATCTTTTTGCTTCTAACAAAAGTACGTAATTAAAATGGGTTACAAATGAAAAAGTATTAATGATGGAAGAAAATGTTTTGGATAAAAAATGTTCTAATTCATTTAAAAAGTGACTGCTGAAAAGATTTTTCGTCCATCGTTTAAGATTACCAACCTAAGAACATAAAATTGATAGAGTTGAGGTTTTCAGCATTGCAATGGGTTACAAATGAAAAAATATTGACGATGGAAGAAAGCGTTTTGGATAAAAATGTTCTATTAATTTAAAAAGTGAGTGCTGAAAGGATTTTTCGTCCATCGTATAAGATTACCAACCTAAGAACACAAAATTGTTGAAACTGGTGTTTTTAACATTATCATGGGTTACAAATCAAAAAATATTAATGATGGAAGAAAATGTTTTGGATAGAAAATGTTCTAAATTAAATTAAAAGGTGAGTTCTGAAAGGATTTTTCGTCCATCGTTTAAGATTACCAACCTAAGAACATAAAATTGATAAAGTTGAGATTTTCAGCATTGCAATGGGTTACAAATGAAAAAATATTGACGATGGAAGAAAACGTTTTGGATAAAAAATGTTCTAATTAATTTAAAAGGTGAGTGCTGAAAGGATTTTTCGTCCATCGTTTAAGATTACCAACCTAAAAACTCAAAATTGTTGAAATTGGTGTTTTTAACATTGCAATGGGTTACAAATCAAAAAGTGTTAATGATGGAAGAAAATGTTTCGGATAAAAAATGTTCTAAATTCATTTAAAAGGTGAATGCTGAAAGGATTTTTCGTCCATCGTTTAAGATTACCAACCTAAGAACACAAAAATGTTGAAATTGGTGTTTTTAACATTGCAATGGGTTACAAATGAAAAAATATTGACGATGGAAGAAAACGTTTTGGATAAAAAAATGCTCTAATTAATTTAAAAGGTGAGTGCTGAAAGGATTTTTCGTCCATCGTTTAAGATTACCAACCTAAGAACACAAAATTGTTGAAATTGGTGTTTTTAACATTGCAATAGGTTACAAATCAAAAAGTATTAATGATGGAAGAAAATGTTTCGGATAAAAAATATTCTAAATTCATTTAAAAGGTGAATGCTGAAAGGATTTTTCGTCCATCGTTTAAGATTACCAACCTAAAAACTCAAAATTGTTGAAATTGGTGTTTTTAACATTGCAATGGGTTACAAATCAAAAAGTGTTAATGATGGAAGAAAATGTTTCGGATAAAAAATGTTCTAAATTCATTTAAAAGGTGAATGCTGAAAGGATTTTTCGTCCATCGTTTAAGATTACCAACCTAAGAACACAAAATTGTTGAAATTGGTGTTTTTTAACATTATAATGGGTTACAAATGAAAAAGTATTGATGATGAAAGAAAATGTTTTGGATAAAAAATGTTCTAATTAATTTAAAAGGTGAGGGCTAAAAGGATTTTTCGTCCATCGTTTAAGATTACCAACCTAAGAACTCAAAATTGTTGAAATTGGTGTTTTTAACATTGCAATGGGTTACAAATCAAAAAGTGTTAATGATGGAAGAAAATGTTTCGGATAAAAAATGTTCTAAATTCATTTAAAAGGTGAGTGCTGAAAGGATTTTTCGTGCATCGTTTAAGATTACCAACCTAAGAACATAAAATTGATAAAGTTGAGGTTTTCAGCATTGCAATGGGTTACAAATGAAAAAATATTGACGATGGAAGAAAACGTTTTGGATAAAAAATCTTCTAATTAATTTAAAAGGTGAGTGCTGAAAGGATTTTTCGTCCATCGTTTAAGATTACCAACCTAAAAACTCAAAAATGTTGAAATTGGTGTTTTTTAACATTGCAATGGGTTACAAATCAAAAAGTGTTAATGATGGAAGAAAATGTTTCGGATAAAAAATGTTCTAAATTCATTTAAAAGGTGAATGCTGAAAGGATTTTTCGTCCATCGTTTAAGATTACCAACCTAAGAACACAAAATTGTTGAAATTGGTGTTTTTAACATTATAATGGGTTGCAAATGAAAAAGTATTGATGATGGAAGAAAATGTTTTGGATAAAAAATGTTCTAATTAATTTAAAAGGTGAGGGCTAAAAGGATTTCTCGTCCATCGTTTAAGATTACCAACCTAAGAACTCAAAATTGTTGAAATTGGTGTTTTTAATATTGCAATGGGTTACAAATCAAAAAGTGTTAATGATGGAAGAAAATGTTTCGGATAAAAAATGTTCTAAATTCATTTAAAAGGTGAATGCTGAAAGGATTTTTCGTCCATCGTTTAAGATTACCAACCTAAGAACTCAAAATTGTTGAAATTGGTGTTTTTAATATTGCAATGGGTTACAAATCAAAAAGTGTTAATGATGGAAAAAAATGTTTCGGATAAAAAATGTTCTAAATTCATTTAAAAGGTGAATGCTGAAAGGATTTTTCGTCCATCGTTTAAGATTACCAACCTAAGAACACAAAATTGTTGAAATTGGTGTTTTTAACATTATAATGGGTTGCAAATGAAAAAGTATTGATGATGGAAGAAAATGTTTTGGATAAAAAATGTTCTAATTAATTTAAAAGGTGAGGGCTAAAAGGATTTCTCGTCCATCGTTTAAGATTACCAACCTAAGAACTCAAAATTGTTGAAATTGGTGTTTTTAATATTGCAATGGGTTACAAATCAAAAAGTGTTAATGATGGAAGAAAATGTTTCGGATAAAAAATGTTCTAAATTCATTTAAAAGGTGAATGCTGAAAGGATTTTTCGTCCATCGTTTAAGATTACCAACCTAAGAACACAAAATTGTTGAAATTGGTGTTTTTAACATTATAATGGGTTACAAATCAAAAAGAGTTAATGATGGAAGAAAATGTTTTGGATAAAAAATGTTCTAATTAATTTAAAAGGTGAATGCTGAAAGGATTTTTCGTCCATCGTATAAGATTACCAACCTAAGAACACAAAATTGTTGAAATTGGTGTTTTTAATATGATAATGGGTTACAAATCAAAAAGTGTTAATGATGGAAGAAAATGTTTCGGATAAAAAATGTTCTAAATTAATTTAAAAGGTGAGTGCTGAAAGGATTTTTCGTCCATCGTATAAGATTACCAACCTAAGAACACAAAATTGTTGAAATTGGTGTTTTTAATATGATAATGGGTTACAAATCAAAAAGAGTTAATGATGGAAGAAAATGTTTTGGATAAAAAATGTTCTAATTAATTTAAAAGGTGAGTGCTGAAAGGATTTTTCGTCCATCGTATAAGATTACCAACCTAAGAACACAAAATTGTTGAAATTGGTGTTTTTAATATTATAATGGGTTACAAATCAAAAAGTATTAATGATGGAAGAAAATGTTTCGGATAAAAAATGTTCTAAATTCATTTAAAAGGTGAGTTCTGAAAGGATTTTTCGTCCATCGTTTAAGATTGCCAATTTAAGAACGCAAAATTGTTAAAATTGGCGTTTTTAACATTATAATTAGTTACAAATGAAAAAGTATTAATGATGGAAGAAAATGTTTTGGATAAAAAATGTTATAAATTCTTTTAAAAGGTGAGTTCTGAAAGGATTTTTCATCCATCGTTTAAGATTGCTAACCTAAGAACACAAAGTTTCTAAAATTGACGTTTTTAACATTATAAGGAGCTATAAATAAAAAAGCATTAATGATGGAAGAAAATATTTTAGATAAAAAATGTTGTAAATTAATTTAAAAGGTGAGTGCTGAAAAGATTTTTCATCCATCGTCTAAGATTACCAATTAAAGAACACAAAATTGTTAAAATTGGCGTTTTTAACATTAAAATGGGTTACAAATGAAAAAGTATTAATGATGGAGGAAGATTTTTCAGATAAAAAATGTTTTAAACTAATATAAAAGGTGAGTGCTGAAAAGATTTTTTTATCCAACATTTAAGATTACCAACCTAAGAACATAGAATTGATAAAATTGAAGTTTTCACAATAATTTATGTTGTTTTTAATAAAACAAATTTTAAAAATGTTATATACCGTTAAAATTTTACGTCGAAAAGTATTATAGAAAAGAAATCAACTATAAGTTTTATTCATTAAATTATTTGTGGGAAAATCAAGTCGGGTCACGTCGTAACCTAAGTTACTCACGATCACGCGTACTCACGACGTGACTCACGTTACTTGCAGATCTCTACAATGAAACGTGAAACCTTGAGCATCTTTAGATAACAAACGCAATTATTGAAAATGATCTACACTTACATGTAACGAAAGAAATTGATGTCCAACTGAACGATTTCACTTCTTCTTTAATAAATTGTTTCATTTCACTCACGTTAAGCTGAAACAATTAAAAAGAAATACGTGAGATTCGTGTTAAAAATTAAAAGAAATTAAATTACCTTCAATGTTGAACGGCTTTATTATTAACGAAATGAAAATTAAATCGGTGTTGAACGTATTTCTGATGGTTGAACGTCTTCGGAACGTAACACATCTTTACTCGAGTACGATCAAAAAGCAAAGAGGAAAATTTCTTGTCGATTTATACCTGCTCGAAATCAAAAAACTCGAAATCGACGGACTTGATACGTCACGCGAAAATTGCCAATCGAAATAAAAGCAAATTATAAATAAAAATATAATAAATAAAAGTGATGAAAGGTAAAAACTTCTATTCTCCCTTCTTCTTTAATAAATTATTTTATGAAACGAAAATCTAAAATAATTAAAAGGAAATGCGTGAGATTCGTGTAAAAATGAAAAATAAATTAAATTACCTTCGATGTTGAGCAGCTATATGATAAATGAAATGAAAATTAAATCAAGGTTGAACGTATTTCTGATGGAACGTAACACATCTTTACTCGAGTACGATCAAAAAGCAAAGAGGAAAATTTCTTGTCGATTTATACCTGCTCGAAACCAAAAAACTCGAAATCGACGGACTTGATACGTCACGCGAAAATTGCCAATCGAAATAAAAGCAAATTATAAATAAAAATATAATAAATAAAAGTGATGAAAGGTAAAAACTTCTATTCTCCCTTCTTCTTTAATAAATTATTTTATGAAACGAAAATCTAAAATAATTAAAAGGAAATGCGTGAGATTCGTGTAAAAATGAAAAATAAATTAAATTACCTTCGATGTTGAACGGCTTTATGATAAATGAAATGAAAATTAAATCGAGGTTGAACGTATTTCTGATGGAACGTAACACATCTTTACTCGAGTACGATCAAAAAGCAAAGAGGAAAATTTCTTGTCGATTTATACCTGCTCGAAACCAAAAAACTCGAAATCGACGGACTTGATACGTCACGCGAAAATTCATTGCCAACCGAAATAAGAATAAATTAAAAATAAAATTATGATAAACAAAATTGATAAAACTAAAAATGATTAAATGATTTTGAATTTAATAACAATAATAATAGTAATAACAGACTTTATTGTTAACCCACATAAACATACGAAAATAAAATCGATATAAGAAAGAAAAATAAAACAAAAACAAACAACCTAAATAAATGAAACTGTTATAACATAGTAAAAATCCTGTTCTTCCATCTGGACCTCGATAACAATAAGAAACATTAAATATTAATAATTGAAAATAGGATAAATAGGACGAGAAATAAATGAAATAGAGTAAAACGATCATAAATTTAATCTTTCTATACAAATAACTTCAAACGGCTGATATTGATGAACTGATACGAGAAAGCCCTTTGCATGAAAATGATTTTTTAGAATTTATGACAATTTGTGAAAATAAAGAAATCGATAATGACAAAATTTACTAACTGCAAAAACCGTTCCAAACCACAGTTATAGAATAGAAAAAGTCATTAATTGTATGATGTGTAGCTTATCCGGAAGAAAAAAGTCATCACTTAAAGCGTTCTTAATATTTTTGCTGTATATACATTATTGGTTTTGCCAATGTAGATTCAATGTTCATTGTTGTATATATTGTATTTAAATTAAAATACTATAGATATAGTTTTCTCAACAATGATTTTTATTTCTTATATAGGTGCTATAATTATTTCGAATGCTTAACATTCGTCATCCGGCACGACTACGAGAGAGACAACAAAAAGATTAAAATAAGTTAAAATATATAAAATATTATAGCTATATTTTACCGTCAATAAGAGTAAAAGTAAACACTTCTTTGCACATCAACTGTGTTTAAAAGAGTAAACATTAAAAAACAACAAACGTCATAAACATTACATATTAAGAACGAACTGTATTTTTTAATGGAACGTACGTATTCAAAGTGTAAAAAGTTGTTATAACTTGTTCCGGAAAACGACAACGTAATTTATATGAATCTCATAAAAGTTCGGGTAACGTTAAATTCCGTGATGTCATTTAATAAATTAGGGTTGTTTTTATTTTTATGTATAAATAATTCTTCATAAAGATCAATTTCTTTAGATTTCTTTAATTTTTTTACAAGGGATACATTATTTGTAGTAGTTTTATGATTGTGTTCTGTTAGATGTCGATAAAAATTTGATTGAAATTTTCATAACTCATAGATTGAGTGAGTTTTGATAACTCATAGATTGAGTTATGTGTTCTTTAAACCGTGTATTAAGGCTTCTACCAGTTTGGCCAATGTAGTAGCTATCACAGTTTTCACAGCAAATTTTATATATACCACTTAATTCTAGGTAATTAAACTTATGGTTGTTATTTATCAAAATGTTTCCGATGTTATTTGTGGAGGAAAAAGCTATTTTAGTATCATATTTAGCCATATTTCTTTTAAGTTGGTTTTGAAATCTAGGGTTGTATGGATCAGTAATATATTTAGATTTGGGGTAGAAACGAGGATATATCATTTTGTTGATGTTGTTTTTGTGTATTTTGTTATATATACATTGTAGATTAGAGATATCGTATCCATTATTTAATCCGATGTTCAATATTTTATGCAATTCTTCAATGTAATCATCATTATCCATTGGAATATTATTGAGTCGATTAAAGAGGAAATGAAACGTAGCGTCTTTATGTTGTTTCGCATTGTAGGAATGTTTAGGTATGATATTATCTGTGGTTGTATTTTTTCTATATATTTTAAAATTAAGCGATTGATATCAATATTTCTAGAAATTTTCAAATCTAAAAAGGTAATACTACGATTCGATTCTATTTCGGTTGTAAATTATAGTTTACTGATATTGTTCAGGATGTTTTGTATGGCGATAAGATTAGCTTTAGTTCCATTATATACAATTAATATGTCGTCAACATATCGTCCAAAACTCTTCTTAATGTAACGCCAAGAGCATTTAGAGTTAGAATACCGAAAACATTTAAGAGTCTGAAACTCGCACTAGAACAAAAACTAATAAGGAAAACATTACGTAAACATTATGGGCAACAATCGATACAAGATGCAATTATGAAGTTCATACACAGAAATCTACAAAAAAGCCTACACTATATCGAAATTGAAGAACTCATTGATAAATTCAAAACAGAAGCAACCTTCAAAACAATGCAGAATAAAGAAAAGAAACAAAACAAATTAAAAAGATTAGTTAAGGAACGGAATCATAATGAAAAGCACACAAAGAAAGGACAGAAGACTCCTAAATATAGCAACCTCAGTAATTTCAACCTAACTGATAAAGACAAAGAAACGCTTAATTTAGGACATAAATTTTCAATTCCTCCTAAAATCCAACCAATAGACATTGCCATAAAAATGGAATCTCAAATAGCAGGTAACCCACGCATTATAGGTATATTAAAAGAAAACTTTAATAATATTAAAAATATCGAATCTCATAATGTCAATATCAATAATAAATACAAATCCATAAAAAATAACGAAAAAGACGTAAAGCATAGATTAAACAAAGAAAATGTAATTGTTACTTTAGGGGACAAAAATGCAGGCCTCGTGCTCTTGGACAAAGAAACGTACATAGATAAAACCTACAACTACTTCAAAGACAATAATATAAAACAAATTAAATACAATCCCACCAAGAAGTTTAACACAAACTTGAAGAAATTAATTGCAGAACATGATCACTCTTTGAGAAACTTTAAAATAACAGTTCAATTCCGTAGAAATGAACCCACTAATTCCCACATTAAAATCCTTAATAAAGCTCCATAAAACAGACAACAGTATTAGACCTATTATTGGTAATCAAAATACTCCCACATATCGTATAGCTAAACACATACAGAAATTTCTATATAACACTTTTAATACCGAAATTAAATATAAAATAAACAATTCATTAGATTTAGTAGAAAAGATAAAAAAGATTAAACTAGACAAAAATTCAATACTTATATCATTCTATATTAAGAATTTATACACTAACGTTCCTGTTAAAGATTCTATATCTATCATAAGAACACACCTAATGAACAATAATCACCAACTAAATCTAAAAAACAAAGATATCAATGGTTTTATAACAATTTTAGAATTTATACGTAAACAAAAATTCTTTGTATTTAACAATGACTTTTTCATGATGGAGGATGGTCTTCCAATGGGATCCCCCATCTCAGGAATTATAGCCGATATATTTATCAATCATACTCAGAAAGAATTATTTTCAAGAAAATATGAAATATTTAACAAAGACATTAGATTTTTTGGACGATATGTTGACGACATATTAATTGTATATAATGGAACTAAAGCTAATCTTATCGCCATACAAAACATCCTGAACAATATCCGTAAACTACAATTTACAACCGAAATAGAATCGAATCGTAGTATTAACTTTTTAAATTTGAAAATTTCTAGAAATATTGATAACCAATCGCTTAATTTTAAAATATATAGAAAAAATACAACCACAGATAATATCATACCTAAACATTCCTACAATGCGAAACAACGTAAAGACGCTACGTTAATTCACGTCAATATTCTAATGGATAATGATGATTACATTGAAGAATTGCATAAAATATTGAACATCGGATTAAATAATGGATACATCTCTAATCTACAATGTATATATATAACAAAATACACAAAAACAACATCAACAAAATGATATATCCTCGTTTCTACCCCAAATCTAAATATATTACTGTTCCATACAACCCTAGATTTCAAAACCAACTTAAAAGAAATATGGCTAAATATGATACTAAAATAGCTTTTTTCTCCACAAATAACATCGGAAACATTTTGATAAATAACAACCATAAGTTTAATTACCTAGAATTAACTGGTATATATAAAATTTGCTGTGAAAATTGTGATAGCTACTACATGGCCAAACTGGCAGAAACCTTAATTCACGGTTTAAAGAACACATAACTCAATCTAAATCGAATTTTTATCGACATCTAACAGAACACAATCATAAAACTACTACAAATAATATATCTCTTATAAAAAATTAAAGAAATCTAAAGAAATGGATCTTTATGAAGAATTATTTATACATAAAAATAAAAACAACCCTAATTTATTAAATGACATCACGGAATTTAACGTTACCCGAACTTTTATGAGATTCATATAAATTACGTTGTCGTTTTCCGGAGCAAGTTATAACAACTTTTTACACTTTGAATACGTACGTTCCATTAAAAAATACAGTTCGTTCTTAATATGTAATGTTTATGACGTTTGTTGTTTTTTAATGTTTACTCTTTTAAACACAGTTGATGAGCAAAGAAGTGTTTACTTTTACTCTTATTGACGGTAATTATAGCTATATTTTATATATTTTAACTTATTTTAATCTTTTTGTTGTCTCTCTCGTAGTCGTGCCGGATGACGAATGCTAAACATGCCAAATAATTATAGCACCTATATAAGAAATAAAAATCATTGTTGAGAAAACTGTATCTATAGTATTTTAACTTAAATACATTATTGGGTATAATATACAAGTGAAAATTGTGTACAAAAGTGCATAAAAATTATTATCAATAGTATACCTGCAGATTCAAATAAAATTATGGATCGTAAAGCTACGAAATCATTGGACAATGAAGAACCAAATACAAGTCATGTAAGTTACGCACAAAACACGATACATTTTAATTTCCACATTTGATTATAGTGGATAGTTTGTCTTTGATTTTCTATATTTCTGTTCAGGTTAAGTGCAATCAAAGTAAGTTGGTACCTTATGATGAAACAGACAATGAATATTCTGATAATTTAGAAAATGATGTCACCTTAGATTGTTTGGATCCATTTGATTCATTCGAAATTTCCGACTTCTCTGATTATGATATTAAACATAACGAATACAAATTAACACGAAAAAAAAAAGCAATCCTGCTTACTGGAATGTTAACGTTACTTACAATTAGTGAGTTTTACTTGTTACCCGACGACATACAAAGTTGTGTTCCTTATTTAATAATATCATTAAGGTTGATGAAAAATTTAATTGCTTCTGAAATCTATTGAAATAACGCTACCACAAATCATTTTCTAGACGAGAATGAATGACATATTAAAATTATAAAATAACATAAACAACACTTGTCAACCCTTTACATCAAATGTATAACTTTTTAGGAAACATTTTTGAAATCATTCAAATAAAATATACCAACAAATTTCAGGAGTACCAATGGGTTCACCTATCAGCCCAATTTTGGTCTTAATGGTTATGGATCATTGTGTAGACAAGATTCTACAAACAAATTATCATCATGAGAAAGTAGATAATTTCCTCTATAAACCATGGATAATTCATTAAGATATCTTAAGAATCCGATTTTTCGTGATTTTTTAAAACAAGATTATTAATTTCAAAAAATTAGACTAACTTAAATAATCATTATCTCAAAAAGGAATAAAGATTTTCTAATTTGGTTCTCATCATGACAAAATAGACACATACCTCTATAAATTTTAAATGTATCATTAAAATATCTCAAGAATTCGATATTTGGTGATTTTTAATTAACTTGAGATAGCAATAAATGTTCACGTTGAATTTAATGATTTATATCTCAAAAACGAATAAAGATTTTCAAGATCCGGTTTCATCACGAGAAAGTAGACAATTTTCTCTATAAATCATGAATAATTCGCTAAGATATCTCAAGAATTCGATTTTTTGTGATATTTTAAAACAAGATTATTATTTTCAAAAAATCATAAAAAATTAGGTTAACTTAAATCATCTTTTTCTCAAAAACGACTAAAGATTTTTTAATTTGGTTCTCACCATGACAAAATAGACACTTACCTCCATAAATTTTGAATGTATCATTAAAATATCTCAAGAATTCGATTTTTGGTGATTTTTAATTAACTTGGGATAGCCATAAATGTTCACTTTGAATTTAATGATTTATATCTCAAAAACGAATTAATATTTTCAAGATCCGGTTTCATAACGAAAAAGTAGACACTTTCCTCTATAAATCATGAATAATGCATTAAGATATCTTGAGAATTCAATTTTTCGTGATTTTTTTAAACATAATTATCAAATTCAAAAATCATAAAAAATTAGGTTAACTTAAATCATCTTTATCTCAAAAACAAATAAAGATTTTTTAATTTGGTTCTTACCATGACAAAATAGACACTTATCTCTATAAATATTGAATGTATCATTAAAATATCTCAAGAATTCGATTTTTGGTGATTTTTAATCAACTTGAGATAGCCATAAATGTGAACGTTAAATTTAATGATTTATATCTCAAAAGCGAATAAATATTTTTAAGATCCGGTTTCTTCACGAGAAAGTAGACAATTTCCTCTATAAATGATGAATAATGCATTAAGATATCTTAAGAATTCGATTTCTGTAATTTTTTTTAAACAAGATTATCAATTTCAAAAAATCATAAAAATTAGGTTAACTTAAATAATCTTTTTCTCAAAAACGACTAAAGATTTTTTAATTTGATTCTCACCATGACAAAATGGACACTTACTTCTATAAATTTTGAATGGATCATTAAAATATCTCAAGAATTCGATTTTTGGTGATTTTTGATTAACTTGAGATAGCCATAAATGTTCTCGTTCAATTTAATGATTTATATCTCAAAAACGAATAAATATTTTCAAGATCCGGTTTCATCACGAGAAAGTAGACAATTTTCTCTATAAATCATGAATAATTCGTTAAGATATCTCAAGCATTCGATTTTTTGTGATATTTTAAAACAAGATTATTATTTTCAAAAAATCTTAAAAAATTAGGTTAACTTAAATAATCTTTTTCTCAAAAACGACTAAAGATTTTCTAATTTGGTTCTCACCATGACAAAAGAGACACTTACCCCAATAAATTTTAAATGTATCATTAAAATATCTCAAGAATTCGATTTTTGGTGATTTTTAATTAACTTGAGATAGCCATAAATGTTCACGTTGAATTTAATGATTTATATCTCAAAAGCGAATAAATATTTTCAAGATCCGGTTTCATCACGAGAAAGTAGACACTTTCCTCTATAAATCATGAATAATTCATTAAAATATCTTAAGAATTCGATTTTTCGTAATTTTTTAAAGCAAAGTTATTAACTTCAAAAAATCATAAAAAATTAGGTTAACTTAAATAATCTTTATCTCAAAAACGAATAAAGATTTTCGAGATCCGGTTTCATTACGAGAAAGTGCACACTTTCCTCTATAAATCATGAATAATTCATTAAAATATCTTAAGAATTCGATTTTTCGTAATTTTTTAAAGCAATGCTATTAATTTCAAAAAATCATAAAAATGGTTAAATTAAATAATCTTTATCTCAAAAACGAATAAAGATTTTTTAATTAGGTTCTCTCCATGACAAAATAGACACTAACCTCTATAAATATTGGATGTATCATTAAAATATCTCAAGAATTCGATTTTTGGTGATTTTTAATCAACTTGAGATAGCCGTAAATGTTCATGTCGAATTTAATGATTTATATCTCAAAAACGAATTAATATTTTCAAAATCCGGTTTCATCACGAAAAAGTAGACACTTTCCTCTATAAATTATGAATAATTCATTAAAATATCTTAAGAATTCGATTTTTCGTAATTTTTTAAAGCAATGCTATTAATTTCAAAAAATCATAAAAAATGGTTAACTTAAATATTTTTTATCTCAAAAACGAATAAAGATTTTATAATTTGGTTCTCACCATGACAAAATAGACACTTACCTCTATAAATATTGAATGTATCATTAAAATATCTCAAAAACTCGATTTTTGGTGATTTTTAATTAACTTGAAATAGCCATAAATGTTCACGTTGAATTTAATGATTTATATCTCAAAAACGAATTAATATTTTCAAAATCCGGTTTCATCACGAAAAAGTAGACACTTTCCTCTATAAATCATGAATAATTCATTAAAATATCTTAAGAATTCGATTTTTCGTAATTTTTTAAAGCAATGCTATTAATTTCAAAAAATCAAAAAAAATGGTTAACTTAAATATTTTTTATCTCAAAAACGAATAAAGATTTTATAATTTGGTTCTCACCATGACAAAATAGACACTTACCTCTATAAATTTTGAATGTATCATTAAAATATCTCAAGAATTCAATTTTTGATGATTTTTAATTAACTTGAGATAGCCATAAATGTTCACGTTGAATTTAATGATTTATATCTCAAAAGCGAATAAATATTTTCAAGATCCGGTTTCATCACGAGAATGTAGACACTTTCCTCTATAAATCATGAATAATTCATTAAAATATCTTAAGAATTCGATTTTTCGTAATTTTTTAAAGCAAAGTTATTAACTTCAAAAAATCATAAAAAATTAGGTTAACTTAAATAATCTTTATCTCAAAAGCGAATAAATATTTTCAAGATCCGGTTTCATTACGAGAAAGTGCACGCTTTCCTCTATAAATCATGAATAATTCATTAAAATATCTTAAGAATTCGATTTTTCGTAATTTTTTAAAGCAATGCTATTAATTTCAAAAAATCATAAAAAATTAGGTTAACTTAAATAATCTTTATCTAAAGATTTTATAATTTGGTTCTCACCATAAGAAAATAGACACTTACCTCTATAAATTTTGAATGTATCATTAAAATATCTCAAGAATTCGATTTTTGGTGATTTTTAATTAACTTGAGATAACCATAAATGTTCACTTTGAATTTAATGATTTATATCTCAAAAATGAATAAATATTTTCAAGATCCGGTTTCATCTCGAGAAAGTAGACACTTTCCCATATAAATCATGAATAATGCATTAAAATATCTTAAGAATTCGATTTTTCGTGATTTTTTAAAACAAGATTATTAATTTCAAAAAATCATAAAAAATTAGGTTAACTTAAATAATCTTTTTCTCAAAAACGAATAAAGATTTTTTAATTTGATTCTCACCATGATAAAATAGACACTTATCTCTATAAATTTTGAATGTATCATTAAAATATCTCAAGAATTTGATTTATGATGATTTTTAATTAACTTGACATAGCCATAAATGTTCACGTTGAATTTAATGATTTACATCTCAAAAGCGAATAAATATTTTCAAGATCCGGTTTCATCACGAGAAAGTAGACACTTTCCTCTATAAATCATGAATAATTCATTAAAATATCTTAAGAATTCGATTTTTCGTAATTTTTTAAAGCAAAGTTATTTTCAAAAAATCATAAAAAATTAGGTTAACTTAAATAATCTTTATCTCAAAACCGAATAATTTTTTTCAAGATCCGGTTTCATTACGAGAAAGTGCACACTTTCCTCTATAAATCATGAACAATTCATTAAAATATCTTAAGAATTCGATTTTTCGTAATTTTTTAAAGCAATGCTATTAATTTCAAAAAATCATAAAATGGTTAAATTAAATAATCTTTATCTCAAAAACGAATAAAGATTTTTTAATTTGGTTCTCTCCATGACAAAATAGACACTAACCTCTATAAATATTGGATGTATCATTAAAATATCTCAAGAATTCGATTTTTGGTGATTTTTAATCAACTTGAGATAGCCATAAATGTTCATGTTGAATTTAATGATTTATATCTCAAAAACGAATTAATATTTTCAAAATCCGGTTTCATCACGAAAAAGTAGACACTTTCCTCTATAAATTATGAATAATTCATTAAAATATCTTAAGAATTCGATTTTTCGTAATTTTTTAAAGCAATGCTATTAATTTCAAAAAATCATAAAAAATGGTTAACTTAAATATTTTTTATCTCAAAAACGAATAAAGAATTTATAATTTGGTTCTCACCATGACAAAATAGACACTTACCTCTATAAATTTTGAATGTATCATTAAAATATCTCAAGAATTCAATTTTTGATGATTTTTAATTAACTTGAGATAGCCATAAATGTTCACGTTGAATTTAATGATTTATATCTCAAAAGCGAATAAATATTTTCAAGATCCGGTTTCATCACGAGAAAGTAGACACTTTCCTCTATAAATCATGAATAATTCATTAAAATATCTTAAGAATTCGATTTTTCGTAATTTTTTAAAGCAATGCTATTAATTTCAAAAAATTATAAAATGGTTAAATTAAATAATCTTTATCTCAAAAACGAATAAAGATTTTTTAATTTGGTTCTCTCCAAGACAAAATAGACACTAACCTCTATAAATATTGGATGTATCATTAAAATATCTCAAGAATTCGATTTTTGGTGATTTTTAATCAACTTGAGATAGCCATAAATGTTCATGTTGAATTTAATGATTTATATCTCAAAAACGAATTAATATTTTCAAAATCCGGTTTCATAACGAAAAAGTAGACACTTTCCTCTATAAATTATGAATAATTCATTAAAATATCTTAAGAATTCGATTTTTCGTAATTTTTTAAAGCAATGCTATTAATTTCAAAAAATCATAAAAATGGTTAAATTAAATAATCTTTATCTCACAAACGAATAAAGATTTTTTAATTTGGTTCTCTCCATGACAAAATAGACACTAACCTCTATAAATATTGGATGTATCATTAAAATATCTCAAGAATTCGATTTTTGGTGATTTTTAATCAACTTGAGATAGCCATAAATGTTCACTTTGAATTTAATGATTTATATCTCAAAAACGAATAAATATTTTCAAGATCCGGTTTCATCATGAAAAAGTAGACACTTTCCTCTATAAATTATGAATAATTCATTAAAATATCTTAAGAATTCGATTTTTCGTAATTTTTTAAAGCAATGCTATTAATTTCAAAAAATCATAAAAATGGTTAAATTAAATAATCTTTATCTCAAAAACGAATAAAGATTTTTTGATTTGGTTCTCTCCATGACAAAATAGACACTAACCTCTATAAATATTGGATGTATCATTAAAATATCTCAAGAATTCGATTTTTGGTGATTTTTAATCAACTTGAGATAGCCATAAATGTTCATGTTGAATTTAATGATTTATATCTCAAAAACGAATTAATATTTTCAAAATCCGGTTTCATCACGAAAAAGTAGACACTTTCCTCTATAAATTATGAATAATTCATTAAAATATCTTAAGAATTCGATTTTTCGTAATTTTTTAAAGCAATGCTATTAATTTCAAAAAATCATAAAAAATGGTTAACTTAAATATTTTTTATCTCAAAAACGAATAAAGAATTTATAATTTGGTTCTCACCATGACAAAATAGACACTTACCTCTATAAATTTTGAATGTATCATTAAAATATCTCAAGAATTCAATTTTTGATGATTTTTAATTAACTTGAGATAGCCATAAATGTTCACGTTGAATTTAATGATTTATATCTCAAAAGCGAATAAATATTTTCAAGATCCGGTTTCATCACGAGAAAGTAGACACTTTCCTCTATAAATCATGAATAATTCATTAAAATATCTTAAGAATTCGATTTTTCGTGATTTTTTAAAAAAAGATTATTAATTTCAAAAAATCATAAAAAATTAGGTTAACTTAAATAATCTTTATCTCAAAAACGAATAAATATTTTCAAGATCCGGTTTCATTACGAGAAAGTGCACACTTTCCTCTATAAATCATGAATAATTCATTAAGATATCTTAAGAATTCGATTTTTCGTGATTTTTTAAAGCAAGCTTATTAATTTCAAAAAATCATAAAAAATAGGTTAACTTAAATAATCTTTATCTCAAAAACGAATAAATATTTTCAAGACCCGGTTTCTTCACGAGAAAGTAGACACTTTCCTCCATAAATCATACATAATTCATTAAGATATCTTAAGAATTCGATTTTTCATAATTTTTTTAAAGACAGGAACTTTTAATAGATTGCAAAGTTAAAATATTTTAGCTGAAACGATAATACAGTAGTGCCAAATACAGTTTTGGAATAAAAAGGCTAAACCTGAGATTGATACAACGATCGTATCCTAGATAAAAAAATCATCATACACCGCCTAATACACTTTAAGCACATTTTTCCGCGATTATTTACTTAACAATGACTGACAAACGTTTTAACGGTTTCAATCCAGGATTCAACAAATCCCAGATGAAGATAAATTTTGGTTTAAAAACATCATCGAACATATTATATATTTAATTAGTGCTTTGTAAATACGCTAGAAAGTTTTAGTGAAGCTCTGTAGATGATGGAATTTCCTATATCTATGATATTACTGTTAGTAATCTCGACGATGATCTGGATTACTACTGCAATAGAAGGTTATTTTTTTAATATTTAAGTAATAATTTCAATTTTTTATTATCATTGTAATATAGAATTAGATTGTTGGGTTCAAAACTTAAAAATCGTTGAAACTGATTTTACCCTTGAGGCATCTTGGGATCCAGCTGAAGGAGAAAATTGCAATGATTCGTTATTTTTCATTGAATTAATGGTAGACGAAAATTATATATTCTCCATGTTTGTGAGTTCAAGATATATAGAACTAAAGAAGGAAAGTTGTAAACTACATGAATTTGGTGTTCAATCGCGAGGAAGATCTGGTGAACCACTCCAATGGACAAATAAAACTATAATCAGTAGAAATAGAGGTAATTTTTTTTTTTTGTTTTTGACGCAACAGCAATTTCTCAAAAATATTTCCTCTTTAGGTAGTGCAAAAATAGAAAACCTTCAATTGACAAATAAAAGCAATTTAAGTTGGATTGCCCCGATTAATTCGGAATCATGCGATATAGAATATATTGTTGAAGTAATTCCCGATCATTTCGAACCAACCAAAAAAATCGTATCCACCACAAAAACCGAAATTTCTCTGATACCCTGTGAAAACCATTTAATTTCCGTAACAACAATTTTTCCACAATCAACAAATTGGGTTGAAGAAGCAGTCAAAATTTTCGGGAGTGGTCCCATTAAAAGTAAATACTTTTGGGTCAAATTCAATCAATTATTTAATTTTTGACTTACAATTAGAGTTACCTCCAAATCATTTATCTACTTGGCCGAATAAAACCGGGGCATTAGTTAGTTGGATCGAACAAGAAGAATATAATGCTTGTGAAATTAATGAAATCGAATTTATTTACACGTTATTGAACGATAGCCAACAACATTTTGTCCAAAGTTTTAAAAAAAGTGAGGATTCTTGGTACCAATTAATTGATATGGAGGAAAATAAAGAATATTTGTATTGGGCAAGATGGAAGATACCCGAAGAAAACTTTGGAGATAATAGTTCAAAAATAAATTTTTTATCAAGTAACTATCTCTCTTATTAAAAAAAATTAAGCACACAATTTAATTTTGCAGAACAATTAACTTCACCGATTATCACCACTACAATTAATAACGAATCTAGTCTCCAAATCCAATGGTACCAATTGTACCCGATTCATTTCGTTACCGAGCACATTATTACAGTGATTGGTATGGGATGTGATTGCAAAGATGAGAAAGAACTTTTGGAGTGGAAATTTAAAAATGCACCTAATGATAGAACCGTTATAGCAACACCGATTTTTATAAATCATACCTATAGTATACAAGTGCAAACAAAATTTGGAGGTTTAAACGCATACACAACAAATTCAACTATGTTTAAAAATGTTAAACATATTGAACGTAATTTATTCTTGTTCTATTTGATTTTTTTGTGTGCTATTTGGTGTTTGTTGTAGGTCCTGGGAGAATCATAGAAATTTCGGGTACGAAAAGTATTGACTGGATAATTAATCTTGGATTAAAGAAGGTTTAAATCAATTTATTTTAAGGCATGACTCTTTTGAATTTTTTAAATTGTTTATGCCCCCTCATATATTACGTTTTATAGAATTATTAAAGCAAATAGCAAATAATAAAGTATAAAAATAAAATAATCTAAAAAATATATTTTGTACCTATTATTTTATAAAAGAGAAGTCATTCCAGTCCATTTCCAAGAGTCCATATCGATGAAAGTATGAAAAGGGTTTCGCAAAAATGCAGCTTCTTGCTCAGAGATCTCAGGAAAATAATGCTGGATTTCACACTTAAGCGGTTGAAGATGGTTATTAACATCGTCTTTTACATTGACAGGAAGTCCCCTTCCAATTCCTCAACTTTCAATATATATATATTATTCAACACTTTTTCATTCATTTCAAAAGACCAAATAAAATTGGAAAATCTAGGAGTTTATTTTATCACCTGCAGCTCGTGCGACAAACCAACAAGCAGCTCACTTCCGCCACCATCCAGAGACTCGCCACACCATCAATTTGGGGTTGCAAGGAGATAGCCAACGTTTCACATTGGAGAACCACACTTGTCAGCCACGTGAAGGACAATCCTAAACTACTCCAGATCCAGGGCAGCTTTCCTGAGACAAGGGCCTTCAAGCTCAAGACAACAGGACAGCGAACTACTTGCCATACCTGAAACGGCAAATGAAAACACCCAAGCAATCACCGGGTACCGGGTTAGTGACCTCTTCTCACCTATGGACGTCGCCACCAAAATCATATCTGGTAGAAAAAACCCAAAACCGTTAACCACCGGATCATTGACCTACCAATGATCTCTCCCCATCACCCACGACTGACCTCCCACCACCCCACCATCGCTACCAACCCAACCCACGACCAAGACGGCCTATTATATGAAGAGCCAGAACACCGCAGTACCTCAACATCATATGTACAATAATCATCATCACAGATCATATAGCATCTTCATCGAAATCATATAAATGCCCAAAGTCGAAATCCCGGGATGCCAACCCCATCGTCACCTCGAAGAGGTTCATCAACCTGGAGAACGAAGCAGCCCCCGTCCAAATGGAGCTTACCCAAGAAGCCCAGATGTCCCCCGCCAATCGGAATCGCCTCCATCCCCGAAAACTTCAAAGTCTTCCATCATCAAATTAACGACGTACCTAATCGATCATCAAGGCGAAAGACGAAGACAATCACCACAGGGTTATCGAGTTGTTAAAGATGACCGAATTTGAATTTCACACCTACGCTCTGAAGAGCGAAAGGATGAAGAAAGCTGTCGTCAAGGCAGCTCCCTTCATCACCCGCGAGGAGATCGTTCAGGGATTCTCTAAGTATGGTGTAAAAGGTAAGCAAATGCATCAAATTAAAAGGTAAGAGCTTCCGCCAGATTCAACCCTACAAGAAGAGAGCTGCCAACTGCGGTTATGCCCACACCGCCAACTATAAGGTATGCCCAGCATTCTTTGCCTACATGGACAGGATGCAGAAGAGGCAAAACTAGTCACAAGCGGCTTATTCTGCAGCCAAGCAATAACCCAGAACATCCGCACCACGATAACCAACCTAACCATGAACCCAATCCCAGAACCCGACAAGTTCTAAAATAGTCCAAAATAATCTCAACCTAATCAATTCATTATGCGATATCGATTTCCTAATCAAAATAACCATTGAAATCGCATTAGTCCTCCAAACAACCTAAGGCCAATACAACCAAGCCAACGAACTTCAACTTCAATCGACGAACTTCAGACCTAATATCATTAACACCCTGGAACTTCCAGGGACTCTGCCCTAAAATACCCGAACTTGAACTCCTGAGCAAATCCAAATCCTTAGATATAATCTGTATCCAAGAAACCAGAATCCACAACAACCGCCCTCCCAAGCTTCCCAGCTACTACTACTTTAACAATCCTAAGAAACAAGGCTTAATCACCTACATAAAAAACACATACCATCCGTGCTGATCCCCACAAACCTTACCTAGCAATCTAAGTCCAATCAACCATCACTATCAACATCTACAACGATCACAAATCCCCACTAAATCCTGTAGAAATCCGCAACCTAGTAAACTCCAACCAACGAGTTGTCCTCGTCGCCGGTTTCACCACCAAGCACATTTCCTGGAACAACACCACCAATAACACTAACGGTACCACCCTAAATATATTATTTTTAAACCAGCCGGACTCTAACCTGCAATTTCCTTCCTCCCATACACATATTCCCAATACGCCCTACCACAGCAGTAGCACCATAGACCTGATAACCAAAAACGAACCAGCAACCATCCCCAAGATCCTTCATGATCCATCCTCTGACCACTATCCCATAATATTGTTCCTATTAATGAACCGCATAAGCCTTCCAAACCAGAAGATTCAAACCCCGCTCACCAGTTGGCCCGATTTTCGCAAAACCTTAACATCAACAACCAACTCCTTAACACCGCGTAGGCATCGTTATCCAATTCATCACCGAAATCATCTAATCAGCCTACTTCGCCTCCATCAGTTATGGTGAAACTATCAAAAATAATAAATACTATCCGGATAACTCCATGATCCAGGAACTAAAAACACGACGTAAGAGACTTCGACGAGAACAACAAAAGATCCAATCACCAACCACAAGGACGAAAGCCACCACCTCAACAACACCATCCACGCCCAAATCTAAACCGACTCGGCCAAATTTATCCGAAAACTCTCCAAGACCCTAGTCAATTCAAAAAACCAACGCTTCACCATTCCCGCCCTGACCCACAACAACGTCCAAACCTAATTAGACACGGACATAGCCACAACCCTGGCCGACAGCTACCTAGGTACCTATAACGACAATAACAACATGTCCGATCCCCAAACTCATAACCTATTTGCACAAACCCTCCTAAACCACAACCTCACTTACCACTTGATACACTAAAAGATTATAAATCGCTCCAATTCTATAAAATCTCCCGGATTCGACGAAATCTCCAACAAGACGTTGAAGAGACTTCCATTTTTCAACTCCATTATATTTACAACTCCTGTCTAAATCTCCAATACTTCCTAACGGCTTGGAAACAAGCTGTTGTGATCCCCATCTGCAAATCAAAGAAACCCAGCAACAGCCCTAAGTCCTACAGACCTATAAATCTTCTACCAACCCTCGCCAAAGTCCTGGCTAAACAGATTTCAAGAGTTCGACCTCCAAACCAACTCCATAAGACCGGAACAATTCGGCTTCCGAAGCTGCTTGCCCCTCACATCTTCTTCTGCTACATTAACGACCTTCCATCCACTCCTCAAACCAAGCTCGTTATATTCGCCAATGACAATATACTCCGAGTGAACCTAAATCTCCCATTCAACCAAATACCTTCAAACTCACCTAAACATCCTTCAAGGCTACTTCTAAAAACAGAAAATCCTAGCCAATCCCGACAAGATCACTTTCACCCACTTTACCTATAAAACAAAATTCTTACTACATTCCCCCCCAACGTTCAACAACCAACCCCTAACAGTTGCCTAATCCACAAAATATTTAGGAGTAACTCTAGACCAAAAACTGTCCTCGAACCATATCCGTACAATCCAAAACAAGACTCGTACCAGCTTCCCCTCTCCTTAGCCCCTGCTCAACAAATTCACTCCACTAACTCCTCAAGCTCTACAAAGTCTACAAAAAACCCTATATCCTCTACTCATGTTAATTCTACAGCAAAACTAACAAATCCAACCACACCAAGCTCCAAACTATCCAGAACAAAGAAAAATCGATTTTCTGAAAAATTGTTATAAAATTACTTTCAATTACTAATTGGAGCATCTACTTTCTAAAAGTGAAGCCAATTTGAAAATATCTCACTTAATTCTTGAGATATAAGCTGCTGAGCTTAATTGGGATTCTTCCGATATTTTGTATACATTTAAAAATTCCTAAAAAATCAATTTTTTGAAAAATTGTTATGAAATTACTTTCAATTACTAATTGAAGCATCTACTTTTTAAAAGTGAAGTCAATTTGAAAATATCTCACTTAGTTCTTGAGATATAAACTGCTGAGCTTAAATGGGATTCTTCAGATATTTTGTATAAATTTAAAAATTCCTGAAAAATCGATTTTTTGAAAAATTGTTATGAAATTACTTTCAATTACTAATTGGAGCATCTACTTTCTAAAAGTGAAGTCAATTTGAAAATATCTCACTTAATTCTTGAGATATAAGCTACTGAGCTTAATTGGGATTTTTCCGATATTTTGTATAAATTTAAAAATTCCTGAAAACTCGATTCTTTAAAAAATTGTTATAAAATTACTTTCAATTACTAATTGGAGCATCTACTTTCTAAAAGTGAAGTCAATTTGAAAATATCTCACTTAATTCTTGAGATATAAGCTGCTGAGCTAAATTGAGATTCTTCCGATATTTTGTATAAATTAAAAATTCCTGAAAAATCGATTTTTTGAAAAATTGTTATGAAATTACTTTCAATTACTAATTGGAGCATCTACTTTCTAAAAGTGAAGTCAATTTCAAAATATCTCACTTAATTCTTGAGATATAAGCTGCTGAGCTTAATTGAGATTCTTACGATATTTTATATAAATTAAAAATTCCTGAAAAATCGATTTTTTGAAAAATTGTTATGAAATTACTTTCAATTACTAATTGGAGCATCTAATTTCTAAAAGTGAAGTCAATTTGAAAATATCTCACTTAGTTTTTGAGATATAATCTTCTGAACTTAATTGGGATTTTTCCGATATTTTGTATAAATTTAAAAATTCCTGAAAAGTCGATTTTATGAAAAATTGTTATAAAATTACTTTCAATTACTAATTGGAGCATCTACTTTCTAAAAGTGAAGTCATTTTGAAAATATCTCACTTAATTCTTGAGATATAAGCTGCTGAGCTTAACTGAGATTCTTCCGATATTTTTAAAAAAAATAAAATAAAAAAATTAAAAATTCCTGAAAAGTCGATTTTTTGAAAAATTGTTATGAAATTACTTTCAATTACTAATTGGAGCATCTACTTTCTAAAAGTGAAGTCAATTTGAAAATATCTCACTTAGTTCTTGAGATATAAACTGCTGAACTTAATTGGGATTTTTCCATTATTTCGTATAAATTTAAAAATTCCTGAAAACTCGATTTTTTAAAAAATTGTTATGAAATTACTTTCAATTACTAATTGAAGCATCTACTTTTTAAAAGTGAAGTCAATTTGAAAATATCTCACTTAGTTCTTGAGATATAAACTGCTGAGCTTAAATGGGATTCTTCAGATATTTTGTATAAATTTAAAAATTCCTGAAAAATCGATTTTTTGAAAAATTGTTATGAAATTACTTTCAATTACTAATTGGAGCATCTACTTTCTAAAAGTGAAGTCATTTTGAAAATATCTCACTTAATTCTTGAGATATAAGCTGCTGAGCTTAATTGAGATTCTTCCAATATTTTGTATAAATCAAAAAATTCCTGAAAACTCGATTTTTTGAAAAATTGTTATGAAATTACTTTCAATTATTAATTGGAATATCTAATTTCTAAAAGTGAAGTCAATTTGAAAATATCTCACTTAATTCTTGAGATATAAGCTGCTGAGCTTAATTGAGATTCTTCCGATACTTTGTATAAATTAAAAATTCCTGAAAAATCGATTTTTTGAAAAATTGTTATGAAATTACTTTCAATTACTAATTGGAGCATCTACTTTCTAAAAGTGAAGTCAATTTCAAAATATCTCACTTAATTCTTGAGATATAAGCTGCTGAGCTTAATTGAGATTCTTACGATATTTTATATAAATTAAAAATTCCTGAAAAATCGATTTTTTGAAAAATTGTTATGAAATTACTTTCAATTACTAATTGGAGCATCTAATTTCTAAAAGTGAAGTCAATTTGAAAATATCTCACTTAGTTTTTGAGATATAATCTTCTGAACTTAATTGGGATTTTTCCGATATTTTGTATAAATTTAAAAATTCCTGAAAAGTCGATTTTATGAAAAATTGTTATAAAATTACTTTCAATTACTAATTGGAGCATCTACTTTCTAAAAGTGAAGTCATTTTGAAAATATCTCACTTAATTCTTGAGATATAAGCTGCTGAGCTTAACTGAGATTCTTCCGATATTTTTAAAAAAAATAAAATAAAAAAATTAAAAATTCCTGAAAAGTCGATTTTTTGAAAAATTGTTATGAAATTACTTTCAATTACTAATTGGAGCATCTACTTTCTAAAAGTGAAGTCAATTTGAAAATATCTCACTTAGTTCTTGAGATATAAACTGCTGAACTTAATTGGGATTTTTCCATTATTTCGTATAAATTTAAAAATTCCTGAAAACTCGATTTTTTAAAAAATTGTTATGAAATTACTTTCAATTACTAATTGAAGCATCTACTTTTTAAAAGTGAAGTCAATTTGAAAATATCTCACTTAGTTCTTGAGATATAATCTTCTGAACTTAATTGGGATTTTTCCGATATTTTGTATAAATTTAAAAATTCCTGAAAAGTCGATTTTATGAAAAATTGTTATAAAATTACTTTCAATTACTAATTGGAGCATCTACTTTCTAAAAGTGAAGTCATTTTGAAAATATCTCACTTAATTCTTGAGATATAAGCTGCTGAGCTTAACTGAGATTCTTCCGATATTTTTAAAAAAAATAAAATAAAAAAATTAAAAATTCCTGAAAAGTCGATTTTTTGAAAAATTGTTATGAAATTACTTTCAATTACTAATTGGAGCATCTACTTTCTAAAAGTGAAGTCAATTTGAAAATATCTCACTTAGTTCTTGAGATATAAACTGCTGAACTTAATTGGGATTTTTCCATTATTTCGTATAAATTTAAAAATTCCTGAAAACTCGATTTTTTAAAAAATTGTTATGAAATTACTTTCAATTACTAATTGAAGCATCTACTTTTTAAAAGTGAAGTCAATTTGAAAATATCTCACTTAGTTCTTGAGATATAATCTTCTGAACTTAATTGGGATTTTTCCGATATTTTGTATAAATTTAAAAATTCCTGAAAACTCGATTTTTTGAAAAATTGTTATAAAATTACTTTCAATAACTAATTGAAGCATCTACTTTTTAAAAGTGAAGTCAATTTGAAAATATCTCACTTAGTTCTTGAGGTATAAACTGCTGAGCTTAAATGGGATTCTTCAGATATTTTGTATAAATTTAAAAATTCCTGAAAAATCGATTTTTTGAAAAAATGTTATGAAATTACTTTCAATTATTAACTGGAACATCTACTTTCTAAAAGTGAAGTCAATTTGAAAATATCTCACTTAATTCTTGAGATATAAGCTACTGAGCTTAATTGGGATTTTTCCGATATTTTGTATAAATTTAAAAATTCCTGAAAACTCGATTCTTTGAAAAATTGTTATAAAATTACTTTCAATTACTAATTGGAGCATCTACTTTCTAAAAGTGAAGTCAATTTGAAAATATCTCACTTAATTCTTGAGATATAAGCTGCTGAGCTTAATTGAGATTCTTCCGATATTTTGTGTAAATTAAAAATTCCTGAAAAATCGATTTTTTGAAAAATTGTTATGAAATTACTTTCAATTACTAATTGGAGCATCTACTTTCTAAAAGTGAAGTCAATTTGAAAATATCTCACTTAGTTCTTGAGATATAAACTGCTGAGCTTAAATGGGATTCTTCAGATATTTTGTATAAATTTAAAAATTCCTGAAAAATCGATTTTTTGAAAAATTGTTATAAAATTACTTTCAATTACTAATTGGAGCATCTACTTTCTAAAAGTGAAGTCATTTTGAAAATATCTCACTTAATTCTTGAGATATAAGCTGCTGAGCTTAATTGAGATTCTTCCGATATTTTGTGTAAATTAAAAATTCCTGAAAAATCGATTTTTTGAAAAATTGTTATGAAATTACTTTCAATTACTAATTGGAGCATCTACTTTCTAAAAGTGAAGTCAATTTGAAAATATCTCACTTAATTCTTGAGATATAAGCTGCTGAGCTTAATTGAGATTCTTCCGATATTTTGTGTAAATTAAAAATTCCTGAAAAATCGATTTTTTGAAAAATTGTTATGAAATTACTTTCAATTACTAATTGTAGCATCTAACTTCTAAAAGTGAAGTCAATTTGAAAATATCTCACTTAGTTCTTGAGATATAAACTGCTGAGCTTAAATGGGATTCTTCAGATATTTTGTATAAATTTAAAAATTCCTGAAAAATCGATTTTTTGAAAAATTGTTATAAAATTACTTTCAATTACTAATTGGAGCATCTACTTTCTAAAAGTGAAGTGAATTTGAATATATCTCACTTAGTTCTTGAGATATAATCTTCTGAACTTAATTGGGATTTTTCCGATATTTTGTATAAATTTAAAAATTCCTGAAAAATCGATTCTTTTTGAAAAATTGTTATAAAATTACTTTCAATTACTAATTGGAGCATCGACATTCTAAAAGTGAAGTCAATTTCAAAATATATCACTTAATTCTTAAGATATAAGCTGCTGAGCTTAATTGGGATTCTTCCGTTATGTTGTATAAATTTAAAAATTCTTGAAAAATCGATTTTTTGAAAAAATCGTTTAATAGGGCTTTCTGCAACTTGTTTTTTGAAATATGGTCGATTTTTGGGAAATGATATGAATGAAAAAGAGGAATCTTCAAAACCGCCAAAATATTAAATAATCTTGAAAATAATAAAACCAAAATTGAAAATTTTCTAAATTCTTGTCCATTCAAAGCAAATTCTTGACCAAAGGTTTAAAAGAAAAATCCAAAAAGCCAAAATAAAGACGGGGCAGAGGATTCTTTAAGCAAATAGAAAGATGATTCGGGTTTTGACTTTTTATGGCGGTAATTCCTCTTTTTCTTTTAATAGAAATTATATGATCGTTTATCGAGACTCTAATTTCGTATTAATTAAAAATTTTGAAAAAATTGTTTGCTTACCTTTAACAATACAATTAATGCTACGCTGTTGTTCATCATCTTCACCTTTAAATAGAGTAAAGGAAAGGAAATGGAAAAAAAGGAAGAAATGTATGCTTACAAGATGCCTTAATTAAATGAGGGTTGCTTCCGGCCTGTGGTTAATGTGTCCTGATGAAATATCTTTCAAATTTTCTCGTCGAATTTCCAGTTAAAGAATCTTCGCTGTTGATTTTTCGAAAATTGCGATAATAAATTTATCCGGCTCGAAGGAGCATGTTGGAATATATAAACCAAATATTACAACGCTGCTTTAATATTTCTTGCGTCGAATAACGAAAATTTTGAATGATTTTATCGCAAAGTTGCGCGAAATACCAAAGGACGCTCTCATGTTTTCAAAAAAAAATTTTTTTCTTTAATTATGTTCAAAACATCACCCTAAAAAATACTTTTAATTAGGATTTGCAAAAATAGGAACATATTAAAGACAAATTCGATTTGGAATGACATTTATTGTGTCACCTCTTGAGGATTAATTTCTCCCGTGCTCGTTTTACAAACGCGGATTTTTGTGGCGTACGAAATGGCCTCGAATTTTTAGAAATACATTATG
This sequence comes from Onthophagus sagittarius, assembly GCA_036711965.1. Classification (NCBI taxonomy): domain Eukaryota; kingdom Metazoa; phylum Arthropoda; class Insecta; order Coleoptera; family Scarabaeidae; genus Onthophagus; species Onthophagus sagittarius. The sequence continues at coordinate 51,784,067 of JASERS010000005.1, forward strand.
TACAACAGCATCATCAACTCTGTTATTAGCCTTTGATGAGGATAATAATAAAAATAAAACAATACAATAAAATCGATCTTAAAACACAAAAATCTCCTTTTTCTTCATCCATATATATAAACTCTTTCAATCTTTTTTTCTTCCTCATTCAAAACTCTATACAATTTTCAACAATTTTTCGTTAACTTTATTATTATTTCAATTGATTAAATCAAACGTTGCTTTTTTGATTTTGTTATAAATAAATTTTTCTTTATTCAAATGGCAACCATCATTCGGTGACTGTAGGACTTACGCGCGTTCGATGATTGTGCTCTAAACTTTCAACTTCACACCAAGAAGTTCTAACTTCAAAAAACAACTACAAAAATTAAAAATTTTAATGATTGTTATTGTAAGATCATAAAAGTCTTACTTGGTTTAACCATGCTTCATCAGCCAACAATTCGTTAAGTATACAAGTAGTATCTTTTTGTGGGTCAGAAATACGTTTATCAGCGACTCTTTTAGCACATTCTATATACATAAGATACTTCTGATGAGTTATCTTATTTAAAAGTTGAACCCTGTTTGCGCATATTCTACACATTAAAAAATCCTAAAAAAATCCGATGTATCATCTAACTCTAAGTAAATTTAAAATAAAATACCTTTTCATTTACAGCTTGAGGATTAGGTTGGCACCCCTCAAGAGTGGTTGAATTGTATGGTTGCCCATACAACAACACCCTCACAGAAACCCCCAAAAACCCACACCCCGCGCAATTTTTCGATTGAGAATCCGCCACTCCCAACTCTTTTATCACATTATAACATGGCCATGTGCAAACTGAGACTTCCGTTGGCTTGGACCAATTTAATAAGGAAGTTAATTTTTCTGTTTTTTTGTTGGTTATGTCGTCGATTGTTTGGACGTTTGATAAAAAGTAGTCGTCTTTATCAAAAATAAATTAAAAATTAAAATTGAATTATTTCTTTTAATTAAACGAACCTTTTTCTTGGAAAATTTCCGTCAAAAAATTACTATCCAATGCCTGAGAAATTAAAGTTTGGATGTAAACTTCGAAGTTGTCTTGATACACTTCGTTTTCTTTTAAAACTGTGGACACGAAGTTTTCGTCGACGAAAGTCATTTCTCTTCGGAGAAATTCGACAATTGTTTCCATTTGTCCTTGGGATTTGTAACGGACTGGGACTGTTATGTATTGCTTTTTACTTTCTGGAGTCCAAGAGGTATACTGTTATTAAAAAAAAGATAATTAAGAATGCATTTCGAAGTTAGCTTAAGTCTTTAACGCACTTCATTGTTATGTCTTGCTTAAAAATCGTCCCATTTATTATGGCTTGAATTTCCGAAATTGTTAATATTGGTTAATAATGCTATCTTTAGAACTAATTATTTGAAAAGAGTCCAGGTCGCCCAGACCTTGACCTACCTCCTCGATGAGGAAATTCTAAAGATAGCAATGATAAAATTCTGCTACCAGAAGACCTAAAATGCTTCCAGAAGATTTGAAATGCTTCCAGAAGATTTGAAATGCTTCCGGAAGACATGATGCTGCTTCTACACTTGATATTGCTTTCAGATGACTAGAAATGTTTCCAGAAAATTTGCAATACTTTCAGAAGATTTCATATTACTGAAAGAACTTGAAAATTGGAGGCTTGAAATGCTTCAAGAAGACTTGCATTGCGTCCAGAAAACTTGAAATGCTTCCAGAAGATTTGAAAAGCTTCCAAATGACTCGCAATGCATCCAGATGACTTAATACTGCTTCCATATACTTGAAATGCTTGCAGTACACTTGATATTTCCTATTAAAGACTTAATACTGCTTCTAGAATACTTGATATTGCTTCTAGAAGACGTGAAATGCTTCCAGAAGACTTGAAATGCTGCCAAAGACTTGAAATGCTAGTAAAACACTCCCAATGCCTTGATGACTTGATACTTCTTCTAGACATAACACTGCTTCTAAACCTGACATTGCTTATAGAAAACTTGAAATGCTTTCAGAAGGGTTGACATTGCCTATCAAAGATTTAATACTGCTTCTAGAATACTTAATATTTCAGAACATTAAGTATTCCAGATATAACTATCTAGAATACTTATATCTTTTACTTAAATCATCTATAAGTATGTGCAGATGATGGTAGATTTTCTGGTCTATCTATTATATATGAACAGAGAAACGTAGAGACACCAAAATCTTAATACCGGTTATTTTAAAAGCAGAATACTAGCAAAAGAGATGAAGCAGGTTTACCTCATCATAACATGAAACAAAGTCAACAACCGCAACCACAAAGTCAAAAGAAGACAGTTGGAGCAGTTCAGACTGATTTAGATGAAATACCACAAAAAAGTGACTTCCAGAAAATTTGAACTGCCTCCAGAAGACTTGGCACTGCTCCCAGAAGACTTGATATTGCCTCTAGAAGATTTGATACTGATTCTAGAAGACTCGAAATACTTCCAGAAAATTTGATATAACCTCTGGAAGACCTGAAATGCTTCTACAAGGTTTGATATTGCTTCTAGAAGACTTGATATTGCTTCCAAAAGACTTAATTCTACTTCCAGCAGACTTGAACTGCTTCATACAGACCTGAATCTGCTTCTAGAAAACGTGCAATGCGTCCAGAAGACTTGATACTGCCCCTAGAAGACTTGATACTGCTACCTAGAAGACTCGAAATACTGAAATACTTCCAGAAGACTTGATATTACCTCTAGAAGACCTGAGATGCTTCTACAAGATTTGATATTGCTTCCAGAAGAATTAATTCTGCTTCCAGAAGACTTGAACCGCTTCGTACAGACCTGAATCTGCTTCTAGAAAACATGCAATGCGTCCAGAAGATTTGATGTTGCCTCTAGAAAACTTGAAATGCTTGCAGAAGACTTGATATTTCCTATGAAAGACTTAGTACTGCTTCTAGAATATTTGATATTGCTTCTAGAAGACTTAATGCTCCCAGATGACCTAAAATGCTTATAGAAGACTTGGTACTGCTTCCAGAAGACTTGAAATGCTTCAAAAAGACCTGCATTACTATAAGAAAACCTGCATTGCTGCAGAAGATTTGAAAGGCTTCCAGAAGACTTGCAATGCATCCAGAAGACTTGATAATGGCTATGAAAGACTTAATACTGCTTCTAGAATACTTGATATTGCAATGTATCCAGAAGACTTGATACTGCCCCTAGAAGACTTGATCCTGCTACCTAGAAGACTCGAAATACTGAAATACTTCCAGAAGACTTGATATTACCTCTGAAGACCTGAGATGCTTCTACAAGATTTGATATTGCTTCCAGAAGAATTAATTCTGCTTCCAGAAGACTTGAACCGCTTCGTACAGACCTAAATCTGCTTCTAGAAAACATGCAATGCGTCCAGAAGATTTGATGTTGCCTCTAGAAAACTTGAAATACTTGCAGAAGACTTGATATTTCCTATGAAAGACTTAGTACTGCTTCTAGAATATTTGATATTGCTTCTAGAAGACTTAATGCTACCAGATGACTTAAAATGCTTATAGAAGACTTGATACTGCTTCCAGAAGACTTGAAATGCTTCAAGAAGACCTGCATTGCTTTAAGAAAACCTGCATTGCTTCCAGAAAACTTGAAATGCTTCCAGAAGATCTGAAATGCCACCAGAAGTCTTGATGCTGCTTGCAAGTACTTGAAATTCATCCAGAACACAGATATTGCCCATAAAAGACTTAATACTATTCCTAGAATACTTGATATTGCTTCCAGATGACTTGAAATGCTTCCAGAAGATTTGAAAGGCTTCCAGAAGGCTTGCAATGCATCCAGAAGACTTGATAATGGCTATGAAAGACTTAATACTGCTTCTAGAATACTTGATATTGCTTTTAGAAGACATGAAATGCTCCCAGAAAACTTGAAATGCTTACAGGAGACTTGGTACTGCTTCCAAGAGACTTGAAAGGCTTCAAAAAACTTGCATTGCTTCCAGATAACTTAAAATGCTTCCAGAAGATTTGATATTGCCTTTAGAAGATTTGAAATGCTTCTAGAAGACTTGAAATACTTCAAGTACACTTGATATTTCCTATGAAAGACTTGATTCTGCTTCCAGAAGACTTGATACTGCTTCAACAAGACTCAAAATCCTTTGATAATTAAATTGAAAATTTGAAAAAATTTAAATCAATTTGATTAATTTGAAAATTTGATATTACTGAAAGCCCTGAAATGCCGCTACAAAATTTAATATTGCTTTTAGAAGATATATGCTTTCAAAAAAGTTGGACTAACTAAACCTGAACTGCTTCCAAACAACTTGATTCTGCTTCTACACGACTTGAAACACTTCCAAAAGACTTGACATTACCTCTAGAATCTAAATGCCTCAACAAAGTTTGATATTGCTTCTAGAAGATTTAATTCTGTTTCCAGAAGACTTGAACTGCTTCGTACAGACCTGACTCCGCTTCCAGAAAACATGCAATACGTCCAGAAGACTTGATATCGCCTTTAGAAGACTTGACATGCTTGCAGAAGACTTGATACTGCTTTTACAAGACTCTAAATATTTCTAGAAGACTTGATATTATCTCTGGAACACTTAAAATGTTTGCAGAAGGCTTGATACCGCTTCTAGAAGACTCGAAATACTTTCAGAAGACTTGATATTACCTCTGGAAAACTTGAAATGCATCTACAAGATATGATATTGCTTCTAGAAGACTTGATAGAGCTTCTAGAAGACTTAATTCTGCTTCCAGAAGACTTGAACTGCTTCGTACAAACCTGAATCTGCTGCTAGAAAACATGCAATGCGTCTAGAAGACTTGATACTGCTTCTAGAAGACTCGACATAATTCCAGAAGACTTGATATTACCTCTGGAAGACTTAAAATGTTTGCAGAAGGCTTGATACCGCTTCTAGAAGACTCGAAATACTTTCAGAAAACTTGATATTACCTCTGAAAGACTTGAAATGCTTCTACAAGATATGATATTGCTTCTAGCAGACTTGATAGAGCTTCTAGAAGACTTAATTCTGCTTCCAGAAGACTTGAACTGCTTCGTAGAAACCTGAATCTGCTGCTAGAAAACATGCAATGCGTCCAGAAGACTTGATACTGCTTCTAGAAGACTTGAAATACTTCCAGACGACTTGATATTACCTCTGGAAGACTTAAAATGTTTGCAGAAGGCTTGATACCGCTTCTAGAAGACTCGAAATACTTCCAAAAGACTTGATATTACCTCTGGAAGACTTAAAATGTTTGCAGAAGGCTTGATACCGCTTCTAGAAGACTCGAAATACTTTCAGAAGACTTGATATTACCTCTGGAAGACTTGGAATGCTTCTACAAGATATGATATTGCTTCTAGAAGACTTGATAGAGCTTCTAGAAGACTTAATTCTTCTTCCAGAAGACTTGATACTGCTTCTAGAAGACTTGAAATACTTCCAGAAGACTTGATATTACCTCTGGAAGACCTGAAATGCTTTTACAAGATATGATACTGCTTCTAGAAGACTTGATAGTGTTTCTAGAAGACTTAATTCTGCTTCCAGAAGACTTGAACTGCTTCGCACAAACCTGAATCGGTTTTTAGAAAACATGCAATGCGCCCAGAAGACTTGATATTGCTTCCAGAAGACTTGAAATGCTTGCAGAACACTTGATACTGCTTCTAGAAGACTTGAAATACTTCCAGAAGACTTGATATTACCTCTGGAAGACCTTAAATGCTTCTACAAGATTTGATACTACATCTAGAAGACTTGATATACCTTTCAATGGACTAGAAATGTTTCCAGAAAACTTGCAATACTTTCAGAAGAGTTCATATTACTGAAATAATTTGAAGACGTGAAATGCTGCTACAAGATTTGATATTACTTCTAGAAGACTTTACATTGCTTGCAGAGGACACAAAATGCTTCTACAAGGTTTAATACTACTTCTAGAAGACTTGATAGTAAATTCAGAAGACTTTAAATGTTTCTAGAAGATTTGATACAGCATCTAGAAGACTTGATTCTGCTTTTAGAAAACTTGAAATACTTTCAAAAGTCTTGATATTATCTCTGGAAAACATGAAATGCTTCTACAAAATTTGATATTACTTCTAGAAGAATTGAACTGTTTCCAGAAGACTTGATTCTGCTTCCAAAAGACTTGGTATTATTTCTAGAAGACTTGCAATATTTCCACAAGATTTGAACTGTTTTCAGAAAACTTGATTCTGCTTGCAGAAGACTTGAAATACTTCCAGAAAACTTGAAATTGTCTCTCGAAGTTTATGTAGAGTGGATTCCAAATACATCATAGCGGAATAAATTGAACTTCATAAAATGAAACGATGTAAAAATTTCTTTATTTTATTTCTTATTCTTTATTCTTATCTCTTATTTTATTATATTATATTTTATTATATTGCACTTAAAACACATTATATAAGGAAGAATTATTAACTTCATAACATTGTTGAATATCTCAAAATGTATACAAACTTCATAAAACTAATGACAGTAAATAATTTTATCATTTGTAGCCCATGTGTTCAGTTATTTCTTATGCATTTCTTAATTTTCTTCATTTAGTTATGCCAAGAAGAAGAATCAATAGTGTCGAAATGTATGTCACAATGATTTTATCAAAATAAAGAAATTCCTACATCGTTTTATTTTATGAACCACACAACATTAGAAATGAATTCTTAAAATATGGAAGGACGCCATTAGCTGATCAACTAGGAAAACATTTTACTAATAACCTCTCAAAATTGGAAATCTCTAAAGAAAGAAATACATGAATTGAAAACATTGTTAAATATTTTGTATGTTCTATCACCCAACCTGTAATAAGCGACACTTATCCCCGAACCGACCTCAATGCCAGCGTTTTACTGCAAAGAACTTCATAATATGAGTGATAGAACTTAATATGATGAGAGTTAAAGTCGTTAGTGAGTGCACTAACTATTACACCATTTAAAATAACTTTCAAAAATCTTTAAGAAGCGCGAACAGTAGAAGAGGGAACCAACCTAAACAAACTTTGAATGAAGAAAAGTATGGAAATAGCAGCATAATGATGGAATGTCGACATGACCAGTCAATATATTAATCCTCATGGTCAAAACATCTATGATGATTTTAAACAAATGCAATTCTTAAGTGATCTTTCAAGCTAAAAAGTTTGTAGATGAATGGAAGATCGCTAAAGTCAACCGTTTTCTTTGTAGATTGATTCTTTGTTATCACTTCCCATAAAATTAATGTACAGTATTAGAGTTACTTCACTTTTCAATGTACTTGGTTTTAAGACTAAATTACATTTTTTTTAGGCAGAAATTTACAACAATTACAATGTGTGCGTTAAAGAATTAAAAATGTTTTTGTAAAAATCTTACAGTTGAAATATTTCTGTATAATGTATGTCCATTCTGTTCAAAAGGTTCATATTTTTGCAATAAAGTTTTTCCATCAACCCTCCAAATAGCTGGCCACTCTTGAATCAATTCACTTTGAATAACCACAAATTCACCAATCTGTGAGACAAAAATAAATAACTTTTAATTAAATTAAAATCATTCAGAAAAAATATAAACAGCTTGCAATCCATCAATTTGAATAGATACATTAATTGTTCAATAAAATAAAAAGATCACGAAATTTCACGATAAATTCGAACAAAATTAAGGATTCCATATTTCAATTAATTTAACAATTCATTTTATTGAACACATTTACCCAAATAAACTAACCTGACATTTTTCCTTTATCTTGTTAAACTATAACCAATAAATTTAACACAAATAACCATCAAACTTTTTCTTTAACTATTTACATACAAATTTACCTTAAAAAATCCGTCTTCTTCATTCGGCGATTTCGTTCCTGATAATATATGATCCGATCTTTGTTCTTTTCGTTTTCGCCTCGAGTTCAAGTCATCTTCCGTACTTTGAGTTTGTGGAACTAATTTAAAACCTTTTTTACGACCTAAAAACCAATAAATATAACATAATTATTAAGTATCAATTAGTTGTATAACTCAGATAGCATTTGCCAAAATATATAAAAAAACGAAATGCTTCAAGGAAGACAATTGTATTAGTGGACAGTTAGAAGTTATTAAAGCAAGAGTTAAGACGTATATATTCAAGAAATAATTCACAGAATGGAAATGAAAGGGAAAAGAAAGCAGTAAAAATGGGATATGAAAGTGCGCCCAGAGCATACAAAAATGAAATTAGAAAAGAAAAAAGGATACTTGGAGGAAATTCTGTGATGAAAAAATATATAGGGTCACGCGCAATGTCGATGAATTGCAGAATGTTATAAAAGAGCTTTTCTAAGTAGGAAATAGGATTGTGTGGAGCAGATAAACGTGGAATGAGTGATTGAAAAATGGCAGAAAAGGAATTACTAGAACTTGCTAAAACTTTTAAGGAAAAGAAGGTTCCTAGACTGGACCAAATAATGCCAGAAATTGTCAAAGATACAATGGATAGATAGAGGAGTTGGAAAAAAAACTATGTTGATTAATAATATTTGATGTTAAAAAACTAACAAGAATACTATCACTATAAGTAATCAAAATTATTAGTGCATATAGGACTATATCCAGTAAGACTTTTCTACTTAAAGGGAGATACTACCAATAGATTTATTAGCTAATATATAGATATTGTAGAAGATTTAGGGTTTAATGGACAAAACGTATTCTGCTGTGGATGTTTAAAAAAATGGGGTGATTTATATTTAGACTCAGGTATTAAAGGGACATGGTTGCTATAGAGCTCATCTTCATAAGCATAAAACAATCGAGAATGATAAATGTCCATACTTTGAAAATGTTGCTAACATGGTACATACTGATTAATTGTGAAAGATGGACAAAAAATTCCTTTTAACAACCATTAAATTTAAATTGATATTGTCCAAAAAGCTTGATACTGCTTCTAGAAGATTTGAAAGCTTGAAATACTTCCAACATACTTTAAATGTGTCCAGAAAGAAGACTTGAAGTGTTTCCAGAAGATTTGAACTATTTTCAGAAGATTTACTACTCCCCCTTTAAGATTAAATACTGCTTCTATAAAATTTGATTTAGACTGACTTGATACTAGCAGTGACCAAACATTCGCAAATCAACAACTAGAAGAGTTGATAGAGATGTATGATCGCCCTCAATAAAAAAAAACAGCCAACGATAGGAAAATCATAAAAACGGTTAATCTAACTCGCATCCTTTCCTCGATACAAATATTAATATATAAGCTATGAGATAGATGGGGATTTCAATCGAAGCGTAAATGTTAAAAGAAGCTACCGTTCGAGCTTTCTGTAATTTTTCTGTAAAGAAAACAATGATGGAAGCATTTTTCAAAACAGTGTCAGAATTTAATTTAGTACCGACAAACTGGCGCGTTAGTATTTATCTCAAAACATTCATTATTTATATCAAGAGATAATTATTTATTTTCAAAAAAGACTTGAACTGCTTTCAGAATATTTGCAATGCTTCCAGAGGACTTGATACTACATCTAGAAAGCTTGAAATGATTTTGGAAGACTTGAAATACTGCCACAAAGCTTGATACTGCTTCTAAAAGACTTTAATGCTTTTAGAAGACTTGAAATGTTTTAAAAGACTTGATACTGCTTCTAGAAGACATGATATGCTTCCAGGAGACTTGAGATGTTTTTAGAAGACTCGATACTGCTTCTAGAAGACTTGAAATGATTTCAAAAGACTCGATACTGTCTCTGGAAGGCTTGAAACTACATCCAAAAGACTTCCAGAAAGCTTGAAATACTTCCAAAAGATTTAAGATGTGTTCAGAAGACTTGAAATGTTTCCAAAAGTTTCGCGATGCTTGCAGAGGACTTGATACGACATCTAAAGGGCTTGAAATAATTTTGGAAGACTTGATGCTGTTTCTGGAAGACTTGAAATACTGCCGCATTATGGCAGTATTTATTGATGCTGCTTGAAATGGTTTATGAAGACTTAATACTAGTTCTAAAATAGTTGATATGGTTCCATAAGTCTTAAAAAGTTTCCAGATAACATTATTCTGCTTCTAGAAGATTTGAAATGCTTCCAAAAGTCTCGATGCTGCCTTTGGAAAGCTTGATACCGCTTCAAAAAGACTTGAAACGCTCCCAGAAAGCTTGAAATACTTACAGAAGACTTGAACTGTTTCCAAAAGATTTATTACTGCCCCTGGAAGATTTAAAACTGCTTCTACAAAACTTTATATTGCTTGCGGAAGACTTAAAATGCTTCCAGAAGATTTGCAATGCTTTCAAAGGACTTGATACTACATCTAGAAAACTTGCAATAATTTTGGAAAACTTGATACTGCTTCTGGAAGATTTGAAATACTGCCATAATGCTTGATACTACTTGAAATGTTTTCACAAGACTGGATACTGAATCTAAAAGTTGATATGCTTTCAGAAGTCTTAAAATGTTGCTAGATAACTTGATTCTGCTTCTAGAAGATTTAAAATGCGTCCAAAAGTCTCGATACTGTCTTTGGAAAACTTGAAACTACTTCCAAAAGACTTAAAACGCTTCCAGAAAGCTTGAAATACTTCAAGAAGATTTGAGATGAGTTCAGAAGACTTGAAATGCTTCCAAAAGATTTGCAATGCTTCCAGAGGACTTGATACTACATCTAGAAGGCTTGAAATAATTCTGGAAGACATGATACTGTTTCTGGAAGACTTGAAATACTGCCATAATGCTTGATGCTGCTTGAAATGCTTTTTGAAGACTTAATACTCGTTCTAAAAGAGTTGATATGGTTCCATAAGTCTTAAAATGTTTCCAGATAACATGATTCTGCTTCTAGAAGATTTGAAATGCTTCCAAAAGTCTCGATGCTGCCTTTGGAAGACTTGATACTGCTTCAAAAAGACTTGAAACGCTCCCAGAATGCTTGAAATACTTACAGAAGATTTAAAACTGCTTCTACAAAACTTTATATTGCTTGCGGACGACTTAAAATGCTTCCAGAAGATTTGCAATGCTTTCAAAGGACTTGATACTACATCTAGAAAACTTGCAATAATTTTGGAAAACTTGATACTGCTTCTGGAAGATTTGAAATACTGCCATAATGCTTGATACTACTTGAAATGTTTTCACAAGACTGGATACTGAATCTAAAAGTTGATATGCTTTCAGAAGTCTTAAAATGTTGCTAGATAACTTGATTCTGCTTCTAGAAGATTTAAAATGCGTCCAAAAGTCTCGATACTGTCTTTGGAAAACTTGAAACTACTTCCAAAAGACTTAAAACGCTTCCAGAAAGCTTGAAATACTTCAAGAAGATTTGAGATGAGTTCAGAAGACTTGAAATGCTTCCAAAAGATTTGCAATGCTTCCAGAGGACTTGATACTACATCTAGAAGGCTTGAAATAATTCTGGAAGACATGATACTGTTTCTGGAAGACTTGAAATACTGCCATAATGCTTGATGCTGCTTGAAATGCTTTTTGAAGACTTAATACTCGTTCTAAAAGAGTTGATATGGTTCCATAAGTCTTAAAATGTTTCCAGATAACATGATTCTGCTTCTAGAAGATTTGAAATGCTTCCAAAAGTCTCGATGCTGCCTTTGGAAGACTTGATACTGCTTCAAAAAGACTTGAAACGCTCCCAGAATGCTTGAAATACTTACAGAAGATTTAAAACTGCTTCTACAAAACTTTATATTGCTTGCGGACGACTTAAAATGCTTCCAGAAGATTTGCAATGCTTTCAAAGGACTTGATACTACATCTAGAAAACTTGCAATAATTTTGGAAAACTTGATACTGCTTCTGGAAGATTTGAAATACTGCCATAATGCTTGATACTACTTGAAATGTTTTCACAAGACTGGATACTGAATCTAAAAGTTGATATGCTTTCAGAAGTCTTAAAATGTTGCTAGATAACTTGATTCTGCTTCTAGAAGATTTAAAATGCGTCCAAAAGTCTCGATACTGTCTTTGGAAAACTTGAAACTACTTCCAAAAGACTTAAAACGTTTCCAGAAAGCTTGAAATACTTCAAGAAGATTTGAGATGAGTTCAGAAGACTTGAAATACTTCCAAAAGATTTGCAATGCTTCCAGAGGACTTGATACTACATCTAGAAGGCTTGAAATAATTCTGGAAGACATGATACTGTTTCTGGAAGACTTGAAATACTGCCATAATGCTTGATGCTGCTTGAAATGTTCCATAAGTCTTAAAATGTTTCCAGATAACATGATTCTGCTTCTAGAAGATATTTTAATGCTTCCAAAAGTCTCGATGCTGCCTTTGGAAGACTTGATACTGCTTCAAAAAGACTTGAAACGCTCCCAAAATGCTTGAAATACTTACAGAAGACTTGAACTGCTTCCAGAAGATTTATTATTTCCTCTAAAAGATTTAAAACTGCTTCTACAAAACTTTATATTGCTTGCGGAAGGCTTAAAATGCTTCCAGAAGATTTGCAATGCTTTTAATGGACTTGATACTACATCTAGAAGGCTTGCAATAATTTTGAAACACTTGATACTGCTTCTGGAAGATTTGAAATACTGCCATAATGCTTGATACTGCTTGAAATGTTTTCACAAGATTTGATACTGGATCTAAAAGTTGATATGCTTCCAGAAGTCTTAAAATATTGCTAGATAACTTGATTCTGCTTCTAGAAGATTTGAAATGCGTCCAAAAGTCTCGATACTGTCTTTGGAAGACTTGAAACTACTTCCAAAAGACTTAAAACGCTTTCAGAAAGCTTAAAATACTTCCAGAAGACTTAAAACGTGTCCAGAAGACTTGAACTGCTTGCTGAAGACTTACTACTGCCCGTGGAAGATTTGGTACTGCTTCTACAAATCTTGATACTGCTTCCAGAAAACTTGAGATGTTTCTAGAAGACTTGATACTGCTTCTGAAAAATTTTCATAGCCGCCACAAGGCTTGATACTGCTTCTAGAAGACTTGAAATGATTTAAAAAGACTCGATACTGTTTCTGCAAGATTTGAAACAACTTCCAAAAGACTTAAAACGCTTCCAGGAAGCTTGAAATACTTCCAGAAGATTTGAAATGTGTCCAGAAGATTTCTTAATGCCCCTGGAATGACACTGTTTCTACAAAACTTGATACTGCTTCTAGAAGACATAAAATGCTTCCAGAAAACTTGAGATGTTTCTAGAAGACTTGATACTGCTTCTAAAAAATTTGCATAGCCGCCACAAGGCTTGATATTGCTTCTAGAAGACTTGAAATGATTTCAAAAGACTCGATACTGTCTCTGCAAGACTTGAAACTACGTCCAAAAGACTTAAAACGCTTCCAGAAAGCTTGAAATACTTCCAGAAGATTTGAAATGTGTCCAGAAAATGTCTTTCCGCCCCTGGAATGACACTGCTTCTACAAAACTTGATATTGCTTGCGGAAGACTTGAAATGCTTCCAGAAGATTTGCAATGCTTCCAGAGGACTTGATACTACATCTAGAAGGCTTGAAATGATTTTGGAAGACTTGATACCGTTTCTAGAAGACTTTAAATGCTGCCACAATGCTTGATGCTGCTTCAAAACCTTGAAATGCTTCTAGAAAGCTTGAAATATTTTTAGAAGACTTGATACCGCTTCTAAGAGACTTGACATGCTTCCAGAAACCTTACAATGTTGCCAGATAACTTGATTCTGCATCTAGAAAATTTGAAATGCTTCCAAAAGACTCGATACTGCCTTTGGAAGACTTGATACTGCTTCCAGAAGACTTGAACTGTTTCCAGAAGATTTATTACTGCCCCTGGAAGATGTGAAACTGCTTCTGCAAAACTTGATATTGCTTGCGGAATATTTAAAATGATTCCAGAAAATTTGCAATGCTTCCAAAAACTTGATACTATATCTAGCAGACTTGAAATACTAGCAGGAGAAATGTTTATAGATTCTGCTTCTAGAAGATTTAAAATGCTTCCAATAGACTCACTACTGCCTCTAGAAAACTTGGTATTGCTTGCAAGACGTGAAGTTCTTCAAGAAAACTAGAAATGCTTCCAATTGAGCATCCATATAAAATTGTTTTTACAGAGACTTTTAAAATCCCGTCACCTATCATTTCTTTCAAGTATTCCCGGGATAGACCAAATACCAGTCCATCCCGGTACAGGACATCTTAATTCTACTCAACTATTTTGAGTATCAAGAAAATTCAGACAATGTGCACATTTTAAACCTGCGCAAAATACGCGAGATAATCAAAAAACAAAGAGAAAGTGTGCAACACAATCCAAAATGACAATCTTTTTTTGAAAGAATAACTTATAGTCATAAAAGTGTTGTACATGTCAAATCCTAACTTAGAGGATTTGCGGTGTCATAAATGTCTGCTCACAGATTTGTTTTTGGTTTAGATGATATATAAAATTTTAAATAGAGAAGTATTAAATAATATTAGAGAAGGCAGAAGATAGTCTGTTGAATACAGAAAACTCTTCTGAGTTAAAGGAGAGTTGGTAATCCTAGAATCACGCGACCAAGTGATGAAGCTTAATGGCCATTAAATCATTAACACATAGAACAACAAACATTTGTAGTGATATTGTTAAGTTTGTTTCTTTTTTCCATCTTTTCCATCGTTTTTGTACTTTATTTAAAGAACGGTATATATTATTTTCGTTCTACCGGTTTCGATCTCGATCAGATCATCATCAGGAACTCCCGAGAACACGTCTATTATTGTACTTTACCAAACACCTGTTAAACCGTAAAACGTTTTTCGAAGTTATTCAACAAACAATAGCTGGAATTAGTTTCTCATAGAATAAAAGGATTTTATGAAATGCTCTGATAACAACAATAGACGTGTTCTCGGAGGTTCCTGATGATGATCTGAACGACAATAATAAAGAACCCCTTATACGGATCGGAAGGACGTAGTGGAGAGACGGAACGAACAAAAATTGTTATTTACATTCTTTTAAATGACATAAAGCATATTAGTGTGTATTAGACGCATTCGAAATTCACACATCTATTACGATTCATTCAATGCGTCCATTATAATGCTCCTTACAAGTGCGCGCGCACCCTTATAAGGAGCTGTTCACATTCATCAAATACCGATTTTTTTTATCAACAAAAAGTGAAAACGCGGCCTAAAGGTAACGTACACTATTCGATTTTCTGACAAGAAATAATATTGATATTTTAGTTCCGAGAACGACTATGTTTTCATTGTTGCAATAAGCGTCAAGAAAAATCCTCTTTTAAATGAAAAGTTTTCAAAAAAAATATTAAGCAAAACAAGTTTAAAGCAAAAACTGTATTACAATGTTTTGTTTCATTATTAACTTCTTCTTGAGCAATTTTGTATTTCTAATCAATTTTATCAAACTTTAATATCGGCGCAAACATTAACTTACCTCGTTTCTTTTTAACTGGAACATCATCATCAACATCCTCCTTAGCCATCGGAGTCCAAGCAGGATCAGAATCAGAATCCGCAAAATCCCCAGGTTCATCAAACTCGTCATCCCTCGCTATTAACTGTTTAATTGTACACTTATCTTTAGCAGCTCGTTTACACGTTTCTCTCCGCGGCGTCACCGCCGGTTTTATCTTCAACTCCCTATTCTCCTTAATTTTCGTCCTATCCTTATATTCTTTATTTTTCTTTTTATCAGCCGGACCACCCACTTTCGGCGGCCGCCCTTTCCTCGGCCGATCTTTAATCGGTTCCGGTTTGAACGACGTCGCTAATTTCCGATTAAAATAATCATCTTCAGAACTAAACCCATCATCAGAACTGTCGAAAGTGTTTTTATTCCGTTCTTTTGGTAGCGGGAAATAACGCGGATCGTCTTGGGGATCACCTTGCGAGATTGGTCTTGGATAAAATTGATTGGGAATTTGATGTTGTTGGGATAAATGTATGTTTTGGATGTTTTGTATGGTTTGGGTGTTTTGAATGGGGGTGATTAATCCGTTGGTGTCTTTTTGGAGTTCGTTCATGTTCGTTAATTTCCGCCATGATGATTGTTTTCGATTATTTCGCGAGGTTGGGGGAGGGGAACTTTCTTTTTCGCCTTGCAAAAATTTTAAATAACTGTTCATAAAGCCGGCTGAATGTGGTTTAGGGTCCGAAGCTTTCATCCCGTAATTGTTTCGATCCGAAGTTAATTCGACTTCAGATAAAAAATTTAATTCTTCTTCGATGTTTGGAACAATAACTTTCGATTGATCTTCTTGCTGTTGTTGTTGTTGATGAAACGCCCCATTTCCGTTGTTATTAGAGTTCGTATTGAGATGGGATTGTTCGGCATAATTCGTGATAGAATCGACGGAGGATGGGTATTCGTTGGTATGATGATGTGGGAGATGGAAAGTGGGGAAATATGGGATAGGAGGGGGAGGGCCGTGGACCATAATTCCTTGATGTTGGTGTTGATGAATCGGCTGAGAGGCGAATAATTTGGGTTGGTTCCATCGCTCGAATTCGAAATATGTCCCGTTTTGTTGTTGATTACTCCCTGATGTGTGAGCTGGGGGTGGAATTGGATTTGGATAATAATTCTCCATAGACGATGAGCTTGATTCAGCTTTATTATCCCCGCTTTTTCTTCTGCGATTATTATGATGTTTATCTTCTTGTTTAATATCAGATGGCGCGATACAATTTTGTTGCAAATTTTTCACGATACTCATCGGATCCCCGCGACAACTCGACAAATCGGTCATCGTAACCTGATTATTACTCGACGAATCGTAATATTGCTGCCGATCCATATTCAAAAGATTCCTATTTTGCAAATTAGTTATCTCCATATTCGCGTAATTCGTTTGAGGCGGAAATTTCCTCCTCTCATCCCAACAATTTTGATTATTCCCTTGAAATCGCTCATTATTTTTAGTAATAACCGAAGAATAAGCAATATTCCCACTTTGCGAACTAGACGGACCAGTTTGATGATTAGTCCTCGAAACGGACGCATCCAAAGGTGGCGTGACTTGATTCGACTGTTGAGGCGAAGAAATACTACTTAACGGGCTGTTATAAAGCGGGTATCCCGAGCTGGGTGAATGAGAATGACTCATTGGGGATGGTTGAGAATGTAACGGACTCGGTTTTCGATTCGAATCCGCGCCATTCTCGTTTCCGTAATGCCGATAAGTACCGAAATTTCTTTTATTCCCGGCCCAATTACCCGGGGATGATTGATTCTGTTCTTGAGGCTCATTTCTGCTGCGATCCCCCGCTCCCAATTCGGGGTAAATTTTCGTTTGGGCTTTAGTTTGGATTTGGGATTGTACCGCACTTTTCTCAACAGTTACGCGATTTACCGTGGTATTTCGTACCGATGGTGATGTAACAATACAAGTTTGTGGTAAATTCACTGCACTGGGGCTCCTCGGACGTGGTCCGCACTTATTCACATGTTGCGGGACAAAATGCGCGTTAAAATTCTCATAACCTCCACCCGTTTTTGCACCACCCGTTTCATGGGGTAATATCCCGAATGGGCCGCTTTGTTGCCAAGCTGCCGCATTTTGATCAAAAAATCCTTGATGGTACTCCCCGTCGGAACTTTGCTTGGGATTTGCAACGTTGGCTGTTGATTGCGATTGGGCTAATGCTTGTCGATGTTGATTGACGTAGTGTGAGGGAGGTTTTGCAGCTCCACCTGGGTGAAAGAGTGGGCTGAAAACCTCGTAGCCGACCGGTGGAGGTGAAAGAAAGCCCGCGGGAAGGATTTGAGTTGCTGATGTAGTAGAGGTAGGTGCAGTTGAACCCGCTGGTAAATGGTGAAGATCACCAGTTGTGGTCGGGGCTTGAACCGCCGCCAACCGGTTGTATGGGTAAGTAGACCATGGTCCCACGGGATCCATATCTATGGTATACTGTTATGGAACATCAACCAAGAAGCCATGCAGCTTTGACATCTGTGAAATCATATTAGGAATATTATTAAATATTCAGAAATGGAAAAAATAAACAATTTCATTTTCTTGATCTTACTTTTCTTACTTAAATTCAATATATACAAAAAACCAACACAAACAAATACAATTATTCCATCAGGCTCATATCACTCATAAAACAAGAGCTTTCAAATCATACCTTTTTCAACATACAATAACAAGGTACATCAACATATCCTACAAAAACAGTAACACTTTGCTTACACTTAACTTATTTGCAAAGCCAAAGACATGAGTGCAAACTTGAGTGGCTTAAAGCCAGGCAACAATAACCAGATCTTTTATGGAAAACCACCTCTCTACAATTATTTAACAAATACTTTTCCTCAAAATACCTAAGACTAGTGTACACAGATTTTTAAATTCTCGCAGCTACACTCATCTTCCCATTTCTAATACAACCTAATTCCCCTTTTTAATTTAAAATCACTATTTTACATCCATCCCCTTTTCTGTTACTCATTATTATTTTCAAAAGATATATTTTTAATTTATAAACTTTTCATTAAAAACTTGTAAGAATTTAGTTACATGGTTTAATTATCATTGGATCCAGTTAGAACAGGCCTCAAATTGACGT
The DNA here is from genome assembly GCA_036711965.1 of Onthophagus sagittarius. Taxonomy (NCBI): domain Eukaryota; kingdom Metazoa; phylum Arthropoda; class Insecta; order Coleoptera; family Scarabaeidae; genus Onthophagus; species Onthophagus sagittarius. The sequence goes on from JASERS010000005.1 coordinate 51,802,645, forward strand.
AAACATTTCAGTGAAGTTTAGTGTCGTAAATGTTGAGTGTTGCTGGAGAAGAAAAATGCGTTTAGATCTTGCAGCAGTTGCTCAATGGCTTTGGTGAAAGATGGATGCAACTTCCACTATGCTGCTCGTGTTCTTGACGCTATTCAAACATTCCTCAGCCCACATTAGACGACCTGGGTTAGGAAGAAGACACAACTTCACACAATCCCATAACGATCGATACAGCAACAGTTAAGATAAGGAATCGTCTGAAATAAATGCGTTGGACGAACGTAACGCATGGATGAAATCATGTTTAGTGGACCAATGTAGAGGGACAAAATGTATTGTTCTCGAACGGGTTGAGGTCGGTTTGTACCCTCCAGCGTTAAGCATAACGCTCCTCGAAATTGCCGACCTCGTGCAATTTTCTCTGAAAATCTACAATATTAGGTTCCAGTATACCAATACTAGTATCAGACTTAATACTGCTTTCAAAATACTTGAATTGCTTCTAGAAGACCTGAAACGCTTCCAGAATATTGCCTCTGGAAAACTTGACTGACTGACTGCTTTTAAGACACTTGAAATACTTTCATTTAGCTTGAACTGTTTCCAGAAGACTTAATACGACCTTTGGAATACTTGATACTGTTTCTAGAAGACTTGATATTGCTTCCAGAAACTTGAAATGTTTCTAGAAGACTTGTAAGACTTGAAATACTTTCAGATAGCTTAAGCTGTTTCCAAGAGACTTAATAAAATCCCTTGAATACTTGATACTGCTTCTGGAACACTTGATATTGCTTCCAAAAACTTGAAATATTTCCAGAAGACTTGATATTACTTCTACCAGAGTATAGAGAATATATATATATTCACTCTAGAATACTTAATACTACATGATACTGCTTTCAGAAGACTTGATGCTGCTCTTGAAAGACTTGAAATGCTTTTAGAAGATTTAATATTGCTTCTAGAAGACTCGATACTACTGAAACAGTGTTCCCTCTATGTTGAACACATGCGCGCGCGCACATAAATTCTAAACATAACGCATAATTTTTTTTTCTATGTCTACATCTGATGGTGTTTCCGTAATGCTTGGAAAACGCAATGGTGTAGCAACTAACTGGCAAATGACCAAGATGGGTTAAGTTTGACCCCAAACTAATGCAAAAGTTTATGCAAGATAAAACCTTGGTCGTCCGAGGATTAAAGCAATTCTACGACCATTCGTTCCATATTTTGTTGTACACTGCGAAAATTTATTTATTTCGGATGCATGAAAAGAAGCAAAAGCCACAAAAGAAATCGAAGCAGTGGTGAGAACTGCTTATACATTATTCTCGAGATCGGCAACAAAAACAAGTAAATTTAAGGTTATTGAAGCTTCACAAAATAAATATGACTGTCTATGATATCAATAAGGTGAGGCTGTTGTCATGACATTTTGCAACAAAAGGAATTATTACAAATTGTGAATCATTTCCAAATTTTGTTGCAGAACACTCAATCCTGCTTCTGAAGAATTGATACAGCTTCCAAAAAACTTGAAATACTTTCACAAGACTTGATACTGCTTCTAGAAGGCTTGGCACTGCTCCAAGAATACTTTAAACGCTTCCTGAAGTCTTAATACTGCTTTTAGCAGACTTGAAATATGTTCAGAAGACTTGATACCGCTTTTCCAAGACCTGATTTGCATCCGAAAGATTTGATATTGTTTTTATATGAATTGATACTGCTTCCAAAAGACTTGAAATGCTTCCAAAATATTTAAAATGCTGTTTCCAGAAAATTTTAAATGCTTCCAAAAGATCTGAACTATTTCCAGAAGGCTCGATACCACCTCTGGAAGACTTAAATTACTTTCAGATAGCGTAAACTACTTTCTGAAGACTTAATACTGTCCCTGGAAGCCTTGATACTGCTTCTAGTAGACTTGATATTGCTTTCAGAAGACTTAATACTGCTTCTAGAAAACTTGATATTGCTACCAGAAAATTAGAAATGTTTTCAGAAGTCGTGTAATGCTTCAAAAGACTTTATACCGCTTCTAAAAGACTTGAAATGCTTCAATACTACATCTGGAAGACTTAGTACTGCTTTTAAAAGTGTTAATATATTTTCAGATGACTTAAACTGCATCCAGAAGACTTGACATTGTCCCTGGAAGAATTGATACTGCTTCTAGACAACTTGAAATACTTCGAGAAACCATGATATTCCCTCTTGAAAACTTAAGATGTTTCCAGAAGACTTGATACTGCTTCTAGGTGACTTGATGTTGCTTCCAGAAGACTTGAAAGACATGAAATACTTTGTAATGGCTTGAACTGTTTCTAGCAGGCTTAATACTGCTCCTGGAAGACTCGATATTGCTTTCTGGAGACTTATAATCTTTCCAGAAGACTTGTAATGCTTCAGAAGACTTGATATTGCATCTGGAACACTTGAAATGCTTCTAGAAGTAGTAGTTTGAAGTGTACTGCTTCTAAAAGATTTGAAGTGCTTTCAAAAGATTTGATACAGCTTTTAGAAGGTATGATATTGCTTCTAAAACTGCTAGGAGAAAATATTTACATCTCATTAATTTTCTACTAGACAAAGTGCAAAATCTTAACGTAAGTAGTCCACAAACTATTAATTAAAGACTAAATAATGCTGGTAGAAGACATTTTTACTGCAAAAGACAAGAAAATGTTACCAAATAGTGTTGGCAAAATACAAAATCTCCATGTCAAAAAGCTTAAGTTAGAGACTATAGAAGATATTTCTATGGCAAACGAATTCGTTCATTGTTTCAGTCTTTTCCCGATTAAATTATTTCAGCATCAGCACCCTCATGTATTTCAAAAAATCGGCGTATGTACACCAATTATAAAATATTTTAGAAATAATCAATTATCTAGGACCAAATACAGACAGATTGATGACAAAGCATTAACAAAAGTTAATGATGAGAATGAAAAAGGAAATAGACTCAAGATATATACAAAAAAAGTTTCAAACATAGGTCTCAAATTCTCAGCAGAAGATTATTTGAATATTTTAAAAACCTATAATTATAGGAATTGACAAATTAAAAAAAAATATTCAGAAGACTTGAAATATTTCCAGAAGACTTGTAATGCGTCATAAGACTTGATACTGCTTCTAAAAAACTTGAAATACTTTTAGAAGTTGATATTGATTCTAGAATGCTCGAAATACTTTCAGATTGCTTATAGTAGACTAAGTATTGCCCCAAGAAGGAAGAGATTGCTTGAAGCAATATCGACGAGTCTTCAAGCACTTGATATTACTTTCAGAAGAAGTGCATAAGAAATTTATACATGAAATGCTTTCAGAAGATTTGATATTACTTCCAAAATACTGGCACTGTTTCCAAAATACTTAATACCGCCCCTGGAAGAGTTAATACTGCTTCTAGAAGTCTTGATATTGCTTCCAGAACTCTTGTAATGAAGACTAGAAAAGTTTCCAGAAGTCGTGTAATGCTTCAGAAGTCTTTATAGTGCTACGAAAAGACTTTCAGAAGCTTTGATATTGCTTCCAAATGAATTAAAATGCTTTCAGAAGACTCAATACTACATCTAGAAGACATGATACTGCTTTTAAAAGAGTTAATATATGTATAAGAGTTGATACTGCTTCTAGAAAACTCGAAATTTTTCCAAAAAGCTGGAATGTTTCAGAAGATTTGATGCTGCTTCTAGAAGACTAGAAATACTTCGAGTAACCATGATATTCCTCCTGAAAACTTAAGATGCTTCCAGAAGACTTGATACTGCTTCTAGGAGACTTGATATTGCTTCTAAAACACTTGAAATGCTTCTAGAAGACTTGAAATGCTTTCAAAAGACTTGATACAGATTTTAGAAGGTTTGGTATTGCTTCAAAAACTGCTGGGAGAAAATGTTTTCATCGCATTAATTTTCTACAGGACAAATTGCAAAATCTTAACGCAAGCAGTCCACAAACTGTTAATTAAAGACTAAATAGTGCTGGTAGAAGACATTTATGGTGTAAAACGCAAGAAAATGTTAATAAAATTTGATTTTGCCCTTGAAAATACTAAATACTGTTAGCAAAATCTTAACAAAATCTCTTAAAAAATCTCAACAAAATCTTCATGTCAGAAGTTTAAAAACTTAAATGAAGGACTGTAGAAGATATTTAAATTGAAAAAAGAACCATAAATGGCTGATACATGGGCATTTTTCCACTCTTGTTATAAAAACATTCGTTGTTTGTTGTTTCAGTCTTTTCCTAATTCAATTTTTTCAGCTTCAGCACCCACACATACTATACTATAATAATCAACTATCTAAGGCCAAATACGGACAGATTGATGACAAAGCATTAGCAAAAGTATGTGATGAGAATAAAAAAGGAAATAGACTCAACACAACACAAAAAAATGGAATCATTATTCTCAAACGGAGTTGACAAATTACAAAAAAGAATTACTAAAAAGATTACTAGTACTTCTCTGATACAGTGGAAGTTTGGAAAGAATTGAGAATATGACTTGAGTTGAAGTTATTATCTGTACAAACTTTAGATGTTATTAAAACTATATATCTGATACATCCATGAAAGAGATTTTCTTTTAATATTAATCATATTATAATAAATCTTATTTTTTGTATTAAATGTTTGGTAATTTTGTAATAAAGTGCACTTTCATTTTGACTTTTCTTTTGGAATTAAGTCATTGATTACAATTATTATTTAAATCAATTGAATTTTAGAAGGTAAACATATCACAAAATCAAAAAAAAAATGTTTACCATCGTACAATTTTCTACAAAAAAGTGTTTATATAATAATGTTATAATTATAACACTCCACCTATATTAATATCCAAGATAATTGAACTTGCTGGAGTGATGTTTTCAATTTTGACCTCTAAAGGAAAAAGAAAAGACAAAAAGTTTTTGATGTTGCAGTTTCTTTAAGAATGTGGACTACTTTTTTCTAACTCTTATAATTTTAAAAATAGCCTATTTGGACATTAAATTTGATTCACTATGTAAAGTATACCATTAAAATAAGCCATGATCTTTTTCAGGTTGAAATTGATGATAACGATAAGTCAAATTTCACTTTTGTAAGCTAAATTTTGAATACCTCTGTATTTTATCTAAGAATTTGTTTATATACTTTTGATACACATTGTAACTGTTTATTTTATATTTTTCTCAAGATTTTTAATAATTTCTTTTTTCTTAAAACATTAAAATCTCATATTTTCAAAAAGTTAAATAAAATTGAAAACTGAAATGACGAAAACTTTAGAGAAAAATTTCACATTTCTGGTGATTTTTCAACATTCAAGTTTTTTTAATTGAAATTTCGAATAAATAATCAAATAAACAAATAAATAATTGTCAATTTGTTGGCAGCATGAGCTATTATGTCTCCGAAGTCCAATTTATTAGTTTGAAGTCTGCCAACTTGTTGGCAGCATGAGCTATTACAGTTCCAAATAACTGTATATTATCTTAAAGACTGCCACTTATTGGAAGTATGAGTTACTTTTTTTCCAAAATCCTGGGCATTAATTTGAAGGCTGTCAACTTGTTGGCAGCAGTTCCAAACACTGTATATTATTTTAATGCTTGCCAACTTGCAAAAGGCATAAGCTTTTTGTCTCCAAAGTTCTGCTCATCAGTTCAAAGTCTGCCGACTTTTTGGCAGCATGAGCTATTACTGGCTCAAGCACTGTACATTATCTTATGGACTGCCAACTTGTTGGCAGCATAAGCTACTACAGTTCCAAACACTGTATATTATTTTAAAGCTTGCCAACTTGCAAAAAACATAAACTTTTTGTCTCCAACGTTCTGCCCATCAGTTCGAAGTCTGCCGACTTTTTGGCAGCATGAGCTATTACTGTCTCAAGCACTGTACATTATCTTATGGATTGCCAACTTTTTGGCAGCATAAGTTATTATTTATTGAAACAAACTGGTTAGCCTAATTACATGTTTCAACTAGTTTGGAAGCATGAGTTACTTTTTTTCCAAAATCCTGGGCATTAATTTGAAGGCTGTCAACTTGTTGGCAGCATGTACTATTACAGTTCCAAACACTGTGTATTATTTTAAAGCTTGCCAACTTGCAAAGAGCGTAAGCTTTTTTTCTCTAAAGTTCTTCTCATCAGTTCAAAGTCTGCCAATTTGTTGACAGCATGAGCTATTATTTATTGAAACAAACTGGTTAGCCTAATTACATGTTTCAACTAGTTTGGAAGCATGAGTTACTTTTTTTCCAAAATCCTGGGCATTAAGTTGAAGGCTGTCAACTTGTTGGCAGCATGTACTATTACAGTTCCAAACACTGTATATTATTTTAAAGCTTGCCAACCTGCAAAGAGCGTAAGCTTTTTTGTCTCCAAAGTTCTGCTCATCAGTTCAAAGTCTGCCAATTTGTTGGCAGCATGAGTTATTATTTATTGAAACAAACTGGTTAGCCTAATTACATGTTTCAACTAGTTTGGAAGCATGAGTTACTTTTTTTCCAAAATCCTGGGCATTAAGTTGAAGGCTGTCAACTTGTTGGCAGCATGTACTATTACAGTTCCAAACACTGTATATTATTTTAACGCTTGCCAACCTGCAAAGAGCATAAGCTTTTTTGTCTCCAAAGTTCTGCTCATCAGTCCAAAGTCTGCCAACTTGTTGGCAGCATGAGTTATTATTTATTGAAACAAACTGGTTAGCCTAATTACATGTTTCAACTAGTTTGGAAGCATGAGTTACTTTTTTTCCAAAATCCTGGGCATTAAGTTGAAGGCTGTCAACTTGTTGGCAGCATGTACTATTACAGTTCCAAACACTGTATATTATTTTAAAGCTTGCCAACCTGCAAAGAGTTTAAGCTTTTTTGTCTCCAAAGTTCTGCTCATCAGTTCAAAGTCTGCCGACTTTTTGGCAGCATGAGCTATTACTGGCTCAAGCACTGTACATTATCTTATGAACCGCCAACTTGTTGGCAGCATGAGCGATTATGCTTCCAAAGTCTTGCTCATCAATTTGAAGACTGCCAACTTGTTGGCAGCATGAGTTATTATTTATTGAAACAAACTGTTACCCTAATTACATGTTTCAACTAGTTTTAAAGTAGAACATAGAATCTCTTAGAACAATATCTACCAAAATCAGGCCGAAATATAAAACAGTAATTAACAACAACACTCAATCAATTGAACAGCATAAAACAGTCAGTTCTGAACTCCTTTTAAAAAATATTGGTAGTGAGTTTTCTGCTGATGCTTTATTCTATAAAGTTGCCAGTTTATTTAATGGTGAATTATTTTCAATTCCGTAGAGAAACGCTTTACGTTAAATAAAGCACTAAGGCGTGCAGAATATGCAGAGACATACAAACCGCTTTATTGTTTAGTATCTTATAGAGATAACCAAGAAACTGACCGATAAATTCTCGCTGAGTAAATTCTCACCACTGAAAATCAATAAACATTTAGTTTTGTTTGTAGAAAATATATTTAGTAAACTTGTTGTGTACTGTCCCAATGATATTCGAATAATAGACTGTTCCAGGATCCCATACACATTATGTCTTCAAAATCTTGCTCATCAGTTTGAAGTCTGCTAACTTCTTAACAGCATGAGCTATTACTGTTCCAAACACTGTAGAACAATAAACCATCCCAAAACTAGTTTTTGCAACAAAAACAATTTTTTATAGACTGCTGATGCATATAAAAACCACGTGTATGAACGTAGACCCTTCGTCATTATTAAAAAAAAATTGATCACTGATTCTTGTAACCCCTCAAAGAGTTTTAGAGTTTTGCAGAGTTCTAAAGAAGTGGTCTAAGTTTACACACGTCCTTTTTATATGCACCAGCAGTCTATCAAAAAAACAAGTTATTGGATCGTTTATTTTTCTTTCATAGTCGTTATTTATTGGGGAAATAAAAACTGTAAATTGTAATCTCTAAGAAATTACATGTATAAACACAGGTACACATATATATCGTTGAATAGATAATGGTAACATGTCTTAGAAAATGTAAAAATATATAGGATGTCCCGTTTAAAAAGATAGGTTTTATAATTTCATCGCAGAAACCATAAACTTGGCAATATTATCAATAGAAAATTTGATTTGCAAAGCTATATAACCTATATACACAAATTTTTGTCCAAATTGATTGAGCCATTAAAAAGATTCTTTCATGTTTTCATACTTTATGTGCGTACTGTATAATAATAATACCCATCTATAATACATCAATATTAATCATGTTCAAATCTCTTATAATTACAAAAATAGCTTATTTACATTGAATTTGAACCACTCTGATGTATGCCATTAAAAATAAGCTATATAATATCTATTTTAGGTTGAAATTGATGATGACAAGTCAAATTTGGCTTGTAAGCTAAATTTTGAATACCCCTGTATTATATCAAAGAATTTGTTAATATACTTTTGATACACAATGTAACTGTTTGTTTTATATTTTTCTCAAAATTTTTAATAATTTCTTTTTTCTTAAAACATTAAAATCTCATATTTTCATAAAGTTTAATAAAATTTCTAAAAAAATTAAAAATTTAAAACATATTTTTATAAAAGATAACAGAAAATTATTAAAAATCATTGGAAATTAGTAACAAATCAATTTTACATTAAACATTGCCTTAAACGGTGTAGATAATGATTAAAACCCACCTTATTACAAAAAATTCAACCCTTTAAGACGTTTTAAATCCAAACATTTTTCTTGGTTTTTTATTAAACCTAACAAACAATTTCATCACTCCCATCTAAAAACTAAACAACACAACACAACAACACAAAATTATTAACTTAATATAACTTAATACTCACAATTTCCACAAAAAATCCTCAAAAACTTGGTTTCAATACAAAGCTCCAACAACAAACACATTGAGTAAAAAGTACATTTTTTCATCACTTTTCAGTTTATTTTAGCCCTAATTCTCTATCTACCTTATCTCCTACGATGGTAACAAGAAAATTTCGCCCATTTCCGACCAAAATTTCCCAAATATGTCTTCATAACACAGCAACTTTGAACAAAAAACCCATCAATGGCAACTGTTCGTGTAATGTGAGCTTTTCAGTTTTAACAGCACAGTTTAAAGTAAATCTCTCGTCAGGTATCGATTCAATTCTTATTTCGCGTTAATTTCGAGCGAAAAATCGCGAAAATCCATCATTTTTGGAAATCTCTCTCTCGGATTAACAAACTTTAGCCGCCATTTTAGCCATTTTCGAGTCGACATAACAATTCAACGCCATCTATTAATTGATAGGGAGACTTTGTATATATTAAAAAAAATATTAAAATAAATTATTTATTTTAAAATAAAATATTTTTAGGTAATTATTAATATTTGGTTTAAAATAAATCGAATTTTGATTTAAATCATTAATTTAAAATTGAAATAATTAATGTTAATGAAACAGCTGTCAATGTGCTGTCAATGTGACAGTTCGCGTCCAACTCCTTTTGAATCCGGTTCTTGCCCAAATTATTTAAATATTTTTATTAATTTCCTCTTATTTTATACAAAATAAAAATTATACAGAATGGCCAAAGTAAGTATCTTTAAATATAATTTAAATATAATCTTATTCATATCTTATCCAAATTAAAATTGAGGTTAGATTTTTGAATTAAAACCACTTTAATTTCCCCAATTATTTAAGGCATTTCTTAATCATTCCAAACATTTCCCTTCAATTTTAACCCATAAAACCACCACAACTAAATTTCAACTCAAATTATCTCTTAACAAGAACAAAAATCCTTTGTTTTAAAAGCACCAATTGACCGTGTATTCATTTTTAGATTAGATAATAAAATAAAATTCTGTTCTAGTTTATGTTATGATTTAAGTTTTCTTTATGTAAATAAATGAGGAAATTTGAATGATTAATGTTGTAATTTTAGGTTGTGAGTCACGAATTTCGGGTGGAAATGACTTGCGAGGGTTGTTCTGGAGCTGTGGAGAGAGTTTTGAATAAAATTAAAGGTTAAAATTGTAATTAAATTAGTTTTTCGTTGAAAATTAAGGTTTATTTGTAGATAAAGGCATTGAGAAGGTTGAAATAGACATGGGGGAGCAAAAAGTGTTGGTGAAAACATCGCTCTCCGCTGAAGAAATTCTCGAAGTGATTAAAAAGACTGGAAAATCTACTGAATATGTTAAATCGTACTGATGAATACAAGATAAAATTTGATATGGAATTAAAAGAATGGGTTGCTATTTTTAATTATTTGTATATTATGATCTAATTATATACACGAGATTGTCTTTTTGGTCATAATTGTTTTTCATTATCTTTTTTATTTTCGAAATGTGGGTGTTAAGCGAGATAAAGCTGAAAGAATTTTTATGAATAGGCCTCCTACACACAATTTTATTGAATAATTAATCAATTAATGTTTTAAATTCTGTTTTTTTTTTCATTTTATGTGAATTATTCAGGCGTCTTTGAGAAATTGGCCAAAATGTTTCAGATATTTAACTTATTAGATATTTATTAGATATACTTATTATTATTAATAAGGTTTAGAAGGATAGATAGAAAAAAATAATCAAGATCTATTGATATTAAAAGCCTGTGCATTAATTTTTTACAGGTTTTGTTATTGCCTTGAAAATTATTTAATTGTCAATATGTGATTCATTATTCAATTTCTATCTCGCCCTGGTGCTAGACCAAGCACTGGCTTGAGCGATTTATACTTTGTTATTCGCGCAGAGGAGGGGAAAATGTGTTATGCACTCCGGCTTACTGTTGGCGCCTCAGGTTTTCAGATGTGAAACTTCTGCTCTTCAGCCGGGAGTGTGGGACTATTCTAGCCCCGAACTACCCACTAAACCTCTCCCCCCCCCACTTTCTTCGTCCTCTCCTGCGTGGAAACTGCCCTATCAGGCTTTGACCATCACGCAGGCGGCGGTATCTATATCGTCTTTCTTTCCGGATGATCCTTACATCCATCTCATCCTCCTTTCTCTCTACCCATTCCTTTCAAGTCATCTTCGAGTGCCTTCCACTTAATTCTCATGTCCTATTGTTCCTCTCTCATGATGTTTGTGTCCTATGCGAATAAAATAAAACATTTCATCACTTTTTGAAAATAATTACTCAAGAAACGTACCAGGATGAGGGGGCCACCACCCTCTCCATGTCGATCCCTTGGCTCCGCTCATGTGAACAAACCAATGCCATTACTTTTTGAAATTTTTACATAACTATTCATACCTGAAACGTGGGGAAGGCCAAACCTACCCCTCTCCACTCCTATTTCCCACCTTGCAAAACTCTCCATACTCCTCCAGGATCCCTCGTTCTCCAACATTTCATTCACGATCTCCTCCGGATTCAGTCTTTTCAAAGTATGCTGCGTCATCGATCTCTGGGCAATACCAACATACCAGGAAGGCAACCTTCTTAAACTCATATAGGTACTTTTTAAAGGATCCATAACCAGTTAATATTTGGGTGAGGTGATAATTCACTTCTCCCCATCGTCTATTTACCCAGAGTCTCATGTCTCTTATTATTCTCCTGGTCCATGCTGCCTTTTTTGTCTCCCCTCGCCATCTTTCCTGTTACTTGCTCAGAGCCTCCCTCTCCAGCTCTCCATTCTCTCTCTCTTCCTCGACTCAGCTCTTTTCCAGACCATTATTTCAACAGGTGGCACTCCCCAACTACCTGCAATGCCACTATAGATACAGTTCTGTATGCACTTGTTGTTTTAATTAGCAGTTTTCTCTAAATTCTTATAACCATCTTTTTAATTGCACATACTTCTCTCCAAGTTCTGCATCCGTACAGGATTAGGGCGTATAGTGTGTTCGCTATTATTGCCCTTTTTGACGCCGTCGGACTATAGGTATTTCCCATCAATCGATGTAGTGCCTGGGTTGTCTTCTGCGCTTTGGTGCACACTACCTTTATATGCGCATCCTATTTTCCGTTCATAACTATTCATTCCTGACACCAGGGGAAGGCCAAGCCTACCCCCTCTCCTCTCCCATTTCCTTTTCTTCCTTCTCCTTTTCACCTATTACCCATCTTGCAAAACTCTCCACACTCCTCCAAGATCCCTCGTTCTCCAACATTTCATTCACGATCTCCTCCGGATTCATTCTTTCTCCAAGTTTTCTCCACATCTCTTCTCTTGCTTGGTTCCATCTTACACATTCAAACAGTTTGCTGTACGTCATCGATCTCTGGGTAATACCAACATACCAGGGAGGCAACCTACTTAAGCTCATATAAGTACTTTTCAAAGCATCCATGACCAGTTAATATTTGGGTGAGGTGATAATTCACTTCTCCCCATCGTCTATTCACCCAGAGTCTAACATCTCTTACTATTTTCCTGGTCCACGCTGTCTTTTCTGTCTCCCCTCGCCATCTTTCCTATCTCCTGCTTCCCTTTCCAGCTCTCCATTCTCTCTCTCTCTCCCTCGATTCAGCTCTTTTCCAGACCATTATTTCAACAGGTGGCTCTCTCCTCACTACCTGCAATGCCACTATAGATACAGTTCTGTATGCACTTGTTGTTTTAATTAGCAGTTGTCTCTGAATTCTTGCAAGGCTTATCACCAGCTTTATAATTGCACATGCTTTTCTCCAAGTTCTGCATCTGTACAAGATTTGGGCGTATACTGTGTTCGCTATTATTGCCCATTCTGACGCCGTCGGACCATAGGTATTTCCCTTCAATCGATGTAGTGCCTGGGTTGTCTTCTGCGCTTTGGTGCACACCGACTTTATATGCGCATCCCATTTTCCGTCCATAACTATTCATACCTGAAACGCAAGGAAGGCCAAGTTTACCCCCTCTCCTCTCCTATATCCTTTTCTTTCCTCTCCTTTTCATCTATTACCCACCTTGCAAGACTCTCCACACTCCTCCAAGATCCCTCGTTTTCCAACATTTCATCAACGATTTTCTCCGAACTCAGTCTTTTCCCAAGTTTTCTCCACATCTCTCTTGCTTGGTTTCATCTTACACATTCAAACAGTGTGCTGTACGTCATCGATCTCTGGGCAATACCAACATACCGGGGAGGCAACCTTAAGCTCATATAGTTACTTTTTAAAGCATCCATGACCATTTAATATTTAGGTAAGGTGATAGTTCACTTCTCCCCGTCATCTATTCTCCACGCTGCCTTTTCTGTCTCCCCTCGCCATCTTTCCTGTCTCTTGCTCAGAGCCTTCCTTTCCATCTCTCCATTATCTCTCTTCTTCGAAAGACTCAGCTCTTTTCCAGACCATTACTTCAACAAGTATCACTACCTGCAATGTCACTGTAGATACAGTTCTGTATGCACTTGTTGTTTTAATTAGCAGTTGTCTCTGAATTCTTGTAAGGCTTATCACCAGCTTTTTAATAGCACATGCTTCTCGCCAAGTTCTACATCTATAGGATTTGAGCGCATACTGTGTTCTTTCATTCCATTTTAATTCCATTTTCATTCCATTTTCCATCTATAACTATTCATACCTGAAACGCGGGGAAGGCCAAGCCTACCTCTCTCCTTTTGACCAATTTCCCATCTCGCAAAACTCTCCACACTTCTCCAAGATCCCTCGGTCTCCAACATTTCATCAACTATCTCCTCCGGATTTAGTCTTTTCCCAAGTTTTCTCCACATCTTCTCTCTTGCTTGGTTCCATCTTACACCTTCAAATAGAGTGTGCTCTACGTCATCAATCTCTGAGCAATACCAACAAACCGGGGAGGTAACCTTCTTAAACTCATATAGGTACTTTTCAACGCATCCATGACCAGTTAATATTTGGGTGAATTATCAAATTCACTTCTCCCCGTCGTCTATTCACTCAGAGTTTCACATCGCTTATTATTCTCCTGGTCCACGCTGCGTTTTCTGTCTCCCTTCGCCATCTTTCTTGTTACTTGCTCAGGGCCTCCCTTTCCAGCTCTCCATTCTCTCTCTCTCTCTCTCTCTCCCTCGAAAGACTCAGCTCTTTTCCAGACCATTATTTCAACAAGTGGTACTCCCCCCACTACCTGCAATACCACTATAGATACAGTTCTGTACGCACTGGTTGTTTTAATTAGCAATTGGCTCTGAATTCTTGTAAGGCTTATCACCAGCTTTATAATTGCACATGCTTCTCTCCAAGTTCTGCATTCGTACAGGATTTGGCCGTATACTGTGTTCGCTATTATTGCCCATTTTGACGCCGTCGGAACATAGGTATTTCCCATCAATCGATGTAGTGCCTGGGTTGTCTTCTGCGCTTTGGTGCACACTGACTTTATATGCGCATCTCATTTTCCGTTTCTCCCCAGCCAGGTTCCGAGATACTTAATTACCGGTTGGGTGTACACTACCACTTTTCCAACCTCCCTTGGACTCTTTTTACTTCTGAGGAGTACTGCTTCTATTTTCTCCGGTGCAACTTCCAATCCCAGATATACCATTCTTTCCATTATTTCTTCAACTGCGCTCTCTCCTCCATCTTCTCTATCTCCCATCCGGTCACCACCATAGCCAGATCGTCGGCATAGGCCACCAAGTACGTCTCTTCTACCTGTAATTCCTCAAGCATTTCATCAAAAGCCATAATCCATAGCAATGGTCTCAGCACGGATCCCTGTGGAACTCCTCTGATAATTTGGTACTTCTTCTTTTCTTAGCGATTTATACTAACAGTATTCGTTACACTGTATTCGTTCCATGTGAGCGAGGCTTAAATACTAGTTGGGTTTTGTTAAACCATTAACCTTATTCCAACCCAACCATTTAGTTAACAATAAATATTAGTTGGGTTGGATTAGGTTAAACCAGTTATTCCCAAACTTTATGACACAATGCCATCATAAGGGCGCGGCGAAATATGGGTAATTCCTTTAAAAAGAAAAATTTTCAAGAAAGCTAACAGTTTGAAAAAATCGGATGTGTTAAGACTGTCGCAGAAAAAGATTCCGATTATTTAAGGAGCCCCAAATCAAAAAAGATTGGTAACCTTAATTTAGATGATAAAGATGCACAATCAAGGAGTTCAGATTGATAATTTGTAAGTGTGAAAAGTTTTTCAATGTATTGAACAAGATAAGTACACATAATCTATCTTTGGCAATGAAAGAAAAAAGTTACTCGATTTTGAAAATTTCTTCCTAGGTTCTTTTTTGATTTAATACTGATTTCTGAACTACTTCAGAATAGCAACGAGAAGTAGAACTAATGCTAAAACTAGAATTAGACCTAGAACGAAAAACATGTGGATTTAGCTTGAGAACTAACACCAGACATAGAATTAGAATCAACCTGCAGATCGTCATTCATGGGCCGATGAACATACTTCACAAATTCAACTAGATTTGTTTCTACTGAGCGTCCGCGATCAACTAGACTTAGAAGATTTATAACATTCTGTAGCGAGAACCAAAAATGTGACGAAAAATATTTGGAGAATAATTCCAATATGTTCAGCCCACCTTTTGCTAACACTTCGTATTCGATCCGAGCCGTAATACATAAATTTAATAACCTTCCGAGATGTACCTGAATGTTAAGAACACTGCATGTTGAAATAGCAAACATTTAAACACACGACCATGCCTGTCTTTTATATAATCTGGGATAGAGTTGTGTAGAGAATATACCATGTAAGTAAATGATGAGGTTCAAAGAAGGTAGTAATATGCTTAGGAAGATTTATAACATTTCTATTCCTGATGTTGACACTATGCGCCTCTAAAATAAATCTTTCTAACCAAGTACGGTGGACTGCGACCAACACTCATGTTATGATAAAGCATAAGTGATAGCATTTTAATACGAGACTTCATATTAAACTATCTAAGATCTTTCAATTTATAAGTTATATGGTCATATTTTTTTTATGCCGAAAATGTATCGCATGCAAACATTTTGCACAGGCGGCTACAAGGACCAAAAACTGGAGCACAATAATTAAAAATGGACTTTCACATAGAATTGACTTAGGTTTGATGCTGAAAACATTTCTAAAAGAATACAATATCTTCAGGTTTAGAAAGCTCAATCTTATAAGTCTTGAAAAAACCGTAATACAGTTAAGTGTCATCCTCATACATGTGAACATTACAATATTTGATACAATTATGCAGTAAAGACGTATAAATGGTAAATAGAAGAGGAATAAAATTGATCCCTTTATTAACATAAAATGGATTAGAACCACGCAACTTAACTCATTGATAAGGTAATATTCCAAATGCGATATCTGCCTGCTACGTTTATATATACTTTTAGCGTTATGTCTCAAATGTGGTAACAACTTAATATTATCCGTTATCTAAGGTTTCTTCGGTTTCGAAATTCTAACCGTCCTCACTAAAGCATAATTGTCAAACAAATTCAGTAGTTGATCATAAAACTCAATTTATCATTAATGATCATCGCAAAAATAGCTTGAAATGGTATCAGCCTTAATTCTGCAGTGAAGGAATCATAATTGAATGAGTTAAGCATTGCACAGCTGAATCGACAAAAAACTAGTTCAAGATCAGAGATCTCAGGATGAAGAACTTCAGACTCCAATATTATAGAAGAATGAGATACCACAATACTCCTCATCGAACTATCAGTAATTCGGTTAGGCTCACTTATTAGTTGAGTCATGTCAAGTGGTTGAAGTATATTCAATAATCTTGCAACATAACTATTGCTAGTATCAAGAACATCAATATTGATATCCCCCAAACAGAAAACATTATTTTATTACTATTGATCTTCAAAAATTTCAACAAATACAGATACCAAAACAGCCTCAGTCTTGTAAACACATCAATCAAATTTACTTATGCCCAACAACATCAGTTTCTTCAACAAGATCACACCTTAAATTATCACGTAAACAAATACTTACCCTTCCACCTCTACCAACTCTATCCTTACTAAACAGCTGATAACCAGGAATGACAACTCTATAGTTGGGTATTCCATGCAGCCAAGTTTCCGATAGATACAATACGTCATAATCAAAAATAAATAACATACGATAACATGACACAATATTTAAAACGAAATTTTTAACAGCACTAAAGGAGAATTTTTGAATTCATTGCCGTAACACTGTCTACTTTATCTCATGTCCCACAGCAATTATTTTTGGTGTCCCATTAGATGTTTTCAAATTTTAACATTAAGCGTAATAACGTTAAGAATAAGAATCATAAAAAGGAAAATTAAATAATACAAAATTAAAAAAAAACTTTAATTAATACTATATTATCTAACAAAAAATGATATTACTGTTTAAGTCATGATTTCGTTTCTTTATTCTCATCTTTAATATGTAAAATTTCATCAATAATCTTCCCTTCCTCTTCATTCGTATGTTCCTTCATCAATTCCATGTATTTAACGACTTTTTGCTTTAAAAGTAATTGTCGCAAATCTTTTAATTTTTCAAAATCAATCGTTTCCGGCGGATTCTCCTCCTCTGCTTGCGTTTTCGTTGACGTCGAAACTTTCGACACTTCGAGGTCTAAAATCCTCTAAAATCCTTCGTTCTCCAACATTTCATTCTTTCCAGTCTTTTTCCAAGTTTTCTCCACATCTCCTCTCTTGCTTGGTTCCATCTTACACATTCAAACAGAGTTTGCTGTACGTCATCGATCTCTGGGCAATACCAACATACCAGGGAGGCAACCTACTTAAGCTCATATAAGTACTTTTCAAAGCATCCATGACCAGTTAATATTTGGGTGTGATAATTCACTTCTCCCCATCGTCTATTCACCCAGAGTCTAACATCTCTTACTATTTTCCTGGTCCACGCTGTCTTTTCTGTCTCCCCTCGCCATCTTTCCTATCTCTTGCTTCCCTTTCCAGCTCTCCATTCTCTCTCTCTCTCTCCCTCGATTCAGCTCTTTTCCAAGCCATTATTTCAACAGGTGGCACTCTCCTCACTACCTGCAATGCCACTAGAGATACAGTTCTGTATGCACTTCTTGTTTTAATTAGCAGTTGTCTCTGAATTCTTGCAAGGCTTATCACTAGCTTTATAATTGCACATGCTTTTCTCCAAGTTCTGCATCTGTACAAGATTTGGACGTATACTGTGTTCGCTATTATTGCCCATTCTGACGCCGTCGGACCATAGGTATTTCCCTTCAATCGATGTAGTGCCTGGGTTGTCTTCTGCGCTTTGGTGCATATCGACTTTATATGCGCATCCCATTTTCCGTCCATAACTATTCATACCTGAAACGCAAGGAAGGCCAAGCTTACCCCCTCTCCTCTCCTATTTCCTTTTCTTTCCTCTCCTTTTCATCTATTACCCACCTTGCAAAACTCTCCACACTCCTACAAGATCCCTCGTTTTCCAACATTTCATCAACGATTTTCTCCGAACTCAGTCTTTTCCCAAGTTTTTTCCACATCTCTCTTGCTTGGTTTCATCTTACACATTTAAACAGAGTGTGCTGTACGTCATCGATCTCTGGGCACTAAAGGAGAATCTTTGAATTCATTGCCGTAACACTGTCTACTTTATCTCGTGTCCCACAGCAATTATTTTTGGTGTCCCATTAGATGTTTTCAAATTTTAACATTAAGTGTAATAACGTTAAGAATAAGAATCATAAAAAGGAAATTAAATAATACAAAATTAAAAAAAAACTTTAATTAATACTATATTATCTAACAAAAAAATGATATTACTGTTTAAGTCATGATTTCGTTTCTTTATTCTCATCTTTAATATGTAAAATTTCATCAATAATCTTCCCTTCCTCTTCATTCGTATGTTCCTTCATCAATTCCATGTATTTAACGACTTTTTGCTTTAAAAGTAATTGTCGCAAATCTTTTAATTTTTCAAAATCAATCGTTTCCGGCGGATTCTCCTCCTCTGCTTGCGTTTTCGTTGACGTCGAAACTTTCGACACAGAAATCGGCGATGATGGTTTAGTATCCGGAACATCTATCGAGGTCAATGCGATACTTTTATCTTTATCATCATCATTTGACGCAGATTGTCCTCCCAATAACCTTCTAATAAGAGACGGTTGATTTCTTTTAAACGAACCGGATTTGGAACGTATACCACCGGGTGCTAAAATTTCAGCTTCATCTTTAGGAATGGTCATTTTATCGGTCGAATGATTTGGAATATCTTCGATATATTTTTCTGATCCAATCGTGTATGGTAAATGTTTCGGAACTGCGCTATTCCAATATTGATCTTGCATTAATGTTGGGTGTTCTTCGTGTATTTTATCTACGATTAAATAACTAACTTGCAAATGTCTATCGATCATTGTAACCACGTCGAAATCATCGTCGTCTTCGCCGAATGGGTTAATCAAAGTTTCCGCAACTCTCAACCACCCCATATAAAAGAAAAATTCTAAAATAGCCAAAATAGGGAAAATAATATCAATCTCTTGGCTTATATAAAGATATTGTTGGCCGATTACTGATGTCACAAAATAACTATAAACCGCGATTGTTACGACTTGAGTATAAACGAGAGGAATACTGATCCAATCGTAGCTTAATAACCCGCCACATTTCGTTCTGAATGTGTTTATTTCGTGTAAAATCAACTGTAACGATTGATCGGTTTGGATTATTCCTTCTTCTCTAGCTTTTGCGGCTATCGTTGACGCCCAAGCTAAAGGTAACCAAAATCCGGGATAATCCGGATATTCTTCTTGAAGTTCACGCATAATTTTTTCTTCGTCCGGCATCATTAAGCCGGCGTCTGTGATATATTTTAATGTTGGAAATCGTCGTTTTACTTTCGGTGAAATTAATGTTAATGTGCACGTGAAGCTTAAACAAGCATATCTTGCCAATGTTCTTCGAATTATTCGACAATGTTCATTCTGAAAAAAAAAATTAATTAAATGTATGATAATGATATGATCATTTTAAAACGTACCCTTCCTTTTACACTTGCGCTTATTAGCATTGCCAAATTGTCCGGATATGGAATTGTTTCGAATTGATTCCACCATCTCGTCATAACGATGTTTACGTAGAAACCCAGTACAAAACTGAGAGGAATTAAACTGCCGTATTTTGAACAGTATTCAACTACTTTTTCAAAGGTTCTAAAAAAAATTTAAGAAAACGATTATAATTTTATTTATTTTTGTACTTTATTTACTATTTTATAAATACATTCACTTTATGAGGTCTTAATACATTATTATTATTATTGTTAATCTGAGATGGGTGAGCCCTCTTATTATAGCGACCTATAAGATTTTTGAAGACTTGATACTGCTTCTAGAAGACTTGATATTGCTACTAGCAGACCTGAAATATTTCCGGAAGACTTAAACTGCTTCCGGAAGATTTGATACTGCTCCTGGAAAACTGGATACTGCTTCTAGAAGAAAGGAATTGCTTATAGAAGATATGATACAGCCTTTAGAAGACTTGACTGTGCTTCTAGAAGACTTAATATTACTTCCAGAACTTTTGAAATGCTTCGTGAAAACTTGCAATGCTTCTAGTAAACTAGAAATGCTTTTAGAAATTTCAGAAGACTTGAACTGCTTCCATGAAACTGGATGCTGCTTCTAGAAGACTTGATATTGCAATGCTTCCAAAAAAACTGATAATGCTTCCAGAAAATTCGATATTGCCAGTGGAAGATTTGAAATGCTTCCAATGGACTTGATACTTCTTCCAGAAAACCTGAAATGCTTCCAGAAAACTTGATATTGTCCCTGGAAGATTCGAAATGGTTCCAGAAGACTCGATATTACTTCCAGAAGTTTTGAAATACTTCCAACAGACTTACAATGTTTCCAGAAGACTTCCAATGCTTTCAAAAAACTTGATACTGCTTCTAGAAAGCTTGAAATGCTACCAGAAGATATGAACTGCTTCCAAAAGCCTTCATACTACCTTGCAAGACTTGATACTCTTTCCAAGAAGCTTAAAATACTTCTAGAAGCCTTGAACTGCTTCCAGAATAATTGATACTGCTCTGGAAGACTTGATACTACTTCTAGAAGACTGGAAATATTTCCAGAATGCATGATACTGTCCTCGATATTGGTATTAACACATCTGAAATGCTTTGAAAAGACTTGAACTGCTTCCATGAGATTTGATACTGCTTCTAGAAGACGATATTGTTTCCAGACGTTTTGAAATATTTCCAACAGACTTGCAATGTTTCCAGAAAACTTCCAATGCGTCTAGACGACTTGATACTGATTCCAAAGAACTTAGAATGTTACCAGAAGACATGAGCTGCTTCCTAAACAGTTGATACTACCTTTCAAGACTTGATATTACTTTTAGAAGATAATATTGCTTCCAGAAGACTTGATATTGCTTGAAAAAGACTTGATATTGCCTCCAGAAGTTTTGAAATGTTTCGAGAAGATTTGCAATGCTTCTTGAAAACTGGAAATGCTTCCAGAAGATTCGATATTTCCTCTGGAAGATTTGAAATGCGTCCAGTGAACTTGATATTTCCTCTAGAAAACCTGAAATGCTTCCAGAAAACTTGATAATGTCTCTGGAAGATTCGAAATGGTTCTAGAAGACTTGATATTACTTCCAGAAGTTTTGAAATACTTCCAACAGACTTGCAATGTTTCCAGAAGACTTCCAATGCTTCCAGAGGACTTGATACTGCTTCCAAAAGACTTCATAGTACCTTGTAAGACTTGATACTTCTTCCAAGAGGCTTAAAATAGTTCTAGAAGCCTTGAACTGCTTTCAGAAGAATTGATACTGCTCTGGGAGACTAGAATTTGTTTCTAGAACATTGGAAATACTTCCAAAGGAGATGATACTGCCCTAGATATTGCCATTAGCACAAACTGAAATGCTTCCAGAAGACTTGAACCTGAACATGAAACTTGATACTCTTTCTAGAAGACGATATTTCTTCCAGAAGACTTGATATTGTCTCTAGACGTTTTGAAATGTTTCCAACAGACATGCAATACTCCAGAAGACTTTCAAAGCTTCCAGAAAACTGGATACTGCTTCTAGAAAAGTTGGAATGTTACCAGAAGACATGAATTGCTTCCAAAAGACTCGATACTACCTTACAAGACTGCATACTGTTTCTAGAAGACTTGATATTGCTTGCAGAAGACTTGAAATTGCCTCGAGAAGATTTGCAATGCTTCTTGAAAACTGGAAATGCTTCCAGAAGATTCGATATTGCCTCTGGAAGATTTGAAATGCGTCCAGTGCACTTGATATTTCCTCTAGAAAACCTGAAGTGCTTCCAGAAAACTTGATAATGTCTCTGGAAGATTCGAAATGGTTCTAGAAGACTTGATATTACTTCCAGAAGTTTTGAAATACTTCCAACAGACTTGCAATGTTTTCAGAAGACTTCCAATGCTTCCAGAGGACTTGATACTGCTTCCAAAAGACTTCATAGTACCTTGTAAGACTTGATACTTCTTCCCAGAGGCTTAAAATAGTTCTAGAAGCCTTGAACTGCTTTCAGAAGAATTGATACTGCTCTGGAAGACTAGAATTTGTTTCTAGAACATTGGAAATACTTCCAAAGGAGATGATACTGCCCTAGATATTGCCATTAGCACAAACTGAAATGCTTCCAGAAGACTTGAACCTGAACATGAAACTTGATACTCTTTCTAGAAGACGATATTTCTTCCAGAAGACTTGATATTGTCTCTAGACGTTTTGAAATGTTTCCAACAGACATGCAATACTCCAGAAGACTTTCAAAGCTTCCAGAAAACTGGATACTGCTTCTAGAAAAGTTGGAATGTTACCAGAAGACATGAATTGCTTCCAAAAGACTCGATACTACCTTACAAGACTGCATACTGTTTCTAGAAGACTTGATATTGCTTGCAGAAGACTTGAAATTGCCTCGAGAAGATTTGCAATGCTTCTTGAAAACTGGAAATGCTTCCAGAAGATTCGATATTGCCTCTGGAAGATTTGAAATGCGCCCAGTGAACTTGATATTTCCTCTAGAAAACCTGAAATGCTTCCAGAAAACTTGATAATTTCTCTGGAAGATTCAAAATGGTTCTAGAAGACTTGATATTACTTCCAGAAGTTTTGAAATACTTCTAACAGACTTGCAATGTTTCCAGAAGACTTCCAATGCTTCCAGAGGACTCGATACTGCTTCCAAAAGACTTCATAGTACCTTGTAAGACTTGATACTTCTTCCAAGAGGCTTAAAATAGTTCTAGAAGCCTTGAACTGCTTTCAGAAGAATTGATACTGCTCTGGAACACTAGAATTTGTTTCTAGAACATTGGAAATACTTCCAAAGGAGATGATACTGCCCTACATATTGCCATTGGCACAAACTGAAATGCTTCCAGAAGACTTGAACCTGAACATGAAACTTGATACTCTTTCTAGAAGACGATATTTCTTCCAGAAGACTTGATATTGTCTCCGGACGTTTTGAAATGTTTCTAACAGACATGCAATACTCCAGAAGACTTTCAAAGCTTCCAGAAAACTGGATACTGCTTCTAGAAAAGTTGGAATGTTACCAGAAGACATGAATTGCTTCCAAAAGACTCGATACTACCTTACAAGACTGCATACTGTTTCTAGAAGACTTGATATTGCTTGCAGAAGACTTGAAATTGCCTCGAGAAGATTTGCAATGCTTCTTGAAAACTGGAAATGCTTCCAGAAGATTCGATATTGCCTCTGGAAGATTTGAAATGCGTCCAGTGCACTTGATATTTCCTCTAGAAAACCTGAAGTGCTTCCAGAAAACTTGATAATGTCTCTGGAAGATTCGAAATGGTTCTAGAAGACTTGATATTACTTCCAGAAGTTTTGAAATACTTCCAACAGACTTGCAATGTTTTCAGAAGACTTCCAATGCTTCCAGAGGACTTGATACTGCTTCCAAAAGACTTCATAGTACCTTGTAAGACTTGATACTTCTTCCCAGAGGCTTAAAATAGTTCTAGAAGCCTTGAACTGCTTTCAGAAGAATTGATACTGCTCTGGAAGACTAGAATTTGTTTCTAGAACATTGGAAATACTTCCAAAGGAGATGATACTGCCCTAGATATTGCCATTAGCACAAACTGAAATGCTTCCAGAAGACTTGAACCTGAACATGAAACTTGATACTCTTTCTAGAAGACGATATTTCTTCCAGAAGACTTGATATTGTCTCCAGACGTTTTGAAATGTTTCCAACAGACATGCAATACTCCAGAAGACTTTCAAAGCTTCCAGAAAACTGGATACTGCTTCTAGAAAAGTTGGAATATTACCAGAAGACATGAATTGCTTCCAAAAGACTCGATACTACCTTACAAGACTGCATACTGTTTCTAGAAGACTTGATATTGCTTGCAGAAGACTTGAAATTGCCTCGAGAAGATTTGCAATGCTTCTTGAAAACTGGAAGTGCATCCAGAAGACTTGATATTGCCTTTAGAAGACTTGATATTGCTTCCAGAAATTTTGTAATACTTCCAAAAAACTTGCAATGATTTTGGAAGACTTGTTACTGCTTCTAGAAAAATGATTTTATCATTGGTGTCAATGGGGAAAATTTTGACACATTAAACAAAAATGTAAGAAAAAACGGAAGATAGAACATCTTATAGCATGTTTAGAGATAAAAAAAAAGAAGACACAAATAAAATGAAAAACGTAATAAAAACGAAAAAGTCAATCATTTCTAAGTACTGCCTTACTAATTGTAAGTGAGACAATGATTAGTACAAATTGGATATTGGACAGTATCCAGTCTAAACAATTTGTAGAAATTGTAAAAAATGTTAAAATTTAAAGGAAGAATTCGATTAAATGTGTTCAATCGAAAAAAAAAGGACATGATAGGTTTAAAAAATATTTTATACGTAGCAGACTTGAAAGTAAATCTAAAATTCTCTGGAATTGCTCTTTCGAAAAGATATATAGAATCATATCAGATGAAAGACTAAGAAAACATTAAGAGATGGAAAGTTGCAAGAAATTTGAATATAGAAAATTCAGTTGTAGGGCAAATGTAGGTAAAAACCGCGAATCCGAACATTTCCAAATTAACCTACAATACACAGAAATGTTCAATGATTACAATACACTTCATCGCAATTTTTTTCATCAAACGATTTCGAAGATATCGTTCTCTAAAGTGAGGGGCCTTGACATCCGGCACGGACAATAGATGATAGCAGAATAATAGTGATAACGAGAAAGACTTCATAAGGAAAATATGAAGAGGTATAGTCCGTCTATGTATTCATAAACTGTTAAAACACGTGGTAATTCGATGGAGCTCAGAAGCAACATATCGTATAGTGCGAAATTGAATTGAAAAAAAACTTTGTGACTGCAGAATAATATGAACAGATCAATTGATAGCCCTTTTAGAAGTTGTTTGTATGTTGAACAATGAATGTAATATTTAAATAGAATTTTTGAAAACTATTTTTTAATGCTATTATCTGTTACTTATAAATATAAAATCATATTAGATGAAAAAGTGAAAAAGCATTAAGAGATGGAAGGTTGTATGAAATTTGAATATAAAGATTTTGATTGTAGTACAAATGTAGGAGACACTTTACAAGTATGGCATCAGCGACTTGCACATCAATCAAAAACATACACGATAAAATTGTTAATACGTCATAATATCAATCAAAATTGCGGAAACTATAACATATCACAAAAGAAAATTTATGAATGAAACGATTTTATGTATTCTGAATATTAAGGCTCTTCACATTTTTCACAATTTTTATTTTTACATTTTGGAGGATTCCTCATTTCGCTTTTAAGTAATATAGATCATCACAGGACCTATACCGTCCAGTCTTATTTCAGAATCAACTTTGGTGCGGTTTTTGGATTCTTTAAGTGGTTGTTCACATACAGAACTTGAAATAACATTTTATGGTTTCTTTGGTTGAACAGAATCCATGAATTAACAGTGAATATACACTGTTGGAAATAATTCACGAGGACACCCTGCATAATCTGAACGCTTGCATCCAGCACAAAGAAATTTGGTATGGAAGTAGTACTAACCCTGCTGGAAAGGGATGGAACAATGGCGAAATATTCTCCGTGAGGGGCGCGTACCATCACTACACGATTTGACATATTGGATTGGCCATATTGTAGTGAGAGGGATAGTTAACTAGCTTCCATAACGATCCACCTTAAAGTCTCCACTCAAGCCAACTCGAGCTTATTTTTATTGAATGCATTCATATCCTGTGCTCTTCAATGCCGAGCTCATCTACATTGACATCTCTCGTTGAACCACCATCGTTTATTGCACACGCATCAGACGTTACCTTGGAAACGAATTTAATTAATAATCGTCACGAGTGGATCATTGCTAGACATTGGCGATTGTCGATTAGAGGGATATTTTGTTTTCTGACAAATTAAGATTTGCATTGAGCACCAGCGATTCGCGAATTTAGGTTCATCAGAGACGTGATAAGTGTCTACCCGAGCAGTGTCTAAAAGAACGCCGTATCCACCGCCGATCAGGCGTTATAGTATGGGGTGCGATTGCACATTGTGGATGTACACGTTTGCTGCATGTACAGCAGACAATGCTGCGCCTACGTCATCTACACGTGCAAGATAACGTCGAATACACATTGGACGTGTTTTACAGACTTTGGTGGAGGAGCACCGCAAAAGAATGCTTATATAGCCAGCTCGTTGTCTAGATCTGAATCTTATCAAACTTATGAGGCGACATAGTTGGTCACCCTTTCCTTTAGAAAATCGGGTGAAAAGATCGTGTAGCGATGGTATGCAGATCACTATGCACGGATCCTTAACGGACACCATTGCATAGTGCCAGATCACAAGATACGGCATCATCAACTTTCACCCAATTAAAGAGCTATTCAATAACGTCACATCGCCTACACTCAGACCCAAGCAACTTAATAATTTGGTCAAAATACAGTAATTAACAGTTTCAAATGCTTTTGAGTAATCTAAAAATACCATAGCTATATTTTCTCCAGTATCAACAGCATTGAACACAACATCCGTCAGATTTAACATTGATGTTTTGCAACTGTACCCACACCAAAAGCCAGACTATTCCAAAGGAGTTATGTTATTAGACTCCACATGCTCTATCAGTTGTATTTTTATTATTTTTTCAAAAATTTTAGAAAGAAGAGGATGAATGCTTATAGGTCGCAAGTCACTGAATTCGCGTGGGTTATTCTGTTTGAATAGAGAAATAACCTTTTTCCATATAAAGAGGAAAACATTTTCAACTAAGCAACAATTTAATAAATGGGTTGATCATCATGATGGAATCCATCTGTATCAACCGTAGACGAAGTAATCGATGCAACCACATCAGCAACAAGAAAGGCATCTACAGTTCTAAGGGAAAATGCATTCTCGTAAATGGGGGAATCATATAGGGTCAACGTTAGAAGTAGGCAAGTCTTTAATAATATCATTCACACTCCCAAAAAATCATTAATCGATGAGGATGTGAATATTGACGGTAAGCAACATTATTTATTTAATATTTTTAAATTGTTCCACTTTTATTTGCTACTTTCCGAAGTAGCCATAGAACCAAAAAGAGTCTGGTAGTAAAGTATGTTTGAACTTAGTTTTAACCTCAGCCTAATAGAAGGAATCTTTTAAGACACAAACATTTTTAAATCATTCCTAGAATGCGTGTCGTTAATAACATTCGTGTATTATTCGTTGTAACCAACGCAAGATTCATTTGTGGTTAAAAACCTGAAATTTGTCATATTCCACATCAAGAGGGGTATCTCAAAACTACTTAAATTATGCCAAAAATACAAATCATTTTAACGCTATTAAGAACAAAATAAATAATAATCTAGATGATCAAGATACTCCCTCTCCATCTAAAACAACGCAAACATTTACGATTAAAAATTTAAAAATAAAACATTTAAAAATAAATTGTTTAAAAATACATTTGATTTTATCGCGTAAAACTCGAAATTTGATATTTTTCCCATCAAAAAGGGGGATATATTTCAAAAATTAATAATTGTAGAAAAAATCTGTTGAGACACATTTTTAAATCAACCAAAGAATGATACGCATTCATTAAATATATTTATGTATTATTTATTTTTTACTAATGCAAGATTAATTAATCGTAAAAATCCTCAAATTTGACAAATTTCTCAAAAATTAAAATTAATTAAAAGAATCTTTTGAGACAAAAACTTTTTAAATCATCCTTAGAATGCATATCATTGATAATATTTGTTTATTATTCATTTTTACCTATCAAGATTAATTAATCGTAGAAAACCTCAAATTTTACAAATTTCTCAAAAATTTAAAATGATAAAAAGAATCTTTTGAGACAAAAATCTTTTTAATCATCCTTAGAATGCATATCATTGATAATATTTGTGTATTATTCATTTCTTACTTACTCAAGATTAATTAATCGTAAAAAATCTCAAATTTGGCAAATTTCTCAAAAATTTAAAATGATAAAAAGAACTTTTTGAGACAAAAACTTTTTAAATCATCCTTAGAATGCATATCATTGATAATATTTGTGTATTATTTATTTTTTACTAATGCAAGATTAATTAATCGTAAAAATCCTTAAATTTGACAAATTTCTCAAAAATTTAAAATGATAAAAAGAACCTTTTGAGACAAAAACTTTTTAATCATCCTTAGAATGCATATCATTGATAATATTTGTATATTATTTATTTTTTACTAATGCAAGATTAATTAATCGTAAAAATCCTTAAATTTGACAAATTTCTCAAAAATTTAAAATGATAAAATGAACCTTTTGAGACAAAAACTTTTTAATCATCCTTAGAATGCATATCATTGATAATATTTGTATATTATTTATTTTTTACTAATGCAAGATTAATTAATCGTAAAAATCCTAAAATTTGATAAATTTCTCAAAAATTTAAAATGACAAAAAGAACTTTTTGCGAGAAAAACTTTTTAAATCATCCTTTGAATGCATATCATTGATAATATTTGTGTATTATTCATTTCTTACTTACTCAAGATTAATTAATCGTAAAAAATCTCAAATTTAACAAATTTCTCAAAAATTTAAAATGATAAAAAGAACTTTTTGAGACAAAAACTTTTTAAATCATCCTTAGAATGCGTATCATTGATAATATTTGTGGATTATTCATTTCTTACTTACTCAAGATTAATTAATCGTAAAAAATCTCAAATTTCACAAATTTCTCAAAAATTTAAAATGATAAAAAGAACTTTTTGAGACGAAACATTTTTAAATCATCCTTAGAATGCATATCATTGATAATATTTGTTTATTATTCATTTTTTACTTACTCAAGATTAATTAATCGTAAAAATCCTCAAATTTGATAAATTTCTCAAAAATTTAAAATGATAAAAAGAACTTTTTGAGACAAAAACTTTTAAATCATCCTTAGAATGCATATCATTGATAATATTTGTTTATTATTCATTTCTTACTTACTCAGGATTAATTAATCGTAAAAATAACTCAAATTTGACAAATTTCTCAAAAATTTAAAATGATAAAAAGAACTTTTTGAGAGAAAAACTTTTTAAATCATCCTTAGAATGCATATCATTGATAATATTTGTGTATTATTTATTTTTTACTAATGCAAGATTAATTAATCGTAAAAATCCTTAAATTTGACAAATTTCTCAAAAATTTAAAATGATAAAATGAACCTTTTGAGACAAAAACTTTTTAATCATCCTTAGA
This sequence comes from Onthophagus sagittarius, assembly GCA_036711965.1. Taxonomy (NCBI): domain Eukaryota; kingdom Metazoa; phylum Arthropoda; class Insecta; order Coleoptera; family Scarabaeidae; genus Onthophagus; species Onthophagus sagittarius. Next base: position 51,832,375 of record JASERS010000005.1, read on the forward strand.
ATGCATATCATTGATAATATTTGTGTATTATTCATTTTTTACTTACTCAAGATTAATTAATCGTAAAAAATCTCAAATTTGACAAATTTCTCAAAAATTTAAAACGATAAAAAGAACTTTTTGAGACAAAAACTTTTTAAATCATCCTTAGAATGCATATCATTGATAATATTTGTTTATTATTCATTTTTTACTTACTCAAGATTAATTAATCGTAAAAAATCTCAAATTTGACAAATTTCTCAAAAATTAAAAATGATAAAATGAACCTTTTGAGACAAAAACTTTTTAATCATCCTTAGAATGCATATCATTGATAATATTTGTGTATTATTCATTTTTTACTTACTCAGGATTAATCGTAAAAAAAAAACTCAAATTTGAGAAATTTCTCAAAAATTTAAAATGATAAAAAGAACTTTTTGAGACGAAACGTTTTTAAATCATCCTTAGAATGCATATCATTGATAATATTTGTTTATTATTCATTTCTTACTTACTCAAGATTAATTAATCGTAAAAATCCTCAAATTTGATAAATTTCTCAAAAATTTAAAATGATAAAAAGAACTTTTTGAGACAAAAACTTTTAAATCATCCTTAGAATGCATATCATTGATAATATTTGTTTATTATTCATTTCTTATTTACTCAGGATTAATTAATCGTAAAAAATCTCAAATTTGACAAATTTCTCAAAAATTTAAAACGATAAAAAGAACTTTTTGAGACAAAAACTTTTTAAATCATCCTTAGAATGCATATCATTGATAATATTTGTTTATTATTCATTTTTTACTTACTCAAGATTAATTAATCGTAAAAAATCTCAAATTTGACAAATTTCTCAAAAATTAAAAATGATAAAATGAACCTTTTGAGACAAAAACTTTTTAATCATCCTTAGAATGCATATCATTGATAATATTTGTTTATTATTCATTTTTTACTTACTCAAGATTAATTAATCGTAAAAAATCTCAAATTTGACAAATTTCTCAAAAATTAAAAATGATAAAATGAACCTTTTGAGACAAAAACTTTTTAATCATCCTTAGAATGCATATCATTGATAATATTTGTGTATTATTCATTTTTTACTTACTCAGGATTAATCGTAAAAAAAAAACTCAAATTTGAGAAATTTCTCAAAAATTTAAAATGATAAAAAGAACTTTTTGAGACGAAACGTTTTTAAATCATCCTTAGAATGCATATCATTGATAATATTTGTTTATTATTCATTTCTTACTTACTCAAGATTAATTAATCGTAAAAAAACTCAAATTTGAGAAATTTCTCAAAAATTTAAAATGATAAAAAGAACTTTTTGAGACGAAACATTTTTAAATCATCCTTAGAATGCATATCATTGATAATATTTGTGTATTATTCATTTCTTACTTACTCAAGATTAATTAATCGTAGAAAACCTCAAATTTTACAAATTTCTCAAAAATTTAAAATGATAAAAAGAATCTTTTGAGACAAAAACTTTTTAAATCATCCTTAGAATGCATATCATTGATAATATTTGTGTATTATTTATTTTTTACTAATGCAAGATTAATTAATCGTAAAAATCCTTAAATTTGACAAATTTCTCAAAAATTTAAAATGATAAAATGAACCTTTTGAGACAAAAACATTTAATCATCCTTAGAATGCATATCATTGATAATATTTGTGTATTATTCATTTTTTACTTACTCAAGATTAATTAATCGTAAAAAATCCTCAAATTTGACAAATTTCTCAAAAATTAAAATTAATTAAAAGAATCTTTTGAGACAAAAACTTTTTAAATCATCCTTAGAATGCATATCATTGATAATATTTGTTTATTATTCATTTTTACCTATCAAGATTAATTAATCGTAGAAAACCTCAAATTTTACAAATTTCTCAAAAATTTAAAATGATAAAAAGAATCTTTTGAGACAAAATCTTTTTAATCATCCTTAGAATGCATATCATTGATAATATTTGTGTATTATTCATTTTTTACTTACTCAAGATTAATTAATCGTAAAAAATCTCAAATTTGGCAAATTTCTCAAAAATTTAAAATGATAAAAAGAACTTTTTGAGACAAAAACTTTTTAAATCATCCTTAGAATGCATATCATTGATAATATTTGTGTATTATTTATTTTTTACTAATGCAAGATTAATTAATCGTAAAAATCCTTAAATTTGACAAATTTCTCAAAAATTTAAAATGATAAAATGAACCTTTTGAGACAAAAACTTTTTAATCATCCTTAGAATGCATATCATTGATAATATTTGTATATTATTTATTTTTTACTAATGCAAGATTAATTAATCGTAAAAATCCTTAAATTTGACAAATTTCTCAAAAATTTAAAATGATAAAATGAACCTTTTGAGACAAAAACTTTTTAATCATCCTTAGAATGCATATCATTGATAATATTTGTATATTATTTATTTTTTACTAATGCAAGATTAATTAATCGTAAAAATCCTTAAATTTGACAAATTTCTCAAAAATTTAAAATGATAAAATGAACCTTTTGAGACAAAAACTTTTTAATCATCCTTAGAATGCATATCATTGATAATATTTGTATATTATTTATTTTTTACTAATGCAAGATTAATTAATCGTAAAAATCCTTAAATTTGACAAATTTCTCAAAAATTTAAAATGATAAAATGAACCTTTTGAGACAAAAACTTTTTAATCATCCTTAGAATGCATATCATTGATAATATTTGTATATTATTTATTTTTTACTAATGCAAGATTAATTAATCGTAAAAATCCTTAAATTTGACAAATTTCTCAAAAATTTAAAATGATAAAATGAACCTTTTGAGACAAAAACTTTTTAATCATCCTTAGAATGCATATCATTGATAATATTTGTATATTATTTATTTTTTACTAATGCAAGATTAATTAATCGTAAAAATCCTAAAATTTGATAAATTTCTCAAAAATTTAAAATGACAAAAAGAACTTTTTGCGAGAAAAACTTTTTAAATCATCCTTTGAATGCATATCATTGATAATATTTGTGTATTATTCATTTCTTACTTACTCAAGATTAATTAATCGTAAAAAATCTCAAATTTAACAAATTTCTCAAAAATTTAAAATGATAAAAAGAACTTTTTGAGACAAAAACTTTTTAAATCATCCTTAGAATGCGTATCATTGATAATATTTGTGGATTATTCATTTCTTACTTACTCAAGATTAATTAATCGTAAAAAATCTCAAATTTCACAAATTTCTCAAAAATTTAAAATGATAAAAAGAACTTTTTGAGACGAAACATTTTTAAATCATCCTTAGAATGCATATCATTGATAATATTTGTTTATTATTCATTTTTTACTTACTCAAGATTAATTAATCGTAAAAATCCTCAAATTTGATAAATTTCTCAAAAATTTAAAATGATAAAAAGAACTTTTTGAGACAAAAACTTTTAAATCATCCTTAGAATGCATATCATTGATAATATTTGTTTATTATTCATTTCTTACTTACTCAGGATTAATTAATCGTAAAAATAACTCAAATTTGACAAATTTCTCAAAAATTTAAAATGATAAAAAGAACTTTTTGAGAGAAAAACTTTTTAAATCATCCTTAGAATGCATATCATTGATAATATTTGTGTATTATTTATTTTTTACTAATGCAAGATTAATTAATCGTAAAAATCCTTAAATTTGACAAATTTCTCAAAAATTTAAAATGATAAAATGAACCTTTTGAGACAAAAACTTTTTAATCATCCTTAGAATGCATATCATTGATAATATTTGTGTATTATTCATTTTTTACTTACTCAAGATTAATTAATCGTAAAAAATCTCAAATTTGACAAATTTCTCAAAAATTTAAAACGATAAAAAGAACTTTTTGAGACAAAAACTTTTTAAATCATCCTTAGAATGCATATCATTGATAATATTTGTTTATTATTCATTTTTTACTTACTCAAGATTAATTAATCGTAAAAAATCTCAAATTTGACAAATTTCTCAAAAATTAAAAATGATAAAATGAACCTTTTGAGACAAAAACTTTTTAATCATCCTTAGAATGCATATCATTGATAATATTTGTGTATTATTCATTTTTTACTTACTCAGGATTAATCGTAAAAAAAAAACTCAAATTTGAGAAATTTCTCAAAAATTTAAAATGATAAAAAGAACTTTTTGAGACGAAACGTTTTTAAATCATCCTTAGAATGCATATCATTGATAATATTTGTTTATTATTCATTTCTTACTTACTCAAGATTAATTAATCGTAAAAATCCTCAAATTTGATAAATTTCTCAAAAATTTAAAATGATAAAAAGAACTTTTTGAGACAAAAACTTTTAAATCATCCTTAGAATGCATATCATTGATAATATTTGTTTATTATTCATTTCTTATTTACTCAGGATTAATTAATCGTAAAAAATCTCAAATTTGACAAATTTCTCAAAAATTTAAAACGATAAAAAGAACTTTTTGAGACAAAAACTTTTTAAATCATCCTTAGAATGCATATCATTGATAATATTTGTTTATTATTCATTTTTTACTTACTCAAGATTAATTAATCGTAAAAAATCTCAAATTTGACAAATTTCTCAAAAATTAAAAATGATAAAATGAACCTTTTGAGACAAAAACTTTTTAATCATCCTTAGAATGCATATCATTGATAATATTTGTTTATTATTCATTTTTTACTTACTCAAGATTAATTAATCGTAAAAAATCTCAAATTTGACAAATTTCTCAAAAATTAAAAATGATAAAATGAACCTTTTGAGACAAAAACTTTTTAATCATCCTTAGAATGCATATCATTGATAATATTTGTGTATTATTCATTTTTTACTTACTCAGGATTAATCGTAAAAAAAAAACTCAAATTTGAGAAATTTCTCAAAAATTTAAAATGATAAAAAGAACTTTTTGAGACGAAACGTTTTTAAATCATCCTTAGAATGCATATCATTGATAATATTTGTTTATTATTCATTTCTTACTTACTCAAGATTAATTAATCGTAAAAAAACTCAAATTTGAGAAATTTCTCAAAAATTTAAAATGATAAAAAGAACTTTTTGAGACGAAACATTTTTAAATCATCCTTAGAATGCATATCATTGATAATATTTGTGTATTATTCATTTCTTACTTACTCAAGATTAATTAATCGTAGAAAACCTCAAATTTTACAAATTTCTCAAAAATTTAAAATGATAAAAAGAATCTTTTGAGACAAAAACTTTTTAAATCATCCTTAGAATGCATATCATTGATAATATTTGTGTATTATTTATTTTTTACTAATGCAAGATTAATTAATCGTAAAAATCCTTAAATTTGACAAATTTCTCAAAAATTTAAAATGATAAAATGAACCTTTTGAGACAAAAACATTTAATCATCCTTAGAATGCATATCATTGATAATATTTGTGTATTATTCATTTTTTACTTACTCAAGATTAATTAATCGTAAAAAATCCTCAAATTTGACAAATTTCTCAAAAATTAAAATTAATTAAAAGAATCTTTTGAGACAAAAACTTTTTAAATCATCCTTAGAATGCATATCATTGATAATATTTGTTTATTATTCATTTTTACCTATCAAGATTAATTAATCGTAGAAAACCTCAAATTTTACAAATTTCTCAAAAATTTAAAATGATAAAAAGAATCTTTTGAGACAAAATCTTTTTAATCATCCTTAGAATGCATATCATTGATAATATTTGTGTATTATTCATTTTTTACTTACTCAAGATTAATTAATCGTAAAAAATCTCAAATTTGGCAAATTTCTCAAAAATTTAAAATGATAAAATGAACCTTTTGAGACAAAAACTTTTTAATCATCCTTAGAATGCATATCATTGATAATATTTGTATATTATTTATTTTTTACTAATGCAAGATTAATTAATCGTAAAAATCCTTAAATTTGACAAATTTCTCAAAAATTTAAAATGATAAAATGAACCTTTTGAGACAAAAACTTTTTAATCATCCTTAGAATGCATATCATTGATAATATTTGTATATTATTTATTTTTTACTAATGCAAGATTAATTAATCGTAAAAATCCTTAAATTTGACAAATTTCTCAAAAATTTAAAATGATAAAATGAACCTTTTGAGACAAAAACTTTTTAATCATCCTTAGAATGCATATCATTGATAATATTTGTATATTATTTATTTTTTACTAATGCAAGATTAATTAATCGTAAAAATCCTAAAATTTGATAAATTTCTCAAAAATTTAAAATGACAAAAAGAACTTTTTGCGAGAAAAACTTTTTAAATCATCCTTTGAATGCATATCATTGATAATATTTGTGTATTATTCATTTCTTACTTACTCAAGATTAATTAATCGTAAAAAATCTCAAATTTGACAAATTTCTCAAAAATTTAAAATCATAAAAAGAACTTTTTGAGACAAAAACTTTTTAAATCATCCTTAGAATGCATATTGTTGATAATATTTGTGTATTATTCATTCTTTACTTACTCAAGATTAATTAATCGTAAAAATCCTCAAATTTGATAAATTTCTCAAAAATTTAAAATGATAAAAAGAACTTTTTGAGAGAAAAACTTTTTAAATCATCCGTAGAATGCATATCATTGATAATATTTGTGTATTATTCATTTCTTACTTACTCAAGATTAATTAATCGTAAAAAATTTTAAATTTGATAAATTTCTCAAAAATTTAAAATGATAAAAAGAACTTTTTGAGACGAAACATTTTTAAATCATCCTTAGAATGCATATCATTGATAATATTTGTGTATTATGCATTTCTTACTTACTCAAGATTAATTAATCGTAAAAAATCTCAAATTTGACAAATTTCTCAAAAATTTAAAATGATAAAAAGAACTTTTTGAGACAAAAATTTTTTAAATCATGCTTAGAATGCATATCATTGATAATATTTGTTTATTATTCATTTTTTACTTACTCAAGATTAATTAATCGTAAAAAATCTCAAATTTGACAAATTTCTCAAAAATTTAAAATGATAAAAAGAACTTTTTGAGACAAAAGCTTTTTAAATCATCCTTAAAAGCATATCATTATTAATATTACGATAATAAACATTATTTGTGCGTTCATACAAATAATAACTTATAAAAATATTAATTTAAAAAAAATTAAAAATCATTTTCTTTACCTTTGTCCATCCTCATTTAAAACGTATCGGTAAACGCTATTAAGAACAAAATAAATAACAATATAGATGATCAAATCCGCCCAGATAAGTTTGTAGATACTCCCTCTCCATCTAAAACGACACAAACATTTACGATTAAAAATTTAAAAATAAAACATTAAAAATAAATTATTTAAAAATACATTTAATTTAATCGTGAAGGTGTTAAAGATTTCTCGAAATTTTACAAAATTAATCTAGATTTAAAATTTATTTAAAATCCGTAAATCACGTTTAAGATTGGTATTATAAAATTTTATGGTGGTATTGTAAATTTTTAATAAACAAACTTTTATTGAGTTATAAATCATTGAAAAATAAACAAAAAATAATAATTATTAGACGAAGCTTAATTTTAATTAATTTTAATTAATTTTAATGAATTAATTTCGAACCTTTTTAATAAAAGTATAAACAAACCATATCCTTTAGTCGTAGCAACTTGGGAAGTATACGAAACGGTCATTTTTATTATCCAAGAAAAAGCTAACTTTAAGTTTTACTTGAAGAGACACTTAAATTAACCACGCGCGTTCATTTCGTGTTCGTTCGTTACTGCAATAGTACAATTAGATAAATACGCTTTAGATCACTGTTATAATTGATAAGATACTCCATGTTTCATGTTATATCATCAGATCACTTATCGGAGATACAACAAATTAACTTAATCCATTTATCAATAAACAGGTAATATTTTAATTAAGTATTTATTTTTAGCTGAACAGAGTTGTTTTTTGATTTTTTGAGACGATTCTTACCTAGATAGTAGACGCCAGAATAAACCAAAACCTCGAGAGGTCGTTATCTCTTTCCCATAGGAGATGGTCATAGCTGGTTAAAAGTTGAAGCGATTGTGCGTTTTAATCGGTGGTATTAATAGTACTTATTTTCGAGTTATTGTTCTAGTTTTGTTTAGAAAACTTGTTCTTTTTTATTAAAGGAAATTTATTGCTTTTAATTTCTTGATTTAGATTTGATTTTATCACTGATATAAACCCCACAAACCAAACCCATAGTTATTATTTGTACCGAAAAACTAATCAGACTCAACCCAATTAAAACACAAATTTCCCATTCGAATTCATGCGCTATCTTATAAAAACAACCACCCTTCATAACCATCTCACCATTTACCCCATTTTCTTCGTAACAAGACTCGGGGATTTTTTCTTTTTCCCAGTCGTTTGCTCGATTAATCCCACAACACTTTAATCGTTGTTGAACACGATCCCAAGATGCTCTGTACACTTCGTTTTCCCAATACAACTTTAAACTTGTGTTCAAAGTCTCGTTTAATAACGTCATGTGGTGGCTCGAAGCCAGTTTTACGGGTTTCCTAGAAGTTTTGTCGAAAATTAATAATCGCGATTTTAGCGAAAATCCGATTCCAATTGATGTTAACAACATGGATAAAGATATTGTTAAGACTACGATTAATAAGGGGAAAAAGATGTAATTCTTTTTGTTATCGTGGGCTATCCAGCAGATCCACCAACACAAAATGCTTACAATTCCCGCGCATAATGTGAAATTAATGGATTCGGAATGGAAAATTCCTTCGGTTATTTGCGTGTATGGATTTCGGTAAATTAAAAGAAAGGTTGTGGTTGATATTAACCCAGCTCCAGTACACTTTAAAATTAAAAAATTAACTTAAAAATTTAAAAAAATAAAATCATTTTTACCAACAACAATACAGACATCATACATAAATAGAATCCAACAGCTGTTGTTGTTCTTCCACTCTCATAACGAGCGATCAGCGCTCTTCTATTTTCGTTTGTATTTCGGACGTAAATTCGCCGAGGGAGGAAAATGGAAGGTAATGAATCGGTTGAGTTTTGAGTTTGAAATGGGGAAACATCCCCCAATCCTTGCGAGTCAATCACCTTTTTATGTTTAGGTTGAATAATAGGATAATTTATTGCACATTTTTTCTTACCAAGCTGCTCACTAAAGATAATTCTTTCGGGGATGACATTAAAAAGTTAAAACGATAATTTAATTTAAAATGGGGATAAAAACTAAAATGAATTATTAGATATAGAAAAAATGTTGGTGTCAAATATGTCATAAATCAAATATGATATATGTTCTATCCTAAATATAAAGATGAGCGATTTTCAATCACCGTGGTTTGAAATGGTCAGTATGATCATCTTATTTAACAAAAATGCCATGATAAGTAGCTGACTCAGAATCAGTAATAATTTGATTGAAAAGTTATGGAATATAAAGAATTCAAGTCGATTTTGTCAAATTCAAGTTCATCCAAACACCCATATTCCAAAAATTCTAGACGTTGTAATGAAATCTACTAGTTTGGAGTGAAATTCTCCTTAATCAAGCTTTATTTTAAGATATTAATCATGAAATTATCTTCATTGACTTAAAAGATATCAAAGAGAAAGGTAGGTTTTGATTGTAACAAATTGGACCTTTACTAAGAAGCAGATTTGGAAAATTCAAAAAATTTTGCTTAACGTGCACGATATTTGCTTTAAATTGATATGAATTGGGAATTCTTTTGAGATATTATTCACTAAAATGCCTTTATTTATTCAAAAGTTATGGAACATAAACAATTTTAGTCAACTTTGTCAATTTCAAGTTCATCCAAAGACCCAAATTTCAAAAGTTTGAGACATTCTAATGAAGTCTACTACTTTGGAGTGAAATTCTCCTTAATCAAGCTTTATTTTAAGATATTTATCATGAAATTATCTTCATTGACTTAAAAGATATCAAAGAGAAAGGTAGGTTTTGATTGTAACAAATTGGACCTTTACTAAGAAGCAGGTTTGGAAGATTCAGAAAATTTTGCTTAACGTGCGCGATATTAGCTATAAATTGATATAAATTGGGAATTTCTTTGAGATATTATTCACTAAAATGCTTTTATTTATTAAAAAGTTATGGATCATAAAGAATTTTTGTCGACTTTATCAATTTCAAGTTTATCCAAAGACCCAAATTCCAAAAATTCGGGACATTTTAATGAAGTCTACTACTTTGGAGTGAAATTCTCCTTAATCAAGCTTTGTTTTAAGATATTAATCATGAAATATCTTTATTGACTTAAAAGATATCAAAGAGAAAGGTAGGTTTTGATTGTAACAAATTGGACCTTTACTAAGAAGCAAATTTGGAAAATTCAAATATTTTGCTTAACGTGCACGATATTTGCTTTAAATAGATATGAATTGGGGATTCTTTCGAGATATTATTCATTAAAATGCCTTTATTTATTCAAAAGTTATGGAACATAAAGAATTTTAGTCAACTTTGTCAATTTCAAGTTCATCCAATGACCGAAATTCCAAAAATTTGAGACATTCTAATGAAGTCTACTAGTTTGGAGTGAAATTCTTCTTAATCAAGCTTTATTTTAAGATATTAATCATGAAAATATCTTTACTGGTTCAAAAGTTATCAAAGAGAAAGTTATATTTTGATTGTAACAAATTGGACCTTTACTAAGAAGCAGATTTGAAAAATTCAAAAAATTATGCTTAACGTGCACGATATTTGCTTTAAATTGATATGAATTGGGGATTCTTTTGAGATGTTATTCACTAAAATGCTCTTATTTATTCAAAAGTTATGGATCATAAAGAATTTTTGTCGACTTTGTCAATTTCAAGTTTATCCAAAGATCCAAATTTCAAAAATTTGAGACATTCTAATGAAGTCTACTACTTTAGAGTGAAATTCTCCTTAATCAAGCTTTATTTTAAGATATTTATCATGAAATTATCTTCATTGACTTAAAAGATATCAAAGAGAAAGGTAGGTTTTGATTGTAACAAATTGAACCTTTACTAAGAAGCAGATTTGGAAGATTCAAAGAATTTTGCTTGACATGCGCAATATTTTCTTTAGATTGATATGAATTAGGGATTCTTTTGAGATATTATTCACTAAAATGCTTTTATTTATTCAAAAGTTATGGATCATAAAGAATTTTTGTCGACTTTGTCAATTTCAAGTTTATCCAAAGACCCAAATTCCAAAAATTCGAGACATTTTAATGAAGTTTACTACTTTGGAGTGAAATTCTCCTTAATCAAGCTTTATTTTAAGATATAAATCATGAAATTATCTTCATTGACTTAAAAGATATCAAAGAGAAAAGTAGATTTTGATTGTAACAAATTGGACCTTTACTAAGAAGCAGATTTGGAAAATTCAAAAAATTTTGCTTAACGTGCACGATATTTGCTTTAAATTGATATGAATTGGGGATTCTTTCGAGATATTATTCATTAAAATGGCTTTATTTATTCAAAAGTTATGGAACATAAAGAATTTTAGTCAACTTTGTCAATTTCAAGTTCATCCAAAGACCGAAATTCCAAAAATTTGAGACATTCTAATGAAGTCTACTAGTTTGGAGTGAAATTCTTCTTAATCAAGCTTTATTTTAAGATATTAATCATGAAAATATCTTTACTGGTTCAAAAGTTATCAAAGAGAAAGTTATATTTTGATTGTAACAAATTGGACCTTTACTAAGAAGCAGATTTGAAAAATTCAAAAAATTTTGCTTAACGTGCACGATATTTGCTTTAAATTGATATAAATTGGGAACTCTTTTGAGATATTATTCACTAAAATGCTTTTATTTATTTAAAAGTTATGTATCATAAAGAATTTTTGTCGACTTTGTCAATTTCAAGTTTATCCAAAGACCCAAATTCCAAAAATTCGAGACATTTTAATGAAGTCTACTACTTTGGAGTGAAATTCTCCTTAATCAAGCTTTATTTTAAGATATTAATCATGAAATTATCTTTATTGACTTAAAAGATATCAAAGAGAAAGGTAGGTTTTGATTGTAACAAATTGGACCTTTACTAAGAAGCAGATTTGAAAAATTCAAAAAATTTTGCTTAACGTGCACGATATTTGCTTTAAATTGATATGAATTGGGGATTCTTTTGAGATATTATTCACTAAAATGCCTTTATTTATTCAAAAGTTATGGAACATAAACAATTTTAGTCAACTTTGTCAATTTCAAGTTCATCCAAAGACCCAAATTTCAAAAATTTGAGACATTCTAATGAAGTCTACTACTTTGGAGTGAAATTCTCCTTAATCAAGCTTTATTTTAAGATATTTATCATGAAATTATCTTCATTGACTTAAAAGATATCAAAGAGAAAGGTAGGTTTTGATTGTAACAAATTGAACCTTTACTAAGAAGCAGATTTGGAAAATTCAAAAAATTTTGCTTAACGTGCACGATATTTGCTTTAAATTGATATAAATTGGGAACTCTTTTGAGATATTATTCACTAAAATGCTTTTATTTATTTAAAAGTTATGTATCATAAAGAATTTTTGTCGACTTTGTCAATTTCAAGTTTATCCAAAGACCCAAATTTCAAAAATTCGGGACATTTTAATGAAGTCTACTACTTTGGAATGAAATTCTCCTTAATCAAGCTTTATTTTAAGATATTAATCATGAAATTATCTTTATTGACTTAAAATATATCAAAGAGAAAGGTAGGTTTTGATTGTAACAAATTGGACCTTTACTAAGAAGCAGATTTGGAAAATTCAAAAAATTTTGCTTAACGTGCATGATATTTGCTTTAAATTGATATGAATTGGGGATTCTTTTGAGATATTATTCAGTAAAATGCTTTTATTTATTCAAAAGTTATGGATCATAAAGAATTTTTGTCAACTTTGTCAATTTCAAGTTTATCCAAAGACCCAAATTCCAAAAATTCGGGACATTTTAATGAAGTCTACTACTTTGGAATGAAATTCTCCTTAATCAAGCTTTATTTTAAGATATTAATCATGAAATTATCTTTATTGACTTAAAATATATCAAAGAGAAAGGTAGGTTTTGATTGTAACAAATTGAACCTTTACTAAGAAGCAGGTTTGGAAGATTCAAAGAATTTTGCTTGACGTGCGCGATATTAGCTTTAAATTGATATAAATTGGGAATTCTTTTGAGATATTATTCACTAAAATGCTTTCATTTATTCAAAAGTTATGGAACATAAAGAATTTTTGTCGACTTTGTCAATTTCAAGTTTATCCAAAGAACCAAATTCCAAAAATTTTAGACATTTTAATGAAGTCTACTACTTTGGAGTGAAATTCTCCTTAATCAAGCTTTATTTTAAGATATTAATCATGAAATTATCTTCATTGACTTAAAAGATATCAAAGAGAAAGGTAGGTTTTGATTGTAACAAATTGGACCTTTACTAAGAAGCAGATTTGGAAGATTCAAATAATTTTGCTTGATGTGCGCGATATTAGCTTTAAATTGATATAAATTGGGAATTCTTTTGAGATATTATTCACTAAAATGCTTTTTTTTATTCAAAAGTTATGGATCACAAAGAATTTTTGTCGACTTTGTCAATTTCAAGTTTATCCAAAGACCTAAATTCCAAAAATTCGAGACATTTTAATGAAGTCTACTACTTTGGAGTGAAATTCTCCTTAATCAAGCTTTATTTTAAGATATAAATCATGAAATTATCTTTATTGACTTAAAGGATAGTTTAAGGTAGGTAAAGGTAGGTAAAGGTAGGTTTTGATTGTAACAAATTGGACCTTTACTAAGAAGCAGGTTTGGAAAATTCAAAAAATTTTGCTTAACGTGCACGATATTTGCTTTAAATTGATATGAATTAGGGATTCTTTTGAGATATTATTCACTAAAATGCTTTTATTTATTTAAAAGTTATGGATCATAATTGGTGAAATTTGTTAATTATTCTTTTCTCCTCCTCATCTTTTCCCCCTCCAGCTGCAGATACCTTGGCAGTTCCTATGTCACTATACCTCACATTGTATTTGCCTTCCCATATCTGCCTTCCGAGGATTCACAGAGAGCCCATGTCGTTCACACCAAGACTCAATCAACTTGATAGCCACTTGCATCCTATAAAAAAGTACATTTATGTGCTTATCTTTGATAAGGATGGTTAAATTATCTGCATAACCAACTGTTGTGAAGTTGGCTTTAGCGAGGCATTTCAAGAGGCTGTCCAGGTTGAGATTCCACAACAATGAGGAAAGTACACCCCCTTGTGGACAACCTCGAGTAACTCCTCCATGAAGACTGACATCGCCAGCCCTAATCTTAACTATCCTATGTTTGAAAGCGTTCTCAATCCAACCACAAAGAGTCGGTTGAACTTTATGCTTAAGCAAGGCATCGTTAATACCAGAGAAAGTTGTATTATCAAAAGCTCCCTTCATATCTATGAAAACACCATACTCCTTTGAGTCCAGCGCAACACCAACAAAGCTGGTCACCGAGTGAAGAGCCGTTAGTGTGGACTTGCCCTGAGTGTAAGCATGTTGATTAGGATTTACTGGTGCATTTGGAAGACAGAAATCTCCAATATAACGGTCACACAGTCTCTTCAAGGTTTTCAAAAGAAAGGAGGAGAGGCTGATAGGTCTAAACGATTTCGGTTTTGTTATGAAGTTCACCGTAACCTTACGCCACCGATTGGGTTATAGTGTAGCTCCAGGCAGGCCTGAAAAATTCTCACCAGGTGAGGTACAAGATCCTCAAAGCTCCATTGTGGAAGGGTTAGTATAATATTAACTGGTTTTAGTGTTTTGAACGGCGAAAAACTATTCTGCAGGGTTAACAAAGAAAAATGTATCTGAAGCTGATTGAACCTGCAACAAGGAGGAGAAAAATCGAAATTGCAAACATTGGATGTTTGAAGAAATTATGGTAAATGTTGTTGCATCTTAACGCTCCGTCTATCGGGTGTGGTCTACGAGTCCACGACAAAATGATTATGTGAAATATTTTTTAAATTATTTTGCTCAAAACTTCTACGGTCACAGTACCTTTCAAGTATCTGAATATCAACTGTTTTCGCTATAAAAAACTGTTTTTCAAAATTCCAAATAGTCGCTACATAATATTTTGTCCTGACAGACCCTTCCCGATCAAATTTGTAACAATATTCGCAGATGTAATCTCTAAGAATCGTATTCCTGTTGGAACTCTACCGAGTTATAAAAGTATACCTCGGAGTGATCGCAATATAGTTCGGTAGTTCCCTTAATAATTACTATATATACGGTTACCGTATCGTTGACACGCCACTTTACAATTGAACCCCATTTTGAGGCGTTGTGTTATGTGTTATTTATTTGACAAACATAGAGAATAGAAAAGTGCATAAAAAATTATTTATAACTAATATCAAATATCTAGTTAGTAATCTACAAATAGCATACTTACAAATAGGTAAGTAGTATCACACAATTTTCTGATATGATTTGATAAAATAATAAATGATTTATTATTTGATAGCATTGTGATATGGATCCTTACGAAAAGGAGAGAGAAAGATTACAGAAACTGTATGAAGAAGTTAGCACGGGCAGTGAAATAGAAGAGTCTGACGATAGTTCGATATCAGATCCAGATTTTGTAAGTATCAGTGATCATGATACAGAAACCGAGCAGGAAAACGTAAATGAAGATGCAGATATTATGCATCAGGATGACGGCAAGGATGATGAAGATGAACAACCCGTGATTCGTGATAGATGCTCGTATTTTTTGGTAAAGATGGAACTAAATGGAAAAAGGCTGTCCCACCTAGAAATATTAGAACTCGCAACGAAAACATAGTGTCTCACCTGCCGGGGGTCATCGGTGAAGCACGTGACGCATTATCTCCCATTCAATGTTTGATGTATATGTTTGGAAACTGCATTGATATTGTAGTTGAAAACACTAATTTATTTATTGATAAAATTTCTGTTAAATACCAAGATAAGACTGAGTGTAGACCTACCGACTCTGTAGAAATCCAAGCGCTGATGGGTTTGCTTTATTTAGCTGGGCTCCATCATGGATCAAGGACACATCTAGCAGAGTATTGGTCATCAGACGGTATGGGATATGAGATATTTCCTGCTACATTGGCAAAACGGAGGTTCATCTTCTTATTGAAATGCATTCGCTTAGACTTAGATACCACAACTAGAGGTCAAAGAAAAGAAATGGACAAACTAGCAGCAGTTCGTACTATTGTTGACAAGTTCAACGACAATTGTAAGAAAACTTATTCTGTGGGCGAGTATGTAACATTAGATGAAATGCTGCTTGCCTTTAGGGGTAGGTGCAGCTTCCGAATGTACATTCCAAGTAAACTAAACAAATACGGATTGAAAGTCTTCGCCGTTGTTGATGCCAAAAGGTTTTTCACTTCACACATAGAAATTTACGCTGCTGTTTAACCCAATAGTCCATATAAAAGTGACAACTCTACCGCTGCAGTAACTGAAAGAATGTGTTCACATTTATTAGGATCAGGAAGAAATGTTACAATAGATCGTTGGTTCACAGGATATTCAATTGTAAAGAAACTGCTAAAAGAGTACCGCCTTACTGTGGTTGGTACAATTACAGCCAATAGAAGAGAACCACCTCTTGAAATAACACAAGTTAAAAACAGGAAAGTAGATTCTTCGTTATTCGCATTTAGTAATGATATGACTGCAGTTTCATATATATCCAAAAAAGGAAAGAATGTGCTTGTAGTTTCAACAATGAAATAATTACTTTCTATAATAGCATAAAAAGTGGAATAGATGTTGTTGATCGAATGATCACATCATACAATGTTGCAAGAAACACAAAGCGTTGGCCAATGGTAATTTTCTATAACCTCCTCAATATAGCAGCAATTAACGCTTTTGTTATCTACAAAGGCAACATACCAGATGGTGAATTTGCTAAAACTCGCAGACTGTTTCAAAAAAATCTTGGTATGGAGTTAGTGAAAAACAACATGCAAAGAAGAGCCGTTGATAAGCACTTGACCAAAAGTGTGCGTACTTCTGCCTTGAGGCTCTCAGGTATTGAAGAGGAGATTATTCCAGAGCCACAACCAGGGAAAAGAGGAAACTGTAAATATTGCAAAAGACGAAAAACTCGTTATTTTTGCAAAATTTGTAAATGTTGGTTGTGCATGGAGCATAACAGCGTGCTGCAACGATTGTTTGGGAAATATGGAGACCACAGTTTGAAGCCCTCCAGTTTGTGCATAGAATATTATTCTTTAGTTAAGACATTTTTTTTATAACACTTTATAAATTTTTAAATAAATATTATTATAGATCGATTTTCTTTTGCTTTATATGGCGTTGTTTCCAAATTTTGAAGAATATGTGATTAGATTGTAAGCATTTTCTTTAAATGAAAGTAACATAAAACGTGAGTTTGGGATTGGCCCTGTATTAGGCTATTATATAGTACAAGCATCATATAAAACATATTTATGAGAAATTAGCACTGGAGGACACGTTGGCGTCCTTTAGAGTTTTTTCTATTTTGAACTCCACAGACCACACCCGATCGAAAGTGTTAAGAAAGCGCGCCCGACTTAGGGTTAAAACGTTATTTTTTACATTTTCTTTTTTATTTTGAATTTCAATTTCTATATGATCGGACTTTATACAAGCTTTCCTTCATGATTTTTGAGGTAGAATCATATAGAAACATATAGCCGCAATATTTCTTTTAATATATTTTTTTCATTTCTATTTATTTAAATGAAATTAGCGAAACATAGGCAACCAAACTATCACGCACAATTTTGTCCATTTCAAAATAAAATTATCATTTGAAAATTAATATTCTAACTTATAAACAAAGGTAATATTTCTTAATCCAACATTAATAAACGTATTAATTAAATAAATCAATAATATTTCTTAAAATAATAATAATTGTTAAAGCGCCATCTATGATTGAGAATGCTTTATTACCATCTTTACAACGGTTTTTTTTTTAAATCACGCATGCGCATCAAGAAGTTTAACAACGCTTGTTTAGCCATTTTGTTCATTTTCAAGAAGCGTTCAGCAAAGAATGTTATAATTTTGTGATATAATCATTTAATTTTAAGATATATCATTTAAAATCAAGTGGATAAACGTCCTGTATCGTATTTACCAAAGTTAAATTGGTTACATCAATAATTTTGAGTCTTTTTCGTCTTCAAACATGAATAACTAAGAATAACAAGATGGATGCCGGCTTCTTATTTGTTTAAATGTAAGTTTTTTTTTAATTCTGAGGTAATAAAATTCATTTAAATTATTACGATTTTTTAGAACAATTACGATATATTCACATTTTATAAATTTTTGGATGAAAAATGTGTGTCAAAATCGTAACCAACGTGCCATTAGAGAAGGGATTGTTGGTGGGTTCCATTTTTCCGGAGAAAAGTAAATTTGGTTGAGGATGCTGCGTGAAAGGCCAAATTATGGAAAATAAATAAGGGGGTACATTTCTTCCAATA
Source organism: Onthophagus sagittarius (assembly GCA_036711965.1). Lineage (NCBI taxonomy): Eukaryota > Metazoa > Arthropoda > Insecta > Coleoptera > Scarabaeidae > Onthophagus > Onthophagus sagittarius. The sequence continues at coordinate 51,850,969 of JASERS010000005.1, forward strand.
ATTTCAAAATGGATATTTCCAACAAAGAGAAACAACTTCAGATTGTAACGGTTTTCTCTTCCGTTTCTTAAATTTTTCCGATTGATTAATGTTTTATCATTTAAATTTCTAAAATCTGAATTAGGTTTGACGATATCAACTGATTTTCTTAGTTATCGCTTTTTGATGGGGTTAAAGGTGGTTATTGGTGGGTGACCACTCTCGTTAAAGTCTTAGAGTAACGAGAGTCGTATCTTACGCTTTGTAAAAGTTGTAAGAAAGGGTGGTTATTTAAGAAAAAGTTTTTAATTGTTTACTTTTTGACTTTTTTGTCACGTTGTTGTTGATTAGAATTCACTTTTCTTTTGAATTTACCCCAATTAATTCAAATTTAAAATGAATCGGTTATTTTGAAAAGTAAAAAAAGTAAATTTTACAGGACAACAAAAATACGTTTCATTTTGGTATTAGAATATCGATTTCTTTTTAGAACAAAGACCTAAAATATGATACACGGGAAAGTTTTATAAACAAAAAAAATGTTTAACCTTCCGGAAGTCTGGTCAATCAAACGGACAAGTTTAGTCTGTTGGGGTATGTCTAACGTGACCATTTATTTTTTAACTCAAAACTGGACATTGGTTTATTTAGATTAATTAACAAGTAGTAAATAAAAAGCACTATTTTAAAGTTATTTATTCAGAAAAAGTCAGTTAGGTTAAAAGCTACGAATTAAAAAATATATATACCCCAAACGTTTACTTATATTTATCAGAAGAACAAATTTGCTTTAATACAGCTGGTGATGATTTTAAGTAAGAATGAAACTCTTGGCACGTTTTCTTTATATTCACCTTAATTGTCAACATCGCCTTTAGAACTGAAATTTGTAACTGGGTCTTCTCAGAGGGCCACAATTTGTTCATCATAGAAAATACTCTTTCTACTGGAGCATTTGTAGCAGGCAAACATAAAACATATTCAATTAAAAGAGAAAAATGTTTATGCTGAAGATTGTTAGCTTGAAAGTGTTTGAATACTTCCACCCAACGAGTTTCCGTGGAAACATTTAGGTTATTCCATTCGGTTACTTTGTGCGATGTAATGTAGTTACAAATTAACGAAAATTCGTCAAAAACTTGTGCATCTTTATTACAGTCAATATATTCCTTTTGAATTAACACATCCAGAGATTTTTGAACGTCTGTCCATAAGGGGACCTTTTTTAAATCTGCCCAATAAAATATCTCCATTTCTTTGGTAAGAAAGCAAGTCCACTGCTCCAGATATTCACGGCTTGTTTGATAAAATTCTGTAACCACCCTATTCACAAACTCTTCATCTATGTCAGAAACATTATCTTTCGATTTCACTATTAATTGACGGACCATAAATGGAAGAAACTGATTGGTCTGCTTCTGAGTCAAATTGTCTTTTAGTTGATTGATTTCTTTTGCAGCTTCAATTGCCGATACAGTCTGACCTTCCAGTTTCAATACAGCTTGATGAAAACTTGCTGACTGAGCGTGTAAAAAATAAAGCCACAATTCGGATGTGGGATCTTCAAAAAAGTTTTTTAGTAACAAGGGACATTTTTCAATACTCAAAAAGTAGTTTTTTAGTGGCTGATACATTTTTAAAACTCTTTCCAAGGCAGGCATAAGAGCAAGCCATCTAGTTTTGCTGTAGCCGAGCATTTGTTGATACTCCGTTTCAGTTTCGGCGCAAAACTCCTTTAGAGCTTCAACTCGAATCGTGTAAATATAAAAAAACGAATATATCTTCACAATAATGCTTTCGTAATCTAATGGTAGCCTGTCTGCAGCAGATTTTATTGCATTGTGAATTACATGGGCTCCACATCCAATACATCCAATAATGGCTTTTTCAGTGATGACTGTAATTTCGTTAACACATTGTTAGTTCCACGCCTAGCCGCACCTCCGAAATTGACGTTGGCATTGTCTCCGCAAAATGCCACGACTTTTGCTGTTAAATTATTATATGTCAACACTTGGTTTAAATAATCGACAATGATGTCAGAAGTCTCGCCCGGTTGGTCTTGGAGATCTAAAATTTTTACTTGCACACCTACGTAAGGTTGAAAAAAGCGCACTAGAATAGGATATATTTTCTTGTTACCGTGGTTTGAAGCGTCGTTTAGTATTGTAATACAATTGGACTTATCAAGATCATCTTTTAATTCTTTCATTACTGTAGGCGCCAAAACATTTACTACAATAGCTTCTGATTTCGTACGCGCGCATGTAAATTTGGGTTCAAAACATGATTGAATTAATTTTGACGCACAATCATTAGAGCGAAAACTGTGGTTTTCTTGTATCGTGTGATAAGCCCAGACGCCTTCTGCCGCGGCGATATCCATATCCTTTAAAGTTGGTGCGGCCGATTTCTTGAAAAAGGTTAACATCGAAGAACTCGAAGCAGCGGCACGATCGGCATTTTTATGTTTTTCAGACTTTAAATGCTGTTCAATATCACTCCCACCACCATGGGAAACACTAAATTCTGTACGACACTTTTCACATCTGACATCTGAGGAAGTATTTATTTGCTTGATAAACGGATATTTTGCTTGTAAGTTAATATTGAACGTACACTTGCGTTTTGGCATTTTAAGTTATGATTCCAAAACAAAAGAAGTTTAAGTTATTTGCTTGGTAAACGAGCATCAAACAACAACAAAAAATATATCGAAAACTGGGCGCACGAAAAATCTATGAAACAATTAGTCCAAATTAATCAACAAAGCGCGAGCGATGACGTCTTCGCTTCTCTCGGCTATCATCCCGTCAACTGACGACGCCGTCTCGCTCTCGCATACCGATCGCGTCCGCCCAACTCGGCTATAGTCTGTACCACGAGAAACGATAGTGTAAAATCTTGTATAAATCCGGATTTCGTATCACATAAAATGAACGATTTAATCCCAAATCTATTTCGCTTAGAGGGGATGTATTGTTTAAATGAGAGTCTCCCCTTATACAAAAGTAAGCTCTCATCAATGCACAAGTTTTCAAAAGGGTAGAATACGTTTTGAAAGCTTTGTCGAAGCATATCGCAAATTTCTCGTATCTTGTATAGTTTGTCGCTATCTGCAGTTACTTCGTTAGAATTAAAATGTAAAATTTTTAGCAAATATAAAAATCGGTCTCGACTCATCACTTCTCCAAAAATTTTGCTCTTCAACAATTCGTCGTTGGACCAGTATTCATCATATGATAATTTTTTATTCCGAGACATTAATAATTTTATGGCCAGGAAGCAATAAATTTCAGGGAGTGAAGTGCTTCGAGAATTTATCGTATTTGTAATGTTATCAACTCTACTCCGATAATCGTTGGTCGTGCCAACAATGAAGTTGATAAAATTTTCGGAGCAGAATAATTTGAAAAAATCTAAAGCTGATGCCGAATAACCAATTGACGTTTTTATTCCCGAATGATTGCATTGAAATTTATGAATATTCGGCCGGAATAATTTGGTGGTCCATCTAATTTCGCTTTCTGTATTTTTCCCAGATTCAATTAAATTGTCTTCTTCTGATTCGGAATTTAATGTATTTGCTCGAATTCTTTTGTTATTTGTATTTCGTCTTTCTTGTGCCAAATTAAAATTTATTTGATCATCTTCTGATTGCTCCGAATAATTCTTATCCTTATCGTTAATACGTTTTACTCTCTTATTTTTCATCATTTTAAGGAATGGGATAAAATCTGTTAAAAAATAATTAATCAAAATAAAGGTAAACAAATTAAAAAAATAAAGAACTATACCTTTGTGTCTGTTGTCGAAAAAAAAGTAAATTATATATCTTTCAGTAAGCACCAACTTTATTCGATGTGAACACTCAGACGCGTATCTCCAAACTGATTTGGCATTCTTGTGATTCTTATTCTTGAGGAATTCGTAAGAAACAAATGATCAAAACAAAAGACTGATGTTACATTCCAGGGAATACACTCGATGTGAAGCAACTCCAATCGCTGGTCATACACTGTATATCCAATACGCGGCAACTTATGCAGAGCGGCTAAAGTCGCCCGTAGTATCTGAGTGGCATCTTATGCAGGGCGACTATAGTCGCCCGTAGTATCTGAGTGGCATCTTATGCAGGGCGACTATAGACGCCCGTAGTACGTCGGTGGCATTCTATGCAGGGCGACTATAGTCGCCCGTAGTAGCGAAAGGGTTATTTATTCTGGTATAATTATAGAAACGAATAAATTTTTGTAGGACTACAAATTAAAATAAAATATTACTTACTTTTATTTTCACAACCTTTTTAAAACAATAAGTTTATCAACTCTGTGATTAATCAACTCTCTACGAAGAACTCGCATAAACTGAAGGGACTTGAAAATTTTATGATCCAATCCACTTTTGAGCGAAACAGGGGAATACCCGACAAAACGGACAAATTCGCAGTTACGTATCTCCGAATTTACGTAGGTCGGGGTATTTACTGTATTCGTAAACGCCATACATCGGGATTGTGCAAATTATTTTTTTAGCATCGTCATTGCCGCCACCTCGGCGGCGGTGTCAAAAAAATTAAGATGAAAGGTTCTTCCCAATATATTAAGCTATGTGTTTACCAAATTTGGTGAAATTCGGCCAAGGAATAACTGAGTAAAATCGGTATATAGGTACCCACATACATACAGGATTCCATTTTTATATATTAAGATATAGGAGTTTTATAAAACGTCATTCGACCAAGTAATAAAAATTATTTGTATTATCGATTATTAAAATTTAAATATTAATTTGTGCGATTTCCTTTTTTTGTCATCGGGCCGCACAAACATCGCAATCGGGCCGCAGGCGGCCCGTGGGCCGCCAGTTAGACATGGCTGGTTTTGACCTTAGAAATATTGAATATTGGATTACTTGGCTGAATATTTAGCCTTATTTATAAAAAGAAAGGAAATTTGGATGGGCAAGGAAATTTTGGAGGCTAGGTTAACAAATAAATCAAAGGATTCAGATAAGAAACACATATATCTTTAAATTTATTACATTTTTTTGTTATTGAATAATAATTATCATTTTTTTGTGCACTTGATCGTATTTAGGGGTAAATTTTCATTCCGTGGTTGATGATATTGTTACATTGGATATTTTTTGACGTAATGGTATAAAGTCTCAGTTTTAGTATGATTTGAGTGTTTGCTGCATATTTTTTTTTGCAAATTGATAGTGGTAATATTTAACAATGTACAAAATATTGTGAATGGCCATCTGTTATTTTTTTCTGGTAACAGAATATTCTGACTTCATCCTATCAACGATTCATCCACTCTTCATGGTGTTGTAGAAGGTGATTATTTCAGGCTTAAAAGCTTCTTTCGTGTCCGGATCTATTGAGTCATTGTTATGGTAAGAAGGAGAGGAACGTTTTTGTTTCTTTTTGGAATATATGAAACCATCAAAGTTTTCTTTTCTCCTGATCCGAAAGCAAACATGCCGACATACAGCAAACCGGCCGATTTATTACGGATACTAGACCTGTAGGTATGCAAGGTTTATTTTTGCGCAGGGTTCCAACAGCTGTCAACTTATGATTGTTACACAAGTCGTTGACTAATGGCACAAAAGTGAAGTAATTGTCCATTGTATAGTTGGAACATTTGTGACGTTTCTCTCTCCTGTGGTTCGGTCCGATGGGAGAAGGAGTGTCTTGGTGCCCTTTTTCGGGAAATGTTATCGGATGTTATTCTAGATGTTATTCTATGTTATTAAGTATGATGCGAGGCACCAGTGCCTCAAATACAGTTCATTCATAGTGATGCAAAAGAATGTGTTCTTGGTCGACAGTACGAGACAGTACCTCACTATAAAAAAAAGTAATTTTGTTGTGGCCTCCACAAATGATTCAATGTTTGTATGCTCGTTTCCTAGATAGTGTACTAAGTATAAAGGGAACTTCGTTTCCAAAGATGAACAACCAGTAGAAAGAGATAACGTAAATCAGTAATTTATTTTTATTTATTTTCTTACAAATAAACAAACATTTTTATCAAATGTTTAAAAACCTAATGGATGCCAAATTCAAATTTTGTGATATTTATTGAAACACCTGTTTGGTTTTCCGATCTGCTTCCTTTTTGCCTTTTTCGGTGTATATTTGTCGATAACACTGGCGACAACGCTTTCTCGTTTTACGAATTGGTCCTTGAGCTTTTTCTAGAAAATGTTGAGTTTTCTGAGGAACTTTTCTTACTTGTGGTGGTAAAGTGTTTTCTGTCACTAAAATATCAATGATTTTTTTCTCTAAAATGTAAGAGTGATATTTTTTCCACCACCAGCTTTTTTTTTTAATGTTATCATTAAAAAGAGCATGTCTCCGTTCTTTCCCATTAAGTATCGAATTTACATTTTTTATCCACATTGTTGTATAATAATGGACAAACATGCGAATTTATATATTATATAATGCATGTTTGTCACACAATTTCAGAAATTGTGTTTATTTTTCTGAGATATTGCTACAGAAGTTCTTTTATATGAGGTTTTGTGCAATTTTTGACCACCGCATTATGTATAATTGCCACTGACGTTTTGAATAACTTTACAAAAGTAGTGTTTGGCCACAAAAATCGGTCTCGCCAAAACATCCTTGCCTCCAGCAACTCTGTGTCGGTCATTTCCACTTCTGCAAAAAAATCTTTTTTGCACTACTTACATCGAATAGATTGCAACATTTTTTTTGCTAATGTGCTTGCAATGTATGCATATTGCAGTGCAACCAAAGGGGTTGGCGGAGACGTTTTCCATGGGACATCATCCACATCAACAACTGGTGGTGGTTTGGGCTCATTGTTAACGGATGTTAACAGCCGTCCAATGCTTTTTATAATGGGGTCATACCCATCTAGTTCACAATATGCAGAAGAATAATTGTTGATAATAAGTATTCAAAAACTGTGTCGAAATGCCATTGGTGTTGGATTTGTGTTTTGGCAACCATACATTCGGATATTCCCAAAGAAATTTTTTAACGGATTCTGGTTACAATTTCGCGGGACAAGATATTACATATTTATATCTTTTACCGTTTTCCACAGAGCTTCAAACCCTTCAATAGTGGCAATCCAATTATTAATTGTTGGAGGTACAAGTCGTTTATCATTTTTCTTGAAATGTAAACTCTTTAAAAGAGTTTTTGCCTCTGCCCAAAACTAAAACTCACAAAACTCACTAATGGCGCATCGTGGCGCCTTAACACGTTCGATGCCGCTTTAATTTCAATGCCTTCTGCTCGATCCCAACATTTATTTTTGATTTAAAAATTTAGTTATAGCCTTACATGTGTTACAAATAACTTAAATAGTCAACTTCTAATAAAATAATTACATTCTTTTTACATAAACAAACTGACGCTTATTAGCGTTGACGGTACTGGAGAGAGAACTTCGAGGTTCAGTGCCACCGACGCTTATAAGCGTCAGTTTTTTTATGTAAAAAGAATGTAATTATTTTATTAGAAGTTGACTATTTAAGTTATTTGTAACACATGTAAGGCCATAACTAAATTTTAAAATACATTAAATATTTTTCAATAAAAAAACAAAGGACAAATAATGGTGTTCAAATAAAGCACATAAGTATGGAAAACAAATATGAATTCAGAAATAGGAACAATAAACAAAGAAAAAGCACCATAATGAAAAAGTAATAAAAATATAAATAAATTCTGCAATATTATAAACCTAATCTAATCGTTATTATTGAACTCAACAATAGCTAAACCACTGATCATTTATGAATAATATCACTGCAATTTAGGCAATACCCCGGATTACCTGGACAGACCACACATTCATAAGCAGTATCTACGCGTTTTTTCTGTTGTGAGCACCTCTTACATCTTTTTCTTTGAATTTGTTTTTTGTTTGGAGTAGGTTTTCGTTTTCTAAGAATATGTTCGCAATTTGTAGATCTTTTTGAACTTCGATCTTGGGCAGGTGGCAAAAGTCGTCTTATTACTGCCATCCTAAAGTCAAAAGATGGCATTTTGTGCCCAGAAAAGCTGTTATATAAATGACAGGCATTGGTCATCATCATTTCAATGACATGAAAGAAAATTTTTTTTGGCCAACGTATTGTTTTCCGTTCATGAAGATAATAAGAAAGCATCTGATCGTGATTGTCAATACCTGACATATATTTGTTGTACGCTACTATTGGCAATGGTTTAGAAACCTTTTCTTTTCTCTTATTTTCAATTTCCAGCATTATATTCTCATATTTGTTTGAAATATAAAGTAGATCACGCTTGTCCTTCCACTTCCCTATCATTACCCCTTTGGCATACTTTGAAATGCTTTCACCTCTTTTTAGTTTAGTAGATGTAACAACTGTTGGTGTCTGTTTCCTACCAAATCGTAGTGTACCGGTGCAATGTGTCTTCTTCTGCAACAGCTTCCTGGCTAGATGAAAACTGTTGTAATAATTGTCCATATACACATGATGGCCATGATTTAAAAAATCGTTCAGTAAATGCATAACAACTTTTTCCGAATGCCCTTTGCCGCCCAAATCATCTAATACACCAGTGTAGACGGCAAATCTCAGAACAATACCTTTAGGGGTAGTCAACATGTATAATTTAATTCCGTATTTATGTTTCTTGTTTTTTATGTATTGCCTAAATACAAGCCGTCCACGCCAGAGCACCATAGATTCGTCTAAAGAAAGCTCTCGTGCAGGAGAAAACACTTCTGCCATTCTTGCATTAAAAAAATCTATAATCGGCCTGATTTTGTATAGCCGGTCTTCAGGTTCTGGTTCATTTGGTTCAGGATTCTTTGCAAAATGAACTGCACGTAATATAAGCAAAAACCGATTTCTGCTCATACTTGATGAAATTCCTTTGATATTGAATAAAGGATCCCTCTTCCAATAATCGCGCATCCTTGGCTGTCGTACAACACCCATGTGTAAAAATACTCCAAGAAAAACCAATATTTCCTCCTTTGTAACCGGTTTCCATGCGCAAATTCTGGACTTTTTTGTGATTTTTTTAGAACTCAATAAGTTTTCAGCATTGGTATTCGTTTCATTGACTATTAATTGTAAAATTTCATCAGTCAATAAGCTACGAAAATAACCAAACGGAGTATTTTCAGGTGGCACGGTACGGAATGTCTCATTTCCTAAAAATGGAAAATCCTCCATGTCAACAGGCTCGTCTTCCCATTCAATGTCCGACTCATTATCTGCAGTTTCTTTACCTAAATACAAAATATGTAAAGAAAAAAAATAACTAAAATAAAAATAGTAAACCTGCACTTTCTTCTGACTTATCGTCTTCAGTTTCTTCATCTAAATATACAGTATGTAATGAAAAAATAACATAAATAAATAAAAAATAATGAACCTGAACTTTTTTCTGATTCATTCCGTGCTGACTCTACGCCTAACCGCTCATAATCATCACTTTCGGACTCCACATAGTCAACATCACTTTCCTCACTACTGTTTTCCAAAATTTGTAACAGTTCTGCGTCTGTAAATTTACGAGATTTGTCTCTGTTTGGCCTAGAAGGCCCTGCTTTAGCGTTATCACTTTGCATTGCAACAAAAACTTTAAAAACAAGTAAAAATACAGACCACGCGGCTTTCTACGTTGTATATGCCGTCAGTCGAGTATATGCAAACAACAATGTACGTAAAGTCAAAGCAGACAAGACTGGTTAAGGAACAAGTTCCATGCGACAGCGACGCTTATAAGCGAGAGCGGTACCGGCGCATCTATCTAGTCGTCGCTTATAAGCGTCAGCGGCATCGAACGTGTTAATTACTACATCTGGAACAAAATAATTTCGGATGCCCAGTGCATTGTTGACTGTAATGACGACTCTCCCCGCATCTCCAGCATAATCATTTCTCCTTGATGTGATTTTTGGGAGTGTACCGCAAGCGTACTATTTACTCTCGGTACTTTGCAGGTTTTTTGGAGATGTACTGCCTAAACTTACACCTTCATCTAAAATCTTCCAGCATCTAATCGATTGTTGTATAAATTCCGACAGTATAACAAGCAGAACATCGCTGATTGATGTGTTCAAATAATTTACGTATTGTAGCCAAGTTATCATTTCCCTTTCTTTCTGCTCTGGTATCACTGTCGTCAAACCTAATAGCTCGTAAAATTGTGTGAAATTGTCTTTCGGACATCACAGCAGCGAAAAACTCTGATGCAGTTCCATCAGAGCACCATAAGTTGAATATGTGCAAATGCTGGCCCCTAAGGACCCCTGCCATGTACAAAATACCAACAAATACATTCATTTCATCAAAATCGGTAAGTGGGCAATCTCTTTCACGTTTATGAGAGAGCCTCATGGTTCTAAGTTTTTGATTCGTATAAGTCCCCCAAAAAGCCCAATGGTCTTCACGCCATTGTCTACGGTGGAAAAAATTTAGATTCGTCAATTTCCACCATTTTGGACAACGGCGTGTCCTCATCGAATCCTCCTATTTGGGTTGGATCATCCAGCAAATGTTGTTCTGTCACATCCCGGCAGAACGAGTACCAATCCACGATGGTACCCCAATTTGGCATCACGTGCCGCCTCATATTGTGGGTGCTCTCTTGCCCATCCATATATAATATCTACTATTTGCGTTAATTTCAATTTGCTGTTTTCAAAGAATGAACCTGTTCGAATCGAGACGTTTCTGCGACATTCTTTGCAGGTCCATTGCTTTCCGTCGCTGACACTAGCTCTCTTTGTCAGAGACATGCTGATATGGAAATTGTTACACTCGAATTCGCTAAAAGTTGTCGAGTAGCCAAAAAAATGATTGTTAATTGTTGGAATAGAATTACAATAAAGGTCCCGTGCGGAAAATGTTTCCTCTGTCATCATCTCTATCCCCAAAATTGTGGCAACATCGACTATATATATATTGTCGGCGCACGATTTGCCATTTTTGTACTAGTTATAAACATATACACATATTTAATTTAATGAGTTTTAAATTTGATGGTATGTTAACTTTTATTCACCTCCAATTAATTAGGAAATGCACAATCCTTTCTTCAATATAACAATATATTATATTTTAAAATTTTAAACTTTCATAGTACGCTTTATTCTTTGGATTATCAAGGGATTCAGATTTCAATTTGAAATTTCTCTTCAAGTATTTCCTCATTGTAATTTCCGCATCATCATTTTCTCCTCTTCATTTGCATATTCATTGCTACTTACAAGTGTCCCAGTTAAAATATCATCTGGTGTTTTTTTTGTTGGTTTTATATGTCGCCAGCAGATTACGATATTTATCATGCAATTCATTACTGGCAATGAAATAATTGTATTCTTCAAATTAAACAGAAATTTTTTCCCACAATTTTTTTTCTGAGTTGAACTCGTTCTTCATTTCTAACAACAAATTTAAGGCGGAGACATCCCAGTTAAATTTTATATTGAAATTCTTTCATTCGAGCGTTTTAGTTGCAGTATTTTTAAATGAATTTGACAGTTTTTGCCATCTGAAAAATCGTTGCTTTTAAAATTGAAGGTGTATTGAATTATTAAGGTTTACCTTCATGTGCTTTCTCAAAATCTTCTTTGCTTACAGCAATATTAAATAATTTATCATAATGTACATCAGCTGTAGTATTAAGGAAGAAGATGTTGATGGTCTAAATTAAAAAATTGTCTAACTTAAATTTAAGAAAATTAAATTAATAAAACATCTAATTAAAACTGAATAATATAATACAGGTTATATTTAGTCGCCGTCAAACAACAAATATCATCTATTTATCCCTTCTTCAATCCATCAGACCCACCGAGAATCAAGTTGGTGAGTTGGGTGTCCCTCAAAAGTGGCTCACCCCTAATTTTTTAAATTATTAATGATATCAGAAAACTATTTGGAATGTATAATTAGGCTATTAAAACAGATTATTACAACATGAAATTGTTGTCTTTTGACTTCCATAGAAACGATTCTCAGCTCCTTGAAAATCGTTTCTTACTGCTAAAGGGAAGGGAAGTTTACTGTCTGAATCAGTTGATGCGAGATCAGAAGATGCTAATGGGATTGTTATGGATTCTGATTCGTTTCGATATCTTCAGCATAAATTATATCATACATCTCATCTCGTCATCCACCTTTCCATCCATGATTACCTAGAGTTAATAACATATTTGAATTTCATCAAATAACCTCAAATACCCACTGCAGTTTCTTTAGAGGCATGGTGATACAAATAAGGGATGTTTGCTCAAATAAAGTTGTTGATTAGTTTTAATTTTTTAATTTATTTTAATCTAATACTAACTACACGGGAGAATGAGGATGCTGCTTTAAGAAAAGAAGATCTCTTAACTCTCGTTTGTTACAATACCTGTGCTAGATCTTGTTGAATTGTGTAGATTGAGAGTTTGTTTGTATGTCACATGATTCGAAGAAGATATTAGAAATTGCAAACGATTCTTCGAATCTTGTCTCAAACATACCTCTGCTCGATATATACGTTTAGTTGCACCACGTCCTCCCCATCCTTTTCGCCCGGAGACTTCGTAGAATCATTCCATCCTCCCTGGAGGAAGTCTCCGTTGCGTGCATCCCCTGCATAAATAATCCTGCGAAACTCTGACAGCGTTTCGATCCGAGCACCACTTTTCTTTGCGATGTGTCGACACGAGTGGACGATATGGTAATGAAAACTTCCAAACCAAAGGGTTTTTGATAATTGAGTTTCGAATACGGATAAGGAAGTTATCAAAGACGTCTGTTTTTTTGTCTCCCATCGCTTCGAAATATCGCTCCATAGTTTCTTGCAAAGTGCTTCTTTCAATTTCTTCCAATGCGCTATTGTTGTCATTTTATCTACATCTTGATTGTTCTACATCTCCTCCAGAATGTCTCGTATCGTATCCTCCAATAAATGATCCGGAATATGAACATGAAGAACCCTGTTTTTTTTTGAACGCGTGCTCTCTTGTTCTACTTTTTCGGAGGCTTCAGAGCTAAATCAATGTTGCCGGAATCGCACAACCCACGGAATATGTGTTCCATGTGTTGTGCTTGTACTGATGAAAGATACAACAGAAAGGTGAATTCACTGCAGTAAGAACTCTTTTACTTTAATGCCATGAAGATCAACAGGATCACTCAAGTCCAACGAGATACTGACTTACAAAAATTATCTTGCATATTCAATGAAGTGTTACAAAAACACGGAAGACACGCCACAAACATGTAATTAATCTTCCTTGTTTTTGCACCTTCTGCGTAACAATTTGTACATTTTTTTCGTCGATTGTTGTTATCCTTTTCTTCACTTTGCACTAAGACGTTCTTCGGGAATCTAAACAAATAGTTTTGATGGTAGTCGCTATTGCAGGTGTCGTGCATATCTGAAGCAAAAAAAGCTAAACGGCGTATTAGTCTGTGAAGTATGATAACATTTTCTTTAAATCAAAAGTTAAAACAAAAAAAAACTTACGATAGTTTTGATGCTAACTATCGACATTAAATACGTATGTATTACGTCTAAATTCAAAAATTGAAAGCAGACCACATATTAAAAATGCAAAAATGAAACATCCACAACGCTCTATAGAGTAGAAATGTAATGCTAAGTGTTCTTGAAATTGACCAATTTAATGATTTCGGTCAAATTTTGCAAAGTTTGGTCCCCTGCTATTGTTAAAGTAAATGACTGATTTGAGTGGAAGTTAGCGAATGTAGGAGTGTTTTCCTTTTTTGTCAACACTGTTGCATCCACCAAGTTAGGGAAATTACTATGTTGAAAATTGCTTCTTTTTGGTCCTTTTGCTTCCTTTTGGCCAATGGCCTCTATCATCATTTTGAATAAAGTCTGTGGTGTTGTTGGTCACATGTTGATATTTATTGTTGATAATAATAATCTCTCTCGATGCTGGCTCCAATCCAAAACCGTGGAATAGATAGTTACAACTGTTTAAAAAAGCCAGCACTATGAGTAAGGAAATTGGATAATAGGCGAATGCTATTATAGGCAATTTAGGGTCCATTCTCTTTTTTGTCAATAATTGCGAAATGAAGATATTGTCTTGCTACCTGGATAACAAAACTATTACCTCAAGTTCTACGGAAAGACAGCTCAGTAGAATAGTTTAGGATGAGGAACTGGGTGTCCTGTATAATCATTCTATGTGTTTCCTTAATTATCTATCTCCTTACTAACATAACACCTAATATTAAAACAACTATTGGTGAAGAAATGAGAGATATTCCTAATGGGCATCATTAATGAATTTTTAATAAAGTTCCCATAAAATTCTTGTTTTTCTTGATTTTCACATTTACAGGTAAAGCTGTAAATGTGAGGGAGGCGTCGCCGCTGTACCAAAACGATAAATATGGGAATCCTAAATATTACTGATCAGGAAAGGCGGGTGGGGCTACGATTTGGCGGTAGAAGATACTGTCGTAAAAAAGTGCTAGGTATCACCTCGTCCTCTCTCCCCATACTCATTTCCCCTGCAGGTACTTTAATTATAAATGCGCCACTTTCACGATGAAACGAATTTACTCCGATTTCTCGGTATGAGATGTAAATTGATAAAGAAGTAACTGCCATGTGATCTAAGATCGTATATACGACGTCTCAAACTTTTTTGCGCGAGCTGTAATAATAATTCGTTTGCTGTCATTCTATCAGTCATTAACCCTGCCTGGACTGTGTTATCAGATATAATCCCTGTCGATCTGGCGTTCGCATACTCTAATTCACTGGGAATTGTGGCTCCAATATAACGTCACGAGTGAAACCGAATAGCTCCAAATTATTATATATTATGTCGGTGGTATGTGGGAAGAAGAAAGCCGCAAAGTCATCAAAATACTGTCGTAACCCATTAAGATTTTCAGGATCAAATCTCTGTAAATCATCTTGTTGAAAACAATATCTGAAGATTTTCAGAGCCACATAATTGAATGAAATCGAATCAATAACCAATTTCAGACATCGTCGCGATGTATAGCTCCTTTCATATCCATCACGTCTAATCCAATTAAAAATAGTTAGATACATGCTAGTGACTCGTTGCAGTACAGCGCTGGTCAAGCTCTCTGCAATAGGTTGACGCAAAATGGCCATTGCAGGTGAGAACACTTTCGGCAAACGAATGAAAAACTTATACAATGATGATGCTCTGATACTTAGCCGTCGAGAGACATTGAAATTATCATTTAAACCACCACCATCAACCTGTTCTTCCATTTCCATACGTACAGCATCACCCAGACGAAATCCTGTTTCACCATACAATACTATATGTCTATTCAGATTTAGTAGAAACTGCTCCGTTAAATGTTTCATGAAATTTAAACAAATAAAATTTCAGTAAGGTTTGTTGAAGTAATCTAAACAAATTGGAAGTGGGCATCTAAGTGCTATATTTACGTGTAGATGAAGAGCTGTTTTGACAATGAATCGTTTTGGGTCATTTTGTATGAAATTTGGAAAAAGTTTAAATGCTATATCCGGATTAATGAAGGATCTTGAAGCTCGGGTGTTTGTTGGTTTGATTTTGAAAATAAAATGTGTTATTTTCTTGTGTTACCAATTTGTAGGGCTTCAGTTAAGGTACGCATACAATATATGGTGGTACCAAGTGGTTCTTTTAATTCCGATAAAAATCATCAGATTCAATAACAATGGATTATATGTTTTTGTCAGATTGAAATTATTTGTTTGGCCAAGTTATCTCCTCACTAGCTTCAGCGTTGATCTGCATAATTCTTTTCCCTATAGCTTCTAGAGCTACGATGGGTTTCTGGCACTGACTTGATGCTTCCCCCATATAAGTCTTGTTCGGTGCACCAGCTGCTGATCTTAATGTAACGAATTTTCCTATGTAGGCCATATCCGGGTAATCTCCTTACTAACATAACACCTAATATTAAAATAACTATTGGAGAAGAAATGAGAGATATTCCTAATGGGCATCATTAATGAATTTTTAATAAAGTTCCCATAAAATTCTTGTTTTTCTTGATTTTCACATTTACAGGTAAAGCTGTAAATGTGACGGAGACGTCGCCGCTGTACCAAAACGATAAATATGGGAATCCTAAATATTACTGATCAGGAAAGGCGGGCGGGGCTACGATTTGGAGGTAGAAGATACTGTCGTAAAAAAGTGCTAGGTATCACCTCGTCCTCTCTCCCCATACTCATTTCCCCTGCAGGTACTTTAATTATAAATGCGTCACTTTCACGATGAAACGAATTTACTCCGATTTCTCGGTATGAGATGTAAATTGATAAAGAAGTAACTGCCATGTGATCTAAGATCGTATATACGACGTCTCAAACTTTTTTGCGCGAGCTGTAATAATAATTCGTTTGCTGTCATTCTATCAGTCATTAACCCTGCCTGGACTGTGTTATCAGATATAATCCCCGTCGATCTGGCGTTCGCATACTCTAATTCACTGGGAATTGTGGCTCCAATATAAAGTCACGAGTGAAACCGAATAGCTCCAAATTATTATATATTATGTCGGTCGTCTGTGGGAAGAAGAAAGCCGCAAAGTCATCAAAATACTGTCGTAATCCATTAAGATTTTCAGGATCAAATCTCTGTAAATCATTCTGTTGAAAACAATATCTGAAGATTTTCAGAGCCACATGATTGAATGAAATCGAATCAATATCCAATTTCAGACATCGTCGCGATGTATAGCTCCTCTCATATTCATCACGTCTAATCCAATTAAAAATAGTTTGATACATGCTAGTGACTCGTTGCAGTACAGCGCTGGTCAAGCTCTCGGCAATAGGTTGACGCAGAATGGCCATAGCAGGTGAGAACACTTTCGGCAAACGAATGAAAAACTTATACAATGATGATGCTCTGATACTTAGCCGTCGAGAGACATTGAAATTATCATTTAAACCACCACCATCAACCTGTTCTTTCATTTCCATACGTACAACATCACCCAGACGAAATCCTGTTTCACCATACAATACTATATGTCTATATGTCGTGAAAGTATATGTCTACTATATACTTTCACGATGAAACGAATTTACTCCGATTTCTCGGTATGAGATGTAAATTGATAAAGAAGTAACTGCCATGTGATCTAAGATCGTATATACGACGTCTCAAACTTTTTTGCGCGAGCTGTAATAATAATTCGTTTGCTGTCATTCTATCAGTCATTAACCCTGCCTGGACTGTGTTATCAGATATAATCCCCGTCGATCTGGCGTTCGCATACTCTAATTCACTGGGAATTGTGGCTCCAATATAACGTCACGAGTGAAACCGAATAGCTCCAAATTATTATATATTATGTCGGTGGTATGTGGGAAGAAGAAAGCCGCAAAGTCATCAAAATACTGTCGTAACCCATTAAGATTTTCGGGATCAAATCTCTGTAAATCATCTTGTTGAAAACAATATCTGAAGATTTTCAGAGCCACATAATTGAATGAAATCGAATCAATAACCAATTTCAGACATCGTCGCGATGTATAGCTCCTCTCATATCCATCACGTCTAATCCAATTAAAAATAGTTACATACATGCTAGTGACTCGTTGCAGTACAGCGCTGGTCAAGCTCTCTGCAATAGGTTGACGCAAAATGGCCATAGCAGGTGAGAACACTTTCGGCAAACGAATGAAAAACTTATACAATGATGATGCTCTGATACTTAGCCGTCGAGAGACATTGAAATTATCATTTAAACCACCACCATCAACCTGTTCTTCCATTTCCATACGTACAACATCACCCAGACGAAATCCTGTTTCACCATACAATACTATATGTCTATTCAGATTTCGTAGAAACTGCTCCGTTAAATGTTTCATGAAATTTAAACAAATAAAATTTCAGTAAGGTTTGTTGAAGTAATCTAAACAAATTGGAAGTGGGCATCTAAGTGCTATATTTACGTGTAGATGAAGAGCTGTTTTGACAATGAATCATTTTGGGTCATTTTGTATGAAATTTGGAAAAAGTTTAAATGCTATGTCCGGATTAATGAAAGATCTTGAAGCTCGGGTGTCTACCAAAAATTTAAGGTTGTGTCCAGGGAAAGTAATTTAAGATAGGGTGTCAGAACTAGACATAGAATTTATTAAAATTTCTTCTAACTCTAAGTTTAGTCGGTTGACTGAGGCTGGTTGTGAAAATTTTCATTCTCATAATTTGGTAAAATATTTTCATTTGATTCATAAGTATTTACATATTGGTCATTAATAGAATCATTACATATTAAGTCTGATTGGGAATAATGACGATATTCGTTGTTAAAATCAACATTTTCGCCAAATTCAGGTGTATTGTCTTCATAGATATTTTGATTGATTTCGACAGCAAACATTCTCATTCTCTTTAAAAGATTGTTCTGCACAGTATTCGATTGACGAGTACTCATAATAATTGGTGCAGAGAAGTTTTTATTTTGATGTGGTCGAAAAACGTTTTGAGGTTTTCCGAATATTTGAGCAAATTGTTTTTAAATTTGGTCTTATATTATTGGTTCTGATGGAAAATAAGATTGACGAATATAATAGTTAACATTTTGGGTTAAATTGATGATTCTGATAATTGAAATTTTCTGGTGTGCATTGTGGATTAAATTGGAAAGATGCAAAATGCTGTGAATATTGATTATTGTAATTAAAAGTTGGTTCTTGTTTAGGAAACTGCGGTTTTTCTGTTGGTTTAGGTAAAGAATGTTTGTTGGTTTGATTTTGAAAATAAAATGTGTTATTTTCTTCTGTTACCAATTTGTAGAGCTTCAGTTAAGGTACCCATACAATATATGGTGGTACCAAGTGGTTCTTTTAATCCCGATAAAAATCATCAGAGTCAATAACTATGGATTGTATGTTTTTGTCAAATTGAAAATATTTGTTTGGCCAAGTTATCTCCTCACTAGCTTCAGCATTGATCTGCATGATTCTGTTCCCGATAGCTTCTAGAGCTACGATGGGTTTCTGGCACTGACTTGATGGATCCCCCCATATAAGTCTTGTTCGGTGCACCAGATGCAGATCTTAATGTTACGAGGTTTCCTATGTAGAAAATATCCGGGTAATCAGCTGTCTTGTGGATCTTTGATGGTACAGTACCTGTCTACCAAAAGCCATGAATGTTGAGCACTCAATAATTTCCAATTAATGACCACAAATTGTCTAAAAATCCTGTTGGATTGTCATTCCCATAAAACTCTTGTTTTCAGTCAGAAGGACATCAGAGTCAATAACTATGGATTGTATGTTTTTGTCAGATTGAAAATATTTGTTGGGCCAAGTTATCTCCTTTCTGGCACTGACTTGATGCTTTCCCCATATAAGTCTTGTTCGGTGTACCAGATGTAAATCTTAATGTTACGAAGTTTCCTATGTAGGCCATATCCTAGTAATCAGCTGTCTTGTGGATCTTTGATGGCACAGCACCTGTCTACCAAAAGCCATGAATGTTGAGCACTCAATAATTTCCAATTAATGACCACAAATTGTCTAAAAATCCTGTTGGATTGTCATTGCCATAAAACTCTTGTTTTCAGTCAGAAGGACATCAGAGTCAATGACTATGGATTGTATGTTTTTGTCAGATTGAAAATATTTGTTTGGCCAAGTTATCTCCTCACTAGCTTCAGTGTTGATCTGCATGATTCTGTTCCCGATAGCTTCTAGAGCTACGATGGGTTTCTGGCACTGACTTGATGCTTTCCCCATATAAGTCTTGTTCGGTGCACCAGATGCAGATCTTAATGTTACGAGGTTTGCTATGTAGGAAATATCCGGGTAATCAGCTGTCTTGTGGATCTTTGATGGTACAGTACCTGTCTACCAAAAGCCATGAATGTTGAGCACTCAATAATTTCCAATTAATGACCACAAATTGTCTAAAAATCCTGTTGGATTGTCATTCCCATAAAACTCTTGTTTTCAGTCAGAAGGACATCAGTCAATAACTATGGATTGTATGTTTTTGTCAGATTGAAAATATTTGTTTGGCCAAGCTATCTCCTCACTAGCTTCAGCATTGATCTGCATGATTCTGTTCCCGATAGCTTCTAGAGCTACGATGGGTTTCTGGCACTGACTTGATGGTTCCCCCCATATAAGTCTTGTTCGGTGCACCAGATGCAGATCTTAATGTTACGAGGTTTCCTATGTAGGAAATATCCGGGTAATCAGCTGTCTTGTGGATCTTTGATGGCACAGCACCTGTCTACCAAAAGCCATGAATGTTGAGCACTCAATAATTTCCAATTAATGACCACAAATTGTATAAAAATCCTGTTGGATTGTCATTGCCATAAAACTCTTGTTTTCAGTCAGAAGGACATCAGAGTCAATGACTATGGATTGTATGTTTTTGTCAGATTGAAAATATTTGTTTGGCCAAGTTATCTCCTCACTAGCTTCAGTGTTGATCTGCATGATTCTGTTCCCGATAGCTTCTAGAGCTACGATGGGTTTCTGGCACTGACTTGATGGTTCCCCCCATATAAGTCTTGTTCGGTGCACCAGATGCAGATCTTAATGTTACGAGGTTTCCTATGTAGGAAATATCCGGGTAATCAGCTGTCTTGTGGATCTTTGATGATACTGTACCTGTCTACCAAAATCCATGAATGTTGAGCACTCACTAGTTTCCAATTAATGACCACAAATTGTCTAAAAATCCTGTTGGATTGTCATTCCCATAAAACTCTTGTTTTCAGTCAGAAGGACATCAGAGTTAATAATAACTATGGATTCTATGTTTTTGTCAGATTGAAAATATTTGTTTGGCCAAGTTATCTCCTCACTAGCTTCAGCGTTGATCTATATATATAGAAAACTATCACTCAGCTTATCGTCAGCCAAACTATATCATATTAAAAAAAAAAAAAAAAATCACCAAAATTAAGAATCGTTATCGTCATCGGATGCAGGCTTCGTTGGGTCATACATCGTCGCAGTGTTCCTAAAAAACTCCATTGTCCTATCAACTTTTTTATTGAACATGACTTGTATCTCGCAAGATTTCCTAGAAGATGACTTTTAACTCTGCCGGACGTTGACATACTGCTCTTCGCATGCCTCCATGTGGATTTAATGGCGTTGGTGTGCTTGCGAGTTTCCGGATCTTTAAAGTTAATTGAAAGATTTACTTTCAAATGTACATATCCATATCGTTCCAAGCAATCCTAAGCTTTCCAAAAATCGGAAATAATGGTTGTACCAGAAAGAACCCATTTTTAATTATTGGTACCAGGGTATCTGCATTTCTGTTCTCGACTACTTTCATAAAAACTCAAATCCGCCAAACAACCACTGACCTTCCACTCTGTGTCCTCGATGATATTTCCTTCTCCCAAACTTACTTTCATTTATCTCAACGATAGTTTCCGGACCACTAATCTTTTCTAGGTGCAGCAAGTACTTATCAGTCAATTGCCTTTTCCATCCAAAGATACATGAATTCTAAAATTTTCCAAATATCAAGTCTAGATTGTGCAAAGAACGTGCAGAATCTTTCTTTTTTTGTTTCCATACAGAAACGTGTCCTTTGCACATCCATTACCCATAATGGGCTGTACTGCACTTTCGCAGAATAAGTGGTGTTTCGCATTGAGGACATTTACACTCCCCTTCCTTTGGAATCGAGCTACACGATCTTTGTTTCTCAACTCCTTGAATTGCTACGGGGTATCCTCGACTTTTACATATTATATGAGTTTTTCCGTAATTTTTATGTGCGATAATTTAGGGTTAAATTGCACTGTATGAAAGCAATCTATAATTTTGAAAAGTGGGTGTTTTAAACATAATCGACACCAATTTAATTCATCCTACAAAATTTCTATAAAGTTTTCCCTATTTAAAATCGCGTAAATAATATAGTCGAATCGCGGTTATCAGTAAAAAAAATCCTTATTCCATGACATAGTAAAATTGAACTCACTCAAAGCCGATTCACAAATTCGGTCGTGTTCGATATCCACATAATTGAACCACACACACAACTCCATTTTCTCATATTGGTCTAATAAATCGTCTCTAAAATTTACTTTAATTTTTAAATAGGATCTTATCTTTTAATTATTGTATACCTATAGAATTCTAAATTGTTAAATAATTTGCATTGGACATTAGGGAATAGTTTGTGCAGAAAAATTTCAGCGCACATGAATTTCGGTTTAATCGAACGCTGACATTGCACATGGACACCCAATTCATCCCAATTGTCATAGAACCAAATATATTTACTCTTTTTAGTTTTCTGTGTTAACCTGGTGGGTTGACTTTCATGTGACCTTGACCCCAAATTTCACTTTTTTTTGAGACATTAAGAATTCCTTTATTCTTCGCACTATCAATGAACTTTTGATGTTTGATAGAGAGATTGTCGATAAAATCAGTCATTTTTAAGACTGAGTGATAAGCTTCGTACTCAGCTTTAATTCGGACACCCTTCATGAGGAACTCAGCCTTTAAAACTGTAGTGTACATCTCTGCTAATCAGGCATTTTTCCCGGAGACATACATTCTGAACTCTTTTGTTATTATAAGAGTGATGGGAAGGTCCTCTACCATTAGAAGGTTTTTCTCTTTCTTGTGCAGAATTTTTTTAGTTACCACAAATCTCGTTCCTCAGCGTTGCAATTCTATTATGTAATTACAATTATTGCAATCATATATATTATGTAAATCCAGGAACAAATTATTGACAAATAGCTGATTATATGCGAATATAATACTATATTTTGTTCATGAATTGAATTTGAGTTTGATAATTAAAAAAAATTTAAATATATTGTTCGCAATGTTGATTCTGTTTCTCGCTTCCAATATTGTTTGCATTGTCGATATTTGGAGTTGATCCGCATCCCCAGAAGTCCCATACTGAGTTCTGAATAGGGCTTTCGTCCACCATTTCGATGCTTCCAGATTCTGAATTTCGGATGTCTTGTAAATCTTGAGTTGAATGGTATATTTGGAGTCTTCTCCCGGACACTTCAACGAAGTTAACTTTTCGTTGCCCCTTATCCACCTTTATCCAGCCTTTGAAGATTGCGGCTTCCATTTCATACAGAGCTCTTCAAAATTGTCTGAAATATCCGTTTGGAGGTATTCGTAAAATGTCTTGGACGAAGTGGTATCCATGACTGTTTCTAAGAATTCTCTCCAGTTCATCTTTGACATACGATCGGCGTGAGAGTTGATTTCTTGTAGCACTAGATGACTGAATGCTCTCAAAAAACGAGCTAATGGCTTCTCGCTGCTCCATAGTTGTAATTGAATTTGGTTCAACATGGTTATTAATGTTGAGACGTTCAATATCTTCTCCCAATTCGCTTCCAGTATGTCTTCCAATACTTGTCTTTCTTCATTGAATTTGATAATTAAAAAAAATTTAAATAATCTTTGACATTTATGTATTGACGTTGAATCTTTTTGCTGTCAATCAACATTATCATGAGGCCATTTGCGGCCATCCAGTCTTCTATAATTGCTCCTCTTCTGCCAGTCCTAGCACAACCCATCTGTACTGATTTGGCATTCACATCTCCTCCAACTAAGATGCTCTTCCTATGTTTTCTAAGTTCTGCCTCAATACAGCAAATAAACTTCTCAAACTCCTCTATAGGCTTGTTCGGAGAGAAATAACACGAACCATGCCCGGCACAAAACCTCTTCACTGGCATACGATTACTAACATTCACAAAACAATCACCATCCCTATCACAAAAAGCCAACGAATCGAGACTTCGATTTTGTTCAAACCCTATCAGAATATCACAGTTATGTTTATTTATCAAATTATGCGCCGCCCTTATTCTATTAAAGTTGAGTTGGGCTACTTTCACATTAGCTATCGCCACTTCAGCACTTTTTTCTGCACCATGCTGTCGCCATTTCACCATTTTTAAGTTGGTCGTCTATTTCTACTTTGCTGAGCGCGCCATTTTTGTCTTTAATATTCCATTGTCTGGGTTTGAGGTATCTCCGTACCCGCAGTCTCGTCCTTTTGGTTTTTGCCTTTCTTGTTCGTTATGCTTCGTATTTGCGCCTTTCTCGAAGCCGCCAGTTCTCTTCTAAAAACATCACACTTACCTGTTCCTGCTCTATGCCCTTTTTTCTCGCATATGGGGAATGCCTCGTCATGCTGGCATTCTACAGCCCTGTGGTCTGCTTTGCCACACTTGTAGCAGAGTTCAGATCTATCAATCCCTCGGCAGTGTTGAGTGCCGAGTGACCATATCCCCAGCATCTAGGACATCCAACCATCTTTATTCTTTTTTCCAGGAAACATCTTGTTAGCCCGATTCTCAGGGTTCTCTTTTCCAGCAATTTGTCAGCATCCTATAGTTATTGTAACCGCTTGGGTATCATTTCTCATCGGCCTCATTTCACTTATTTTAATTGTCAGTTGTTCCTTATCTAGCGCCTTTTCAATTGCCTGAGTTACCTCCTCCTTTTGCGTTATTGCGTCGATTCTCTCAACTCACAACTCTTTTTGTCTCAAAAATCCCTGTAAGGTCCATCCCCCCCATGTTATTATTATATTTTCGATTACTTTAGAATGTTTTATTATTTTCAGGATAATCACTCGTATCGAAATATTTCGAAATATTGCATCGAATCATGTCATATTAATCATGGCATTAAACTTCAAATATAACGAAATCTGTGTTGGTATAATAAATTCTGGCCTTATTATCAAATAACCTCCTCATATATGAATAATGAAAATCATAAATTTTTAATTTTGATGTATTTAAAATACCACCATGTGTCTTGAATTTGTGAATCTTCCAATATTTTCAGGGCACCTCCTGGACAAAACAAGTGCAACTTCGCGTGTTGTTTACCAAATTCAATTTGGCTTTCAATATTTCGTAGCGAATCCTTTATTTTCAATTACGGCCTTGCATCTGCGAGGCATAGACTCGATCAGGTGGTCAGTGAAGTTTTGTGGATTGTTGCCCAAGCCTTTTGGATTTGTGCAAACAACTGATCCTTATTTCGAACACCTTCACGATCAATTTGCTGATTCAGGTTCTCGATAGGGTTCATTATCTTGAATAGTTGTTTCAGTCCCTTTTCGCATCCGAAGTCACATATAATTAATAATGAACACAACATCAATTAGTTTTCATTAGTTTAGGTACATTAGATTCATTTTCGATGTTAAAATAATTTTTTGGATATATATATTTTTCTAAAAATTTCTTTTCTTGATATCCCTTAACATAAACGATAGCAAAATCGTCCTTAATGTGCTTGTTTAATATCCTTTTAATATTAATATAATCAATATAACCTTAATTGCAGCTTATGTTTAATAAATTGCGTTCTATCCAAGAAACGTCAACGTTTCGCCTTTGACGACAAAAATTGATACGGAGTGACAGAAACTTGAATATTTTCTTTTCACAAGGAAATGAGCGTTTCCTTTGGTGTAAGATCGCGTGTGTTAAATCTTTGTATATCAATCACTAAAACGTTATTATATTTTTCTTCTTTTTTATGCGTAGATCTTTCGTTATACATTTTTGAACGAGGTGAAAGCGAGAGGATTGGATTTGGAATATTCTTTGCAATCGATTATTTAAAGGCAGTTTCTCCCTTCTTCATCAAACCACTCGTATGTTGTAGTTTTAAAAGTAACCTGTTTACGTAAGTTTCAAATCGTGTCGATCGATTAATGTTTTTGCTTGAGGAATTTAATGGATATTATCTACAGGATAATCGGATGTATCAAATTTATGTAAGTCGTCTTTCATGTGATCATAAATGTTAATATTAAAGAAATTGTATATTAGAGAATCTGTATGTGTATATAAAAGTTTAGCTTTCTCGCAAAATTTTTGTTTTACATAATTATAATGAAAATCATATAAGCAGATCTTTGAATTACCTAAAATAGTAAAACCGGCATATATTGGTTTGTTAAATTTAATTTCCATTCTTCCCATCTCAATAATAACCAAATCCTCATCAAATATGAAACAACTTTTAAAATTGGATTTTGAAATGTGGTAATTTGCACCAAATCGGTTCCCACTTACTTATCTATTTAATGTTTGTGTATTTCCTTACATTTTCCATGGTTTTTCCAAACACAGAATTATTCATGAGTTTATAAAAGTTTTTTTCAAAACTCATTTTTTGTATATAACGCTATATTTTTTCATAATATAGCGTTATTTTGAGAGCAAACTGCTGGAGTGTCGTAGTGGAATCAATCAACCTCCTCCATAAATAACTCTGATCAATGTCCCTAACCGTTAATTTCCATGACATCGATACCGGTAACAGGGTCTTCTTTCCAAAAAGTGCTTCTTAAGACTACCCTTCACAATATAACACTTAGTACACTTCATAGAACGATACTATATCATGCAGTTAATTTAATCTTATCGACATATCCATCCATCCAAAGTAAGACAGTATGTGGTGATTTCGCTCTAAATACCTGGCACGACGTTGATCTTGAACCGATAAGCATCAAAAGTGCTTAGCAAAAATCTTTGCCTTCCATTTCATGAAAGTCTCTTCTAAAATGTTGGATGTATTCTAATAATGTCCTGGACAAATCGGAATCCAACAGTGTGTCTGTGTAACATTTTTACTACATGATCTTCTTTATTTGGTAGTATCGCTGAGACTTCCGTCCATATGGCTCTTAGAAAATGCGCTTCGACTTTGTGCTTGTTCCAAGAGGGCGACATTCTTCCACGCAGAGTTGTAAGTTTTGTGGACTGCATATTTGTTTTTTAGAAAGATAAGAAAAGAGTACTTACGAAAAAGAAAGAAAGAATTCAAACACACACATAATCAGAAACTGAATTTTTCTTGAAGTGACAACTTTGAGAATTGAATTTTTTTATACAGGGAAGCCGACTACAATAAATACAAAACACTTTTTTTAACATAAAGAATCAATAAATAGAATAAAATAAAAATGAAAAAGAAAATAAATTAACATAAACATAAACTAAATAAGAAAATAATAAAAAATTAATAATTTTTAAATAATATTTTATCCCAATTTTGAGATATCATTTGTTCTTGAACTTGTTCTTAAATTTCTTCTTTAATTTGCTGAAACAGGCCGGATTGATTATATTCATCGATGATTTTATGTTTACTTCAATTCGGCGATCAATTTTACCAATTTCTGTTGGTTTTACTGTAAAATTGAAGTCAACGTATGTCATTCTACTTGACAGCAAGGAATTTATCGAATCGACTTTTTTGTTAGTGGAAGAGAAAAAATTCCGATAAAACCAGAAACTGGTCTTAAGACGATTAAATTAAATTTCATTTGTGTGTTACAGTGTTTCGACGTCTTGGTCATCTTCGGGCTTAACTGCGCTTATCGAGAAAAAAAAATCAGTTTCGCTCAGCTACAGCACTACCAATGTTTATCTATTTCTACAAGAAGGTAGCATAAGTAAGATATCTTGACATCAGCAACGGTCCAAATTTATAATCTATATATGCCATCCTGAGATATCGTTTGTTCTTGAATTGATTCTTAAATTTGTTCGTTTTCTAGTTGTTGACTCATTTCGTTTAATTGAATACAGATTTTTTGAAGAGAGTGATTTGCTGAAACAGACTGGGTTGATAATATTAGGCTTATATGGCTTGGCTGGTAACTTAAAACATGAAAAAATTGAGTTACTATAGTCTTCGTTGGAAGCGTTGATATCAAAAACGAAGTTTTTACCTGCACTCGGTGGAGATGTTACATAAAATGTGTTTAACTTGGGAAGATTCCGTTCTAAAATATTATATATATCTAATAAAAACTGCTTAACCATTTCGTCACTTTCTAACTGTAAATTAATAAAGTATTAATTATAATACTTTTTATGAATATTTTTAGTTATATAACCATATCTATAATTAACAGACGAAGCATATTCAAAAATGGTTTTTGTATTCAGTTCACAAAAAAACTGATTAAAAGCATTAAATATTGGATCTAACATTCATCTATCAATTATGAAGCGAAATTTCGAATCACACCATATAATCGAATCTAATACCAATTAAACGGGAGAAAATGGATGTTCTTTTAGAAACAGAAGGAGTCCTCTTCTGTTTCGATGACCCCATCGGTCGCTTTCATTTTGTTCTGTAGAGCGGTGATCAAATTCCACAGACTCCGATTTGTCGTTGCATCCGTAGTAATACATATACATAATACAGGCCTTCTTCTAGCATTGACCCAATTCCGTCCTCCGAATATCCTTGACTGGAAAGACTTTTATTTGAACAGAATAATCTTCTATCCTCGTCCGTCGTTCCGAGCATAAATATACTCCAGTATTCCGGATGTATGATTTGGCATCGAAATTTGTGGTTGAAATAATCTTCCTGCTTGATTTTTTTTCTTTCATAGGCCTGAAAGATTTGCATTCTTGTACAGCGGCATCTGTTTGACGGGAATTAGTTCTTCGTAACGATGTCATGGATAAAGAATGTTCTCGGATTTGCTTTAGACAAATGTCTGAAAAACGAATCTTCAGACTCTCTGGATTACCATTTGACCAAAATGGCTTTCCAGACGCATTTGAGCGTTTTCAGTTCCCTTTGTAATTTTATGTTTTGCTCGCTATCGATGAACACTTTATGTAATGATCCAGGAGTAGCTGGAGCGTTCGGATGAAAGTACCTTATTTTTTGAAGTACATCGCCTACCGTTACGGGAACTTCTTCTA
Organism: Onthophagus sagittarius; assembly: GCA_036711965.1. Classification (NCBI taxonomy): domain Eukaryota; kingdom Metazoa; phylum Arthropoda; class Insecta; order Coleoptera; family Scarabaeidae; genus Onthophagus; species Onthophagus sagittarius. Next base: position 51,879,691 of record JASERS010000005.1, read on the forward strand.
TTAGCCCCAATTTCCTCTTCTGAGATGCAGGACCAGTTGTCGACGACCAATCGATTTCTTCCTCCCCATCCGATTTATGTATCAACTCTGGAAGAGTCGATACAATTCAATTCAGCAATAATTTGAACTGTAAGCGCTTTAGTACAGTAGCTGCAATTGGGTTTTCTATAAAATAATAATAATTCTTCTGTATTTCCCTGACCATAAAAATTAGAGCATGGTTTGCCATTTTATTACTACTTTCAAGTATACACAAATCTTCAAATTCTGAAATTCTTTCCTCATGAGCTACATAGTATAAACCAGTCTTCAACTTTCGATAGATCTTCCAAGTCTTAAACATTTATCGCTCTCCAATATATTTTGACTGCTCAATCTATATGTAAAGAATAACATAACAAACAACAATGATAAATGTCTCTGGATCGTTTTGTACCTGGTAGTTGGAGCTATCAAAAAATTATAATCCTGGAACATAGAGTCCGGTGATTCCTTATATAGCACATCTATTAAACATTTAACACAATCTTACGTAAAAAATTCATTAAAATTATAGCGTTATTTTGAGAGCAAACTGCTGGAGTGTCGTAGTGGAATCAATCAAAAGAAATCAATGCATTGAGAACAGAACCTAGATTGCGGGATGTTGTTTAATGCCTTGCATGAACAGCACCGGATAAATATTTTTCGCTTGCTTTTCAGCAAAGGTGCCTGAAAAACAAAGCAATAACGTATTTGTTATGTTTCTCCAGTAACTCATATCAACCCTAATATACCTCTGGCATTTTGAATTTGAACAAGGCGTCAATCTCGCTGTCGGACAGGGATTCACCACTTTCTGTATCCGGCAGGCTGTCCGTGTCTGAAATTTAATTTTATTTGAACAGAATATTCTCCTATTTTCGTCCGTCGTTCCGAGCATAAACATACTCCAGTATTCCGGATGTATGATTTGGCATCGAAATTTGTGGTTGAAATAATCTTCCTGCTGGATTTTTTTTCTTTTATAGGCATGAAAGATTTGCATTCTTGTACAGCGGCATCTGTTTGACGGGAATCAGTTCTTCGTAACGATGTCATGGATAAAGAATGTTCTCGGATTTACTTTAGACAAATGTCTGAAAAACGAATCTTCAGACTCTCTGGATTACCATTTGACCAAAATGGCTTTCCAGACGCATCTGAGCGTTTTCACTTCCGTTTGTAATTTTGTGTTTTGCTCGCTATCGATGAACACTTCATTCAGGAGTAGCTGAGCGTTCGGATGAAAGTACCTTATTTTTTAAAGTACATCGCCTACCGTTACGGGAACTTCTTCTATTAGCCCCAATTTCCTCTTCTGAGATGCAGGACCAGTCGTCGACGACCAATCGATTTTTTCCTCCCCATCTGATTTATGTATCAACGCTGGAAGAGTCGATAGAATTCAATTCAGCAATCGTTTGAACTATAAGCGCTTTAGTAAAGTAGCTGCAATTGTATTTCCCTGACCATAAAAATTAGAGCATGGTTTGCCATTTTATTACTACTTTCAAGTATACACAAATCTTCGAATCCTGAAATTCTTTCCTCATGAGCTTCATAGTGTAAACCAGTCTTCAACTTTCGATAGATCTTCCAAGTCTTAAACATTTATCGCTCTCCAATATATTTTGACTGCTCGATCTATATGTAAAGAATAACATAACAAACAACAATGATAAATGTCTCTGTATCGTTTTGTACCTGGTAGTTGGAGCTGTCAAAAAATTATAATCCTGGAACATAGAGTCCGGTGATTCCTATCACGATTTTATTGTCATAGTCAATATTTCATTTATTAAAGTGCAAAAATTTTACTTTAAGACAGCGTTTCTCAAACTTTTCTTACCGCGGAACATTTTTTAATATCTAAAATTTCTACGGAACACTAAAGTCAATACGGATGTAAATAATAATTAAATGATAGAAAAAATAATGGTAATACAAAAGAAACATATATTTGTAACTAAAGAGTATTTTAACACGTTCGATGCCGCTTTAATTTCAATGCCTTCTGCTCGATCCCAACATTTATTTTTGATTTAAAAATTTAGTTATAGCCTTACATGTGTTACAAATAACTTAAATAGTCAACTTCTAATAAAATAATTACATTCTTTTTACATAAACAAACTGACGCTTATTAGCGTTGACGGTACTGGAGAGAGAACTTCGAGGTTCAGTGCCACCGACGCTTATAAGCGTCAGTTTTTTTATGTAAAAAGAATGTAATTATTTTATTAGAAGTTGACTATTTAAGTTATTTGTAACACATGTAAGGCCATAACTAAATTTTAAAATACATTAAATATTTTTCAATAAAAAAACAAAGGACAAATAATGGTGTTCAAATAAAGCACATAAGTATGGAAAACAAATATGAATTCAGAAATAGGAACAATAAACAAAGAAAAAGCACCATAATGAAAAAGTAATAAAAATATAAATAAATTCTGCAATATTATAAACCTAATCTAATCGTTATTATTGAACTCAACAATAGCTAAACCACTGATCATTTATGAATAATATCACTGCAATTTAGGCAATACCCCGGATTACCTGGACAGACCACACATTCATAAGCAGTATCTACGCGTTTTTTCTGTTGTGAGCACCTCTTACATCTTTTTCTTTGAATTTGTTTTTTGTTTGGAGTAGGTTTTCGTTTTCTAAGAATATGTTCGCAATTTGTAGATCTTTTTGAACTTCGATCTTGGGCAGGTGGCAAAAGTCGTCTTATTACTGCCATCCTAAAGTCAAAAGATGGCATTTTGTGCCCAGAAAAGCTGTTATATAAATGACAGGCATTGGTCATCATCATTTCAATGACATGAAAGAAAATTTTTTTTGGCCAACGTATTGTTTTCCGTTCATGAAGATAATAAGAAAGCATCTGATCGTGATTGTCAATACCTGACATATATTTGTTGTACGCTACTATTGGCAATGGTTTAGAAACCTTTTCTTTTCTCTTATTTTCAATTTCCAGCATTATATTCTCATATTTGTTTGAAATATAAAGTACATCACGCTTGTCCTTCCACTTCCCTATCATTACCCCTTTGGCATACTTTGAAATGCTTTCACCTCTTTTTAGTTTAGTAGATGTAACAACTGTTGGTGTCTGTTTCCTACCAAATCGTAGTGTACCGGTGCAATGTGTCTTCTTCTGCAACAGCTTCCTGGCTAGATGAAAACTGTTGTAATAATTGTCCATATACACATGATGGCCATGATTTAAAAAATCGTTCAGTAAATGCATAACAACTTTTTCCGAATGCCCTTTGCCGCCCAAATCATCTAATACACCAGTGTAGACGGCAAATCTCAGAACAATACCTTTAGGGGTAGTCAACATGTATAATTTAATTCCGTATTTATGTTTCTTGTTTTTTATGTATTGCCTAAATACAAGCCGTCCACGCCAGAGCACCATAGATTCGTCTAAAGAAAGCTCTCGTGCAGGAGAAAACACTTCTGCCATTCTTGCATTAAAAAAATCTATAATCGGCCTGATTTTGTATAGCCGGTCTTCAGGTTCTGGTTCATTTGGTTCAGGATTCTTTGCAAAATGAACTGCACGTAATATAAGCAAAAACCGATTTCTGCTCATACTTGATGAAATTCCTTTGATATTGAATAAAGGATCCCTCTTCCAATAATCGCGCATCCTTGGCTGTCGTACAACACCCATGTGTAAAAATACTCCAAGAAAAACCAATATTTCCTCCTTTGTAACCGGTTTCCATGCGCAAATTCTGGACTTTTTTGTGATTTTTTTAGAACTCAATAAGTTTTCAGCATTGGTATTCGTTTCATTGACTATTAATTGTAAAATTTCATCAGTCAATAAGCTACGAAAATAACCAAACGGAGTATTTTCAGGTGGCACGGTACGGAATGTCTCATTTCCTAAAAATGGAAAATCCTCCATGTCAACAGGCTCGTCTTCCCATTCAATGTCCGACTCATTATCTGCAGTTTCTTTACCTAAATACAAAATATGTAAAGAAAAAAAATAACTAAAATAAAAATAGTAAACCTGCACTTTCTTCTGAGATATCGTCTTCAGTTTCTTCATCTAAATATACAGTATGTAATGAAAAAATAACATAAATAAATAAAAAATAATGAACCTGAACTTTTTTCTGATTCATTCCGTGCTGACTCTACGCCTAACCGCTCATAATCATCACTTTCGGACTCCACATAGTCAACATCACTTTCCTCACTACTGTTTTCCAAAATTTGTAACAGTTCTGCGTCTGTAAATTTACGAGATTTGTCTCTGTTTGGCCTAGAAGGCCCTGCTTTAGCGTTATCACTTTGCATTGCAACAAAAACTTTAAAAACAAGTAAAAATACAGACCACGCGGCTTTCTACGTTGTATATGCCGTCAGTCGAGTATATGCAAACAACAATGTACGTAAAGTCAAAGCAGACAAGACTGGTTAAGGAACAAGTTCCATGCGACAGCGACGCTTATAAGCGAGAGCGGTACCGGCGCATCTATCTAGTCGTCGCTTATAAGCGTCAGCGGCATCGAACGTGTTAAAGCATTCACATCTTTTCGGTGTTATAATACAATAAACAAATTAATTTCCCTGAGTTAATTGAAGAGGCTTTTCAACGTAAAGATATAGGGACACACTTTAAATATTAATTAATATAACCTTAATTGTAGCTTATGTTTAATAAATTGCGTTCTATCCAAGAAACGTCAACGTTTCGCTGATTGATGCATGATATAATTTTTCTTATCATATAAAGTTGTCATTAATTTTGGTATTTATATATTTTGGTATGCTTACATTCCCATTTAAATATCCAAATACTATGAGATATTTATAAATTTCCATATCCCTATCGTTCATCAAAATATATGGAGGATGTTAAGGATTCAAAAAATATATTGAAAAAGTTTTACAACTTCTTATATAGCACATCTATTAAACATTTAACACAATCTTACGTAAAAAATTCATTAAAATTATAGCGTTATTTTGAGAGCAAACTGCTGGAGTGTCGTTGTGGAATCAATCAAACTCCTCCACAAATAACTCTGATCAATGTCCCTAACCGTTAATTTCCATGACATCGATACCGGTAACAGGGTCTTCTTTCCAAAAAGTGCTTGTTAAGACTACCCTTCACATATAACATTTTTTTTTAGTACACTTCATAGGACGATACTATATCATGCAGTTAATTTAATCTTATCGACATATCCATCCATCCAAAGTAAGACAGTTTGTGGTGATTTCGCTCTAAATACCTGGCACAACGTTGATCTTGCACCGATATGCATCAAAAGTGCTTAGCAAAAATCTTTGCCTTCCTTTCATGAAAGTCTCTTCTAAAATGTTGGATGTATTCCAGTAATGTCCTGGACGAATCGGAATCCAACAGTATGTCTGTGTGACATTTTTTACTACATGATCTTCTTTATTTGGTAGTATCGTTGAGACTTCTGTCCATATGGCTCTTAGAAAATGCGCTTCGGCTTTGTGTTGGTTCCATAGAGGGCGACATTCTTCCACGCAGAGTTGTAAGTTTTGTGGACTGCATATTTGTTTTTTAGAAAGATAAGAAAAGAGTACTTTGGAAAAAGAAAGAATTCAAACACACGTAATCAGAAATGAAAGAAAATAAATTCAAATGAACTAAACTACATAACAACAAACATAAACTAAATAACAAAATTAACAATAATAAAAAATAATAACTTTTGTATCCCAATTCTGAGATATCATTTGTTCTTGAATTTGTTCTCGAATTTCTTCGTCTTCTAGTTTTTGACTCATTTCATTTAATTGAAGATAACGATTTGCTAAAACAGGCCGGGATGATTATATTCATCGATGATTTTAGTGATCACTAGTCGCTGACGCGAAAACCGCTCGGTGAAAGGAGTCTCGTTTTCGAATTTTCGAAGGTCAACTTAGGGTGTATTTTCGCGTTACCTCACCGGCCTGTGCGGCTACTTCTTTTAATCTGCATTTTACTGGCTTTATAACGGTACCATTGGCATCATCACGCGGATAGTATTGATAGTTCTTCCACAAATCTTTTCCGCGTCAAACCCTGCATTTCTTGAAATCCGCCTCCGGCGGAGTGAACGAGATTGAAAATTCTCGATGAAGGATCGATTTTTGTTCAATTTAAGTTTAATAATTCCTTTTTATATATGATGATAGCTTTGTAAGCTGAAACTAGTACCGAGCAAATAAATAAAAAAAGTGAGTGAGAAGTTGATTTATTCCATTTTCATTATATTTTACTAAATTAATCTCGCAACATGAATTCCTACATCCAAAAACTAATTAAAGTAAGATTTCGCATAGATAGTTCTTCCAAGCTTATTAACCTACTAAAGACCTCTGACACCTACTCCTTCCTTTTCTTATTTACCGGTACTTTCCATGCATTGGTTCTGTTCTCAAAGCATTGAGAACAGAACCTAGATTGCGGGATGTTGTTTAATGCCTTGCATGAACAGCACCGGATAAATACTTTTCGCTTGCTTTTCAGCAAAGGTGCCTGAAAAACAAAGCAATAACGTATTTGTTATGTTTCTCCAGTAACTCATATCAACCCCTAATATACCTCTGGCATTTTGAATTTGAACAAGGCGTCAATCTCGCTGTCGGACAGGGATTCACCACTTTCTGTATCCGGCAGGCTGTCCGTGTCTGAACCTAGATTGCGGGATGTTGTTTAATGCCTTGCATGAACAGCACCGGATAAATACTTTTCGCTTGCTTTTCAGCAAAGGTGCCTGAAAAACAAAGCAATAACGTATTTGTTATGTTTCTCCAGTAACTCATATCAACCCTAATATACCTCTGGCATTTTGAATTTGAACAAGGCGTCAATCTCGCTGTCGGACAGGGATTCACCACTTTCTGTATCCGGCAGGCTGTCCGTGTCTGAAATTTAATTTTCCAAGTTTTACTTGTGGTAAGTACATTAATTTAATAGAAATTAGGAGTTTGCCTTTTATAAATAGTATAAATTAAAAATTCAATTTACCGTCTTTATCCTCCACGGTCACTGACCTAAAAAATAAATTTTTATTAAATTATTTATTTTATTAACGACTATAAGAAAATTTATTATATTAATTCATTATTACTTCCAGAAATCAGATTACTGAAGTTAACAAAAAAAAAACAAAAAAGTGCGAAGAATTAATATTTAACTGTCATTCTGCACGACCGGTTTCGAAAAAATTTATTTTCGTCTTCAGGTGCAACTAAAAGCGATAAAAAAGTGTACAAATTGACGTAAAGATAAAATAAAAAATCAAATTAAATCAAATCTCTCGTCTAAAACGAACGACAGACATTAAAAAGCGTTCCGATAATTTTAATAATGCTGTTTTTTAGTGATTTTAGTTTCAGTTGACATGATTTTCGTCAATCATGTCAACTGATGAAACGAATTTTAAAAATGCTTCCATCTTTGAATTTGTTTGTTTCGCGTGAATAGTTGGCCCAGGTAATATTTTGACAATATTTTTAGATTTAGTTTTAGTACCTGATAAAAGCTTCTGACCACTCCATATTGTGTCCATATTTTTACCTACATAAAATCGATAGTTTTCATCATTCGCCTTATTTGATCTCATGTCGACATCTACCTCCATTACTTCTTCTTCAAGTTCAGTTTCGGGTTGTTCCGAATCGCTCTCATCAGAATTATTATGAGTTACCTCATCTTCACTGTCACTTTCATCACTAAAATCCATAATATCTTCTTCGTCATCACTCCATATATGTGCTGCTATATCTTCCAGCTCATTCTGGCGTAGAGCCTTTAAATTTCTAGCTTTTCTGTTCCTACATAATATCTATACATAATACCGTTTCATTCATTTCTTATTCCAGTACCTTGATCACAAAAAACGTAAACGAAAAAAAACATTGTAAAATTTAATTACACGTAAAATTTACGTACAAGTTGAATATATTCCAAGTTAGCAAACGTGTACTTCCCCGAGTTCTTTTAACGTATAGTGGGACGGTCTCTGCCCAAAGTGATTTTTACGAGCATAATTAGACCTTGCTTTTATAAGAAAAAATGGTTTCAATTACCATGTTACACCCTGTATATTTAACTTTGTGTTAAGTTTATATTACTTATATATATTTAACATTTTACGTCCATTGTGAACATGGACTTATGAAAAATAAGAGTAGATGAAAACAATAAAAAATACTTACATGATCAGTCGCGCAAGGGAACGGAGGACCGCAAACACGTAGTACTCGCCGTCAAAGACTGATACACACTGAACTTAATTTTTTAATCAGGTGATGTTAGTATAAAGTGTTTCCTACATTACTCAGGAAAGCATACCTAGCGCCATCATTCGCTATAATGATGAATATATAAACAATTTAAAAATATATCAACACTGCGGACCTCTGTTCCCCTACGCGACTGCCGCAGGGTTAAAATCGTGTAAATAATATAGTCGAATCGCGGTTATCAGTAAAAAAAATCCTTATTCCATGACATAGTAAAATTGAACTCACTCAAAGCCGATTCACAAATTCGGTCGTGTTCGATATCCACATAATTGAACCACACACACAACTCCATTTTCTCATATTGGTCTAATAAATCGTCTCTAAAATTTTTAGAAGGTTTTTCTCTTTCTTGTGCCGAATTTTTTTAGTTACCACGAATCTCGTTTCTCAGCGTTGCAATTCTATTATGTAATTAGAATTATTGCAATCATATATATTATGTAAATCCAGGAACAAATTGTTGACAAATAGCTGATTATATGCGAATATAATACTATATTTTGTTCATGAATTGAATTTGAGTTTGATAATTAAAAAAAATTTAAATATATTGTTCGCAATGTTGATTCTGGTTTATTCTGTTTCTCGCTTCCAATATTGTTTGCATTGTCGATATTTGGAGTTGATCCGCATCCCCAGAAGTCCCATACTGAGTTCTGAATAGGGCTTTCGTCCACCATTTCGATGCTTCCAGATTCTGAATTTCGGATGTCTTGTAAATCTTGAGTTGAATGGGTATATTTGGAGTCTTCTCCCGGACACTTCAACGAAGTTAACTTTTCGTTGCCCCTTATCCACATATAGGAGGATATTCCTGAAGGCATTTTCGTCGAAGGTGTCTGTTCTGCGTATTCGGCGAGCAGTCCGTCTACGGTAATCTTTGACTTTTTCGATGAAGCTACAACGGCATCTGCCGCCCGTTTGTGGGCAGGCGTGTACGAGGTGGATGTGGTCTCCATGCGCAAATGTGTAGCGATAGGGGCCTTTGAAGATTGTGGCTTCCATTTCATACAGAGCTCTTCGAAATTGTCTGAAATCTCCGTTTGGAGGTATTCGTAAAATGTCTTGGACGAAGTGGTATCCATGACTGTTTCTAAGAATTCTCTCCAGTTCATCTTTGACATACGATCGGCGTGAGAGTTGATTTCTTGTAGCACTAGATGACTGAATGCTCTCAAAAAACGAGCTAATGGCTTCTCGCTGCTCCATAGTTGTAATTGAATTTGGTTCAACATGGTTATTAATGTTGAGACGTTCAATATCTTCTCCCAATTCGCTTCCAGTATGTCTTCCAATACTTGTTTTTCTTCATTGAATTTGATAATTAAAAAAAATTTAAATAATCTTTGACATTTATGTATTGACGTTGAATCTTTTTGCTGTCAATCAACATTATCATGAGGTCATTTGCGGCCATCCAGTCTTCTATAATTGCTCCTCTTCTGTCAGTCCTAGCACAACCCATTTGTACTGATTTGACATTCACATCTCCTTCAACTAATTACTCTTCCTATGTTTTCTAAGATCTGCCTCAATACAGCAAATAAACTCCTCAAACTCCTCTATAGGCTTGTTCGGAGAGAAATAACACGAACCATGCCCGGCACAAAACCTCTTCACTGGCATACGATTACTAACATTCACAAAACAATCACCATCCCTATCACAAAAAGCCAACGAATCGAGACTTCGATTTTGTTCAAACCTTATCAGAATATCACAGTTATGTTTATTTATCAAATTATGCGCCGCCCTTATTCTATTAAAGTTGAGTTGGGTTACTTTCACATGATCTCCATACAATTCGTTGATGATTTCGGTGTCAACTCTTTCTCCCTTTCCCAACGGTGACATCAGAAAAAAATGTGCTCCACGTCGTCATCAAACATTAAACAATAATATCTATCTATGTTCCATTTTGGCAACTGATGCTTCAAGAGCTTTTAAAATGAGTTGGTTAATGCCTACATTGAACTGAACATAAATGTTTTACGAGATGTCAAAGCAATTTTTTTTGTAGGATGATAGTCTCTTGGGCTATTCTTCAACAGCGACAAAGCAAATATTTTATCTTCTACTGCCCAACGCCGTCCTTTATCTTTTTTCCCTTACATTAGTAATTGCGAATTTATAAAATTAGATGTGGTTCTGTTAACTTTTTCAATAAAAGAATCGTTTGATTTAACAAATTTCTTGATTTCAAATAATCGTTTCTTTATTTCTTCATTTTCTTAATGACAAAAGTCGAAGCACGAGAAGATCGTTAATTTCACTTACATCATTTCCACAATGCTTGTAAGATCCTCATTAAAAGTGCAAACAGCTATATCGGACGCAATGTCAAGTTTTTGGTGCGATAGTTCATAACGTGGTGTTGTAACTTTCATTGCTGTTTTGCGTATATCCCTTTAAACATCTTGTCAATTTGATAGTGTTAGGTTTCTGGATGCTATGAAATTCTATGGAGTAGTCATTATTTCAATGCTACTGAATTTGATAATTAAAAACAACATTTAAATAATCTTCGACATTTATGTATTGACGTTGAATTTTTAACAATTAAAATGGTTAACCTGGCTGTAAGGCTATGTACCTCCCATGTTATTATTATTTATATTTATTATTTATAATTATAAACATTATTATCATACATCAAGATAATAGAGTTTCTAAGTAAAAAATAGCGGTATTGACTCTTAGTTCTTACTATAACTGGTATAGCATATTTTTCGCTCTAGTACATAAATTATGTATTTATTATTAAGTTAAATTTTAATTTTTTTTCATTCCCAGTTTGGATACTCATCGTAACAAGTATAAAATCGATGATTTGAATCGAAATCATATATCGCTATATCATACAATCGATATGGCGGTTGCAGTAACACAATTCTTTGTTAAAACTTCATCATTTCAACTAATTAATATGCCTACGTATCCAATATTTTGATTTCTATTTTAGTAATTTTCATCGTTATCTCATCATTGTTTGTTTATTTCAAACTCTTAATAAATCGGATCCACATCATCCTCCATAGCTTTAATGTCGAACTCATTGAGCAGTTCACTTATTTTTATTTCATTTTGTGGCTAATCATTAACCCTTCGTCAGTGTGGTGATGTAAAGTCACATCAGTGGTGTATATATCTATCCAAATTCTTCGGTACGGAGCGTTTCAGTCGATTTAAGTAAGTAACATTTTTTAAGAAAACATCCTTAATAAATAAACTGAACTGTTTAGGAATCTCAGGTCCCTCATTACATCGAATATTACGCCGACACAAGTTGCACCCCTATGCGTACAATATCTTGCAGAGCCTTTTACCAGAAGATTACGTAAAACGACAAGAATTTTGCGAATTTATATTAATTAAAATTCAAGAAAATCCTTTATTTTTATTGCGAGTTATTTGGACAAAACTTACATATTTGGGCTATCGAAAATCCTCACGCTGTGAGAGAGGCAAATTTTCAACAAAAATTTAGTTTTAATGGGAAACAAACTTCGTTTTGAAATTTATAATGAAAACCTCAACAGTGAACGCTATTTAGAAATTTTAAGAGGTACTGTAACTAATTTTTGTGAAAGTTTGCCTCTTGACACGTATACCAATTGTTGGTATCAATTAGATGGCGCTCCAGCGCATTCATCATGGCAAATCTATTAAGAACTAAATAATTTGTTTGATGATCGGTGGATTGGAAGAAATGGACCGTGGCAATGGCCCCCACGATCTCCAGACTTAACACCAGTGGATTTTTATTTGAGGGGTTATTTAAAAAATCAGGTCTACAGTTCACCTGTTAATACACCAAAACAGTTATATGATAGAGTGGTGAGTGCCATAAACACTATTGACGGCGACCAATTTCTAAGAGCCACAACCTTAGGGCCACCGTACACGATCCACATTTTGCCGTCGGACCGACCACAGAATTGCCGTCGCGTTCCAGCGAACTGAAGCCCACCATAAGAAACGGTGTACACGGGCGTTTACAAACGTCGCAACGGGCATCTGCAGTCAACTTGCGGCCGATCTCTGCCGGGTGGTTCACAATCGCGCGTGCTTCTCCTGGCGTATACGAACCACAAACTTGCAGTCGTACTCAACCGCAACGCGACCGATTCAACGTGTTGCAAAAATTTAAGGCAATGGCAGCAACAATTTCTACCGAGGAAAACATAAGAAACAACCTGCTTCGAAACCCTTACAACCAGCACACGAGCCAGCCGTTCTGTTACAACACCAGTGCATTACAAATTCACCCAATAAACCATGACATTAATTTATCCACACCTACCACACCCGGACAATTTCAGCGCTGTAGTAATAATCAAACAATTCCCTCTACCAATATTGTTGCTACTCCGTTAATATCTCCGCAGGGTTCAACATTATCTATACACTCTGCTCATACAAACTCATCTTTTGAAAATGTCTCAATTATAGATACATAGTCAAACAGAAAATAAATAAAATCTGTACTACTTTGTTTGATTATATCTGTAAAATAATGAATTCCAGGCATACTTACCTATTGATCACATAATTTAATTTATCTATTTTCTAACCTCAAAGTTATAGCAAGCCTTTCTTCAGCTGAAATACTGGTCCTCAAATTGGTGTCAGACCGTTTAATTTTAGGTTTTAAAATTCTGACAAATTCATCAAATGATCTAAAAGACATTCTAAAGTAATTAAAAAATTTTTTTCGTCTTGCCGGAGTTTATCAAATAAATTATAAAAACTTCCTTCCTGTCGTCGTGAAAGTAGAAGTGGATGGATCCAAAGCGATCGTACCTTCCTACGTCTTCTTCTTCTTCTCCTCAAAATAAGAAGTAACAGTGCTGCTTCTTCAAAATCCATAATATCGAGACTGGCGACCACAATCTTAAGAAACCATAAATAAAATAACGGACAAAACAACGTTTCTATTTTGTTTCTGATGTGGTTAGGTTGTAGTCGCCTCGACTGCAAGTGTGGTTCATATAACTGCGAATCAACCACAAAAAAATGCAGTTGTGTCAGCCGCGAGTTGCAGTCGACGTGACCACAATTTTGTGGTTAACTCAATTTGCAACAAATTGTGGCTCGTGTACGGGCGCCCTTAGAGGTCGAGAGAAGGGTTGAAAAATGTTTAATGATGAATGATCATCATATTGAACAATTTTAATTCATAATTTTAAGTTTTTGTTTCTTTTATGTGTTGTTGATTTTAATTTTTGTTATTAAATTGTTGTGTTTCATTGTTTCATTTATTCGTTCTTCTGTTCGTTATTTTTGGCAAATAAAAGCTTGCAAGCTAGTTTACTCGATCGTTGTTCATTGTAGAAATAATACCAATAATAATTTAAATACATTAAACGATAAACTGTCAAAATATCTAAGATACACTGACAATCTATTTGACAGCATATAAGGAATTATCATGCCAAGGCAAAATCTTTTTGAAAGAACGTTGGCTAATTGTAAGATATAGGCCTTTAAAGAGCGTAGTGATATTTACCAAAAAACATTTAAAATCAAAATAACTCGAAAACAAAAAACGGTATGTACCAATAACTATTATCAAAGTGAATAAACGGCGTAATAAAAACTATAGCATTCCATTTAAAATAACAAAGTTGAGGTCTACTTCCAGTAGACCGGAAATAGTGGCCATCTTGAAAATATTTTAGGTTTAAAGATCAGAATGAACAACCCATGTTACCAAAATTCCAAGCCTCTAGGAATAGTGTAACCCAAAAAAGTTCTAATGAACCAGTTACGTGAGACACCCTGTATATTGTTTGAAATTGACAACATCATACTATACAACTGTGCACTTTACAATTAAAGCAATTTTTTAAAAAGAACAGCATTTTATTACTTAAAGTTTTCTCCGTGAGAGAAAATCTTACGCGCGACTAACGCCGCGATTTTTACCACAGCGACTAAGGCCAGGCGCGCACATGCGATTTTCTGTCGCGCGACTGTTTGGTCGCAAAAATAACACACATAGCATTAAATACAAATGCGCGCATATGCGACTAAATAATAGCAGCGATTAAAAAGATGTAACCTGCTCCATTTTTGTAACGACGCGATTGTCGCGTCTTTAAATGTATCACATGAACAAGAATGAACATGTACGCACATGCGACTGTTCAGTCGTAGTCGCAGCACAGGTCGAAGTTGGTGTATAGGATAATTATTACAATAAATTTATTAAAAATGATCTGATAATAGTGACAATGACTTGACATCTAGTGTCTTAGACACAGAAACTATTATTGTCGAGGTAGAAAAAAGACCAGCTCTTTACAACAAACATTTGAAAGAGTATAGTGACCGAAATTTAAAGGAAAAATTGTGGGGAGAAGTGTATTGCAAAGTTATATCCACTTGGAACAAGTTATCGGCCGAAGAAAAACACAAGAGAGGTACGTGATATTGTTTTTATTTAATAGTTTTTAATAATCTTATGTAATAAATGTTGTGCAGATAAGTATTTAAATTTTATCATATTGCCACGGAACTGAACCTTCGGGGGATGTAAAGTAATTTGCCATATAGTCTCTTATATTAAGACCAACTCTGTTAGGTTTTATTCCAGCTGGAGGACAGCTCTGTAATAAACACTCATAAAATTCGTCCCCCATTTGCACACCGTCTTTCTTTCGCACGAAGTTATGTAGAATGCAACATGTTTTAATGATAAGGTCGGCAAATTCGACTCGCACGTCTAATGATCGATGCAAAATACGCCATTTGTTCGCTAAAATACCAAAGGTACACTCTACCATACGCCGTGCACGAGTCAGTCTATAATTAAAGACTCTTTGTTTCATTGTTAAGTTTCTTCGAGGATAAGGCCGTAAAACATTTTGTGATAACGCGAATGCTTCGTCTCCTGCTATCATGAAAGGTATGGGTTCTCCCATCTCGTTGTTTGGTAATTTTTGTGGAGTAGGAACATTTAATTGGTTATTATGTAATCTTTGACCAAAATTCGAATTCTTAAAAACACTGGAATCGCTTCCAGCACCATATGCTCCTACATCTATTGCTGTAAAACAGTAGTCGGCGTCTACTATACCCAAAAGAATAGTCGAATAAAAGTTTTTATAATTATAAAATTCGGAACCAGTATTATTTGGTTTCTGTAATCTAATGTGCTTGCCGTCGACTGCACCGATACAGTTCGGAAAATTTCTCCTATCGTAAAACTCTTTGGCAATATTTATCCAATCTTCTTCAGACTTTTCTGGCATGTATAAAGGCTGTAAATAGTTCCATAATTGGTTACACGTGTCTTCAACAATTTCCCTTATCGTGGTAGCCCCAAGTAAAAATTCAAAGTGTAAAGAATTGAAACTATTGCCGGTAGCAAGGTATCTGAAAAATAAATAATAACTGTTTTTTATTGCAGGAAAAATTATTCAAAAAAAATGGAAAAATTTAAGATTGTTTCGCTAAGGAATTAGCAGCCCAGCGTAAAGCAGTGTCTGGGCAAGCAGCAAAAAAAAGAAGATATATTTATTTCGACCAATTGCAATTCCTTTTCCCAATAATGAAAGATAGACCAACTACCAGCAACATCGGACCTTCTCAATCAATTGAGATTGATCAAGAAAATCAAAAAATGATATCTTCTCCTTCTTTAGCAACCAATACAGAAAATTCGGAAAGTACATCCATATCTAAAAGAAGGGCTGCAAGAAAAACTGTGCTTAAAACAATTCCATATGAAGAAGTTACTGAAAATATTGGAGGATAAGCAATGTGAAACAATCGACGAAGATAAAAATTTTTCACTTATGCTTGTTCCAATGTTCAAAAAATTAACTGATGACCAAAAACATTATGCGAAAATTGAAATCTTAAATATCATGAAAAATGCAAAAAACGTCGGAAATCCTCCAGTTTTTTACAGTTCAATGCAACAATCTTATTCTCATCTTTATCCTAACCGTCCGGTAGACCAAGTGCAATTTCCAAGATCAAATTTTCAACAACAGCAACAAGGAGGCAATGAAAGTATTTACTCCGCGCCATCGACATCAACGGTCAACTCTGCATATTTTGACTTGTCAAATCAATAAATTAATTAAATTAAACAAATAGAACATATATTTATTATTTAACCTTATTTTTAATATCTACTTCTATATATCTAGTCTAATAGTAGTTTGCAGAAAATATCTAGTTAATTTGGCAGACCTTCTTACCTTATTGTTACTGCAAGACATTCCATATATACCACCATACCATACATGTATACCACCTGAGTATACATTTTCTCCATTTACTATTTTGGTACGATATTTTCGGTCCTATTATTTTTAATAATTCAAGAAAAGATTTTTCACTCATTCTGTAATAGTTAAAGAATTTACGAGGATGCTTTCTTAAATCTTCATGAAGAATGTAAAATTGACCCCGATGTTCTCTGTCAGATAAAATTGGATGCACCCAAAATTTTCTTTTCCGTTGCTTTCTTAATTTCTTTCGTAATAACAGAGCCACTATACAAGCGGTTTCTATGAATTCTGGTCACGATTAATCAGTCGCAAATGCGCGACCATACAAATTTTTTGCGACTACTACTTTTATGTCGCTGCGACAAATAATCGCATGTGCGCGCCTGGCCTAATGCCGGGTTAAAAATTAATGATAAAGAAATAGCTCCGAAAGTGAAGGGTGTTGGTAGAACTGCATCTAGGGCATTGAGATTTAATGATTTTATAGATGCGCTTTTTAAGGATTGCATTAAAATAGCGAATTTTAATACAATACAATCAAAAAATCATCAATTATGTTCCGTTAATGTCAACAAAATCGCATTAAGCAATAATGATGATAAGAGATGATATATTTCTACTGATTCATCCATTGTTACGTGGCCATGGGGTCATTTTAAAATTTGGCAAACATAATTTAAAATATTCCATTATAATGTAGTATATCATTTTTTATTTTTTTTAAACAAATTAACTTTAAGTAGTTTATAATATGTACGATAGAATAAGTATTTAGTTGAAAAATAAAAAGAAATGTTTTGAAACAATTTTTTTTTTAATAGTTATTTTTAATTCCATATGAATCTCTAACCACGTTCACACATTATTTCCTCTCTCTCTCTCTCTCGGTTCTTTCCTCGTCACCATGATAATACAATCGAAATAAATAAAGTAAATTCAGCAGTCATTAAGCAGATTGGACTGAACAATGGATATAGGACAGAGATAATAGATAATATGGTTAAAAAACAACTGAACAAAAAACTTCTTCATAGTCAAACAACACTTTACACACCACCAGAAAATAACAACAAAACATACAGAACCATAGAATACCAAGGGAACATCAATAACAAAGTAAAGAAGATTTTTAAGAAACACAACATTACTTTGACATCGAAAAGTAGTAACACATTGGGACAAATTTTGATTAATAATAAAGATAAAATCGACAAAATGGAAAATAACGGTGTTTATAAGCTCGAGTGTGGGACTTGCAAAGCAACTTACATCGGAGAGACAGGAAGACCTTTGAAAACGCGAATAAAAGAACACAAAACACAACCTAAATCCAACTTCGGCAGACATCTTATATTCAACAAGGACCACCAATTCAACGAAAAGGAAAATTCATCCATATTACATTGCATAAACAAAAGTATTCTTACGGAAACATTAGAAAATTATGAGATCAACAAATTCAAACATAATTACCCTAACATGACATGTCTTAATGACCAAATTGCGACCAATGACCGACCTCTCTATACATTCCTGAAAACGCCTTATACACCACCTTAATAACACTATTTAAAACCCCAAATGGACGAGGATGTTCAAGTCACGGTGGCAACTTGAATGTCACACCATATTGGGTCCCTTGGCTGCCTTTTCCTTTTTTTTCCTTTTTTATCCATATTTTCATACTTAAATTCCCTAAAATTGCATTTTCGAGATTAATATTTGGATTTTTTTAAAAGAGAAGAATTTTTTAATTTTTAAAAATTTTTTAATTTGAATTTTCGGGTCTTTCGATGGTTCAATGCCAACTTCAGAGAAAACAACCTAACCTATTTGTCTGTTGTGAAGCCATGCGCACCTTTTTCAGCTTGAATACTTTTATAGTTTTTAATAATTCATATTTCGGTTTTATAAATAGTGAACAGATTTAATGTTTTTGTAATTCGTTTATTTTACCCATGGGTTTTGTAAAGTTTATTTATTGACGTAAATTTTCGTAACATAACCTATAAATTTTTTGTTTCACAACGTGTTTTTCGATTATGTCCGATAATGTGTTTTTAGTTTTTGTATGATTTAGAATTTAATGGTTGTTTTTCTATATTACATAGGTGTTCGAGGAGTCCTGAGGATGGTTCCTATAGAGAACCGAAACCGGTAGAACGATAAAATTTTTTAAAATATCCATTTAAATAAAGTACGAAAGAACAATCTTTAGTTTTATTAATTACACAAAAATGGAAAGAAATCATCACATTGATAATATAAATAAAGTAATACTTCGCTAGAAAAAAAATGTATGCAACTAACGTCTACTAAATAATGCAAACTTACGTCATTTTCGTCAGGCATAAACGCGTCTAAGTTGATGCAAGCAACGCCCTCTACCGCGCGACGACGCCATCTTTAATCTCACTTCCGGTGGGGGTTGACACCCGCCACGCGCGACCAATCGCTAACGCGATACACCCATCCATCACACCCCCCATGCCCCCATCAAACACTTGACACGCCCACTTCCGGAATTTGAATTTCCCGCACTCACGCGATGAATGCTCGACGATGATTGGTGGAGAGGGGCTATGACGTCAGAAGTAGCGGCATTTTATACCTACTTATTATAAATTTTTAAAGTTAATTATATCGATGTCGTGATGACCTTGTATACTATTCTATTATAAAGATATGCATTACCTCCATTACCACTCATTACCCAACCTTATCAAACACAGCACCCACGTTTTAATACGGCTTCATTACGAACTGTGAAATGTTCATATGCGAGCTGTGCCAAGCATCTTTTACGCTTAAACGTAATCTCAACCGACGTGAACAAAGTAAACATATTCAAATCAAATTCGATTGTTCGATATATGGAAAATATTTCTCGAGGCGAGATAACTTGAAAGCACATCAAAGAATATGTCATGTGCCAGTTATAAAACCCGGACGTCAAGCATCACCACCATCACCGACAATTGAATATCATTCGAATTTGGGAATGGGAGTTTCCACATCATCATCATCATCATCATCAACACCACCTATCAAACGTCGTCGCAGCTCAATATCATCGCATTCAGATAACATGAACCAGGGTAAGATGTGTGAAAAATCATGTCTTGCTATAGAAATAGGGTTGTTTGGTTATAGAATTGGGGGAGTTCAATCTGATGATGACATACCATCGTATCTATTGAAATGTTATGAAACGGTCAATAGACTGATTGAACGGCATCTCAATAAGAATGGTTCAATAAAAGCTCAAATTGAACTAATTGCCAATTTTATTAAGTCCGGATTTGATGATGACGGTAACGAAGAAATTATAAGGTCAGGAAAGAATTTTAACACCAAATTCAAAATTATCACTAAAACTACTGCATTGAATGAGGTTTACGTTGAGATGATTCGTGAAATTTTAACTCAAAGCGAGGAGTTTCAGGAGTTAGGTCTGGGTGGGCTTTCCACTTCATATCTTGCGCCCCCTGTTAAACATCAATAAATTTGAACCCATACCAGGGTCATCATATATTCGTTTACCTCATGAAATCATTAATAAAAAGGCGTGCATCAACATTAAAAACCTCTTTATCCCGCGAAACTTAATCGAGATCGGACTTCAAGCTACCCTCACTATAGCGAAGTGCTTAATTTGCAAGGGATTACATTTCCCATTACGTTAAGAGCCATTGTTAAAATGGAGAAATTAAATAATTTAAGTATTAATGTTTACGAATTAGGTAAGGCATCAATTTGGTTATTCAGTGGAAGGACCAATTTATTTTACCAAACAAAGACGTAAAATCATATAAATTTACTTTATTTATACATGCTTAAATGATCCTATAATGATCCCTATAAAATAAACCCTCACAATGAACGAGGGATTCGAGGCAAGAGATTTCGCAATATTCTGGGTTCCTTGAAGTTAGGCAATTTATAAAAGCCAAGCCATATAAGCCTAATATAATCAACCCGGCCTGTTTCACCAAATCACTATCTTCAAAAAATTTGTACTTAATTAAACGAAATGAGTCAACTAGAAGACGAAGAAATTAAAGAACCAATTCAAGAACAAATGATATCTCAGAATGGCATATATAGACTACAAATTTGGACAGTTGCTGGTGTCAAGACATCCTATTTATGCAACCTTCCTGTAGAAATAGATAACCATTGGTAGTGCTGTAACAGAGCGAAACTGTTTTACAACAATTTTACAGCAAAACCAACAGAAATTGGAAGAATGATCGCCGAATTGAAGAAACCAGAAAATCATCGATGAATATAATCATCCCGGCCTGTTTCAGCAAATCGCTATCTTCAATTAAACGAAATGAGTCAAAAACTAGAGACGAAGAAATTCGAGAACAAATTCAAGAACAAATGATATCTCAGAATTAAGATACAAAAGTTGTTATTTTTTTATTATTGTTAATTTTCTTATTTAGTTTATGTTTGTTGTTAGTTAGTTTAGTTCATATGAATTTATTTTCTTTTTTATTTTTTTCATTTCTAATTACGTGTGTGTTTGAGTTCTTTCTTTTTCTTTTTCCTAAGTACCCTTTTCTTATCTTTCTAAAAAGCAAATATGCAGTCCACAAAACTTACAACTCTGCGTGGAAGAATGTCGCCCTCTAAGGAACCAACACAAAGCCGAAGCGCATTTTGTAAGAGCCATATGGACAGAAGTCTCAGCGATACTACCAAATAAAGAAGATCATGTAGTAAAAATGTCACACAGACACACTGTTGGATTCCGATTCGCCCAGGACATTATTAGAATACATCCAACATTTTAGAAGAGACTTTCATGAAATGGAAGGCAAAGATTTTTGCTAAGCACTTTTGATGCTTATCGGTTCAAGATCAATGTTGTGCCAGGTATTTAGAGCGAAATCACCACAAACTGAATTCTCTTATTCGTGCAGAGAATACGGATACTACTTCGATTATTTCGTTTACCATTGGCCTATACAAATGTGGAGGGGAGCCAGCGTTTTACTATAAAAGCAAGATCACCTCTGTAAAACGATTGTATACTTGAACGAGCCTTGAAGAGAGCAACATCACCTAGAGAGAAGTAAGAAGAATTTGTCCTGCCTGGAGCGAGAGCCAAGGAAGGGGAAAGGATTCGGATTCCACTAGGTGCCCTCGTTAAAGCGATATTTCGAGCGAGATAGTTTCTTTCGAAACTAAAAGCGCCCTTTTTAGGGTATCTTCCCGTAAGGGAACGAAAAAAGAATTTCGACGCTTACTTTTTCTACTTGAAGGGCAGAAATGTCCTTCAAAAAAGAGAAAGGCTTATCCGCATCATGTGGAGACTTATCGAGCTGTCCACCACCACCACCGCCGCCTCCACCAAAAATGAAGAAGACGTCCGATGAGCCAACGATCCGTCCCAAGTCATTCGCCGAGGCGGTGACTTCCACCCCGATCGCCGAAATGGAGGTCGACCAGAGAGGAGGATGTTCGTCGAAGTCCGGTGGGAAAAGGAAGGCCAGCATCGCCCTGGATGCTGACCCCGTCGACCCAGTGCGTCCCTGCATGGAACATGTTTCCAAGCGAGTCCCCCCGGTTATCCTTCATCCGAAGGAGAAATGGGATACAATTTCGGCGGAGATGGCGAGACTTAGGATCGCCTTTTCGAAAGCCAGGCGAAGAAGGGTGATAAACCGGCTCCAATAGTCGCAGCGAAATCCGTGCAGGCGGTTAGTAGTTCGGCGAAAAAAGCCAAAGGCAACGCTAAGGTTGCTTCCAACGCGAACGCCCCAGCTACTATCTCTGCGGTCTTTCGACGCCAAACTCGACGCCCTGAACACCGAAGGCGATCGCTCCTGTTGGAAGATGGTCAAGGTGCTGAAGGGGAGCACGTCACGCATGCCGCCCATTCACGGTGAAACCGGAATGGCTTTCACTCTCGAGGAGAAGGCTGAGGCTCATGCAGACAACTTCGAAACCCAGTGCAGGCCGCTATGCGACGATGACGAAGATGAAGATTTCATCGATCGAGTCGAGCGCGTAGTGAGTAGGCGACTGGCGGTAGAAGATCGTTTGCATATCGAGCCCTCTTCCCCGACCGAAGTGAAAGAGGCAATCGCGAGATGTAAGTCGAAGAAGGCATCGGGACCGGACGGAATCGGAAACGCCGCTTTAAAGGCCTTGCCTTTAAAGGCGGTCGTTTCGCTAACGGGGATCATCAATGCGACGCTCCGGCTGCGCCACTTTGCCACCACGTGGAAAAGCGCTGACGTCGTCGTGTTACCGAAACCCAGAGCGAACCTGACGTTCCCGCAAAACTACAGGCCCATCAGTTTGCTTTCTTGTCTCGGCAAGGTATGCGAGAGGGTCGTCCAGACGAGGCTACAAAGATCCGTTAGAGATCTTAAGCTCATCCAGGACGAACAGTTTGGTTTTCGACCCAAACATTCGACCATACACCAGGTACTGCGACTTGTCGAACATATAACCGAAGGCTTCAATCAAAAGCAAAGCACTTGTGCTGTGTTTTTCGATGTTGCCAAAACGTTCGACAAAGTATGGCATGAAGGACTTTTGTTCAAAATGCTAGAAGCGGGCGTGCCCCTGGGATTAGTCCAATTGATCGCCTCCTACCTTGACGGCAGGAAAGCGCGTATCAAACTGGAAGGTACGCGTTCGAGAGAGCGAATCCTAACTGCTGGCGTCCTTCAGGGGTCGTTGCTTTCACCGATACTTTTTTGTATCTTTGTAAGCGACTTACCCCGTTACGAGGGCACGCAGTTAGCGATGTACGCCGATGATGTGTGCATCTACAGCAGATCTTGGTCCCCCGAGGTCGCCGCTCGTAGACTGCAGGCAGCATCGGACGAGTTGCTCGACTACTTCGCAAAGTGGCGGGTCAAAATCAACGCTGATAAAAGTACCGCAGTACTTTTTACTCGGCGTAGACAGAGACCCCCCGATGCGACGGTACTGCAAGGGGACGAGGTCCCCTGGAGTTCCGAAGCCAGGTATTTGGGTGTCATTCTGGACTCTAAACTTACTTGGAAAAGTCACATCGACGCGATGGCGAACCGGGCGAAGGCAGCTCTGGTCAATCTGTACGCTCTGATTAATCGTCGAAGTAAGTTGGATCCTCTTCGGAAGATTCGACTCTACAAAGCGGTTATCAGGCCTACGATGACTTACGCCTCTTCAGTCTGGGGTTACGCCGCGCACTCGCACGTGCAAAAACTCCAAGTGGTTCAGAACAAGGTCCTAAGGATAGCATTTGATGCACCTTGGTTTGTCAGTAATGCGACACTGCACAATGATTCCCAGATGGCGACCATCGAGGAATTCATTCGGGACAAGGCCATTACCGAGTTGACGCGACTCGAAAACCACCCCAATCCCCTCCTAGCGGGATTAATGGATTATGACACAGAACACCTTCGCTACAAACGGCCAAGGTTGCTTCTAGTCTAACAATCCAGGACCCGACAATCCTTTCGATACCTACTTCCGATATCACTAAATCAGTGAACATTAATTAATATATTTTCCGTCTGTTTTAGATCCGATGAAGAGGGTTAAAGAAGAAATTCTAGGAATCTCAAGAGGCCCGTCAAGTTCACCGTTCACCAAAGCGATTTTAAATCGTTGTATATCATTAGTGGCTCTCAGTGTTCTTACAGTTCTTATCTCTCGGTCTACTTATTATCTCTTATTTAATTTATTTAAAATTAGTGATACTTTAAATTTATCAAGAAAATGTCAAGGCAACAAGTAAATGAATTTCTTTGTCGTATTTTCTTAAAAATAAGTTAATAAATGTTATTTGAACCAAAACTATCACTATTAATAATAGAATTGGCATTAGAACTAGAATCTTAAGAGTTTTGCCGTGCATCTTTTGAAAAAATGTTTCACGTCATTGCAACATAAAACTACTCCATAGAAAAAATTGAGACTAGCTTTGTTTGACGCATAATTTAATTGTTTGTAACATGGGCTAATTTCATTTTTCGCCCACTGGTGTAGTAATTATCTCAGGTATAGTCAAAAAATGATTGATTTAGATTTAAATCATTTTTCAAAAATTCAAAAATTTTTCATTTTTTGTCAATCTCGATTTCGCTCGGTCTGCAAAGAATCTCGATTTTGCATTTTTTTCTCAAAGACTGATTGGCGAAAAAATTTTACCTCGCGGTAACCTGATGTGTTTTTTAATGAGGGGGTCATTTTATTTTATCAACTCACAATGAATTCACAATGGGACTTTGCAAATGGATCACCAGTAACGCGATTCCTTCCTGATCTTACGTTTATAGCAGCGTGAATACCTTCGCGTAGGGTTGTTTGTTTTAGAAGTTCCGGGTATATAATCCGGAACATGATTCCCGCCTACATTCGGACACCAAGCACCCCTATAAAATAAACCCTCACAATGAATGAGGAACTCAAGGCAAGAGATTTCGCAATATTCTGGGTTCCTTGAATTTAGGCACTTTATAAAAGCCAAGCCATATAAGCCTAATATAATCAACCCGGCCTGTTTCACCAAATCACTATCTTCAAAAAATTTGTACTTAATTAAACGAAATAAGTCAACTAGAAGACGAACAAATTAAAGAAACAATTCAAGAACAAAAGATATCTCAGAATGGCATATATAAAAAAACAGCCTTAATAAATAAACTGAACTGTTTAGGAATCTCAGGTCCCTCATTACATCGAATATTACGCCGACACAAGATGCACCCCTATGCGTACAATATCTTGCAGAGCCTTTTACCAGAAGATTACGTAAAACGACAAGAATTTTGCGAATTTATATTAATTAAAATTCAAGAAAATCCTTTATTTTTATCGCGAGTTATTTGGACGGACGAATCAAAATTTTCGAGGGAGGGTATCCTCACGCTGTGAGAGAGGCAAATTTTCAACAAAAATTTAGTTTTAATGGGAAACAAACTTCGTTTTGAAATTTATAATGGAAACCTCAACAGTGAACGCTATTTAGAAATTTTAAGAGGTACTGAAACTAATTTTTGTGAAAGTTTGCCTCTTGACACGTATACCAATTGTTGGTATCAATTATCAAGATGGCGCTCCAACGCATTCATCATGGCAAATCTATCAAGAACTAAATAATTTGTTTGATGATCGGTGGATTGGAAGAAATGGACCATGGCAATGGCCCCTACGATCTCCAGACTTAACACCAGTGGATTTTTATTTGTGGGGTTATTTAAAAAATCAGGTCTACAGTTCACCTGTTAATACACCACAACAGTTATAAGATAGAGTGGTGAGAGCCATAAACACTATTGACGGCGACCAATTTCTAAGAGCCACAACCTTAGAGGTCGAGAGAAGGGTTGAAAATGTTTAATGATGAATGGTCATCATATTAAACAGTTTTAATTTATAATTTTAAGTTTTTGACATTCACATGATCATTGCTCATTCAGCAACCAGCGAAACAACCAAATATTATTGTTCTTTGTTTACAAATCGATAGAATACCAACGTAACATATACAGGAAATTAAAGAAAATATTCAAGACCCATAATATAAAACATACATCAAAGAGCTGCAACATCATCTACTAGAAATTAGCTGACAAGGACAAAGTAAATAAAATAGACAGCAACGGAGTATATAAACTGAAAATGTACATGTAATGCCTCATAACATATATCGAGTGAAACGAAGAGTATTGAAGACAGGCATAAAATAACTTAAACTGTTAACACAACTTCAACTTCGGCAGACTCATGATCTCCAATGAAGACAATTACTTTGATGAGAACGAAAATTCCTCCATTTTACATTACAAAAATAAAGGAACGTAGAAAAACAACTCTAGACCTTGGAAAACTACGAAATCAACAAATTTGACTATGCCTAAATGATCAAATAGTACAATATACATTCGGACACCAAACACCCCTATAAAATAAACCCTCACAATGAATGAGGAACTCAAGGCAAGAGATTTCGCAATATTCTGAGTTCCTAGAATTTAGGCAATTTATAAAAGCCAAGCCATATAAGCCTAATATTATCAACCCGGCCTGTTTCAGCAAATCACTATCTTCAAAAAATCTGTACTCAATTAAACGAAATGAGTCAACTAAAAGACGAAGAAATTAAAGAAGCAATTCAAGAACACATGATATCTCAGAATGGCATATATAGACTATAAATTTGGACAGTTGCTGGTGTCAAGACATCTTATTTATGCAACCTTCCTATAGAAATAGATAAATTGGTAGTGCTGTAGCAGAGCGAAACTGTTTTACAGTTTTACAACAATTTTACAGCAAAACCAACAGAAATTGGAAGAATGATCGCCGAATTGAAGAAACCAGAAAATGATCGATGAGTATAATCATCCCGGCCTGTTTTAGCAAATCGCTATCTTCAATTAAACGAAATTAGTCAAAAACTAGAAGGCGAAGAAATTCGAGAACAAATTCAAGAACAAATGATATCTCAGAATTAAGATACAAAAGTTGTTATTTTTTATTATTGTTAATTTTCTTATTTAGTTTATGTTTGTTGTTAGTTAGTTTAGTTCATTTGAATTTATTTTCTTTTTTATTTTTTTCATTTCTGATTACGTGTGTTTGAATTCTTTCTTTTTCTTTTTCCTAAGTACTCTTTTCTTATCTTTCTAAAAAAACAAATATGCAGTCCACAAAACTTACAACTCTGCGTGGAAGAATGTCGCCCTCTATCGAACCAACACAAAGCCGAAGCGCATTTTCTAAGAGCCATATGGACAGAAGTCTCAGCGATACTACCAAATAAAGAAGATCATGTAGTAAAAATGTCACACAGACACGCTGTTGGATTCTGATTCGTCCAGGACATTATTAGAATACATCCAACATTTTAGAAGAGACTTTCATGAAAGGAAGGCAAAGATTTTTGCTAAGCACTTTTGATGCATATCGGTTCAAGATCAACGTTGTGCCAGGTATTTAGAGCGAAATCACCACAAATGGATATAGTATCGTTCAAGGAAGTGTACTAAATGTTATATGTGAAGGGTAGTCTTAAGAAGCACTTTTTGGAAAGAAGACTCTGTTACCGGTATCGATGTCATGGAAATTAACGGTAAGGGACATTGATCAGAGTTATTTATGGAGGAGGTTGATTGATTCCACAACGACACTCCAGCAGTTTGCTCTCAAAATAACGGTATAATTTTAAAGAATTTTTACGTAAGATTGTGTTAAATGTTTAATAGATGTGCTATATAAGAAGTTGTAAAACTTTTTCAATATATCTATATATTTACAATC
The DNA here is from genome assembly GCA_036711965.1 of Onthophagus sagittarius. Classification (NCBI taxonomy): domain Eukaryota; kingdom Metazoa; phylum Arthropoda; class Insecta; order Coleoptera; family Scarabaeidae; genus Onthophagus; species Onthophagus sagittarius. The sequence continues at coordinate 51,907,560 of JASERS010000005.1, forward strand.
TTGCGTATATATTTTTGAATCCTTAACATCCTCCATATATTTTGATGAACGATAGGGATATGGAAATTTATAAATATCTCATAGTATTTGGATATTTAAATGGGAATGTAAGCATACCAAAATATATAAATACCAAAATTAATGACAACTTTATATGATAAGAAAAATTATATCATGCATCAATCAGCGAAACGTTGACGTTTCTTGGATAGAACGCAATTTATTAAACATAAGCTACAATTAAGGTTATATTAATTAATATTTAAAGTGTGTCCCTATATCTTTACGTTGAAAAGCCTCTTCAATTAACTCAGGGAAATTAATTTGTTTATTGTATTATAACACCGAAAAGATGTGAATGCTTTAAAAATATTAGACACCTGATACTAGCTCTAGATAAGGAAGTCAAAAGTCCAAATTACATGATTTACTTATTTGCTTATCTTATTTGCCTGGATGGACAATTAATTCGAATAACTATTTTGATGCTGTTACAAAAGATGTTTCAATAATAAGACATTTTTATAGCAATGAGATTTTTAATTGCTTTTTCCTAAACACTCCTTATCAATGTCTTAAAGTAAAAGTTTTGCACTTTAATAAATGAAATATTGACTATGACAATAAAATCATGATGGGAACTATGACCGGACTCTATGTTCCAGGATTATAATTTTTTGATAGCTCCAACTACCAGGTACAAAACGATCCAGAGACATTTATCATTGTTGTTTATTATATTATTCTTTACATATAGATCGAGCAATCAAAATATATTGGAGAGCGATAAATGCTTAAGACTTGGAAGATCTATCGAAAGTTGAAGACTGGTTTATACTATGAAGCTCATGAGGAAAGAATTTCAGAATTTGAAGATTTGTGTATACTTGAAAGTATACACATTTTGTATACCTAATTTCTATTAAATTAATGTACTTACCACAAGTAAAACTTGGAAAATTAAATTTCAGACACGGACAGCCTGCCGGATACAGAAAGTGGTGAATCCCTGTCCGACAGCGAGATTGACGCCTTGTTCAAATTCAAAATGCCAGAGGTATATTAGGGTTGATATGAGTTACTGGAGAAACATAACAAATACGTTATTGCTTTGTTTTTCAGGCACCTTTGCTGAAAAGCAAGCGAAAAGTATTTATCCGGTGCTGTTCATGCAAGGCATTAAACAACATCCCGCAATCTAGGTTCTGTTCTCAATGCATTGATTTCTTTTGATTGATTCCACTACGACACTCCAGCAGTTTGCTCTCAAAATAACGCTATAATTTTAATGAATTTTTTACGTAAGATTGTGTTAAATGTTTAATAGATGTGCTATATAAGGAATCACCGGACTCTATGTTCCAGGATTATAATTTTTTGATAGCTCCAACTACCAGGTACAAAACGATCCAGAGACATTTATCATTGTTGTTTGTTATGTTATTCTTTACATATACATCGAGCAGTCAAAATATATTGGAGAGCGATAAATGTTTAAGACTTGGAAGATCTATCGAAAGTTGAAGACTGGTTTACACTATGAAGCTCATGAGGAAAGAATTTCAGGATTCGAAGATTTGTGTATACTTGAAAGTAGTAATAAAATGGCAAACCATGCTCTAATTTTTATGCTCAGGGAAATACCATTGCAGCTACTTTACTAAAGCGCTTATAGTTCAAACGAATGCTGAATTGAATTCTATCGACTCTTCCAGCGTTGATACATAAATCAGATGGGGAGGAAGAAATCGATTGGTCGTCGACGACTGGTCCTGCATCTCAGAAGAGGAAATTGGGGCTAATAGAAGAAGTACCCGTAACGGTAGGCAATGTACTTCAAGAAATAAGGTACTTTCATCCGAACGCTCAGCTAGTCCTGGATCATTGCATGAAGTGTTCATCGATAACGAGGAAAATACAAAATTACAAACCGAAGTGAAAACGCTCAGATGCGTGTGGAAAGCCATTTCGACCAAATGGAAATCGAGAGAGAAACGCCTGAAGATTCGTTCTTCAGACTTTTGTCTAATGTAAATCCGAGAGCATTCCTTATCCATGATATCGTTACGAAGAACTGAATACAAAGGCGACGTATTACGTCGAATATACGTCGTGAAGGGGCACACTCAAAATGAAGGTGACAGTAGGTTAATAATATCATCCATTAACTCTACGCTCAGCTTAGACGATTGGTCTATACTCTTACAAAGTGACAAAGACGAAATCACCAGTGAAGATGTCTCAAATTTCGACAGAAGACGACTTTATCCCACAAGCCATCGACGACACAATCGAAGAACTAGAAGCCCAGACACAAGCTCAAGCTCTAACATCAGACGTTCTAGATCGAGAACTTCAAGCAATTCCAGCTGCTCAATCATCTCTACAAACGAACATACGGCGAACTGGATTAGAGCAATTCACCAAACCCCAAGTGTTGGAAGATGTTCTCGAGGCCAATTGGGACAAAATCTTGAACATCTCCACATTGCTTCTGATGTTCAACCAACTACAACTATCTCTTTGGAACACCAAAAACCGCTCTGTCGTTTCTTGAAGGCCTTCGCTCAACTGATTCTGCAAACAGTTCCATCTCACATCGACCGTACTACCAAACAGAATTGGCCCGAATTATTAGAAACTCTCCTGGAATCTACATCTGCCAAGATATTCTACGAGTACCTACAGACAGAAGTTTCCGAGAATTTCGAAGATCTCTGTATGAGATGGAAGGTGCCCTCTTCAAAGGTGCCTTCCGATATACGTTCTCCCATGAAGACCACATCCACCTTATCCACGCGTGTCCGCAAACAGGTGGCAGATATCGATGTTCATTTATCCAAAAAATCGAAACCTACCGTCGACGATCTGCTAGAAGAGTACACCGAGCAGCCGACCTCGACGAAAATGCCATCAACAATATCGTCTTGTATGTGGATTAGGGGACGAGAAAAATTAACTTCCTTGAAGTCTCCGGGAAACGGCTCCAAATATACAATACAGCTGAAAATTTACAAAACAGAAGACATCCTGAATCTGGAAGCGAGCAAACCCTCTTCCGGACTCAATTCGGGACTTCTGGGGATGCGGACCCTCTACAAATCTCGACAATGCAGACAATCATGGAAGCATACACGCTGTTATTGAGAACGCCAAGAAACGGCAATCAGTCGTATATGTGCCCGAACAGTGGGTCACCTTAATAAGAATGGCTAAAACAACTAGAAACGAACTGAATACGAAAACCATTTTTGAATATGCTTCGTTCGTCTGTTAATTATAGATATGGTTGTATAACTAAAAATATTGATATAACTAAACACTGATATCGAAAAGAAGAAGGGATATAGCACCATCACATATAGATGATAACAATTGGACAGCAAAAAATTTAAAGAGGAACAAAACTTTTGGGTTCAGGTTCCAAATCAGGTAAATTTTTATTTCTAGAAACACCTAACCAAAAAATCCATCCGGATTACAACAAGTTAATGGAAAAAAGAGTAGAATTGACAGAATTGTTAGTCTAGAAAGCTATAGAAGAGCATGCCAAAAAATTGAATTGTTGGAGTTGGAAATATTACTTAAAAAAAGAGAAGTTATAAATATGCGATTCAAATTAGGTAAAGAACCATACTTCCCAAATATCTTTCATGACAGTCTTGAAAGATTTAAAGAATATAAATAAAAAATTCAACTATGATTGATACAAATCGCTTAACAACAACCTAAAATCAATAATAAAAAGTAAAATTTAGGACAACAATCTTGGCGTGACCATGGGAGATAAAAATGTTGGCCTAGTAGTAATGGATAAAAAAATCCTACTTGAAAAAGTAAGCTTTTTGAGTTTTCAAACTAAACTCAAAAAGCTCATCAATAATAATAATAATAACTCTAGTCTAATCCTTTTGAACATCAACAGTCAAAATGTTATTGAGATGAATCCTTTACCTAATAATTCTTCATAAGACAGATGTTAATCAGGCCCATACAATGTTAACACTCCTTTTGAGAAGATCGTCAAAAAATTCTAACACCTCCTTTTTAATGTTTGCAGTTCATCACTTCATTATGATATAAAAAACACATACGATACAGAGGACATTTTCATATTCGATTTAACACGCAGACGTCCCGGGTTTGAATCCCAGTGAATGTCCTTAACGTCCTTCGGAGAGGAATACCCCCCATCCCATACATACATATAACACATGATTTAATCGAGAAACTCGAAAGAGTTAATCTTAATAAATTCTCCAGATTAAATTCGCTAAATATTACGGGGACCGGAAAGTAATGATTATTAGATGTTCGCAAATGCCAAAGATGGTTTTCCAAGTTTATAGACCAATATCATTAGACAACGACGTTCTAAGGACACAAGTTGAAGCTAATCTATGCCAAACCATCGAAGAATTCTCGAACACCCTTAGCCAACCTTGGTCGACCATCCAGGAACATTTACACCAGATAGGAAAAATTAGCAGAGCCGGTGTTTGGGGCAACTATAATTTGTCAGAGTAAAACAAAGTCAACCACGTGCAATGCATTGATTCAACGGCACTATGCAGAAACGTCAACAGAAAAGGTGTCATTCTTCAACATGATAATGCAAGGCCGCATTGTGCAAGACGGACGTTAGAAAAAATTAAATTTCGTCAGAAACTATTATTCCTGTGCAACGTCATCGTAGTAGAAAACCAGAAAATGCAACTTTTCACCAAGCTTCATTTACGTACAAATTAAGGGTGCATCGAAATGATTCTTCTGAGGATATTGGAGTGTGCGCTGCAGCTTTCCGAGCAGTCCATGGCATAACCAAAGGGAAACTAGAGTACTTGCAGAAATCTCTGAAAGACACTCTCATTGCACTTTAAGATTAACGAGGGAAATGTAGTGCCAAACATTGAAAACTAAAAGTGGAATATTTTGAGGCTATTTGGGGACATATAAATTCATTTAGAGCAAGACAATCTCATATATTAAATTTTTATTATCGTAATATTCTTTTGAATCAGTTCCCAGCTTGCTCTCAAAGTGAAGAGTGCTGTACTTACTTTTCTAATTATTGTAACTTGTTTTTTAAACATGGATCAATGGTTAAAATTTGGCACTCTTAAAAAAAGAAAAAGTGATGAAATCGGAAGGGGACATACTAATCACTGATATCGAAAAGAAGATGGATACAGCACCATCACATATAGATGATAACAATTGGTTCTAATGGACACCAAAAAATTTAAAGAGGAGGAAAAGGCAAGACCGAGCTGGTGTTCGTCGATCCCGGCGTCAAGATCAACTCCTAGGTGTACCTGAACGACATTTTGGAGAAGAATGTGCTCCTCTGGACTCAGCGCCACTTCAACGGACGCCCCTTCACTTTCCAGCAGGACTCAGCCCTTGCTCATAATACTCGGGTGGTGCAGCAGTGGTGCCAGCCAACTTCCCCCAAGGATCTCTCAGTCTCACAAGAGTTTGGACAGCTTGAAGCCTCTTCAACAAGAGATTTCGTGCCTGTGTAAAAGCCAAAGGTGGAATATTCGAAGTATGATTGTTGTCACCTGTTCCAGACAGGGATCAAAAAATTCTAAGATTTCCTTTTTAATGTTTGCAGTCCGTCAATTCATTAAATAAGGCACACAACATAAAACACAAATGATAAGGATGAAATGTTTATTTTCGATCTAACACGCAGACGTCCCGGATTCGAATCCTTGTGAACGTCCTTAACGTCTTTCGAAGAGGAATACCCCCATCGCCCTAGATTACAACAAGAAATCATTGATATTTTAGTGTGTTGGCATACCCATAAAATATCAAAATATCACAGGATCTTGTGGCGATTCAACAAAGATTCTGTAATTGAAGAAGATTGCGGTCCAGACATTACAACAATTAGCTCGAGATGAAGAAGATAATACGTCCTCTCTTGGGCTGATTCAATAAATAAGAAATCGATATACATCAACAACTGATCGAGATGCTGAAAGAAAATTGGTCGAGGTTTCACAGAAAGAAAATGGGTCAGAAATAGAGAAGGACTTCTTTCACCACTATCAAATGAATTGAACGAACAGAACGAAAAGGAAATTACCGAAGATTGATTGGCTCATAAAATCCTTAGATTACAGTTGGACACCTTCCGTTTCAAAGTAAACACAAGAAACGATGCGAAGAAAAAATGTTTTATGGTTTTCTTGGACCATAAAACATTTTTTCGAAGTATTCAACAAGCAACAACAAAAATAATTTAGTGATAAAATAGAAAAATTTTTATGAAATGCTTTGATATCAACATTAGACGTGTTCTCAAAGGTTCCTGATGATGGTCTGATCGAAATCGAAACCGGTAGAAAAAAATAATTTATACCATTCTTTAAATACAACAGAAAACCAACAAACCATATTTTTACTGGTTGATGTCAAATATGGGTTATCACGCAGTGATGATATTGGTCAATATTCTAAGTACGATCTTAAAAAGTTTAATGATGTTTTAAGCTCTAATATTAGAAAATCGGAAATCTCTGTTCGTGAGGAAAATTGTGCTCCAACCTACCGAGGTTGGAGTAAACTGCGAAGAGGATGAGAGTAGGGGTGCGTTCCGCAAGAGACTTCGTGCCTGTGTGAAAACCAAAGGTGGAATATTCGAAGTCTGATTGTTGTTACATGTTCGGGACAGGGATCACCAAAAAATTCTAAGACTTCCTTTTTAATGTTTGCAGTCCGTCACTTCATTAAATAAGACACACATAAAACACATATGATACGGATGAAATGTTTATTTTCGATCTAACACGCAGACGTCCCGGATTCGAATCCTGGTGAACGTCCTTATCGTCTTTCGAAGAGGAATACCCCCCATCGCCCTAGATTACAACAGGAAATCATTGATATTTTAGTGTGTTGGCACACCCATAAAATCTCAAAATATCAGAGGATCTTGTGGCGATTCGACAAAGATTCTGTAATTGAAGAAGATTGCGATCCAGACATTACAACAATTAGCTCGAGATGAAGAAGATAAGACGTCCTCTCTTGGGCTGATTCAATAAAAAAGAAATCGATATACATCAACAACTGATCGAGATGCTGAAAAAAAATTGATCGAGGTTTCACACTAAGAAAATCGGTCAGAAATAGAGAAGGACTTCTTTCACCACTATGAAATGAATTTATTAAACGTCAACAGAAAAGGTGTCATTCTTCAACATGATAATGCAAGGCCGCATTGTGCAAGACGGACGTTAGAAAAAATTAAATTTCGTCAGAAAATATTATTTCTGTGCAACGTCATCGTAGTAGAAAACCAGAAAATGCAACATTTCACCAAGCTTCATTTGCGTACAAATTAAGGGTGCATCGAAATGATTCTTCTGAGGATATTGGAGTGTGTGCTGCAGCTTTCCGAGCAGTCTCTGAAAGACACTCTCATTGCACTTTAAGATTAACGAGGGAAACGTAGTGTCAAACATTGAAAACTAAAAGTGGAATATATAAATTCATTTAGAGCAAAACAATCTCACTATTATATTTTTATTATCGTAATATTCTTTTGAATCAGTTCCCAGCTTGCTCTCAAAGTGAAGAGTGCTCTACTTACTTTTCTAGTTATTATAACTTGTCTTTTAAACATGGATCAATGGTTAAAATTTGGCAGTCTTAAAAGAAGAAAAAGTGATGGAATCGGAAGGTGACGTTCTAATCACTGATATCGAAAAGAAGATGGATACAACACCATCACATAGAGATGATAATAATTGGTTCTCATGGATACCAAAAAAATTAAAGAGGAGGAAAAGGCAAGACCGAGCTGGTGTTCGTCGATCCCGGCGTCAGAACAACTCCTAGGTGTACCTGAACGACATTTTGGTGAAAAATGTGCTCCTCTGGACCCAGCGCCACTTCAACGTGCAGTTCCTACGTACCCACATGGTTTGCGATTATTTGAAGAAGTGTTAATTTTTTGGATTTGGCAAGAAAATCTTCTTCGTGGCTAGCCGGATTTAAAACTCCATTTAGAGTTTTCTCGAATTGATGTTTCTACCTATTTCTTGGGACGCGTGGCGTTCTTTGGTGCCGATTAATATCGATATTTGATAGTTTTCATATAGTCTAAAAAAACTATATGTTAATAAAGAAGTTAATCATAATTTCGACACAGAAAAGGATGTTTCTTTAATGTAATATGATAAAATCATACATTTTGAAGACGATTCAGAAAACTGTATTGACACTATTCCGTCAACCTCGTCAACAGGCAATACATCTTCACGACATAAGCGGCGTAAGATTGTAAATTTGACGAAAGGATTTTAAAAGCAACAGAAGCTAAAAGTCGTCATATTTCGTTCTTCAATGGGATTGTACCCGCCTTAGAGCAATGAAATGAGAGAGAAATTTTACAGTTTCAGCTGGGAGTATTGCAACTGATTGTAAACTTTAATCATCAAAGAACCTCCCACACTCAAGTTACTCAATATTTATCGCAACAATACAATCAGCCCAATCTACCAACGAACATATCTTTAATTTATAAATAATTTACAAGTTTGTTAGTTACCCATAGTATTTAGTTTTATTATTTTGAAGATAATTTTTACTTTTTGTTTGTTTGTCTACAAAAGGATTTTGTTTTTGTTGTTATATTGACTATATATTCATTTTAAAAGGTTGATCGTTCTTTTATTAGAATGGACTCTGAAGACCTATACAAGGAAGCTATAAAATCCATCTACGAAGAAAGATTACTTTAGTCTAGATCTAACAACAGACTTGGCTACTTGTTACCATAAAAATGACTACAGCAGCATATTGAAACTAATGAAAGCTTCAAGCCTTGTATAGGCCCAGCAATCCCTCAACAATCCCCAAAAAAATTGCTATTAAACGTTGCACTTTTTGTAATAACTTTGGACAAGCAGAACGCGATTGTTTATCGAAATGCTTTTCAGAGTTCATAAAACTAACGTACTCACTGAATCGCAAGTTAACAAGCAGTCTTGAAAGCGACAAAACGACATTCGCGGCCAATTTAACGGAAGAAGTGTCTTCATGATGGACATTGTTCGACAATCTGCCTTTCAATTACGTAGAGTTCCGTTTGAAGCTGCTACAACATTTCACCAGCTGCGCCAACATTGCCAAACTAAATGCCCTGTATTTTGTATTTCCAGTCGGTGCACGACTTCCACTCAAGCCCGAAGGTTGAAACGCCAACTGGACGATGATTTTATTATTAATCCAAATATATTACACGTCGTAGATTCGGCTATCAAAGAAAACGAACTAAAAGAAATAATATATGAAAAGAATTTTTATGATAGTATTATGAAAGAGGAATTCAACAAAGGTTTTAATATTAAATTCAAAACGGGACCTCGAAACAAAGAAATAGTCCATATAGTGGCTCAAAGGAAAATCTATGCGGAATATAGTGCCATTTCGGTAAAAGATTACATGTGATGAAGTATTGCACTGAGGAAGAAACATAGGTACGAGAAAACATAGTGAATTGTGTTCAAACTCTAGTCTAATCCTTTTGAACACCAACAGTCAAAATGTTATTGAGATGAATCCCTTACCTAATAATTCTTCATAAGACAGATGTCAATCAGGCCCACACAATGTTAACACTCCTTTTGAGAAGATCGCCAAAAAATTCTAACACCTCCTTTTTAATGTTTGCAGTTCGTCACTTCATTATGATATAAAAAACACATACGATACAGAGGACATCTTCATATTCGATTTAACACGCAGACGTCCCGGGTTTGAATCCCAGTGAATGTCCTTAATGTCCTTCGGAGAGGAATACCCCCCATCCCATACATACATATAACACATGATTTAATCGAGAAACTAGAAAGAGTTAATATTAATAAATTTTCCAGATTAATTTCGCTAAATATTACGGGGACCGGAAAGTAATGATTCATTAGATATTCGCAAATGCCAAAGATGGTTTTCCAAGTTTATAGACCAATGTCATTAGACAACGACGTTCTAAGGACACAAGTCGAAGCTAATCTATCCAAGCCAAACCATCGAAGAATTGTCGAACACCCTTAACCAACCTTGGTCGACCATCCAGGAACATTTACACCAGATAGGAAAAATTAGCAGAGCCGGTGTTTGGGTCAACCATAATTTGTCAGAGTAAAACAAAGTTAACCACGTGCAATGCATTGATTCAACGGCACCATGCAGAAACGTCAACAGAAAAGGTGTCATTCTTCAACATGATAATGCAAGGCCGCATTGTGCAAGACGGACGATAGAAAAAAATAAATTTCGTCAGAAAATATTATTCCTGTGCAAGGTCATCGTAGTAGAAAACCAGAAAATGCAACTTTTCACCAAGCTTCATTAGCGTACAAATTAAGGGTGCATCGAAATGATTCTTCTGAGGATATTGGAGTGTGTGCTGCAGCTTTCCGAGCAGTCCATGGCATAACCAAAGGGAAACTAGAGTACTTGCGGAAATCTCTGAAAGACACTCTCATTGCACTTTAAGATCAACGAGGAAAATGTAGTGTCAAACATTGAAAACTAAAAGTGGAATATTTTGAGGCTATTTGGGGACATATAAATTCATTTAGAGCAAGACAATCTCATATATTATATTTTTATTATCGTAATATCCTTTTGAATCAGTTCCCAGCTTGCTCTCAAAGTGAAGAGTGATCTACTTACTTTTCTAATTATTGTAACTTGTTTTTTAAACATGGATCAATGGTTAAAATTTGGCACTCTTAAAAGAAGAAAAAGTGATGGAATCGGAAGGTGACGTTCTAATCACTGATATGGAAAAGAAGATGGATACAGCACCATCACATATAGATGATAACAATTGGTTCTGATGGACACTAAAAAATTTAAAGAGGAGGAAAAGGCAAGACAGAGCTGGTGTTCGTCGATCCCGGCGTCAGAACAACTCCTAGGTATACCTGAACGACATTTTGGTGAAGAATGTGCTCCTCTGGACCCAGCGCCACTTCAACGTGCAGCAGTGGTGTCAGACCAACTTCCCCTAAGGATTTCTCCGTCTCACAAGAGTTTGGACAGCTTGAAGAGACTTTTCACAAGAGACTCGTGCCTGTGTAAAAGTCAAAGGTGGAATATTCGAAGTATGATTGTTGTCACCTGTTCCAGACAGGGATCAAAAAATTCTAAGATTTCCTTTTTAATGTTTGCAGTCCGTCACTTCATTAAATAAGACACACAACATAAAACACATATGATTTGGATGAAATGTTTATTTTCGATCTAACACGCAGACGTCCCGAATTCGAATCCTGGTGAACGTCCTTAACGTCTTTCGAAGAGGAATACCCCCCATCGCCCTAGATTACAACAAGAAATCATTGATATTTTAGTGTGTTGGCATACCCATAAAGTCTCAAAATATCAGAGGATCTTGTGGCGATTCGACAAAGATTCTGTAATTGAAGAAGATTGCGGTCCAGACATTACAACAATTAGCTCGAGATGAAGAAGATAATACGTCCTCTCTTGGGCTGATTCAATAAAAAAGAAATCGATATACATCAACAACTGATCGAGATGCTGAAAAAAAATTGATCGAGGTTTCACACAAAGAAAATGGGTCAGAAATAGAGAAGGACTTCTTTCACCACTATGAAATGAATTTATTAAACGTCAACAGAAAAGGTGTCATTCTTCAACATGATAATGCAAGGCCGCATTGTGCAAGACGGACGATAGAAAAAAATAAATTTCGTCAGAAAATATTATTCCTGTGCAAGGTCATCGTAGTAGAAAACCAGAAAATGCAACTTTTCACCAAGCTTCATTAGCGTACAAATTAAGGGTGCATCGAAATGATTCTTCTGAGGATATTGGAGTGTGTGCTGCAGCTTTCCGAGCAGTCCATGGCATAACCAAAGGGAAACTAGAGTACTTGCGGAAATCTCTGAAAGACACTCTCATTGCACTTTAAGATCAACGAGGAAAATGTAGTGTCAAACATTGAAAACTAAAAGTGGAATATTTTGAGGCTATTTGGGGACATATAAATTCATTTAGAGCAAGACAATCTCATATATTATATTTTTATTATCGTAATATCCTTTTGAATCAGTTCCCAGCTTGCTCTCAAAGTGAAGAGTGATCTACTTACTTTTCTAATTATTGTAACTTGTTTTTTAAACATGGATCAATGGTTAAAATTTGGCACTCTTAAAAGAAGAAAAAGTGATGGAATCGGAAGGTGACGTTCTAATCACTGATATGGAAAAGAAGATGGATACAGCACCATCACATATAGATGATAACAATTGGTTCTGATGGACACTAAAAAATTTAAAGAGGAGGAAAAGGCAAGACAGAGCTGGTGTTCGTCGATCCCGGCGTCAGAACAACTCCTAGGTATACCTGAACGACATTTTGGTGAAGAATGTGCTCCTCTGGACCCAGCGCCACTTCAACGTGCAGCAGTGGTGTCAGACCAACTTCCCCTAAGGATTTCTCCGTCTCACAAGAGTTTGGACAGCTTGAAGAGACTTTTCACAAGAGACTCGTGCCTGTGTAAAAGTCAAAGGTGGAATATTCGAAGTATGATTGTTGTCACCTGTTCCAGACAGGGATCAAAAAATTCTAAGATTTCCTTTTTAATGTTTGCAGTCCGTCACTTCATTAAATAAGACACACAACATAAAACACATATGATTTGGATGAAATGTTTATTTTCGATCTAACACGCAGACGTCCCGAATTCGAATCCTGGTGAACGTCCTTAACGTCTTTCGAAGAGGAATACCCCCCATCGCCCTAGATTACAACAAGAAATCATTGATATTTTAGTGTGTTGGCATACCCATAAAGTCTCAAAATATCAGAGGATCTTGTGGCGATTCGACAAAGATTCTGTAATTGAAGAAGATTGCGGTCCAGACATTACAACAATTAGCTCGAGATGAAGAAGATAATACGTCCTCTCTTGGGCTGATTCAATAAAAAAGAAATCGATATACATCAACAACTGATCGAGATGCTGAAAAAAAATTGATCGAGGTTTCACACAAAGAAAATGGGTCAGAAATAGAGAAGGACTTCTTTCACCACTATGAAATGAATTTATTAAACGTCAACAGAAAAGGTGTCATTCTTCAACATGATAATGCAAGGCCGCATTGTGCAAGATGGACGTTAGAAAAAATTAAATTTCGTCAGAAAATATTATTCCTGTGCAACGTCATCGTAGTAGAAAACCAGAAAATGCAACTTTTCACCAAGCTTCATTTGCGTACAAATTAAGGGTGCATCGAAATGATTCTTCTGAGGATATTGGAGTGTGTGCTGCAGCTTTCCGAGCAGTCCATGGCATAACCAAAGGGAAACTAGAGTACTTGCGGAAATCTCTGAAAGACACTCTCATTGCACTTTAAGATCAACGAGGAAAATGTAGTGTCAAACATTGAAAACTAAAAGTGGAATATTTTGAGGCTATTTGGGGACATATAAATTCATTTAGAGCAAGACAATCTCATATATTATATTTTTATTATCGTAATATCCTTTTGAATCAGTTCCCAGCTTGCTCTCAAAGTGAAGAGTGCTCTACTTACTTTTCTAATTATTGTAACTTGTTTTTTAAACATGGATCAATGGTTAAAATTTGGCACTCTTAAAAGAAGAAAAAGTGATGGAATCGGAAGGTGACGTTCTAATCACTGATATCGAAAAGAAGATGGATACAGCACCATCACATATAGATGATAACAATTGGTTCTCATGGACACCAAAAAATTTAAAGAGGAGGAAAAGGCAAGACCGAGCTGGTGTTCGTCGATCCCGGCGTCAAGATCAACTCCTAGGTGTACCTGAACGACATTTTGGTGAAGAATGTGCTCCTCTGGACCCAGCGCCACTTCAACGTGCAGCAGTGGTGTCAGACCAACTTCCCCTAAGGATTTCTCTGTCTCACAAGAGTTTGGACAGCTTGAAGAGGCTTTTCACAACAGACTCGTGCCTGTGTAAAAGTCAAAGGTGGAATATTCGAAGTATGATTGTTGTCACCTGTTCGAGACAGGGATCAAAAAATTCTAAGATTTCCTTTTTAATGTTTGCAGTCCGTCAATTCATTAAATAAGACACACAACATAAAACACAAATGATAAGGATGAAATGTTTATTTTCGATCTAACACGCAGACGTCCCGGATTCGAATCCTGGTGAACGTCCTTAACGTCTTTCGAAGAGAAATACCCCCCATCGCCCTAGATTACAACAAGAAATCATTGATATTTTAGTGTGTTGGCATACGCATAAAATATTAAAATATCAGAGGATCTTGTGGCGATTCGACAAAGATTCTGTAATTGAAGAAGATTGCGGTCCAGACATTACAACAATTAGCTCGAGATGAAGAAGATAAGACGTCCTCTCTTGGGCTGATTCAATAAATAAGAAATCGATATACATCAACAACTGATCGAGATGCTGAAAGAAAATTGATCGAGGTTTCACACTAAGAAAATGGGTCAGAAATAGAGAAGGACTTCTTTCACCACTATGAAATAAATTTATTAAACGTCAACAGAAAAGGTGTCATTCTTCAACATGATAATGCAAGGCCGCATTGTGCAAGACGGACGTTAGAAAAAATTAAATTTCGTCAGAAAATATTATTCCTGTGCAACGTCATCGTAGTAGAAAACCAGAAAATGCAACTTTTCACCAAGCTTCATTTGCGTACAAATTAAGGGTGCATCGAAATGATTCTTCTGAGGATATTGGAGTGTGTGCTGCAGCTTTCCGAGCAGTCTCTGAAAGACACTCTCATTGCACTTTAAGATCAACGAGGGAAACGTAGTGTCAAACATTGAAAACTAAAAGTGGAATATTTTGAGGCTATTTGGGGACATATAAATTCATTTAGAGCAAAACAATCTCACTATTATATTTTTATTATCGTAATATTCTTTTGAATCAGTTCCCAGCTTGCTCTCAAAGTGAAGAGTGCTCTACTTACTTTTCTAATTATTGTAACTTGTTTTTTTAAACATGGATCAATGGTTAAAATTTGGCACTCTTAAAAAAAGAAAAAGTGATGAAATCGGAAGGGGACATACTAATCACTGATATCGAAAAGAAGATGGATACAGCACCATCACATATAGATGATAACAATTGGTTCTAATGGACATCAAAAAATTTAAAGAGGAGGAAAAGGCAAGACAGAGCTGGTGTTCGTCGATCCCGGCGTCAAGATCAACTCCTAGGTGTGCCTGAACGACATTTTGGTGAAGAATGTGCTCCTCTGGACTCAGCGCCACTTCAACGGACGCCCCTTCACTTTCCAGCAGGACTCAGCCCTTGCTCATAATACTCGGGTGGTGCAGCAGTGGTGCCAGCTTCCCCCAAGGATCTCTCAGTCTCACAAGAGTTTGGACAGCTTGAAGAGGCTTTCCACAAGAGATTTCGTGCCTGTGTAAAAGCCAAAGGTGGATTCGAAGTATGATTGTTGTCACCTGTTCGAGACAGGGATCAAAAAATTCTAAGATTTCCTTTTTAATGTTTGCAGTCCGTCACTTCATTAAATAAGACACACATAAAACACATATGATAAGGATGAAATGTTTATTTTCGATCTAACACGCAGACGTCCCGGATTCGAATCCTGGTGAACGTCCTTAACGTCTTTCGAAGAGGAATACCCCCCATCCCATACATACATATAACACATGATTTAATCGAGAAACTCGAAAGAGTTAATCTTAATAAATTCTCCAGATTAATTTCGCTAAATATTACGGGGACCGGAAAGTAATGATTATTAGATGTTCGCAAATGCCAAAGATGGTTTTCCAAGTTTATACACCAATGTCATTAGACAACGACGTTCTAAGGACACAAGAAACTTTTCACAAGAGACTCGTGCCTGTGTAAAAGTCAAAGGTGGAATATTCGAAGTATGATTGTTGTCACCTGTTCCAGACAGGGATCAAAAAATTCTAAGATTTCCTTTTTAATGTTTGCAGTCCGTCACTTCATTAAATAAGACACACAACATAAAACACATATGATACGGATGAAATATTTATTTTCGATCTAACACGCAGACATCCCGGATTCGAATCCTGGTGAACGTCCTTAACGTCTTTCGAAGAGAAATACCCCCCATCGCCCTAGATTACAACAAGAAATCATTGATATTTTAGTGTGTTGGCATACCCATAATGTCTCAAAATATCAGAGAATCTTGTGGCGATTCGACAAAGATTCTGTAATTGAAGAAGATTGCGGTCCAGACATTACAACAATTAGCTCGAGATGAAGAAGATAATACGTCCTCTCTTGGGCTGATTCAATAAAAAAGAAATCGATATACATCAACAACTGATCGAGATGCTGAAAGAAAATTGATCGAGGTTTCACACAAAGAAAATGGGTCAGAAATAGGGAAGGACTTCTTTCACCACTATCAAATGAATTGAACGAACAAAATGAAAAGGAAATTACCGAAGATTGATTGGTTCATGAAATCCTTAGATCACAGTTGGACACCTTCCGTTTCAAAGTAAACACAAGACACGATGCGAAGAAAAAATGTTTTATGGTTTTGTTGGACCATATAACATTTTTTCGAAGAAATTCAACAAACAACAAAAATAATTTTCTGATAGAATAGAAGAATTTTTATGAAATGCTTTGATATCAACATTAGACGTGTTCTCAAATGTTCCTGATGATGGTCTGATCGAAATCGAAACCGGTAGAAAAAAATAATTTATACCATTCTTTAAATAAAACACAAAACCAACAAACCATATTTTTACCGGTTGATGTCAAATATAGGTTATCACGCAATGATGATATTGGTCAATATTCTAAGTACGATCTTAAAGAGTTTAATGATGTTTTAAGTTCTAATATTAGAAAATCCGAAATCTCGGTTCGTGAGGAAAATTGTGCTCCAACCAACCGAGGTTGGAGTAAACTGCGAAGAGGATGAGAGTAGGGGTGCGTTCCGCAAGAGACTTCGTGCCTGTGTGAAAACCAAAGGTGGAATATTCGAAGTCTGATTGTTGTTACATGTTCGGGACAGGGATCACCAAAAAATTCTAAGACTTCCTTTTTAATGTTTGCAGTCCGTCACTTCATTAAATAAGACACACATAAAACACATATGATACGGATGAAATGTTTATTTTCGATCTAACACGCAGACGTCCCGGATTCGAATCCTGGTGAACGTCCTTATCGTCTTTCGAAGAGGAATACCCCACATCGCCCTAGATTACAACAAGAAATCATTGATATTTTAGTTTGTTAGCATACCCATAAAATCTCAAAATATCAGAGGATCTTGTGGCGATTCGACAAAGATTCATTCAGTGACGTTCCAATCACTGATATGGAAAAGAAGATGGATACAGCACCATCACATATAGATGATAACAATTGGTTCTCATGGACACCAAAAAATTTAAAGAGGAGGAAAAGGCAAGACCGAGCTGGTGTTCGTCGATCCCGGCGTCAAGATCAACTCCTAGGTGTACCTGAACGACATTTTGGTGAAGAATGTGCTCCTCTGGACCCAGCGTCACTTCAACCGATGCCCCTCCACCTTCCAGCAGGACTCAGCCCTTGCTCATAATACTCGGGTGGTGCAGCAGTGCTGCCATACCAACTTCCCCTAAGGATTTCTCCGTCTCACAAGAGTTTGGACAGCTTGAAGAGGTTTTCTACAAGAGACTTCGTGCCTGTGTAAAAGCCAAAGGTGGATTCGAAGTATGATTGTTGTCACCTGTTCGAGACAGGGATCAAAAAATTCTAAGATTTCCTTTTTAATGTTTGCAGTCCGTCACTTCATTAAATAAGACACACATAAAACACATATGATAAGGATGAAATGTTTATTTTCGATCTAACACGCAGACGTCCCGAATTCGAATCCTGGTGAACGTCCTTAACGTCTTTCGAAGAGGGATACCCCCCATCGCCCTAGATTACAACAAGAAATCATTGATATTTTAGTGTGTTGGCATACCCATAAAATCTCAAAATATCAGAGGATCTTGTGCCGATTCGACAAAGATTCTGTAATTGAAGAAGATTGCGGTCCAGACATTAGAACAATTAGCTCGAGATGAAGAAGATAATACGCCCTCTCTTGGGCTGATTTAATAAATAAGAAATTAATATACATCAACTGATCGAGAAAATTGATCGAGGTTTCACACAAAGAAAATTGATCAGAAATAGAGAAGGACTTCTTTCACCACTATAAAATGAATTGAACGAACAAAATGAAAAGGAAATGACCGAAGATTGATTGGTTCATGAAATCCTTAGATCACAGTTGGACACCTTCCGTTTCAAAGTAAACATAAGACACGATTTATGAAATGCTTTGATATCAACATTAGACGTGTTCTCAAAGGTTCCTGATGATGGTCTGATCGAAATCGAGACCGGCAGAAAAAAATAATTTATACCATTCTTTAAATAAAACACAAATCCAACAAACCAAATTTTTACCGGTTGATGTCAGCTGGTGCCAATATTCACGCAATGATGATATTGGGCAATATTCTAAGTACGATCTTAAAGAGTTTAATGATGTTTTAAGCTCTAATATTAGAAAATCCGAAATCTCTGTTCATGAGGAAAATTGTATCTCCTCGGTTGGTTGGAGCAAACTGCGAAGAGGATGAGAGTAGGGGTGCGTTCCAAAAGAGACTTCGTGTCTGTGTGAAAGCCAAAGGTGGAATATTCGAAGTCTGATTGTTGTCACATGTTTGAGATCGGGATCACCAAAAAATTTTAAGACTTCCTTTTTAATGTTTGCAGTCCGTCACTTTATTAAATAATACACACATAAAACACATATGATACAGATAAAGTATTTATTTTCGATATAACACGCAGACGTCCCAGGTTAGAATCCTGGTGAATGTCCTTAACATCCTTTGGAGAGGAACACCCCCATACATATCCCATACATATATGAATTAATCGAGAAACTGAAACGAGTCTTAACCCGGGAGGACGCGCGCGTGGGTAGAAAATACCCGGCGCTTATTAAATGATGTGTATATTCTCCAAATGTCGATTAAATCGGGGAATCCCCTGTATACCTCTCGAGTAGAGTGTAACAGAAGTACCTATGCTCAGACGATATTATTATACCGTTCTCGATCAGTGCTAGGGTCCGATTTATACGAAGTGGACATTTCTTACCCGGCGCGCGTCGATACGTGACTAAATTGTTACCATTTTATTTCTGTGTTTTGTGTATTGTATTAGTTTTTGGTGAATTGTGGTTATTATTGAACAGTTGTCGCATTATATCATATTTATCAGTTTGAGTTCCAGTAAGTTAAAATTATAATAAATGAAGTAACTATAGTTTATTAGCATATCAGCATTTCAGTAGATAATGGATTCTCAGCCAGGGCCATCAAATATCTGTAAATGGGTGGATAGAAGGCCTTTAACTAAAAAAGATCAAGAAGAGGAAATAAGGAAAATAATGGAGGAGGAGAGTGATGACAATGAAATTCCACCATCTGAATCAGATAGTGAAATGTGTGGTCAACACATTTCAGTAAGCGACCATCTTACCGACACTGACGCAGATGAACCATCAGAAGATGAAGGCAATTTTTACAAATCAAGCTCGGCAGGTACACCATCTTCTCACTTTTATCTGGGGAAAGATGGTACAAGTTGGTCCAAACAACATCCACCAATAAATGTAAGGACTAGAGCCCATAATTTAGTGACCCAACTACCGCGACCGAAAGGAAAAGCAAAGGATGCAACTACTCCTTTTGAATGTTGGAATTGTTTGATTTCTGATAATATGATAAACCATATTGTCAGATGTACCAATATATACATAGATTTGCCGCGAGGAAAATTTGTTAGGGAGAGAGATGTCGCTCCTACAGACCAACGAGAGATGAAAGCACTTTTCGGTTTGCTGTACTACGCTGGGGTACTGAAGTCTGGAAGACTCAATACAATGGAATTGTGGGAACAAGATGGATCTGGTGTGGATATATTTCCAGCCGTCATATCTCGAAAACGCTTTTTATTTTTACTCACTTCTTTACGTTTTGACGATATACGTGATAGGCACACCAGACGACAAAGTGACAAACTGGCTCCCATACGTGATCTCTCCGAATTATTTAAAAACAACATTCAAAGCTCCTATGTTATTAGTGAGTATGCCACAATAGACGAAAAATTGGAACCTTTTAGGGGAAGATGCTCGTTTAGGCAGTACATAAAGAGTAAGCCAGCAAGATATGGCATAAAAATTTTTCTTTTGACTGACAGTCGTACATACTATACGAACAACTTTGAAATATATGTTGGTAAGCAACCGGAAGGTGAGTACAAGTTACAAAATGATCCTTACTCAGTCGTATGCCGTCTCATCAAACCAATTGAAAAAACTGGCCGAAACATAACAATGGACAATTGGTTTATGAGTATAAAGCTAATGAATGATCTTTTGAAAAATCATCACTTGACCTGTGTTGGAACCATCCGAAAAAATAAAAGGGAAGTACCAACTGCATTTGTCACTCCAAAAAATCGGTCTCAATATTCTAGCTTATTTGCGTTCTCGGAAAATAAAACAGTAGTTTCATATTGCCCTAAGAAAGGTAAAGTAGTTTTGGTGGGTTCAACTATGCATCACGATGACTGTATCAACAGTGAATCTGAAAAGAAAAAACCTGAAATAATAGAGTTCTACAATTTGACTAAGGGTGGAGTCGATACTGTCGATAATTCATCGTGTGGATTATATTCTGTATCCAGGAGGTCGCAAAGGTGGCCGCTAACTATATTTTTTGGTTTTCTGAATATTGCGGCGATAAATGCTTACATTGTTTATAAAAGCAACAAGCAGGAACAAATTGCCCGAAGAGTATTCTTGAAAAACATGGCAAAAGAACTAGTAAGAGAACATTTACAGTTTAGGTCCACTATTGTCTCGCTACCCAGTTATATAAAAACAAGGATAATGCTTTTAATTCCACAAAATGAACAGGAAGAATTTCTTCCAGCGAAGCGCCAGAAAGTATTGTCGGGAAGGTGTCATGTTTGCCCAGGCCGCAAAGACAGAAAAACTAAAACCTGCTGTAGTGCGTGTAATAAACTCATATGCCGAGAACATTCTATACCAATTTGCCAAGGCTGTTTCGCAAATAAGGTTGTCTCCGTTCTGAAAGAAGATGAAGAACTGGAAGAAGAGGATGTCTAGGTCATTTTATCATTTTTTTATTATTTTTTTTTGTTCAGTCTCATCATGTGTTGATTTGGTTTTATTGAGTACAATTTTATGTTCATTTATTTTAAATATGTTACAAATAGAGTTTATAAGTTCAATTACACAATAAATTGTTTTATTTCCCGAAAGAATGCTCAAATAACCATACTTATACCCAAAATATTTATAAAGATCAAATATCGGGTAAAAATTACCCGGCGCGCGTTTTAACGTGAGAGCCAGAGACGCGCGTCCTCCCGGGTTAAAGAAAATAATGTCAACGTTTTCAATTCAACTTAAAGGATGATGGTGTTGAGGAAGAATATTTGTTTTCTAAATCTCTACCAACCACTACGCGCGGCGAAGATGTTTTTTTACATTAAAACAGTTTATTGAAGAAAATGATGAGAAATGTTTTCAAACATTCGTAAAACAAGTTGCCCCACAATGTTTAACTTATCACTGCATGATGCACCGATATACCTTGGCTGTTAAGACGAAATGAAAATTGTCAATCATATTCGAAGCAGTGCCACAAATTCGAGAATTTTCAAAGTGTTATGCCATGAAGTTGGTGCGAAATTTGATTGGCTGTCAAGGGGAAATGTTTTAAATAGAATGTTTGAGATGCGTGACGAAATAGCTTTGTATTTTGAAAATCGTAAAACAGAAAAAGGGAGAAAATTTTATTCAAAAAGAAGAGAGATAAAACATTTATTTACGGTTTGGCGTATTTGACTGATCTTTTCAATGAAATTAACATTTTATATCTGTCATTACAAGGAAATATGAGCAATATTTTGTTAGCCCAAGACAAGATTGCTGGCTTTTTGCGAAAACTAGAACTTTACAAACGTAGAGTGTCCCAAACACTTGTTCAGCATCTCTCTTCTTTGATAAACTCATTGAACAACTATTACCCGGACATAGAGAACCTTCAAAGTTTATCCTGAATACTAGGGCCGTTTTCTACAGATGAAGAAATCTAAAGATGAAAATGTTGCAGCTAAAGTTCAATTTCTCAAACTATGCGAAGAGTGTACCTCAAAAATTGAATTCCAAAATTCTGATCTTGCAACATTTTGGACAAAAATACAGGCCGAATATTTAATTTTAGCTGATACCTTAAGAATTCTAATTCCATTTGCCAATACATATAAATGTGAGTGCGGTTTCTCAACTATGGTTTCCATAAAAACAAGATCCAGGAATCGGCTCAACGTAGAGCACGACTTACGATGTGCTTTATCAGAAACTAAACCAAACATAAAAAAATCTTGTTAGTAAGAAGCAACATCAACCATCTAATTGTTATTCAAAATTTATGAGTCATTATTTAATAATAAAAACATTATTATAATTTTGTATGGTATCTTTTTTATCAAGGGATAAATTCCTAGCCCTGGGCAGGTTATATGGGTAATCTTTGTTAAGAGGTTAAGAAACACTGTTATAGATGAATATGCTGGATCCTCCGTACAACATTGAAATCATCGATACGATTAGAATGAATAAAAAGGAAATTCCAGTCGAAGTCCTGGTCGCCGACAAGAAACCACCCGCAACAAAATTTGGATTCACTCCGAAATTGGCCTTGTTCTCATTCAATCCCAAAGGAAAATAAAATCGTCTTGCGGACCATCTCACATTTATATACCAATGATATTACTGATGGGAAGCCTGATATTAGATTGCATTATAATATAAGAAAAGGCAGAACAGGCACTTTCAATCAGTTATGTCATTCGTACAAAACAAATAAAGCAGCACAGAGATGGTCACAGCGATATTTGGGCTCTTGAACTTCGTGTTGTTCTTGGATCTGTGATCAACATCAACGAATCATTTAAAGCAAAATTCACGAAATATTGATATTTGGTCATCATCTGAGACGGATGAAGATCAAGAATAGTCGAAGTTGATGGGACAAAGAAGAGAAGGATGAAGAAATGAGATTTTTGCTATGAGTGATGATTGAGTAGAGGGTTTAGGAGCGGAAAAAAAGAGAGATAGAAGAAAATCAAGTAAATGAAGAAAGAATATGAGATGTTATCTGAAAAGGAATGAGAGAGAGTGGGAGAAAGAAAAGGGAAGTGGGAGGCTCACCACCTTCCCGAGCCAAGTATGTAAATAAAATGGTGGTACGCAAAAGAATGGAAATTTTTTATTTTATTTGGGTAATGGTGAAACCAGAAAAGAGAGGATGGATGAACAGCGAAGAAGATTAGAATGGGGAGGCATTTCGTCATTCTGAGCCAAGTATATAAATAAGAATGTCGTTAAAAAAAACTAATAGGGGAGTTTGTTACCATAATGTAAAATAGAAAACGGGGAAGATAACCGGGCAAAAACGATACAGGTAAGAAGTGAGAAGAACAGAGAGAGAGGAGATATACATGGACCAGAGTCTCCGAAGATGTACGTAATCGATTCCGGAGAGAAAAAGATGAGGCCATTCTGGGACTTGTGTCTGTTATTATAGAATTAAAGATTGTTCCGTAACATTATTAAAAAAGAGTTGAGTTAGGTTGTGTTGTACCCAATTTTTGGATGTGCCCAATTCGAAAGGAAGAGGCACGACATGGAAAGAAGTTTTGAACTGAAATTCGATGAGAAGAGCGTAATAAACTTATTGCTGAGAGATGATAATATTGGAGACAAAGTGATGAGGTTTTTGAGAAAACGTAATGATGATGAAAAAACTCAAATGAGGCGAGAGTTCCTAAAAGCAAGGTTAAAAATTTCAATTTACGTTAAAGTTATATACTCAGATGTAGAGGGCAAATTGTCTCTTCAAATAAAACTCAAATTTTTTCGATCAACTTTTGAGCACTCTGAGAAACCACGTTCATGGTGAGAGTACTTGAAAATGTCTAATATCAAATTGTTTGTGTTTCACTACAATTTCACTAACGAATGAGAAAATGGATTTTTATAAACAGCTAAACTACTCTTTAATAATTTAAACAATATCACTTACATATCGACAAAATTATCCAAGAAAATGAAAGTACGATTTTTTGAATACTATCAATATTAGCGTGAAGATGGTCAAAAAGTGATCGAAACCGGTAGAATCTCAGTGGGATTGAGGTAGAGAGGCGCTCAAGCGAAGAGAGAGAGATTGAGGAGTATAACGACGAACGTAAAAAACGTCTTCTTAGTTGTTCTCAGTCCATACAAATTCAAAAAATATCGACTGAAGGAATGGTAAAAGATGAAAAGAATAAAAATACGAGACGTGTGATTAACGATAACCAAAGATGAATTATTGGTTACCGGGACCGACGGCTTAACGTCCCCTCCGAAGGACGGACATTACGGATAAAATGACTACATTAATAAAAGAAGGAAATTCCTGGACGCCGACAAGAAACCACCCCAACAAAATTTGGATTCACTCCGAAATTGGCCTTGCTATCATTCAATCCCAAAAAAAAAAAAATAAAATCGTCTTGCGGACCATCTCACATTTACGTACAAAAGACATTGTTGATGGAAAGCCTGATATTATATTACATTATAATATAAGAAAAGGCAGAACAGGCACTTTCAATCAGTTATGTCATTCGTACATAACAAATAAAGCAGCACAGAGATGGTCACAGCGATATTTCTTTGGGATTGTAGAACAAGTCATCGTGAAGGCACGTGTTAATAAATGTAGTGTCATGAATCGTGGCAAAGACAATAAGTGATTGTCAGCAAAACAATGTTTAGAGGAACTGACTCAATACGCATTTTTGAAAGCCTTTCAAATTTTTTAACCATTCAGAAATCAATGGGGCTCTTGAACTTCGTGTTGTTCTTGGATCTGTGATCAGCATCAACAGATCATTTAAAACAAAATTCACGAAATATTGATATTTGGTTATCATCTGAGATGGATGAAGGTCAAGAATAGCCGAAATGTGAGATTGAGGCAGAGAGGCGCTCAGGCGAAGAAGAGATTCTTAGTTGTTTCCAATCCATACAAATTCAAAAAATTATCGGTTGAAGAAATGGTAAAAGATGAAAAGAATAAAAATACGAGACGTGTGATTAACGATAACCAAAGATGAATTATTGGTTACCGGGACCGACGGCTTAACGTCCCCTCCGAAGGACGGACATTACGGATAAAATGACTACATTAATAAAAGAAGGAAATTCCTGGACACCGACAAGAAACCACCCCAACAAAATTTGGATTCACTCCGAAATTGGCCTTGCTATCATTCAATCCAAAAAAAAAATAAATAAAATTGTCTTGCGGACCATCTCACATTTACGTACAAAAGACATTGTTGATGGAAAGCCTGATATTATATTACATTATAATATAAGAAAAGGCAGAACAGGCACTTTCAATCAGATATATCATTCGTACATAACAAATAAAACAGCACAGAGATGGTCACAGCGATATTTCTTTGGGATTGTAGAAAAGTCATCGTGAAAGCACGTGTTAATAAATATAGTGTCATGAATCGTGGTGGCAAAGACAATAAGTGATTGTCAGCAAAACAATGTTTAGAGGAACTGACTCAATACGCATTTTTGAAAGCCTTTCAAATTTTTTAACCATTCAGAAATCAATGGGGCTCTTGAACTTCGTGTTGTTCTTGGATCTGTGATCAGCATCAACAGATCATTTAAAACAAAATTCACGAAATATTGATATTTGGTTATCATCTGAGACGGATAAAGGTCAAGAATAGCCGAAATGTGGGATTGAGGCAGAGAGGCGCTCAGGCGAAGAAGAGATTCTTAGTTGTTTCCAATCCATACAAATTCAAAAAATTATCGGTTGAAGAAATGGTAAAAGATAAAAAGAATAAAAATACGAGACGTGTGATTAACGACAACCAAAGATGAATTATTGGTTACCGGGACCGACGGCTTAACGTCCCCTCCGAAGGACGAACTTTAAGGATGAAATGATTACATTAAATAAACTTAAACCATTTTTATTTTAACTTATTAAGATTTCAAAAAAGATGGCATATATACATAACATGTTCTAAATCACTTTATCATGATACTTTTTAAATTATAATTTTTTTTTTTTCAATATGGTAAAAAAATAATTACATTAATTTCGCCTACTTACAAATACTAATTACAATAATTACTTAGAAATATTGCTACTTTGGCTTGTTTACGAAAGATAAGATTAAAATGAGCATTTTTACCCTTTTTAAACACAGACACACATTAAATCTGAAACTGACATCGATTATTTTTTTTTAATAAAGTACAAATCAGGTACAAACTTGCTTGTTTTCTTGTAATTATTTGTTACCTTTAGTATTGTATAAAAACTAATCAACCTTTTAACCTCACAACTTGGATGAACAATGATTAAATTGGCACTCCGGATCTTTACACACTCCAAACAACTCAAAAGGACAATACATTACTAAGGGATCATTTACCTGTTCGCTAAAAATAATCGTTAATAGACATTTTTGAGATGGTAATTTTATTTATGGGCTGTCCCAAAAGTCATCGCACACAAACGATTTTTTTTTGTATAAAGGCTAACACTATCACTATGACTAATACTAGAACTAACACCATAATCGATTAAAATGTGATTTGATGATTTTTAAGACTGACCAAAAAAATATTTCAACATATCTACCTATTCTTAGTATCTAACGGAGATACATATTTAATATGTTCTTCTTGATCTTTTTTAATTTCCGTTTCCATCTCCATATCAACTTGCTCCTTATTCTCATTAGGAGCGCTAATATTAATCGTACTAACATCAATTTCTATTAATTCCCCACTCTCTTTTTCACTACTTTTAGTCTTTGGCACATTTTTAATCGGTGTCGAAGTTTTATTCTCCTCCAAAACTTTCACTTTCATTTCAAACGGTTCTTTCGTTTTTCTTAAAGCAGCGCTAAAAAAATCTTCATTGAACCCATTTTTTTTTTGTGTCGGTTAAAATGGTTTGAATATTTTGAATTGTTATTATGTATATATTTTTTATTGACAAACCCTCGATCTATCGCGCTTTTCGCCTTTTTTAACTTGACCAGTAGATTGGAGTAGTTTTGCTGGGTTACGTGGAGTTTATCTCGAGCTTTTTGCAGTTCGGCCAGTAACGTTTTGATCGTCACTTCGCAACGTTGACGGTCGAGACTCGCCTGGTTCACTTTTTGAAGTAGAGGTCCCAGCGCCTTGTACTTACCTTTCATCTGGAATCTAAATTTGCAGCTCAAAAGATTTTTTGTGTATTTTACAAGACAAGGTGAGTCATAAAATGTATACTATCATCATGTTGGGTGCATGCGTGCATAATTTAATAAATAAATATTATTTACACATTTCTATGACTCACCATGTATTATACTAATTTTGATAAACACATGCATTAAGTTGTACTAAATGACTTATTTAAAATTAAGCAATTTACAAATACAACCGATTCCGTTTAATTAAGTCACCAATTTATCGGGAGAATCGCTTATTTGAGACAAATATAAAAATGCAAACTAAGCTATATAATTAATCCGTTACAATTTGTTAAAAATTTTTGCAAAATTTTCAAGAATAGATCAAGTTGTATCATGATACAGCGAACAAGAAGTGAAGCTGCGAAATCGAATCTTATAACAGTTGATGAGGAAATGATGATTTTTCGTTACTATGCAAAGATCATGGGATATAAACAGAAGATCGAATACCAAAAAGAGGTACATGGGACAAAGTAGGGAAGATTTTAAAACAAGATTTTATTTTGACGCTAACTTAAGACGAGATTGAGCGATGGAAACGGAACCACATTGAAAAGAGGAGGAACGAAGATATACGGGGGAAACCCCTTTGTACAATGCTCCACAATGCCGATCGCAAAGATATGAAGAAGAAAGGAGAAGAAGCCTTTCCATCTAAAAGAACCATGGGACTCTTTAGGATCCAAAAAGAAGAAGAATACATCTTGCATTCATATCTCGGCGGACTTTGAAGACGTCGGCTATAAAAACCATCACTAAGTTGGGTTGGGTTGGACTTCGATATTCTAACTCAACCCAAAATTTCGATAATTTTCATTATCCAAAGTATCATAATACTTGAAACGGCCGACGTCTTCAATATTCATATTTCGACAGACTTTGAAGACGTCGGCCGCCCAATGTAACATCGGATTATATTTTATTGGAGATCATGGAATAGAACATATAAATAGAAGATCGAGTACCAAAAAGATTCACATTGGACAAAGTAGGGAAGAAATTTCAAAAAGTAATGGGAATACTTTGATTTAATTTTGACACTGACTTAAGACGAGATTGAGAGATGGAAACCGAACCACATTGAAAAGAAGAGGAACGAAGATATACGGGGGAAACCCCTTTGTACAATGCTCCACAATGCCGATCGCAAAGATATGAAGAAGAAAGGAGAAGAAGCCTTTCCATCTAAAAGAACCATGGGACCCTTTAGGAACCAATAAGAAAAAGAATACATCTTGCAATCATATCTCGGCGGACTTTGAAGACGTCGGCTATAAAAACCATCACTAAGTTGGGTTGGGTTGGACTTCGATATTCTAACTCAACCCAAAATTTCGATAATTTTCATTATCCAAAGTATCATAATACTTGAAACGGCCGACGTCTTCAATATTCATATTTCGACAGACTTTGAAGACGTCGGCCGCCCAATGTAACATCGGATTATATTTTATAGAGATCATGGAATAGAACATATAAATAGAAGATCGAGTACCAAAAAGATTCACATTGGACAAAGTAGGGAAGAAATTTCAAAAAGTAATGGGAATACTTTGATTTAATTTTGACACTGACTTAAGACGAGATTGAGAGATGGAAACCGAACCACATTGAAAAGAAGAGGAACGAAGA
The DNA here is from genome assembly GCA_036711965.1 of Onthophagus sagittarius. Lineage (NCBI taxonomy): Eukaryota > Metazoa > Arthropoda > Insecta > Coleoptera > Scarabaeidae > Onthophagus > Onthophagus sagittarius. Next base: position 51,936,681 of record JASERS010000005.1, read on the forward strand.
TATACGGGGGAAATCCCTCTGTGTAATGCTCCACAATGACCAGCGCAAAGATAGGAAGAAGAAAGGAGAAGAAGCCTTTCCATCTAAAAAAACCATGGGGCCCTTTAGGATCCAAAAAGAAGAAGAATACATCTTGCATTCATATCTCGGCAGACTTCGAAGACGTCGGTTATAAAAACCATCACTAAGTTGGGTTGGGTTGGACTTCGATATTCTAACTCAACCCAACATTTCGATAATTTTCATTATCCAAAGTATCATAATACTTGAAACGGCCGACGTCTTCTATATTCATATCTCGACAGACTTCGAAGACATCGGCCGCCCAATGTATCATCGGTTTAGATTGTATTGAAGATCATGGAATAGAATATATAAATAGAAGATCGAGTACCAACAAGAGGCACATGGGACAAAATAGGGAAGAAACTTCAAAAAGTAATGGGAATATTTTGATTTTATTTTGACACAAACTTAAGACGAGATTGAGAGATGGAAAAGGAATCACATTGAAAAGAAGAGGAACGAAGATATACGGGGGAAATCCCTCTGTGTAATGCTCCACAATGACCAGCGCAAAGATAGGAAGAAGAAAGGAGAAGAAGCCTTTCCATCTAAAAAAACCATGGGGCCCTTTAGGATCCAAAAAGAAGAAGAATACATCTTGCATTCATATCTCGGCAGACTTCGAAGACGTCGGTTATAAAAACCATCACTAAGTTGGGTTGGGTTGGACTTCGATATTCTAACTCAACCCAAAATTTCGATAATTTTCATTATCCAAAGTATCATAATACTTGAAACGGTCGACGTCTTCAATATTCATATTTCGACAGACTTTGAAGACGTCGGCCGCCCAATGTATCATCGGATTATATTTTATTGGAAATCATGGAATAGAACATATAAATAGAAGATCGAGTACCAAAAAGATTCACATTGGACAAAGTAGGGAAGAAATTTCAAAAAGTAATGGGAATACTTTGATTTAATTTTGACACTGACTTAAGACGAGATTAAGATGGAAACGGAACCACATTGAAAAGAAGAGGAACGAAGATATACGGGGGAAACCCCTCTGTGCAATGCTCCACAATGCCGATCGCAAAGATAGGAAGAAGAAAGGAGAAGAAGCCTTTCCATCTAAAAGAACCATGGGACTCTTTAGGATCCAAAAAGAAGAAGAATACATCTTGCATTCATATCTCGGCAGACTTCGAAGACGTCGGTTATAGAAAGCATCACTAAGTTGGGTTGGGTTGGACTTTGATATTCTAACTCAACCCAAAATTTCGATAATTTTCATTATCCAAAGTATCATAATACTTGAAACGGCCGACATCTTCAATATTCATATTTCGACATACTTCGAAGACGTCGGCCGTCCAATGTATCACCGGATTAGATTGTGTTGAAGATCATGGAATAGAATGTATAAACAGAAGATCGAGTACCAAAAAAAGGCACATGGGAAGAGTAGGGAAGAAGTTAATTCAAGGGTCCTCCGTAAATAAGGTATGTAAGCAAAGAAAAATTTCAAATAGTAATGGGAACACTTTGATTTCGTTTTGATATTGAGTTAAGACGAGATTGATAGATGTAGACGGAACACCGTGGTGGGTCCCACATTGAAAAGAGAAGGTACGAAGATTAAAAGGGGAAACCTCTCTGTAGTGCTCCATAATGCGGAGCGCAAAAGATAAGAAGAAGAAATGGAGAGACGCTTTTCGCCGTTCTATCTAGAAGAATTATGAGTCCCTTTGGGAACCAAAAAGAAGAAGACGAGATTGACAGAGAAGGAACAGCACGGTGGGTGGGTCCCACATTGAAAAGAGGAGGTACGAAGATTTAAAGGGGAGCCCCTTTGTGTAATGCTCCATAATGCGAAGTGCACGGATAGGAAAAAGAAAGGAGAAGAAATGAAGAGGCAGTTTCGCCTCTTCATGCAAAAGGAAGAAGAATACGCTGTCCATAATTGTTTTGCATTCATATCTAAGCGGACTATGAAAACGTCGGCTGCAAAAAGCATTACCAAGTTGGATTGGATTGGGGTGGACTTCAATATTCTAACTCAACTCAAAATTTAAATGATTTCGGTTATCCAAAGTGTCATAATACTTGAGATGGCCGACGTCTTCATAGATAATGGTATAGAAAAATACAAGGAAAAAAATCTTTATTGTTGGGTGATTTCAACAAAAAAAAGGCACATAATGGATTTCAAAGAAGGACAAAAAACGAATCATCTTATGTGAAAGGCTGGCAAAACATAACCTGGTAGTGATAAAGATAAAAGTAAGACTATTTGGCAGAAAAGAGCGTATGAATCAGCAATAGACCTCATAATATGTGACTATAAGACAATCGACGCTGATATATTTATAATATATTTATTATAATATGAAGTTAAATAGAATATCTACAAGAAAAGTAAGACAATGTGAGAAATTGTGGCAAAGGAAAAACAAATTGGTGAACAAATTCGGATCAAATGTGCGCAGAAAACATCTTTGAAATCAGAAGAACTCGTTAATATAATTACCAGGGCGCGGCGATTTTAGCTTACACGTCCCCCACCATAGGAAAAAAATTATGCAATACAAAGAACAACAAAGAGACAGCCTCAACTGCCAATAAAGATCGAGCCCGGAGGGCGAATTTTGGAGCCGATAAGCCAAACTTGCCGCGCTCTGATAATTACAGAGACATGTAATAAAATATATGGAAAAAAAAGGAGGCTAATACATGGAAAAAAGGAAGCAACAGAAACTGCCACCAACAACGCCGTAAAGTAACAAAATCAAATAGAAGAGATAACGAGGAAGAGAAAAGAAAAGCCAAGCTAGAATACGAAGAGGCAAGAAATCAACACAGAAATCAGGAGAGGCATGGTGAAAAACAAGTACATATCGAAAGTGATGGTCGAGGAGCATGAAATGAAAAAAATGATCAACGAACTATTTCCGGAGAGTACAAAAGTGAGGTAAGAAAAAAGGGAGATTAAAGAAGGAGGAAAGTGTCAAAAATAATAAAGTTCCAGGCCCAAGCAGAATAAAGGTAGAAATTTTAAAGAACACAGTAATGATAGAACCAGCAAAAATAACGAATATTTACAACAGATTGATGAATGAATGTCATTTCAAAAAACCTGGTACTAATAGAAAAACCACAAACAACGGATAAAACAACCTACAAGGAAAACTCAAAATGCACGTTTGGATCAGCACCATGGGACCAAATCATCAAATGCATGAATGAAAAAAAAATGGCAACACAACTGATGTACTGTATCAAGGACTACCTAATGGATAGATTTATGAAATATAATGAATCGGAATACGAATTAAAGAGAGGAGTGCCATTGCTTGATTTTGGGTCCGATTTTATGGAACATATTTTTTGATAAAATGATGCAGCAAAACGAAGAGTATGGGAAGAACGTTGAATTAATAGCTTACACAGATGAGCTGGCTATTGTAATCCCAGGACGGGAGATAAGTGAAATCCAGGAAATCGCACAGACAGTAATGAAAGAGGTTGCGGAAATGACGCAAACGGTGTTACAAAAGATACAAAAAGGATAGAATAGTGGGAGATGTGGACTACTCTATGGCGCAATTCCTGAGCGGGCATGGGTGTTTTAAAGCCTATCTGCACCTTCATAAGTCAGCAGAGTAAGGCAAACACGTGTACATTGTCGACAGAGGGGTGATGTGGAACTCAGTTCTTCCACTGTCCAAATGAAACAAATATTAAACTGGAAAGGTTAACTTCCTTTCTTAATATAATATAAACACAAAATATTATAAACTGGATAAGTGTGGGGGCGAACAACTTCCCCTTTGTCAGTGTATGTAATAAATATATCTTTCAAAAAGTTAATGTTTTTGGTTTTTTTTTTTTTTGTAGAAATGGTCCTGAGGCAAATCTACTGCGGAGAAAATGTCCCGAGGCCGATGTCTCAATTAAAGGGAATCAACTGCACACAAGTTAAAATCTTATTATAATTAATTGTAACTTTGCAAATCTATCTTGGCTGTAAAGGTCAGATGCGCCGTAGCAAATGGTGAGACTCATTCCGTTATATTTCACGAAAATAAATAAATATATAAAAATAATACTGTTAAAACGTTCTTTTCTAATTGATGTTGACTAATTGACAATTAACCAACCTCATTTAAGACGACACTGAGAACAAGTAGAGAGGAGAAATCGTTTCGTTTTGTTATAAGTTCCTAAGTGCGCTATAGCCCGTTAAGGATGGCACTCAGAAAATATTTTCTTAGCGATTTCTCAAAAACGGGAAGGTTTAGAATGGTAAAATTTGGTATGTTCGGACATTTTTACGTGACAAATAAGATTAGCAAAAGGAAAAAATAAATAATTTATAGATTCTCTACTGCTAGATGATAAAAAAATAATATTAATCATTAATTTTTTTAATTAAAATTACTATTGAAGTACTCAACATGGCTTAATGTTTATGAAGAAAGTACTACAAATACTTTAGCAATTTTGTTGATTTAAAAGCAATTTGAATTCAAAGATAAGTCAAAAGAAGTGCATAATATGATTTTAGAATTTTTTAAAAATTTATTTTAATACCATAAATCGTTTAATAAAACTTTTCTTGTAGAACTTTTCTAAAACCACCGGTTTTAGGTAATTTTTTCAATAATTTTCAATAATTTTTGAAGTAGTATCTTTTTTTTGTAGTTTCTTTCTGCTGAGTAGATTGACGTGATTAAATCAACAGAAAAATAAAGATAAAAAAGGTATGCTCGCTATAATTTTTTTACTCACACGTTTAGTATTTATTATTTTAGAGAAGAATTGCACTTTTTTGAAAAACAGCATGTATCTCTTGAATCATAAGTAATATCAATATGCAGTCTTCACATCCAAGTTTTAGTGTTTACGTATTATTAGAACCACAAAAATTATGTTAAAATTTGATGTGAAAATTTGTGGGAATTTTATATTTGAAAATGAAGAAATATCTTGCATATCAAATTACAGGTGAAACCTTCCTCTTTAAAATGATATGTATCTCCTTGCTTAAGTTTGAAAATGACTCCACCTAAGAAATGTTAAAGGATGATTTGTTTTTGACGTTATACTAGAATGTCGAAAAAAATGATAAAATTTAAAAAAATTGTGAAAGTCTTATTTTTGAAAATGAAGAAATGACTTTTATATCAAATAAAAGGTTGACCCTTCTTCTTTAAAATGATATATAATTGGTGATTTCAATTTGAAGTCGATTTCACTTAAGAAATGTTAAATATGATGTGTTTTTAACGGTTTAATAGAATCACCAAAAAGATAATAAAAATTGAAAAAGATCGTTGAGGTCTTATTTTTTGAAAATGAAGAAATGACTTGTATATCGAATTAAAGGTTGAACCTTCTTCTTTAAAATGATATATAATACGTAATTTCAATTTGAAGTCGATTTCACATAAGAAATGCTAAAAGATGATGTGTTTTTAACGGTTTAATAGAATCACCAAAAAGATAATAAAAATTGAAAAAGATCGTTGAGGTCTTATTTTTTGAAAATGAAGAAATGACTTTTATATCGAATTAAAGGTTGAACCTTCTTCTTTAAAATGATGCATAGCTTGTTGTTTCAATTTGAAACCGATTTCACTTAAGAAATATTAAAAGATGATGTCTTTTTAAGGTTTTAGTAGAAACACGGAAAAAATGATAGCATTTTAATAAGACAAATCTAAATAATTCCCTGACAACAATTAGATGGTGCAGTTGTGAACGCTTCTTAGCAAAAGGGCAACACTTAGGCCCTTTGACATTATCAATTTGGCAAAAAATGTAAAAAAAAGATGTAAATTTTTATGCCAATAAAGACTTAAATATTGCTTTGAGAGAAAGCTAATTCATTTCACCGAATTCTACATAAAACGTTACTTTGGAACGGTTGTGAAGTTAGCCATAGATTTTAAAATCGAAAAATTACGAATTTCTGCAACTCAAATTTTTGTATAGCACTCAACAATTTTGTGTAGGGATTGTTCTAAGAGTGCCAAACGCGAATCTGAATTTTAATTTTAGTTTCGAGTTGCAGAAATTGGTCATTTTTCGATTTTAGTCGAGCGGTATACGACGCACGTGATATTCATAACTTTGGGAATTTTTTTCTCGCATTTCTTTGTGTAGGGGTTGTTCTAAGAGTGCTAAATGCGAATCTGAATTTTAATTTTAGTTTCGAGGTGCAGAAATTGGTCATTTTTCGATTTTAATCGAGGGATATACGACGCACGTGATATTAATTATTTTGGCAATTTTTTTCTCCCTTAAATGAAAACACCCCTCCGCAATTTTTTTTGTGTAGGGGTTGTTCTAAGAGTTCCAAACACGAATCTGAATTTTAATTTTAGTTTCGAGTTGCAGAAATTGGTTATTTTTCGATTTTAATCGAGCGGTATACGGCGCACGTGATATTCATTATTTTGGGAATTTTTTTCTCCCTTAAATGAAAACACCCCTTCGCAAATTCTTGTATAGGGGTTGTTCTAAGAATTCCAAACACGAATCTGAATTTTAATTTTAGTTTCGAGTTGCAGAAATTGGTCATTTTTCGATTTTAGTCGAGCGGTATACGGCGCACGTGACATTCATTATTTTGGGAATTTTTTTTCCCCCTTAAATGAAAACACCCCTTCGCAAATTCTTGTATAGGGGTTGTTCTAAGAATTCCAAACACGAATCTGAATTTTAATTTTAGTTTCGAGTTGCAGAAATTGGTTATTTTTCGATTTTAATCGAGCGGTATACGGCGCACGTGATATTCATTATTTTGGGAATTTTTTTCTCCCTTAAATGAAAACACCCCTTCGCAAATTCTTGTATAGGGGTTGTTCTAAGAATTCCAAACACGAATCTGAATTTTAATTTTAGTTTCGAGTTGCAGAAATTGGTCATTTTTCGATTTTAGTCGAGCGGTATACGGCGCACGTGACATTCATTATTTTGGGAATTTTTTTTCCCCCTTAAATGAAAACACCCCTTCGCAAATTCTTGTATAGGGGTTGTTCTAAGCATTCCAAACACGAATCTGAATTTTAATTTTAGTTTCGAGTTGCAGAAATTGGTCATTTTTCGATTTTAGTCGAGCGGTATACGGCGCACGTGACATTCATTATTTTGGGAATTTTTTTTCCCCCTTAAATGAAAACACCCCTTCGCAAATTCTTGTATAGGGGTTGTTCTAAGAATTCCAAACACGAATCTGAATTTTAATTTTAGTTTCGAGTTGCAGAAATTGGTCATTTTTCGATTTTAGTCGAGCGGTATACGGCGCACGTGACATTCATTATTTTGGGAATTTTTTTTCCCCTTAAATGAAAACACCCCTTCGCAAATTCTTGTATAGGGGTTGTTCTAAGCATTCCAAACACGAATCTGAATTTTAATTTTAGTTTCGAGTTGCAGAAATTGGTCATTTCTTGATTTTAGTCGAGCGGTATACGGCGCAAGTGATATTCACAACTTTGGGAATTTTTTTCTCCCTTTAATGAAAACACCCCCTCGCATTTCTTTGTGTAGGGGTTGTTCTAAGAGTGCTAAACGCGAATCTGAATTTTAATTTAAGTTTCGAGTTGCAGAAATTGGTCATTTTTCGATTCTAATCGAGGGGTATACGGCGCACGTGATATTTATAACTTTGGGAATTTTTTTCTCCCTTAAATGAAAACACCCCCTCGCATTTCTTTGTGTAGGGGTTGTTCTAAGAGTGCTAAACGCGAATCTGAATTTTAATTTTAGTTTCGAGTTGCAGAAATTGGTCATTTTTCGATTTTAGTCGAGCGGTATACGGCGCAAGTGATATTCACAACTTTGGGAATTTTTTTCTCCCTTAAATGAAAACACCCCTCCGCAATTTTTTTTGTGTAGGGGTTGTTCTAAGAGTTCCAAACGCGAATCTGAATTTTAATTTTAGTTTCGAGTTGCAGAAATTGGTCATTTTTCGGTTTTAGTCGAGCGGTATACGACGCACGTGATATTCATAACTTTGGGAATTTTTTTCTCCCTTAAATGAAAACACCCCCTCGCATTTTTTTGTGTAGGGGTTGTTCTAAGAGTGCTAAACGCGAATCTGAATTTTAATTTTAGTTTCGAGTTGCAGAAATTGGTCATTTTTCGATTTTAGTCGAGCGGTATACGACGCACGTGATATTCATAACTTTGGGATTTTTTTCTCCCTTAAATGAAAACACCCCCGCAAATTTTTGTGTAGGGGTTGTTCTAAGAGTGCTAAACGCGAATCTGAATTTTAATTTTAGTTTCGAGTTGCAGAAATTGGCCATTTTTCGATTTTAGTCGAACGGTATACGGCGTACGTGATATTCATAACTTTGGGAATTTTTTTCTCCCTTAAATGAAAACACCCCCTCGCATTTCTTTGTGTAGGGGTTGTTCTAAGAGTTCCAAACGCGAATCTGAATTTTAATTTTAGTTTCGAGTTGCAGAAATTGGTCATTTTTCGATTTTAGTCGAGCGGTATACGACGCACGTGATATTCATAACTTTGGAAATTTTTTTCTCCCTTAAATGAAAACACCCCTTCGCATTTCTTTGTGTAAGGGTTGTTCTAAGAGTGGTAAACGCGAATCTGAATTTTAATTTTAGTTTCGAGTTGCAGAAATTGGTCATTTTTCGATTTTAATCGAGGGATATACGACGTACGTGATATTCATAACTTTGGGAATTTTTTTCTCCCTTAAATGAACACACCCTCGCATTTCTTTGTGTAGGGGTTGTTCTAAGAGTGCTAAATGCGAATCTGAATTTTAATTTTAATTTCGACTTGCAGAAATTGATCATTTTTCGATTTTAGTCGAGCGGTATACGACGCACGTGATATTCATAACTTTGGGAATTTTTTTCTCCCTTAAATGAACACACCCTCGCATTTCTTTGTGTAGGGGTTGTTCTAAGAGTGCTAAATGCGAATCTGAATTTTAATTTTAATTTCGAGTTGCAGAAATTGGTCATTTTTCGATTTTAGTCGAGCGGTATATGACGCACGCGATATTCATAACTTTGGGAATTTTTTTCTCCTTTAAATGAAAACACCCCCTCGCATTTTTTTGTGTAGGGGTTGTTCTAAGAGTTCCAAACGCGAATCTGAATTTTAATTTTAGTTTCGAGTTGTAGAAATTGGTCATTTTCCGATTTTATTCGAGCGGTATATGGCGCACGTGATATTCATAACTTTGGGAATTTTTTTCTCCCTTAAATGAAAACACCCCTTCGCAAATTCTTGTATAGGGGTTGTTATAAGAGTGCTAGACGCGAATCTGAATTTTAATTTTAGTTTCGAGTTGCAGAAATTGGTTATTTTTCGATTTTAGTCGAGCGGTATACGGCGGAAGTGATATTCATAACTTTGGGAATTTTTTTCTCCCTTAAATGAAAACATCCCTTCGCATTTCTTTGTGTAAGGGTTGTTCTAAGAGTGGTAAACGCGAATCTGAATTTTAATTTTAGTTTCGAGTTGCAGAAATTGGTCATTTTTCGATTTTAGTCGAGCGGTATACGGCGCACGTGATATTCATTATTTTGGGAATTTTTTTCTCCCTTAAATGAACACACCCTCGCATTTCTTTGTGTAGGGGTTGTTCTAAGAGTGCTAAATGCGAATCTGAATTTTAATTTTAATTTCGAGTTGCAGAAATTGGTCATTTTTCGATTTTAGTCGAGCGGTATATGACGCACGCGATATTCATAACTTTGGGAATTTTTTTCTCCTTTAAATGAAAACACCCCCTCGCATTTTTTTGTGTAGGGGTTGTTCTAAGAGTTCCAAACGCGAATCTGAATTTTAATTTTAGTTTCGAGTTGTAGAAATTGGTCATTTTCCGATTTTATTCGAGCGGTATATGGCGCACGTGATATTCATAACTTTGGGAATTTTTTTCTCCCTTAAATGAAAACACCCCTTCGCAAATTCTTGTATAGGGGTTGTTATAAGAGTGCTAGACGCGAATCTGAATTTTAATTTTAGTTTCGAGTTGCAGAAATTGGTTATTTTTCGATTTTAGTCGAGCGGTATACGGCGGAAGTGATATTCATAACTTTGGGAATTTTTTTCTCCCTTAAATGAAAACACCCCTTCGCATTTCTTTGTGTAAGGGTTGTTCTAAGAGTGGTAAACGCGAATCTGAATTTTAATTTTAGTTTCGAGTTGCAGAAATTGGTCATTTTTCGATTTTAGTCGAGCGGTATACGGCGCACGTGATATTCATTATTTTGGGAATTTTTTTCTCCCTTAAATGAAAACACCCCTTCGCAAATTCTTGTATAAGGGTTGTTCTAAGAATTCCAAACACGAATCTGAATTTTAATTTTAGTTTCGAGTTGCAGAAATTGGTTATTTTTCGATTTTAGTCGAGCGGTATACGGCGCACGTGATATTCATTATTTTGGGAATTTTTTTCTCCCTTAAATGAAAACACCCCTTCGCAAATTCTTGTATAAGGGTTGTTCTAAGAATTTCAAACACGAATCTGAATTTTAATTTTAGTTTCGAGTTGCAGAAATTGGTCATTTTTCGATTTTAGTCGAGCGGTATACGGCGCAAGTGATATTCACAACTTTGGGAATTTTTTTCTCCCTTAAATGAAAACACCCCCTCGCATTTCTTTGTGTAGGGGTTGTTCTAAGAGTGCTAAACGCGAATCTGAATTTTAATTTTAATTTCGAGTTGCAGAAATTGGTCATTTTTCGATTTTAGTCGAGGGGTATACGACGCACGTGATATTCATAACTTTGGGAATTTTTTTCTCCCTTAAATAAAAACACCCCCTCGCATTTCTTTGTGTAGGGGTTGTTCTAAGAGTTCCAAACGCGAATCTGAATTTTAATTTTAGTTTCGAGTTGCAGAAATTGGTCATTTTTCGATTTTAATCGAGAGGTATACGGCGCACGTGATATTTATAACTTTGGAAATTTTTTTCTCCCTTAAATGAAAACACCCCCTCGCATTTCTTTGTGTAGGGGTTATTCTAAGAGTTCCAAACGCGAATCTGAATTTTAATTTTAGTTTCGAGTTGCAGAAATTGGTCATTTTTCGATATTAATCGAGGGATATACGACGCACGTGATATTCATAACTTTGAGAATTTTTTCTCCCTTAAATGAAAACACCCCCTTGCATTTCTTTGTGTAGGGGTTGTTCTAAGAGTGCTAAACGCGAATCTGAATTTTAATTTAAGTTTCGAGTTGCAGAAATTGGTCATTTTTCGATTTTAAAATCTATGGCTTGAATCTATGGCTACTTCACAACCGTTACTTTGGAAATGCTTAAAATGAAGACTTTAATAAGAAAAAAACGAGTTTTTTGTTAAATAGTAGGAGAAATCAATGTGCGTAATAGAATCGTCTAATTAAAATTTAAATAAAAAAATGTCTAATTCAACCCATCCCTGTATATGTATAAGATTTTTTATCTCTATAAATGATCAAAGTTATATTAATTAATGTATATTAATCAAAATTAATAAACATTTAACCGCCTCACAATTTACTTCAAACCCACCTAACCAGCCAAAATAGATTTGCTAAGCTATACCTTCCAATCTTCTTCATTTGCATATTCTCTAAAGTTTTTTGTAGAATAGTCCTATTCCCATCGATCTTGGGCCCACTAATAACTCCATTACTCCCACTTTTCACTGTTTGTATGGCACAACTGTTCACTTTACTACCAATAATATTACTATTAGTCACCAATTTCGTCGAAGTCCTCCTTAACTTTTTCCTTTTCGCATTGAGCAATTTCTGCTTCAACATTTGATATTCCCTTTGTTGAGATTTCGGTAACAATTTCACCACGGATTTATCCAAAAGTATTTCCCCGGAAGTGTCTTTTTCTTCATTCGTATCATTTTTCGATTTTTCTTCGACGGCTGCTCTTTGGGTTTTTAAAAACTCCTCAATTTTTGTGTTGTTCACTTCCATTTTTTTTTTGTCTTTGTTTTTGTCTTCCGAGTCAGATTCGTCTGAATCTTTTAGGTTAATTATTAATTTTTTGATGGGTTTCGGTTTGATTTGGGTTGTTTTTTGCGGTGGGGGGTTTTTCGGGATTACTTTGTTCGACATTGATACTAAAAGCATGGCTCGCATTATATCAACGTCTTCTTCTATTGAGGTGTTGTGGGTTCTATTTTCAATCGGGGATTGATCTTTTTCTTTTATTTCATCGTCTTTATTGTCGTTGTTCGCATTATTCTCTTTGTTTTCTTTTCTCTTTTTTCTTTCAGCGGCTTTTTTAATCATCGCTGATTTTAATGCGTCTAACCTTAATTGGATTAATTCTTCATCCTCCTCCTTAATTAAACCTTTATTTTCTTCTTCGGGGGTCACCCCAACGTTTTCGTTCGTTTTTTCTTTAGATAATAAAGCTAATTCGCGTAATTTATCCAACTCCTCGTCTTCATCTTCCTCTTTCTCCTTATCGGAAGGATTGTTAACCCCCAACATCGATTTTAATCGATTTTCCAAAGGATTAACGTGCAATTCAACTGCATTATTGATTTGAATAGCCCTTTGAAATTGCTTCTTTAAATCCTCATCGAAATCATGAAACCCCTTCTTAAGTTTGCGGCGTTTGCAACTCGCCGAAGATCTTTTGCGTTTGCGGTGATGCCGGGGTTGTTTTGAACCCCGGAAATGCGTTGATGATGCATCGGATATAACGGAAGGTACGTCCGAATCGGAATCGCTAATGCTGCTCAAAGAAACGGGACGTAATAAGTCTCTATGCGATACGGACTTACCAACTCCAAGTACGGGCGGAGAGGACGGTATCGAACTTTCCGAAATCACTTCGAAAACGTCCTCGGCTAATTCATCGCTCTCGTCATCGATTATTTCACCCTCCTCGGGCTCCTCTGGCACCGATTTTACCATATTTTCCATTTACGCACTAAATTAATACGCAACACGTACGGAGATAACCTCACAATGAAATGAAGTGAATATAGGAACGGTTTTTTTCAACTGTCATCAGTGTTACCAAATTTGAATATGATGCTTAAAAATACATGATTCTTTTTTGAATTAAAATATTATTAAGCATAAAAATTATAAATTAATAAATAAATAATTAATATTTATTAAATACAAAAAAATAACTCCAAAAATTGCTTAAATTGAGTTAAAGTTTTGAACAATTTTTTAATCTTGGGTTGGTAACAATGAAAAATATGGAAATATCATTAATGATATGAAAAAAATCAAAAAATTCTTTTTATCATTTTCAATTTTTGAGTTACAACTCCTTTTGATGTTAAATATATCATATTTAAGGTTTCTGAACGATTATTCTATTTTAAAAATGAAACCTTCAAATTTAAATGATAATATTTGTGGAAAAATTTGATCTAAATCAAATGATTGTTATTTTAATCAAAAGAAGAAAGTTTATAAAGAATCTAATGATTCAAGTTTATTCATTGAAGAATCAAAAGTATTGATAAATAGAGAAATTATCAATTTCTCTAAATTAAGTCCAATTCAATACTAAAAGGGATTAGCATTGAATGTCTTTTTTACCCAGTTTATTATTTTCTATATTATTTTAGTTTTATTTTCTTTATTTACTCTCCTTTCGCTGTCTTTTTTTTTGATTCTTCAATTTGTTTCAAATAAAAGAAGCTGATATTGCTTCCAAAAGACTTAATGCTACTTCTTTCTTGAAATATGCTTCTGGCTTGATCTGTAACTTAATACTGCCTTTAGATGACTTAATACTGCTTCTGGAAAAATTAATATTGCTCGCAAAAGACTTGAAATGCTTCCAGAAGATACTGCTTCAATAAGATTTAAAATACTTTCAAAATACTTGTTACTGGTTCTAGAAGATGTAATATGCCTCCAGAAAGCTTGAAACGCTTCTAAATGACTCGATACTGCTTCTAGAAAACTTGAAGTTGCTTCCAGCAGACTTGCAATATTTCCAGAAAACTTAATACTACATCTAGAAGACTTCCAAACGACTTAGTATTGAATCTGGAAGACTTGAAATGCTTCCAAAAGACTTGATATTACATCTGAAACATTGGAAATACTTCCAGAAAACCTGAGATAGCTTCTAGAAGATTTGAAATGCTTTCAGAAAACTGGAAATACGTCCAAAGGTTTTGGAATGCTCATGGAAGATTTTAAATGATTCCTAAAAACTTGATATTGCTTCTAGAAGATTTGATATGCTTCCAAAGACTTGAAATGCTTCTAGAACGCTAAATACTGCTTCTAGAAAACTTTATATTGCTGGCAGAAGATTTGAAATACTTCCAGAAGACCTGAGATAGCTTCTAGAAAATTTCAAATGCTTTCAGAAGACACTGCTTCAATAAGATTTGAAATACTTTCAAAATACTTGTTACTGGTTCTAGAAAATGTAATATGCTTCCAGAAGGCTTGAAACGCTTCTAAATGACTCGATACTGCTTCTAGAAAACTTGAAGTTGCTTCCAGCAGACTTGCAATACTTCCAGAAAACTTAATACTACATCTAGAAAACTTCCAAACGACTTAGTATTGAATCTGGAAGACTTGAAATGCTTCCAAAAGACTTGATATTACATCTGAAACATTGGAAATACTTCCAGAAGACCTGAGATAGCTTCTAGAAGATTTGAAATGCTTTCAGAAAACTGGAAATACGTCCAAAGGTTTTGGAATGCTCCTGAAAGATTTTAAATGATTCCTAAAGACTTGATATTGTTTCTAGAAGATTTGATATGCTTCTAAAGACTTGAAATGCTTCTAGAACGCTAAATACTGCTTCTAGAAAACTTTATATTGCTGGCAGAAGATTTGAAATACTTCCAGAAGACCTGAGATAGCTTCTAGAAAATTTTAAATGCTTTCAGAAGAGTGGAAATGCATCCAATGGTTTTCGAATACTCCTGGAAGATTTTAAATGATTCCTAAAGACTTGATATTGCCTCTGGAGGACTTGATATGCTTCCAAAGACTTGAAATGCTTCTAGAACGCTAAATACTGCTTCTAGAAAACTTTATATTGCTGGCAGAAGATTTGAAATACTTCCAGAAGACCTGAGATAGCTTCTAGAAGATTTGAAATGCTTTCAGAAAACTGGAAATGCGTCCAAAGGTTTTAGAATGCTCCTGGACGATCTTAAATGATTCCTAAAGACTTGATATTGCCTCTGGAGGACTTGATATACTTCCAAAGATTTGAAACCCTTCTAGAACGCTAAATACTGCTTCTAGAAAACTTTATATTGCTGGCAGAAGATTTGAAATACTTCCAAAAGACCTGAGATAACTTCTAGAAGATTTGAAATGCTTTCAGAAAACTGGAAATGCGTCCAAAGGTTTTGGAATGCTCCTGAAAGATTTTAAATGATTCCTAAAAACTTGATATTGCTTCTGGAAGATTTTAAATGATTCCTAAAGACTTGATATTGCCTCTGGAGGACTTGATATACTTCCAAAGATTTGAAACCCTTCTAGAACGCTAAATACTGCTTCTAGAAAACTTTATATTGCTGGCAGAAGATTTGAAATACTTCCAAAAGACCTGAGATAACTTCTAGAAGATTTGAAATGCTTTCAGAAAACTGGAAATGCGTCCAAAGGTTTTGGAATGCTCCTGAAAGATTTTAAATGATTCCTAAAAACTTGATATTGCTTCTGGAAGATTTTAAATGATTCCTAAAGACTTGATATTGCCTCTGGAGGACTTGATATACTTCCAAAGATTTGAAACCCTTCTAGAACGCTAAATACTGCTTCTAGAAAACTTTATATTGCTGGCAGAAGATTTGAAATACTTCCAAAAGACCTGAGATAACTTCTAGAAGATTTGAAATGCTTTCAGAAAACTGGAAATGCGTCCAAAGGTTTTGGAATGCTCCTGAAAGATTTTAAATGATTCCTAAAAACTTGATATTGCTTCTGGAAGATTTTAAATGATTCCTAAAGACTTGATGTTGCCTCTGGAAAACTTGATATGCTTCCAAAGACTTGAAATGCTTCTAGAAACGCTAAACACTGCTTCTAAAAAACTTTATATTGCTGGCAGAAGATTTAAAATACTTCCAGAAGACCTGAGATAGCTTCTAGAAGATTTGAAATGCTTTCAGAAAACTGGAAATGCGTCCAAAGGATTTAGAATGCTCCTGGACGATCTTAAATGATTCCTAAAGACTTGATATTGCCTCTGGAGGACTTGATATACTTCCAAAGACTTGAAATCCTTCTAGAACGCTAAATACTGCTTCTAGAAAACTTTATATTGCTGGCAGAAGATTTGAAATACTTCCAAAAGACCTGAGATAACTTCTAGAAGATTTGAAATGCTTTCAGAAAACTGGAAATGCGTCCAAAGGTTTTGGAATGCTCCTGAAAGATTTTAAATGATTCCTAAAAACTTGATATTGCTTCTGGAAGATTTTAAATGATTCCTAAAGACTTGATGTTGCCTCTGGAAGACTTGATATGCTTCCAAAGACTTGAAATGCTTCTAGAAACGCTAAACACTGTTTCTAAAAAACTTTATATTGCTGGCAGAAGATTTGAAATACTTCCAGAAGACCTGAGATAGCTTCTAGAAGATTTGAAATGCTTTCAGAAAACTGGAAATGCGTCCAAAGGATTTAGAATGCTCCTGGACGATCTTAAATGATTCCTAAAGACTTGATATTGCCTCTGGAGGACTTGATATACTTCCAAAGACTTGAAATCCTTCTAGAACGCTAAATACTGCTTCTAGAAAACTTTATATTGCTGGCAGAAGATTTGAAATACTTCCAAAAGACCTGAGATAACTTCTAGAAGATTTGAAATGCTTTCAGAAAACTGGAAATGCGTCCAAAGGTTTTGGAATGCTCCTGAAAGATTTTAAATGATTCCTAAAAACTTGATATTGCTTCTGGAAGATTTTAAATGATTCCTAAAGACTTGATGTTGCCTCTGGAAGACTTGATATGCTTCCAAAGACTTGAAATGCTTCTAGAAACGCTAAACACTGCTTCTAAAAAACTTTATATTGCTGGCAGAAGATTTAAAATACTTCCAGAAGACCTGAGATAGCTTCTAGAAGATTTGAAATGCTTTCAGAAAACTGGAAATGCGTCCAAAGGATTTAGAATGCTCCTGGACGATCTTAAATGATTCCTAAAGACTTGATATTGCCTCTGGAGGACTTGATATACTTCCAAAGACTTGAAATCCTTCTAGAACGCTAAATACTGCTTCTAGAAAACTTTATATTGCTGGCAGAAGATTTGAAATACTTCCAAAAGACCTGAGATAACTTCTAGAAGATTTGAAATGCTTTCAGAAAACTGGAAATGCGTCCAAAGGTTTTGGAATGCTCCTGAAAGATTTTAAATGATTCCTAAAAACTTGATATTGCTTCTGGAAGATTTTAAATGATTCCTAAAGACTTGATGTTGCCTCTGGAAGACTTGATATGCTTCCAAAGACTTGAAATGCTTCTAGAAACGCTAAACACTGTTTCTAAAAAACTTTATATTGCTGGCAGAAGATTTGAAATACTTCCAGAAGACCTGAGATAGCTTCTAGAAGATTTGAAATGCTTTCAGAAAACTGGAAATGCGTCCAAAGGATTTAGAATGCTCCTGGACGATCTTAAATGATTCCTAAAGACTTGATATTGCCTCTGGAGGACTTGATATACTTCCAAAGACTTGAAATCCTTCTAGAACGCTAAATACTGCTTCTAGAAAACTTTATATTGCTGGCAGAAGATTTGAAATACTTCCAAAAGACCTGAGATAACTTCTAGAAGATTTGAAATGCTTTCAGAAAACTGGAAATGCGTCCAAAGGTTTTGGAATGCTCCTGAAAGATTTTAAATGATTCCTAAAAACTTGATATTGCTTCTGGAAGATTTTAAATGATTCCTAAAGACTTGATGTTGCCTCTGGAAGACTTGATATGCTTCCAAAGACTTGAAATGCTTCTAGAAACGCTAAACACTGTTTCTAAAAAACTTTATATTGCTGGCAGAAGATTTGAAATACTTCCAGAAGACCTGAGATAGCTTCTAGAAGATTTGAAATGCTTTCAGAAAACTGGAAATGCGTCCAAAGGATTTAGAATGCTCCTGGACGATCTTAAATGATTCCTAAAGACTTGATATTGCCTCTGGAGGACTTGATATACTTCCAAAGACTTGAAATCCTTCTAGAACGCTAAATACTGCTTCTAGAAAACTTTATATTGCTGGCAGAAGATTTGAAATACTTCCAAAAGACCTGAGATAACTTCTAGAAGATTTGAAATGCTTTCAGAAAACTGGAAATGCGTCCAAAGGTTTTGGAATGCTCCTGAAAGATTTTAAATGATTCCTAAAAACTTGATATTGCTTCTGGAAGATTTTAAATGATTCCTAAAGACTTGATGTTGCCTCTGGAAGACTTGATATGCTTCCAAAGACTTGAAATGCTTCTAGAAACGCTAAACACTGTTTCTAAAAAACTTTATATTGCTGGCAGAAGATTTGAAATACTTCCAGAAGACCTGAGATAGCTTCTAGAAGATTTGAAATGCTTTCAGAAAACTGGAAATGCGTCCAAAGGATTTAGAATGCTCCTGGACGATCTTAAATGATTCCTAAAGACTTGATATTGCCTCTGGAGGACTTGATATACTTCCAAAGACTTGAAATCCTTCTAGAACGCTAAATACTGCTTCTAGAAAACTTTATATTGCTGGCAGAAGATTTGAAATACTTCCAGAAGACCTGAGACAGCTTCTAGAAAATTTGAAATGCTTTCAGAAAACTAGAAATGCGTCCAAAGGTTTTGGGATGCTCCTGGAAGATTTTAAATGATTCCTAAAGACTTGATATTGCCTCTGGAGGACTTGATATACTTCCAAAGACTTGAAATGCTTCTAGAACGCTAAATACTGCTTCTAGAAAACTTTATATTGCTGGCAGAAGATTTGAAATACTTCCAGAAGAGCTAAGATAGCTTCTAGAAGATTTGAAATGCTTTCAGATAACTGGAAATGCGTCCAAAGGTTTTGGAATGCTCTTGGAAGATTTTAAATGATTCCTAAAGACTTGATATTGCCTCTGGAAGACTTGATATGCTTCCAAAGACTTGAAATGCTTCTAGAAACGCTAAACACTGCTTCTAAAAAACTTTATATTGCTGGCAGAAGATTTAAAATACTTCCAGAAGACCTGAGATAGCTTCTAGAAGATTTGAAATGCTTTCAGAAAACTGGAAATGCGTCCAAAGGATTTAGAATGCTCCTGGACGATCTTAAATGATTCCTAAAGACTTGATATTGCCTCTGGAGGACTTGATATACTTCCAAAGACTTGAAATCCTTCTAGAACGCTAAATACTGCTTCTAGAAAACTTTATATTGCTGGCAGAAGATTTGAAATACTTCCAGAAGACCTGAGACAGCTTCTAGAAAATTTGAAATGCTTTCAGAAAACTAGAAATGCGTCCAAAGGTTTTGGGATGCTCCTGGAAGATTTTAAATGATTCCTAAAGACTTGATATTGCCTCTGGAGGACTTGATATACTTCCAAAGACTTGAAATGCTTCTAGAACGCTAAATACTGCTTCTAGAAAACTTTATATTGCTGGCAGAAGATTTGAAATACTTCCAGAAGAGCTAAGATAGCTTCTAGAAGATTTGAAATGCTTTCAGATAACTGGAAATGCGTCCAAAGGTTTTGGAATGCTCTTGGAAGATTTTAAATGATTCCTAAAGACTTGATATTGCCTCTGGAAGACTTGATATGCTTCCAAAGACTTGAAATGCTTCTAGAACGCTAAATACTGCTTCTAGAAAACTTTATATTGCTGGCAGAAGATTTGAAATACTTCCAGAAGACCTGAGATAGCTTCTAGAAGATTTGAAATGCTTTCAGAAAACTGGAAATGCGTCCAAAGGTTTTGGAATGCTCCTGGAAGATTTTAAATGATTCCTAAAGACTTGATATTGCCTCTGGAAGACTTGATATGCTTCTAAAGACTTGAAATGCTTCTAAAACGCTAAATACTGCTTCTAGAAAACTTTATATTGCTGGCAGAAGATTTGAAATACTTCCAGAAGACCTGAGATAGCTTCTAGAAGATTTGAAATGCTTTCAGAAAACTGGAAATGCGTCCAAAGGTTTTGGAATGCTCCTGGAAGATTTTAAATGATTCCTAAAGACTTGATATTGCCTCTGGAAGACTTGATATGTTTCCAAAGACTTGAAATGCTTCTAAAACGCTAAATACTACTTTTAGAAAACTTTATGTTGCTGGCAGAAGATTTGAAATACTTCCAGAAGACCTGAGATAGCTTCTAGAAGATTTGAAATGCTTTCAGAAAACTGGAAATGCGTCCAAAGGTTTTGGAATGCTCCTGAAAGATTTTAAATGATTCCTAAAAACTTGATATTGCTTCTGGAAGATTTTAAATGATTCCTAAAGACTTGATATTGCCTCTGGAAGACTTGATATGCTTCCAAAGACTTGAAATGCTTCTAGACGAAGGGAGACGTCTGGTTTATGGATCTTCGGTAGTCCATAAATTCTTGATGGTACCGGAGCCTGTACAAACAAACCTTTCTGATGTTCTGGTGGAATACCTATGGATTTTACAAGGTTCTTGATCTTCCTGTATGTGGCCAGGTGCAGTAGGTCCATCATTTTGGCGTCATATTCTTCCTTGTCCATCACAACGGTGGCATTCCCTTTGTCTGCTGACAATACGACGATTTCTGACTTTTCTTTAATAGACCGGAGCGCCTTCTCCTCACTAACTTCAAGTTGGATTTCGATGGTTTTGCTGATTTCAATACAATCAAAGAGATCCAACAACTTCTTGTCGGATCTCTTTGGCTTTCAGTGCGGGCATCCCTCGAACTGCTGCTTCTACTTCTCAGATAATTTTTTTCTTTGGGGCGATTGCGTAATTTAGTCCTTTGGCCAATACCATGGATTATGGTGGATCATGGACTAAATTAAGCAATCGCCCCAGAGAAAAAAAACTCATTCCGGAGGGATTGCCAGAATATGTACCAGATTTAGTGGAATATTGTTTATCATCGACGTATTTTAGTTGGAAAGGAGAGTTTTATGAACAGTTTAAGGGGCTGCCATTGTGGTGCGATACGGAACGGTCACCAAAATTCGGAATACACTCAAATTTTTAATTAGGATCAAATAGTCTACAACCACTAAAAAATATAATTAAGACAACAATTAAGCTCTTAATTTGAGTTATTGAATTATCATCATACATTTTTAACAATAATATCTACCAAATTGAAACCATTCTATGATTTGAAGAGAAAAAGAATGCAGTATTTAAGTGGACAAAAAGGTTTCATATGAAACGTTACAATTCATATAAACCTATTATAATAACAGTTTACATCTTCACCCTTAATTTCATGTTAATTTGATTTGTCCCATTTATGTCTTTACTTTTCCTACTCATATTATTTAATTGCACATAAAATACAGTTCAAAAAAATTATTATTGATAGCAAATTTTATTAAGAACTGTATGGAATATAGAATTAAAGTGCAAACTGGATCGAGATTATTAGAATTCATTAATTTATACGAATAAATGATTTAGTTTAATAAAAATTTTAAATTATTTACTTTATACATTACATTTTACAAAGAATTTGTAATTTTCCTCGACCTCATCTGCTTCAACCAATCATCCAATTGTTCTTGTGGTTCCTTTGGAGCGTGTACATAATAATTCTTGGGTGGTTTCCCCTCTTCTAATCGCACGAAATAATGACAATGGAAATATTCCACAACACCAGCCCTATTTCGAGCGTGACGCCTCACCCCTTTAAAAACTGGTCCTTTTCCAACAAAAGATTCAGCTATAATCACAAATAATCAAAATTATGCCACATTAATACGAATTTTTGTACCAAAATTACTTACCGACCCATAAATTACTACCAAATTCAACATTATGCTCTTTAATAGCTAATTCTCTAGCTTCCTCAATAGTTTCTCTCACATCTTTGGCCCCTTTTTTTAACACAAATTTTAATTGTTTAATTGCTTCGTCAACGGACATTCCTCGAACGAGACATGCTATGTACCACATTTTCCACGGGCTATATTTGATGTTGGTTCTTTGATGACATACAAACTAAAGATTATTGTTTAATAATTATTGATTTAATCGATTTAATTAAGTACTTACAGCCATTCGAGGTTTTTCATGGTCTTCTTGAGGGGGGTACACTACCTTATTATATTTTAAGAAATTATTGGGCTTATTTGGGTTATAAGCGAAAAGAATCGCGTTTGTATGAATCGCACTTATTTGTGTTAAAGGAGTTTTAATTAAAGAACTCGTTATTTTAGATATAATTAACATTTTTATAAAGATCTTTTGATGTTGTTGAAAGTTAGGTTATAAATTTGACATGTGTCTAACTTCGTGTGTATAAAAAACCGATTTTCTTTTAACACAAATTGAATTTAATAAAATCAAATTAATAAATTTATTTTATGTTATTTATAAAAAATCGTAAAATTAATTCGATTTAATTTTAATTAAAATTAAATTAATTTTAAATTTTGATCCCAACATCATTTTATCTCTTTCTAACTTAACTCATTTTTATTTTCTATCTCACTTCACGCATTATACCATATTTTGTAAAATCAAACGAGCCAATTGAGGTTATGTTACAAAAATCAAAATGAGTCTTTTTTTGAGAAATTTTCCAAGATTAATCGCAAAATCGCACCAAATTAAATCAATTTGCGTGCGAACGTTTTTATCTCAAGCTTATTATTGTAACGAACATTGGGAGCATCGTCTACAAGATCCAATTTTGCAAAAAGTTAACATCGAAGATTTTTACCAAGATTTGGAGTATAGGCACTCAAAAACGGGCAAAATCAGCGCAATAGACGTAGATATTTTCGCAAATGCTGTAAAAGAAGATACTTATATAGAGGAACTCCTAGATTTAGTTCACAAATTAAGGTTAAGTGCTGATACGCAGAATATGTTAAATTCAACGTCCCATGCGGTTATTAGATATTTAAGCAACACAAATAATGATGAGGTGTTGTTAAGGGTGTTAGATGACCGGTTGAATTATGGAATTTTCTTAGATTATCATATAGCTAATTTATTAATGTTCGATTATTATAAAAAGGGGCTATTTGCGAATGGGGCGAGAGTTGCAGCAAATTTGATGTTACAGGAAGAATTTGAGAGTCCTTTATCAATTAATTTGGGTTTATTGAATTGTTTTAATTACTTAAAAGACCCTAAAAATTGGCCGGAACCCCAAAAAATAGAAGAACCGGAGGAAGAAGTTAAAATAAGAGTCAAATATTTAAGAAATCCTTTTAACGATGACCATTTTGATCTTGTAGCACCAAACAAAATCATCGGAAAAACTTTAATTACCTTCACAAAAAACCCTCAAAATGTTTTAGAAAAATCTTTGCATTTACTCGGATTAATTTTATACGAAAAACTCGATAAAGCCAAAATTTTCTTAACTAAACTCGATAAAATCAATTCAGAAGTATTAAGCTTAATCCCAGAAGAACACGACGAAATTAAGAATCAACTTAAAAATGTTTCTCAAGATTCCGAAAGTGTACAATCTCTTTTAGAACAAAGAATCAAAGATTCCGAGAGGAAAATTGGGGAGAGAGATATTTCGCATCAATGTGATGTTTATAATAAATGGATTGAAGCGAGAAAGAAATGTCTTTTGGAGCAAAATGAAAGGTTGCGGTCGGAACAACGATTGGCGGATGTTGAAGCGCTCCGAAAAGATTTGGATGAGCGTGAAACGAAATTGTGGTTCTTTGAGAATGAGGAGAAGATTGAATTGGAGATTATTGCGAAAAGTAGGTTCCAAAAGCGGGATAAATCTGTTGAGGAGAAAAAAGTTGATGAGAAAAAAATTGATGAGAAAAAAATTAATGAGAAAAAAGAAGATTTGAAGAAAAAGAAAAGTTGAAATAATTATGTAGTTTAATAAATAGTTTTGTATATGAATAAATTTGTGTTTTTTTTTAATATATTTTGTTAATTTGTTTTTGAAATAACTCACCAAGACTGCGCTGTGTTGTAATTACTGATAAAACCAAATGTGGATTTATATTTAGTGTCTTTATTAACACTACTTGGCAACTGGTAGACACCTTCTGCTTGACTTGTATCTTAAGTTGCGCACATCTATTACACCAAGTGTTCTAAATCATCCAGAAGCACTATAAAGTCTTTAGGAAGCAATATCAAGCATTCTGGAAGCATTTCAAGCCTCTTAGATACGATGTTAAGTATCTATGAAACTTTTCAAGTCTTCTAGATGCAGTATCAAAACTTCCAGAAATATTCCAAGTTTTCTGGAAGCATTCCCAAGTTTTCCGGGGGCAATATTAAGTCTTCTGGAAGCATTTTTGCCGTCTAAATGCTATATCAAGTCTTTTGGAAACATTTCAAATTTTTTTGAAAGTATTTGCCCATCTTCTTGAAGCATGTAAACCAAGTATTTTGGAAACATTTCAAGTCTACTAGATGCTATATCAAATCTTTCGGAACTATTTCAAATTTATGTTAGCCACAGGATTAGGTCTTCTGTAAGCATTCCAAGTCTTCTACGAAAATCAAATTGTCTGGAAATTGTCTTTCAAATGCAATTTCAAATCTTCTAGATGCTATATCAAGTCTTTTGATAGCATTTCAAATCTTCTAAAAGCATGTCAAGTCTTCTGGAAACATTCCAAGTCTTGTGGATGCAATTTCAAGTCATTCAGATGCTATATCAAGTCTTTTGGAAGCATTTCAAATATTCTAGAAGCAATATCGGGGCTTCTGGAAGCGTTCCAAGTCTTCTAGATGCTATATCAAATATTTTAGAAGCATTTCAAATCTTCTAGATGCTATATCAAGTCATCTGGAAGCATTCCACGTCTTCCAGGAGCAATGTCAAGCCTTCTAGAAGCATCTTAAATCTTCCAGAATCAATATAAAGTCATCTGGAAACATTCCAAGTCTTCCGGGGCAATATCAAGTCTTCTGGAGCATTCCAAATTTTCCGGGGGCAATATCAAGTCTTCTGGAAGCATTTCAATTCTTCTAGATGCTATATCAAGTATTTTGGAAGCATTCCAAATCTTCTAGATGCTATATCAAGTATTTTGGAAGCATTCCAAGTCTTCCGGGGGCAATGTCAAGTCTTCTGGAAGCATTTCAATTCTTCTAAATGCTATATCAAGTATTTTGGAAGCATCCCAAATCTTTTAGATACTATATCAAGTATTTTGGAAGCATTCCAAATCTTCTAGATGCTATATCAAGTATTTTTGAAGTATTCCAAATCTTCTAGAAGCAATATCAAGGCTTCTAGAAGCATTTCAAGTCTTTTGGGGGAATTATTAAGTCTTCTGGAATTATTCCAAGTCTTTTAGATGCTATAGCAAGTCCTCTGGAAGCATTTCAAATCTTCTAGAATCAATATCATGTCATCTGGAACCATTCCACGTCTTCCAGAATCAATATGAAGTCATCTGGAAACATACCAAGTCTTCCGGGGGCAATATCAAGTCTTCTGGAAGCATTTCAATTCTTCTAGATGCTATATCAAGTATTTTGGAAGCATTCCAAATCTTCTAGATGCTATATCAAGTCTTCTGGAAGCATTCCGATTCTTCTAGATGCTATATGAAGTATTTTGGAAGCATTCCAAATCTTCTAGAAGCAATATCAAGGCTTCTAGAAGCATTCCAAGTCCTCCGGGGGCAATATTAAGTCTTCTGGAAACAGTCCAAATTTTCCGGGGGCAATATCAAGTCTTCTGGAAGCATTTCAATTCTTCTAGATGCTATATCAAGTATTTTAGAAGCATTCCAAATCTTCTAGATGCTATATCAAGTATTTTGGAAGCATTCCAAATCTTCTAGATGCTATATCAAGTATTATGGAAGCATTCCAAGTCTTCTAGATGCTATATCAAGTATTTTGGAAGCATTCCAAGTCTTCTAGATGCTATATCAAGTATTTTGGAAGCATCCGAAATCTTTTAGATACTATATCAAGTATTTTGGAAGCATTCCAAATCTTCTAGATGCTATATCAAGTATTTTTGAAGTATTCCAAATCTTCTAGAAGCAATATCAAGGCTTCTAGAAGCATTTCAAGTCTTCTGGGGGAATTATTAAGTCTTCTGGAATTATTCCAAGTCTTTTAGATGCTATAGCAAGTCCTCTGGAAGCATTTCAAATCTTCTAGAATCAATATCATGTCATCTGGAACCATTCCACGTCTTCCAGAATCAATATGAAGTCATCTGGAAACATACCAAGTCTTCCGGGGGCAATATCAAGTCTTCTGGAAGCATTTCAATTCTTCTAGATGCTATATCAAGTATTTCGGAAGCATTCCAAATCTTCTAGATGCTATATCAAGTCTTCTGGAAGCATTCCGATTCTTCTAGATGCTATATGAAGTATTTTGGAAGCATTCCAAATCTTCTAGAAGCAATATCAAGGCTTCTAGAAGCATTCCAAGTCCTCCGGGGGCAATATCAAGTCTTCTGGAAACAGTCCAAATTTTCCGGGGGCAATATCAAGTCTTCTGGAAGCATTTCAATTCTTCTAGATGCTATATCAAGTATTTTGGAAGCATTCCAAATCTTCTAGATGCTATATCAAGTATTTTGGAAGCATTCCAAATCTTCTAGAAGCAATATCAAGGCTTCTAGAAGCATTCCAAGTCTTCCGGGGGCAATATCAAGTCTTCTGGAAGCATTTCAATTCTTCTAGATGCTATATCAAGTATTTTGGAAGCATTCCAAATCTTCTAGATGCTATATCAAGTCTTCTGGAAGCATTCCGATTCATCTAGATGCTATATGAAGTATTTTGGAAGCATTCCAAATCTTCTAGAAGCAATATCAAGGCTTCTAGAAGCATTCCAAGTCCTCCGGGGGCAATATCAAGTCTTCTGGAAACAGTCCAAATTTTCCGGGGGCAATATCAAGTCTTCTGGAAGCATTTCAATTCTTCTAGATGCTATATCAAGTATTTTGGAAGCATTCCAAATCTTCTAGATGCTATATCAAGTATTTTGGAAGCATTCCAAATCTTCTAGAAGCAATATCAAGGCTTCTAGAAGCATTCCAAGTCTTCCGGGGGCAATATCAAGTCTTCTGGAAGCATTTCAATTCTTCTATATGCTATATCAAGTATTTTGGAAGCATTCCAAATCTTCTAGATGCTATATCAAGTCTTCTGGAAGCATTCCGATTCTTCTAGATGCTATATGAAGTATTTTGGAAGCATTCCAAATCTTCTAGAAGCAATATCAAGGCTTCTAGAAGCATTCCAAGTCCTCCGGGGGCAATATCAAGTCTTCTGGAAACAGTCCAAATCTTCCGGGGGCAATATCAAGTCTTCTGGAAGCATTTCAATTCTTCTAGATGCTATATCAAGTATTTTGGAAGCATTCCAAATCTTCTAGATGCTATATCAAGTAATTTGGAAGCATTCCAAATCTTCTAGAAGCAATATCAAGGCTTCTAGGAGCATTCCAAGTCTTCCGGGGGCAATATCAAGTCTTCTGGAAGCATTTCAATTCTTCTAGATGCTATATCAAGTATTTTGGAAGCATCCCAAATCTTCTAGATGCTATATCAAGTACTTTGGAAGCATTCCAAATCTTCTAGAAGCAATATCAAGGCTTCTAGAAGCATTCCAAGTCTTTCGGGGGCAATATCAAGTCTTCTGGAAGCATTTCAATTCTTCTAGATGCTATATCAAGTCTTCTTGAAGCATTTAAATTAAGTATTTTGGAAGCATTTCAAGTCCACTAGATGCTATATATCTTTCGGAAACATTTCAAATTTTTGTTAGAAGCAATATTAGGTCTTTTGTAAGCATTCCAAGTGTTTTAGGCAAATCAAATTATCTGGAAATTTTCTTCCGAATGCAATGTCAAATCTTCTAGATGCTATATCAAGTCTTTTGGTAGCATTTCAAATCTTCTAAAAGCAATGTCAAGTCTTCTGGAAGTATTCCAAGTCTTGTGGATGCAATTTAAAATCATCCAGATGCTATATCAAGTCTTTTGGAAGGAATTCAAATATTCTAGAAGCAATATCGGGGCTTCTGGAAGCGTTCCAAGTCTTCTAGATGCTATATCAAATCTTTTAGAAGCATTTTAAATCTTTTAAAAGCAACAGCAAGTCTTCTGGAAGCATTTCAAATCTTCTAGATGCTATATCAAGTCTTTTGGAAACATTTTAAATCTTCCAGAATCAATATGAAGTTATCTAGAAACTTTCCAAGTCTTCCGGGGGCAATCTCAAGTCTTTTGAAAGCATTTCAAATCTTCTAGATGCAATATCAGGTCTTCTAGAAGCATTCCAAATCTTCCGGGAGCAATATCAAGTCTCCTAGAAGCATTTTAATTCTTCTAGATGCTATATCAAGTCTTTGGAACCATATCAAATTTTCTAGAAACAATATTAAGTCTTCTGGAAGCATTCCAAGTCTTCTGGGAATAATATCAAGTCTTCTGGAAGCGTTTTAAGTCTTCTAGAAGCTATATGAAATCTTTTGGAAACACTTCAAATTTTCTAGAATCAATATTAAATCATCTGGAAGCACTTCAAGCCTTCCAGGGGCAATATCAAGTCTTCTGGAAGCATTTCAAATTTTCTAGAATCAATATCAAGTTATCTGGAAGCACTTCAAAATTTCTAGAATCAATATCAAGTCATATGGAAGCATTCCAAGTCTTCCAGGGGCAATATTAAAACTTTTGGAAGCATTTCAAATCTTCCAGAATTAATATGAAATCATCTGGAAACATTCCAAGTCTTCCAGGGGCAATACCAAGTCTTCTGGAAGTATTTCAAATCTTCTAGATGCAATATCAAGTCTTTTGGCAGTATTTCAAATCTTCTAGATGCTATATCAAGTCTTCTGGAGGCAATATCAAGTCTTTTTGAAGCATTTCAAATTTGCTAGAATCAATATCAAGTCAACTGGAAGCATTCCAAGTCTTCCGGGAGCAATATCAAGTGTTCTGGAATCATTTCAAGTCTTCTAGATGCTATATCAAGTCTTTTGGAAACATTTTAAATTTTCTAGAATCAATATTAAGTCATATGGAAGCATTCCAAGTCTTCCAGGGACAATATCAAGTCTTCTGGAAGCATTTCAAAATTTCTAGAATCAATATCAAGTCATATGGAAGCATTCCAAGTCTTTCAGGGGCAATATCAAGACTTCTGCAAGCATTTCCAATCTTCCAGAATTAATATGAAGTCATCTGGAAACATTCCAAGTCTTCCAGGGGCAATACCAAGTCTTCTGGAAGTATTTCAAATCTTCTAGATGCAACATCAAGTCTTTTGGCAGCATTCCAAATCTTCTAGATGCTATATCAAGTCTTCTGGAAGCAATATCAAGTCTTCTTGAAGCATTTCAAATTTTGTAGAATCAATATCAAGTCCACTGGAAGCATTCCAAGTCTTCCGAGAGCAATATCAAGTCTTCTGGAAGCATTCCAAGTCTTCTGGGAGCAATATCAAGTCTTCTGGAATCATTTCAAGTCTTCTAGGTGCTATATCAAGTCTTTTGGAAACATTTTAAATTTTCTAGAATCAATATCAAGTCATCTAGAAGCATTCCAAGTCTTCTAGAGGCAACATCAAGTCTTTTGCAAGCATTTCAAATTTTATAGATGCAACATCAAGTCTTTTGGTAGCATTTCAAATGTTCTAAATGCTACATCAAGTCTTCTGGAGGCAATATCAAGTCCTTTAGAAGCATTTCAAGCCGTCTAGATGTTACATAAAGTCTTTTGGAAGCATTTAAACTTTTCTAGAATTAATATCCAGTCATATGGAAACATTCCAAGTCTTCTAGGGCAATGTCAAATCTTCTGGAAGCATTCCAAATTTTCAAGAATCCATATCAAGTCATCTGGAATCTTTCCAAATCCACCGGATGCAATATTAAGTCTTCTAGAAGCATTTCAATTCTTCTACATGCTACATAAAGTCTTTTGGAAGCATTTCAAATTTTCTAGAATCAATATTAAGTCTTCTGGAAGCATTCCAAGTCTTCTAGGGGCAATATCAAGTTCTCTGGAAGTATTTCTAATCTTTTAGATGTTATTTCAAGTTTTCTAGATGTTATATCAAGTCTTCTGCAGGTTTTCCAAGTCTTCTGGAGGCAGTATTAAATTTTCTGGAAGCGTTTTAAGTTTTTTAGAAGCAGGATTGAGTCAGATGAGAAAGGGTTTTAGGATCATTGAAGTAAAAGCCTTCGTTTAATAGATTGCAATATTTCGCAATTCATTCAATTTTTACTTCATGAGGACCACATTATTAATTGTTAGAAAAACGAGTAAATACAATGATAAACTTTCAGTAAAACAAGGCATCAACAGAACATATGTAATCGAGACTAAAACGGCAACATATCCTATCCTGGACCCTTTTTTTAAATATTTTAATCAGTGGTAGAATCAAATCTTCCGAAAGTAGTTCATGTTGTGTGAAAGCATTGCAAATATCTTGAAGACAATACCAAGTATAACACATATGGTTATAACGAGTTGAAGGAAATGTGTCTTTACATAAATCTAAATAAATTTGTTTATACCTAAGGCTTATACCTTGGTTATTAATTAATACAAAGAAATTATTATTGAAGTGGTTCCGTTTATAACAAACACTTACCTGTTTTCTTCAAATGTTTAATCTATCGATTTTGTATGAAATAAGCTTAATCTTGGAATTATTTTGTTAATGTAAAGTGCTATATTGAAAAGATGTTTGCAAGAAATCCTCAAATTCTAACCAAAATTACTCCGTTTTTGAAATAATTTGTTACTCTTATTTTGTGAGTATTGTTGCTAAAAATGTATGTTCTTTCATCCAATTTGATAATGATTAAATCGCCAATTTAATTTAAATACATTTAATTCATGATTTTCCAAATTATTGCTTATAACGAATCAATTTTCAAGTCCTTTAATTATTCCTTATATCCCGAACAATCTGCAAATCATTAAATAAAACATTATTATTTAATAAGCCATAATTAATTGAATTAAATATTCTTACTTGCTA
This sequence comes from Onthophagus sagittarius, assembly GCA_036711965.1. Taxonomy (NCBI): domain Eukaryota; kingdom Metazoa; phylum Arthropoda; class Insecta; order Coleoptera; family Scarabaeidae; genus Onthophagus; species Onthophagus sagittarius. Next base: position 51,967,822 of record JASERS010000005.1, read on the forward strand.
ATTAAATAAAAATAAAATTATTTAATAAATTATTTGCAATAATTAATAATTATTTGAACATTTAACCTCAAATTCATTAGAAATTGAATGGTTGGTAGCACTGTTTACACCAAATCGTTTGTCAAACTCTTAATTTGATAACCTCAAAATTTTCTTCAAAATAATTTCAACTTTAAAATTTTAAACCGAAATAATAATGCCACGCAAAAAATACGGTGCAAGCGTCGTATTATTCGACGCAAATTCGTCCCAATCATTCAAAGAACGTGCCATTGATTGTTACAGAATGATATGCGAAAGAATGCACTTCACCGATGATGAGAACATAACAAAACTTTTTTTAACCAACGTTGAAGGTAAGTTATTACATTAAATCTTATTTATCTTAATTATCTATCATTTTTGAAGGTAAAAAACACGCAACTAATTACGTTCCATACAATGCCTGTAATAGGGTGCATATGCAATCGGCGAAAGGAGTTTGTGGAGATTGGTTGTCCGATTTAGAAGATGCTGTTGATAATTTGAGTTATTTATTTGAAAAGAAAGAGAATGCTCGGTTCCAAGTACTTGTTTTTAGTGATTTACGTACGGCGACCAAGTTGCGAAAAGAAGAAATCAATGAAAAAATTGAGAAGATTGTGGGGTCGTTAAAAATGAATGAAGGATATATTTATTTTTTTGGGGTCGATTTAGAACCTGAGAATTTGTTAAAAAACGCGGTTGATGTTTATAAATGGGTTCAATTTATGTTAAAAGATACCGTCGATCTTTATAACGTTGAAGATGCTGATCCCGAAAATGTTAATTATTCAATAGCATCGAGAATTACTAAAGATACGATGGGGATTATGTGCGATTTTGATATTGGGGTTGATTTATTTTTATCATACGTCGAAGGGGAAAAAGCAATGAGTTCTTTTCTTGCACCGTTAACTTTTAACGATGAATTAGAGCTCCCCACCAGAGGTACGAAGTTTATGGACCCAAGTACAGCAGATACTCCTCGATTAGATAATTTAAGAGTAAATGAAAAATTTGTTTTATTAGAAGAACAAGATATTGAAATACAAAGAGATGATATCCAACCAGCAATGATAATCCACGAAAAATTAATCACATTCCCAAAAGACGTAGCCAAAGGCCTCCAAGATTACGAAAGATTTTTCAAACTCCTCGGCTTTACCGACTCAAAAAACGTCCCATCCCATTACATGATCAACGAATCGTCCGATATCTTAACCAGCAACGACCCCGATTTAGAAATTGGGGTTATTAATCATCTTGTACAAGCATGTATTAAACACGATAAATACGGAATAGCTATAAGGGCTTATATGAGAAATACAATGCCGAAATTGTATTGTCTAATTCCTAAACAGTATCCCCCTCATTTTTTGATGGTTGAAATACCATACGCGGAAGATTTTGTCCTCCCTTACAATGAAGATGATCCTAAAGATTTTAAAGTTGAAAATGAATCGACACAAGAAATTTTTGCTTACTTAGATAGCATTGATTTAGATGATAAAATCAAAATTCACCCAAACTTGAGATTGAGTGATACTAAAAAACGTTTGGCTGGATTGAATCAAGATTTACGGGAGGGTAATTTAATCAAACAAAATCATTTGGTGCCTTTTGGTGTTGAGTTTAAAAGTGATCAAGATTTGGTTTCTTGTTTAGAAAAGAAGTATGATGTTAAGGAGGAGGTGGAGCTTGAAGATTTGTGGTAATTAAAAGTATTGTTTAATATAATTGTCTTATAATTTCTTTAATCCTATATGATTAATTTGAATTGAATTGAATTAAATTGAAAAGTCAGTGTCAATTTTATTGTAATGATGTGACGTTTATTTTTATTTAAAAACTCTTTTAAAGTGAAGAAATTAATTTGATTTTATGTTTGTTGTGGGTAATTATGGGTGATAAGAAGTAAGTAAAGTATTATTTTTTTTGATAAAGGTATTTAAATAAACATTTTTAGGGAAAAAGCGGAAATTCCTAGTGTTGACAATGATTATGATCCTTATTCTGAAAGGGAAGTTGATAGTCCAACAAAGTAATTATTATTTTAATTAATCGCTTTAGTACTTTTTTGGTTTTTTTTGTAAGTTAAAATAATTGAAATTTTTGAAACACAAGAGCATAAGCTGCTTGGTCACTTATTATTATAGCGTATGGTTAGGAAAGTATTCAAAAAAGGGAAGTTGGAAATTCCAAATCAAAAAATGCTTATTGAAAAAGTAGGTGTTATTTTAGTTTTCAAAAGAGAATTTTGTTTAAATTTTCAAATTTTCCATATAATTTTTAGAAAAAAATTAGTATAAAGAAAAATGGCATGATAAAATAAATGATAATATAATTTCTATTAAAAGAAAAAGAACTACCGTTATAAAAAGTCAAAACTCGAATCATTTTTCTATTTATTTAAAGAAACCTCTGCCCCATCTTTATTTTGGCTTTTTGGATTTTTCTTTTTTTTTTTTTGGTCAAGAATTTGCTTTGAATGGACAAGAATTTAAAAGATTTTTAATTTTGGTTTTATTATCTTAAAGATTATTTAATATTTTGGCAGATTTGAAGATTTATTTTGAAGATTCCTCTTTTTCATTTATATCATTTCCCAAGAATCGTCCCAAAAAAATTGAAAGTAATTTTATAACAACTTTTCAAAAAATCGATTTTTCAGGAATTTTTAAATTTATACAAAATACTGGAAAAATCCCAATTAAGTTCAGAAGATTATATCTCAAGAACTAAGTGAGATATTTTCAAATTGACTTCACTTTTAGAAAGTAGATGCTCTAATTAGTAATTAAAAGTAATTTCATAACAATTTTCCTAAAAAATCGTTTTTTCAAGAATATTTTAATTTATACAAAATATTGAAATATCCCAATTAAGTTCAGAAGATTATATCTCAAGAACTAAGTGAGATAATTTCAAATTGACTTCACGTTTACAAAGTAGATGCTTCAATTAGTAATTGAAACCTATTTCGTAACAATTTTCCAAAAAATCAATTTTTTAAGAATTTTTAAATTTATTGAAAATATTGGAAAAATCCCAATTAAGTTCAGCAGCTAATATCTCAAGAACTAAGTGAGATAATTGCAAATTGACTTCAGTTTTAGAAATTAGATTCTCCAATTAGTAATTAAAAGTAATTTCATAACAATTTTTCAAAAAATCGATTTTTCAGGAATTTTTAAATTTATACAAAATACTGGAAAATTACCAATTAAGTTCAGATTATATCTCAAGAACTAAGTGAGATATTTTCAAATTGACTTCACTTTTACAAAGTAGATGCTTCAATTAGTAATTGAAACTAATTTCGTAACAATTTTCCAAAAAATCAATTTTTTAAGAATTTTTAAATTTATTGAAAATATTGGAGAAATCCCAATTAAGTTCAGCAGCTAATATCTCAAGAACTAAATGAGATATTTTCAAATTGACTTCACTTTTAGAAAGTAGATGTTCCAATTAGTAATTGAAAGTAATTTCATAACAATTTTTCAAAAAATCGATTTTTCAGGAATTTTTAAATTTATACAAAATACTGGAAAAATTCCAATTAAGCTCAGCAGCTTATATCTCAAGAACTAGGTGAGATATTTTCAAATTGACTTCACTTTTAGAAAGTAGATGCTCTAATTAGTAATTAAAAGTAATTTCATAACAATTTTCCTAAAAAATCGTTTTTTCAAGAATATTTTAATTTATACAAAATATTGAAAAAATCCCAACTAAGTTCAGAAGATTATATCTCAAGAACTATTGAGATAATTTCAAATTGACTTCACTTTTACAAAGTAGATGCTTCAATTAGTAATTGAAACTAATTTCGTAACAATTTTCCAAAAAATCAATTTTTTAAGAATTTTTAAATTTATTGAAAATATTGGAGAAATCCCAATTAAGTTCAGCAGCTAATATCTCAAGAACTAAATGAGATATTTTCAAATTGACTTCACTTTTAGAAAGTAGATGTTCCAATTAGTAATTGAAAGTAATTTCATAACAATTTTTCAAAAAATCGATTTTTCAGGAATTTTTAAATTTATACAAAATACTGGAAAAATTCCAATTAAGCTCAGCAGCTTATATCTCAAGAACTAGGTGAGATATTTTCAAATTGACTTCACTTTTAGAAAGTAGATGCTCTAATTAGTAATTAAAAGTAATTTCATAACAATTTTCCTAAAAAATCGTTTTTTCAAGAATATTTTAATTTATACAAAATATTGAAAAAATCCCAACTAAGTTCAGAAGATTATATCTCAAGAACTATTGAGATAATTTCAAATTGACTTCACTTTTACAAAGTAGATGCTTCAATTAGTAATTGAAACTAATTTCGTAACAATTTTCCAAAAAATCAATTTTTTAAGAATTTTTAAATTTATTGAAAATATTGGAGAAATCCCAATTAAGTTCAGCAGCTAATATCTCAAGAACTAAATGAGATATTTTCAAATTGACTTCACTTTTAGAAAGTAGATGTTCCAATTAGTAATTGAAAGTAATTTCATAACAATTTTTCAAAAAATCGATTTTTCAGGAATTTTTAAATTTATACAAAATACTGGAAAAATTCCAATTAAGCTCAGCAGCTTATATCTCAAGAACTAGGTGAGATATTTTCAAATTGACTTCACTTTTAGAAAGTAGATGCTCTAATTAGTAATTAAAAGTAATTTCATAACAATTTTCCTAAAAAATCGTTTTTTCAAGAATATTTTAATTTATACAAAATATTGAAAAAATCCCAACTAAGTTCAGAAGATTATATCTCAAGAACTATTGAGATAATTTCAAATTGACTTCACTTTTACAAAGTAGATGCTTCAATTAGTAATTGAAACTAATTTCGTAACAATTTTCCAAAAAATCAATTTTTTAAGAATTTTTAAATTTATTGAAAATATTGGAGAAATCCCAATTAAGTTCAGCAGCTAATATCTCAAGAACTAAATGAGATATTTTCAAATTGACTTCACTTTTAGAAAGTAGATGTTCCAATTAGTAATTGAAAGTAATTTCATAACAATTTTTCAAAAAATCGATTTTTCAGGAATTTTTAAATTTATACAAAATACTGGAAAAATTCCAATTAAGCTCAGCAGCTTATATCTCAAGAACTAGGTGAGATATTTTCAAATTGACTTCACTTTTAGAAAGTAGATGCTCTAATTAGTAATTAAAAGTAATTTCATAACAATTTTCCTAAAAAATCGTTTTTTCAAGAATATTTTAATTTATACAAAATATTGAAAAAATCCCAACTAAGTTCAGAAGATTATATCTCAAGAACTATTGAGATAATTTCAAATTGACTTCACTTTTACAAAGTAGATGCTTCAATTAGTAATTGAAACTAATTTCGTAACAATTTTCCAAAAAATCAATTTTTTAAGAATTTTTAAATTTATTGAAAATATTGGAGAAATCCCAATTAAGTTCAGCAGCTAATATCTCAAGAACTAAATGAGATATTTTCAAATTGACTTCACTTTTAGAAAGTAGATGTTCCAATTAGTAATTGAAAGTAATTTCATAACAATTTTTCAAAAAATCGATTTTTCAGGAATTTTTAAATTTATACAAAATACTGGAAAAATTCCAATTAAGCTCAGCAGCTTATATCTCAAGAACTAGGTGAGATATTTTCAAATTGACTTCACTTTTAGAAAGTAGATGCTCTAATTAGTAATTAAAAGTAATTTCATAACAATTTTCCTAAAAAATCGTTTTTTCAAGAATATTTTAATTTATACAAAATATTGAAAAAATCCCAACTAAGTTCAGAAGATTATATCTCAAGAACTATTGAGATAATTTCAAATTGACTTCACTTTTACAAAGTAGATGCTTCAATTAGTAATTGAAACTAATTTCGTAACAATTTTCCAAAAAATCAATTTTTTAAGAATTTTTAAATTTATTGAAAATATTGGAGAAATCCCAATTAAGTTCAGCAGCTAATATCTCAAGAACTAAATGAGATATTTTCAAATTGACTTCACTTTTAGAAAGTAGATGTTCCAATTAGTAATTGAAAGTAATTTCATAACAATTTTTCAAAAAATCGATTTTTCAGGAATTTTTAAATTTATACAAAATACTGGAAAAATTCCAATTAAGCTCAGCAGCTTATATCTCAAGAACTAGGTGAGATATTTTCAAATTGACTTCACTTTTAGAAAGTAGATGCTCTAATTAGTAATTAATAGTAATTTCGTAACAATTTTCCTAAAAAATCGTTTTTTCACAATTTTTTTTAAATTATACAAAATATTGAAAAAATCCCAATTAAGTTCAGCAGCTAATATCTCAAGAACTAAATGAGATATTTTCAAATTGACTTCACTTTTAGAAAGTAGATGCTCCAATTAATAATTGAAAGTAATTTCATAACAATTTTTCAAAAAATCGATTTTTTTAAGAATTTTTAAATTTATTGAAAATATTTAAAGAATCCCAATTAAGTTCAGCAGCTAATATCTCAAGAACTAAGTGATATAATTTCAAATTGACTTCAGTTTTAGAAATTAGATTCTCCAATTAGTAATTAAAAGTAATTTCATAACAATTTTTCAAAAAATCGATTTTTCACGAAATTTCAAATTAATACAAAATATTGAAAAAATCCCAACTAAGTTCAGAAGATTATATCTCAAGAACTAAGTGAGATAATTTCAAATTGACTTCACTTTTACAAAGTAGATGCTTCAATTAGTAATTGAAACTAATTTCGTAACAATTTTCCATAAAATCAATTTTTTAAGAATTTTTAAATTTATTGAAAATATTGAAAAAATCCCAATTAAGTTCAGCAGCTTATATCTCAAGAACTAAGTGAGATATTTTCAAATTGACTTCACTTTTAGAAACTAGATGCTCCAATTAGTAATTGAAAGTAATTTCGTAACAATTTTCCAAAAAAGAAATCGATTTTTAAAGAATTTTTAAAGAATTTTTAAATTTATACATAATATTAGAAAAATCTCAATTAAGTTCAGCGATGTCATTTGTGGTGAAAATGTCAAAATATTAGGCCTTATGACTATGTGGTTACCAATTTAAAAATTTAACCCAAATATCATTAGAGTATTTGGATTTCTCAGGGATTTTTTATCTGTGAGATAACATGAGATAGTAAGGCTAGTTATTACCATCTTCTGATTAAAATATCTAAGAAATTATTACCATGGTTACGGCAATTTTACGCATTCTGATTGGCTAATGGATGGATTTATTTATAAGATAAATTTAACTAAAGGATGAGAATAATGGACCTAACTCCCACTGCTACGTAACTTGTGACGTCACCCCCTCCTTACCCTTCAAAACGCGTTTTTCAGTCTGGCCAACCTGGTACAATACGCTTTACGGGTCTTGGGCTACCTCAATGTGTTATCAAAATTTTAATGGATTGCGAACTAAGACGACCGCTTCTTTCACTAATTCGTCGACTCTTGGTCATGATTGTAAGAAATCAATAACACACTCAAAAACTAGCAACTATTTCATTTACTCTCATAAAAAATAGTACACATGCAACAAGGTTAATAGAACGATCGAACACACATGCCCCATTGCAGCACCCGACTTCCTCACCTTCTCTTCACCATCGAAGGTGTGGTACTAGACACCTCCCGCACACTCCCTTACTACTAACCCAACCTCTACGTGAACTGAAATTCCGCGTCCTACATTCGGCCAGTCTGACACTATTCGACCTCCTGGTCGAAATCCCCAGTCACAAAGTCCTTCATCCATTTTGGCTTCTCTCGTACACGAAGCACGATGGATTCCATTACAACCTCTTCATGCGTTGTTCCATCATCTTCTCGTTCTTCACTCTAATTATCCGCATATTCTTGTTCGTCCTTTTCCGAATCTTTATTTGATTCGTCGTCAACGTTACTATCTTCTTCGTTATGATTCTGATAACCCTTTAGTTGAGACACATGTTTTTGAAACATCTTCTTCATTAATGCTTGCCATTCGATATGTGTCTGAGGGTAGTATTTGAGTTATAGTTAAAGGCACACGAAACTTACGCTGAAGTTTTGTCGATTCCCTAGATCCACTTACCTATGTCGTCTTATGAATACACCGTCTCCAACCTCATATCTTACTCCCAAATATCTTTTCCTATCTGCCAGGTTCTTTTGCTTTCGTTGTTCCTCTTCTTTTCGTAGTCTAACTTATGTCTGTACATCTTCTGCTGGAGTCCACTGCTCTGTCTGTGCTATCCTTGTCATAACTGGGTCTGCTTGAAAACGTGGTAAGTAGCCATATTACACTTCGTATGGTGCTCCTTCTACTTCCACTATACTCCTATCCCAACTTAAGTTTTCTTGCATACTTCCCACTATCACAGTTATCACAGTTCTGTTTACTCTTTCTACATGTCCGTTTCCTGCTGGATAACTAGTTGAATTGTATGTAACAGATATCGCTCGATTTTCAGCAAATTTCATCGTCCTGCGTTCGTAATACAACGCCCGCATAGCCTATCGAGCTAGCGTCTGTGTGAAGTTCTGTCGTACTGGCTTTAGCATTAAACAACTTTAGTACCGGTTCGCTCGTAAGTGCGCTCTTCAAATCGTCGAACGCCTCGTCTAGTAATTTGGTCCAACTAAAATTTTTCCATCCGATGTGGAGGCGCCGTTTTCTTTGGTGATATTTTGCATCCACGGTGAGAGTCGTTAGTGAAAAGCTTAAGTTTCATCGTAAGTGGAGAAGATTTCAAAACTACCTTGATAACTTATCCTTTTTGATCCAACGTAAAAGTTCCAAAATGTTGATTGAGTCGGATTTTGACAATTACTTGCAGTCAATGCAGGCAAGTATGGTGGAATGCTCTGGTCCTTTGTAGTGTTTTGTAAAAAGTAGAAGGGGTGGATGCGCAATGAAACTTGGTAACGATTTTGCGTATAATGTGCAAGATATTTCTTCCCTGTTCGATCAAGATAAAAACCATGCTGTACCTCATTGATGATAGATTGAATTTGAAAAAATAATCTATTGTAAACAAATTTTTCAAAAATGTTTCTCATTATTGGCAAAATAGATATGAGGTAAATTGGGGTAATTTTAGCTTGTTTCCATGCTGAAGGAAAGATGCCAAAACGTAAGGACATATTAAAAATTAATTGTAAGTTTCTAGAAAGCGCTTTGGAACGGGCTCGAATGAAAATTGATGGAATATTATGTGGGCCTGGACCTTTAGAGATGTTAACTTCATAAAGCGCCTTCAATTTCTGACAATTCCATTTTTTTATCAAAGGCAACATTTAAATATTAAATCCCCTCGGAATATACCCCAACCATGGGCTCAAAATATTCAGAGAAAAAAGCACAAATTTCCTATGCGTTTCCATTTCCTATGCACATGCTTCTTATCACGTAACGTATTAATTATATCTCGAGAGAACCATGCGCACCTCAAAAATCAGCTGTGCAGTGCTCAAATGGATATCAGCAGAAAGAACGTAAATGTAACAGACGTGTAATCTACTAACACCAAGATGGAGTGTTACGCAAATTGCCTCCACACCCAGAAACCAGTCAGTGCGTTCGGAGCTAGAAATAGAGCTCGAGATATCAACAAGCACTCCACCACCACTAACAAGAGAGTTCGTTGTGGCGGAGACATGATTGCGTCTATATACAACATAGTTAGGTAGAATTTGAGCTGAAAAAATTCTGAGGAGAAGCCAAGTTTCACCGTTTCAAAGTCTACACTTAGTTATTGAATGCGATAGGTAGCCTACCACGAATACTGCGTACATTCTGATAATAAAAAGAAAAAAATCTTTCTTATTTCCTATCTGAATCAGAGGGGAACCACAGGTCCATATATATTTGTAATTTATTTTTTCTTTACCTACCTTTCTAGCACGTGAAAAGAGCGTCTTGTTCTTAGAAGTAAGATGTTCATTCAATAAACACCTTTCACCAACGTCATCAATCTTCATACCCGGTAAAGAGCTAGAAAGTGATCTTCTTTTCTGAATACAGGCTGCGATAAACGAATTCCGTTTAAAACGACCACAGACACGCACCACTATTGACCTAGGTGCAGGATTCTGATGCTTGAAGGAGGAACCCGATGGATGGCATTAACTTCCGCATGAGTAACAGAAACGCCAATATGCGCGGCAACAGTATTCAGCACATTCAACAAATTCTCGCCGTTTCTTTGTGGAACGCTCTGTATTTCTAGATTGTTGTGCCGGGAATGCTACTCCAGATCATCAATTTGGAAAGTTAGATTTGTAACCTTCTCCATCTTTAATTTGGTAATTTGGTTAATTTTTTTTAACCATATCATATACCGACTCCAGGGTAATCGCGAAACTGGATGAAGCTATTTGATCGGTCTCAGTTCATTTGCGAGAACATTATCTGCATTTCGGACATTCCCAAGTTCCATCCTGTATCGATATGGACCCCTCTGTTATCTCGTCAGTACTAGCACATCTGATATGAAACCAGAGAGAGCATCGGACACCCGCCCTTTTCCCTAGTGCTCGCACGTACTCGACATGACCACTTTTTATCGTAAATCCGTACTAAATTGGCAAATATGACAATCACCGAACACAAGACACTATCAGTGATAATGCATAGGAAAAAAACGGTTAAAAAGGATCGAAAATATGAATAAAAACTGAATAAACCTAGGACACTGTGAAAACACGTCTTTCGCCGTCATTTATTCACGAAAATATATTCTAATAATAATCTATTATTATTGTTGTCATCGTGATGTTAAGTTTAGAAATAGAAAATAAGAAATCTCTGTTGTACTTTAACGATGAAAATTTTATTATTATTCTTTGGTTTCGACCGGTTTCGGCTACACAGCCATCATTAGGAAACCACGTTAAAAATTTTACAAATATTCCTTAATAACATCGAGGTTCAAATATTTTATTTTTTAGAAAATCAGTTAATTGTTTAATTTTAAAATGGTCAACTATAAAATTGGACATTCACATAAGATAAAATTATATTGGCGCGAACAAAATAAAATATTAATATTTAAACCTCGATGTTATTAAAGAATATTTTTAACGTGGTTTCCTGATGATGGCTGTGTAGCCGAAACCGGTCGAAACTAAAAAATAATAAATTTTAATCGTTGAAGTACAACGGAGATTTCTTATTTTCTATTTCTAAAAATAATGTATTAGTTTACATTTCACAATCTTTTTTCCCATCCTTTAAAGAACATGAATCTGCTTATTAAGAGATAGGGAATAAGACTGAAGTAAAATTTTAAAATTTCGATGTCTCTTTTTGAAAATTTGAACATTGTTTTATATAAATTGATACCGAATCCAAGTTATGGGCAAGTTTTAAATCCATATTTATTAAAACTTTTCTAACAGTTATGTGATTGGTGGAATATTTACAATTTACATCTTGTATAAATCACTGCATATTTTTTTTGCTTACAAAATTAATCTTATCCGAGTGCTTTTTGCTAATTAATCAACCAAACAATAACATAATTAAAATTTTTTTAAGCGATTTAGAATCTTTCGCACACATAATGAAAGGAATTTTGGGAACCGGAGTTTTAGCTTTACCCGAAGGATTCAGTTTCGCCGGCGGATTAATGGCAATAATTTACTGCGTATTAAACGCCTTTTTATGCACAAGCGGAATGCACATTTTAATAACAGGCTTTTACATGGTCGGAAAAGCTTACCATTTACCCTCCCTCACATACGCCGAAGCCATGAAACTCGGAGCAACTTTAGGACCTCACAATTTTCCAAAAAGCAGCCGATTTTTTTCGTAACCCTACACCAATTAATTTATCATATAAACAATTTCATTTTTTTTTAGCATTTTAACGAATGCATTAATCATCTCGTATCAAGGTGGTGTATTATGCGTTTACATGCTTTTTGTTGGGGTTTCAATTGAAATGGTTACTAATAATATTGTGGGTAAAGAAATTTCGTTGGGGTTTTATTTATTATTGATGATAATTCCGTGTATGCTGATTAATTCGGTGAAAAATTTGAAATATTTGGCGCCGTTTTCGTATTTTTCGCTCGCCGTGACGGTGATGGTTTTAGGAATGATATTTTATTACGTTTTTCGTGAACCGTTACCCAGTTATATGGACGAAAGGAAATTAACGAATGATATTTTTAAATTACCCATGTTTTTTGGTACCACATTATTCGCATTTACGAGCGTACCCGTTGTGGTTTCCGTTGAAAATTCGATGAAAAATCCGAAACATTTTCACAGAATTTACGACTTAGCAATTCTTATTTTGCTAATGTTGTATCTTTGTATTGGATTTTTTAGTTATTGGAAATGGGGTGAAGATTTAGAACCCGTTGTTATACTTAATTTTCCAATGAATGAAGGGTAAGATTAAGATTTCACCATAATCAATTTAAGCGTTATTAATTTGATTTTTAGAGCTGCTCGAGCTGCTAATTATCTATATGCATTGGCGATTTTTTTATCGTTAGGTTTAAACGGAATTGTCCCAGTCAGATTAGTAATGGATACTTATGTATTGCCACATTTAGAATCAGAATATCCGGTTTTATGGGAGTACGTGTTTAGATTAGGATTTATTGCTTTGGGATGTAATACAAATATCCTATTATTTAAAAATTCCTTAAACCCCTTTTTTAGTATTTTTAGCAGTATCCGTGCCGTTTATTGGAACTGTGATTTCTTTGCTCGGCGCAATCGCCTTGTCTTGTTTAACGCTGATATTTCCGGCCCTTTTAGACATATGTTGGAGACATCAAAAAGATTATGGACCGTGTCATTTTCGATTATTAATCGATTTGGTATTGATTTCTTATGGAATTTTTGGTTTAACAACTGGGGTTTATGTTAATGTTCGATTTCTGATTGAAAAGATGATAGAGTAATCATTAAAATAAGACGATGTATTATAAATCTTTGTAATATTAATTAATAAAAACTAAACAATAGAAATACCAATATTTTTCTCATTACATATATTACACGAGTGTGGTTATTAAGCCACACACGTTGAAGTCATGCTGGGAAAAGCTGTGGCCATTCTAAAACCTTTTAGTGAAGGTTTTAGAATGAAAGAAGAAATGTTCAGTGTTTACAATAAAATTTTTTTCATCGGGCGATATCGATCTCTAAAGTGAGAGGCCCTAACTTTTGGCACAGACTTTAGGTACGTTTTAATAATTTTATATTTAATTTTTTTCCAAAAATTAGGACCCACCATGTCTTGCTTCAAAACTAACAAAATTGAATCCAACAAACTCATCTTGTTTTAAAATGAACCCAATTGAATCCAACTAAGCTCATCTTGTTTCAAAATAAAACCAACCCAATCCAACCCAACTCATCTTCTTCCAAAATAAAGTGACCCATCGCTGTCCAACCCAACTCATTTCATTTGAGTCACGTAATACACTCACATACACTGTCATGAGCGAGCAGTCAAATCTGACTGAATCTGACAACTCAAAGAATGCGCTATGGTTATCGACAGGCTTTATTGAAGTCCATGTAAATAGATGCTATCTAACGTTTTTATGAATCAATAAACGTGAAGAAAATCTATATATTCTAATTGGTTGGTATCAACAATGGTGAGCCCGAAAGTATAGATTTTCTTTTCTGGATATAGACTGCAACAAAGAACCCCGTTTAAAACGACCACTATTGACTTAGATAATGTTCTGACGATTATAATGAGGAATCCGATGGATAAGATCAAAAGCGTCCAGCGCATTCAATAAATTCTCGTCATTTCGACCTCTATCTCCAGATTGTTATGACTAAAATCTGCTCCAGATCATAGACTCAAAATGCTAGATTTATAATCTGCTCAAGCAAATCAGTATTTTCCAACTTTAATTTATCGATAACTTAAATCTTTTTGTATAACTTATTCATAATTTGTACAAAATCAGATATACTTTAAACAAAATCGATTGTTGTGGATTGGCCCAGATGCAGTCAGATTTGCATGGCGTCAAGAACGGTAAGGGTGGGTTCAATGAAATAGCATCGTCATCACTGATGAATCAAAGTTATAAGTTATGGTTGAACGACACAATCTTAACACTTGGGATGAATAATACAAGATCTCATACTGCTGTAATTAGGTGTATAATTAATTAAGTAATTAAGGTTTAGAAGGTTCTTGGAACAGGTTGTCACATACAAGTAAGGAAGTGTTGTCCTGAAAATACTTATCGATATTAGAATTATATCTGAAAAAAATCCAGGGCATCGGGCGCTGTATATCTTGAAACTATTATCCGTGCCAAAAGTCAAGGCCCCTCACTTTAGACATCGAATCTTCGAAATCGCTCGATAAAAAGAAATGTGGTAAAGTTTATTATAATCAATGAACATTTTTTTGTATCATAGGTTAATTTGAAAATTTTTCGATCCGCGATTTTTGTTCAATCGAGAGTTAATCGAAAAAAGTATCCGATTTTTGAGAGTACCGACATCTTTGTCTACTTTGCAATTTTTTTTCTCAAAAACTATTTGACGAAAAAATTTCTAATTTGAATTGATGGTAACCCGACGTGTTCTTAATGTGAGGCACATTTTATTTTAACGATGGTTCATAAAGCTTCGTGGAAAATCCCGATTTAGTAAGATGCGGCTATTTCGAAAACGACCGGATGGATTTCAATGCGATTTTTACCAAAATGTGTTAAAGAATGTCGTTTATATTTTTGGATTCTGTAATTAGTTTTTCAAAATGAGGCATCTTCAACTTTACTATCAGGTAAAATTGTTCGTGATCCCACAGAATAGTGTAGATAGTATAGATGTCATTATTATCAATGATCCGAGAGAAGGCAAAGTGTTTTTACGCTTATTTTAAAGAATCTGAAGGTAGTTGTAGTGGTGAATGTGGAGATAGAGGATTTCAAACCTTTGGAGCTTGGTTCAATAAATTTAAGATGAAGCAATCATTGCATAACATTAAAATCGTTTTAGAACGATATCCAGAAGAATTTGCAAGGCTAGTAATTAGAAATAGTAACAAGTATTTAATGCAGACGAATCTGCACCGTTTTGGAAGAGAATGCCAAACGAAACATTCATTTCTAAAAGGGAAAAGTGTATTCCTGGATTTAAAGCAGCCAAGGATAGAGTTACACTGCTGTTATGTTCTAATGCATCTGGAGATTGTGTCATTAAGCCACTGATGCTTTATAGGTCAAAATATCAATATCAAAATATAGATTAAAAAATCAAAACAAGGACAACCAATAATTTTGGCGTACCAATAAGAAAGCGTGGATTACAAGCGCTATATTTTGTGAGTGGTTCCGGAATTGCTTCGTTTCTGAAGTTGAAACTTATTTAAAAAATAGTTCTAATTTTGGACAATGCACTAAGTCATCCTCGCGAATTTGATACTTTGCATCCAAATATAAAAGTGACATTTTTAACTCAACACGTCGGCTTTGCTTCAACCTATGGACCAAGGAATAATCCAGCCCTTTAAGATCTATTACATTAGACGAAGTTTCAAAATCATATTGGATAATATGGAATTTAATCCTGATATGAATGTTATGTTATGCTGGAAGAAATTTGACATAGAAGCCACACACGTTGAAGTCATGCTGGGAAAAGCTGTGGCCATTCTAAAACCTTTTAGTGAAGGTTTTAGAATGGCAAACGAGAAGAAATGTTCAGTGTTTACAATAAAATTTTTTTCATCGGGCGATATCGATCTCTAAAGTGAGAGGCCCTAACTTTTGGCACAGACTTTAGGTACATTTTAATAATTTTATATTTAATTTTATTACAAAAATTAGGACCCACCATCTCTTGCTTCAAAACTAACAAAATTGAATCGAACAAACTCATCTTGTTTTAAAATGAACCCAATTGAATCCAACTCAGCTCATCTTGCTTCAAAATAAAACCAACCCAATCCAACCCAACTCATCTTCTTCCAAAATAAAGTGACCATCGCTGTCCAACCCAACTCATTTCATTTGAGTCACGTAATACACTCACATACACTGTCATGAGCGAGCAGTCAAATCTGACAACTCAAAGAATGCGCTATGGTTATCGACAGGCTTTATTGAAGTCCATGTAAATAGATGCTATCTAACGTTTTCATGAATCAATTAACGTGAAGAAAATCTATATATTCTAATTGGTTGGTATCAACAATGGTGAGCCCGAAAGTATAGATTTTCTTTTCTGGATATAAACTACAAAAAAGAACCCCATTTAAAACGATCACTATTGACTTAGATAGGGTTCTGACGATTATAATGAGGAATCCGATGGATAAGATCAACATAGGATCAAAAGCGTCCAGCGCATTCAATAAATTCTCGTCATTTCGACCTCTATCTCCAGATTGTTATGACTAAAATCTGCTCCAGATCATAGACTCAAAATGCTAGATTTATAATCTGCTCAAGCAAATCAGTATTTTCCAACTTTAATTTATCGATAACTTACATCTTTTTGTACAACTTATTCATAATTTATACAAAATCAGATATACTTTAAACAAAATCGATTCTTGTGGATTGGCCCAGAAGCAGTCAGATTTGCATGGCGTCAAGAACGGCAAGGGTGGGTTCAATGAAATGACATCGTCATCAGTGATGTATCAAAGTTATAAGTTATGGTTGAATGGTTGAACGACACAACCTTAACACTTGGGATGAATAATACAAGATCTCATACTGCTGTAATTAGGTGTATAATTAATTAAGTAATTAAAGTTTAGAAGGTTCTTGGAACAGGTTGTCACATACAAGTAAGGAAGTGTTGTCCTGAAAATACTTATCGATATTAGAATTATATCTGAAAAAATTCCAGGCCAATGGGCGCTGTATATCTTGAAACTATTATCCGTGCCAAAAGTCAAGGCCCCTCACTTTAGAGATCGACATCTTCGAAATCGCTCGATAAAAAGAAATGCGGTAAAGTTTATTATAATCAATGAGCATTTCTTTGTATCATGGGTTAATTTGAAAATTTTTCGATCCGCGATTTTTGTTCAATCGAGAGTTAATCGAAAAAAGTATCCGATTTTTGAAGGTGCCGACAACTTTGTCTACGTTACGATTTTTTTTCTCAAAAACTATTTGACGAAAAAATTTCTAATTTGAATTGATGGTAACCCGACGTGTTCTTAATGTGAGGCACATTTTATTTTAACGATGGTTCATAAAGCTTCGTGGAAAATCCCGATTTAGTAAGATGCGGCTATTTCGAAAACGACCGGATGGATTTCAATGCGATTTTTACCAAAATGTGTTAAAGAATGTCGTTTATATTTTTGGATTCTGTAATTAGTTTTTCAAAATGAGGCATCTTCAACTTTACTATCAGGTAAAATTGTTCGTGATCCCACAGAATAGTGTAGATAGTATAGATGTCATTATTATCAATGATCCGAGAGAAGGCAAAGTGTTTTTACGCTTATTTTAAAGAATCTGAAGGTAGTTGTAGTGGTGAATGTGGAGATAGAGGATTTCAAACCTTTGGAGCTTGGTTCAATAAATTTAAGATGAAGCAATCATTGCATAACATTAAAATCGTTTTAGAACGATATCCAGAAGAATTTGCAAGGCTAGTAATTAGAAATAGTAACAAGTATTTAATGCAGACGAATCTGCACCGTTTTGGAAGAGAATGCCAAACGAAACATTCATTTCTAAAAGGGAAAAGTGTATTCCTGGATTTAAAGCAGCCAAGGATAGAGTTACACTGCTGTTATGTTCTAATGCATCTGGAGATTGTGTCATTAAGCCACTGATGCTTTATAGGTCAAAATATCAATATCAAAATATAGATTAAAAAATCAAAACAAGGACAACCAATAATTTTGGCGTACCAATAAGAAAGCGTGGATTACAAGCGCTATATTTTGTGAGTGGTTCCGGAATTGCTTCGTTTCTGAAGTTGAAACTTATTTAAAAAATAGTTCTAATTTTGGACAATGCACTAAGTCATCCTCGCGAATTTGATACTTTGCATCCAAATATAAAAGTGACATTTTTAACTCAACACGTCGGCTTTGCTTCAACCTATGGACCAAGGAATAATCCAGCCCTTTAAGATCTATTACATTAGACGAAGTTTCAAAATCATATTGGATAATATGGAATTTAATCCTGATATGAATGTTATGTTATGCTGGAAGAAATTTGACATAGAAGCCACACACGTTGAAGTCATGCTGGGAAAAGCTGTGGCCATTCTAAAACCTTTTAGTGAAGGTTTTAGAATGGCAAATGAGAAGAAATGTTCAATGTTTACAATAAAATTTTTTTCATCGGGCGATATCGATCTCTAAAGTGAGAGGCCCTAACTTTTGGCACGGACTTTAGGTACATTTTAATGATTTTATATTTAATTTTTTTTTCAAAAATTAAATATAAAATTTAACAAACATTAAGCAAACTAACAAACATTAATTATGCCGTGGGGATTTCTTTTATACCCAAGTTAAAGCCTAAAGTTTTCTTTTACCTAAGTTTGAAGTCAGTCGGTGGGTTTTTCCTAGAAATGGTCCAAAACGGGACTCTTGGAAAAATCTTGGAGAAGATAGCTCGAAGAGAAGTGTATAAAGTCTAGGGCCACACATCTTCTTTTTATAAATATGAGCGATAGCGCGATTTTAGCAAATAATAAAATATCTTTGACATAATTGGCAATATGAATATAAAATGAGAAAAATAAATGACTTCAAAGATAAATTAGTTTTCATTGGTTGTATTTAGTTACAATTAATGTTAATAAAACATTCAAGAAGTTTTTTTTGTCGTAACTTTTAACATCCAATTAAAAAGAGCAAACGTTCTCTTGAATTCCTTAAAAAAATCATTCAGGTTAAAATTTAAAAATCCACACAAAATTACGTACATTAGCTGCTGCTGCATGTGATATTTCACCAAATAAAGGTAATTTACAACCAAGAGTTTTCTGACTAATGCAAAGTAACATCAAAACATCTTTACGTGTTGATACATCCGCTTCGTACCAATTTAATTCATATACAGCTTCCGCTATACCGTTAGCCTATCATAAAAAAAATAATTTTAACGATTTTCTAATAACTTTAAGCAATTTTTATCCATACTGCAGTAATAAATCGTTGTCCAAACGCATGTACCAGAAATAAAGCTGAGATAATTACTAAGGTCATGAACATACTCGCCAAATTTTGTCTCTAAAATTGTATAAATTATTTAAATATGTCATAATAATTTAATTAAAGAGACAACCAAAACGAAATCAGTTGTAGACATTGTTAAAGCAATTAACAGCAACATTTTTGTTGGTATAAGGAAGGCAATGAAAAAATGTTTAACAATCTGAAAAATCCTAAAAAATCGTAATTTAACGAAATTAAATAAATAATTATAAATATTTGCAATACTTGAGTATATGTTCATAGTACGAAGATAAATTATGTAAAATTTTAAAATTTCTTTTCTTATTTCTGTCTAATTTTACTTCACCAATCATCTCTTTAAGATTTTTTACACGTACAATCAACAATTCCAATGAATACCAATACAACAACAATATATGTAATAAAGCATTCCCAACAACTATCATAGTCTGTATTTGAAATAACACAATTAATGTTATTTCCCAATGTTTCAACTCAAACGGTACATAATACTCAACGACTAAGCAGTGTGAGGTATTTGTAAAATTCGAACAATTATTTATTAAAATGGTGTAGTATATCAAAGAATGCATAAACAAAAATGCCCCATAGCGAATTATTTTTGATATAACTTTCATATTTTCTTCAACAAACGTAGTTCTTTTCGTAATAACAAACTGATTAAAATCGCTCGATACGTTAATCATTTCGAATAAACCTTCACGATTACGCACCATTTGGGTAATTAAACAAATAAGTAATAATCCTATCGAAGTAAATTCCATGCTGTATAAACATTTTCCAAAATTTGATTTATAATCTGAAATTGTTAAATATAAAGGGTTTAAAAAAGGATTATATATTTTTATAAAAACGTACTTAGAATACTGGTTAGTAATGGATAAATTACCCAAAGGATATTCGCAATAAGCAAAATAATTAGTTTGGTGCCTCGAAATCCGCTTGTGGTGGGCCAAAATTGATATTTACGGAAACTTATTTCCAGGAGGTAAAAACCAGCCGTTTTCCATATCATGATGATAACGACTAGGGCGAATGAAGATGGTTGTGTGATGCATCATTAAGGAACATTATCAATCAATAATGGTGTTTTATTTATTTTTATGAGTTCTTTTGTAAAGGATATGATTCAAAAAAAATTCTATTAGCTATTAGGGGAAGAACTTAAAGACAATCAGGGGGTCCGATGCAGTGGGTGTTGGGGATATTTGCAAAGGTGGTCGAGAAATAAAGTTGGAAATCAGGTATAGGGAGATGGAAGAGAGGGTGAGATATGTGCAGGAGGAAAAGAAAATGAGAGTGCGGTTGGAGAGGTTGGAGTCGAAAGTGTCAAGCAGTAAAAAGTGGGATAGTCCACAAGAGAACCAAGGCGAGTGGACCAAAGGATAATTATGCTCGAAATACCAAGAGAGATGCAAGAAGAGCAGGTAATAGTACAGATCTGAGAAAAACCTTGAAGGGGGTGGGACTTGAAATGGGTTATGAGAAATATAGAGACGGCCAAACATTAAATTTAAAACATGAAAGAGAGAAGGAGATATTGTTAATTATGCATTGGAGGTGAAGGCGAGAGTGAGGATGGAGATGTTGAGGGCGGGAAAAATAACAAACGATGTTTATATTGTGCACAGGAAGGGCATGAGTACAAGGAATGTAATCAGGAAAAAATGAGCGTAATCCGGCTTACGCTAACTGCAAGGAGGTAGGTTTCAAGACGGTGAGTGGAGATTACCCGCTAAGAATGAGGGCGATAAAAAATTTGAAACCGAGCAGATTATGACGAGGAAGGAGAGGAGGAACCGCGTAGTGGGAACGCGTCAAAAAACTAAAAAAAAGGAGTTGAGTTTGACCAGAACAGTGTACGAGAAGGTAGCGGACGAACGTTGTTTTGGAATGTGGCGGTAATGATGGGAAAAGGACTAGAATTCTGGAAATACGTCGAGGGATATGAGGTAATTGGGTTAGTGGAGACTTGGGTGGACGAACGAATATGCGGTAAGATAGAGGGAAATATACCATAGGTTATAAGTGGGATTGATATTCGCGGAAAGAATTAAGAAGGGTAGGACTAGCGGTTATAACTGCAATTATAACTGGAATTGTGACGGGGTTGGAAGAAGTGAGCGGGACGGTGAAGGAGTAGTGGAGTACAGGGATGGTGATGAGGCAGATCAGTTGGGGGAGAGAGATGGTTGAATGGTTGGATAAATTGAGGAGCTCGCGTGCAAAACCGGATATATCCATTTTTAAAAAGTTGCAGGAAACCGTAATTGAATTTACCAAGCGGTAGACGCCATATCTCGCTTGCGAATTCATATGCCAAGTAAATTTCGTCAAAATGTGGATATAACCGGTTTTGCACGCGAGCTCCTCAATTACTGTGTTGAGATTGCAAGGGATGGGAATGCTAAAGTGGGCGAGGAGGGGGATGGGTGGAGATATGGGGAGTGAAGGGATCGAATGATACTGTGCGGAATGGAGAAGGAACAGAAATGCTAAGATGAGTGGAGGAGATGGCATAAGAGATACTATATGGGAATAAAGAGGAAGGGGAGTATACTTACATCAGGGCAAGGGCGACATCCGTGATAGATTATGTATTGGTAGAAATGTGAGGAGGGTGCAAAGGTTTAAAGTGGGAGAAGCAGTTGAACAAGTTCATCATGATAGACTGGTAGGAAGAAGGAGTAGCATTCTACAGGGGAAACCTCGACTCTTGGTAACAGAGGGTACAAGAAATTAAGGAGTTAGAAGAAGAGCTTACCCAGGTAAATGAAAACAGAAGGAAAGAGATTTATCTAACACACATAAACACAGAAATAACCACGAAGAGAAAAATAACAGATAACTGTGGTAAATGATAGACGTAGGATGAGTAGAGAGGTGTGGAGGAAGTTGAGAGATAGCAGAAATAAAGGAGGGATAACTAAGGATACAGTGAAGTAATTACGGAGGAACTGCCTAAATACTTTTTATTAGAAGAAGATCAGGAAGGGAAGAAGTTGGAGGCTAAGATCCATTCTGAAAACGAGGAGGGATATCTATTAGCATATTGCATGGCCGATGAAGAGAGGTGGTGTAGGTTATGCAGGGAGGGATGGAATACGTTAGTACATATTTTGAATGGGTGCAGTAAGTTGAGGAAGGAGTAGATGGTCCGAGGGCCTTACTTGCTGAAAAAAGAACAGCGTTATATAGCAGAGGCAAAGAAGCAAAACGTGAATGTAGAGTAAGTTTATTTTGGCAGGAAAGATGGGATCTATATGAGGGATGGACAAGAATTCTTATCCCGGAAATAGAACCATGGTTTGATAGGAAGTGGGGCGAGGTCGATTTCTACTTAACTCAGGTTTTGTCGGGTCATGGAGTTTTTAAAAAGTATCTTTTTAAAATAAAAAAATCGGAAAGTGAGGTGTGTTGGTTCTATGATAGTATAGACACAGTGGAACATACATTATTTGTTTGTGAAAAGTTTAGTGGTGATAGACATATTTGTGAAAGGAAATGTGGTCGATTATTAAATCGAGAAAACATAGTGAAAGTATTTAGAGAAGTATTTAGGCAGCTCGCGTGATGACTCCTAGAAGGAGTTGGAAATGGTGAAGATGAGAACTTGGAGAATGTTGTGGAAAATAACATTGAAGATTAATAAATTGTTTATTATTAATATTCCCTGAAGCTGGTACCTTGGCGGGTGGTTCCGGGAAGAGAGGGGGAAGGGTTTTAGACGGTCGAAGTTTACTTCAACCCGAAATATCTGGCCACATGATATCTTCAGTCAGGTGTCTGTTTACAGATTTCTTAATCCCCTTTATAAACAAAAAAAAGTTAGATATTGAAGATGGTTGCTTGGGTTGGCGAGAGTAACACTGGGGTATATAGTGGGGGAAGAAATAAAGATAGATTAGGTCAGAGTGGAGGCAGGCAGAAGATCAGTAAACTATGAAGAAGGAATAGAAAGGAGGTCAAATTGCGGGATCTTGGGGAAGTGTTGGAGAGGAATCAGAGAGGGAAAGATTAGATATGGTAAAGGAGATGGAGACAACTATGTCTGTGTTTCCACAAGCTCTGAAACAAACAATAATAAAACCATTATATAAGAAAGGTGATCGATCTGACCTAATGAATTATTTATTATTGCTTTAATTCCAAATATTGCAAAAGTGTTTGAAAAGATTACGTTAAATAGAATGGCTGATTTTATAACTAAAAACAAGATTCTTAATAATACCCAGAATGGCTACATTAAAAGACGTTCAACCACCCGAGCAATATTTCAATTATTGGAAAAAATTACATCTTCTATTAGTAACAATGACATCACTGGCTGTATTTTTATGAATTTGACCAAAGCCTTTGACTGTGTCCATCATGAAATTCTTTTGTTGTAAATGGAATGCATGGGTTTCCGTGGTATAGTCTTAAAATGGTTCAAGTCTTATTTGTCTTGCAGAAGACAACGTATTGTGTCTTACAACGCTTCCGGTTAAGAAGTGAAATCGGAGTGGAGAGAGGTGGTTCATGGGGTACCCCAGGGATCTATACTTGGACCATTCCTGTTTCTTCTATACATTAATGATCTGCCTGATATATTGGACAGCTGCTATTTGCTGATGATTCCACGTGTGTGGTAACTGGAAGAAACGTAGAAGATGTCTCAAGAAAAGCAGAAGACATCTTAAAAAAATTGAAGCAATGGTTTACAGGGAATAACTTACATCTCAATATTGACAAAACAAGTTTCATGACCTTTGGAAACAATCCACCAGAAATAAAGATTAACTTACAAGAGGAAATACTTAATTTTGACCGAGAAATTAAGTTCCTGGGGCTAATGCTTGATTTCCGTTTGTCATGGAAACAACACATCGAAGGGTTAGCTTTCGGGTTATCAAGATCTTGTTATGCGCTTCGTACCGTGGCAAGAGGTGTAAATGTGAGTGCCGCTTTAAGTGTTTATTATGCATGCGTTGAGTCACGTTTACGATATGGGTTCATTTTCTGGGGAAATGTTCCAAGTGCTGAACGCGTTTTCATCCTACAAAAACAATGTATGAGAGTAATATTTCACCTGTGTCCGCGTGAATCATGTAAACCTATTTTTAAACAACAAAATATACTTACGTTTCCGTCGTTGTTTATCTTGGAATGTGCACTTTTTGTTAAAAATAATTATGTGCACTTTTTCTCACAATATGAATTGTATCACTGTCACCAAACGCGAGGTACTGAGCAGTTATATCTAATGCCACCTAAGACAAGTTACACTAGAATACAAAAAAGTGTTGTGTATTTTTGTATAAAATTATACAATTTTTTACCAATGAATTTAAAAATGTTACCTACAAAGCAATTCAAAAAATGTTTAAGAGCTTATTTAATTGAAGGGACCTTCTATAGAGTAGATGATTTCTTTTCTAAACCTGTTTATATTAAACTTTGAGTCCGTATTTTTTGTTACGACATTGTATTATATTTTTCTTTTTTTTGTTCTGACTTTTTTCCCTGCAGATAGCATTATGGAAATAAAGATTTATTATTTATTATTTATTTATTTATTATTTTGAATTTGATGCCTTAAAATAACGACTGACGTGATGCAAAATACCAAAAAAAGCTAAAAGTAGAGCTAATACCAACATTACAGCTAACGCTAGACCTAGAGCTAAAACATTTGGGTTTAACAATAATAGGAAAAGCTATATGAAGAAAAACTTAACAGTATCTCCTAACCTCAAAGTTAAATCAGGAAATTCTTGGAAACTATTTTTCTGCATATAAATAAGAGATGGATGTATGAGATCGCGTGATTTTTAAGCAATGTAGTGATCGGGGTCTTGCTTTCTCAGTTACCATTATTTTAAACGGTGACAGTGATTATCGTTTACCTTTTACCGTTTAGAGAGGTGTCCACAATTCCCCAGACGTATGACAAAAATATCGTTAAAAGTAGCTGACTCAAAATCATAGGTAAAAGGGTTATTGAACATATTTTCTGGACTTGATTTTCCTTCAGAGGTACACACAGATCTAGGGAGAGTGTTGTTAGTAATCTAACTACGGAATTTTTTAAACAAAATGGTACTAAAATAATACACAGGTCTGCATACCATCCTCAATCAAATGTAATAGAAATTTTTGTAGAAATTTTTTTTTTTTAATTCATGGAGTGTTTAAGAGAATACTCAGAGCTTTGAGTTACGGAGATGGAAAAAAGTAGGACGAGTATATTGATCCAGCAATATTTTCCATAAAACGTGCACTACATACACACGGTTTCAATCCTGTATGTATGTTCAATGTATGTTACTAATACCCAAACATTGTATTATATTTTTCTTTTTTTGTTCTGACTTTTTTCCCTGCAGATAGCATTATGGAAATAAAGATTTATTATTATTATTATTACAGAAGAGTGGGCTATTCGGTAACTGAGATAAGTGGTAGACGTAGGGTGGGTAAGGAGATGTGGAGGAAGTTGAGAGATAGGGACCGAGATGTTCAGAGATAGGAAAGATTACGGAGGAGTTGTTTAAATAGTTTTTGTCGGAGGAGATGAGGAAGAGAAGAAGTTGGTGGCTAGGTTCCGTTCTGGAAACGAAGAGAGAGCTAATAGATACTGGATGGCCGATGAGGACCTCTCCTCTACGCCACTTCTGGTGTAGGCTAGGAAGGAAGGAATGGAAAACGTTGGAACATATATTGAGTGGGTGCAGTAACTTGAGGGAGGAGGAAATGAACCGAGGGCGGATTTTGGGGGAGAGGGTAAATGATAGATGAGAATAGGGGTTTTGTGTGGATTGTGGGGGGTTTGGACGGGAAGCGGATTTTGAGAGTGGATGTTGAGAACTAGAGGGTGTGGAACTTTAGGAAGAGTAGAGAGTATACAATAAAATAATGTTAGTTGTTGAATTAAAGGATTAAAAAACCACCCTCCACAACAATAAATACAGGTAGCCCTCCTCTAACACGGTATCTTATAACACGGTTTCACTATAACACGATTCGTAAATTGCGGGAAACCTCCTACAACACGGTATCCTACAACACGTTTTCGCTATAACGCGATGAGAAAACTGCAATCAATACAGACCGGGTAAAGTGCCCGACGCGGCTCTGCGAGCCACGTGCACGATGTCACTTCCAAATTGCTGGAAGAGCAAGACGGTTGTTCCTCTTATCGGGCCCTATGTCCCCCGTAGGACATTGGGGTACGCCCAGTTAGGGTGGGAACACACGATTGCTGCTTAATAATTAGAACAATTTTTTTATCTTTAAGACATTAAGCTTCAGCCCCAAGCAATGTCAGGTAAAGATAAAACAACGTTCAAGAGAAAATTCATTTCTTTGGAAGTAAAGATTCAAATCTTGGATCGTCTATCGAAAGGAGAAAAAGCATCCCACATTGGGAAAAACCTTAATTTGAACGAAGCAACAATTAGAACAATCAAGAAAAATGAAAAAGAAATCAGAAGTGCAGTTGCCGCAGGATCTTCGACATCCGCAAAACGTTCAGCCCGCCCCAGACCAGCAATAATTGAGAAAATGGAAAAGGCCCTCAGCATTTGGATTGACGATTGCTGTCAAAAAAAAATTCCATTAGATGGCAATATTATAAAACAAAAAGGATTAAAAATTTACAACCATCTCAAACAACAAGGAGAATCCTCTGTCTATCCAGATTTTGTGGCGAGTAAAGGTTGGTTCGAGAAATTCAAAAAGCGTTTTGCGATTCATAGCATAAGAATTCAAGGAGAGTCTGCGTCGGCTGATCATGAAGCTGCTAGGACGTATCCAGAAAAAATTCAAAACATTATAGCCGAGCAAGGATACACAGCAGATCAAGTTTTCAATGCCGACGAAACTGGGCTTTGGTGGAAAAAAGTGCCCAGTAAAACTTTCATATCGAAGACAGAAAAAACTGCACCCGGATTTAAGGTGTCCAAAGATCGTTTAACGCTCCTTTTGTGCAGTAATGCATCGGGGGACTTGATGACAAAACCGATGCTAGTGTACAGATCTTTGAATCCTCGTGCACTAAAAAACGTGAATAAAAACACCTTGCCGGTATACTGAACAGCAAATTCGAGAGCTTGGGTAACAGGACATTTATTTAGAGATTGGTTTTTGAATTGTTTTGTGCCAAGCGTTGAGCGGTATTTAAAGCGAAAAAATTTGAGCTGCAAGGCGCTGTTGCTATTAGATAATGCTCCATGCCACCCACAAGATTTAACACATCCCAACATCAAAATAATGTTCTTACCACCGAACACTACTTCGTTGCTCCAACCACTGGATCAAGGTATTATTTACACCTTTAAAACATATTACATAAGAAGATCGTTACAGTGGATTTTAGACGCAACCGATTCGCAATCAATTAGCGTAATGGAAGCATGGAAGAAATTTTCCATCAAGCACTGCATCGATATCATATCTTTGTCACTGAATGAAATAAAAACATCAACATTAAATGCGTGTTGGAAGAAGATATGGCCCTCTGCAATTGAAACGGAAAACATACGTGAAACATTAGAAAATGAAATTGGTGCGATATTAGAAGTCGCTAAATCAATCGGAGGCGAAGGTTTTGTGGATATGGCTTCCAAAGACATTGAAGATTTATTAGTGGAAGAAGAAGTTGACGAAGCGGAATTAATCGAAATGGCATCCCTAGATGCAAATCAAATCGATTTTGAGGACGCTAGCTCTGACGAAGATTGTGCAGTCAAGAATTTAACATTAAAAAAATTACAAGAAGGCCTATGCTTAGCGGAAAATCTGGAATCATTTTTCTTGAATGAAGACCCTTCGACGGAAAGAAGTCGAAAATTCAAAAGGAAGCTGCAAAACTGTTTAGCTCCATACCGGGAAATTTACAATGATCTAATAAGAACCAGCAAGCAAAGTTCCATTACAGATTTTTTTAAGAGGGGAAAACATACAAAAACTTTAAATAACGAAAAAAGTTCAGAAAGTAAAGGCGATGTCGTTCCACCGAAAAAACGTTCTCTGTTGATTATACTGAGCAGTGACGACGAGTAAATTCATTAAATTATGGTTGCGTTAGATTAAAATATTTTTTTTATACTTTGTGTTGTACATACATTTATATTTTTAATAAAAATTACGTTGTTTATGTCGAATTAAGAAAAATATTTGTTTTTAATAAGTTTTTGGAACGTAACCCCCCTTTTTGCACTAGCTGTGGGTCTCATGCAACACGGTTTCACACAACACGGCATTTTCTAGGAACCTAACTACCGTGTTATAGGAGGGTTGCCTGTACTAAACCAATCAATCATAATAAATTGTTGTTCTAAAGGGATAAACAACAAAAGTATTGAAGGAAAATAAATCCAGCATGCATATAAATATAAAAACTGTATATAACAACACCTATTTTCTGGAAATTTTCATGCCAAATACGCTCATTTAACATCCAAAAATTCCTAGAGCCAACTGCATCCATCGCAGAGTTATATTATGCCATTTTATTCGTTGTTAACGATTCTGTAATTAAAAATTTAGATCCTTCATTTGGCATAATCAATAATTGCGAAATTTTTAAATTCTTCTCAAAAAAATCAATAAGAGATATCCTTATTTCCTTTACAAAAGAAGTCCTAAACATAAATAAAACACCGTTATTGATTGATAATGTTTCTTAATGATGTATCATAACCATCTTCATTCGTCCCAGTCATTACAGTTCAGAAAAATGTCGAAAACACCCGGTTTTTACCTCCTGGAAAAAACTTTCCGTAAATACCAATTTTGGCCCACCAAAAGCGGATTTAGAGGAACAAAATTAATTATTTTGGTTATTGTGAATTTAATTTGGTTAAGTTACCCACTACTAACAAATATTTTAAGTACGTTTAATTAACTTATTTAATTAACTAAATTATAATGATAAACTTTTAAACTTAACAATTTCAGATTATAAAACAAAGTTTGAAAAATGTTTATTAAGCATGGAATTTATATCGATGGGAATATTACTTATGTGTTCAATCATGCAAATGGTGCGTAATCGTGACGATTTATTCGAAATGATTAACATATTGGGCGATTTTAATCAATTTATTATTCCTCAAAGAAGGATATTTGTTGAAAAAAATATGAAAGTTATATTAAAAATAATTCGTTATGGGGCATTTTTGTTTATGCATTCTTTGACGTTCTACACCATTTTATTAAATAATTGTTCGAACTTTACAAACACCTCACATTGCTTAGTAGTTGAGTATTATGTACCGATTGAATTGAAACATTGGGAAATAACATTATTTGTGTTATTTCAAATATGGACTATGGAAGCTATCGCAAATGCTTTATTACACATATTATTGTTGTACTGGTATTCATTGGAATTGTTGATTGTACGAGTAAATAATCTTAAGGAGATGATTGGTGATGTAAAATTAAACGGAAATAAGAAAAGAAATTTTAAAATTTTACAACGAATAGCTTCGTACCATGAATATATACTCAAGTATTTTTAATATTTATAATTTTTGATAAATTTTTGTTTTTTAGTATGTTTCAGGTAGTGAACAAATTTTTTATTGCGTTTCTTATACCCACAAAAATTTTAATGTTAATTTCTTTAACTATGTCGATTACTGATTTCGTTTTGGTTAGCATTTTTATTAAATGATTATATTTAAATAATTGATATAATTATAGGGACAAAATTTAGCAAGTTTCTCCATGACTTTAGGAATCATCTTAGGATTATTCCTTATACATACATTTGGACAACGACTTACCACTGTAGTATGGATAAAAATTGCGTAATTAAATTTATTAGAAAATCATTAAAAAAAATTTTTTGTGATAGGCTAACGGTGTAGCGGAAGTTGTATATAATTTAAATTGGTTTGAAGCGGATGTATCAACACGTAAGGATGTTTTGATGTTACTTTGTATTGGTCAGAAAATACTCGCTTTTGAATTACCTGTGTTTGGTAAAGTATCACATGAAGCCGCAGCTAATGTAGGTATTTTTGGTTAGGTTTTAAATTTTAACCTGAATGATATTTTTTAAGGAATACAAGAAAACGTTTGCTTTTTTTAATTGGATGTCAAAAGTTACAAAAAATAAAAGTACTTAATTTTACTTTTTTGGCTTCGTCCAAACTTTTCTACAATTATTTGAAAACAAATTTACACATTTTCTACAAAAGCCAGAACAATGACGAATAATAACCTATATAGTCTATAAAAATTCTCTGCCATTCTCTGTATTAAGCAAGACAAGTTGAAATTAATGTAAAAATAAGTTAAATTTGAAACATTATTAGATGAAATTGTTAATATTATTGTTATTGTTTAATGACTGCAACAATTTTCAAAGTGATTCTTTTGTGAATTCTAAGAGTACTGTAATACACCTCTCTATAGTCGTTGCAAAAAGTCAAGGCCCCTCACTTTAGAGATCGATATCATCATACCCGCTTGATGAAAAAAAATGCTGTTTTGTTCTTTAAAAATTAAATGCTTTTCTCTACAATCAACCATCATTTCATTAACATATCTTAAGAATTCGATTATTTATGATTTTTTGAAAATTATTGGAGAAAACTGTCATCTTCTCAAAAACGAATAAAATTTTTTAAATTCGGGATTATTCATTAAAAAGTACATACTTTTTTTATAAATAGCCATCATGTTATTTATATACTTTAGGAATTCGATTTTTTATGATTTTTTGAAAATTATTGGAGAAAATTGTCATCTTCCTAAACTGATAAAAGTTACAATTGATTTCAAAAATTCGTATCTCAAAAACGAATAAAATTTTTTAAATTTGGTTATATTCATAAAAAAATATATGCTTTTTTCTATAAATAGCCATCATTTCATTAATATACTTTGGGAATTCGATTTTTTAAGATTCTTTCAAAAATGATTAAAAAAATTGTTATTTTTATGAAATGTCACATATTTAGGTCGAGTTCAAAACATGATATCTCAAAAACGAATTGAGATATTCAAGTACGGTTTTGTGGGTATAAAAGTACAATCTTTTCTTTGTAAATCGTAATAAATTGCATCAAAATATCTTAAGAATTCGATTTTTTACAATTTTTCAAAAATAAACAAGGAAATTTTTATTTTATCAAATAATACAAATTTATCTCAAAAATTAATTGAGATATTCATGTATGGTTTTGTTTCGAGGAAACTAAATACTTTTCTTTATCAATCACAAAAAATTTCATTATGCTATGTTAAGAATTTGATTTTTTAAGATTTTTTTCAAAAATGATTAAGAAAATTGTGATTTTTATGAAATGTCACATATTTAGGTCGAGTTCAAAACATGATATCTCAAAAACTAATTGAGATATTTTAGTACGGTTTTGTGGATATAAAAGTACAATCTTTTCTTTATAAATCGTAATAAATTGCATCAAGATATCTTAAGAAATCGATTTTTTACGATTTTTCAAAAATGAACAAGGAAATTTTTATTTTATGAAATGATACAAATTTATCTCAAAAATTAATTGAGATATTCATGTATGGTTTTGTTTTGAGGAAACTAAATACTTTTCTTTATCAATCACAAAAAATTTCATTATGCTATGTTAAGAATTTGATTTTTTAAGATTTTTTCAAAAATGATTAAGGAAATTGTGATTTTTATGAAATATCACATATTTAGGTCGAGTTCAAAACATGATATCTCAAAAACGAATTGAGATATTCAAGTACGGTTTTGTGGGTATAAAAGTACAATCTTTTCTTTGTAAATCGTAATAAATTGCATCAAGATATCTTAAGAATTCGATTTTTTACGATTTTTCAAAAATGAACAAGGAAATTTTTATTTTATGAAATGATACAAATTTATCTCAAAAATTAATTGAGATATTCATGTATGGTTTTGTTTTGAGGAAACTAAATACTTTTCTTTATCAATCACAAAAAATTTCATTATGCTATGTTAAGAATTTGATTTTTTAAGATTTTTTTCAAAAATGATTAAGAAAATTGTGATTTTTATGAAATGTCACATATTTAGGTCGAGTTCAAAACATGATATCTCAAAAACTAATTGAGATATTTTAGTACGGTTTTGTGGATATAAAAGTACAATCTTTTCTTTGTAAATCGTAACAAATTGCATCAAGATATCTTAAGAAATCGATTTTTTACGATTTTTCAAAAA
Organism: Onthophagus sagittarius; assembly: GCA_036711965.1. Lineage (NCBI taxonomy): Eukaryota > Metazoa > Arthropoda > Insecta > Coleoptera > Scarabaeidae > Onthophagus > Onthophagus sagittarius. Next base: position 52,000,206 of record JASERS010000005.1, read on the forward strand.
TGAACAAGGAAATTTTTATTTTATGAAATGATACAAATTTATCTCAAAAATTAATTGAGATATTCATGTATGGTTTTGTTTCGAGGAAACTAAATACTTTTCTTTATCAATCACAAAAAATTTCATTATGCTATGTTAAGAATTTGATTTTTTAAGATTTTTTCAAAAATGATTAAGAAAATTGAGATTTTTATGAAATGTCACATATTTAGGTCGAGTTCAAAACATGATATCTCAAAAACTAATTGAGATATTTTGGTACGGTTTTGTGGATATAAAAGTACAATCTTTTCTTTGTAAATCGTAACAAATTGCATCAAGATATCTTAAGAAATCGATTTTTTACGATTTTTCAAAAATGAACAAGGAAATTTTTATTTTATGAAATGATACAAATTTATCTCAAAAATTAATTGAGATATTCATGTATGGTTTTGTTTTGAGGAAACTAAATACTTTTCTTTATCAATCACAAAAAATTTCATTATGGTATGTTAAGAATTTGATTTTTTAAGATTTTTTCAAAAATGATTAAGAAAATTGTGATTTTTATGAAATGTCACATATTTAGGTCGAGTTCAAAACATGATATCTCAAAAACTAATTGAGATATTTTAGTACGGTTTTGTGGATATAAAAGTACAATCTTTTCTTTGTAAATCGTAACAAATTGCATCAAGATATCTTAAGAAATCGATTTTTTACGATTTTTCAAAAATGAACAAGGAAATTTTTATTTTATGAAATGATACAAATTTATCTCAAAAATTAATTGAGATATTCATGTATGGTTTTGTTTCGAGGAAACTAAATACTTTTCTTTATCAATCACAAAAAATTTCATTATGCTATGTTAAGAATTTGATTTTTTAAGATTTTTTCAAAAATGATTAAGAAAATTGAGATTTTTATGAAATGTCACATATTTAGGTCGAGTTCAAAACATGATATCTCAAAAACTAATTGAGATATTTTGGTACGGTTTTGTGGATATAAAAGTACAATCTTTTCTTTGTAAATCGTAACAAATTGCATCAAGATATCTTAAGAAATCGATTTTTTACGATTTTTCAAAAATGAACAAGGAAATTTTTATTTTATGAAATGATACAAATTTATCTCAAAAATTAATTGAGATATTCATGTATGGTTTTGTTTTGAGGAAACTAAATACTTTTCTTTATCAATCACAAAAAATTTCATTATGGTATGTTAAGAATTTGATTTTTTAAGATTTTTTCAAAAATGATTAAGAAAATTGTGATTTTTATGAAATGTCACATATTTAGGTCAAGTTCTAAACATGATATTTTAAAAACTACTTGAGATATTTTAGTACGGTTTTGTGGATATAAAAGTACAATCTTTTCTTTGTAAATCGTAACAAATTGCATCAAGATATCTTAAGAAATCGATTTTTTACGATTTTTCAAAAATGAACAAGGAAATTTTTATTTTATGAAATGATACAAATTTATCTCAAAAATTAATTGAGATATTCATGTATGGTTTTGTTTTGAGGAAACTAAATACTTTTGTTTATCAATCACAAAAAATTTCATTATGCTATGTTAAGAATTTGATTTTTTAAGATTTTTTCAAAAATAATTAAGAAAATTGTGATTTTTATGAAATGTCACATATTTAGGTCGAGTTCTAAACATGATATCTCAAAAACTAATTGAGATATTTTAGTACGGTTTTATGGATATAAAAGTACAATCTTTTCTTTGTAAATCGTAACAAATTGCATCAAGATATCTTAGGAAATCGATTTTTTACGATTTTTCAAAAATGAACACGGAAATTTTTATTTTATGAAATGATACAAATTTATCTCAAAAATTAATTGAGATATTCATGTATGGTTTTGTTTCGAGGAAACTAAATACTTTTCTTTATCAATCACAAAAAATTTCATTATGCTATGTTAAGAATTTGATTTTTTAAGATTTTTTCAAAAATGATTAAGGAAATTGTGATTTTTATGAAATATCACATATTTAGGTCGAGTTCAAAACATGATATCTCAAAAACGAATTGAGATATTCAAGTACGGTTTTGTTTTGAGGAAACTAAATACTTTTCTTTATCAATCACAAAAAATTTCATTATGCTATGTTAAGAATTTGATTTTTTAAGATTTTTTCAAAAATGATTAAGAAAATTGTGATTTTTATGAAATGTCACATATTTAGGTCGAGTTCAAAACATGATATCTCAAAAACTAATTGAGATATTTTAGTACGGTTTTATGGATATAAAAGTACAATCTTTTCTTTGTAAATCGTAACAAATTGCATCAAGATATCTTAGGAAATCGATTTTTTACGATTTTTCAAAAATGAACACGGAAATTTTTATTTTATGAAATGATACAAATTTATCTCAAAAATTAATTGAGATATTCATGTATGGTTTTGTTTCGAGGAAACTAAATACTTTTCTTTATCAATCACAAAAAATTTCATTATGCTATGTTAAGAATTTGATTTTTTAAGATTTTTTCAAAAATGATTAAGGAAATTGTGATTTTTATGAAATATCACATATTTAGGTCGAGTTCAAAACATGATATCTCAAAAACGAATTGAGATATTCAAGTACGGTTTTGTGGATATAAAAGTACAATCTTTTCCTTGTAAATCGTAACAAATTGCATCAAGATATCTTAAGAAATCGATTTTTTACGATTTCTCAAAAATGAACAAGGAAATTTTTATTTTATGAAATGATACAAATTTATCTCAAAAATTAATTGAGATATTCATGTATGGTTTTGTTTCGAGGAAACTAAATACTTTTCTTTATCAATCACAAAAAATTTCATTATGCTATGTTAAGAATTTGATTTTTTAAGATTTTTTCAAAAATGATTAAGAAAATTGTGATTTTTATGAAATGTCACATATTTAGGTCGATTTCAAAACATGATATCTCAAAAACTAATTGAGATATTTTAGTACGGTTTTGTGGATATAAAAGTACAATCTTTTCTTTGTAAATGGTAACAAATTGCATCAAGATATCTTAGGAAATCGATTTTTTACGATTTTTCAAAAATGAACAAGGAAATTTTTATTTTATGAAATGATACAAATTTATCTCAAAAATTAATTGAGATATTCATGTATGGTTTTGTTTCGAGGAAACTAAATACTTTTCTTTATCAATCACAAAAAATTTCATTATGCTATGTTAAGAATTTGATTTTTTAAGATTTTCTCAAAAATGATTAAGAAAATTGAGATTTTTATGAAATGTCACATATTTAGGTCGAGTTCAAAACATGATATCTCAAAAACTAATTGAGATATTTTGGTACGGTTTTGTGGATATAAAAGTACAATCTTTTCTTTGTAAATCGTAACAAATTGCATCAAGATATCTTAAGAAATCGATTTTTTACGATTTTTCAAAAATGAACAAGGAAATTTTTATTTTATGAAATGATACAAATTTATCTCAAAAATTAATTGAGATATTCATGTATGGTTTTGTTTTGAGGAAACTAAATACTTTTCTTTATCAATCACAAAAAATTTCATTATGGTATGTTAAGAATTTGATTTTTTAAGATTTTTTCAAAAATGATTAAGAAAATTGTGATTTTTATGAAATGTCACATATTTAGGTCAAGTTCTAAACATGATATTTTAAAAACTACTTGAGATATTTTAGTACGGTTTTGTGGATATAAAAGTACAATCTTTTCTTTGTAAATCGTAACAAATTGCATCAAGATATCTTAAGAAATCGATTTTTTACGATTTTTCAAAAATGAACAAGGAAATTTTTATTTTATGAAATGATACAAATTTATCTCAAAAATTAATTGAGATATTCATGTATGGTTTTGTTTTGAGGAAACTAAATACTTTTGTTTATCAATCACAAAAAATTTCATTATGCTATGTTAAGAATTTGATTTTTTAAGATTTTTTCAAAAATAATTAAGAAAATTGTGATTTTTATGAAATGTCACATATTTAGGTCGAGTTCTAAACATGATATCTCAAAAACTAATTGAGATATTTTAGTACGGTTTTATGGATATAAAAGTACAATCTTTTCTTTGTAAATCGTAACAAATTGCATCAAGATATCTTAGGAAATCGATTTTTTACGATTTTTCAAAAATGAACACGGAAATTTTTATTTTATGAAATGATACAAATTTATCTCAAAAATTAATTGAGATATTCATGTATGGTTTTGTTTCGAGGAAACTAAATACTTTTCTTTATCAATCACAAAAAATTTCATTATGCTATGTTAAGAATTTGATTTTTTAAGATTTTTTCAAAAATGATTAAGGAAATTGTGATTTTTATGAAATATCACATATTTAGGTCGAGTTCAAAACATGATATCTCAAAAACGAATTGAGATATTCAAGTACGGTTTTGTTTTGAGGAAACTAAATACTTTTCTTTATCAATCACAAAAAATTTCATTATGCTATGTTAAGAATTTGATTTTTTAAGATTTTTTCAAAAATGATTAAGAAAATTGTGATTTTTATGAAATGTCACATATTTAGGTCGAGTTCAAAACATGATATCTCAAAAACTAATTGAGATATTTTAGTACGGTTTTATGGATATAAAAGTACAATCTTTTCTTTGTAAATCGTAACAAATTGCATCAAGATATCTTAGGAAATCGATTTTTTACGATTTTTCAAAAATGAACACGGAAATTTTTATTTTATGAAATGATACAAATTTATCTCAAAAATTAATTGAGATATTCATGTATGGTTTTGTTTCGAGGAAACTAAATACTTTTCTTTATCAATCACAAAAAATTTCATTATGCTATGTTAAGAATTTGATTTTTTAAGATTTTTTCAAAAATGATTAAGGAAATTGTGATTTTTATGAAATATCACATATTTAGGTCGAGTTCAAAACATGATATCTCAAAAACGAATTGAGATATTCAAGTACGGTTTTGTGGATATAAAAGTACAATCTTTTCCTTGTAAATCGTAACAAATTGCATCAAGATATCTTAAGAAATCGATTTTTTACGATTTCTCAAAAATGAACAAGGAAATTTTTATTTTATGAAATGATACAAATTTATCTCAAAAATTAATTGAGATATTCATGTATGGTTTTGTTTCGAGGAAACTAAATACTTTTCTTTATCAATCACAAAAAATTTCATTATGCTATGTTAAGAATTTGATTTTTTAAGATTTTTTCAAAAATGATTAAGAAAATTGTGATTTTTATGAAATGTCACATATTTAGGTCGATTTCAAAACATGATATCTCAAAAACTAATTGAGATATTTTAGTACGGTTTTGTGGATATAAAAGTACAATCTTTTCTTTGTAAATGGTAACAAATTGCATCAAGATATCTTAGGAAATCGATTTTTTACGATTTTTCAAAAATGAACAAGGAAATTTTTATTTTATGAAATGATACAAATTTATCTCAAAAATTAATTGAGATATTCATGTATGGTTTTGTTTCGAGGAAACTAAATACTTTTCTTTATCAATCACAAAAAATTTCATTATGCTATGTTAAGAATTTGATTTTTTAAGATTTTCTCAAAAATGATTAAGAAAATTGAGATTTTTATGAAATGTCACATATTTAGGTCGAGTTCAAAACATGATATCTCAAAAACTAATTGAGATATTTTGGTACGGTTTTGTGGATATAAAAGTACAATCTTTTCTTTGTAAATCGTAACAAATTGCATCAAGATATCTTAAGAAATCGATTTTTTACGATTTTTCAAAAATGAACAAGGAAATTTTTATTTTATGAAATGATACAAATTTATCTCAAAAATTAATTGAGATATTCATGTATGGTTTTGTTTTGAGGAAACTAAATACTTTTCTTTATCAATCACAAAAAATTTCATTATGGTATGTTAAGAATTTGATTTTTTAAGATTTTTTCAAAAATGATTAAGAAAATTGTGATTTTTATGAAATGTCACATATTTAGGTCGAGTTCAAAACATGATATCTCAAAAACTAATTGAGATATTTTAGTACGGTTTTGTGGATATAAAAGTACAATCTTTTCTTTGTAAATCGTAACAAATTGCATCAAGATATCTTAAGAAATCGATTTTTTACGATTTTTCAAAAATGAACAAGGAAATTTTTATTTTATGAAATGATACAAATTTATCTCAAAAATTAATTGAGATATTCATGTATGGTTTTGTTTTGAGGAAACTAAATACTTTTCTTTATCAATCACAAAAAATTTCATTATGCTATGTTAAGAATTTGATTTTTTAAGATTTTTTCAAAAATGATTAAGAAAATTGTTAGTTTTATGAAATGCCACATATTTAGGTCGAGTTCAAAACATGATATCTCAAAAACGAATTGAGATATTCAAGTACGGTTTTGTGCATATAAAAGTACAATCTTTTCTTTGTAAATCATAGTAAATTACATCAAGATATCTTAAGAATTCGATTTTTTACGATTTTTCAAAAATGAACAAGAAAATTTTTATTTTATGAAATGCTGCAAATTTTTCTAACAATATCTCAAAAGCGGATGGAGATATTCATGTATGGTTTTATTCTATAGAAAATAAATATTGTTCTTTATAAATTACTAAAAAAATCGTTATGCTATCTCAAGAATTCGATTTTTTAAGATTTTTTCAAAAATGATTAAGAAAATTGTTATTTTTATGAAATGCCACATATTTAAGTCGAGTTCAAAACATGATATCTCAAAAACGAATTGAGATATTCAAGTACGGTTTGGTGGATATAAAAGTACAATCTTTTCTTTGTAAATCGTAACAAATTACATCAAGATATCTTCAGAATTCGATTTTTTACGATTTTTCAAAAATGAACAAAAAAATTTTTATTTTATGAAATGCTACAAATTTTTCTAACAATATCTCAAAAACGGATGGAGACATTCATGTATGGTTTTATTCTATAGAAAATAAATATTATTCTTTATAAATTGCTAAAAAAATCGTTATGCTATCTCAAGAATTCGATTTTTTAAGATTTTTTCAAAAATGATTAAGAAAATTGTTATTTTTATGAAATGCCACATATTTAGGTCGAGTTCAAAACATGATATCTCAAAAACGAATTGAGATATTCAAGTACGGTTTTGTGCATATAAAAGTACAACTTTTTCTTTGTAAATCGTAATAAATTGCATCAAAATATCTTAAGAATTCGATTTTTTACGATTTTTCAAAAATGAACAAGAAAATTTTTATTTTATGAAATGCTACAAATTTTTCTAACAATATCTCAAAAGCGGATGGAGATATTCATGTATGGTTTTATTCTATAGAAAATAAATATTGTTCTTTATAAATTACTAAAAAAATCGTTATGCTATCTCAAGAATTCGATTTTTTAAGATTTTTTCAAAAATGATTAAGAAAATTGTTATTTTTATGAAATGCCACATATTTAGGTCGAGTTCAAAACATGATATCTCAAAAACGAATTGAGATATTCAAGTACGGTTTTGTGCATATAAAAGTACAACTTTTTCTTTGTAAATCGTAATAAATTGCATCAAAATATCTTAAGAATTCGATTTTTTTTACAATTTTTCAAAAATTAACAAGGAAATTTTTATTTTATGAAATATCACAAATTTGTCAACAATATCTCAAAAACCAATTGAGATATTCATGAATAAATTTGTTACTATTTGTTTATTGTGAGAAGTATCGTTCAGAATTAACATCAGAATAGAATTTTTTTGAATCATATCCTTTACAAAAGAACTATTAAAAATGAATAAAACACCATTATTGATTGATAATATTCCTTAATGATGTATCACACAACCATCTTCATTCGCCCTACTCATTATAGTTCATAAAGATGTCGAAAACGCCCGGTTTTTACCTCCTGGAAATAAGTTTCCGTAAATATCAATTTTGGCCCACCTCAAGCGGATTTCGAGGCACCAAACTAATTATTTTGCTTATTGCGAATTTCCTTTGGGTAATTTATCCGTTACTAACAAGCATTCTAAGTACGTTTTTATAAAAATATATAATCCATTTTTAAATTTTTGATATTTAACAATTTCAGATTATAAATCAAATTTTGGAAAATGTTTATACAGCATGGAATTTACTTCGATAGGATTATTATTTATTTGTTTAATTACCCAAATGGTGCGTAATCGTGAAGGTTTATTCGAAATGATTAACGTATCGAGCGATTTTAATCAGTTTGTTATTACGAAAAGAACTACGTTTGTTGAAGAAAATATGAACGTTATATTAAAAATAATTCGTTATGGGGCATTTTTGTTTATGCATTCTTTGATATACTACACCATTTTAATAAATAATTGTTCGAATTTTACAAATACCTCACATTGCTTAGTAGTTGAGTATTATGTACCGTTTGAGTTGAAACATTGGGAAATAACATTAATTGTTTTATTTCAAATACGGACTATGATAGTTGTTGGGAATGCTTTATTCCACCTACTATTTTTGTACTGGTATTCATTGGAATTGTTGATTGTACGAGTAAATAATCTTAAGGAGATGATTGGTGAAGTAAAATTAGACAGAAATAAGAAAAGAAATTTTAAAATTTTACATAATTTATCTTCGTACTATGAACATATACTCAAGTATTGCAAATATTTATAATTATTTATTCAATTTCGTTAAATTACGATTTTTTAGGATTTTTCAGATTGTTAAACATTTTTTTGTTGCCTTCCTTATACCGACAAAAATGTTGCTGTTAATTGCTTTAACAATGTCTACAACTGATTTCGTTTTGGTTGTCTTTTTAATTAAATTATTATGACATATCTAAACAATTTAAACAATTTTAGAGACAAAATTTGGCGAGTTTACTCATGACCTTAGGAATCATCTCAGGTTTATTTCTGGTACATGCGTTTGGACAACGATTTATTACTGCAGTATGAATAAAAATTGCTTAAAGTTATTAGAAAATCGTTAAAATTATTTTTTTATGACAGGCTAACGGTATAGCGGAAGCTGTATATGAATTAAATTGGTACGAAGCGGATGTATCAACACGTAAAGATGTTTTGATGTTACTTTGCATTAGTCAGAAAACTCTTGGTTGTAAATTACCTTTGTTTGGTGAAATATCACATGCATCAGCAGCTAATGTACGTAATTTTGTGTGATTTTTTAAATTTTAGCTTGAATGATATTTTTAAGGAATTCAAGAGAACGTTTGTTTTTTTTAATTGGATGTTAAAAGTTACGACAAAAAAAACTTCTTGAATGTTTTATTAACATTAATTGTAACTAAATACAACCAATGAAAACTAATTTATCTTTGAAGTCATTTATTTTTCTCATTTTATATTTATATTGCCAATTATGTCAAAGATATTTTATTATTTGCTAAAATCGCGATATCGCTCATATTTATAAAAAGAAGATGTGTGGCCCTAGACTTTATACACTTCTCTTCGAGCTATCTTCTCCAAGATTTTTCCAAGAGTCCCGTTTTGAACCATTTCTAGGAAAAACCCACCGACTGACTTCAAACTTAGGTAAAAGAAAACTTTATGCTTTAACTTGGGTATAAAAGAAATCTTCACGGCATAATTAATGTTTGTTAATTTGTTTAATATTTCTTAAATTTTATATTTAATTTTTGAAAAAGAAGATTAAATATAAAATTATTAAAATGTACCTAAAGTCTGTGCCAAAAGTTAGGGCCTCTCACTTTACAGATAGATATCGCCCGATGAAAAAAATTTTATTGTAAACACTGAACATTTCTTCTTATTTCCCATTCTAAAACCTTCGCTAAAAGGTTTTAGAATGGCCACAGCTTTTCCCAGCATGACTTCAACGTGTGTGGCTTCTATGTCAAATTTCTTCCAGCATAACATAACATTCATATCATGATTAAATTCCATATTATCCAATATGATTTTGAAACTTCGTCTAATGTAATAGATCTTAAAGGGCTGGATTATTCCTTGGTCCATAGGTTGAAGCAAAGCCGACGTTAAAAATATCACTTTTATATTTGGATGCAAAGTTTCAAATTCGCGAGGATGTCTTAGTGCATTGTCCAAAATTAGAACTATTTTTTAAATAAGTTTCAACTTCAGAAACGAAGCAATTCCGGAACCACTCACAAAATATAGCGCTTGTAATCCACGCTTTCTTATTGGCACGCCAAAATTATTGGTTGTCCTTGTTTTGATTTTTTAATCTATATTTTGATATTGATATTTTGATCTATAAAGCATCAGTGGCTTAATGACACAATCTCCAGATGCATTAGAACATAACAGCACTGTAACTCTATCCTTTGCTGCTTTAAATCCAGGAATAGACTTTTCCCTTTTAGAAATGAATGTTTCGTTTGGCATTCTCTATCAAAACGGTACAGATTCATCTTTATTAAATACTGGTTACTATTTCTAATTACTAGCTTTGCAAATTCTTCTGGATATCGTTCTAAAACGATTTTAATGTTATGCAATGATTGCCTCATCTTAAATTTATTGAATCAACCTCCCAATGTTTGAAATCCTCTATCTCCACATTCACCACTACAACTACCTTCAGATTCTTTAAGATAAGCGTAAAAACACTTTGCCTTCTCTCGGATCATTGATAATAATGATATCTATTGTAGTAACACCAATCCCATTTTTTCTATTGTGGGATCACGAACAATTATAGCTAACAGTGAAGTTTAAGATGCCTCATTTTGAAAAACTAATTACAGAATCCAAAAAAATAAACGACATTCTTTAACACATTTTTCAGATTTGAAATGCTTTCAAGAGGCTTGATGTTGCTTCTGAAAGATTTAGAATACCTCTAGAAGACTTAAAATGTTCCTAAAATACTTGATATTGCTTCCAGAAGACTTAATACTACTTGTGGAAGATATGAAATGCTTACAAAACACTTGAGGTTATGTGGGAGACTTTGCATTGCTTCCAGAAGACATAAAAAGTTTCCGGAATACTTAATTCTATTTCTAGAAGACTGGATGTGTTTTCAGAAGACTTGGAATACCACTAGAAAACTGGATACCGTTTTTAATAAACCCGAAATATTCCCAGAAGACTTAATACTTCTTCTAGAAGTCTTGTTCTGCTTCTAAAAACTTGATACTGCTTACAGAAGACTTGATACTGTTTTCAGAAGACCTGAAACGTATCCAGAAGACTTAATACTGCTCCCAGAAGACTTGATCTGCTTTCAGAGACTTAATACTGCTTGCAAAAGACTTGGTACTGCTTACAGAAGCTTGAAGATTCTTCCAAAAAACTTGATATTGCCTCTAGAAGACTTGAAATAACTCCAGAAGACTTGATACTTGACTACATTAGCAATATCAAGTCTTTTGGAAGTAAATTAAGTGTTCTAGAAACAATATTAAGTCATTTGGATGTATTTCAGATCTTCTGGAAGCAATATCAAGTCTTTTGGAAGCATTCCAGATCATCTAGAAGCAGATCAAGTCTTCAAGAAGCGACATCAATTCGTCTGGAAATATTTCAGATTTGCTGGAAGCAATATCAAGCCTTTTGGAAGCATTTCAGATCTTCTAGATGCAATGTCAAGTCTTTTGGAAGCAGATCAAGTCTTCTAGAAGCGACATCAAATTGTCTGGATATATTACAGATCTGCTGGAAGCAATATAAAGTCTTTTGGAAGTAGATCAAGTCTTCTAGAAACGATATCAAATCTTCTGGAAGCATTTCAGATTTTCTGGAAGCAATATCAAGTCTTCTGGAAGCACTTCAGATCATCTAGAAGCAATACCAAGTCCTTTGGAAGCAGATCAAGTCTTCTAGAAGCGACATCAAGTAGTCTGGAAACATTTTAGATCTGCTGGAAGCAATATCAAGTCTTTTGGAAATAGATTAAGTGTTCTAGAAACAATATTAAGTCATTTGGATGTATTTCAGATCTTCTGGAAGCAATATCAAGTCTTTTGGAAGAATATCAGATTTTCTAGAAGCAATATCAAGTCTTTTGGAAGCAGATCAAGTCTTCTAGAAGCGACATCAAGTCTTCTAGAAGCATTTCAGATCTTCTGGAAGTAATATTAAGTCTTTTTGAAGCAGGTCAAGTCTTCTAGAAGCGATACCAAGTCTTCTGGAAGCATATCAGATCTTCTGGAAGCAGTATTAAGTCTCAATCGTAAAATAAAAATACGTATTGTCCAAAATATTTCTGTCAGGGCAAAATTGAAATTAAAAAATTGGTCTCTTCATTCATCAGCCATCAGCAAATATTACACAAGGCAGCATAATATTATAATTACATTAAAGTGTAAATATAAGTGAAGGTATAAGTAAAATAAAGTATAAATAATAAATTAAATATGATTAATCATTAATTTCTTATTTCCAAGAAATTCTCACAAAAAACTTTTTAAAACCAAATTTTTCGTCACTTATTGCTTTTTTATTTAATAATGATTATTTGTTATATATTATTTTATAAATTTTTACTAATTTATATTTTATATTATTTAATTTCTATTTCCGTACAACATTTTAATTCAAAAAACGATCATTTCCCGCGCATTTACAATACGTACTATAATTTGGCAACACTGGAAATATCTAAATGGTAATAAATAAATAATAATTTCGATTTTAATTTTTTCCTATTTAATTAAATTAAGATTTATTTCATAACTTTTCATTAAATGCAATCATTTTTATTAAATCAAAATAAATTGATTTAATTTAACTCAAGGTTAACATAACCTATAATATTTTAAACGTCATTTTAACCTAAACGTCATTTAAACGTCAAATATACATCAACATATGTTATTTAATAATTAATTATTTAATAATAAATAAAGTGTTTTAGTTAATAAAAAATGGATGAACAAAACATTCCTATCGATATTAACACAGGAAAACTTCTCGAGTGGTTAATAAGCAGGCGACAAGTTGGTAAAGATTACGTTGAAAACATCATGAAAGTCCGAGAAAAGATTAATAATGCGATTCAAGATATGCCAGCTCACGAAGGGATCGTGAAATTACTTTCAGGACAACACATTAATTACTTTCATTGCTTAAAAATAGTCGATATCTTAAAAGAAACCGAGGCAGATACAAAGAATTTATTTGGAAGGTATGGGTCGCAAAGAATGAAGGATTGGCAGGATATTTTAGCTTCATATCAACGAGAGAATGTGTATTTGGCCGAAGTGGCTCAAATGTTGATTAGAAATGTGAGTTACGAAATACCTAGTTTGAAAAAACAGCTATTAAAGTTAGAAGGGAATCAATTAGAGTGCGAAAAAAAGGTTAAAGATTATTCGAAGGCTGAGCAAGCCGCTTTGAATGAGTTTAACTTAATTTGTAAACAATTAGGGATTGAGGGGAAAGATATTAAGAGAGAATTAGTTAAATTATTAGACGAATTACCGGATATTTACGAAAAAGTAACCGAGCATATTAAAACGTTAGAACCCACATTAAATTTATACGACGCCTTTTTTACCTTCCAACTTGGAAATAACCCAATTGATGTGATGGTCTTATTAAAATATTTAATCCAAAACGGAAATACAACCACTTATGAATACGTTTATGGCGAAAAACCCATCCAAATCGAAATCCCCCCTTTAAATATCACATTCGATGACGAAAAAATTGTTGATAATAACGAAATGATCGATTTTGGGGATGAAATTGATTTTAACCTTGAAATAGAATCACCGAATGAAGGTGAAATAGATTGGGGGTCCTTAACGAACACGGACGATGATTTCGAAATCGTCAATCACGTCGATTTAGACATAAATTTGGAAGAATCCGGGATTGTAGTTGAAAAATCTGGATTAGACGGGGGGATTGCAAAAAACGATAAAGCCCTAACAATCCTCGATAATCCAAAAACGCAAGATCAAGTTTTAAACGATTTAATCGAACTCCGCGCTTTTTTGAATATGCGATTATATGAAATGTCTTCAGAATCGAATGTTTTAACGATGACCCAATTGGATGTACCAACAATTCTTCAAATGCAAACTTTAGAGACGATCACAACCCTTTTAGATTCAGTAAATGCCGCTTTAAACGAATTAACTAATAAGAGGGTGCAGCATTTGCATAATGTTAAGCATTCCGCGAAATACGTTGATTTATTGGCGGGGAATTTGAAGCAAAAATTGGTTTTGGTTCAAAGAATGAAGGATAATAAGGCGATGTTGGAGGAGAAGATTAATGAGATTCGGGAGGAGATGAAACGGCTTCAGCCGGTTATTGTTAAGACTGTGCAGTATACGAAGTGGTTGCAGAAAGAAATTGAGGGGGATATTTCGAAGAAGTATAAAGGGAGGACTGTTAATATTGTGGGGAGTGTGAATATGGTTTAAGAATTGTGTTGGTTTTTTTGATGTAAAATATATATTTTTGATTTATGTATATTATAAATAAATGTTGATTAACATTGATGACGATTTAAATGTTTTGCTGGGTTTTATACCATAATAGACTAAGTATATCACTTAATTCCTGCTTGATGTCCATACTCTTTCATTTTTTCTATATAAAAGAAATAATTTTCTAACATATTTTTGTTAATTTATTTGATTTGTTTATAATTACCTCGAGAATGGTTTCATTGATTAAAAGCGGTACAATAAAGAAAGGAATAATATTATATCAAAATCACCATATGAATATATTTCTGAAAGAAAAATTGGTTTTATGACTTATTTAATAACAATTAAATAAGAAGTAAAGTATTTGTTGTTTTCTTAAATTAGTCGCAGATTTTTTTTAACATTACTCTTTGTTATTGTGGGATTTTTGTGGGAAATTTAAAGAAATTGTATATTTTTATTTTTTAGTTTCTACCGGTTTCGACCTAACTGGCCATCCTCAGGAAACCAACTCATTTCTTAAATGATTGTTAAACATATTCCTTAAGGTCACGTTGAACGTTCTTGAGATGAGCTCTAAATCTCAAGATCGCTTTGACTCGAGATCTGGTCGTTAACAGATGTCGCACCACGCCTGATTTGAGGAAATAAATAAAATTCGTATCTTCTTTAAGCGATTCTTTCCCCACCACTACTCATATCAAGTGAAATGCAAGACTATTTAATTTTATTTGATGATACTTGTTGCGTCTGTTTTAACTTTGCGGATTTCAAAGCAATTTTTAACAAAATGTTTTGAATAATGTCGTTTAGCAGACTCCAATATCAATATTTAATAATTAGGTCTCAATAATTTGTTATAAGCGATTTATAAATTATAAATTAAAAAGAAACGGAAATAAGCCACACGAGGAGAGGAGGGTTCCGGCCAATCCGAGCGGAGTTGAAAAGATGGTGCCACCTCAGACGGAATGTAGCGTCTTATCGTCTACGCACGATATATACATAAAACGATGTTTAAAATTTTAGATAAAATTATTTTATTACAAATTCAATAAGGTCTTTTTGTATATAAGACATAAATCATGCATATAAATTTAATTATTTATCAAAAATAATAATAGTGATTATTATAATAAAAATGAATAATGTAATTGATAATAAAAAATTACAGAATGTAATTCAAATCAATTTCCTTTGCGTAATTTATCCTGTATCATCTTTGCCTCTGCTATAATCACCAAACCGGCAACTGCCTGAATAGCATTCCGGAATCCAGAAGGGCCAGGAGCATCGGGATCATTGGTATTGCTGTTTTCTATTGTCTCTTCTCTTCTTGTTTTTTTCCAATATTCATTCTGGTATTAACAGAACTCGTTTGATACAGCACTATTATCGCTTTCATCTACGTTAACTTGTTCGTACATGTCGATATCGACAAGATGTTGTTTCTCTCTGTATTTGTCTTCAATTTTCTTAGTGTGTCTGCCACAATTTTTCCAGATTTGTGGCGTAACTGAAGCAATTGCATCATGACACAAATTGAGAACTTCGTCAATATTATAGGTATTATTGTTCTTTGTTACTTTGTTTTTAACATAGCGATATATTAACTCAATTGCGTTAAATTCACAATGTGCTTGTAACCAAAGTAATTTTACCTCGTCGCCCCTAATTTCTGTACCAAAGTTATACACTTTGTAACGTCTTTGATAATGATGGTCATCGATGAAAATGAAGTATCATCTTCGGGTAGCGACGCATTTCATTCCTGAAGCCACCTGAGGATATCCTCTTTTTTCCATGCTTTATTGGATTTCTGAAATTACGATCCAATATAGTAAGATATGGGGCTTCGTCTGTCATGATAACCGATCTTGCAAGAATTATGGACAATACATGTCTGAACCACCCTTCGTGATGTTGTCGATTCATTTCTTGGTAGTATTTCTTTGTGATTGGCGCATATAATAATTATTATTATTATTCTTGATGTATATTAAAAACCAAATTTTAAAGAAATTAGTTCCACGCTTCTGTTTAAATTTATATGCATTATTTATGTATTATATACAAAAAACACTTATTGAATTTGAAACAAAATAATTTTATCTAAAAATCTCGGTTTATTTATATGTCGTGCGTAGACGGTAAGACGCCACGTTCCGTCTGAGGTGGGTACCATCTTTTCAACTCCGCCCGGATTGGCCGAAACCCATTTTAATTTATTTTTTAATAATAATATTGGCTTTTACCACAATACATCTAAATATTGATATTTTTGCTTTTAGTTTTACAATAAAAAAAATGTTCTTGGAAAATGTTGTATTTATTCTCATACTGGAATAGAGGAGGTCGTATACGTGGCTTATTGTTTATTACCGTTTAGTTTATGGCGTATTTAATTAGAAAGCTTTTAAAGAGAAAGCGGATCTTGAAAATATTTAGTCCTTTTTGAGATATAAATCATTAAATTTAACGTGAACATTTATGGCTATCTCGAGTTAATTAAAAATCACTAAAGATCGAATTCTTGAGATATTTTAATGATACATTCAAAATTTATAGAGTGGCTATTTTGTCATGGTGAGAACCAAATTAGAAAATCTTTTTTCATTTTTGAGATAAAGATTATTTAAGTTAACCCATTTTATTACGATTTTTTTGAAATTAATAATCTTGTTTTAAAAAAACCACGAAAAATCGAATTCTTAAGATATATTAATGAACTGTTCACGATTTATAGAAGAAAGTGTCTATTTTTTCGTGATGAAAGCGGATCTTGAAAATATTTCTTCGCTTTTGAGATATAAATCATTAAATTGAACGTGAACATTTACAGCTATCTCAAGTTAATTAAAAATCACTAAAGATCGAATTCTTGAGATATTTTAATGATACATTCAAAATTTATAGAGGCAAGTGTCTATTTTGTCATAGTGAGAACCAAATTAGAAAATCTTTATTCGTTTTTGAGATAAAGATTATTAAAGTTAACCTAATTTTTTATGATTTTTTGAAATTAATAATCTTGTTTTAAAAAACCACGAAAAATCGAATTCTTAAGATATCTTAATGAACTATTCATGATTTATAGAGGAAAGTGTCTTTTTCTCGTGATGAAAGCGGATCTTGAAAATATTAATTCGTTTTTGAGATATAAATCATTAAATTCAACGTGAACATTTATGGCTATCTCGAGTAAATTAAAAATCACCAAAAATCGAATTCTTGAGATATTTTAATGATATATTCAAAATTTATAGAGGCAAGTGTCTATTTTGTCATGGTAAGAACCAAATTAGAAAATCTTTATTCGTTTTTGAGATAAAGATTATTTAAGTTAACCTAATTTTTATGATTTTTTGAAATTAATAATCTTGTTTTAAAAAACCACGAAAAATCGAATTCTTAAGATATCTTAATGAACTATTCATGATTTATAGAGGAAAGTGTCTATTTTCTCGTGATGAAAGCGGATCTTGAAAATATTTCTTCGTTTTTGAGATATAAATCATTAAATTCAACGTGAACATTTATGGCTATCTCGAGTAAATTAAAAATCACCAAAAATCGAATTCTTGAGATATTTTAATGATATATTCAAAATTTATAGAGGCAAGTGTCTATTTTGTCATGGTAAGAACCAAATTAGAAAATCTTTATTCGTTTTTGAGATATAAATCATTAAATTGAACGTGAACATTTACGGCTATCTCAAGTTAATTAAAAATCACTAAGAATCGGATTCTTGACATATTTTAATGATACATTCAAAATTTGTAGAGGCAAGTGTCTATTTTGTCATAGTGAGAACCAAATTAGAAAAACTTTATTCGTTTTTGAGACAAAGATTACTTAACCTATTTTTTTACGATTTTTTTGAAATCAATAATCTTGTTTTAAAAAATCAGGAAAAATCGAATTCTTAAGATATCATAATTAACTATTCATGATTTATAGAGAAAAGTGTCTATTTTCTCGTGATGAAAGCGGATCTTGAAAACATTTATTTGTTTTTGAGATATAAATCATTAAATTGAACGTGAACATTTATGGCTATCTCAAGTTAATTAAAAATCACCAAAAATCGAATTCTTGAGATATTTTAATGATAAATTCAAAATTTATAGAGGCAAGTGTCTATTTTCTCATGGTGCGAACCAAATTAGAAAATTTTTATTCGTTTTTGAGATAAAGATTATTAAAGTTAACCTAATTTTTATGATTTTTTGAAATTAATAATCTTGTTTTAAAAAACCACGAAAAATCGAATTCTTAAGATATCATAATGAACTGTTCATGACTTATAAAGGAAAATGTCTATTTTTTCGTGATAAAACCGGATCTTGAAAATATTTATTCGTTTTTGAGATATAAATCATTAAATTCAACGTGAACATTTATGGCTATCTCGAGTAAATTAAAAATCACCAAAAATCGAATTCTTGAGATATTTTAATGATATATTCAAAATTTATAGAGGCAAGTGTCTATTTTGTCATGGTAAGAACCAAATTAGAAAATCTTTATTCGTTTTTGAGATATAAATCATTAAATTGAACGTGAACATTTACGGCTATCTCAAGTTAATTAAAAATCACTAAGAATCGGATTCTTGAGATATTTTAATGATACATTCAAAATTTGTAGAGGCAAGTGTCTATTTTGTCATAGTGAGAACCAAATTAGAAAAACTTTATTCGTTTTTGAGACAAAGATTACTTAAGTTAACCTATTTTTTTACGATTTTTTTGAAAACAATAATCTTGTTTTAAAAAATCAGGAAAAATCGAATTCTTAAGATATCATAATTAACTATTCATGATTTATAGAGAAAAGTGTCTATTTTCTCGTGATGAAAGCGGATCTTGAAAACATTTATTCGTTTTTGAGATATAAATCATTAAATTGAACGTGAACATTTATGGCTATCTCAAGTTAATTAAAAATCACCAAAAATCGAATTCTTGAGATATTTTAATGATAAATTCAAAATTTATAGAGGCAAGTGTCTATTTTCTCATGGTGCGAACCAAATTAGAAAATTTTTATTCGTTTTTGAGATAAAGATTATTAAAGTTAACCTAATTTTTATGATTTTTTGAAATTAATAATCTTGTTTTAAAAAACCACGAAAAATCGAATTCTTAAGATATCATAATGAACTGTTCATGACTTATAAAGGAAAATGTCTATTTTTTCGTGATAAAACCGGATCTTGAAAATATTTATTAGTTTTTGAGATATAAATCATTAAATTCAACGTGAACATTTATGGCTATCTCGAGTAAATTAAAAATCACCAAAAATCGAATTCTTGAGATATTTTAATGATATATTCAAAATTTATAGAGGCAAGTGTCTATTTTGTCATGGTAAGAACCAAATTAGAAAATCTTTATTCGTTTTTGAGATATAAATCATTAAATTGAACGTGAACATTTACGGCTATCTCAAGTTAATTAAAAATCACTAAGAATCGGATTCTTGACATATTTTAATGATACATTCAAAATTTGTAGAGGCAAGTGTCTATTTTGTCATAGTGAGAACCAAATTAGAAAAACTTTATTCGTTTTTGAGACAAAGATTACTTAACCTATTTTTTTACGATTTTTTTGAAATCAATAATCTTGTTTTAAAAAATCAGGAAAAATCGAATTCTTAAGATATCATAATTAACTATTCATGATTTATAGAGGAAAGTGTCTTTTTTCTCGTGATGAAAGCGGATCTTGAAAATATTTCTTCGTTTTTGAGATATAAATCATTAAATTCAACGTGAACATTTATGGCTATCTCGAGTAAATTAAAAATCACCAAAAATCGAATTCTTGAGATATTTTAATGATATATTCAAAATTTATAGAGGCAAGTGTCTATTTTGTCATGGTGAGAACCAAATTAGAAAATCTTTATTCGTTTTTGAGATAAAAATTATTTAAGTTGTCCTGATTTTTGGAAATTAATAATAAATATAATTTACCTGCAACTGTTTTCTGTGTAATTGAGTTTTTAAAAAGTTTTCTTATTGGTTAATTATGTTCTTTTACTAATAATTTTCGTTATTATTTAATTTTCTTTTGATAATGTTCATTATTATTAATTTCTTGTTCAGTAATTTTTTATTTTTGTTAAGAAATTATTTATTTATGTTATTTATAGTGATTTATTACTGGATGCTTTGATGGGCTTTCCAGTTTTCATCTCAAATATACTAAATAAATAATTTTACGAATTGTTATTCAAAATTATTACCGCCGGCAATAAACAAGTAATCGATATTTGACAAAATTGTCAAAATCCGTTCGATAACTATTGTGTGCAATATCTGTCGATCACTTGGGTTAATATTTTATGCTAACTACCTAGTTGGGTTGGGTTAAAGTCTATAACTAATATCTAGTGTTAACAAAACTCGTAAATAAGCCATAAATAAAAAATGTAAGCAATTTTAGAACAATTTCTAAAAATTTACCGAATTTATTCCTGTCATTGTGAATGCTTATACATATTTTCGAACATCATACACCCTCCGAAAAATCCAAATCCCATATTCCAGATTCCCATAGCTGAAACATTCCTTTTTCATCCCCATCATATTTATAAAATAAAAGAATATCCAAAAATGTTACCAAGTTTATTCAGGCGTAGAACCTGGAAGCACAATGTTATGGTCATCAATCAAAAAGTTGTTAAGAAAATTCTCGTCACCCATATCTACAAATTTAAAAACAACCCATGTGTTTTATATATGGATAAAGATTTAATGTATTTTCCGAATTATTGTTTAATAGTTTAATTATGTTTCATACTATCGATGACTCCAGAAACATAAAATTTCTAATCCATCTTTTATACTACAAAAAACACAGTTCTATTTAAATTACCGTAATACAAAAGCTTTAAGGAAAAAAGTTTTGTGAACGCCTGTATAGCATTGTTCCCGTGGTCGCATATTTTCAAAAATAATCCTCATCAAAAATAAGACTAAAAGACTCGATACTATTTGTAAAAGAATTTGAAAATTGGATACTGTCGATAAACCAATTGAGTATGTTTTAAAAATATTGAATGCTATTCAACAAAATGCACAGTCTTTATTTAAGTAGTCCATAAACTGTCTAAATACTGCTGGGAAAAAACATTTTTGTTTTAGAAGGCGAAGGACTGTTAATAAATGTTTAATTTTGCTTCCAAAAATACCAAATATTGTTGGCAAAATATAATGTTCATTATATTAGAAATTTATAGACTGTCAATTAAAGACTAGGTACTGCTTGCAAAACTTTCTTCCCAATTTAGTTTCAGCATCTGTTGCGAACTTTTTTTGGAGTGTCCAAGTCTAACCCAACTCATCTCCAATAACTTAAAAATGTATTAATAAAACTTATTAAATCATCAAGATATAGCATTTAAAATCAGTTATGTAAAAAATTACAGGTGGCATTTAAAAAAATTTGTGTCGTCGCTTTTTTAGACCACTCATATATGCGAAAATATTTTCTAGAATCATGATATATATATATATATATATATATAGTACAAAAATGCGTTTGAAAGAAAAACCTAATTTTACTCCAATCAATTTCTGTACGCATTATCGTTTATAGATTAATAGAAGATTTTTATGTTTGGATAATGATAATGTGGGCCCGATCCTTGCGGTACTGCAATACAAGGCCAACCCGCGACGGAAGTGGAGCAAGCCCCTACCTTCCATCAATTTCCAAAAATCAGTTTAATATACTGGCCCCGCATGCGGGGCGTATCAGATATTAAGCTGATAAGAACAGATACTACACTTTGATCTTAGCCATAGGCCGAGAAGCGATACTGAACGAAACGACTCTTTCCCGCTTTGTCCATAACATTCATACGATATTAGAAAGAACATTCATACGCCATCTATCATTCAATACCTTACAATATTTACTTTATATGTAAATTCAACTTTTTGACTCTCATCATCACGGATTGTCACTAAGAAGTATACTTGCTGATCTTTTTCTGGATAAAATGGAAAAAAATAGGATCATGAATGACATGACCCAAAAAGGAATTTAAGAAAGGAATTTGAATTTATATATATTCGATTCATTTGAAAGGAATCCAATCACTATCGAAGAGAATACTCGTACGACATCTATCGTTCAAAACCTTACAATACCATAAAAAGTTAACTTTAATTTGGTGATGCTTTAGAATTAGATTTTGCCGCCGATGGTTTGAATTAATTAAATCATCACCGAAATATAATTAGATTACTTATTAAATTATTTAATGAATATTATGATGGTTATTTAATTATTATTTATTTAAATATACAATACAGGATAAGCAGATTCCTTTCAAATGAATCGAATATATATAAATTCAAATTCCTTTTTGGGTCATGTCATTCATGATCATATTTTTTTCCATTTTATCCAGAAAAAGATCAGCAAGTATACTTCTTAGTGACAATCCGTGATGATGAGAGTCAAAAAGTTGAATTTACATATAAAGTAAATATTGTAAGGTATTGAATGATAGATGGCGTATGAATGTTCTTTCTAATATCGTATGAATGTTATGGACAAAGCGGGAAAGAGTCGTTTCGTTCAGTATCGCTTCTCGGCCTATGGCTAAGATCAAAGTGTAGTATCTGTTCTTATCAGCTTAATATCTGATACGCCCCGCATGCGGGGCCAGTATATTAAACTGATTTTTGGAAATTGATGGAAGGTAGGGGCTTGCTCCACTTCCGTCGCGGGTTGGCCTTGTATTGCAGTACCGCAAGGATCGGCCCACATTATCACTAATCCAAACATAAAAAAAACTACTGTCTGTTAATGAGAACTTTAATGAGTCCTGTAATTCAGTCAGGCATCCATAGCTGCTGTACCAATTAAAATCGACATACATTTCTTTCAAACGCAGACTTTTACGATATATATGAGTGTATTTCTGTAAAATATTCTCGCATATGCGGGTGGTCAAAAAAATGCGACGACACAATATTTTATTTTATTAAAACACCTATAATTTTTTACATATGCTGATTAGCTGTCTTAAATGCTATTACTAATATAAAGTACATGGGAAAAAAGGATTAAATTTTAACTATATTGTTAGCAATAAAATTTTAAAATTTATTTCTAATAATATAGGACGCACTCAAAAAACAAAGACACTCGTATTACAAAGCTTTATTACGCAAAACGTAAGTAACCGAACGGCAATTGACACGGGGTCCGAACTAAGAATGCCTCTTTTTTCGGAAACCGATAGCGGTTCGAGCTTCGAGGGGCGTTATGTCAACAAATAGCAGGTATACGCTAACCCCTCTAAACATAAACAGAACGAGTAGGTACAGTCTACATCATGAAAATATGAAACTAAATGAATAATTTAATGTCTTTAAATTAAAACGCAGAATTGCTAACACGGCCAATCCTGACTTTAGCTTCGCTCTCGAAGCTACTTCGTGAAAACAACGTTCTCCGGATCCTGCGAGTCCTGCGGATTGTTAATGTTTGAAACAGCTTCTTGGCTCATTCTAAAACATACAAGACACAAATATACTTGAACATGTAAAGGGCTAGCCATTTCAACATGATTCAACACGTATGTGCAAAACGTTAACCATTTCAGCATAAATCAACATTATCGTTATCATCACGTATATGCAAAGGGCTAACCATTTCAGCATAAATCAACATTATCATTATCAACACGCATATGCAAAGGGCTAACCATTTCAACATAAATCAACATTATCATTATCAACACGCATATGCAAAGGGCTAACCATTTCAACATAAATCAACATTATCATTATCAACACGCATATGCAAAGGGCTAACCATTTCAACATAAATCAACATTATCATTATCAACACGCATATGCAAAGGGCTAACCATTTCAACATAAATCAACATTATCATTATCAACACGCATATGCAAAGGGCTAACCATTTCAGCATAAATCAACACGTATATGCAAAGGGCTAACCATTTCAGCATAAATCAATTCAACAAATTAGTATCTGTAAAGGGCTAACCTTTCAACACAACAGAAATACACTTACTCATCATTATTCTCCAACTGATCAAGCAACTCAGTCATATCCAAGGACAAAGACCAATCGGAAGGCCATTTCCGTAATTGTTCCTTGGAAGCTTTTGTAATAAGGTTTTTCCCAATTCTTTTCAACTCGTAGCGGCCTTCAGGAGTAACAGCCATTACCTCGAAAGGTCCTTGGAATTCGTACTTTAGTTTGCTACGATGCATCATTTCGTCCCGACGTTTCCGATTAGCGTCTAAAGGTTTGATGCGAACGGCATTAAGTCGTTCTCTAACTCGGTCCCTATCGAGCGTACGGTTTCTGATAGGCTGCAGATTTGTCGTTACGTTTTTCAACAAGCTTTAAATGAGAGGGGTAGCTCCTTCTATTCCGATTAACAACTGTAGCGGAGACATACCGGTAGCCTTGTGAATAGTAGAATTTAGGACCAATTGTATCTTCCATAAATTGCTAGACCATTCTAACGTAGTCATTGTCTCAATTCTTATCAGGTTCATAATTGTTCTCATATAGCGTTCTACCTGGCTATTTGAACGATGAACATCTGGTGTAGTATAGTGATAAGATACACCAAGGTCATCCAAATACTGGGGAATCTTCAAGTTTTTGAAATTCTTTCCAGCGTCCATAATAATTTGACCCGGTGTTCCAAATAGAGATATGAACAATTGGAAAGCATCTTTGGTTTCATCTGCCGTCACAGTTTTCAATGGCAACAGCACACAATACTTAGTAAATGCGTCGATCATTACTAAAATATGTTTGTATCCGCGATCAGTTTCGGCAAGCGGTCCTAAGCAATCGACATGCAGTACAGACATAGGTTGTGTTGGCTTTTCAATATTTTTCACAATTCCTTGTAAGGGTCCTGTTCGTGTCTTTTTCACTGCACATATCAAACAGTGCCGTATGTAATTCTTAACAAAATTTCTTAATCTAGGAAACCAAAAATGTTTCTGGATTGCGGCGACAGTCTTGTTAATCCCAATATGACATTGTTCGTCATGAAAAATACGCAGTAGCCCTAATCTACTGTGTCTGGGCACAAAAGGTTTGGGAATACGACCTTGTGGCGTCTCAATCAAATAATGAAGGATACCGTCTCGTACGGCATACCGTGATTTGTCCAACTTTCCATTTTGAGCGTCTTCGATCATCTGTCTCAGTTCAGCATCACCTCGTTGTTCGATGTAAATCCAGTTTCCTTTGACAACGCGACGTACAGTTATAGAATTTCGACTTAGATAGTCGACGTGTGGTAACGAACTTCCTTTTCGATAAATTATTTCAAAATTAAAGTCTTGCATATACGTCCACCATCGAGCTACACGAGGCAATAAATCTTTCTTGGTGGCGGTCGACTTAATTGCATTGCAATCGGTGACGAGGTTAAATGTTATCCCCAATAAATATACACGAAAATTTTTCAAAGCATGTACTACCGCTAGTGTTTCCAATTCATAGGAGTGGTACCTTGATTCGGTTGGAGTTGTTCTTTTACTGAAATATCCAATTACATGTATATTTCTTTCATCTTTTTGAATTAGCATAGCTCCGAGTCCCGTGGAACTGGCATCTGTGTGAAGTTCTGTTTTTAATTTGGCGTCAAACACAGATAGCAACGGTTTCGAAGTCAAACAATCTATAACGTATTGTCTCCCCGCCTCTTGTTCTTCATTCCAATTAAATGGTTCGTCTTTTTTCGTCAGCTTAGATATGGCAGCAGTACGTGTTGCAAAGTTAGGAATAAATTTTCTGAAATAACCAGCCAAACCCATAAATTGCCTTACTTGCCTTACTGTTGTTGGTGGATTGGTAGCCACTATTGCTGCAACCTTGCGACGACTCGGCTGAATACCAGCAGCTGATATCTCCCGACCTAGGTATTCAATTTCGCTTTGAAGAAAATGGCATTTGTGCACGTTTAATGAAAATCCAGCATTTTGTAAAGCGGTAAGAACCGCTTCCAAGTAGTGCAAACCCTCTGCGATAGTTGTTGATGGTATTAGTATGTCATCAAGATAAACAAGTGCAATTGTGTCCTTTAATTTTGGCTTTGTTTGGTCTTAATTGTGTACCCATGCTACAGATATTTATGGACTTCCGGTGCTCAATTGCTTTTTTTGTAAAACAAACATCAGCGCTGTGCCCCGGTTTGGCACAAAATTCACATAGAAGCGTAGATTTCTGGGTCTCGTATCGTGTAGTTGAGATCGGATTATGATTGAGTTCTCTTTTTTCGTTCACAGGCTTAGCGCGGCAAGATTTTTGAATATGACCTACTTTGCCACATCGGTAACAAGTTTTATCTGCTATACTTAACCGTGGACGTTTTGTAGGCGGTAGATTTTCGTTTGCAAAACGCTTTACGGGCATTGAATTCTTAATTACCGGCCCAAGGAAGGAAATTAAGCTTGAAATTGTTTTTAAATTACAGTTATAAGCGTTGACGCGTATATCGCTCTCTCTGATTCCGTGAATTACGATTTCTACTAAATCTTCCTCTTTCCATGCAGTTCTGAGGTTTTTTAATAACGCAATTTTTTCATGCACGTAAACATCAAATGTTTCGCAACGATCACTCGTGAACATTGCGGCGTCAAGTAATAGTTTACCCAGATTACGTTTCGGTGGGAATGCAGAAATAAAATCGCTCTTAAAACTTTCCCAAGTACGTACCTCTGGCATCCAAGAATTAAACCAGTTAGACGCAATACCTTGTAACGAACGACCAATTCGCAAAAATATGTGCTGGTCGGTCCATGCAAATTCACCCTTAATAGATTCCAGTTGCTCGATCCATTTACCAGCGTCCATACTATCCGGGCGAAAAACAGGCAGGTCAAAAGGCTCTGTGGCGGCGTTGGATTGTTTCAAGATTTTAATAAATTCACTCATAAACTGCTCCATTTTTTTTTTTTTAATCAGCTCGTGGGCGAATCGCACTTCTGATGTTAGCAATAAAATTTTAAAATTTATTTCTAATAATATAGGACGCACTCAAAAAACAAAGACACTCGTATTACAAAGCTTTATTACGCAAAACGTAAGTAACCGAACGGCAATTGACACGGGTCCGAACTAAGAATGCCTCTTTTTTCGGAAACCGATAGCGGTTCGAGCTTCGAGGGGCGTTATGTCAACAAATAGCAGGTATACGCTAACCCCTCTAAACATAAACAGAACGAGTAGGTACAGTCTACATCATGAAAATATGAAACTAAATGAATAATTTAATGTCTTTAAATTAAAACGCAGAATTGCTAACAATATATATATTAAAATTTTAATTATAAAATTTTAAGTTGTGTTTCTCTCCCGACGTGAAATGGAGGGAACCAAATGCTAAAGTTTAACTTTTCTCCCACGTATGAAAAAAATGTATTATATAAAAATGTAACGGAAAAAGAATGATTTAATATTAAAAAAATTATTATTTTTTTAAGAAATTTGACATTTCATCTGTGATGATTGATTATAAAGGCAAAACAGTGACAACACAACCTCGAGCTAAAATCTAATATTTTCCCATGTATAATAAATAACTATTATTCCATCAGAGTATAAAATAGTATATTAAAAAATAAGTTTCGTAAGACACGTTTTATACACACGAAGTCTTATGAAACGAGTTTTATACTATTTTTTTGTAATTGGGGTTTTTTCCTTTTTAGCAAAAATAAAATAAATGTTGACAATCTAAGTGTTACGATTTATCAACTGCTACTCATCAGATTTCCCAAAAATTGTCAAAATTACTTGATATTTCACTAATTATAGGATATTCCAAAGCGAGTCTTTTCTGACTAATGCAAAGAAACATCAAAACATCTTTACGTGTTGATACATCCGCTTCGTACCAATTTAAATTATACACAACTTCTGCTATATTATTAGCCTATCGAGAAAAAGAAAAGTAAACACTTTCAAATCGAACCCAACTCATCTTATTTCGAAATGAAGCCAGCCCAATCAAGGCTGTCCGCCGCTCCTTGATGGTAGGACCCACCATGTCTTGCTTCAAAACTAACAAAATTGAATCCAACAAACTCATCTTGTTTTAAAATGAACCCAATTGAATCCAACTCAGCTCATCTTGTTTCAAAATGAAACCAACCCAATCCAACCCAACTCATCTTCTTCCAAAATAAAGTGACCCATCGCAGTTCAACCCAACTCATTTCATTTGAGTCACGTAATACACTCACATGCACTGTCATGAGCGAGCAATCAAATCGCTTCAAATTCTTATGAATCAATTAACGTGAAGAAAATCTATATATTCTAATAAGTTGGTATAACAATGGTGAGCCCGAAAGTATAGATTTCCTTTTTTGGATACAGACTACAAAAAAGAAACGACCATTATTGACTTAGATAGGGTTCTGATGATTATAATGAGGAATCCGATGGATAAGATCAACATAGGATCAAAAGCGTCCAGCGCATTCAATAAATTCTCGTCATTTCGACCTCTATCTCTAGATTGTTATGACTAAAATCTGCTCTAGATCATAGACTCAAAATGCTAGATTTATAATCTGCTCAAGCAAATCAGTATTTTCCAACTTTAATTTATCGATAACTTACATCTTTTTGTATAACTTATTCATAATTTTTACAAAATAAGATATACTTTAAACAAAATCGATTGTTGTGTACCATGTCTTTTGCAAGCAGTATCAAGTCCTCTGAAAGCAGATCGAGTCTTCCTTAAGCAGTATTAAGTCTTCTGGAAACATTTCAGGTTTTCTGAAAGCAGTATCAAGTCCTCTACACAAACCCAATTATAATGGTTGTGTTTGAAATCTGAAAAGTTTACTTAAGATGCCGTAAGGGTGAAATTGGTCGGTAATATTTTTATTTTAATAAATCTTTTGCTTAAAGTGCTTCAGTTTCTTATAATTAATGTCAGTTTTTAACATTTCTGCAGGAAAATCGTCAAAATTGATGGTCTACACTCAACTTTTTTTGCTAAATCATTAAGTGTAGCTATTTTAAAAGTTATTAATGTTAAAAATTAATAAGAAAAGCGAACAATCTCAATAAAAAATGTAAATTTTTAACATTTTTGTAGGAAAATTGTCAAACTTGATGGTCTACAATCAACGTTTTTGTTAAATATGGAATTATGGTAAATATCCAATAGTTTATTTTAACCAAAGGTGATTAAAGACATCAAAACCTCACCCAAAAAAGTCTCAATTCAAAATATGTGCTTTTGAATATAATGATATCTCTAAAATGGTTTAAATTGATACTTTGAGGAATAATTTTGGATAAATATATTGGTAATATCCCTATAAAAATCATTCTTTATATTTAAAAAGTCATAATCATTTTTTCTATCAAATTTATTACAAAAAATAAAATTTTCAATTTTTATTCTTGATCCAAATTATCCTTAAATCGACTTATTTTATCTAAATCTTTAAAATCAACTTTATTTTTACCACAATAATCCAAAACAGAGCTAATTTTCTTCAAATAACTACTCCGTTTGTTCGAACTACTCATTTCTGGAATGAAATAAATCAACAATTCCAAAAAACTCTCACTAAAACTAAAATTATTACTAATCAACTTAAAAATAACATCCAATAACAAACTAAAAATACTTTCATTCGATTCAAATTTAACCAAAGGTAATATAATGGCGAAAGCTTCAATATAAAAAATTAAAGTATCATCGTTAATAAATTCCATACTTTCATCGAGATTTATCCTATTCAAATTCGTCATTAAAACATTATAAAAAAGATCGCAAATTTCTTTTTTATTTTTAACAATTTCGTTTTGTAATGGGTCGTTATTAAATTCATCGATGTATAAACAAAGATTTAACATTAATTGTATGAAATGTAGGGTGAATGGTTGATCGATTACTTCATCATTTTCTTGCTTAATTATTTCTAAGTATCCGATCCAACTTTTCGAGGCAACATCAATGCTTAAATCGTCATTTTTTACTTTAAAATTGCTCGTTATTTTTGATAAAACATCCAAAGTTATTAATAATAAATCTTTGTTAAGCGAACTATTTAAAATAAAACTAAATTTATCAACAATTTTTTTTGTGTATATCAAATTATTTTGGCTTAAATGATCTAATCCTTTAATAAATCGAATTACTTGGATTAAAACTAAATGATCGTCACTTTCTATGAATAATAATACTGAGTTGATCACTTCGATTTCGGTTATGTTTAATTTGCTAACTATGTTTCCTAAGATTCCGATTAATATCTCTACGAATCGGTTTAAGTCTTTGTGTTTTATAAGTGAGTTTGTTGCTATCGAGGGGAACGATATTTTTATTAAATATGCGCAAACTTCTTCCTCGATGGTCATGTCCCATAAGAAACACAATTCATCTTCTAATTCTTCGCCCCAATTCAAGTCGGAGAGCTTTAATAGAGTCTTTAAAATGAAACCTTTGCTGTAAGCGGTATTTTCGATTACGTCCCCTTTTAATTTTTCGATCGTTTCTGAATCTAATTCTTCTGAATGCCAATTTTTGTTTAAACTCATCGTTTTAGGGGCAATAATTTGTTATGAATTATTTATTTTGACGTTTGACATTATTTTGACATTATTATGACGTTTGAAATGTCATTAAGGATACGTTCAATGCATTAATTGAGTTATAAATAAATATTAATAATTTATTTTATTTATTTAAAATAAAATTTAGTCTATAATTTTTTGCTAAATGTTGTAGTTCTTATTAAAATGAAATAATTTAACTTAAAGTATATATATATAGATCGTCCTCACCATTATGTATGTACTAACTTGGCGGGAAATTTGAAATTGTTATGTCTATTTCTGCAAGAATTTGCAATTTTAAATTGGAAAAAGGATAATAATCAAAAGAGAACACGAAATTTTTGATAAATTTCGATAGCAAATCAATAAAAGTATAAAAAGGGAAATAAATAGTATTTGAAGTACTTGAAATGTTTCCAGAAGACTTAGTACTGCTTCCAGAAAAATTGATCTGCTTTCAGAGACTTAATACTGCTTACAGAAGTTTGGAGATGCTTCCAAAAGACTTGATATTGTCTCTAGAAGACTTCAAATACCTCCAGAAAACTTAATACTGCTTCTAGGAAACCTGAAATATGTTTAGAAGACTTAATACTGCTACCAAAAGACTTGTTCTGCCTTCAGAGACTTAATACTGCTTGCAGAACACTTGATACTGCTTACAGAAGACATGAAACGTTTTCAGAAGATCTAATACTGCTTCTAGAAGATTTGAAATACTCCATAAAGTATTGATATTGCTTCTGGAAGACCTGAAATGTTTCCAGAAGACTTAGTACTGCTTCCAAAAGACTTGATCTGCTTTCAGAGGCTTAATACCGCTTGTAGAAGACTTGGTACTGCTTACACAAGCTTGGAGATGCTTCCAAAAGACTTGATGTTGTCTCTAGAAGACTTGAAATACCTCCAGAAAACTTAATACTGCTTTTAGGAAACCTGAAATGTTTCTAGAAAACTTAATCTACTTCCAAAAGACTTGATATTGCTTCCAGCAGATCTGAAATGTTTCCAGACGACTTGATGTCGCTTCTAGAAGACTTGATCTGCTTCCAAAAGACTTGATATTGCTTCTAGATGATCTGGAATGCTTCCAGAAGACTTGATATTGCTTCCAGAAGATTTGAAATGCCTCCAAAAGACTTGATGTTGCTTCTAGAACACTTTATCTATTTCCAAAAGACTTGATATTGCTTCCAGCAGATCTAAAATGTTTCCAGACTACTTGATGTCGCTTCTAGATGATTTGATCTGCTTCCAAAGGACTTGATATTGCTTCCAGAAAATCTGAAATGCTTCCAGAAGACTTGATATCGCTTCTAGAAGACTTGATCTACTTCCAAAAGGCTTTATATTGCTTCCAGCAGATCTGTAATATATCCAGACAATTTGATGTCGCTTCTAGAAGACTTGATCTGCTTCCAAAAGACTTGATATTGCTTCTAGAAGATCTGAAATGCTTCCAAAAGGCTTGATATTGCTTCCAGCAAATCTGAAATATTTCCAGACGAATTGATGTCGCTTCTTAAAGACTTGATCTGCTTCTAGATGATCTGGAATGCTTCCAAAAGACTTGATATTGCTTCCAGAAGATCTGAAATACATTCAAATGACTTAATATTGTTTCTAGAACACTTAATTTACTTCCAAAAGACTTGATATTGCTAATGTAGTCAAGTATCAAGTCTTCTGGAAGCTTTTCAAATCAATTAGAAGCATTTTATCTGTTTTAGGAGTAGGATAAAGTCTCCTGAAAGCAATATCAAGTCATCTGATTACCATGAAGTCATCATCTAGAATCTTCCACAGGCAATGTCAAGTCTTCTGGTAGCACTTCAGGTCTTCTGAAAGCAGTATCAAGTCTTCTAGAAATATGTAAAGTTTTCTGCAAGCAGTATTAAGTCTTCTAGAAACATTTCAGGTTTCCTGGAAGCAGTATCAAGTTTTCTGGAGTTATTTCAAGTCTTCTAGTGGCAATATCAAGTTTTTTGGAAGAATCTTCAAGCTTCTGTAAGCAGTATTAAGTCTCTGAAAGCAGATCAAGTCTTCTGGGAGCAGTATTAAGTCTTCTGGAAACGTTTCAGGTCTTCTGAAAACAGTATCAAGTCTTCTGTAAGCAGTATCAAGTTTCTAGAAGCAGAACAAGACTTCTAGAAGAAGTATTAAGTCTTCTGGGAATATTTCGGGTTTATTGGAAACGGTATCCAGTTTTCTGGTGGTATTCCAAGTCTTTTGAAAACACATCCAGTCTTCTGGAAATAGAATTAAGTATTCCGGAAACTTTTTACGTCTTCTGGAAGCAATGTAAAGTCTCCCACATAACCTCAAGTGTTTTGTAAGAATTTCATGTCTTCCACAAATAGTATTAAGTCTTCTGGAAGCAATATCAAGTATTTTAGAAACATTTCAAGTCTTCTAGAGGTATTCTAAATCTTTCAGAAGCAACATCAAGCCTCTTGAAAGCGTTTCAAATCTTCTGGAAGCATATCAAGTCTTCTGCAAACTGTATTAAGTCTTCTGGAAGCAGTATCAACTCTTTTGCAAACTGTATTAAGTCTCCTGGAAGCAATTTCGATAGCAAATCAATAAAAGTAAAAAAGGGAAATAAATAGTATTTGAAGTACTTGAAATGTTTCCAGAAGACTTAGTACTGCTTCCAGAAGAGTTGATCTACTTTCAGAGACTTAATACTGCTTGTAGACGACTTGGTACTGCTTACAGAAGTTTGGAGATGCTTCCAAAAGGCTTGATATTGTCTCTAGAAGACTTCAAATACCTCCAGAAAACTTAATACTGCTTCTAGGAAATCTGAAATATATTTAGAAGACTTAATACTGCTTCCAAAAAACTTGTTCTGCGTTCAGAGACTTAATACTGCTTGCAGAACACTTGATACTGCTTACAGAAGACATGAAACGTTTTCAGAAGATCTAATACTGCTTCTAGAAGATTTGAAATACTCCATAAAGTATTGATATTGCTTCTGGAAGACCTGAAATGTTTCCAGAAGACTTAGTACTGCTTCCAAAAGACTTGATCTGCTTTTAGGAAACCTGAAATGTTTCTAGAAAACTTGATACTGTTTCTAGAAGACATGAAACGTTTCCAGAAGATCTAATACTGCTTCTAGAAGATTCAAAATGCTCCCAAAAGTATCAATATTGCTTTTGGAAGACCTGAAATGTTTCCAAAAGACTTAATACTGCTTCCACAAAGCTTGATCTGCTTTCAGAGACTTAATACTGTTTGCAGAAGACTAGGTACTGCTTATAGTAGCTTGGAGATGCTTCCAAAAGTCTTGATATTGCCTCTAGAAGACTTGAGATAACTCCAGAAAACTTGATATTGCTTCCAGGAAACCTGAAATGTTTTTAGAAGACTTAATACTGCTTGCAGAAAATTTTACATACTTCTAGAAGACTTGATACTGCTTCCAGAAGACAAGAAATGTTTCCAGAAGATCGTGATACTGCTTCTAGAAGATTTGAAATGCTTCTGAAAGTATTGATATTGCTTCTGGAAGACCTGAAATGTTTCCAGAAGACTTAATACTGCTTCCAGAAAACATGAAACGTTTCCAGAAAATCGTGATACTGCTTTTAGAAGATTTGAAATGCTCCCAAAAGTATCGATATTGCTTCTGGAAGACCTGAAATATTTCCAGAAGACTTTCAGAGACTTCATATTGCTTGCAGAAGACTTGGTACTGCTTACAGAAACTTGAAGATGCTTCTAAAAGACTGGATATTGCCTCTAGAAGACTTGAAATAACCTGAAGTAATTCAAGCCTTCAGAAAACATTTCAAATCTTTTAAAAGCAACATCAAGTATTTTAGAGATAGTATGCTGTCTTCAGAGATAGTAGTACAAATTTGATGGAAGCACTTCAACAATTCTAGAAGCATTTCAAGTCTTTAAAACCATTTCAAGTCTTTTGAAAGCAATGTCATGCCTGAAGAAACAGTATCAAGTCTTCCAGAAACATTCCACGTCTTGTAAACACATTTTAAGTTTTGTAAAAGCATTTAAAATCGTCTAGAAATAATATTAACTCTTCTAAAGCATTACATGTCTTCTGGAAACATTTGAAGTCTGCTAGAAGCAATATCAAGTCTTGTAGAAGCCGTACCAAGTCTTTCAGAGGTAGTGCCAAGTTTGCTGGAAGCAGTTCCAGTCTACTGGAAGCAATATCAAGTCTTCTAGAAGCAATGTCAAGTCTTTCAGAGGCACTACCAAGATTTCCAGAGGTAGTACCAAGTCTGTTGTAAGCACTTCAAGTCTGCTGGAAGTAGTATCAAGTCCTCCAGAAGTAGTACCAAGTCTTCTAAACATTTCAAGTCTGTTGGAAGCAATATCAAGTCTTCTAAAAGCAGTACCAAGTCTTTCAGAGGCAGTATCAAGTCTTCTGTAAGCAGTTCAAGCCTTCTGAAAGTATTTCAAATCTTCTGGATGCAATATCAAGTCTTTTGAAAGCAGTATCAAGTCTTCCAGAGGCAATACCCAGTCTTCTGGAAGTAATATCAAGTTTTCTAGAAGTAACAATTCTTTCAGACTCGATACCAAGTCTTCAAGAAGCATTTCAAGTCTTGTAAAAACATTTTTAGTCTTGTAAAGTCTTCTGAAATATTACAAGTCTGCTGAAAACACTTTAAGTCTGCTGGAAGCAGTATCAAGTCTTGCAGAGGCAGTACCAAGCCTTCTGGAAGTAGTTGAAACCTTCTGAAAGCATTTCATATCTTTTAAAAGCAGCATCAAGTGTTTCAGAGGTAGCATATTGTCTTCTGGAAATAGTATAAATTTTCTGGAAGCATTTCAAGTCTTTTGAAACCATTTCAAGTTTTCTGAAAGCAGTATCAAGCCTGCTAGAAGCAGTATCAAGTCTTCTAAAAGCATTTCAAGTCTTTTAGAAGCAATTTACATTTTCTAGAAATAGTATCAAGTCTTTTGAAGCATTACATGTTTTCAGGAAACATTGTAAGGAAGCAATACCAAGTCTTCTAGGAGCAGTATCAAGTCTTTCAGAGGTAGTACCAAGTCTTCTGGTACCATTTCTAGAAGCATTCCGAGTCTTATAAACACATTTTAATTATTGTAAAAGCCTTTTAAGTCTTCTGAAGCATTACATGTCTTCTGGAAACATTTCAAGTCTACCAGAAGCAATACCAAGTCTTCTGCTAACATTTCAAGTCTTATGGAAGCAGTATCAAGTATTTTAGGAGCAATTCAAGTCTTCTGGAAGTAGTATTAAGCCTGCTAGAAGCAGTATCAAGTCTTCCAGAGGTTGTACCAAGTCTTCTGCAGTTCAAGCCCTCTGAAAGTATTTCAAATCTTTTAAAAGGAGTATCAAATCTTTCACAGGTAGTATGCTGTCTTCTGATAGTGGTACAAAACAAAAGCAGTATCAAGCTTGCTAGAAAATAGTATCAAGTCGTGCAGAAGCATTTTAAGTCTTGTAAACACATTTTAAGTCATTGTAAAAGCATTTTAAGTCTTCCAGAAACAGTATTAAGTCTTCTAGAAGCAGTATCAAGTCTTTCAGAGGCAGTACCAAGTCTTCCAGAGGTAGTACCAAGTGTTCCGAACATTTCAAGTCTGCTGGAAGCAATATCAAGTCTTCTAAAAGTAGAACCAAGTCTTCCCGACACAGTACCAAATCTGTTGTAAGCAGTTCAAGTCTGCTGGAAGCAATATCAAGTCTGCTAAAAGCAGAACCAAGTCTTCCAGACACAGTATCAAATTTGTTGTAAGCAGTTCAAATGTACTGGAAACAATATCAAGTCTGCTAAAAGCAGAACCAAGTGTTCCAGAGACAGTATCAAATCTGTTGCAAGCAGTTCAAGTCTGCTGGAAGCAATATCAAGTCTTCTAGAAGTAGTATCAAGTCTTTCAGAGGCAGTACCAAGTCTTCCAAATATTTCAAGTCTGTTGGAAGCAATATCAAGCCTTCTAAAAGTAATACCAAGTCTTCCAAAGGCAGTACCAAGTCTTCTGTAAGCAATTCAAGTCTGCTGGAAACATTTCATCTTTGCTGGATGCAATATCAAGTTTTCTGGAAGCAATGTCAAATCTTTTGAAAGCATATCAAGTCTGTTAAAAGCAGTGTCAAGTCTTCCAAAAGTATTTCAAGCCTTGTAATCCTGTCTCATATCATCTGACAGGATTAGTATTGAATCCACTAGTATACATTTGTATATTTCGATGGACTCCCGGATGAGTCTGGTTCTCCAATGCGGAACGTTGTTTATCTCCTTGCAATCCTCGAAATTGATGATATGGCCTGTTTTCAGATGGTGATCCTGATTTGAACACCTAGATTTGCCAACTTTATTTGGTCTTTTGAATTCCTGAGAGAAGTTCTTATACTATGTATGGGTCAGAGTGTAGTTAATACTACTTTGGTCTCACTATGAATTCTACCAACTAGTGTGTTGTCAATTTTTGGTACGGATATGGTGAAGGATTCTTTAGATTTGCGACTTGACTAACACTTTTCTATTGATGTAAGTATAGGGATAGAGCTCAGAGAGTACAAAATGGTTGTCTGCATTGACTTCTTCATACATTGTGCTTATATCACAAAGTTTTTCTGTTTAAAACTTCTTATTTTTACAAAGATTTCTTTCTGGACCGACTTTTTACCTATTTAACCAACAGTTAGGGAAACTACTGGAACTTTGTATGTACCAGAGTCTGACACAAGATTAGTTTGAGATTAAGTGTGTTATCAATCGAAATATCGGTTCCTCTCTTGCATGACTTCATTCATAAAAGTTACAAACAGGAAAAAATAAATAAATTAAGTATTAATATGGGAGATGACAAAGTATAGAAAATACCACATAATCTTATGTCCAGATAATAATACATATAAATATATTTATTTAATTAAATACATCCAATTGAATATAAAATAATCCATCTAACTGACAAAATATAAACAAACAATAAAATAATACAATCTCTCACCTTCATTTAAAGCCTATCCCTTTTTTTCATTTTCCAAAGCAAGAATCTCCTTTTTAACATTTTGCAAATCAACATTAACCCTATCCAAACTAACCCCGGTTGATTTCATCACTTCCGAGTCGATCTGTTCTTGCAAATTCCTCGATTCGCGTTCTGTTAATCCCAATTCAGTGATCGCTTGAATTATAGCCCCACAATCGCTATGTAACGTCGCTAAAAGTTTATAAGCACTTCTCGACATTTCATCATGAATTGCATTCTAAAATTAATTATTTCTTTTTAATTGAATTAAATTAATTGGATTGAGACAAACCCGAAAAATAAGTTCATCAGAAAGTGTAAAAGACCGATCTAATTGGCCGTTTAAGTTATTAATTTCTTTTTGAACTTGTTTGGTGTCATCCAAAATTTTATCAATTTCTTTATTTTGTTTGTTAATGTTCGCGATTATTTCTAAAATTCGTTTTGTATAAGCTGATCTTCCGGTATTTTTTCCGATTCTTTCGCATTCTTCTTTTAAGTTTTTCTCCATTTTTTCTTTACTTTTTATGTCGTTGGTTAATTGTTGATTTTTGACGCGAATTTCTTTGATTTTTGCACGTTTTTCTTGAATTTTTACCTAAAAGTTTAATATAAATCAAATTTAAATTAAACGAAATAAAATTGAATCGAATTTTTTACATCGTTGTTATTACTATTTTCTTGTAACTCTTCGTATTCTCGTAATAAAGGCGTTTGAACCTCGTTCCATTGTTGTTTTAGTGTTTCTAATTTGTTGTTTCCGTTTTGTACCAAATTTTTTAATTTTATTAAGTTTTCTTCGTCGGAAAGTACCGCTAAAGTTTTTGATTTTATTTTGTATTGTGAGATGTGTTCTTTTAGGATTGACTCTTCTTTATTTTTTTGATCTAAAATCTATTTTAAATTATTAAATATTTTTGTTAATTAATCAAACAGTGCGGTAAGAAATTTAAAGAGTTTTTGAAGAAATTTTGGGTTACGAACTGATATATTCTAATAATAATTAAGGTAGAATCCACAAATCCAACAAAAAATGATAGTTTCTATTTAAAAATGTTAATTTAAGTATGGTTTCTCAATTTTGGGACACCTCTACATTATACAGTGTGTACATAAAGTATGAAATTAATTCTTTTGTGCGTTTTCTGATAATAAAATTAAAATGTAGGTTTAAATAAAGTTAAAATGGAGCATGGTATCTCAATTTGATGAGATACCATGATCCTGAAAGTAACTCATAACAGGAAAAGAAAGAAGTCTTTTAGCTTCCATCAGTTTTTTTCTACAATCTGATAATTTTCTGAAATTTTTAAATTTAGTCCCTCCATTTGCTGCGAATATTTTTTTTTGAGTGCACGTATTTTGAACTTGACACTGCTTCCAGAAAAGTCAATACCGCTTCTACAAGACTCGATTTGCTTCCAGAGCATTTGCACACGACTGGAAATACTTCTAGAGGACTTAATATTGCTTCTAGAAAACTTGAAACTGTTTTTAGAAGACTTGATACTCCTTCCAGAAGAATTGAAATGCTTCCAGAATACTTGAATTGCTTCTAGATGACTTGATACTGTTTCTAAAAGACTTAAAATACTTCCACAACAATTGAAACGCTTCTAAAAAACTTAACACTGCTCCTAACAGACTTAAAGTACTTCTAGAACACAAAAACTGCTCTAGATGACTAGATAATGCTTCCAAAAGACTTGAAATGTTTTCAGAAGACTTGATATTGCTTCTAGAACAGTAATACTGCTTCTAAATGACTTGATCCTGTTCTGCCATACATGAAATGCTTCTAGAACACCTGATACTGCTTCTAGATGGCATGATACTGCTTCCAAAAGGACTTGAAATGTTCCAAGAAGACTTAAAATGTTTCCAGAAGACTTGAAATTAGCTCTAAAAGACATGATATGGTTTTAAAAGGCATGATACTGCTTCTGGAAGACTTGAAATGCTTCCAGAACACTTGATATTGCTTATAGATACTGCTTCCAGAAGACTAGCAATGCTTCCAGAAAATATAAACTGCTTCTAGATGACTTGATACTGTTTCGAAAAAACTTGAAATGTTTCTTCAAGACTTGAAATGCTTCTAGAAAACTTTATGCTAATTCCAGAAGATTTGATAATGCTTCTGTAAGACTTGACATTGCCTCTGGAAGACATCAAACGCTTCCAAAAGACTTGATACTGC
Organism: Onthophagus sagittarius; assembly: GCA_036711965.1. Lineage (NCBI taxonomy): Eukaryota > Metazoa > Arthropoda > Insecta > Coleoptera > Scarabaeidae > Onthophagus > Onthophagus sagittarius. The sequence goes on from JASERS010000005.1 coordinate 52,040,393, forward strand.
TTCTAGCAGACTTGAAATACTTCTAGAACGCATAAATTGCTTCTAGATAACTTGATGCTGATTCCAAAAGATTTGAAATACACCCAAAAGACATGACACTGCCTCACTTCTAAAAGACTTAATATTGCTTCTAGAACACTTAATACTGCTTCCAAAAGAATTGAACTACTTTTAAATGAATTGATCCTGCTTCCAAAAGACTTAAAACGACTTTCAAAAGACTTGAAATGTTTTTAGAAGGCTTGATACTGTTTCCAGAAGACTTGAAATATTTCTACAAGACTTGAAATACGTCTAGAAGACCTAATATTGCTTCTAGAAGACTTAATACTGCTTCCACAGAAGACTAGCAATGCTTCTAAAAAATTTGCCATTAGCTCTGGAAAAGTTTAATCGCTTCTAAAAGACTTGATACTACTCCTAGCAGACTTGAAATGCTTCTAGAACACATAAGCTGCATCTAGATGACTTGATAACAGCTGCTATAAAAAAACCTGAAATGTACCAAGAATACTTGATGCTGGTTCTAGATGACATGATACAGCTTCCAAAAGTCTTGGAATGGTCTTAGAAGACTTGAAATGCTTCCAGAACACTTGATTTTTGCTTCTAGAAGGCTTGATACCTCTGCCAGACGACTTAAACTGCTTCTAGATGACTTGATACTACTTCCAAAGACCTTTATACTGCTCTTAGCAGACTTGAAATGCTTCTAAAACACATAAGCTGCTTCTAGATGACTTAATACAGCTGCTACAAAAAACCTGAAATATCCCAAGAACACTTGATGCTGGTTCTAGATGACATGATACGGCTTCCAAAAGATTTGGAATGATGATAGAAGGCTTGAAATGCTTTCGAAAGACTTGACATTAGGTCTGGAAGATATAACATGCTTCCAAAACTCTTGATACTGCTTCTAGAAGACTTGAAACGCTTCCAGGACACTTGATTTTGCTTCTAGAAGGCTTGATACTCCTTCCAGAAGACTTAAACTGCTTCTAGATGATTTGATACTACTTTCAAAGGACTTGATACTGCTCTTAGCAGACTTGAAATATTTCTAGAATACTTAAACTGCTTCTAAATGACTTGAAACTACTTCCAAAAGACTTCAAATGTTCCCAGAAGATTTAACACTGATTCCAAAAAATTTGAAATGCTTCCAGAAGATTTGGCATTGCTTCTACAAGCTTGATACTGCTTCTAGATAACTTAATACTGCTTTCAGCAGACATGAAATGCTTCCAGAAGACTTGATATTGCTTCTAAAAACTTGATACTGCTTCTAAATGACATGATATTGCCTCCAAAGGAGTTGAAATGTTCCAAGAAGGCGTGAAATGCTTCCAGAAAACTTTAAAATAGCTTTGGAGGACATGATATGGTTTCAAGACTTGATACTGCTTCTAGAAGATTTGAAATGCTTCTAGAAAATTTTATACTGCTTCCAGAAGAATTGAACTGCATCCAGATGAATTGATACTGCTTCCAGAAGACTTGATATGTTTCTACAAGACTTGAAATACGTCTAGAAGTCTTTATACTGCTTCTGGAAGACTTGATATTACTTCTAGAAGCTTTGATACTGCTTCCACAGAAGACTAGGAATGCTTCTAGAAAACTTGATATTAGCTCTAGAAGAGTTTAACCGTGTCTAAAAGACTTGATAGTGCTCCTAGCAGACTTGAAATGCTTCTAGATACAAGCTGTTTCGAGATGATTTGGAACTGCTTCCAAAAGACCAGAAATGCTTCCAGGAAACTTGATTCTGCTTCTAGATGACATAATATTGCTTCCAAAAGACTTGAAATGCTCCTGGAAGGTTTGAAATGCTTTCGGAAGACATGATATTTGATCTGGAAGATATATGCTTCCAAAAGTCTTGACACCCTTTCTAGAGGACTTGAAATGCTTCCAGAACACTTGATTTTGCTTCTAAAAGGCTTGATATCACTTCCAGAAGACTTGAACTGCTTCTAGATGACTTGATACTACTTCCAAAGGACTTGATATTGCTCTTAGCAGACTTGAAATACTTCTAAAAAACATAAACTGCTTCTAGATGACTTGAAACCATTTCCAAAAGACTTGAAATGTTTCCAGAAGATTTAACACTGATTCCAAAAAAAATTGCAATGCTTCCAGAACACTTGACATTGCTTCTAGATAACTTAATACTGTTTTCAGCAGACATGAAATGCCTTCAGAATACTTGATATTGCTTTCAAAAGACTTGAAGTGCTTTTAGATGACTTGATACTACTTCCAAAGAGACTTGATATTGCTTTTAGTAGACTTGAAATACTTCTAGAATACATAAACTGCTGCTAGATGACTTGAAACTAGTTTCAAAAGACTTGAAAAGGTCCCAGAAGATTTAACACTGATTCCAAAAAAAATGGAATACTTCCAGAAGACTTGAAATTGCTTCTAGAAGCTTGGTGCTGCTTCTAGATAACTTAATACTGCTTTCAGCAGACATGAAATGCTTCCAGAATTCTTGATATAGCTTTAAGCAGAATTGAACTGCTTCTAGATGACTTGATACTACTTCCACAGGACTCGATACTGCTCTTAGCAGACTTGAAATACTTCTAGAATACATAAACTGCTACTAGATGACTTGAAACTAGTTTCAAAAGACTTGAAATGGTCCCAGAAGATTTAACACTGATTCTTGACTTGAAATTGCTTCTAGAAGCTTGATGCTGCTTCTAGATAACTTAATACTGCTTTCAGCAGACATGAAATGCTTCCAGAAAACTTGATATTGCTTCTAAAAACTTGATACTGCTTCTAAATGACATGATATTGCCTCCAAAGGAGTTGAAATGTTCCAAGAAGGCGTGAAATGCTTCCAGAAAACTTTAAAATAGCTTTGGAGGACATGATATGGTTTCAAGACTTGATACTGCTTCTAGAAGATTTGAAATGCTTCTAGAAAATTTTATACTGCTTCCAGAAGAATTGGACTGCATCCAGATGAATTGATACTGCTTCCAGAAGACTTGATATGTTTCTACAAGACTTGAAATACGTCTAGAAGTCTTTATACTGCTTCTGGAAGACTTGATATTACTTCTAGAAGCTTTGATACTGCTTCCACAGAAGACTAGGAATGCTTCTAGAAAACTTGATATTAGCTCTAGAAGAGTTTAACCGTGTCTAAAAGACTTGATAGTGCTCCTAGCAGACTTGAAATGCTTCTAGATACAAGCTGTTTCGAGATGATTTGGAACTGCTTCCAAAAGACCAGAAATGCTTCCAGGAAACTTGATTCTGCTTCTAGATGACATAATACTGCTTCCAAAAGACTTGAAATGCTCCTGGAAGGTTTGAAATGCTTTCGGAAGACATGATATTTGATCTGGAAGATATATGCTTCCAAAAGTCTTGACACCCTTTCTAGAGGACTTGAAATGCTTCCAGAACACTTGATTTTGCTTCTAAAAGGCTTGATATCACTTCCAGAAGACTTGAACTGCTTCTAGATGACTTGATACTACTTCCAAAGGACTTGATATTGCTCTTAGCAGACTTGAAATACTTCTAAAAAACATAAACTGCTTCTAGATGACTTGAAAGCATTTCCAAAGGACTTGAAATGTTTCCAGAAGATTTAACACTGATTCCAAAAAAAATTGCAATGCTTCCAGAACACTTGACATTGCTTCTAGATAACTTAATACTGTGTTCAGCAGACATGAAATGCCTTCAGAATACTTGATATTGCTTTCAAAAGACTTGAAGTGCTTTTAGATGACTTGATACTACTTCCAAAGAGACTTGATATTGCTTTTAGTAGACTTGAAATACTTCTAGAATACATAAACTGCTGCTAGATGACTTGAAACTAGTTTCAAAAGACTTGAAAAGGTCCCAGAAGATTTAACACTGATTCCAAAAAAATTGGAATACTTCCAGAAGACTTGATATTGCTTCTAGAAGCTTGGTACTGCTTCTAGATAACTTAATACTGCTTTCAGCAGACATGAAATGCTTCCAGAATTCTTGATATAGCTTTAAGCAGAATTGAACTGCTTCTAGATGACTTGATACTACTTCCACAGGACTTGATACTGCTCATAGCAGACTTGAAATACTTCTAGAATACATAAACTGCTACTAGATGACTTGAAACTAGTTTCAAAAGACTTGGAATGGTCCCAGAAGATTTAACACTGATTCTTGACTTGAAATTGCTTCTAGAAGCTTGATACTGCTTCTAGATAACTTAATACTGCTTTCAGCAGACATGAAATGCTTCCAGAAAACTTGATATTGCTTTTAAAAACTTGACATTGCTTCTAAATGACATGATATTGCCTCCAAAGGAGTTGAAATGTTCCAAGAAGGCGTGAAATGCTTCCAGAAAACTTTAAAATAGCTTTGGAGGACATGATATGGTTTCAAGACTTGATACTGCTACTAGAAGATTTGAAATGCTTCTAGAAAATTTTATACTGCTTCCAGAAGAATTGGACTGCATCCAGATGAATTGATACTGCTTCCAGAAGACTTGATATGTTTCTACAAGACTTGAAATATGTCTAGAAGACTTGATACTGCTTCCAGAAGACTTGAAATGTTTCTACAAGACTTGAAATACGTCTAGAAGACTTGATACTGCTTCCAGAAGACTTGAAATGTTTCTACAAGACTTGAAATACGTCTAGAAGACTTGATACTGCTTCCAGAAGACTTGAAATGTTTCTACAAGACTTGAAATACGTCTAGAAGACTTGATACTGCTTCTGGAAGACTTGATATTGCTTCTGGAAGATTTGAAATGCTTCTAGAAAATTTTATACTGCTTCCAGAAGAATTAGACTGCATCCAGATGAATTGATACTGCTTCCAGAAGACTTGATATGTTTCTACAAGACTTGAAATACGTCTAGAAGACTTGATACTGCTTCCAGAAGACTTCAAATGTTTCTACAAGACTTGAAATACGTCTAGAAGTCTTGATACTGCTTCTGGAAGACTTGATATTACTTCTAGAAGCTTTGATACTGCTTCCACAGAAGACTAGGAATGCTTCTAGAAAATTTGATATTAGCTCTAAAAGAGTTTAACCGCGTCTACAAGACTTGATAGTGCTCCTAGCAGACTTGAAATGCTTCTAGATACAAGCTGTTTCGAGATGATTTGGAACTGCTTCCAAAAGACCAGAAATGCCTCCAGAAAACTTGATTCTGCTTCTAGATGACATAATACTGCTTCCAAAAGACTTGAAATGCTCCTGGAAGGTTTGAAATGCTGTTTTCAGCAGACATGAAATGCTTTCAGAATACTTGATATTGTTGCTTTCAAAAGGTCCCAGAAGATTTAACACTGAATCCAAAAAAATTCCATACTTCCAGAAGACTTGAAATTGCTTCTAGAAGCTTGATACTGCTTCTAGATAACTTAATACTGCTTTCAGAAGACTTGAACTGCTTTTAGGTGACTTGATACACCTTCTAAAAGACTAAAAATATTCCCAGAAACCTTGATATGCTTCTTGAAGACTTGCAATGCTTCCACAAGAATTGAACTTCTCTTGGAAGACTTGAAGTGCTTCTAGAAGACTTGATACTGCTTGTAAATTTGCGGACAGAAAACATTTTTATCGCAAAAAGCAAAATATTGTCAAAACCATGAGGTTGTTTTGAAAATATTAAATACTATTAGACAAAATGTAAGACCTTGATGAAGAAAAAATATCATAACAATTCGCACGACGAAAAAATAAATTTATTTATTAGAATTCGGTGCTACAATAGTTTCAACTCAAAATTGAGTCGTCTTCAGGCACGACGTCCTATAATTTGGGGGTAAAGTTGCGAAGGGAATGATTAACTTTTGGAAAGTTGAAAAAATTTGGAACATTTGAGAAAAACAAACATTTAAAAAGCAATGAAGTTAATTTGTATAAATTTTTGTTTAATCAAAAGTAGCGAGGAAGCACTGAACAATGTTTGATAAAAGTTAAAATTAAAAAATTACAAACAAAATTAAGATTAAAAATCAAGAAAACCAAAACTAAAATCCAAAAATGTAAAATTAAAAAGTTAATTCTCCCTACAACATAATGTCGAAAAATTAATAATGAAACTAAAAGGTGTATTCTGCACAACATCATGTTAGAGAGGAAGTGATGTCCTCTACAACGTGAATGGTTACTATATTTTTATGAGAATATGATGGATTTGGAGAAATCACTAATTTACTTGATGAAGTAGTCCAAAAACTGTTAATTAAAGACTAAATACTGAGTGGTAGAAAATATTTTGATTGTAAAAGGCAAGAAATTGTTGGCAAAATAAAAAATCTTCATATCAAATGTTGATAAACTGCAATTAAACACCATCTATTGCTTATAAAATTATAAATATTGTTAACAGAAGACATTTTTGTTGCAAATAAACTATAAAACTATATATAAAATTATTTTTTTAAAATTATAATGTAGTATTGTATTATTATGTTGTGCTTTTTTAAATTTCCTTCTTTTCTGGGAAATTATAAATGCATTAGGTAACTAAATGGCAAATAAATATTTCTTAAAAATGGTGGTATTATTAGTAATTTTTGGTGTAATCACAACGATATCACTAACAGATAGATTAAATAAAATCCTATCTTCATCAGCAATCAGAAATATGAATAAAAATGATGGTAATATGTTACAAAATTAACCAAAAACACTCATTCAATAATAAATAACTTAATTCTTATTACATATTTTAAAAAAAGCATTACCTCTTTTAATTTGATCCTATTCAATTTAATTTCTTCTTGTAATCTTTGAATTTTCAACTTCTCATCTTCAACAATCAACAAATTTCGATCCACATTATCAACATTTTCTTTCCCAACACACTCATTTCGACTAATTTTACTCAAATTAACTTCTTTAACACACCCCTCATCCACCACATCCTTATCCACACAAATTTCATCCCCATTTCTCATCAGCACAGATTTCAAATCGCAATCATTAAACAATAACGACCCAATCAAATTCCTTTCCGAGCATTGCTTCGTTACATCTAAAGTATTATGCACCCAATATAATTTGAGATTTTCATCAACACTTTTCCAAGTTTGAGGTACTTTAATAACTTCGCTTTTTAACGGATAACAATGAATATAACTTTGTTGGAAATAGACGTTTCCACATCTCCGAACTCCGTTTTTTAATAAATTCGAAGGAACCCAAGGTTTATTTAAACATAATTTCACATTTTCACTTATTTTGTGTTTTAATTGTTGAGTTCTTCCGAGTTCTTGTAACGGTAAGATATCGTCGTTTTCGCGGGGTAATCGTTCGATTAGGAACATTAAAACTCTCCTTAATTCAATTTCGTTGCAATAAAGGATCGTTTGGTATCCGATATCGCCGCGGAACCCCAAATCTCTTATTGCCTCGGCAAGATTTGTCGCGAGATTTAACCGGGCACTCATTGAAACGGGTAATTTATGGGGGTGCTTTATTTGGGGGGAAATCATCTCTAAACAGCAAGATACAGCGTCTACGACTAGATCTGGTTCGAAATGTTTAATCGTTGTGATTTCTTCATCAATTGAGCTAGAAAAAATAAAGTTAATATAAATAAAGTTAGGTTATGTTTGTTTACTTACCAATTGATGTTTTTTAAAGACTCTATTATTATATTATCGACTTCCTCCATATTTATGTTTATTTAAACGTTAAATGCAATTTAAACGTGATTTAAGTTTTTTAAACGGATTAATGGAATGTTTTTTTTGGGTAAATTGAGTTTATTGAGAAATTTTGAGGTTATGTGGAAATAAGTTAGGTTGGGTTAAATTAACTGTCAATTAAAAATTTTTTTAATAAATAATTTATTTTTAGTTTTTAATTAAAATAATACTTCGTTATAAATAAATGAATATTATTTGATTTAATTTAAATTAAATTAATAATTTTAAATAAACAATTTAATTTTAAATCTAAAAAATAAGTCAAAATCGAACATCACTTTAAATTGACAGTTTGAATTTGACGCACGGTTAAGGTAACCTAAAAAAATGGGACGTTCTCATTTAAAACTTAATTTATCCGATTTCACCTCAACCGAGACAGAAACGAGCAGTGACGAATCAATTTCCAATAATAAACCAAAAAAATTTAAGTGTACCCACACCGGATGTTCAGCAGCATTCTCAAAAAATCGAAAATTAACCAACCACATCAGATTACACACCGGAGAGGTAAATTACCCCAATTATCTCAACAACACCCTCATCTTCTTAATTTTAGCGTCCTTTTCAATGTGGCGATTGCAATAAAGCCTACACAAACTCGTCCCATTTGAGGAGACATCACAAAGTTAAACATGAAAATGGAGTTGAACGATTAACATGTCCTTTCGATGATTGTAAGAGAGAGATTGCGAATAAATGGGGGCTTAAAAAGCATATTCAGAGGTGTCATGATCCTAAACGGGTTTATCCGTTTAATTGTAAGGAGTGTTCGCAAGGGTTTTTGAGAAAAAGGCATTTGCAACAGCACTCGTATGTGCATACGGGAGAGTTGCCTTTTAAATGTGATCGATGTGGGAAAGGATTTATTACGATCAGGGATTGTACGAGGCATAAAAGGGTGCATTTAAATACGTATACTTGTGAATGTGGGGATGTTTTTGATAAGTGGAGTTTGTTTTTGGAGCATAGAAAAGAATGCCAAAGGAAAAGTAATTTGTTATATTATTTTGTAAGAAATTTAAATGCTTTATTTGGTGTATTTAGGTAATTTTTTTAAATTTTTTTGTATTACATCACATTTCTTTTTATTAGAATGTCTCGGTATTGTTAGGCTTATAATTTTATAGGGCAATGAATTAATTATTTGGCACCTTAATGTAAGATAAAAAAAATAACTTGCTAATAACATCACTATTATCTCATAAAAAAAAGATGAATTGCAAATTGAGTTAAATGACGAATGTTGGCTTTCCAAAAAGATTCTAAATTTGGTCTGGTTCTAAACTAATTCTATTCTAAATTCATGAATAAAAAATGCTCAGACTACAGAAAATGTTACTATTAAGAGAAATCCCAATATTTTTGTTATAATGAACACTGCATTTCTTTAAACTTGACTGTACTTGTTTTTTTTATTTTTACTCCTTGGTGAGAACTCTACATATGCTCTTTTTTTAATGCACATGTAGTATAAATACATAGTATAATTATTATAGTGGGACTATTACAAAATGTTATTGAAATTAAAAATAAAGTGCTGCCATGCTTCTCTTAAATTAGACATAAACAATTCATTATCAATGTTTTCAAAGTTGCGAAAGGTTCTTGTAAGGAGGAGAGGAAGGAAATTTGTCAAAGCAGTTGTACAAAAAACGATATGATGATCAGAAATGTCACAAACCGCCACTATACCAGAAGCCACAAATCAATTAGCGTACTAGTATGAAGGTTAATTCTAGTGGGCTCATCAATATATTGCTTTAAAGTAAATATTTTCAACAGTGTACTTGCAAAATTAAAAACATCTATGTTAAAGTCTCTAAAAAAATGCATTTTCAAAAATATCCAAAAAAATATTAATATTATTATGACGTCTCTCCAACTTCATATGGGTGTTCTTTTGGAAACATTCTGGAAGTATTTCAAGTCTTCCAGAGACTACATCAAGCTTTCTGAAAACATTTCAGGTTTCCTGGAAACAGTATCAAGTTTTCTGGAGGTATTTCAAGTCTTCTAGAGGCAATATCAAGTCTTTTAGAAGCATCTTCAAGCTTCTGTAAGCAGTACCAAGTCTTCTGTAAGCAATATTAAGTCTCTGAAAGCAGATCAAGTCTTCTGGAAACATTTCAGGTCTTCCAGAAGCAATATCTATATATAAAATAATAAATATCTATATCTATATATATTAAGCATTTGAACTAATACACGGGCAATATCATGTCTTCTGGAAACACTTCAAATCTTCTAAAAGTATTATCAAGTCTTCTAGAAGCATTACAAATCTTCTGGACATGTTTCAAATCTTCTTAAAGCAGTGTCAAGTCGTTTAGAAGCAGTATCAAGTCTTCTGGAAGCGTTTGAAGAGTTCTAAATGCAGTATTAAGTGTTCTAGAAGCACTTTAACTCTTTTAGAGGTAATATCAAGTGTTCTTAGCATTTCAAATCTTCTAGAAGCCGGAGACAATATCAATTCCTCTGGAAGGATTTCAAGTCTTCTGGTCATATACAAATGTTCTAGAAACAGTATAAACTTTTCTAGAAGCAGTATCAAGTTGTCTGGAAGGATTTCAAATCTTTCAGAAGCAGTACAAATTTTTCTGGAGGCATTTCAATTTTCCCAGAGACAATATCAAGTCCTCTTGAAGAATTTGAAGTTTCCTGGACATATTCAAATCTTCTAGAAGCAGTATCAAGTTCGCTAGAAGCAGTGTCAAATCTTCTGGAAACATTTCAAGTGTTTCAGATGCAGTGTAAAGTGTCCTGGAAGCATTTCAAATTTCCCAGAGGCAATTTTAAGTCCTCTGGAATCGTTTCAAGTCTTCTGGACATATTTCAAATATTTTGGAAGCAGTATCAAATCTTCTAGAGGCATTTCAAGTTTCCCAGAGACATTATCAAGTCTTTTGGAAGTATTTCAAGTGTTCTGGAAGCATTTAAACTGTTTTAGAGGCAATATCAAGTTTTCTGGAAGTATTTCAAATACTCTAGAAGTAGTATTCAGTTTTCTGAAAGCATTTCAACGTTTCCGGAGACAACATCAAGTCCTCTTGAAGGATTTGAAGTCTTCTGGATGTATTTCAAATCTTCTAGATGCAGTATTAAGTTTTCTAGAAGCAGTGTCAAGTCTTTTGCAAACATTTCAAGTATTTCAGATGCAGTGTCAAGTATTTTGGAAGCATTTTAAATTTCCCAGAGGCAATTTTAAGTCCTCTGGAATCGTTTCAAGTCTTCTGGACATATTTCAAATATTTTGGAAGCAGTATCAAGTCTTTTAGAAGCATTTCAAGATTCGCAGAGACATTATCAAGTCTTCTGGAAGTACTTGAATTATTTCAGAGGCAATATCAAGTTTTCTGGAAGCATTTCAAATATTCTAGAAGTGGTATCAAGTTTTTTGAAAGCATTTCAACGTTTCCGGAGACAATATCAAGTCCTTTTGAAGGATTTGAAGTCTTTTGGATGTATTTCAAATCTTCTAGATGCAGTATTAAGTTTTCTAGAAGCAGTATCAAGTCTTCTAGAAGCAGTATGAAGTCTTCTAGAAGCAGTGTCAAGTCTTCTGCAAACATTTCAAGTATTTCAGATGCAGTGTCAAGTATTCTGGAAGCATTTCAAATTTCTCAGAGACAATTTTAAGTCTTCTGGAATCGTATATATTTCAAATATTCTTCTAGAATCTTCTAGAAGCATTCCAAGTTTTCCAGAAGCATTATCAAGTCTTCTAGAAACATTCCAAGTTTTCCAGAAACATTCTAAGTGTTCTAGATGCAGTATCAAATGTTCTGGAAGCATTTGAACTATTTCAGAGGCAATATCAAGTTTTCTGGAAGCATTTCAAATCCTCTGGAAGTAGTATCAAGTTTGCTGAAACAATTTCAATGTTTCCAGAGAAAATATCAAGTCCTCTTGAAGGATTTGAAGTGTTTATTTCAAATTTTCTAGATGCAGTATTAAGTTTTCTAGAAGTAGTATCAAGTCTTCTAAAAGCAGTGTCAAGTCTTCTGCAAACATTTCAAGTGTTTTAGATGCAGTGTCAAGTATTCTGGAAGCATTTCAAATTTCTCAGAGACAATTTCAAGTCTTCTGGAATCGTTTCAAGTCTTCTGGACATATTTCAAATATTTTGGAAGCAGTATCAAGTCTTCCAGAAGTATTCTAAGTTTTCCAGAAGCATTGTCAAGTTTTCTAGAAGCATTCCAAGTTTTTCAGAAGCATTATCAAGTCTTCTAGAAACATTCCAAGTTTTCCAGAAGCATTGTCAAGTCTTCTGGAAACATTCCAAGTGTTCTAGATGGAGTATCAAATGTTCTGGAAGCATTTGAACTATTTCAGATTCAATACCAAGTTTTCTGGAAACAATTCAAATACTCTGGAAGTAGTATCAAGTTTTCTGAAAGCATTTCAACGTTTGCGGAGACAATATCAAGTTCTCTGGACGGATTTGAAGTCTTGTGAACGTATTTCAAATCTTTTAGATGCAGTATCAAGTTTTCTAGAAGCAGTTCCAAGTCTTCTAGAAGCAGTGTCAAGTCTTCTACAAACATTTCAAGTGTTTCAGATGCATTGTCAAGTATTCTGGAAGCATTTCAAATTTCTCAGAGACAATTTCAAGTCTTCTGGAATCGTTTCAAGTCTTCTGGACATATTTCAAATATTTTGGAAGCAGTATCAGGTCTTCCAGAAGCATTCCAAGTTTTCCAGAAACATTATCAAATTTTCTGGAAGCATTCCAAGTTTTCCAGAAGCATTATCAAGTCTTCTAGAAACATTCCAAGTTTTCCAGAAGCATTATCAAGGCTTCTGGAAGCATTCCAAGTGTTCTAGATGCAGTATCAAATGGAAGTAATCAACCGGAAGTAATACTACGGATGTAGTGTTTCACTTAAATATAAGTTCATATTCTTTTCTTATAAATCAGTCCTTCAAAACAAATAATTACTAAACAAAATTATGTAAAACTTTAGATATATATTCTTTCACATTTTTTCGTGAATTTACGTGACCGGAAGTTCCCAAACACATATTGGAACAGAATTCTTTTATAAAGGAACTGTACAGTAGCGAATAATTTGGTACATATTTGGCAAATCGACATAAGGTAAAAAAGAAGCCTATCTTTTGAGTGTAATATCATTATATCACTTCCGGTTATACCAAAGAAGTAGTAGAATTGCATTACGTAATTAATTGCTAAATAAAATTAAAATTTTTTGTAAAATGGTGAAGTTATCAACAATTTTCGATGTAACCAGAAGTAACAAATAAAAAAGTGATGTGTTACAGAAAAATGGAAGTACTTTAAACCATTTAACTCATCAAGCATTTAAATTTCTTGCAATACAATGTTATTAAATATTAATTTTAACTTATTAATATTTATATAAATTAAAATTTTTAGATTTATCTTGTTCAATTTGTAACAAAACCTTTGCCAGCAAACAAAACTTAAAACAGCACCAAGAAACTCATAAATCTCCAGACGAAAAAGATATTTTTCAATGTCCCCATAAAAATTGCGAACGAGTTTATTTATACAAAAAGAATTTAGACTTTCACATAAAAAGATTTCACGAAAAAGTGGATGTACCAAAAATCCCGTGTCATTATGAAGGATGCAACAAATTATTGAGTAAAATGGTTGGTAAAAAATAAATTAATAACTTTTAATTCAAGTTAAATTTATATATTTTTAGCAAAATTACAAAATACACATAGAAAAGTGTCACTTAAACACAAAAAGCGCAACCAAAAAGGAACGAAAAACGAGAAAAGATAAAGGGACCTTTAAAAAATCGATTCGAACTAAATTAACCGGTTTAATCAAGTTTACGGATGAGATTTCCACCAATACAAAAAATACTGAAATAAAACAATAATATTTATTTTAAATTATTTGTTTTTTTTCTTCCCCAAATGGATGTTAGTACCAACATTGATAGGGACATGTACTTATTGGGAATACCCATTTATATAATACAAAGAAATCGAAGAAAACTTAAACTTTAATTTAAAATAAAGCTCATTTCTTCATTGCTAGAAATAAAGCTTCCACGATTTTTTAAATTCTTACATTTTTTTTGACATTTAAAGATTAAGCAAAAATGTTGATTCTAACTCAACGTACTTTTTCTCAAAATTTTTATAATCCAACCCATCGATTAATATACACCGTTTTAAAGAGGAAGCTTTAAGCTTTAATTTAAAATGAAACTCATTTCTTGATTGCTAGAAATAAAGCTGCCACGATTTTTTAAATTCTCACATTTTTTTGACATTTAAAGATTAAGCAAAAATGTTGATTCTAACTTAACGTACTTTTTCTCAAAATTTTTATAATCCAACCCATCGATTATTATACATCGTTTTAAAGAGGAAGTTTTAAGCTTTAATTTAAAATAAAGCTCATTTCTTGATTACCAGAAATAAAGCTTCCACGATTTTTTAAATTCTCACATTTTTTTGACATTTAAAGATTAAGCAAAAATGTTGATTCTAACTTAACGTACTTTTTCTCAAAATTTTTATAATCCAACCCATCGATTATTATACATCGTTTTAAAGAGGAAGTTTTAAGCTTTAATTTAAAATAAAGCTCATTTCTTGATTACCAGAAATAAAGCTTCCACGATTTTTTAAATTCTCACATTTTTTTGACATTTAAAGATTAAGCAAAAATGTTGATTCTAACTTAACGTACTTTTTCTCAAAATTTTTATAATCCAACCCATCGATTATTATACATCGTTTTAAAGCGGAAGTTTTAAGCTTTAATTTAAAATAAAGCTCATTTCTTGATTACCAGAAATAAAGCTTCCACGATTTTTTAAATTCTCACATTTTTTTGACATTTAAAGATTAAGCAAAAATGTTGATTCTAACTCAACGTACTCTTTCACAAAATTTTTATAATCCAACCCATCGATTAATATACACCGTTTTAAAGAGGAAGCTTTAAGCTTTAATTTAAAATAAAATTCATTTCTTGATTGCTAGAAATAAAGCTGCCACGATTTTTTAAATTCTCACTTTTTTTTGACATTTAAAGATTAAGCAAAAATGTTGATTCTAACTCAACGTACTTTTTCTCAAAATTTTTATAATCCAACCCATCGATTATTATACATCGTTTTAAAGAGGAAGTTTTAAGCTTTAATTTAAAATAAAGCTCATTTCTTGATTACCAGAAATAAAGCTTCCACGATTTTTTAAATTCTCACATTTTTTTGACATTTAAAGATTAAGCAAAAATGTTGATTCTAACTCAACGTACTCTTTCTCAAAATTTTTATAATCCAACCCATCGATTAATATACACCGTTTTAAAGAGGAAGCTTTAAGCTTTAATTTAAAATAAAATTCATTTCTTGATTGCTAGAAATAAAGCTTCCACGATTTTTTAAATTCTCACATTTTTTTGACATTTAAAGATTAAGCAAAAATGTTGATTCTAACTCAACGTACTTTTTCTCAAAATTTTTATAATCCCACCCATCGATTATAATACACCGTTTTAAAGAGGAAGCTTTAATTTAAAATAAAGCTCATTTCTTGATTACCAGAAATAAAGCTTCCACGATTTTTTAAATTCTCACATTTTTTTGACGTTTAAAGATTAAGCAAAAATGTTGATTCTAACTTAACGTACTTTTCCTCAAAAATTTTATATCCAACCCATCGATTATTATACATCGTTTTAAAGAGGAAGTTTTAAGCTTTAATTTAAAATAAAACTCATTTCTTGATTGCTAGAAATAAAGCTGCCACGATTTTTAAAATTCTAACTTTTTTTTGACATTTAAAGATTAACCAAAAATGTTGATTCTAACTCAACGTACTTTTTCTCAAAATTTTTATAATCCAACCTATCGATTAATATACACCGTTTTAAAGAGGAAGCTTTAAGCTTTAATTTAAAATGAAACTCATTTCTTGATTGCTAGAAATAAAGCTGCCACGATTTTTTAAATTCTCACATTTTTTTGACATTTAAAGATTAAGCAAAAATGTTGATTCTAACTTAACGTACTTTTTCTCAAAATTTTTATAATCCAACCCATCGATTATTATACATCGTTTTAAAGAGGAAGTTTTAAGCTTTAATTTAAAATAAAACTCATTTCTTGATTGCTAGAAATAAAGCTGCCACGATTTTTAAAATTCTAACTTTTTTTTGACATTTAAAGATTAACCAAAAATGTTGATTCTAACTCAACGTACTTTTTCTCAAAATTTTTATAATCCAACCTATCGATTAATATACACCGTTTTAAAGAGGAAGCTTTAAGCTTTAATTTAAAATGAAACTCATTTCTTGATTGCTAGAAATAAAGCTGCCACGATTTTTTAAATTCTCACATTTTTTTGACATTTAAAGATTAAGCAAAAATGTTGATTCTAACTTAACGTACTTTTTCTCAAAATTTTTATAATCCAACCCATCGATTATTATACATCGTTTTAAAGAGGAAGTTTTAAGCTTTAATTTAAAATAAAACTCATTTCTTGATTGCTAGAAATAAAGCTGCCACGATTTTTAAAATTCTAACTTTTTTTTGACATTTAAAGATTAACCAAAAATGTTGATTCTAACTCAACGTACTTTTTCTCAAAATTTTTATAATCCAACCTATCGATTAATATACACCGTTTTAAAGAGGAAGCTTTAAGCTTTAATTTAAAATGAAACTCATTTCTTGATTGCTAGAAATAAAGCTGCCACGATTTTTTAAATTCTCACATTTTTTTGACATTTAAAGATTAAGCAAAAATGTTGATTCTAACTTAACGTACTTTTTCTCAAAATTTTTATAATCCAACCCATCGATTATTATACATCGTTTTAAAGAGGAAGTTTTAAGCTTTAATTTAAAATAAAGCTCATTTCTTGATTACCAGAAATAAAGCTTCCACGATTTTTTAAATTCTCACATTTTTTTGACATTTAAAGATTAAGCAAAAATGTTGATTCTAACTTAACGTACTTTTTCTCAAAATTTTTATAATCCAACCCATCGATTATTATACATCGTTTTAAAGCGGAAGTTTTAAGCTTTAATTTAAAATAAAGCTCATTTCTTGATTACCAGAAATAAAGCTTCCACGATTTTTTAAATTCTCACATTTTTTTGACATTTAAAGATTAAGCAAAAATGTTGATTCTAACTCAACGTACTCTTTCTCAAAATTTTTATAATCCAACCCATCGATTAATATACACCGTTTTAAAGAGGAAGCTTTAAGCTTTAATTTAAAATAAAATTCATTTCTTGATTGCTAGAAATAAAGCTTCCACGATTTTTTAAATTCTCACATTTTTTTGACATTTAAAGATTAAGCAAAAATGTTGATTCTAACTCAACGTACTTTTTCTCAAAATTTTTATAATCCCACCCATCGATTATAATACACCGTTTTAAAGAGGAAGCTTTAATTTAAAATAAAGCTCATTTCTTGATTACCAGAAATAAAGCTTCCACGATTTTTTAAATTCTCACATTTTTTTGACGTTTAAAGATTAAGCAAAAATGTTGATTCTAACTTAACGTACTTTTCCTCAAAAATTTTATATCCAACCCATCGATTATTATACATCGTTTTAAAGAGGAAGTTTTAAGCTTTAATTTAAAATAAAACTCATTTCTTGATTGCTAGAAATAAAGCTGCCACGATTTTTAAAATTCTAACTTTTTTTTGACATTTAAAGATTAACCAAAAATGTTGATTCTAACTCAACGTACTTTTTCTCAAAATTTTTATAATCCAACCTATCGATTAATATACACCGTTTTAAAGAGGAAGCTTTAAGCTTTAATTTAAAATGAAACTCATTTCTTGATTGCTAGAAATAAAGCTGCCACGATTTTTTAAATTCTCACATTTTTTTGACATTTAAAGATTAAGCAAAAATGTTGATTCTAACTTAACGTACTTTTTCTCAAAATTTTTATAATCCAACCCATCGATTATTATACATCGTTTTAAAGAGGAAGTTTTAAGCTTTAATTTAAAATAAAACTCATTTCTTGATTGCTAGAAATAAAGCTGCCACGATTTTTAAAATTCTAACTTTTTTTTGACATTTAAAGATTAACCAAAAATGTTGATTCTAACTCAACGTACTTTTTCTCAAAATTTTTATAATCCAACCTATCGATTAATATACACCGTTTTAAAGAGGAAGCTTTAAGCTTTAATTTAAAATGAAACTCATTTCTTGATTGCTAGAAATAAAGCTGCCACGATTTTTTAAATTCTCACATTTTTTTGACATTTAAAGATTAAGCAAAAATGTTGATTCTAACTTAACGTACTTTTTCTCAAAATTTTTATAATCCAACCCATCGATTATTATACATCGTTTTAAAGAGGAAGTTTTAAGCTTTAATTTAAAATAAAACTCATTTCTTGATTGCTAGAAATAAAGCTGCCACGATTTTTAAAATTCTAACTTTTTTTTGACATTTAAAGATTAACCAAAAATGTTGATTCTAACTCAACGTACTTTTTCTCAAAATTTTTATAATCCAACCTATCGATTAATATACACCGTTTTAAAGAGGAAGCTTTAAGCTTTAATTTAAAATGAAACTCATTTCTTGATTGCTAGAAATAAAGCTGCCACGATTTTTTAAATTCTCACATTTTTTTGACATTTAAAGATTAAGCAAAAATGTTGATTCTAACTTAACGTACTTTTTCTCAAAATTTTTATAATCCAACCCATCGATTATTATACATCGTTTTAAAGAGGAAGTTTTAAGCTTTAATTTAAAATAAAGCTCATTTCTTGATTACCAGAAATAAAGCTTCCACGATTTTTTAAATTCTCACATTTTTTTGACATTTAAAGATTAAGCAAAAATGTTGATTCTAACTTAACGTACTTTTTCTCAAAATTTTTATAATCCAACCCATCGATTATTATACATCGTTTTAAAGCGGAAGTTTTAAGCTTTAATTTAAAATAAAGCTCATTTCTTGATTACCAGAAATAAAGCTTCCACGATTTTTTAAATTCTCACATTTTTTTGACATTTAAAGATTAAGCAAAAATGTTGATTCTAACTCAACGTACTCTTTCTCAAAATTTTTATAATCCAACCCATCGATTAATATACACCGTTTTAAAGAGGAAGCTTTAAGCTTTAATTTAAAATAAAATTCATTTCTTGATTGCTAGAAATAAAGCTTCCACGATTTTTTAAATTCTCACATTTTTTTGACATTTAAAGATTAAGCAAAAATGTTGATTCTAACTCAACGTACTTTTTCTCAAAATTTTTATAATCCAACCCATCGATTATTATACATCGTTTTAAAGCGGAAGTTTTAAGCTTTAATTTAAAATAAAGCTCATTTCTTGATTACCAGAAATAAAGCTTCCACGATTTTTTAAATTCTCACATTTTTTTGACATTTAAAGATTAAGCAAAAATGTTGATTCTAACTTAACGTACTTTTTCTCAAAATTTTTATAATCCAACCCATCGATTATTATACATCGTTTTAAAGCGGAAGTTTTAAGCTTTAATTTAAAATAAAGCTCATTTCTTGATTACCAGAAATAAAGCTTCCACGATTTTTTAAATTCTCACATTTTTTTGACATTTAAAGATTAAGCAAAAATGTTGATTCTAACTTAACGTACTTTTTCTCAAAATTTTTATAATCCAACCCATCGATTATTATACATCGTTTTAAAGCGGAAGTTTTAAGCTTTAATTTAAAATAAAGCTCATTTCTTGATTACCAGAAATAAAGCTTCCACGATTTTTTAAATTCTCACATTTTTTTGACATTTAAAGATTAAGCAAAAATGTTGATTCTAACTCAACGTACTCTTTCTCAAAATTTTTATAATCCAACCCATCGATTAATATACACCGTTTTAAAGAGGAAGCTTTAAGCTTTAATTTAAAATAAAATTCATTTCTTGATTGCTAGAAATAAAGCTTCCACGATTTTTTAAATTCTCACATTTTTTTGACATTTAAAGATTAAGCAAAAATGTTGATTCTAACTCAACGTACTTTTTCTCAAAATTTTTATAATCCAACCCATCGATTATTATACATCGTTTTAAAGCGGAAGTTTTAAGCTTTAATTTAAAATAAAGCTCATTTCTTGATTACCAGAAATAAAGCTTCCACGATTTTTTAAATTCTCACATTTTTTTGACATTTAAAGATTAAGCAAAAATGTTGATTCTAACTTAACGTACTTTTTCTCAAAATTTTTATAATCCAACCCATCGATTATTATACATCGTTTTAAAGCGGAAGTTTTAAGCTTTAATTTAAAATAAAGCTCATTTCTTGATTACCAGAAATAAAGCTTCCACGATTTTTTAAATTCTCACATTTTTTTGACATTTAAAGATTAAGCAAAAATGTTGATTCTAACTTAACGTACTTTTTCTCAAAATTTTTATAATCCAACCCATCGATTATTATACATCGTTTTAAAGCGGAAGTTTTAAGCTTTAATTTAAAATAAAGCTCATTTCTTGATTACCAGAAATAAAGCTTCCACGATTTTTTAAATTCTCACATTTTTTTGACATTTAAAGATTAAGCAAAAATGTTGATTCTAACTCAACGTACTCTTTCTCAAAATTTTTATAATCCAACCCATCGATTAATATACACCGTTTTAAAGAGGAAGCTTTAAGCTTTAATTTAAAATAAAATTCATTTCTTGATTGCTAGAAATAAAGCTTCCACGATTTTTTAAATTCTCACATTTTTTTGACATTTAAAGATTAAGCAAAAATGTTGATTCTAACTCAACGTACTTTTTCTCAAAATTTTTATAATCCAACCCATCGATTATTATACATCGTTTTAAAGCGGAAGTTTTAAGCTTTAATTTAAAATAAAGCTCATTTCTTGATTACCAGAAATAAAGCTTCCACGATTTTTTAAATTCTCACATTTTTTTGACATTTAAAGATTAAGCAAAAATGTTGATTCTAACTTAACGTACTTTTTCTCAAAATTTTTATAATCCAACCCATCGATTATTATACATCGTTTTAAAGAGGAAGTTTTAAGCTTTAATTTAAAATAAAGCTCATTTCTTGATTACCAGAAATAAAGCTTCCACGATTTTTTAAATTCTCACATTTTTTTGACATTTAAAGATTAAGCAAAAATGTTGATTCTAACTTAACGTACTTTTTCTCAAAATTTTTATAA
Source organism: Onthophagus sagittarius (assembly GCA_036711965.1). NCBI lineage: Eukaryota > Metazoa > Arthropoda > Insecta > Coleoptera > Scarabaeidae > Onthophagus > Onthophagus sagittarius. Next base: position 52,061,308 of record JASERS010000005.1, read on the forward strand.
TCCAACCCATCGATTATTATACATCGTTTTAAAGCGGAAGTTTTAAGCTTTAATTTAAAATAAAGCTCATTTCTTGATTACCAGAAATAAAGCTTCCATGATTTTTTAAATTCTCACATTTTTTTGACATTTAAAGATTAAGCAAAAATGTTGATTCTAACTCAACGTACTCTTTCTCAAAATTTTTATAATCCAACCCATCGATTAATATACACCGTTTTAAAGAGGAAGCTTTAAGCTTTAATTTAAAATAAAATTCATTTCTTGATTGCTAGAAATAAAGCTTCCACGATTTTTTAAATTCTCACATTTTTTTGACATTTAAAGATTAAGCAAAAATGTTGATTCTAACTCAACGTACTTTTTCTCAAAATTTTTATAACCCAACCCATCGATTATTATACATCGTTTTAAAGAGGAAGTTTTAAGCTTTAATTTAAAATAAAGCTCATTTCTTGATTACCAGAAATAAAGCTTCCATGATTTTTTAAATTCTCACATTTTTTTGACATTTAAAGATTAAGCAAAAATGTTGATTCTAACTCAACGTACTCTTTCTCAAAATTTTTATAATCCAACCCATCGATTAATATACACCGTTTTAAAGAGGAAGCTTTAAGCTTTAATTTAAAATAAAATTCATTTCTTGATTGCTAGAAATAAAGCTTCCACGATTTTTTAAATTCTCACATTTTTTTGACATTTAAAGATTAAGCAAAAATGTTGATTCTAACTCAACGTACTTTTTCTCAAAATTTTTATAACCCAACCCATCGATTATTATACATCGTTTTAAAGAGGAAGTTTTAAGCTTTAATTTAAAATAAAGCTCATTTCTTGATTACCAGAAATAAAGCTTCCACGATTTTTTAAATTCTCACATTTTTTTGACATTTAAAGATTAAGCAAAAATGTTGATTCTAACTCAACGTACTCTTTCTCAAAATTTTTATAATCCAACCCATCGATTAATATACACCGTTTTAAAGAGGAAGCTTTAAGCTTTAATTTAAAATAAAATTCATTTCTTGATTGCTAGAAATAAAGCTTCCACGATTTTTTAAATTCTCACATTTTTTTGACATTTAAAGATTAAGCAAAAATGTTGATTCTAACTCAATGTACTTTTTCTCAAAATTTTTATAATCCAACCTATCGATTATTATACACCGTTTTAAAGAGGAAAAATCCCGTGTCATTATGAAGGATGCAATAAATTATTGAGTAAAATGGTTGGTAAAAAATGAATTAATAACTTTAAATTTACGCAAAATTTATTTATTTTTAGCAAAATTACAAAATACACATAGAAAAGTGTCACTTAAACACAAAAAGCGCAACCAAAAAGGAACGAAAAACGAGAAAAGAGAAAGGGACCTTTAAAAAATCGATTCGAACTAAATTAACTGGTTTAATCAAGTTTGCGGATGAGATTTCCACCAATACAAAAAATACTGAAATAAAACAATAATATTTATTTTAAATTATTTGTTTTTTTTCTTCCCCAAATGGATGTTAGTACCAACATTGATAGGGACATGTACTTTTTGGGAATACCCGTTTATATAATACAAAGAAATTGATGAAAATAACAAACACGTAGTGACACAAACTCTATGTAAAGTTGCTGTGGAAAATAGGGCTAATAATAAGCATATTATTACTTCAGGGAACATTTTTGATTGGAACGATTTCCCAAAGATGCTTGCCTCTAAATTTCCTACAGCGGTGAATGAAAATACGAATAAAAGGGAGCCTAAGTAACCTCCGACGAAATGATTCAATTGGGTTGAGATGAACCATTGTTTGTACATTTGCATGCCGGAGAATAAGAGTAATGATACAATTAATGCGATTATGAATGATAATTGATTTGATAAGACCATTTTTTGATTAAGAAATATTCTAACCTAAAAAAAATTAAAATTAAGCTAGGTTAATTTATCAAATTTAACGATAAATTCGTACTTACGTAAATATTTATTGAGTTTTAAAGCGATTTAAGATTAGATTGTGTTTATAAATAATATTTTTTTAATAGAATTTAAATATTTTTGGTTATAAATTGAATGATGTGTCAAATGTCAAAAAGAAATTAATTCCACACCTTTAAATTTTTTTATTTTTAATTTTGATTATTTTAATATTATTTAATAATAATATTTATAATATTATTTAATCTTCCTCTATTTTATTAATTTTTAAAAATTATGTTTATATTTATATTATATTAAATTATCTTCTAGTGACATCTAGTGGTTACTTATATGTCATTAAAATGTAGTTATTAAAATTTTCTATTAGAGGGCGTCTTGACGTTTGAACATGTCAGAACATGTCTTGTGGTTCAAATACATTTCTGCATTTATTAAATTTGATGAAAGTGTAAGAAGATTAAGATGAGTGTCGAAGAAAAAGAAAATGATGCAAGATAGACTACAAGAGAATCAGAAGATTAAAGCCCCATGCATTAAAACGGTGAATATCTATTTTAAATCTACTTATAGTTTAGTGATTGAGCACATACTAATTTATGTATGAATACATTTTTTTTGCAATTATGTGTATTAAAAAATGATTAGTATTTCAAATGAGCCCTCATTGTGTAATAAAAAATTGCACTTCCAAGAATGATACATGCAGGAAAGAAAGATTGGAAATTTCATTCTTTCGATTTCCAAAGAATGAGAGTATTTGTAAACGTTGGCTTGAGAATTGTAAATTAGAGACAGATCCAAAAACTTCAAGGATATCTTCCTTACATTTTGTAAGAGACGATTTTGAACGGGATTAAAACCAAAAAAAATGTTAAAGAAATTGTCTTTTCCATCACTGAGATTGGAAGTAATTTACAAGCCTCTCTTAAGTCTCAGTTATTAGGATCAAAACCAAAAAAAAATGTTAAAGAAATTCTCTTTTCCATCACTAAGATTGGAAGTAATTTACAAGCCTCTCTTAATGGGACTATACAAGATTTAGCCAATGACAAATTTCAATCTGGTTGTGCTGCAAGCTAACCCAAACAGGAAATATATAAATCAACTGTGACAACTCAGACTGAAATATCTATAAAAAATAAAATAAATATAAAATAAATATTTTTATTTGTAATGTTATTGACACAATTAAAGAGATGAATATAAAAATTGAATCACTTATAACAGAAAATGATAAAGGGCATTTTGATTGAAAAAAAGATTGATAAAAAAAATACAAAACTCAAATAAATATTTTATCAAAAAGGCAACAGCAGAATACTTTGAATACTTTTACAAATACAAATTTAAATATAAAAATTAAGAAAAAATTCCAAAATGTTTTTACATCAACACAAAAAAAGAGAACTAAAAAGAATGTACGTTGGAATCAAGCTGATATTAGTAATGCATTCACCTTAAGATATTTAAGTAAAAGATGTTACTTATATTTAAGAAATTATTTAAATTATCCTCTACCAGGTAACAACATATATTTAAACATTATGTAAATATGGTATTTAGATAGTGTAGTTTTCAAGAATTTTATGCTTATGCAGGTTTATCAACATTGCAAAACTGGTGTTCAAAAATAAACATGCGAGAAGGTGTACACCATTCAATGTTTCTTTCTTGGTCAGTGGCAGCACAAAATTTCAATGAAATGGAAAAAGTTGTTGTTCTTTCGTTTGACGATTTGAAATGAAAATGGCAGAATCATATGAATATGATAGAAAAAGAGATCAAATTATTGGCGCAATGTTTTCAGAAGACTGAATACTGCTGCTAGAACAACTGAAATGATTACGGAATACTTGAAATGTTTCCAAAAGAACTAAAACGCTTACAGAAGACATGAAATGTTTGAAATACTGGAAGACATGATACTATCCTAACAAGACTTGAAATACTTCCAGAAGACTGAATGCTGCTTCTTCAAGACTTGAATTGCTCCCAAAAAGTTTGATATTGCCTTGGGAAGACTTGAAATGTTTTCAGAAGACTGAATATTGCTGCTGAAAGACTTAAAATACTTATAGAAGACGTGATACTGCAACGAGATGACTTACTTATACATGATACTGTCTCGACAAGACTTAAAATGCTTCCAGAAGACTTAATACTGCTTCTAGAAGACTTGAAATGCTCCCAAAAAGTTTGATATTGCCTTGGGAATACTTGAAATGTTTTCAGAAGACTGAATACTGCTGCTGAAAGACTTAAATTACTTATAGGAGACGTGATACATGATAATGTCTCGACAAGACTTGAAATGCTTCCAGAAGACTGAATGCTGCTTCTTCAAGACTTGAATTGCTCCCAAAAAGTTTGATATTGCCTTGGGAAGACTTGAAATGTTTTCAGAAGGCTGAATATAGCTGCTGAAAGACTCAAAATACTTATAGAAGACGTGATACTGCAACGAAAAGACTTACTTATACATGATACTGTCTTGTCAAGACTTGAAATGCTTCCAGAAGACTTAATACTGCTTCTAGAAGACTTGAAATTCTCCCAAAAAGTTTGATATTGCCTTGGGAATACTTGAAATGTTTTCAGAAGACTGAATACTGTTGCTGAAAGACTTAAATTACTTATAGGAGACGTGATACATGATAATGTCTCGACAAGACTTGAAATGCTTCCAGAAGACTGAATGCTGCTTCTTCATGACTTGAATTGCTCCCAAAAAGTTTGATATTGCCTTGGGAAGACTTGAAATGTTTTCAGAAGGCTGAATATAGCTGCTGAAAGACTCAAAATACTTATAGAAGACGTGATACTGCAACGAAAAGACTTACTTATACATGATACTGTCTTGTCAAGACTTGAAATGCTTCCAGAAGACTTAATACTGCTTCTAGAAGACTTGAAATTCTCCCAAAAAGTTTGATATTGCCTTGGGAATACTTGAAATATTTTCAGAAGACTGAGAATTTAAATATAAAAATTAAGAAAAAATTCCAAAATGTTTTTACATCAACACAAAAAAAAAGAACTAAAAAGAAAGTACGTTGGAATCAAGCTGATATTAGTAATGCATTTACCTTAAGATATTTAAGTAAAAGATGTTACTTATATTTAAGAAATTATTTAAATTATCCTCTACCAGGTAACAACATATATTTAAACATTATGTAAATATGGTATTTAGATAGTGTAGTTTTCAAGAATTTTATGCTTATGCAGGTTTATCAACATTGCAAAACTGGTGTTTAAAAATAAACATGCGAAAAGGTGTACACCATTCAATGTTTCTTTCTTGGTCAGTGGCAGCACAAAATTTCAATGAAATGGAAAAAGTTGTTGTTCTTTCGTTTGACGATTTGAAATGAAAATGGCAGAATCATATGAATATGATAGAAAAAGAGATCAATTATTGGCGCAATGTTTTCAGAAGACTGAAGTGCTTCCAGAACACTGAATACTGCTGCTTAGACTTGATATGCTTACGGAAGACTTGAAATGCTTCCAAAAGAATTAAAACGTAGAAGACTTGATATTACTTCTGGAAGATTTGGAACGTTTCTAGAAAACTTAATATTGCTTCTAGAAGAGTTGAAATGCTTGCAGAAGACTGATTACTGTTGTTAGAAAACTTGATTGACGTGACAAAATAAAAAGCTAAGGCTCGATAGCTCAGTCTAGGTAGATTTGGGTCGTGAGAGAACGATCCCTACAGGGTTGAGACAATTATATATATATAGATATTAATAGGGCGCCACCAAGCTCTACCTTTTCTACTTCCAAAAGTATTAAATTTAATATGTTGTGCATGGAAACATATAAACTATTTAACAGGTTAAACAAGTAATACAAAGCTAAAATGGGGAGAGCTACTGCAGCAATAATAACACAAATAATTGTTAATAAATCAATGTAATGACAAAATAAAAAAATTATAATAAATGTATACCAATACTTTGGAAATGCAATACGTTATATACAGAAAAAATTATAAACCAAAATAGCCTTATAATTCTCGCAAAAACAAAGTATACAAAAAATTATAAATTAACCATGAACGTAAGACATAGATTAGTATTCTACAAATCCAATAAAAACCTTCTGAGTCAACTGCAAGATACTGCTGTTAGAAAATTTGAAATGTTTCCGGAAGACTGAATACTGCTGCTAGAACAATTGAAATGATTACGGAATACTTGAAATGTTTCTAAAAGAACTAAAACGCTTACAGAAGACATGAAATGTTTGAAATACTAGAAGACATGATACTGTCCTAACAAGACTTGAAATACTTCCAGAAGACTGAATGCTGCTTCTTCAAGACTTGAATTGCTCCCAAAAAGTTTGATATTGCCTTGGGAAGACTTGAAATGTTTTCAGAAGACTGAATATTGCTGCTGAAAGACTTAAAATACTTATAGAAGACGTGATACTGCAACGAGATGACTTACTTATACATGATACTGTCTCGACAAGACTTAAAATGCTTCCAGAAGACTTAATACTGCTTCTAGAAGACTTGAAATGCTCCCAAAAAGTTTGATATTGCCTTGGGAATACTTGAAATGTTTTCAGAAGACTGAATACTGCTGCTGAAAGACTTAAATTACTTATAGGAGATGTGATACATGATAATGTCTCGACAAGACTTGAAATGCTTCCAGAAGACTTAATACTGCTTCTAGAAGACTTGAAATTCTCCCAAAAAGTTTGATATTGCCTTGGGAAGACTTGAAATGTTTTCAGAAGGCTGAATATAGCTGCTGAAAGACTCAAAATACTTATAGAAGACGTGATACTGCAACGAAAAGACTTACTTATACATGATACTGTCTCGACAAGACTTGAAATGCTTCCAGAAGACTTAATACTGCTTCTAGAAGACTTGAAATTCTCCCAAAAAGTTTGATATTGCCTTGGGAATACTTGAAATGTTTTCAGAAGACTGAGAATTTAAATATAAAAATTAAGAAAAAATTCCAAAATGTTTTTACATCAACACAAAAAAAAAGAACTAAAAAGAAAGTACGTTGGAATCAAGCTGATATTAGTAATGCATTTACCTTAAGATATTTAAGTAAAAGATGTTACTTATATTTAAGAAATTTAAATTATCCTCTACCAGGTAACAACATATATTTAAACATTATGTAAATATGGTATTTAGATAGTGTTGTTTTCAAGAATTTTATGCTTATGCAGGTTTATCAACATTGCAAAGCTGGTGTTTAGAAATAAACATGCGAGAAGGTGTACACCATTCAATGTTTCTTTCTTGGTCAGTGGCAGCACAAAATTTCAATGAAATGGAAAAAGTTGTTGTTCTTTCGTTTGACGATTTGAAATGAAAATGGCAGAATCATATGAATATGATAGAAAAAGAGATCAATTATTGGCGCAATGTTTTCAGAAGACTGAAGTGCTTCCAGAACACTGAATACTGCTGCTTAGACTTGATATGCTTACGGAAGACTTGAAATGCTTCCAAAAGAATTAAAACCTAGAAGACTTGATATTACTTCTGGAAGATTTGGAACGTTTCTAGAAAACTTAATATTGCTTCTAGAAGAGTTGAAATGCTTGCAGAAGACTGATTACTGTTGTTAGAAAACTTGATTGACGTGACAAAATAAAAAGCTAAGGCTCGATAGCTCAGTCTAGGTAGATTTGGGTCGTGAGAGAACGATCCCTACAGGGTTGAGACAATTATATATATATAGATATTAATAGGGCGCCACCAAGCTCTACCTTTTCTACTTCCAAAAGTATTAAATTTAATATGTTGTGCATGGAAACATATAAACTATTTAACAGGTTAAACAAGTAATACAAAGCTAAAATGGGGAGAGCTACTGCAGCAATAATAACACAAATAATTGTTAATAAATCAATGTAATGACAAAATAAAAAAATTATAATAAATGTATACCAATACTTTGGAAATGCAATACGTTATATAGAGAAAAAATTATAAACCAAAATAGCCTTATAATTCTCGCAAAAACAAAGTATACAAAAAATTATAAATTAACCATGAACGTAAGACATAGATTAGTATTTTACAAATCCAATAAAAACCTTCTGAGTCAACTGCAAGATACTGCTGTTAGAAAATTTGAAATGTTTCCGGAAGACTGAATACTGCTGCTAGAACAATTGAAATGATTACGGAATACTTGAAATGTTTCTAAAAGAACTAAAACGCTTACAGAAGACATGAAATGTTAGAAATACTAGAAGACATGATACTGTCCTAACAAGACTTGAAATACTTCCAGAAGACTGAATGCTGCTTCTTCAAGACTTGAATTGCTCCCAAAAAGTTTGATATTGCCTTGGGAAGACTTGAAATGTTTTCAGAAGACTGAATATTGCTGCTGAAAGACTTAAAATACTTATAGAAGACGTGATACTGCAACGAAAAGACTTACTTATACATGATACTGTCTCGACAAGACTTGAAATGCTTCCACAAGACTTAATACTGCTTCTAGAAGACTTGAAATTCTCCCAAAAAGTTTGATATTGCCTTGGGAATACTTGAAATGTTTTCAGAAGACTGAATACTGCTGCTGAAAGACTTAAATTACTTATAGGAGATGTGATACATGATAATGTCTCGACAAGACTTGAAATGCTTCCAGAAGACTGAATGCTGCTTCTTCAAGACTTGAATTGCTCCCAAAAAGTTTGATATTGCCTTGGGAAGACTTGAAATGTTTTCAGAAGACTGAATATAGCTGCTGAAAGACTCAAAATACTTATAGAAGACGTGATACTGCAACGAAAAGACTTACTTATACATGATACTGTCTCGACAAGACTTGAAATGCTTCCAGAAGACTTAATACTGCTTCTAGAAGACTTGAAATTCTCCCAAAAAGTTTGATATTGCCTTGGGAATACTTGAAATGTTTTCAGAAGACTGAATACTGCTGCTGAAAGACTTAAATTACTTATAGGAGACGTGATACATGATAATGTCTCGACAAGACTTGAAATGCTTCCAGAAGACTGAATGCTGCTTCTTCAAGACTTGAATTGCTCCCAAAAAGTTTGATATTGCCTTGGGAAGACTTGAAATGTTTTCAGAAGACTGAATATAGCTGCTGAAAGACTCAAAATACTTATAGAAGACGTGATACTGCAACGAAAAGACTTACTTATACATGATACTGTCTCGACAAGACTTGAAATGCTTCCAGAAGACTTAATACTGCTTCTAGAAGACTTGAAATTCTCCCAAAAAATTTGATGTTGCCTTGGGAAGACTTGAAATGTTTTCAGAAGACTGAGAATTTAAATATAAAAATTAAGAAAAAATTCCAAAGTGTTTTTACATCAACACAAAAAAAAGAACTAAAAAGAAAGTACGTTGGAATCAAGCTGATATTAGTAATGCATTTACCTTAAGATATTTAAGTAAAAGATGTTACTTATATTTAAGAAATTTAAATTATCCTCTACCAGGTAACAACATATATTTAAACATTATGTAAATATGGTATTTAGATAGTGTTGTTTTCAAGAATTTTATGCTTATGCAGGTTTATCAACATTGCAAAACTGGTGTTTAGAAATAAACATGCGAGAAGGTGTACACCATTCAATGTTTCTTTCTTGGTCAGTGGCAGCACAAAATTTCAATGAAATGGAAAAAGTTGTTGTTCTTTCGTTTGACGATTTGAAATGAAAATGGCAGAATCATACGAATATGATAGAAAAAGAGATCAAATTATTGGCGCACACTCTCAAATGCAAGTGATTATGACAAGGGGGTTGTTTGGTTCGTGGAAATAAGCAATTTTTGTTGATTTTGATACACGGGTTAGTGAAGACATTTTAAAAATGTTAATAACAAAATTATATGACATTGGATATGAAGTAGTCGCTTGTGTTTCTGACTGTGGTTCAGCAAATATAGGCTTATGGAGGGATTTGCAGATTAATAGCATAAACACTTATATCAATCATCCGTGCACACTTATACATCATACTGTCTCGACAAGACTTGAAATGCTTCCAGAAGACTTAATACTGCTTCTAGAAGACTTGAAATTCTCCCAAAAAGTTTGATATTGCCTTGGGAAGACTTGAAAAGTTTTCAGAAGACTGAATACTGCTGCTGAAAGACTTAAGATACTTATAGGAGACGTGATACATGATACTGTCTCGATAAGACTTGAAATGCTTCCAGAAGACTTAATACTGCTTCTAGAAGATTTGAAATTCTCCCAAAAAGTTTGATATTACCTTGGGAAGACTTGAAATGTTTTCAGAAGACTGAATATTGCTGCTGAAAGACTCAAAATACTTATAGACGACATGATACTGCAACGAGAAGACTTGAAATGCTCCCAAAAAGTTTGATATTGCGTTGGGAAGACTTGGGAGTAATTTCTTTGTTTGAAATTTGAAAAACTCCAGTACTCCATCACAGTGTTCAATTGAGGTAACAATTCGCTATGCTTATGTTTAATATGATTTGTCAAACTCATCGTGTTTGCCATTCTACCCTCTTCACCGCGCAAAATTTATGGCTAACACTTCACTTTAGTTGAATCACCTTCAATATTATGAAAAAATAGCCATACACGCGACTTCTTTCTCGAAATTGCGAAAGAAAATTGAATACATCTAAACGTGTCACGACAAGATTATGTGACAAAGTGCCCGAACATGTCCGAATTTCGGTCGGAATGGCTGATGAATTAATTGGTTGATTAGTCGTCTTTTTCAAAAGGCTTGATACTGTATTTAAAAGACTTGAAACACTTCCAGAAGAGCGTGAAGCACTCCCAGAAGACTCCATACTGTATCTAGAAGACTATAAATAGTTCCAGAAGACTTGATATTACCTTGGGATATATTGAGATGTTTCCAGAAGATTGAATACTGCTTCTAGATGACCTGATATTGCATCTAAAAGATTTAAAATGCTTTTAGTAGGCTTGATATTGTTTTGGAAGACTTGAAATATTTTCAGAAGACTTAACAGTGCCTCTAGACTTTTGAAATTCTTCCAGAAGACTACAAATGCTTCTGGAAGATTTGAAATGTTTTCAAAAAGCTTGATACTGTATTTAGAAGACTTGAAATATTTCTAAAAGACTTGAGATTTCTTCTGAAAAATTTGAAATGTTTCCAGAAGACTTAATACTTTCTAGAAAACTTGATATTGTCTTTAAGAGACTTGAAATTGCATCTAGAATACTTTAAATGTTTACAGAAATCTTGATATTACCTCTGGAAGACTTTACACTGTTTATAAAAGATTTGAACTTCTTCATACTGCTTCTGGAGGACTTGAAACTTCAGTAACTTCTTCAACCTTTCCAATTGGTATCTTTGACTTATTACGCAAATCTTTCCATTTTCAAGTTTAAGTTTAATATATACCTTATTGTCCATTGTCCATTCTGACCCTTTGCCAAATTTTTTTTCAGTTTCCTTACAGGTATTTAATCTGTTTCTGAAAAGGGATTCAGATCGTAAAGTTTGTGTCATACAGGCATAGAAACATAGAAACATAATTTCTATGCCTGTATGACATTTAGGTTCCACTTGGGTATTTTCAATTTGCTCATAATTTCTAAATTTTTTTGGTTAAGTATTTCAACGATCTCATTTGATTCTTCACAAAAACTTTTTTAAACTATTTCTATTAGATTCTTTTGTTAATTGACAAGAACGTCTACTTGAAAAATGATTAAACTTCTCTTTTTCGTTGAGGTTCATCCTTCGTCCAGTCATATCTGCTTCTAATATGACCTTATCGGGTGGACAAAGTTATATTCTACTGGAATAAGATTCGTCTTAATTTCGATCAAATGATTTAAGCTTGAGTCCTTCAAATTGAGTCATCAAATTGAGTAAAGAGCATATTTTTAGTGATAAAGCACCATTATGAGAGCGAGTAGAGCTTTGAGAGCAGAGGTTATGTTAAGACGTAAGAGTTTCCTTTCCAAATTAGTGAGACAAAATGAACCTTTTCTTTCAGGAATTCCTTTCAGGAGATCTGATTGGTCATAATAGCCTTTTTCCTCAACTTGATTTGTAAGAGTTCGAGCTTAATTTAGTAGTACTTCTAGGTATTTAGCCTTTCTTTTGAGGTCTGTGGTTATGCTTATAATGGAGAGAACTCTCCTCCATTAATTTTACTCGGATTGATGCTGAGCCCATTTCTCTTGCGCAAAGTGCTAGAAAGTTGGAGTTAAGATTGCGATTACAATTTTTTTATCAACATGGGAAGTTTAAGGAAATTTAAACAATCTTTTGGTACTACATTCTCTTTATTAATTTTGCAAAACACAACTAATTTTATAAAAGACTCCACTTATTAGAACAAAACTGTTCTTGTTCATATTCCCTATAAATATCACACCAAAAACTAGCTCTATTTCTAAACAAATCCGCACCAAATTCATTTTTATCCAAATTTATATCAAGATATGTAATGTTACTCTTCTTAACCGCATTCCAATGTTGAGTATCGTTAATTTTCACATTCCCTTTCTTCACAAAATCACCAAATAACTTAACAGCATTTTTAATCGATTTATACTCAATAGAATCGTTCTCAATCGAATGATTTGGAGCCTTAACATCAAATTTAAACAAATAGGCCAAATCATCCAAATGAGAACACCCTTCAAAATTATTCGTTACATTATTACTTCGTTTAATTATATTCAATTTCGATTCGGATGAAAATAAATAAACAATCATGTTTTGTGCGTGTTTTAAATGACCAAAAATAGTTTCGTATAACGGATATGTAAAATAACTATCTGTTTGCATAGAAATATGTGATGAGTCATGATTTAATTCGGTCCTGTTGTAGAAATGATCCATTTTGTGAGTTAAATTTTGTATTTGGTTATCATTTAAATTTAGTTGGAATGGTATGTTTCTTTCTGTTGGCCATGGATTGTATGTTGTGTTATCTCTTAAAATGTGAAATGCGTCGAAAATGATTCCTTCGGCGCTTGTCATACCAATCATTAAGCGGAGGGAAGTGTTAAAAGTTCCGGATTTGATGATATCTCTTGGTGGTTTTGATAAGAATGCTGTGGGTGAGTCGTCTTCGATGGTTGGGCCGAATTGATTCGGGATATGGATTGGAATTAGCTGAAAAAAGATTTGATGAAAATTAATTATTTTTTTATGTTAATTAATATCGTCTCTCAAGAATGAATTGAGATATCATCGTGTTATAATTAATCATGTAAATTTAATGGAGATTTGCTGTGAATAAGATAATCTGCAATTGCGTTTAATCTGATGTGAAGATTAAACTGAAATTTACTCTTTTTCTGTTGCTCTTCCAGTTTGTTATGTTTATTCAGTTGATGCTCTAATCGACATAATCTTATCTTTTACTATAAATCCTAGCGATTCTTCCTGTTCATCATCTACTTTCACTTTTAGTCACTTATCTCCTCAATCCTGAAACTCAGCTTCCTTTAATTTACATAGAGATGACTTTGTGAGATTACTGACGGTAATATTGATGCTTGCTTTGATACACTTCAAACTGACGTCTTTCGTGGGCTGCATAATTTTCCACATAAACTCCCAAAGTCTATTCTCAATTTGATGATTTCGTGATTACATTTGAATCACAGATTTTTTATATCATCATGATTACCGAGACATGGCTCAAACTCTATCATCTCTCGTCAATTTCGTTTGTTTGCGTCAATCAACATCACTATTATTTCATCTGATGGATCGCAGCAAATTGCCGAATTTTTGCTCATTGAGTTGCTCAAGTAGTCTAAGAGAATTAAAGTAGTATGCCGTCAGTATGCCGTCTAGATAGGATGTAATTATAAGATCAAGAAGGGAATGTGAGGTGGGAAGATGATGAGTAGACAGAGAGACTTAAACCTGAATAAAGAACTTAGCTCTGATGACGAGGACTATTAACAAATAAATGGTAGTTCAAATTTAGAACTAGTTTTGTTTCCATCTAAAGATAGATGATGCATCTGATGAAGAAAATGAAGCTATTCTTAGAATAATTGGCTAAAGTATTCTAAGAGGCCACATGGAAATTTTTACTACAAATCATAACAATGGGCAAGAAGTACAAGAAATCAGAAACTACATCTGATGATGATGACGATATGTTCCTTTAGTTATGTTCTCTAAGAAAGAATGAAACGAAAGAAACGCGAAAATGGAAAATAAGAAACTTAATCAGGAAATCAAATAAATTTTCAAATTTGACATATTTGTCTCAGCTAATGCTGTGATTATTAATTTTGAACAAGATGGGTCTTATGATAACGAGTTTACTTTTTGGTCGATGGTACGTGTTCTAATGCTAATAAAATTTCATGAGGTAAATCAGTATTCTTCAGCCTTTGTCATCACGCGGAAACCTTTTTTGAGTTAATTTTTGTATGAAATCCTCCGTTTAGTAACACATCCAGATTTGATTTTAAAGATAGTGTCTATCTTCGTTATCAAAATAGAAGCATATTGTTGGATTGGTTCTAAATCGTTGTCGTTGCAACAACGTGCTTTTTATCTGCCTGAAATGAACGTAAGGGGTGACCCTCATCCAGCACTTACCGCCCTTCAAACCATAATATACCATAAAATACTTGGGCTGTGGTAAACCATGACCACAGCTCAGGTTTTAAGGCTGTGTGTCATTTTTGGACGAACTCTAAATTCCGTGTTTCACTTCCATGTGACCACATCTTTCTATGACTATCCTTTGCCCATAAGCAAAATATATAATCCGTTATCAGATAAAGTTTTAGGATAGCAGTTCTTTAAATATGTAGCAGGAACTATCAAAACGTCGACAGATTTGGTTATAAACATAGGTTGTACCTCGAGAACCAAAATGGAAATGTCATTAACAGAAATTGTTCATAATTATCTCAAAACACATAATCCATTGCCAGATAAACTGTATAACTGACAGGTCCTTGTATATGTGGGAGGAAATATCAAAATGTGAGAATCGACAATTTTAGCTAAAAACATAGGTTGTAACTCGAGAACTAAAATTGATAGAAATAAATATCGTTAAGAAAAATTGTTCATAATTATCTCAAAATACATAATCCATTACTAGATAAAGGCTAACGATGACGGTTCCTTATGTATGTGGTAGAAAATATCAATATGTCAAAATCGACAGTTTTGGTTAAAAGCATAGGTTGTAACTCGAGAACTAAAATAGATAGAAATAAATGTTATTAAGAAAAATCGTTCATAATTATCTTAAAATATATGATCCATTACTATATAAAGCCTAACGATGCAGTTCCTTATGTATGTGGCAGAAAATATCAATATGTCAAAATCGACAATTTTGGTTATAAGCGTAGGGTGTAACTCGAAAATTAAAATAGATGGAAATAAATGTTATTAAGAAAAATTAAAAGACTATCCTTTGCCCATAAGCAAAATATATAATCCGTTATCAGATAAAGTCTTAGGATAGCAGTTCTTTAAATATGTAGCAGGAACTATCAAAACGTCGACAGTTTTGGTTATAAACATAGGTTGTACCTCGAGAATCAAAATGGATAGAAATAAATGTCATGAACAGAAATTGTTCATAATTATCTCAAAACACATAATCCATTGCCAGATAAACTGTATAACTGACAGGTCCTTGTGTATGTGGAAGGAAATATCAAAATGTGAAAATCGACAATTTTAGCTATAAACATAGGTTGTAACTCGAGAACTAAAATTGATAGAAATAAATATCGTTAAGAAAAATTGTTCATAATTATCCCAAAATACATAATCCATTACTAGATAAAGGCTAACGATGACGGTTCCTTATGTATGTGGCAGAAAATATCAATATGTCAAAATCGACAATTTTGGTTAAAAGCATAGGTTGTAACTCGAGAACTAAAATAGATAGAAATAAATGTCATTAAGAAAAACTGTTCATAATTATCTTAAAATATATGATCCATTACTATATAAAGCCTAACGATGCAGTTCCTTATGTATGTGGCAGAAAATATCAATATTTCAAAATCGACAATTTTGGTTATAAGTGTAGGGTGTAACTCGAAAATTAAAATAGATGGAAATAAATGTTATTAAGAAAAATTGTTTATAATTATTATAAAATACGTATTCAATTACCATATAATGTCTAACGATGACAGTTCCTTATGTATTTGGCAGGAAACATCAAAATGTTAAAATCGATCATTTTAGTTGTAGACATAGGTTGTAACTCAAAAAGCAAAATAAATAGCTATAAATGTTGTTGACAAAAATTGTTCATATTTAGTCTAAATTACATATTCCATCACAAGATAAAATCTAACAATGACAGTACTTGTTATAAACCAAGCGCCTTGTAAACCATGACCACAGCTCAGGTTTTAAGGCTGTGTGTCATTTTTGCACGAACTCTAAATTCCGTGTTTCACCTCCATGTGACCACATCTTTCTATGACTATCCTTTGCCCATAAGCTAAATATATAATCCGTTATCAGATAAAGTTTTAGGATAGCAGTTCTTTAAATATGTAGCAGGAACTATCAAAACGTCGACAGTTTTGGTTATAAACATAGGTTGTACCTCGAGAACCAAAATGGATAGAAATAAATGTCATTAACAGAAATTGTTCATAATTATCTCGAAACACATAATCCATTGCCAGATAAACTGTATAACTGACAGGTCCTTGTGTATGTGGAAAGAAATATCAAGATGTGAAAATCGACAATTTTAGCTATAAACATAGGTTGTAACTCGAGAACTAAAATTGATAGAAATAAATATCGTTAACAAAAATTGTTCATCATTATCTCAAAATACATAATTTATTGCCAGATAAACTATATCAATAACAGATCCTTGTGTATGTGGCAGGAAATATCAAAATGTCAAAATCGACAATTTTAGCTATAAACATAGGTTGTAACTCGAGAACTAAAATAGATAGAAATAAATGTCATTAAGAAAAACTGTTCATAATTATCTTAAAATAAATGATCCATTACTAGATAAAGCCTAACGATGACAGTTCCTTATGTATGTGGCAGAAAATATCAATATGTCAAAATTGACAATTTTGGTTATAAGTGTAGGGTGTAACTCGAAAATTAAAATAGATGGAAATAAATGTTATTAAGAAAAATTGTTTATAATTATCATAAAATACGTATTCAATTACCATATAATGTCTAACGATGACAGTTCCTTATGTATTTGGCAGGAAACATCAAAATGTTAAAATCGATAATTTTAGTTGTAGACATAGGTTGTAACTCGAGAAGCAAAATAAATAGCTATAAATATTGTTGACAAAAATTGTTCATATTTAGTCTAAATTACATATTCCATCACAAGATAAAATCTAACGATGACAGTACTTTATGTAAACCAAGCGCCTTGTAAACCATGACCACAGCTCAGGTTTTAAGGCTGTGTGTTATTTTTGGACGAACTCTAAATTCCGTGTTTAACCTCCATGTGTCCACATCTTTCTATGACTATCCTTTGCCTATAAGCAAAATATATAATCCGTTATCAGATAAAGTCTTAGGATAGCAGTTCTTTAAATATGTAGCAGGAACTATCAAAACGTCGTCAGTTTTGGTTATAAACATAGGTTGTACCTCGAGAACCAAAATGGATAGAAATAAATGTCATTAACAAAAATTGTTCATAATTATCTCAAAATACATAATCTATTATCAGATAAAGTCTAACTATGACAGTTCCTTATGTATGTGGCAGAAAATAGCAAAATATTAAAATCGACAATTTTGGTTATAATTATAGGTTGTAACGCGAAAACCAAAAGAGATAGAAGTAAATGTCATTAACAGAAACTGTTCATAATTATCACAAAATACGTAATCCATTACTAGATAAAGTCTAACGATGACAGTACCTTATGCATGTGGCAGAAAATATCAAAACGTCAAAATCGACAAATTTTGTTATAAGCATAGGTTCTAACTCGAGAACCAAAATAGATAGAAATAAATCTCATTAACAAAAATTATTCATAGTTATCTCAAGATACTGATTGCATTGCTAGATAAACTGTATCAATGACAGATCCTTGTGTATGTGGCAGGAAATATCAAAATGTCAAAATCGACAATTTCAGTTATAAACATAGGTTGTAACTCGAGAACTAAACTAGATAGAAGTAAATGTCGTTAACAAAAATTATTCATAATTATCTCAAAATATATAATCCATTACTAGATAAAGTCTAACGATGACAGTTTCTTGTGTATATGGCAGGAAATATCGAAATGTCAAAATCTACGATTTTGGTTATAAACATAGGTTGTACCTTGGTAGCCAAAGTAGATAGAAATAAATGTCATTAACAAAAATTGTTCATAGTTATCTCAAAATACTGAATCCTTTGCTAGATAAACTGTATCCATGACAAATCCTTGTGTATGTGGCAGGAACTATCAAAATGTCAAAATCGACAATTTCAGTTATTAACATAGGTTGTAACTCGAGAACTAAACTAGATAGAAGTAAATGTCGTTAACAAAAATTATTCATAATTATCTCAAAATATATAATCCATTATTAGATAAAGTCTAACGATGACAGTTTCTTGTGTATATGGCAGGAAATATCGAAATGTCAAAATCTACGATTTTGGTTATAAATATAGGTTGTAACTCGAGAACTAAACTAGATAGAAGTAAATGTCGTTAACAAAAATTATTCATAATTATCTCAAAATATATAATCCATTATTAGATAGAGTCTAACGATGACAGTTCCTTATGTATATGGCAGGAAATATCGAAATGTGAAAGTCGACCATTTTGGTTATAAACATAGATTATAACTAGAGATGTTCGCGTGAGTGACTTTTATGCCTGCTCACGATCTAAATCCACAGCAAAAATTAAAAAAGAATCATGAATTAAAAGTATATAAATTAAGTTTAATTATTATTAACTTGAATGAAATTAAGCAATTTGGGAAGAAATTGAAAGAAATTTGTTTGATATCATGGCACCAAGTTGGGTTGAGTTGGGTGCAGCTTCAACTTCATCCGTCATTATGAATATTATGAGGTTGGAGTTCAACCCATCCCAACTTGATACCATATTTCATATTGAATTGAACTTGGAAGTTTTGTTATTTAAGATATGACTTTATGGTATATAAGGGATGACATGAAGTTGAAACTTGACTCAACCCAACTATAGCAGAAAAATCAAACATAAAATATGGAAGAAAAAATTACGAAATATTTCGAAAAATTAAAATTATGCCAAATTTTGGAAGTGTAGCAAACAGTATGTTATGGTTGAGTTAGCCCAACCCAACCACAGAAGAATTTTGGATTTGATTTTTTGTTATATAAGAGATGGCATAAAGTTGAAAATTAACACAACTCAACTGTAGAAGGAAAAATCAAAATATCTATAACAGATGAATACAAACGACTCAAAGCTGCTATTGAATCAAATAAATTGGAAATACCAACTCATGACCTGAAGAAAATTTTAAGTTTGCCAAAGCTCCTAACCAATATTATTAACTACAAAAGAAGGGATCCATTCAGGAAACGTAGGAAGTTAGGAGGAGCACTTACCTCTTAGCACTAAAGAACTTGTACTTTGGTCTGGCTACCTCCCTAATGACACCGACTTTGGAAATATAGCAAGAGCTTTTTCAAATTAAATTGTACACTTTAGAAGACTTTAAACATGTTATTTCATATGGAAACATCATTTTGTAAGTGAACAGGATATTTATTGTTAGTTAAGAGGGTGCTTAGTTAACTGCCAGAGTCATCAAAACAGAAAAATCCCAACCATATAAAATCTTTCTGAAGAATTCTCAAAAAGACAATACTTTGGCTTCATTTTTATCAGAATAGAATCAAAGTAAGAATATGTTTGCGATTTCTTCTCGCCTCTTTAATTTTTTCAGAGCATCCAAATACATGATCAGGTAGCAGGAAGCTATTCCTCTTATTATAGGAAATATGTGTACAATTTCGGTAAAGATACTGTTTTGTATATTCCATAATAGCATAAATATAACATTCGAGTTCTTGTTCTGCCCTGGGCATAATTCGGAGATCAATTTCAATATCTTGATTCTAATAGTCCAAGAAAATGTTTGAGTTAGAACAAATCTCGTTTGATCCTTTACCATTTTCATTTTCGGTCCATGTATACCAAAACCTATTTATATTTTGATGGACTCACTCAATTAAAGTAAGATTGCTGAAATGTTTAATTTTGGCACAACTAATTCTGCAAACTTTTTCGCTCATAATCTCCACATTTGTATTACAATTCAAGAACGGATAAAGGAGGAGGATTTGTATTACTTACCATACTAGCATTAGCAGATGCTGCTTCCAATTGATGATCAGTAGCATTTTGCAAAAACTTCAACATTTCTTCTTCATCATCCCCATAAAAACCCAAAAAATTTGCCGAAGCAACCCCATTATTCCTTTGCCCATTACACCAAGACGACAAAGCGGTCCCACTTTGCAAGATAGCTCTTTGAAATAAACCTTGCGATAACGGAGACAATACATGCAAATGCACACTGGCTGCACCAGCACTTTCCCCACAAATCGTAACTCTTTCGGGATCACCCCCAAAATGCCGAATATTTTCCTGAACCCATTTTAAAGCCATATTTTGGTCTTTAAGACCAGCATTTCCTGTCACGTTAACGTTCGGATTATTAAAATGGGTAAATCCTAAGATTCCCAATCGGTAATTGATGGTGACTAAAACGATATCTTGGGTCATCAAAAATTCAGGTCCATAGGTGCTGTAAGCTCCGGTTCCTTCGATAAATCCACCTCCGTGGATAAAAACTAAAACTGATTTTAATCTTGTTGGTTTTAACTAAAAAAAATGTCTTTAATAAAAATAGGATCAACATAATAATTTTTTACTTTCGGGGTATAAACGTTGAGATACAAACAATCTTCAGTCCCGGTAAATATATTTTTGACGAAAATTTTTTGTAGACACATTGGAGAGTCTATGGTAGCATCGAGAGTTTCCGTCCATTTCTCAACTGGTTGTGGATCCTAAAAATTACAAAGTTTTATTACTAAATTAAATTCGAAATCAATCTTACTTTGAATCTTAGGCTCCCAATGGGAGGTTTTGCGAATGGAATCGATTGGAAACTAAAAAAATTTTTGCCATCGATATCTTGAAGGATTGAGCCTTTTAAAGTTCCGTCGGAAATCGTAACAATTGGCTTGGAGGCGCTTGAAATGGTTATTTGAAAGAAACAAAACGGGATTAAGAGAAACAACATTTTAGAAGTCGAAATCATTTTGAATTGATTTGAAAGAAGTTGTTACTTTTGATTGTAATTTGTTTTATAACACATTTTAATCAGTTCTTTTATCCGCACTTATCTGTTTTAAGGTCAATAGTTTAACAAAATTTAATTTGTAAAAATTAATAACTATTTTAAGATGTGGTTTCTATACTGATAACTAATCATCGGTGAACTCAAAGAACACAAATTTACAATTATTACAATAAGTTGAAAGATTATGTTGACTTATCTGGCCTGAGATAAGCACTTTGGAGACTTAACAGTTTTCTTTTGCCACATTTCTAAGGCAATAGTTTCAGTTAAGGTGAGAAGAAAGCCAAATAATGCCCTTTCATGCTATAATTGTCAGAGATTTGGGTATACAGAAAATTATTCTTCTGTATGCGAACTGCGATGGATAACATCCATCAAATTATAGGGGATGCAGACCGCAGTTATATCAATACTCAAAGAAAAGATTAACAAACTTGTTTCCGCAATCTTACTCCTGAAATGCCTTTCTTCTCAACCCAAAATGAATCTCAAACCTCCTCTCCTTTGGTGGTAGTTATTATAAGTCTCCTGAAACACATCCTTATCCCAATAATCAATGAAATCAAATCACATTTAATCAACGAAATTTTACCTTCCCTTATTCATATGAAATAATCACGAGTAAATATTTCTACTATAATCTCAACAAGTGTCCCAGTGCGACCAGACTCCATATTGGTCAATGTAACGTTCACTCCAGAAGAAAAAGAAAATTGCCTCAAGATTTACTGATAGATGAGCCGGAGTAACGAATGGTGAAACATTTCCTCGTGTGACGTCTTAATTAAGTGTAATTCAATAAGATCTAAACCATGAAATAATATATTGTAATTGTCGAACAGATTGTAATAGAAAAAAAAGCAAGTTGGCAGAGTTTGAAATACTATACAGTATTTGGAGCTGTAATATCTCAGCTGTCAACAAATTGACAGACTTCATTTGAATGAGCAGGAGTTAGGAGACATAACAGCTTGTGCTGCCAAAAAATAGCAGTCTTTAGGATAATGTACGGTGTTTGGAAGTGTATTAGTCCAGCTGTCAACAAGTTGGTAGACTTTACATTGATAAGCAGAACTTTGGAGACATAATACCTCATGCTGCCAACAAGTTGGCGTATTTCAATTTTTTAATGAGTAGGACTTTGGAGATATAACAGCTCATGTTGCTAACAAGTTGGCAGTCTTTAAGGGTCGGTTTATTCACCTTTGGTTAAATTTAACTACTGGATATTTTCCATGGTTGCTGTAATTTCACTTGCCATGATTGGCTATATTAACAGTAACTATGGTAAATATCTGATAGTTAAATTTAACTAAAGGTGAATAAACTAGGCCTAAGATAATGTACTTTGTTTGGAACAGTAATAACTCATGCTGCCAACAAGTTGGTAGTCTTTAAGATAATGTACTTTGTTTGGAACAGTAATAGCTCATGCTGCCAACAAGTTGGCAGTCTTAAAAATAATGTACTTTCTTTGGAACAGTAATAGCTCATGCTGCCAACAAGTTGGCAGTCTTTAAGATAATGTACTTTGTTTGGACACAAAACAGCTCATGCTGCCAACAAGTTGGCAGTCTTAAAAATAATGTACTTTCTTTGGAACAGTAATAGCTCATGCTGCCAACAAGTTGGTAGTCTTTAAGATAATGTACTTTGTTTGGAACAGTAATAGCTCATGCTGCCAACAAGTTGGCAGTCTTAAAAATAATGTACTTTCTTTGGAACAGTAATAGCTCATGCTGCCAACAAGTTGGCAGTCTTTAAGATAATGTACTTTGTTTGGAACAGTAATAGCTCATGCTGCCAACAAGTTGGCAGGCTTTAAGATAATGTACTTTGTTTGCACACAAAACAGCTCATGCTGCCAACAAGTTGGCAGTCTTTAAGATAATGTACTTTGTGTGGACACAAAACAGCTCATGCTGCCAACAAGTTGGCAGTCTTTAAAATAATGTACTTTGTTTGGAACAGTAATAGCTCATGCTGCCAACAAGTTGGCAGTCTTTAAGATAATGTACTTTGTTTGGACACAAAACAGCTCATGCTGCCAACAAGTTGGCAGTCTTAAAAATAATGTACTTTCTTTGGAACAGTAATAGCTCATGCTGCCAACAAGTTGGCAGTCTTTAAGATAATGTACTTTGTTTGGACACAAAACAGCTCATGCTGCCAACAAGTTGGCAGTCTTAAAAATAATGTACTTTCTTTGGAACAGTAATAGCTCATGCTGCCAACAAGTTGGTAGTCTTTAAGATAATGTACTTTGTTTGGAACAGTAATAGCTCATGCTGCCAACAAGTTGGCAGTCTTAAAAATAATGTACTTTCTTTGGAACAGTAATAGCTCATGCTGCCAACAAGTTGGCAGTCTTTAAGATAATGTACTTTGTTTGGAACAGTAATAGCTCATGCTGCCAACAAGTTGGCAGGCTTTAAGATAATGTACTTTGTTTGCACACAAAACAGCTCATGCTGCCAACAAGTTGGCAGTCTTTAAGATAATGTACTTTGTGTGGACACAAAACAGCTCATGCTGCCAACAAGTTGGCAGTCTTTAAAATAATGTACTTTCTTTGGAACAGTAATAGCTCATGCTGCCAACAAGTTGGCAGTCTTTAAGATAATGTACTTTGTTTGGAACAGTAATAGCTCATGCTGCCAACAAGTTGGCAGTCTTTAAGATAATGTACTTTGTGTGGACACAAAACAGCTCATGCTGCCAACAAGTTGGCAGTCTTTAAAATAATGTACTTTGTTTGGAACAGTAATAGCTCATGCTGCCAACAAGTTGGCAGTCTTTAAGATAATGTACTTTGTTTGGACACAAAACAGCTCATGCTGCCAACAAGTTGGCAGTTTTTAAGATAATGTACTTTGTTTGGAACAGTAATAGCTCATGCTGCCAACAAGTTGGCAGTCTTTAAGATAATGTACTTTGTGTGGACACAAAACAGCTCATGCTGCCAACAAGTTGGCAGTCTTTAAAATAATGTACTTTATTTGGAACAGTAATAGCTCATGCTGCCAACAAGTTGGCAGTCTTTAAGATAATGTACTTTGTTTGGACACAAAACAGCTCATGCTGCCAACAAGTTGGCAGTTTTTAAGATAATGTACTTTGTTTGGAACAGTAATAGCTCATGCTGCCAACAAGTTGGCAGTCTTTAAGATAATGTACTTTGTTTGCACACAAAACAGCTCATGCTGCCAACAAGTTGGCAGTCTTTAAGATAATGTACTTTGTTTGGACACAAAACAGCTCATGCTGCCAACACGTTGGCAGTCTTTAAGATAATATACTTTGTTCGGACACAAAACAGCTCATGCTGCCAACAAGTTGGCAGTCTTTAAGATAATGTACTTTATTTGGAACAGTAATAGCTCATGCTGCCAACAAGTTGGCAGTCTTTAAGATACTTTACAGTGCTTGGAACAGTAATAGCTCATATAATTTGTTGGCAACATGAGTTGTTATGTCTCCAAAGTTCTACTCATTAGTTTGAAGCCTGCCAATTTGTTGGCAATATGAGCTATTACTGTTCCAAGTACTGTACAGTATCTTAAAGACTGCCAACTTGTTGGCAACATGAGCTATTATGTCTCCAAAGTCCTACTGATTAGTTTGAAGTCTGCCAACTTGTTGGCAGCAAGAGCTATTACTGTTCTACAGACTACACATTATTTTATAGACTGCCAGCTTGTTGGCAGCATGAGATATTATGTCTCCAAAGTCCAGCCCATCAACTTAAAGTCGGCCAACTTGTTAGTAACTGAGTTATTACACTTCCAAACACTGCACATTATCTTAAAGATTGCCAAATTGTTACCAACATGAGCTATTATGTCTCCAAAGTCCTACTCATTAGTTTTAAGCCTACCAATTTGTTGGCAGTATGAGCTATTACTGTTCCAAGCACTGTACAGTATCTTAAAGACTGCCAACTTGTTGGCAGCATGAGCTATTACTGTTCCAAACAAAGTACATTATCTTAAAGACTGCCAACTTGTTGGCAGCATGAGCTATTACTGTTCCAAACAAAGTACATTATCTTAAAGACTGCCAACTTGTTGGCAGCATGAGCTATTACTGTTCCAAACAAAGTACATTATCTTAAAAACTGCCAACTTGTTGGCAGCATGAGCTGTTTTGTGTCCAAACAAAGTACATTATCTTAAAGACTGCCAACTTGTTGGCAGCATGAGTTATTACTGTTCCAAACAAAGTACATTATCTTAAAGACTGCCAACTTGTTTGCAGCATGAGCTATCACTGTTCCAAATAAAGTACATTATCTTAAAGACTGCCAACTTGTTGGCAGGATGAGCTGTTTTGTGTCCAAACAAAGTACATTATCTTAAAGACTGCCAACTTATTGGCAGCATGAGCTATTACTGTTCCAAACAAAGTACATTATCTTAAAGACTGCCAACTTGTTTGCAGCATGAGCTATCACTGTTCCAAATAAAGTACATTATCTTAAAAACTGCCAACTTGTTGGCAGCATGAGCTGTTTTGTGTCCAAACAAAGTACATTATCTTAAAGACTGCCAACTTGTTGGCAGCATGAGCTATTACTGTTCCAAACAAAGTACATTATCTTAAGGACTGCCAACTTGTTTGCAGCATGAGCTATCACTGTTCCAAATAAAGTACATTATCTTAAAGACTGCCAACTTGTTGGCAGCATGTGCTGTTTTGTGTGCAAACAAAGTACATTATCTTAACGACTGCCAACTTGTTGGCAGCATGAGCTGTTTTGTGTCCAAACAAAGTACATTATCTTAAAGACTGCCAACTTGTTGGCAGCATGAGCCATTACTGTTCCAAACAAAGTACATTATCTTAAAGACTGCCAACTTGTTGGCAGCATGAGCTATTACTGTTCCAAACAAAGTACATTATCTTAAAAACTGCCAACTTGTTGGCAGCATGAGCTGTTTTGTGTCCAAACAAAGTACATTATCTTAAAGACTGCCAACTTGTTGGCAGCATGAGTTATTACTGTTCCAAACAAAGTACATTATCTTAAAGACTGCCAACTTGTTTGCAGCATGAGCTATCACTGTTCCAAATAAAGTACATTATCTTAAAGACTGCCAACTTGTTGGCAGGATGAGCTGTTTTGTGTCCAAACAAAGTACATTATCTTAAAGACTGCCAACTTATTGGCAGCATGAGCTATTACTGTTCCAAACAAAGTACATTATCTTAAAGACTGCCAACTTGTTTGCAGCATGAGCTATCACTGTTCCAAATAAAGTACATTATCTTAAAAACTGCCAACTTGTTGGCAGCATGAGCTGTTTTGTGTCCAAACAAAGTACATTATCTTAAAGACTGCCAACTTGTTGGCAGCATGAGCTATTACTGTTCCAAACAAAGTACATTATCTTAAGGACTGCCAACTTGTTTGCAGCATGAGCTATCACTGTTCCAAATAAAGTACATTATCTTAAAGACTGCCAACTTGTTGGCAGCATGTGCTGTTTTGTGTGCAAACAAAGTACATTATCTTAACGACTGCCAACTTGTTGGCAGCATGAGCTGTTTTGTGTCCAAACAAAGTACATTATCTTAAAGACTGCCAACTTGTTGGCAGCATGAGCCATTACTGTTCCAAACAAAGTACATTATCTTAAAGACTGCCAACTTGTTGGCAACATGAGCTGTTATGTCTCCAAAGTCCTACTCATTAGTTTGAAGCTTGCCAATTTGTTGGCAGTATGAGCTATTACTGTTCCAAGTACTGTACAGTATCTTAAAGACTGCCAACTTGTTGGCAACATGAGCTATTATGTCTCCAAAGTCCTACTGATTAGTTTGAAGTCTGCCAATTTGTTGGCAGCAAGAGCTATTACTGTTCCACAGACTACACATTATTTTATAGACTGCCAGCTCGTTAGACTTCAAACTGATGAGAAGAAGAGCTTTGAAGAAACAATGTGTTAACTTTGTATTGGATGTTCGACCTCATCACCATCTAGCGGATTATTCTTTAAAATTAACAGATTTCTTTATTATTTGTTATCCCTTTGTCCGGGGCACCCCCTTTCTCTCAAAAATTTTTTGTAGTTTTAAATAGACATTATAATTAAATCTAATTATTTATTATTATCATTGTTTAAACATACTTAGGTATATATAAAAGTACTTAAGTATATATAATCAAGATTATTATTATTAAATTTGTAAATTCATCTAATTACTTAATCCTTTAACAGAGGTCGCAAATTTTAAGCACAAAACTTTCAAATATAAAAAATTATTTTATCCTTTTAAACTTTCTTATTCTTAATTCTCCCCTTTATAAACAACTTGAACAAATTAATATAAAAAAATAATTAAGATATACGCTTAAGATATCTTAATAAAACGTTTAAGTATCAAAATTTATCTTAAAAATGAAATCTTTACCGCACTTTTTTTATGTAACTAAGAAAAAGAAGAAAGAATGAGTTTGTGCTTTTCCCTCTTAAACCCACAAATAATTCCCTCTAAAATAAACCGTTCTTCGTGCTTGTTCCAACTTGTTCATTATAAAAAAAATGTCTAAACGGACGAAAAAAGCTGTAAGTCCAAATTCAACCGACTCTTGGTTGGATGGATTGGGTTTTTATCGAAAAAATGTTGCTTCTGATGAAACGTGCTTATTCAGGGCTATTTCAGAACAGGTAAATTTATTAATCTTTGTTTTATTATAATAATCCTTCAATTTAATAACAATTTTTAGTTATATTCGAGTCAAATTTACCATCAAAAGTGTCGCCAACAACTTATTAATTATGTTAAAGAGAATTGGGAACAATTCGAGTTTATTTTAACGAAAAATGAATTATTTAAGCACCTCGATTTATTAGAAAATCACATGGTGGTTTGTGGGGAGTTAGAAATTCAAATGATTAGCAAAACTTTTAAGAGAAACATCATCATTTTTAAAGCAAATAGTCGTAGTATCAAAAAAATCTACCATGAAGAATTTGAGGACACCTTACGATTATGTCTTATTGGGAACGATCATTACGACGCAGTTTATAATAAAGATTATATCCAATCGGCGGGTTTTTGCCAATGTAAATGATTCATTTAACTTATTTCTTTTTTAATTAATTAATTTTTTGCAGCTATCGCTTATAATTTGCTTTACGAGAAAGTTTTTGGTATGAAAGAACTCCCTGAAATTGTCGATACAATGTTAAATAGCACCATTTTCATTGCTAGCAATAATAATAATAATAATATTGCAATAAAAGATGAGCATACTCATGGAAAAAACTTAAATAAGCCTCATAAATCGAACAAAAATAAAGATTTAATGGTTCAAAGTGAATATGATAACATGTTAGAGACGAAAATCATCCCTTTTCCGTTTAGAGTTGCGAAATCTTTAGATCCAAACATTTATAGGAACATTGAGTACGATACATGGATAGAAATGAAGAAAGGTGATATTAAATCAAAAAAAAATTAATCAAATTAATTAATAATTTTAATTTTTAAGAGATGCGCTTACGTTCTTGGTATTACGGAGACGAAAATTTAACCAAAGGAACTAAATGTCTTCTAAAATCATCCGAGGGTACTTTACAATGTTACATCCAAGATTTAGAAAAAGATAATGACCAATGTGTCGTTTATATAACAAATTTAGCTGAGAAGAGGGTGGTTAAATACACCGATTTAACTCCTGAACCGGATGCTAAACCTTGGCCTTTACCTTATCGGTGGGATTAAAACATTTTAAGCGTTTAATTAATTATTAATTTTTTGATTTTAGTTTTTCGGCTCGTTCAAATGCCCCAATTTCTTTAAGTAATGAAGTTATTTCTTCGAATGATTTGAATAATCATTGCAATAATGTTGTAAAAGTAAAAAAGGAGGTTGTAAAAAGACAAATTGTGAAAGGGGATAAAAATGGGAAGAAGAATCAAGGTAAAATTGGTAATAGGAATGTTCCTCCTTTGACTCTTTCGATTAAGACTGATTTATATGATAATAATGTTAAGGGTTTTGAAGAATCTCCATTGGTGAGTTTTTTTAAAATTTATTTTTGTTATTTTGTTTTATTTAAATCAACTGTTGAAGTTTTTTAATTTCTTTTTTTTTTTTATTAAAGTAATTACAATCTGGTCAGAAAGACCAATTAGCAATTTGTTTCTAACTTAACTTAATAATTAATAAACGATTTAGAGGTTCGACTCTTCAGTGACCTATTTTGCCTCTCATATCACATGCTCTGCTTTATACACAATCACTCACAGAAATTACACCAGTTCGAACGGTTTTTTTCTCTGGAGTCTTCTCTTTAGTCCAGTGTTGTCAAGGAGCTGGATGGCCCCAACGTTGGCGTGTTTATGCAGACTTTTTTCATGTCTGCTGGCAAATTTCTTGATACTCTCTTCTACTGTTCCTATCTCCAAGTACTTATGGAGATCTTTATTTCTTATACATGGTGTCTCACGTAACTGGTTCATTAGAACTTCTGTAGGTTCCATTATTCGTAAAGGCTTGAAATTTTGGTAACATGGGTTGTTCAATCCGATGTTTCGCGGGCATTTGATAGAGTGTGGCATGAAGGCCTAAATTATAAACTCAGAACGTATTTACCGAAACAATTTTCTAAAATTTTGGAATCATATATTTCTGAAAGATATTTTAGAGTTAAACAAGAAGACGCCTATTCTGAACTAATAAAATAATATAATATTAAGGCTAGGGTTCCGCAGGGAAGTGTCTTAGGGCCGATTCTCTACCTTCTTTACACTTGCGATATCCTTCGACGTTATGTTGTGTTGCCGAATCCTGCGTTCCAGTAAATCCCAGAGGTGTTCGATGGGATTCAAGTCCGGCGATTGTGGAGGTGTTTTAAGTTGCTTTGGGGTATTGTATAGTAGCCAAGGCTTAGTGTTGTGGGCGCAATCTTTAGGGTCATTATCTTGTTGAAAAAAGTATTCGGGCCCCAAGCCCAAGTTTTCGATGCTAGGCTTCAAATTTTCTTTTAAAATGTCTATATACATTTTATGGTCCATTGTCGATGTTATGAAAACCAACCTTTCCACCCCTTTGGTGCACATACACCCCCAAACGATAACTCCACCACCTCCGTGTTTTACAGTCGCTTTCAAATTTTCGGGATTAAGGGTAGTATTAGGTTTTCTCCATACAAGTTCATCTGTAAAGAAAACTTTCTCCCAGAATTCAATGGGCTTGTCTAAGAGTTTTTTTTGCAAAGGCGATCCGCTTCTGACGATTGACCTCTGACACAAATGGCTTTTTTCGTGCAACGCGACTGTGATAGTTGGCTTTTTTTAACGTCCTTCTCACCGTATCTTTGCTGATAGTTTTATGAAACATACTCTAACTAGTACATTTTCTACTATTTTTTTTGCCGTCAGCCTAGGTTCTTTTCTAACCTGCTGTACAATTTTTCGCTTCTCTCGGTTTGTTAAAAGGGGTCGCTTGTCTCGGTCAGATCGCGGACGTGAGAGGTAATCTTCAGTGTCTTTATAATTATTAATTATTCTTTGAATGGAAGAGTGTGACCTGCCGACAGTTTCTCCTATTTTTCGAAAAGATTTTCCCTCTTTCCATTTTCCAACAGTTTGTATGACTTCTGAAAAGCGCTGGTTTTTAGTTGGCAGTTTTTTTAATTTCTGATATGAAAATTTTTGTATTTTGTTGACAGTATTTAAGAAGCAAAATCAAGTTTTATTAACAGTTACTTCTCTTTTACAATAAATATGCCTTCTACAGGCAGTGTTTAGTGTTTCATTAACAATTTAATTCGTTTTTGGACTTAAGGCAAGATTTTTCATTTTATCCAATAGTGTTTACTACTTTTGAAGCAAACTCAAACAGTTTATCGATAGTATCTTATTGCTTACGATGAAAATATTTTCTGCCAGCAGTTTTAAAAGTAGTATCAGTCGTCTGGAAGCGTTTTAAGTCTTTCGGAAGCATCATCAAATCTTCTAGAAGCAGTATCACATTTTCTAAGGGATTATAAGTATTCTGGAAACATTTTAAGTCTTTTGGGAGCAATATCACGTCTTCTAGAAGCAGATTAAATCTTCTACATGTCGTTTGGATGCAGTTCAAGACATTTGGAACCACTGCAGGAAGCTATTATATTCTTCTAGAAGCAATGTCAAGTTTTCTGAAAGCGTCATCAAGTCTTCTAAGGGCATTTCAAGTCTTCTGGGAGTAACATTAAGACTTTTAGAGACAGTATCAAATCTTCTGGAAGCATTTTCAAATCTTCCAGGGGCAGTATCAAATCTATTAAAAGCAGTTTAACTCTTCCAGAGGTGGTACCATGTCTTTTTGAAGCAGTATCAAGCCATCCGAGGCAGTATCAAGTCTATTAGAAGCAGTTCAAATCTTCTGGAACCATTGCATGTTTTCTGGAAATATTTCAAATCTTCCAGAGGAAATATTAAGTCTTTTAGAAGCAGTATCAAGCCTGCTAGTATTGTATAGTAGCCAAGGCTTAGTGTTGTGGGCGCAATGTTTGGGGTCATTATCTTGTTGAAAAAAGTATTCGGGCCCCAAGCCCAAGTTTTCGATGCCAGGCTTCAAATTTTCTTTTAAAATGTCTATATACATTTTATGGTCCATTATTGATGTTATGAAAACCAACCTTCCCACTCCTTTGGTGCACATACACCCCCAAACCATAACTCCACCACCTCCGTGTTTTACAGTCGCTTTCAAATTTTCGGGATTAAGGGCAGTATTAGGTTTTCTCCATACAAGTTCATCTGTAAAGAGAACTTTCTCCCAGAATTCAATCTGCTTGTCTAAGAGTTTTTTTGCAAAGTAGTTAGCTTTTTTTAACGTCCTTCTCACCGTATCTTTGCTGATAGTTTTATGAAATTCTTCTTGTACATTTTCTACTATTTTTTTTTGCCGTCAGCCTAGGTTCTTTTCTAACCTGCTGTACAATTTTTCGCTTCTCTCGGTTTGTTAAAAGGGGTCGCTTCTCTCGGTCAGATCGCGGACGTGAGAGGTAATCTTCAGTGTCTTTATAATTATTAATTACTCTTTGAATGGAAGAGTGTGACCTGCCGACAGTTTCTCCTATTTTTCGAAAAGATTTCCCCTCTTTCCATAACTTTATAATAATTTTTCTCTCCCCATTTCAATTTCCTTTCCTTTCGTGTCCATTCTAACTTTTAGCTTCTAAGCCTCTGCTAATATAATTGACAACTACGTATTTAAGTAAATAAGTATGTTTTGGAGAAGGCGTCTTTATTTGTACGCAAATTTTTGCATACGCATTGTTTGGAGAATTTTTAATTTTATGAAATGCCACAAATTTAGGTTGAATTCAGAACTTGATATCTCAAAAACGAATTGAGATACTCACGGATGGATTTGTTCTCGGAATAGAGCATACTTTACTTTATAAATTACAAAAAAATCACAAAAATATCTTAAGAATTATATTTTTTACGATTTTTCAAAAATTATTAAGGAGGTTTTTAATTTTATGAAATGCCACAAAGTTAGGTTGAATGCGGAACTTGATATCTCAGAAACGAATTGAAATACTCACGGATGTATTTGTTCTCGGAAAAGAGCATACTTTTCTTTATAAATTACAAAAAAATCACAAAAATATCTTAAGAATTGGATTTTTTACGATTTTTCAAAAATTGTTAAGGAGGTTTTTAATTTTATGAAATGCCACAAAGTTAGGTTGAATTCAGAACTTGATATCTCAAAAACGAATTGAGATACTCATACATAGCTTTATTCTCGGAAAAGATCATACCTTTCTTTAAAAATTACAAAAATATTCATCAAGATATCTTAAGAATTCGATTTTTTACGATTTTTCAAAAATGGTTAAGAAAATTTTTAATTTTATGAAATGCCACGAAGTTAGGTTGAATTCAGAACTTGATATCTCAAAAACGAATTGAGATACTCACGGATGGATTTGTTCTCGGAAAAGAGCATACTTTTCTTTATAAATTACAAAAAATATCACAAAAATATCTTAAGAATTGAATTTTTTACGATTTTTCAAAAATTGTTAAGGAGATTTTTAATTTTATGCAACGCCACAAAGTTAGGTTGAATTCAGAACTTGATATCTCAAAAACGAATTGAGATACTAACAGATGGATTTGTTCTCGGAATAGAACATACTTTTCTTTATAAATTACAACAAAAATTACAGAAATATCTTGAGAATTGAATTTTTTACGATTTTTCTAAAAATATTAAGGAGGTTTTTAATTTCATGAAATGTCACAAATTTGGGATGAGTTCAGAACTTGATATCTCAAAAACGAATTGAGATACGGATGAATTTGTTCTCGGAAAAGAGTATACTTTCTTTTATAAATCACAAAAAAAATCACCAAGATATCTTAAGAATTGGATTTTTTACGATTTTTCAAAAATTATTAAGGAGATTTTTAATTTTATGAAACGCCACACAGTTAGGTTGAATTCAGAACTTGATATCTCAAAAACGAATTGAGATACTAACAGGTGGATTTGTTCTCGGAATAGAGCATTCTTTTCTTTATAAATTACAACAAAAATTACAGAAATATCTTAAGAATTGAATTTTTTACGATTTTTCTAAAAATATTAAGGAGGTTTTTAATTTCATGAAATGTCACAAATTTGGGATGAGTTCAGAACTTGATATCTCAAAAACGAATTGAGATACGGATGAATTTGTTCTCGGAAAACAGCATACTTTCTTTTATAAATCACAAAAAAAATCACCAAGATATCTTAAGAATTGGATTTTTTACGATTTTTCAAAAATTATTAAGGAGATTTTTAATTTTATGCAACGCCACAAAGTTAGGTTGAATTCAGAACTTGATATCTCAAAAACGAATTGAGATACTAACAGATGGATTTGTTCTCGGAATAGAACATACTTTTCTTTATAAATTACAACAAAAATTACAGAAATATCTTGAGAATTGAATTTTTTACGATTTTTCTAAAAATATTAAGGAGGTTTTTAATTTCATGAAATGTCACAAATTTGGGATGAGTTCAGAACTTGATATCTCAAAAACGAATTGAGATACGGATGAATTTGTTCTCGGAAAAGAGTATACTTTCTTTTATAAATCACAAAAAAAATCACCAAGATATCTTAAGAATTGGATTTTTTACGATTTTTCAAAAATTATTAAGGAGATTTTTAATTTTATGAAACGCCACACAGTTAGGTTGAATTCAGAACTTGATATCTCAAAAACGAATTGAGATACTAACAGGTGGATTTGTTCTCGGAATAGAGCATTCTTTTCTTTATAAATTACAACAAAAATTACAGAAATATCTTAAGAATTGAATTTTTTACGATTTTTCTAAAAATATTAAGGAGGTTTTTAATTTCATGAAATGTCACAAATTTGGGATGAGTTCAGAACTTGATATCTCAAAAACGAATTGAGATACGGATGAATTTGTTCTCGGAAAACAGCATACTTTCTTTTATAAATCACAAAAAAAATCACCAAGATATCTTAAGAATTGGATTTTTTACGATTTTTCAAAAATTATTAAGGAGATTTTTAATTTTATGAAACGCCACAAAGTTAGGTTGAATTCAAAACTTGATATCTCAAAAACGAATTGAGATACTAACAGATGGATTTGTTCTCGGAATAGAGCATACTTTTCTTTATAAACTACAACAAAAATTACAGAAATATCTTAAGAATTGAATTTTTTACGATTTTTCTAAAAATATTAAGGAGGTTTTTAATTTCATGAAATGTCACAAATTTGGGATGAGTTCAGAACTTGATATCTCAAAAACGAATTGAGATACTCACGGATGGATTTGTTCTCGGAAAAGAACATACTTTTCTTTATAAATTACAAAAGAAATTACAAAAATATCTTAAGAATTGGATTTTTTGCGATTTTTCAAAAATTATTAAGGAGATTTTTAATTTTATGAAATGCCACAAATTTAGGTTGAATTCAGAACTTGATATCTCAAAAACGAATTGAGATACTCACGGATGGATTTGTTCTCGGAAAAAAACATACTTTTCTTTATAAATTACAAAAAAATCACAAACATATCTTAAGAATTGTATTTTTTACGATTTTTCAAAAATTATTAAAGAGATTTTTAATTTTATGTAATGCCACAAAGTTAGGTTGAATTCAGAACTTGATATCTCAAAAACGAATTGAGATACTCACGGATGGATTTCTTCTCGGAAAAGAACATACTTTTCTTTATAAATTACAAAAAAATCACAAAAATATCTTAAGAATTGTATTTTTTACGATTTTTCAAAAATTATTGAGGAGATTTTTAATTTTATGAAATACCCCAAAGTTAGGTTGAATTCAGAACTTGATATCTCAAAAACGAATTGAGATACTCACTGATAGATTTGTTCTCGGAATAGAGCAAACTTTTCTTTATAAATTACAAAAAAATCACAAAAATATCTTAAGAATTGAATTTTTTACGATTTTTCTAAAAATATTAAGGAGGTTTCTAATTTTATGAAATGTCACAAATTTAGGATGAGTTCAAAACTTGATATCTCAAAAACGAATTGAGATACTCACGGATGAATTTAATCTCGGAAAAGCGCATACTTTCTTTTATAAATCATAAAATCACCAAGATATCTTAAGAATTGGATTTTTTACAATTTATAAAAAAATATTAAGATTTTTAATTTTATGAAATGCCACAAATTTAGGATGAGTTCAAAAGTTGATATCTCAAAAACGAATTGAGATACTCACGCATAGTTTTGTTCTCAAAAAAGTTCATACTTTCCTTTATAAATCACAAAAAATTCACAAAGATATCTTAAGAATTAGATTTTTTTTACGATTTGTTTTAAATATCAAGGAGATTTTTAATTTTATGAAATTTCACAAATTTGGGATGAGTTCAAAAATTGATATCTCAAAAACTAATTGAGATACTCATGCATAGCTTTATTCTCGGAAAAGCGCATACTTTCCTTTAAAAACTACAAAAATATTTATCAACATAACTTAAGAATTCGATTTTTTACGATTTTTAAAAAATGGTTAAGAAAATTTTTAAGTTTATGAAATGCCACAAATTTGGAATAATTTCAGAACTTGATATCTCAAAAACGAATTGAGATACTCATGCACAACTCTATTCTGGGAAAAGATCATACTTTCCTTTAAAAATTACAAAATTATTCACCAAGATATCTTAAGAATTCGATTTTTTACGATTTTTCAAAAATGGTTAAGAAAATTTTTAATTTTATGAAATGCCACAAATTTGGAACAATTTCAGAGCTTGATATCTCAAAAACGAATTGAGATACTCATGCACAACTTTATTCTCGGAAAAGATCATACTTTTCTTTAAAAATTACAAAATATTTACCAACATATCTTAAGAATTCGATTTTTTACGATTTTTCAAAAATAATTACGGTGATTTCTAATTTTATGAAATGCCACATATTTAAGTTGAGTTCAAAACTTGATATCTCAAAAACGAATTGAGATACTCATGCATGGTTTTGTTCTTGGAAAAGCTCATACTTTCCTTTATAAACCACACAAAAAATTCACCAAGATATCTTAAGAATTCGATTTTTTACGATTTTTCAAAAATGATTAAGAAAATTTTTAATTTTATGAAATGCCACAAATTTGGAATAATTTCAGAACTTGATATCTCTAAAACGAATTGAGATACTCATACATAGCTTTATTCTCAGAAAAGATCATACTTTTCTTTAAAAATTGCAAATGTATTTACCAACATATCTTAAGAATTCGATTTTCCAGAAATAATTAATGGAAATTTTTAATTTTACGAAATGCCACAAATTTAGAATGAGTGCAAAACTTGATATCTCAAAAACGAATTGAGATATTCATGCATGGTTTTCTTCTCAGAGAAATTCATACTTTCCTTTATAAGCAACAAAAATATTCACCAAGATATCTTAAGAATTCGATTTTTTACGATTTTTCAAAAATGATTAAGAAAATTTTTAATTTTATGAAATGCCACAAATTTGGAATAATTTCAGAACTTGATATCTCTAAAACGAATTGAGATACTCATACATAGCTTTATTCTCAGAAAAGATCATACTTTTCTTTAAAAATTGCAAATGTATTTATCAACATATCTTAAGAATTCGATTTTCCAGAAATAATTAATGGAAATTTTTAATTTTACGAAATGCCATAAATTTTGAATGAATGCAAAACTTGATATCTCAAAAACGAATTGAGATATTCATGCATGGTTTTCTTCTCAGAGAAATTCATACTTTCCTTTATAAGCAACAAAAATATTCACTAAGATATCTTAAGAATTCGATTTTTTACGATTTTTCAAAAATGATTAAGAAAATTTTTAATTTTATGAAATGCCACAAATTTGGATTAATTTCAGAATTTGATATCTCAAAAACGAATTGAGATACTGATGCATAGCTTTATTCTCAGAAAAGATCATGTTTTTCTTTAAAAATTGCAAATGTATTTACCAACATATCTTAAGAATTCGATTTTCCAGAAATAATTAATGGAAATTTTTAATTTTACGAAATGCCACAAATTTAGAATGAGTGCAAAACTTGATATCTCAAAAACGAATTGAGATATTCATGCATAGTTTTCTTCTCAGAGAAATTTATACTTTCCTTTATAAGCAATAAAAATATTCACCAAGATATCTTAAGAATTCGATTTTTTACGATTTTTCAAAAATTATTAAGAAAATTTTTAATTTTATGAAATGCCACAAATTTGGAATAATTTCAGAACTTGATATCTCAAAAACGAATTGAGATACTCATGCATAGCTTTATTCTCAGAAAAGATCATACTTTTCTTTAAAAATTGCAAATGTATTTACCAACATATCTTAAGAATTCGATTTTCCAGAAATAATTAATGGAAATTTTTAATTTTACGAAATGCCACAAATTTGGAATGAGCGCAAAACTTGATATCTCAAAAACGAATTGAGATATTCATGCATGGTTTTCTTCTTAGAGAAATTCATACTTTCCTTTATAAGCAACAAAAATATTCACCAAAATATCTTAAGAATTCGATTTTTTACGATTTTTCAAAAATTATTAAGAAAATTTTTAATTTTATGAAATGCCACAAATTTGGAATAATTTCAGAACTTGATATCTCTAAAACGAATTGAGATACTCATACATAGCTTTATTCTCAGAAAAGATCATACTTTTCTTTAAAAATTGCAAATGTATTTATCAACATATCTTAAGAATTCGATTTTCCAGAAATAATTAATGGAAATTTTTAATTTTACGAAATGCCACAAATTTAGAATGAGTGCAAAACTTGATATCTCAAAAACGAATTGAGATATTCATGCATGGTTTTCTTCTCAGAGAAATTCATACTTCCCTTTATAAGCAACAAAAATATTCACCAAGATATCTTAAGAATTCGATTTTTTACGATTTTTCAAAAATGGTTAAGAAAATTTTTAATTTTATGAAATGCCACAAATTTGGAATAATTTCAGAACTTGATATCTCTAAAACGAATTGAGATACTCATACATAGCTTTATTCTCAGAAAAGATCATACTTTTCTTTAAAAATTGCAAATGTATTTATCAACATATCTTAAGAATTCGATTTTCCAGAAATAATTAATGGACATTTTTAATTTTACGAAATGCCACAAATTTAGAATGAGTGCAAAACTTGATATCTCAAAAACGAATTGAGATATTCATGCATGGTTTTCTTCTCAGAGAAATTCATACTTCCCTTTATAAGCAACAAAAATATTCACCAAGATATCTTAAGAATTCGATTTTTTACGATTTTTCAAAAATGGTTAAGAAAATTTTTAATTTTATGAAATGCCACAAATTTGGAATAATTTCAGAACTTGATATCTCTAAAACGAATTGAGATACTCATACATAGCTTTATTCTCAGAAAAGATCATACTTTTCTTTAAAAATTGCAAATGTATTTACCAACATATCTTAAGTATTCGATTTTCCAGAAATAATTAATGGAAATTTTTAGTTTTACGAAATGCCACAAATTTAGAATGAGTGAAAAACTTGATATCTCAAAAACGAATTGAGATATTCATGCATGGTTTTCTTCTCAGAGAAATTCATACTTTCCTTTATAAGCAACAAAAATATTCACCAAGATATCTTAAGAATTCGATTTTTTACGATTTTTCAAAAATTATTAAGAAAATTTTTAATTTTATGAAATGCCACAAATTTGGAATAATTTCAGAACTTGATATCTCAAAAACGAATTGAGATACTCATGCATAGCTTTATTCTCGGAAGAGATCATACTTTCGTTTAAAAATTGCAAATGTATTTACCAACATATCTTAAGAATTCGATTTTCCAGAAATAATTAATGGAAATTTTTAATTTTACGAAATGCCACAAATTTAGAATGAGTGCAAAACTTGATATCTCAAAAACGAATTGAGATACTCATGCATAGCTTTATTCTCAGAAAACATGATACTTTTCTTCAAAAACTGCAAATGTCAAAGCCTTAACCAAGCTTGATATTTATTTCACAGCTTTTCAAGAAATCATATACGTATCAGATTACTAAAATATGCCGTAATAATATGTTGCACCGTTTGTAAAGTTAATTAAATAAATGTTCATCGTTTATCTACATAAATTTTTTACCTTCAAATTTGGATCTTAAATCTTTAAAAAATTTAATAATAACAGTTGATTTAAATAAAAAACACTATAACTTTAATAATTAATTCTGTATTTATATTTTTAGCACATGCAAACTCCTCTACAATCTTTGAACGAACCAACAATCCTTGAATACCAAACATCAACTCAATATCAATTCCAAACATCAACTCAATATCAACCGCAAACATCAACTCAATATCAACCCCAAACATCAACTCAATATCAACCCCAAACATTAACTCAATATCAACCCCAAATATCAACTCAATATCAACCCCAAACATCAACTCAATATCAACCCCAAACATCAACTCAATATCAACCCCAAACATTTTTCCAAAATCAACCATCATGGCTTGATCAAATTTCCTTTGAAGAACAACAACTCTGCTCGGAAATAACAACTCTTTACAACATTTCTCAAGATTCTCTGTTTTCTTCCCCACCACAAATACCACAATGGCCCGTCATTTCCGATCAGCAACCTCAAGAAAATATCCCACAACCATCTCCGGTTGTTTTATTACCCCCAAGTCCTTATCCAAATTATTTTGATCAACAAATTCATCATTCTCAATTAATTCCAGTAACCCCATTACCTCTTTATCAACCGGTTTATCAAAACACCGCGGTTACTCCCTTAATTTATACACCTTCTCAAGATTGTGCTGCTTGCGGCCAAGAAGTTTTAGTAATGAGCCCACAAACGGCCGATTCATACTCAAGAATGTTTCCTTCCGGTTATAATCCGCCGATTGATATGTCGTTTTTATCGTCTCCTTTTGTATTTCCGCCCGCAGAGACACCAAATGAGTTTTATGGTGCTCCAATTGATGCTCAAGGATTTGTTTTTCCAACGCCGATTACCCCCCAAGAATAAGCAATATTTATTTATTTATTAATTTAATCAATCTTTGTTAAAAAGATTGTTTTGTTTGCGTTATTAATTCGTTTTGATAAGGATATATTTTTTTGGTTATTATTAATTACTTTTTATAGTTTATTATTAGAGTTAAATTTATTTTTATATTTAAGTATTAATATTAATTCCTTTATGATGTCTTCTTATTATTTATTATTATATAAGATAACTTTGCGATTCATGGGATATTTTTAAATATGTTACAACAAAAATTAAGTGATAAAGTGAATGAAGGTTTTATGGTGCACATAAATCGTAAAAACGCATTTTATTGTGTTTTTATTTTTGTAGTGAGTAAATATTGGAATATCGATTTTATTAATTAGTTTTATGTACTTGTTAAGTTATTAAGGTAGTTTTTGACGCAATATACTATTTTGAAGAAACCTACCTGTTCTGAATGACAATGTGACCACCCATCACATCTTCTTCCGTCCCTATTTCAGGTCATTCCTCCTCTGTCGTTTCCTTCTGCCCCTGTCTCTGTGTGAAATCTCCACATCTCCAACGTAGGTTGCAATATGTTGGCATTTCTCCTCAATGTGCAGCATGCGGTCCACTATGTTATTACACCTATACGATCATCTACCTGGGCTCTATCATCGCTCTGCACAGTGATATCCATGACCTGCAAAGAAATGACTCGAATGGAAATTCTGTTCCTCAATTTGTTCAGGTCAATGACGAACCTTTTGGTCCACGTGGGTTTCTCAGTGTTTTCTCTTCGATCTCACACTTATTACATCTTTCCTCTCAGACTGCTGCTTTCCTGCTTTCCTCTCTTCTCTGTGTCATAAGGTCCATAGGCAACGAGCTGCCTACCACGCTAATCACTCTTGATTACCATTGGTCAGGATGGCTCTTTGTGTCCTTGTTAGCCTAATTACATTTTTGTTCAAATTATAAGCTTTTCTTTATACTCTATACGCGTAAAGAGTCTGCGAATAGATCATTCCTCGAGTATTTTCTCTTCGATCTCACACTTGTTACATCTCTCCTCTCAGACTGCTGCTCTTCTCTGTGTCATAAGGTCCATAGGCAACGAGCTGCCTACCACGCTAATCACTCTTGGTTACCATTGGTCAGGATGGCCCTCTGTGTCCTTGTTAGCCTAATTACATTTTTGTTCAAATTATAAGCTTTTCCTCATGCTCTATACGCGTAAAGAGTCTGCGAATAGATCATTCCTCGAGTATTTTCTCTTCGATCTCACACTTGTTACATCTCTCCTCTCAGACTGCTGCTCTTCTCTGTGTCATAAGGTCCATAGGCAACGAGCTGCCTACCACGCTAATCACTCTTGGTTACCATTGGTCAGGATGGCCCTCTGTGTCCTTGTTAGCCTAATTACATTTTTGTTCAAATTATAAGCTTTTCCTCATGCTCTATACGCGTAAAGAGTCTGCGAATAGATCATTCCTCGAGTATTTTCTCTTCGATCTCACACTTGTTACATCTCTCCTCTCAGACTGCTGCTCTTCTCTGTGTCATAAGGTCCATAGGCAACGAGCTGCCTACCACGCTAATCACTCTTGGTTACCATTGGTCAGGATGGCCCTCTGTGTCCTTATTAGCCTAATTACATTTTTGTTCAAATTATAAGCTTTTCCTCATGCTCTATACGCGTAAAGAGTCTGCGAATAGATCATTCCTCGAGTATTTTCTCTTCGATCTCACACTTGTTACATCTCTCCTCTCAGACTGCTGCTCTTCTCTGTGTCATAAGGTCCATAGGCAACGAGCTGCCCACCACGCTAATCACTCTTGATTACCATTGGTCAGGATGGCCCTCTGTGTCCTTGTTAGCCTAATTACATTTTTGTTCAAATTATAAGCTTTTCCTCATGCTCTATACGCGTAAAGAGTCTGCGAATAGATCATTCCTCGAGTATTTTCTCTTCGATCTCACACTTGTTACATCTCTCCTCTCAGACTGCTGCTCTTCTCTATGTCATAAGGTCCATAGGCAACGAGCTGCCTACCACGCTAATCACTCTTGATTACCATTGGTCAGGATGGCCTTCTGTGTCCTTGTTAGCCTAATTACATTTTTGTTCAAATTATAAGCTTTTCCTTATACTGTATGCGCGTAAAGAGTCTGCGAATAGATCATTCCTCGAGTATTTTCTCTTCGACCTCACACTTGTTACATCTCTCCTCTCAGACTGCTGCTCTTCTCTGTGTCATAAGGTCCATAGGCAACGAGCTGCCCACCACGCTATCACTCTTGATTACCATTGGTCAGGATGGCCCTCTGTGTCCTTGTTAGCCTAATTACATTTTTGTTCCAATTATATACTTTTCCTCATGCTAATGAGCATGACCCCCAGGTATTTTTGCATGGTAATCATGGCGTTTAAACCCGCAGGGTTATTTGTCTACTGCTTCCCTTGATTTGCAGCATAACGGCTTCCGTTTTGCCCCCACACCCTTTTCAATTTCATTTAGGACCAATTGAGCCTTCGACTGCAGTTACTCCTCGTCAAATCAGACATCACAATAGCGAGGTCATCAGCATACGCAATGAGTATGGCGTCCCCTCTTATCCTCCTCAGTCTGAAGCAATTTGTCAAAAAAAATATTCCGCAGGGGTGGACTTTACATTACCTTTAATCTACTGCCTTCGTACTCTATGTATCGATAACTTAAATGCGCCTATACGATCCTAATTAGATATGTAGAGATTTTTCCTCTTCATTGCCTCAACAATTTTCCTCTTCATTGCCTCAGCAATTTTCCTCCATGGCGCAGTACCGAAGCCGTTTCGGACATCCACTGTGACCATCAAACACTTCTTCTTCTTCTCTTTCGTAAACTTGTCACACCTCTTAGCTTCTTCAATGGCGCCTATCGCAAAGCTTCCGCTGGTGAATCAAATAATTCAGTTCTTCTAC
The DNA here is from genome assembly GCA_036711965.1 of Onthophagus sagittarius. Classification (NCBI taxonomy): domain Eukaryota; kingdom Metazoa; phylum Arthropoda; class Insecta; order Coleoptera; family Scarabaeidae; genus Onthophagus; species Onthophagus sagittarius. Next base: position 52,105,130 of record JASERS010000005.1, read on the forward strand.
AATTCTTGACGTAATGATCGACTTAAATACTTTGCAGAAAATATAATAAAAAAAATATTTCAAAAAAAATAAACTTTATTCAATAACACTTTTTAATAATTTACAACATTAAGATTCTCGCACACGATTCCTAACAATCTCTTGCGTACTTTTCGCTATCTCTTTATCTATATATGCGTGAGGTATTGGTATCTTCACCATTTTACATTTTTTACATTTTATGGTAATATCGTTTGCATCATTATAAAGAGTCATATAAATATATTTTCGATTATCACGATGTTGTTTGTCATGGGGATAAGAAAAGAGATATGGTAGTTTATTATTATCATAAGAATCGTCGTACTCCGCAGTGGGTACACAACTTTTACAAGAAATTGATGTTATCACATTATATAAGCACGCTTTTATCCTTTTCGATAAAATTGTGTTACCATAAAGCACTTTTCCAATATATTCTACGTGCCGAATTCGATCCCGTGAATTTACAATTCTTGCCTGCTTTTTAATCGATTCAATATCGCTTATTCCCAAACCGTTTATTAAATTAGAAATTATGGCTGATATAAAAAAGAATAAAAAAGGAATCAGAATTTCCGGAAAATTTACGGTTATAATGTATATCGCCAAAAGGATGTCGAAAATGAAGTAGAACAGGGAATTAATAACTAAAAAATTTATCATTTTATAACTCTTTAGATCCAAAATTGCTAAAATAAGTGGGTGTTTTAATAAATGTTTTAAATTGTTGCTTTAGAAAAAATTAAAATTAAAAAAAAAATTTAAAAAAAAATAAATTAAAAAATTTATTTTGATTATACAAATTAAAATTTGTATAATCAAACGTAATATATTTAAAAGTCGGATCGAATTTTTCGAGTGTTTCCGTAATCATCAACTTCATTTAACGGAATATTTAAATTATTTTGATTCAAAATGCACCTTACGCAAGCTTTGTAATTAGAGACATTTACAATTTGAAAATTTTCAAAAAATTTTGTACAATTTTCTTAACAATTATTACGAAATTAGCTTCAATTGCTAATTGAAGTTTCTGCTTTCCAAATGTGAAGTCAATTTTGAGATATCTCACTCAGTTCTTGAGATATAAGTTTCTGAAGTTAATTGAAATTTTTCGATATTTCGAATAACTTTAAAAATTCTTGAAAAATTGATTTTTTGGAAAATTGTTACGATATTCCTTTCAATTACTAATTGGAGCTTCTACTTTCCGAAAATGAAGTCAATTTGAAAATATCTCACTTAGTTCTTGAAATATATGCTGCATAATTTAATAGGGATTTTTCAATATTTTGAATAAATTTTAAAATTCTTGAAAAATCGACTTTTTCGAAAATTGTTACGAAATTCCTTTTAATTACTAATTGGAGCTTCTACTTTTCAAAAATGAAGTCAATTTTGATACATCTCATTTAGTTCTTGAGATATAAGCTACTAAACTTAATTCGGATTTTTCAAATATTTTCAATAAATTTAAAAATTGTTGAAAAATCGATTTTTTGGAAAATTGTTACGAAATTACTTTCAATTACTAATTGAAGCTTCTACTTTTCAAAAGTGAAGTAAATTTTGAGATATCTCACTTAGTTCTTGAAATATAAGCTGCTGAACTTAATTGGGATCCTTCAAATATTTTGAATAAATTTAAAAATTGTTGAAAAATCGATTTTTTTGAAAATTGTTACGAAATTACTCTCAATTACTAATTGGAGCTTCTACTTTTCAAAAGTGAAGTAAATTTTGAGATATCTCACATAGTTCTTGAGATATAAGTTTCTGAAGTTAATTGGAATTTTTAGATATTTCGAATAACTTTAAAAATTCTTGCAAAATCGATTTTTTGGAAAATTGTTACGATATTCCTTTCAATTACTGATTGGAGCATCTACTTTCCAAATATTAAGACAATTTCGAAATATCTCACTTAGTTCTTGAGATATAAGCTACTAAACTTAATTCGGATTTTTCAAATATTTTCAATAAATTTAAAAATTGTTGAAAAATCGATTTCTTGGAAAATTGTTACGAAATTACTTTCAATTACTAATTGAAGCTTCTACTTTTCAAAAGTGAAGTAAATTTTGAGATATCTCACTTAGTTCTTGAGATATAAGTTTCTGAAGTTAATTGGAATTTTTAGATATTTCGAATAACTTTAAAAATTCTTGCAAAATCGATTTTTTGGAAAATTGTTACGACATTCCTTTCAATTACTGATTGGGGCATCTACTTTCCAAATATTAAGTCAATTTCGAAATATCTCACTTAGTTCTTGAGATATAAGCTACTAAACTTAATTCGGATTTTTCAAATATTTTGGACAAATTTAAAAATTGTTGAAAAATCGATTTTTTCGAAAATTGTTATGATAATACTTTCAATTAGTAATTAAAACATCTACTTTCCAAAAATGATGCCAATGCTGAAATATCTCACTTAATTCTTGAGATATAGGCTGCAGAACTTAATTGGGATTTTTCAATATTTTGAATAAATTTAAAAATCCTTGAAAAATCAATTTTTTTGAACAATTGTTACGAAATTAGTTTCAATTACTAATTGGAGCTTCTACTTTCCAAAAGTGAAGTCACTTTTGAGGTATCTCACTTAGTTCTTGAGATATAAGTTTCTGAAGTTAATTGGAATTTTTAGATATTTCGAATAACTTTAAAAATTCTTGCAAAATCGATTTTTTGGAAAATTGTTACGATATTCCTTTCAATTACTGATTGGAGCATCTACTTTCCAAATATTAAGACAATTTCGAAATATCTCACTTAGTTCTTGAGATATAAGCTACTAAACTTAATTCGGATTTTTCAAATATTTTCAATAAATTTAAAAATTGTTGAAAAATCGATTTTTTCGAAAATTTTTACGAAATTACTCTCAATTACTAATTGGAGCTTCTACTTTTCAAAAGTGAAGTAAATTTTGAGATATCTCACTTAGTTCTTGAGATATAAGTTTCTGAAGTTAATTGGAATTTTTAGATATTTCGAATAACTTTAAAAATTCTTGCAAAATCGATTTTTTGGAAAATTGTTACGATATTCCTTTCAATTACTGATTGGGGCATCTACTTTCCAAATATTAAGACAATTTCGAAATATCTCACTTAGTTCTTGAGATATAAGCTACTAAACTTAATTCGGATTTTTCAAATATTTTGAACAAATTTAAAAATTGTTGAAAAATCGATTTTTTTGAAAATTGTTATGAAAATACTTTCAATTACTAATTGGAGCTTCTACTTTTCAAAAGTGAAGTCAATTTTGAAATATCTCATTTACTTCTTGAGATATAAGCTCCTAAACTTAATTCGGATTTTTCAAATATTTTGAATAATTTAAAAATTGTTGAAAAATTGATTTTTTTGAAAATTGTTATGAAAATACTTTCAATTACTAATTGGAGCTTCTATTTTTCAAAAGTGAAGTCAATTTTAAAATATCTCATTTACTTCTTGAGATATAAGCTCCTAAACTTAATTCGGATTTTTCAAATATTTTGAATAATTTAAAAATTGTTGAAAAATCGATTTTTTTGAAAATTGTTACGAAATTCCTTTTAATTACTAATTGGAGCTTCTACTTTTCAAAAATGAAGTCAATTTTGAGATATCTCATTTACTTCTTGAGATATAAGCTCCTAAACTTAATTCGGATTTTTCAAATATTTTGAACAAATTTAAAAATTGTTGAAAAATCGATTTCTTCGAAAACTGTTACGAAATTACTTTCAATTACTAATTGGAGCTTCTACTTTTCAAAAGTGAAGTCAATTTTAAAATATCTCATTTACTTCTTGAGATATAAGCTCCTAAACTTAATTCGGATTTTTCAAATATTTTGAATAATTTAAAAATTGTTGAAAAATCGATTTTTTTGAAAATTGTTACGAAATTCCTTTTAATTACTAATTGGAGCTTCTACTTTTCAAAAATGAAGTCAATTTTGAGATATCTCATTTACTTCTTGAGATATAAGCTCCTAAACTTAATTCGGATTTTTCAAATATTTTGAACAAATTTAAAAATTGTTGAAAAATCGATTTTTTCGAAAATTGTTACGAAATTACTTTCAATTACTAATTGGAGCTTCTACTTTTAAAAAGTGAAGTCAATTTTGAGATATCTCACTTAGTTCTTGAGAAATAAGTTGCTGAACTTAATTGGGATTTTTCCAATATTTTGTTTAAACTTATAAATTCTTGAAAAATCGATTTTTTGGAAAATTGTTATAAAATTACTTTCAGTTACTGATTGAAGCATCTACTTTCCAAAAGTGAAGTAAATTTCTAGATATCTCACTTAGTTCTTGAGAAATAAGTTGCTAAACTTAATCAGGATTTTTTTCAATATTTTGTTTAAACTTAAAAATTCTTGAAAAATCAATTTTTTGGAAAATTTTTATAAAATTATTTTCAGTTACTGATTGAATCACCCACTTTCCAAAAATATAGTCAATTTGAAAATATCTCATTTAGTTCTTGAGATATAAGCTATGGAACTTAATTGGGATTTTTCAATATTTTTAATAAATTTAAAAATTCTTGAAAAATCGAATTTTTGGAAAATTGTTATGAAATTACTTTTAATTACTAATTGGAGCATCTAATTTCTAGAAGTGAAGCCAATTTGAAAATATCTCATTTAATTCTTGAGATATAAGCTGCTGAATTTAATTGGGATTTTTCAATATTTACAACATTAAGATTCTCGCACACGATTCCTAACAATCTCTTGCGTACTTTTCGCTACCTCTTTATCTATATATGCGTGAGGTATTGGTACCCTCACCATTTCACATTTTTTGCATTTTATGGTAATATCGTTTGCATCGTTATAAAGAGTCATATAAATATATTTTCGATTATCACGATGTTGTTTGTCATGGGGATAAGAAAAGAGATATGGTAGTTTATTATTATCATAAGAATCGTCGTACTCCGCAGTGGGTACACAACTTTTACAAGAAATTGGTGTTATCACATTATGTAAGCACGCTTTTATCCTTTTCGATAAAATTGTGTTACCATAAAGCACTTTTCCAATATATTCTACGTGCCGAATTCGATCCCGTGAATTTACAATTCTTGCCTGCTTTTTAATCGATTCAATATCGCTTATTCCCAAACCGTTTATTAAATTAGAAATTATGGCTGATATAAAAAAGAATAAAAAAGGAATCAGAATTTCGTCGAGAATCGTTGAAATTGGGCGATTGTGTAAATTAGTTGATACATTATTGTTCTTATAATCATCGTTTTCTTTAGCATTTTTTATATTTACATATTTTATGTAAAATCCTACAATACAGATAAATACCGGTGAAGAATAAAGTAAAAGTTTAAAGGAGTTCCATAAAATCGCCTTACGAATCGAAACATTCATCGAAAAACTTCTAAATCGAGGCTGCAATAACGTGCTTTTTGTATAAACCAAAACTACATATCCGATAAATACATAAAAATAGGGTAAATTAGAATCAGTGTTTTCGCAAAAGAGATCTTTAAACAGTAAGTAACCCGTTGCTGATAATATAAACATATCTAAATAACTTTCGAAGTCTTTAAAGTAAATTTTTGGGGCTAAGATTATCTGAAGAAATTCTTTTAAAGCGTATATGATCCATGCGACAAACATGATAAAGCTAAAAATGAAACGAATTGAAGGAAAATTTACGGTTATAATGTATATCGCCAAAAGGATGTCGAAAATGAAGTAGAACAGGATATTAATAACTAAAAAATTTATCATTTTATAACTCTTTAGATCCAAAATTGCTAAAATAAGTGGGTGTTTTAAAAAATGTTTTAAATTGTTGCTTTAGAAAAAAAATTTGTATAATCAAACGTAATATATTTAAAAGTCGGATCGAATTTTTCGAGTGCTTCCGTAATCATCAACTTCATTTAACGGAATATTTAAATCATTTTGATTCAAAATGCACCTTACGCAAGCTTTGTAATTAGAGACATTTACAATTTGAAAATTTTCAAAAAATTTTGTACAATTTTCTTAACAATTATTACGAAATTAGCTTCAATTGCTAATTGAAGTTTCTGCTTTCCAAATGTGAAGTCAATTTTGAGGTATCTCACTCAGTTCTTGAGATATAAGTTTCTGAAGTTAATTGGAATTTTTCGATATTTCGAATAACTTTAAAAATTCTTGAGAAATTGATTTTTTGGAAAATTGTTACGATATTCCTTTCAATTACTAATTGGAGCTTCTACTTTCCGAAAATGAAGTCAATTTGAAAATATCTCACTTAGTTCTTGAAATATATGCTGCATAATTTAATAGGGATTTTTCAATATTTTGAATAAATTTTAAAATTCTTGAAAAATCGACTTTTTCGAAAATTGTTACGAAATTCCTTTTAATTACTAATTGGAGCTTCTACTTTTCAAAAATGAAGTCAATTTTGATACATCTCATTTAGTTCTTGAGATATAAGCTACTAAACTTAATTCGGATTTTTCAAATATTTTCAATAAATTTAAAAATTGTTGAAAAATCGATTTTTTGGAAAATTGTTACGAAATTACTTTCAATTACTAATTGAAGCTTCTATTTTTCAAAAATGAAGTCAATTTTGAGATATCTCACTTAGTTCTTGAAATATAAGCTGCTGAACTTAATTGGGATTTTTCAAATATTTTGAATAAATTTAAAAATTGTTGAAAAATCGATTTTTTCGAAAATTGTTACGAAATTACTCTCACTTACTAATTGGAGCTTCTACTTTTCAAAAGTGAAGTAAATTTTGAGATATCTCACTTAGTTCTTGAGATATAAGTTTCTGAAGTTAATTGGAATTTTTCGATATTTCGAATAACTTTAAAAATTCTTGAAAAATTGATTTTTTGGAAAATTGTTACGATATTCCTTTCAATTACTAATTGGAGCTTCTACTTTCCGAAAATGAAGTCAATTTGAAAATATTTCACTTAGTTCTTGAAATATATGCTGCATAATTTAATAGGGATTTTTCAATATTTTGAATAAATTTTAAAATTCTTGAAAAATCGACTTTTTCGAAAATTGTTACGAAATTCCTTTTAATTACTAATTGGAGCTTCTACTTTTCAAAAATGAAGTCAATTTTGATACATCTCATTTAGTTCTTGAGATATAAGCTACTAAACTTAATTCGGGTTTTTCAAATATTTTCAATAAATTTAAAAATTATTGAAAAATCGATTTTTTGGAAAATTGTTACGAAATTACTTTCAATTGCTAATTGAAGCTTCTACTTTTCAAAAATGAAGTCAATTTTGAGATATCTCACTTAGTTCTTGAAATATAAGCTGCTGAACTTAATTGGGATTTTTCAAATATTTTGAATAAATTTAAAAATTGTTGAAAAATCGATTTTTTCGAAAATTGTTACGAAATTACTTTCAATTACTAATTGGAGCTTCTACTTTTCAAAAATGAAGTCAGTTTTGAGATATCTCACTTAGTTCTTGAGATATAAGTTTCTGAAGTTAATTGGAATTTTTAGATATTTCGAATAACTTTAAAAATTCTTGCAAAATCGATTTTTTGGAAAATTGTTACGATATTCCTTTCAATTACTGATTGGAGCATCTACTTTCCAAATATTAAGACAATTTCGAAATATCTCACTTAGTTCTTGAGATATAAGCTACTAAACTTAATTCGGATTTTTCAAATATTTTCAATAAATTTAAAAATTGTTGAAAAATCGATTTTTTCGAAAATTTTTACGAAATTACTCTCAATTACTAATTGGAGCTTCTACTTTTCAAAAGTGAAGTAAATTTTGAGATATCTCACTTAGTTCTTGAGATATAAGTTTCTGAAGTTAATTGGAATTTTTAGATATTTCGAATAACTTTAAAAATTCTTGCAAAATCGATTTTTTGGAAAATTGTTACGATATTCCTTTCAATTACTGATTGGGGCATCTACTTTCCAAATATTAAGACAATTTCGAAATATCTCACTTAGTTCTTGAGATATAAGCTACTAAACTTAATTCGGATTTTTCAAATATTTTGAACAAATTTAAAAATTGTTGAAAAATCGATTTTTTTGAAAATTGTTATGAAAATACTTTCAATTACTAATTGGAGCTTCTACTTTTCAAAAGTGAAGTCAATTTTGAAATATCTCATTTACTTCTTGAGATATAAGCTCCTAAACTTAATTCGGATTTTTCAAATATTTTGAATAATTTAAAAATTGTTGAAAAATTGATTTTTTTGAAAATTGTTATGAAAATACTTTCAATTACTAATTGGAGCTTCTACTTTTCAAAAGTGAAGTCAATTTTAAAATATCTCATTTACTTCTTGAGATATAAGCTCCTAAACTTAATTCGGATTTTTCAAATATTTTGAATAATTTAAAAATTGTTGAAAAATCGATTTTTTTGAAAATTGTTACGAAATTCCTTTTAATTACTAATTGGAGCTTCTACTTTTCAAAAATGAAGTCAATTTTGAGATATCTCATTTACTTCTTGAGATATAAGCTCCTAAACTTAATTCGGATTTTTCAAATATTTTGAACAAATTTAAAAATTGTTGAAAAATCGATTTCTTCGAAAACTGTTACGAAATTACTTTCAATTACTAATTGGAGCTTCTACTTTTCAAAAGTGAAGTCAATTTTAAAATATCTCATTTACTTCTTGAGATATAAGCTCCTAAACTTAATTCGGATTTTTCAAATATTTTGAATAATTTAAAAATTGTTGAAAAATCGATTTTTTTGAAAATTGTTACGAAATTCCTTTTAATTACTATTTGGAGCTTCTACTTTTCAAAAATGAAGTCAATTTTGAGATATCTCATTTACTTCTTGAGATATAAGCTCCTAAACTTAATTCGGATTTTTCAAATATTTTGAACAAATTTAAAAATTGTTGAAAAATCGATTTTTTCGAAAATTGTTACGAAATTACTTTCAATTACTAATTGGAGCTTCTACTTTTAAAAAGTGAAGTCAATTTTGAGATATCTCACTTAGTTCTTGAGAAATAAGTTGCTGAACTTAATTGGGATTTTTCCAATATTTTGTTTAAACTTATAAATTCTTGAAAAATCGATTTTTTGGAAAATTGTTATAAAATTACTTTCAGTTACTGATTGAAGCATCTACTTTCCAAAAGTGAAGTAAATTTCCAGATATCTCACTTAGTTCTTGAGAAATAAGTTGCTAAACTTAATCAGGATTTTTTTCAATATTTTGTTTAAACTTAAAAATTCTTGAAAAATCAATTTTTTGGAAAATTTTTATAAAATTATTTTCAGTTACTGATTGAATCACCCACTTTCCAAAAATATAGTCAATTTGAAAATATCTCATTTAGTTCTTGAGATATAAGCTATGGAACTTAATTGGGATTTTTCAATATTTTTAATAAATTTTAAAATTCTTGAAAAATCGAATTTTTGGAAAATTGTTATGAAATTACTTTTAATTACTAATTGGAGCATCTAATTTCTAGAAGTGAAGCCAATTTGAAAATATCTCATTTAATTCTTGAGATATAAGCTGCTGAATTTAATTGGGATTTTTCAATATTTACAACATTAAGATTCTCGTACACGATTCCTAACAATCTCTTGCGTACTTTTCGCTACCTCTTTATCTATATATGCGTGAGGTATTGGTACCCTCACCATTTCACATTTTTTGCATTTTATGGTAATATCGTTTGCATCATTATAAAGAGTCATATAAATATATTTTCGATTATCACGATGTTGTTTGTCATGGGGATAAGAAAAGAGATATGGTAGTTTATTATTATCATAAGAATCGTCGTACTCCGCAGTGGGTACACAACTTTTACAAGAAATTGATGTTATCACATTATGTAAGCACGCTTTTATCCTTTTCGATAAAATTGTGTTACCATAAAGCACTTTTCCAATATATTCTACGTGCCGAATTCGATCCCGTGAATTTACAATTCTTGCCTGCTTTTTAATCGATTCAATATCGCTTATTCCCAAACCGTTTATTAAATTAGAAATTATGGCTGATATAAAAAAGAATAAAAAAGGAATCAGAATTTCGTCGAGAATCGTTAAAATTGGGCGATTGTGCAAATTGGTTGATACATTATTGTTCTCATAATCATCGTTTTCTTTAGCATTTTTTATAGTTACATATTTTATGTAATATCCTACAATACAGATAAATACCGGTGAAGAATAAAGTAAAAGTTTAAAGGTGTTCCATAAAATCGCCTTACGAATCGAAACATTCATCGAAAAACTTCTAAATCGAGCCTGCAATAACGTGCTTTTTGTATAAACCAAAACTACATATCCGATAAATACATAAAAATAGGGTAAATTAGAATCAGTGTTTTCGCAAAAGAGATCTTTAAACAGTAAGTAACCCGTTGCTGATAATATAAACATATCTAAATAACTTTCGAAGTCTTTAAAGTAAATTTTTGGGGCTAAGATTATCTGAAGAAATTCTTTTAAAGCGTATATGATCCATGCGACAAACATGATAAAGCTAAAAATGAAACGAATTGAAGGAAAATTTACGGTTATAATGTATATCGCCAAAAGGATGTCGAAAATGAAGTAGAACAGGAAATTAATAACTAAAAAATTTATCATTTTATAACTCTTTAGATCCAAAATTGTCAAAATAAGTGGGTGTTTTAATAAATGTTTTAAATTCCGATTTTTACTAATTCGCAAAATAACATCAGTTTCTGACGTAGCTTTAGAAAAAAAATTTGTATAATCAAACGTAATATATTTTAAAGTCGGGTCGAATTTTTCGTTGGTATGCATTTGTAATTGTATAAAACCATCCAAAATTTTCTCAAAATCCTCGGCATAAATATCATCGACAGGCATAACCCCTTTTTTATTTGTTACATCCAAAAACGCACCCCTTTTTATCATATTATTAATAATCTCGAAATCTCCGTATTTAACGGCGTAATGTAACGGTGTGTTCCCGTAATCATCAACTTCATTTAAAGGAATATTTAAATTATCTTGGTTCAAAATGCACTTTACGCAAGCTTTGTAATTAGAAACGTCGTCGGGTTCGTACACACCGCAGTTTTGTAATAACGTTATTAAGACGCGGTCCAAAAATTTTCCGTTAAAATTAATTCGTGTTCGAAATATTTTTTCGAATATAATACGATAACCCATTTCGGAAAAAATCATCAGATTTCGTTCGTTTAGTTCGTTGTCGTCCTCAGGCATCATAATCGGCATTAAAAATGTTAGGATGTTTATTAAATTATTTTTGCAAATTGAATGAAGAATGATTAAAACTTTTCCTAATGGGGATGTAAAAATTCCGCGACAAACGATTTCGTTTGACGTAAAATAGTTTATGAAGGCATCTTCTGAATTATGGTCCACGAAATTGGTTAAGGCTGTTAAATGATCATTTACGTCCACAGAATTTGAAACATTGTCCTCCTCAATATTATTATTAACGTTTAATCCAGAAGTAATCATTTTTATCTAGAAATAGAACGTACTTGATATATTTTTTTAAATTTTAATTATGTCATTGTGACTCAACACTAAAAATTTCATTAATAAGGTCTTAAAAAATTCAACTTACCCTACACAAAACTCAAACAATTTTCTTTCAAAAAGCCAAAATTGAACAGTGATAACCATTAAACTAACATTTTGTATTTTTAAGCAACTATGAAATGCTGTTCAAAATAATATATAAATTATTTTGAACTATAAAAAACGAATTGTATCTTACGCTTATCTCCAATTATAGATAACACGATGAAATCAAAATAGTTTAAATTTCAAGTACACCAACTTACATTTTTATATTTGTTTCATGTATTATATCAAAAACATGAAATAATTCGGTTAAAAGGTTGAGCAAAATGCATAAACTTTACGTAAGTAGTCAACACAAACTGTTAATTAAAGGCTAAAAATAAAATTTTGGTTTGCTTCCAAAAATACCAAATACTGTTGGCAAAATACGATGTTTATCATATTGAAAGTTTAAACTGACAATTAAAGACTAGACACTGCTTTCTTCCCAATTTAGCCAACCCAACTCATCCTATATGTATTTTCAAAAATCATGACGATTACTTATCCTTGAAATAATCATCTTGAGTTGGATGATTTGGATACATACTTGGCTACATACACTGAGCTTAATTGGAATTTTTCCAATACTTGGACTAATTTTAAAATTCTTGAAAAATCGACTTTTTGGAAAATTGTTATAAAATTAGTTTCAATTACTAATTGGAGCATCTACTTTCCAAAAATGAAGTCAATTTCGAAATATCTCACTTAGTTCTTGAGATATAAGCCGCTGAACTTAATTGAGATTTTTCATTATTTTGAATAAATTTAAAAATTCTTGAAAAATCGATTTTTTGGAAAATTGTTACGATATTCCTTTCAATTACCAATTGGAGCATCTACTTTCCAAAAATGAAGTCAATTTCGAAATATCTCATTTAGTTCTTGAGATATAAGCCGCTGAACTTAATTGAGATTTTTCATTATTTTGAATAAATTTAAAAATTTAAAAAAAATGGATTTTTTGGAAAATTGTTATAAAATTAGTTTCAATTACTAATTGGAGCATCTACTTTCCAAAAGTGAAGTCAATTTCGAAATAACTCACTTAGTTCTTGAGATATAAGTTTCTGAAGTTAATTGGAATTTTTCGATATTTCGAATTACTTTAAAAATTCTTGAAAAATCGATTTCTTGGAGAATTGTTACGAAATTACTTTCAATTACTAACTGAAGCTTCTACTTTCCAAAAGTGAAGTCAATTTTGAAATATCTCATTTAGTTCTTGAGATATAAGTTGTGGAACTTAATTGGGATTTTTCAAATATTTTGAATAAATTTAAAGATTCTAAAAAATCAATTTTTTTTAACAATTTTTACGAAATTAGTTTCAATTACTAATTGAAGCTTCTACTTTCCAAAAGTGAAGTCAATTTTGAAATATCTCATTTAGTTCTTGAGATATAAGTTGTGGAACTTAATTGGGATTTTTCAAATATTTTGAATAAATTTAAAGATTCTAAAAAATCAATTTTTTTTAACAATTTTTACGAAATTACTTTCAATTACTAATTGGAGCTTGTACTTTCCAAAAATGAAGTCAATTTCGAAATATCTCTCTTAATTCTTAAGATATAAGCTGCTGAACTTAATTGGGATTTTTTAATATTTTGAATAAATTTAAAAATTCTTGAAAAATCGATCTTTTGGAAAATTGTTATAAAATTACTTTCAATTACTAATTGGAGCTTGTACTTTCCAAAAATGAAGTCAATTTCGAAATATCTCATTTAGTTCTTGAGATATAAGCTGCTGAACTTAATTGGGATTTTTCAATATTTTGAATAAATTTAAAAATTCTTGAAAAATCGATTTTTTGGGAAATTGTTATAAAATCACTTTCAATTACTAAATGGAGCATCTACTTTCCAAAAATGAAGTCAATTTCGAAATATCTCTCTTAATTCTTGAGATATAAGCTGCTGAACTTAATTGGGATTTTTCAATATTTTGAATAAATTTAAAAATTCTTGAAAAATCGATTTTTTGGAAAATTGTTATAAAATTACTTTCAATTACTAATTGGAGCTTGTACTTTCCAAAAATGAAGTCAATTTCGAAATATCTCTCTTAATTCTTGAGATATAAGCTGCTGAACTTAATTGGGATTTTTCAATATTTTGAATAAATTTAAAAATTCTTGAAAAATCGATTTTTTGGGAAATTGTTATAAAATCACTTTCAATTACTAAATGGAGCATCTACTTTCCAAAAATGAAGTCAATTTCGAAATATCTCTCTTAATTCTTGAGATATAAGCTGCTGAACTTAATTGGGATTTTTCAATATTTTGAATAAATTTAAAAATTCTTGAAAAATCGATTTTTCTCAGTCTCTTTCTTCAGTCTTCTCTCGACATTTGTCAGAGCAACACGTATGCTCTTGCTTCTCTCAGCATTGACGTGTTTAATAGAAGTGCTTTAATTAATTTTTTGTTCATTACCCACGTGAATAATTTTTAGGGGTGTGATTACATTACAACCATGGACACACAAGGTTCTGGGGCCTCGGCCTCGGAATCCGACCAGGACCAGGACGGTGAGTTTAGACTCGCTAGCAAAAAACGCGGCCGCCCGAAGAAACACACGCACACAGACCACCCTTATAAAAAACAAAATACCAGCGGTAGCGATTCCGCATTTAAAGTTCCGCATCCACCCAAGAATAAAAATTCTTACTCGCCGCAAACGCCGTCAAATTATCGAACTCCACGTGCTCCAGCCGCCACGAGCCGGTTTTCTGACCGCCCTCTGACGTACCAACAACAGCTTAAAACGTACAACTCGGTGTTTTTGATAAAAACAAGTCTTGAGCTAACCAGAATCCAGTTGTCCGAAATTTGGACAAAACACTCACTTAATCCACGCGACATTATAATTAAAACAAAAGAGGGCTTTATTATTAAATCGGAAAACTCCAAGACACAACAAACCATCAACTTAAATCTACTAAAAAGTAAAAACATCATTTCCGAGTTTTCCGAATCAAGAAACTTTACACCAGCCATTAAAAAAATACCATCAGCCTCATACTCCGCCGTTATTGCCTCCGTCGACCTCGAAATCAAGGATTCAGAAATTAGTGAGCATCTGAACTCTCTTAATCTATCACACAGATATTGTAAAAGAATTATCTCCAAAGCCACAGATAAACCCACCTTTAAAATAAGGATAATCACCGGTTGTGTCGATTCCTACCAAAGGCTTCTGCACGCGGGAGTATTCTTCAAAAACAACCACTTTCCGGTGTTTGAAAGTCGCGCTCCACCGCCAATGCCAATCCCGTGTAACAGATGCAACAAATTCTCCCATACCTCAGACAAATGCACTGCTGCGGTGCAGTGTTCGAAATGTCTCGGCCCTCACATGACCATTAAATGCACCTCACAGCTTCCGGAGAAGTGCAAATCCTGCGGCCTGGAGGGACACAGTGCATGGTCATTAAAATGCAAGAACCGCCCCACAGCTCCCATACGGGGAGTCCCTAATGTCAGAATTAAATCTGCCAATAAAAAATCTGACCAAATTTCTGCAACAACAACAACACAAACACGCATACATAAACCAATTACCATTCACGACCACATCATTGATACCTACCTAGCAAAAATTAACTCTCCCAAGCCGCGCGATCGTCAAGAACTCATCAACTCACTCAAAAGGAAATTTGTTGAAAACTACCAAATTGACACAATTGTGGCATTTTCCGGAAGTTACATATATGTTATCATGATAGATCTCCAAGATACCTCTAAGCCATCCCCTACCGAACCTATCCACGGCTACCAATCCTCCACTCCGCGAGATCAACAATGACCTGCATAAAATTACTGTACGCAAACATAAATAGCTACCACCCGAAATCACATTTAATCGTAAATTACATCACTGAAAATCACATCCGCTGCGCAATGTTTGTTGAAACAAAGTCAAAATCTTCCATTACGTTTAGAAACTGGACGTCAATCCAAAAGCATGGCAATATTATAAATAGGGGCGTCAGAGGAGGAGCGTTGGCTATGGGCCACCCTATGATACAATTGGGAAAATCCAACCCCCCCGCAATCAACTCGCCATCAAATAACGCTCTACACTTTTGTATTACTATTGGGTCAAACTTAATACATGTCTTCTTAATTTATATTCACCCCTTCAGCAAAATCGAGGAATCCATATTCAACATGGCCTCTCTGCACGACAACTGCCTAATAATTGGTGACTTCAATCCAAATCCAACCAAAAAGAAACATATAAGACAATTCTTGAACATGTCCAATTTCGTTCAAATCACGACCTCTCCCACATATGTTATGGAACACAATCCAAATTCTACTCCCGATCTCCTGTTCTGTACAAGAAACATCCGCAATCTAATAACACAAGTAGAAGTCGTCCCGGATTTATGCTCCGACCACTTAAGCATTTTAATTCATATCAACTCAACTTCCAAGGTACCGAAACCTATTCCGATGGTAACTAAAAACTACAACCTTTGTAACGTGAAGACAGTCAATTCAGCAATGAAAGATTATATAGAAAAAAACCCGACAATTACAGTTGATACGATTTCCACCTTTAACAAACGCCTTAAGGAGTCGATAGACAAAGCGAGCCCATCCATAACCGCAAAACATTACAATTTTCCGTTACCTCCATTTATTATCAGACTCATTAAGGAGAAAAGACGCCTATTTCGTGACTTTAGAGTATATGAGATTCCTGAGCTAAAAAAACAGTTCAATGAGCTTAACAAAAAGATACAAAAGCTAGTTAAGCAGTACAGAACAGAGAAATACATGGAGGCATGTGACACAATAAATCTATGCAAGGGGAAAAATTACTGGCACGAAGTTAGAAAACTATCCAGATACCAAAAGACACCTGGTACGGAAGTACTCGTTGATCCTACCGATGGCAGGGTGCATTCTAATCCTGAAAAAATCGTTAACATCCATGCGGATTACTTAGAAGGTGTCTATACCTTTACCGAGGATGTCTCGTTCTGCCCTCACTCTAAAAATATTATAGACAACTGGTATGAATCTGCATTTTTGAAACCGTTCGAGACACCCGAGGATGCTCTCATGTCGGAAGAGGAATACTTTTGTCTCCTTGGTCAGGGAAGTAATACCGTCCCCGGTTATGACAATGTTACCAGGAAACTACTGAGAAGTCTGGATCTCTACATTCACAACTTCATTAGAGAAATAATTAACTTTTGCCTCACATCTCAGCATTTTCCGCACGACTGGAAAACGTCAATCATCATTTGCATCCCTAAGAAGGATTCGTCGCTTTCTGATCCGGCAAATTATCGCCCCATCTCGTTGCTTCCCGTTATTGGAAAAATTTTCGAAACGCACCTAAAGAACAAACTAATGTCTGCTGTATCAGAGAAAATTCCACCTTATCAATTTGGCTTCCAATCCGGCAAATCAACGTCCCATCCATTAACGATTCTGGTCTCCAACTTCCAGGCAGCACGTCACGAAAAACTAAAATCCGCAGCTGTATTTCTGGACGTCCGAAAAGCTTTTGACTCAGTGTGGCACAAAGGATTGCTATTTAAACTGCATAAGCTTAAAACGCCATACTACCTCTTAAACCTCCTGAAGCAATTCCTTTCGAATCGCTCCTCCATGGTAAAGTTCAAAAACCATTTCTCCCACTGCTTCTCCGCTCAGCAAGGCCTTCCTCAGGGATCTCCTATCTCTCCCTCTCTTTACAACTTATTCTGCCATGACGTTTACAATGACCACCCAGATGCTTTTAACCTGACCGCATACGCATTACTTTATGCCGACGACACAGCATTGGTGTCGCACAGCAGGGACGTCGCTTCTTCGATCCGCAAGCTGCAGACACTCGTAAACGAAACGGAAAGTTGGTTCAGAAAATGGCGCATACTAATCAACCCCACAAAAACACAATTTTTTATACCATTTCTTCCGCTTAGCGCTCCCTCTCCCACAATTATCATCCAATCTACGGCAATCTCCGTCACGCCAACCTGCAACTATCTTGGCATAACACTGGATAGAACGCTAAAATTTTTCACCCATGCGACCAAGGTGACATACGAGCTAAACACTTCAAATCCCTTTCGTTCGGAGGTCGTGGAATCTCTACGTCATGTGCCTCGCACATCTACAAGACCATATGCAGGCCTATCATAGAATATGGTGCAATATTACTGAACGACGCACCTAGAAAAACCAAGTACCACCTGGAAGTAGCGGAAAGATCGGCTCTGAGATCCATCACCCGAATTAGAAACCCCCGTAACCCCCTCTTTAACCCAAGCAATCAGCTTCTATATCAGCTTACAGATATCCTCCCCATCGATACTCGCCTCCAACGTTTGTCAGATAAATATTTCATTAATTTACCAATCAAAGCTCTCCAACATATGCTAATATCGCCTCCAATACTCCACCCCATCAACAATCCAACGTTTCTCTTTCAAAAACTCCTTGCAGTCAGAGAAGACTGAGAATCAAGCCGTCAACTAGAAGAATCACGGGCAGAAAGACCCAGGGTCGATAGCCCTATTCTCGCCCCATTCATTTTACTTTTATTTTTATTTATTTATTTTTATTATATATTTATTGTACACATATTATATTGTTGCATGGGGGTTTAGAATAAAATTTGTTTTCTCTCTCTCTCGAATTCTTGAGATATCTTAATGAACTATTCATGATTTATACAGGAAAGTGTTTATTTTCTCGTGATGAAAACGGATCTTGAAAATATTAATTCGTTTTTGAGATATAAATCATTAAATTCAAGGTGAACATTTATGGCTATTTCAAGTTGATTAAAAATCACCAAAAATCGAATTTTTGAGATATTTTAATGATACATTTAAAATTTATAGAGGTAAGTGTCTATTTTGTCATGGTGAGAACCAAATTAGAAAATCTTTATTTGTTTTTGAGATAAAGATTATTTAAGTTAATCTTTTATGATTTTTTGAAATTAATGATCTTATTTTAAAAAATCACGAAAAAACGAATTCTTAAGATATCTTAATGAACTATTCATGATTTATAGAGGAAAGTGTCTATTTTCTCGTGATGAAAGCGGGTCTTGAAAATACTTATGCGTTTTTGAGATATAAATCATTAAATTCAACGTGAACATTTATGGCTATCTCAAGTTAATTAAAAATCACCAAAAATCAAATTCTTGAGATATTTTAATGATACATTTAAAATTTATAGAGGTAAGTGTCTATTTTGTCATGATGAGAACCAAATTAGAAAATCTTTATTCGTTTTTGAGATAAAGATTATTTAAGTTAATTTTTTATAATTTTTTGAAATTAATGATCTTATTTTAAAAAATCACCAAAAATCGAATTCTTGAGATATCTTAATGAACTATTCATGGTTTATAGAGGAAAGTGTTTATTTTCTCGTGATGAAAACGGATCTTGAAAATATTAATTCGTTTTTGAGATATAAATCATTAAATTCAAGGTGAACATTTATGGCTATTTCAAGTTGATTAAAAATCACCAAAAATCGAATTCTTGAGATATTTTAATGAAACATTCAACATTTATAGAGGTAAGTGTCTATTTTGTCATAGTGAGATCCAAATTGGAAAATCTTTATTCGTTTTTGAGATAAAAATTATTGAAGTTGACCTGAATTTTTATGATTTTTGGAAATTAGTAATAAATATAATTTACCTAGTATTGTTGTCTGTGTAATTGAGCCTTTAAAATGTTTTCTTATTTGTTAATTTAGTAATAATTATGTTCTTTTAGTAATAATTTTCGTTATTATTTGATTTTCTTTTGTTAATGTTCATTATTATTAACTTCTTGTTCACCAATTTTTTATTTTTGTTAAGAAATTATTTGTTGAGAGGTTATATATTATTTGTTGAGTTGTTGAAAGGCTTGTCCAGTTTTTATCTCAAATATAATAAATAAATAATTTTACGAATTGTTATTCAAAATTTTTACCGCCACCTATCGACTGATTTAAACAAGTAATTGATTTTTTGAGAAAACTGTCAAAAACACTTTGTATTGAATATTCAGCATCAGTGCCATCTACTGCTTTATTTTTTTCTTTAATTTACAGATTTCTTTATTTGTTACCCTATATTTTACCCCTTTTTTGTCGGGTCAAAAGGTTTTGTCCCTTTTCTCAAAAATATTTTTGTACTTTTTCTTATTTAACATATATTATTTATTTATTATTGAGTGTTTATGAAAAATCACAATAATTAACAGCCAAAATTCCATTCAACCGAAATCCATAAAATGACTCAAATATTTCATTTATGATTACAATTAACTAAAAATTATATTATTTCTGATTAAATAGACAATATAATTAAACATCATTATTTATTATTAAAATTAAATTAAAATGAATTTTTTTTATATAATTCCTCAATATCTCGATAGATGGCGCAAAATTAAATGACAAAGCTTTCAAACGTCAACAACAACTTTCAAAGTTTTAAAATTTTTTATCCTAAACCCTCTCATTTATGGATAACTTTAACAAATAAGATTTTAACGATTTTAGAGAGATAACAATTAAAAGTACGATATCAATTTGTAAGTATTAAAATTTGTCTTAAAAATTAAATCTTTACCGCACTTTTTTTTGTACAAGAAAAAGAAGAAAGAACAAGTTTGTGCATTTTCCCTCTTAATCACACAAAAAGTACCCTCTCAAAGAAAGAAATCCCTCTTCGACACGAATCAAAGAAGCAATCAACCCCATTACTTGTTCAAACTTGTCCAAGATAACCAAAACAATGTCTAAACATGTGAAGAAAGGTGTAAGTCCAAGTTTAGCGGACGCTTGGTTGGATGGATTGGGTTTTTATCGAAAAAATGTTGCTTATGATGAAACGTGCTTGTTCAGGGCTGTTTCAGAACAGGTAAATTTATTAATCTTTATTTTATTGTAATAATTTTTTAATTTAATAATAATTTTTAGTTATACTCGAGTCAAATTTACCATCAAAAGTGTCGCCAACAAATCATTAATTACGTTAAAAAGAATTGGGAACAATTCGAGTTTATTTTAACGAAAAATGAATTATTTAATCACCTCGATTTATTAGAAAATCACATGGTGGTTTGCGGAGACTTAGAAATTCAAATGATTAGCAAAACTTTTAAGAGAGACATCATCATTTTTAAAGCAAACAGCCAAAGTATCGAAAAAATCTCCCAAGAAGGATTTGAGGACACCTTACGATTATGTCTTATGGGGAACGATCATTACGATGCAGTTTATAATAAAGATTATATCCAATTGGCGGGTTTTTGCCAATGTAAATGATTCATTTAACTTATTTCTTTTTAATTAATTAATTTTTTGCAGCTATCGCTTATAGTTTGCTTTACGAGAAAGTTTTTGATATGAAAGATGTCCCGGAAATCGTCGATACAATGTTAAATAGCACCACTTTCATCGCTACCAACAACAATAATAATAATATTTCAATAAAAGATGATCATACCCGTAGAAGAAACTCAAATAGGCATTATAAATCGAGCAAAAATAAAGATTTATTGATTGAAAGTGAATATAAACACATGTTAGAGACGAAAATCACCCCTTTTGCGTTTAGAGTTGCGAAATCTTTAGATCCAAACATTTACAGGAACATTGAGTACGATACATGGATAGAAATGAGGAAAGGTGATATTAAATCAAAAAAAAATTAATCAAAATAATTAATAATTTTAATTTTTAAGAGATGCGCTTAGGTTCTTGGTATTACGGAGACGCAAACTTAATCAGAGGAACTAAATGTCTTCTAAAATCATCCGAGGGTACTTTGCAATGTTACATCCAAGATTTAGAAAAAGATAATGACCAATGTGTGGTTTATATAACAAATTTAGCTGAGAGAAGGGTGGTTAAATACACCGATTTAACTCCTGAACCGGATGCTAAACCGTGGCCTTTACCATATCGGTGGGATTAAAACATTTTTAAGCATTAAATTAATAATTAATTTTTTGATTTTAGTTTTTCGGCTCGTTCAAATGCCCCAATTTCTTTAAGTAACGAAGTTATTCCTTCGATTGAGTTAAATAATCATTCCAATAATGTTGTAAAAGATAAAAAGGAGGTTGTAAAAGGACAAATTATGAAAGGGGGTAAAAGTGGGAAGAAGAATCAAGGCAAAATTGGTAATAGGAATGTCCCTCCTTTGACTCTTCCCATTAAGACTGATTTAAACGATAATAATATTAAGAATTTTGAAGGATCTCCATTGGTGAGTTTATTTTTAATTAATTTTGGTTGTTTTTTTATTTAAATCAACTGTTGATGCTTTTTAATTTCATTTATGGCCTACATTTTTTTAAATGCTCTTTTAATTTTTGTTAAATTATTCATAAAATAAGTTCTAAAAGAGTATTTCTTAATTAGTATTTCTTAATTAGTTAATTTATTAATTCCAATATTAAATATTATTGTTTATTAAAGAATCTAAATTAGCCCTTTTGACCCTCCTTACAGTGTTAGGAAATTTTATCTGGTCAAAAATCCAAAAAAATACCATTATGATGTTTTCCTAATGATTAGTTAAAATTTTTTGATCTATGAATAGTGCTTAAAACAAAATTTAGAATTTTGAAAGAGAAATTATGTTAATAGAAGCGAAGCAAAGGGTTTAGGTTGAATATTTATATGAATACAATACCAAAAACATGGTACTTTATTTCATATGTAAGTAGAAAAATAAATAAATGACATTAAAGAACCGGGATACAAAATCTAACTTTATATTTACCTATGTCTTTAAGTCATCACTATTTAGTCTTCAATTAATAATTATTGGACTAATTACGTCAAGATTTTCCATTAAATCCAACAGTATTTAATATTTTAAAGCAAACTTAAAGCATTTAAAAACAGTATCTTGTTTCTTTGCGATGAAAATGTTTTCTATCACTTCTACAAGCATTAATACTGCTTGTCTTTCTGCATCATTTCAACTCTTCCAGCGACAATATCAAGTGTTCAAGAAGCGTTTTAATTTCCTACAAGCAGTATCAAGTATCTAAAAACATTATCATGTCTGGAAACATTTCAAGTCATCTAGAAGCATTTTAAGTCTTCTGGAATCAGTGTCAAATCTCCCATGAGCAGTATCAAGTCTTCTAGGGGTATTATCATGTCTTCTGGAAGCAGTTCAAACTTTCTGGAAGCATTTAAAATAGTATCAAGCCTTTCAGAGGCAGTATCGAGCCTTCTAGAAGCATTTCAGATCTTCTGAATGCGTTTTAGATCTTCTAGGTGCATTTGAAGTCTTTTGAAAGCGGTTACACGTCATATAGAAGCAGTATCAAGTTTTCTGGAAACATGTAAGGTCTTCTAGAAGGAGTATCAAGTCTGCTAAAAGCATTGCAAGACTTTTGGAAACATTTTAAGGATTCTGGAAATAATATCAACTTTTTAGAAGCAGTTCCAACCTTCTGGAATCATTTCAAGTCTTTTGGAAACAGTATTAAATGTTCCAGAGGCAGTATCATGTCTTCTGGAAGCAGTTCAAGCCATCTGGCAGCAGCTCAAGCTTTCTGGATGCATTTCAAATAGTATTAAGTCTTCCAGGGGCGGTATCGAGTCTTCTGGAAGCATTTCAGATCTTCTGACTGCGTTTCTGATCTTTTAGATATATTTCAAATCTTTTGGAAACATTTTAAGGCTACTGCAAATAATATCAACTTTCTAGAAGCAGTTCAAACCTTCTGGAACCATTTCAAGTCTTTTGAAAACAGTATCAAATGTTCTATAGGCAGTATTAAGTTTTCTGAAAGCAGTTGAAGCCATCTGGCAGCAGTTCAAGCTTTCCGGAGTCATTTCAAACAGCATCAAGTCTTCCAAAGGCTGTATTGAGTCTTCTGGAAGCATTTCAAGTCTTCTAGAAGCATTTCAGATCTTCTGACTGCGTTTCTGATTTTCTAGATACATTTCAAGTCTTTTAGAAGCAATTACAGGTCATCTAGAAGCAGTATCAAGTTTTCTGGAAGCAAATAAGGTCTTCTGGAAGGAGTCTCAAGTCTTCTAAAAACATTGTAAGTCTTTTGGAAATATTTTAAGGCTTCTGAAAATAATATCAACTTTCTAGAAGCAGTTCCAACCTTCTGGAACCATTTCAAGTCTTTTGGAAACAGTATCAAATGTTCCAGAAGCAGTATCGAGTTTTTTGGAAGCAGTTGATGTCTTTTGGAAACATTTCAAGTCATTTTTTAGCATTTTAACTTTTCTGGTATCAGGTCAAATCTCCTAGAAGTAGTATCAAGTCTTCCAGGGGCAGTATCATGTCTTCTGGAAGCAGTTCAAGCTATTTGGCAGCAGTTCAAGCTTTCTGGAGGCATTTCAAACAGTATCAAGTCTTCTAGAGGCTGTATCGAGTCTTCTGGAAGCATTTCAAGTCTTCTAGAAGCATTTCAGAACTTCTGACTGCGTTTCTGATCTTCTAGATACATTTCAAGTCTTTTGGAAGCAATTACAGGTCATCTAGAAGCAGTATCAAGTTTTCTGGAAGCAGATAAGGTCTTCTAGAAGGAGTATCAAGTCTTCTAAAAGCATTGTAAGTGTTTTGGAAACATTTTAAGGCTTTTGGAAATAATATCAACTTTCTAGAAGCAGTTCCAACCTTCTGGAACCATTTCAAGTCTTTTGGAAACATTTCAAGTCATCTGGTAGCATTTTAACTCTTCTGGTATCAAGTCAAATCTCTCAGAAGCAGTATTAAGTCTTTCAGGGGCGGTATCATGTCTTCTGGAAGCAGTTCAAACCATCTGGCAGCAGTTCAAGCTTTCTGGAGGCATTTCAAATAGTATCAAGTCTTCCAGAGGCTGTATCGAGTCTTCTGGAAGCATTTCAGGTCTTCTAACTGCGTTTCTGATCTTCTAGATATATTTCAAATCTTTTGGAAACATTTTAAGGCTTCTGGAAATAATATCAACTTTGTAGAAGCAGTTTCAACCTTCTGGAACCATTTCAAGTCTTTTGGAGACATTATCAAATGTACCAGAGGCAGTATCAAGTTTTTTAGAAGTAGTTGAAGTCTTTTGGAAACATTTCAAGTCATCTGGTAGCATTTTAACTCTTCTGGTATCAGGTCAAATCTCCTAGAAGCAGTATCAAGTCTTTCAGAGGCAGTATCATGTCTTCTGGAAGCAGTTCAAGCTTTCAGGAGGCATTTCAAATACTATCAAGTCTTCCGAAGGCTGTATCGAGTCTTCTAGAAGCATTTCGAGTTTTTTAGAAGCATTTTAGATCTTCTGACTGCGTTTCTAATCTTCTAGATACATTTCAGGTCTTTTGGAAGCAATTACAGGTCATCTAGAAGCAGTATCAAGTTTTTTTGAAGCAGATAAGGTCTTCTAGAAGGAGTATCAAATCTTCTAAAAGCGTTGTAAGCCTTTTGGAAGCATTTAAAGGCTTCTGGAAATAATATCAACTTTCTAGAAGCAGTTCCAACCTGCTGGAATCATTTCAAGTCTTTTGGAAACAGTATTAAATGTTCCAAAGGCAGTATCATGTCTTCTGGAAGCAGTTCAAGCCATCTGGCAGCAGTTCAAACTTTCTGGAGGCATTTCAAATAGTATCAAGTCTTCCGAAGGCTGTATCGAGTCTTCTGGAAGCATTTTAAGTCTTTTAGAAGCGTTTTAGATCTTCTGACTGCGTTTCTAATCTTCTAGATACATTTCAGGTCTTTTGGAAGCAATTACAGGTCATCTAGAAGCAGTATCAAGTTTTCTGGAAGCAGATAAGGTCTTCTAGAAGGAGTATCAAATCTTCTAAAAGCATTGTAAGCCTTTTAGAAACATTTTAAGGCTTCTGGAAATAATATCACCTTTCTAGAAGCAGTTCCAACCTTCTGGAACCGTTTCAAGTCTTTTGGAAACAGTATCAAATTTTCCAGCGGCAGTATCGAGTTTTCTGGAAGCAGTTGAAGTCTTTTGGAAACATTTCAAGTCATCTGCTAGCATTTTAACTTTTCTGGTATCAGGTCAAATCTCCTAAAAGCAGTATTAAGTATTCCAGGGGCAGTATCATGTCTTCTGGAAGCAGTTCAAGCTTTCTGGAGGCATTTCAAACAGTATCAATTCTGTCAGAGGCTGTATCGAGTCTTCTGGAAGCATTTCAAGTCTTCTACAAGCATTTCAGATCTTTTCACTGCGTTTCTAATCTTCTAGATACATTTCAAGTCTTTTAGAAACATTTCAAGTCATCTGGTAGCATTTTAACTCTTCTGGTATCAGGTCAAATCTCCTAGAAGCAGTATCAAATTTTCCAGGGGCAGTATCATGTCTTCTGGAGGCTTTATCGAAATTCTTCTGGAAGCAGTTCAAGCCATCTGAAGCATTTCATGTTTTCTAAAAGCAATATCAAATCTTCTGGAAGCGTTTCAATTCTACTAGAAGCAGTATCAATTCTTCTGTAAGCAATGTTAGGTCTTCTTGAAGCATTTCAAGTCTTATTGAAGCAATAATAAAACACTCCAAAAGTACCAAAAACATAAGATCAGTCATAACATTATGACTGATTTTTTATGTTTTTGGTACTTTTAACTATTGACGGTAACTTTTAATTTTTCTTTGTTCTGTTTTATCAATTTTTTGTAATTTAGATTTGGTACTTTCATTTGGTATTTTTTCTTGGTATTTTCAGTCGTGCCTGATGAAGAGATAAGTTCATCTCGAAACTAGTAGCTTTGATATAATAAAATTATTTTTTATAGTTATTTTGGAGTTTTTTTATTCACATTATTCACACTTGCGATGAATTTGGAATCAAATATTGCTAAATTATTGAAGCAGTATCAGGTTTTGAAGCATTTCAAGTCTTCTAGAAGCAGCATTAAGTCTTCTGGAAGCAATATCAAGTTTTCTTGATGCAGTCTTAAGTCTTTCAGAACAAGTGTCCAGTCTTCTGGAAGCACTTCCAGTTTTCCAGAGGCAGTATCAAATTTTGTGGAAGCATCTCAAGTCTTCCAGAAACAATATCAAGTCTTGTGGAAGCATTTCAAGTCTTGTTCAAGCAGTATCAAGTCTTTCTGAAGCAATAACAAGTCATTTGGAAGCATTATCAAATCTTCTGGAAACAATATCAAGTTTTCTTGGTGCAGTCTTAAGTCTTTCAAAACAAATGTCCAGTCTTCTGGAAGCATTTCCAGTTTTCCAGAGGCAGTATCAAATTTTTTGGAAACATTTGAAGTCTTCCAGAAATAATATTAAGTCTTTTGGAAGCATTTCAAGTCTTGTTCAATCAGCATCAAACCTTCCTGAAGCAATATCAAGTCATTTGGAATCATTATCAAATCTTCTGGAAACAATTTCAAGTTTTCTTGATGCAGTCTTAAGTATTTCAGAACAAATGTCCAGTCTTCTGGAAGCACTTCCAGTTTTCCAGAGGCAGTATCAAATTTTCTGGAAGCATTTCAAGTCTTCCAGAAACAATATCAAGTCTTGTGGAAGCATTTCAAGTCTTGTGCAAGTAATATCAAATCTTCCTGAAGCAATATTAAGTCATTTAGAAGCATTATCAAATCTTCTGGAAACAATTTCAAGTTTTCTTGATGCAGTCTTAAGTCTTTCAGAACAAATATCCAGTCTTCTGGAAGCATTTCCAGTTTTCCAGAGGCAGTATCAAATTTTCTGGAAGCATTAGAGAGGCCATATCAAGTCTTTGAAGTATTGCATAATTTCGTGATGCATTTCAAATCTTCCAGAAGCAATATCAAGTTGCTGGAAGCAGTTCCACACTTCCAAAGACAATGTCAATTTGTTTGGAAGCGTTTAAAGCAATATCAAGTCTTCTGGCAGCATTTCTCATCAAATTTTCAACTTTGTCATCGTGCAATTATCCTGTACGCATACCATCCGCGGATTTGATATAATTTGTTTTTCTTTGAAATAGAAATCTAGCTCATTTCGGCTCCTCTAGATGATTCAAATGTATCGTTTAGTATTACCTTTTTACATATCCATATTCGCTTATATAATTACAACATTATAAGTAATTATATGTAACAGTTGATTTAGATATCAATAATTTAAATTTTTATAATCACCTAATTCTATATTTATATTTTTAGCACATGCAAACTCCCGAACAATCTTTCAACGAACCAACAATCCCTGAATCCCAAACCTCAACTCCATATCAACCCCAAACATTTCTCCAAAATCAATCGCCATGGATTGATCAAATTTCCGATCATCAACAGCTCTGCCCGGAATCAACACCTCTTTACAATATCTCCCAAGATTCTTTATTTCCATCTCCACCTGAAATACCAACATGGTCTATTATTTCCGATAATCAACCTCAAGAAAGTATCCCACAACCATCCCCGGTTGTTTTATTACCCCCAAGTCCGTATCCAAATTATTTTGACCAACAAATTCATTCCTCATTAATTCCGGTAACCCCATTACCTCTTTATCAACCGGTTTATCAAAACACCCCGGTTACTCCCTTAATTTATACAACTTCTCAAGATTGCGCTACTAACGGCCAAGAAGTTTTAGTAATGAGCCCACAAACGGCCGATTCTTATTCAAGAATGTTTCCATCCGGTTATAATCCGCCGATTGATATGTCGTTTTTATCGCCTCCTTATGTATTTCCGTCCGCAGGGACACCAAATGGGTTTTATGGTGCTCCAATTGACGCTCAAGGATTTGTTTTTCCAACGCCGATTACCCACCGAAAATAATTCATTATTTCTTTATTAATTTAATCATTCTTTGTTAAAAAGAGTATTGTTTTGTTTGAATTATTGATTCGTTTGATAAGGATATAGTTTTTTTTTTGGTTATTATTACTTTTTATAGTTTATTATCAGAGTTAAATTTTGTTTTTTATATTTAAGTATTAATATTAATTTCTTTATGATGTGTTCTTATTATTTATTATTATATGAGAATATTCTGCGACTCATCGAATAATTTTGAATGTGTTAAAAGAAAAGTTAAGATGAAAAAGTAGGGGGAAAAGTAAAATTATGTGATGAGTCACAAAAACGGGTTTTATTATTATTATTACTTATTATATTTTGCGGTGAGAAAATATTGGGGTATTGATTTTGTTGATTAGTTATATGTACTTGTTAAGTTATTAAGTTCTTTTTTGATGCAATACATTATTTTGAAGAAACCTTGCTAATTTTAATCAACTTTTACAAATATTGTCCAGATTAGATTAAGGGCGGGTACAAACCAAGTAATAAATCAAGTTTAAGGAAAAAATACCAAATCTGATGATCTTTCAAATTTTCTTTTTCTCTCGGCGAATATTCAAATATACAGGGTGATTCAAAAAAACCTCTGACAGACTTATAGAGCAGGTAATACATGAAAATCTAAGGTGAATACTCTTAACATAAATGTGCTCGCAAATGCCTCCTTAACGAGATATAGGGCATCAAAGTTTTTATAAAATTAAACATTATCTGTAACAAAAAAAAACCTTTTTTAAGAACATGTTCCACGCCAGTGCTAATTTTGTCGAACGGACAGAACATTTTTATAAAGTGGTGTATTATCTATCAAATTGGTTTCTTACAAAACTGATTAAAGCAATAATTTATAATAAAAACACTTTCAGAAAATTTGACATATTACAGTTATCTCCATGGAGAACACTTCACGAAAAATAATTCATGCATCCTTATCATTTTCAACGGGTCCAACACGTACTATAACATACCCATCAAGACTAAAGTCTGTGCCAAAAGTCAGGGCCCTTCACTGTAGAGATCAATGTCTTCGTAACCCCTTGGCAAAATATTAATGTTTTATAATCAATTGTCATCATTCAAATCCAAAATATTAAATAATTTTTTATTTATTTGCGTAATCTATCCTATATTTTCATGCCATTTGGTTTAAATGTATGTAATATTGCATATCCGAAAATTTCCAAATTAACATATGATACACAGAAATGTTCATTAATTACAATAAACTTTACCGCAATTTTTTTCATCAAGCGATTCCAAAGATATCGATCTTTAAATTGAGGAAAGTTAACAACTGGCAAAGACAATTGTGTGGTCACGATGGTTGCTTGGAAAATTTGGGTTCTCATGTTCTTCTCTTCATTGTTTCTGGAAGCATTTGAAGTCTTCCAGAAACAATATCAAGTCTTGTGGAGGCATTTCAAGTCTTGTTCAAGCAGTATCAAATCTTGAAGCAATATCAAATTTTCTTTAAGCAATATCAAGTCATTTGGAAGCATTATCAAAAATCTTCTGGAAACAGTATCAAGTTTTCTTGATGCAGTCTTAAGAGCAAAAAAACCTTGTTTAAGAATATGTTCCCCGCCACTGCTAATGTTGTCGAACGGACAGAACATTTTTATAAAGTGGTGTATTATCTATTAAATTGATTTCGTACAAAACTTTGATTAAAGCAATAATTTATAATAAAAAATAGAAAAAATAGAAAATTTGACATATTACAGTTATCTCCATGGAGAACACTTCACGAAAAATAATTCATGCATCCTTATCATTTTCAACGGGTCCAACACGTACTATAACATACTCATCAAGACTAAAGTCTGTGCCAAAAGTCAGGGCCCGTTAATAATTGGCAAAGACAATTGTGTGGTCACGATGGTTGCTTGGAAAATTTGCGCTTAGGGAAAATTTGGGTTCTCATGTTCATGTTGGTTCAAGAATAAATCATCTTAATATCCACACTTTGTGTATATGTTAAAGGGCTGATATACAAAACGCCTTTAATTTTAATGACATTAATCTCGTAATATCCCATATCTCGTTAAGAACGTTTTTGCGGGGCCATGTGCATATTGCAGACGTTTGTCAGTGGTTTTTTGAATCACCATTTGGATAATGTATAGTCTGTGGAACATTAATAACTTATGCCAACAAAATGGCAAACTTTAAATTAATGAGTAGGACTTTGGAGATAAAACATCTCATCTTTCCAACAATTGGTAGTTTTTAAGGTAATATACAGTGCTTGAAATAGTGAAAGCTTATGCTGCCAACAAGTTGGTGGACTTTAAATTAATGAGCAGGCATTGAAGTCAAAATAGCTCATGCTGCCAACAACTTGGCAACTTTAAGATAATAGTATATTGTGTTTAGAACAGTAATAGTACATGCAGATAAGCAGGACTGGAGAGAAAGTAGCTCATGCTTCCAATAAGATGACAAATTTCAAATTGATGAGCAAGACTTTGAAGACACACTAGCTCACGCTGCCAACAAGTTGGCAACTTTAAGATAATAGTATATCGTGTTTGGAACAGTAACAGCACATGCAGATGAGCAGGACTGGAGAGAAAGTAGCTCATGCTTCCAACAAGATGGCAGATTTCAAATTGATGAGCAAGACTTTGAAGACACACTAGTTCATGCTGTCAACAATTTGGTAAACTTCAATTTGATGAACAGGATATTGGAATATAATAGATTATGCTGCCAACAAGTTGGCAACTTTAAGATAATAATATATTGTGTTTGGAACGGTAACAGCATATGCAGATAAGCAGGACTGGAGAGAAAGTAGCTCATACTTCCAACAAGATGGCTGATTTCAAATTGATGAGCAAGACTTTGAAGACACACTAGCTCATGCTACCAACAAATTGGCAAACTTCAAATAGGTGAGCAGGATATTGGAAAATAATAGCTCATGCTGCCAACAAGTTGGTAACTTTAAGATAATAGTATATTGTGTTTGGAAGAGTAATAGCACATGCAGATAAGCAGGACTGGAGAGAAAGTAACTCATGCTTCCAACAAGATGGCAGATTTCAAATTGATGAGCAAGACTTTGAAGGCACATTAGCTCATGCTGCCAACAAATTGGCAAACTTCAAATTGATGAGCAGGATATTGGAACATAATAGCTCATGCTGCCAACAAGTTGGCAAACTTCAAATTGATGAGCAGGATATTGGAACATAATAGCTCATGCTGTCAACAAGTTGGCAAACTTCAAATTGATGAGCAGGATATTGGAACATAATAGCTCATGCTGTCAACAAGTTGGCAGACTTCAAATTTATTAACAGGATATTGGAACACAATAGCTCATACTAACAGCAAGTTGGCAACTTTAAGATAATAATATATTGTGTTTGGAACGGAAACAGCATATGCAGATAAGAAGGACTGGAGAGAAAGTAGCTCATGCTTCCAACAAGATGGCAGATTTCAAATTGATGAGCAAGACTTTGAAGACACATTAGCTCATGCTGCCAACAAATTGGCAAACTTCAAATTGATGAGCAGGATATTGGAACATAATAGCTCATGCTGCCAACAAGTTGGCAACTTTAAGATAATAGTATATTGTGTTTGGAACAGTAATAGCACATGCAGATAAGCAGGACTGAAGAGAAAGTAGCTCATGCTTCCAACAAGATGGCAGATTTCAAATTGATGAGCAAGACTGTGAGGACACATTAGCTCATGCTGCCAACAAGTTGGCAGACTTCAAATTTATTAACAGGATATTGGAACACAATAGCTCATACTACCAACAAGTTGGCAACTTTAAGATAATAGTATATTGTGTTTGGAACAGTAATAGCACATGCAGATAAGCAGGACTGAAGAGAAAGTAGCTCATGCTTCCAACAAGATGGCAGATTTCAAATTGATGAGCAAGACTGTGAGGACACATTAGCTCATGCTGCCAACAAGTTGGCAGACTTCAAATTTATTAACAGGATATTGGAACACAATAGCTCATACTACCAACAAGTTGGCAACTTTAAGATAATAGTATATTGTGTTTGGAACAGTAATAGCACATGCAGATAAGCAGGACTGAAGAGAAAGTAGCTCATGCTTCCAACAAGATGGCAGATTTCAAATTGATGAGCAAGACTGTGAGGACACATTAGCTCATGCTGCCAACAAGTTGGCAGACTTCAAATTTATTAACAGGATATTGGAACACAATAGCTCATACTACCAACAAGTTGGCAACTTTAAGATAATAGTATATTGTGTTTGGAACAGTAATAGCACATGCAGATAAGCAGGACTGAAGAGAAAGTAGCTCATGCTTCCAACAAGATGGCAGATTTCAAATTGATGAGCAAGACTTTGAAGACACATTAGCTCATGCTGCCAACAAATTGGTAAACTTCAAATTGATGAGCAGGATATTGGAACATAATAGCTCATGCTGCCAACAAGTTGGCAAACTTTAAATTGATGAGCAGGCTATTGGAACATAATAGCTCATGCTGCCAACAAGTTGGCAACTTTAAGATAATAGTATATTGTGTTTAGAACACTAATAGCACATGCAGATAAGCTGGACTGGGGAGAAAATAGCTCATGCTTCCAACAAGGTGGCAAATTTCAAATTAATGAGCACGACTTTGAAGATACACTAGCTCATGCTGCCAATAAGTTGGCAGACTTCAAATTGATGAACAGGATATCGGAACACAATAACCTATACTACCAACAAGTTGGCAACTTTAAGAGAATAGTATATTGTGTTTGGAACAGTAACAGCACATGCAGATAAGTAGGACTGGAGAGAAAGTAGCTCATGCTTCCAACAAGATGGCAGATTTCAAATTGATGAGCAAGACTTTGAAGACACATTAGCTCATGCTGCCAACAAATTGGCAAACTTCAAATTGATGAACAGGATATTGGAAAATAATAGCTCATGCTGTCAACAAGTTGGTAACTTTAAGATAATAATATATTGTGTTTGGAAGTGTAATAGCACATGCAGATAAGCAGGACTGGAGAGAAAGTAGCTCATGCTTCCAACAAGATGGCAGATTTCAAATTGATGAGCAAGACTTTGAAGACACATTAGCTCATGTTGCCAACAAGTTTTAAAAAATAGTCATAACTCGGAGATTTAAAGATTTGAAGAAACGATCTTAAGTACATTAAATACCAATTAAATTTGCTTCAAATGGCTCCTTATTTTAAAGTGATATCTCAATTAGTTCTTGAGATACGAATTTTTGAAAATTTCTTGATTTTTAACAAATATATATAATTACGTTTTTGCAGAGAAATAGTTAGGGGCTTATTCAGCAACTGGAAGCAATTAGTCTTCTATGATTTTGACATTCAGCTCATTTGATGTAGTTGCTGTAGTAAGCGATTTGGGACCTTCATATATGATATGATTTTACATTATATGATATGAAGATATGATTTTTTAGTATTCGAAAGTGTAGTGTTGTGCTTAAAACGATCTGATAATGGTGCTTATGAAAAATAAGAAATGATTTAAGGCACACTTAAACTTGATTAAATTTGCTTTAAAATGCTTATTATTTTAACAATAAATTTCAATTTATTCTCGAGATATGATTTTTTTAATTTTCTCATGTTCAGTATTCGAATGTGCAGTGTTGTGCTTAAAACGACCTGATAATGGTGCTTATGAAAAATAAGAAATGATTTAAGGCACGCTTAAACTTGATTAAATTTGCTTTAAAATGCTTATTATTTTAACAATAAATTTCAATTTATTCTCGAGATATGATTTTTTTAATTTTCTCATGTTCAGTATTCGATGTGCAGTGTTGTGCTTGAAACGATCTGATAATGGTGCTTATGAAAAATAAGAAATGATTTAAGGCACGCTTAAACTTGATTATATTTACTTTAAAAAGCTCATTATCTCATCAATATATCTCAATTCATTCTTGAGATATAATATTTTAAATTTCTAGTTTAGAATACAACACGCAGAGATGGATTTAATTGATGCTACGATGCTACATCGTATAAAATCGTATAATAAATGTAAAATTGTATACATGTATATCTATAAACAAGAAAATCATTCTTTTAAATATCTATATATTCAATTATAGATATTAATCTATCTATTATTAAATTTCCAGATACTATGTATAAACAAGGTCCATAGTTTATATTCTGTTCATGGATTGTATATTTGACAGATACAGAAGATAATTAAAAAAATTAATTATTAAAAAATGAATTTAATGCAATTTAAAAAAAGCTTAATGATATTTAATTCATTTAATTAAGTTAAGTACAAAAAATCTTTCACAAAATAGATTAAAAATATTTTTTTTTAATTATTAGCTGTCAAGATGACATTTAACATAACCTCCATAACCTCAAAATAAATCAAATAACAACAACGTTAAAAATTAGTTAAAAACTTAATAAATATGGAAACAAACTCTTTATCGTTCACCCCAATTATAAGTTCAATCCAAAAAATAGTTTTATACGAAACAAAACAGGTAACAAACTCAATTTTAAAAATATCTTATTCTAATTTCAACGATTAATTTCATTTAGAATTTTTATTTAATCGGAACAAACAACACTCAAACCCGATATAGAGTATTAAAAATCGACCGTACGGAACCAAAGGAGCTGATAATTCACGACGACAAAGTCGAATATACCCGGGATGAAATCCACGATTTAGTTTGTATGATCGAAGGGAGCAACCGTCAAAGAAGCGGGGTCAATAACGTGATAAGCGCCTTTGGAATCATCGGTTTTATCCGCTTTTTAGAAGGGTACTATATAATTTTAATTACAAAACGCCAAAAAGTTGCAATAATTGGGCACCACACTATCTATAAAATCGAACACACCACAATGATATATTTACCTCACGATTCAGTAAGATTACTTCACCCCGATGAAACGAGATACTTAAAAATGTTCCAAAACATCGATCTTTCAAGTAATTTTTATTACAGTTATAGTTACGATTTAACCCACACTTTGCAACACAATTTAAGCCCCCCAAAACAAATTGTCCCGCAAGCCCTTGATGAATCTGAGGAGGATATGTATAAACCTTCAATCAAACAATTAAAATCATCCCTTTTTAATAATAAACAACAAAATAATGATCGATCCAATTTTGGAATTCGCTCAAAACCCCATCGAAAATTCGTTTGGAACTCGCATTTATTAAAATACATCGAACGCGAACTCCACCAAGATTGGATTTTGTATGTAACACACGGCTTTGTTGGCCAATCCAATATGTGCGTATTTGGTCGCTCTATTTACGTTACATTAATCGCGAGGAGATCCGCGAAATACGCGGGGACGCGATTTTTAAAACGCGGGGCGAATTTTAATGGGGATGTTGCGAATGAGGTTGAAACCGAGCAAGTTGTGCATGATGCGGGGGTTTCTTCGTTAAGTCAATGCCATATTACTTCATTTGTACAGATAAGGGGGTCAATTCCGGGGCATTGGAGACAAGAGATGGGGAAAATTGTTGCTAAACCGGCTATAACGATCGATTTGTACGATCCGTTTGCGGAAACTGCAGGGGCTCATTTTAACGAGTTATTAAAACGATATGGCGCGCCGATTGTTGTTTTAAATTTGGTTAAGCAGCGCGAAAAAAAGAAACAAGAAAGTTTGTTGAGCGAGGAATTGAATGGGTCGATTAAATATTTGAATCAATTTTTGCCGCAAGAGTATCAAATTATTTATAAGACTTTTGATATGGCGAGGAAAAATAAGAATGTTAATGCGAATGTTATGGATAAATTGGCGGCTTTGGCGCGGTATGCTGTTATGAAAACTGGAATTTTTCATAATCAACCCAAGTATTATTCGCAAAAATCTAATACTTTTGTGGGACAACCAAAATCATTTACGTTTAAGGTTAGTATTTGCTCCTTTTTCTTAACTCTAACCATCTTTATCTTCAGTTTCCACACCTCCCTTTAGTTAGCGTCTCCCTTCCAAAATTTGCATTATTTCTTTTACAACCTCATCCCTGTTCCTTCCTACAATCTCTTCTGTAGTTATCATGTTGGTTTTATTCTCTGCATTTTTTATTTGAATAAAAAAAGAACAATATCGATGTAAGACCAGAAGATATTGTCGGTACCATGACCGCGGAAATGAGTGAATTTTAAAGAAAATTTAAATTTTTCTCTAAAAACTCCTAGATTCTCTAAAAATATCTTAAATTATTATATAATAAAATATGTTTACAATATGATGTGCTGCTGGAAGGCTTGAAATGCTCCCAGAAGATCGATACTGCTTCTGGAAGTCTTGGCATTGCTTCCAGAAGACGTGAAATGCTTCCACAAGACTTGATATAGTCTCTAAACGATTTGAAATGCTTACAGAAGACTTAATACTGCCTCTGGAAGACTTGAAATGCTTCCAGAAGACTTGGTATTGCCTCTGGAAGACTTGAAATGTTTACAGAAGACTTCATTCTGCTTTAAGAAGACTTGATACTGCCTCTGGAAGACTTGAAGTGCTTCCAGAAGACTTGATATTAATTCTAGAAAATTTGAAATGCTTACAGAAGTCATGATACTGCTTCTAAAAGACTTGGTATTGTTTTCAGAAGACTTAGTATTGTTGCTGGAAGACTTAAAATGCTTCTACAAGATTTGGAATGCTTTTGCATCTGGAAGACCAGTCTTCCAGATGAAAAAGCAAAGTGCTTCCAGAAAACATGATATTGCTTTTGGAAGACTTATAATGCTTACAGAAGACATGATTTTGTGTCTAAAAGACTTGAAGTGTTTCCAAAAGACATCATACTGCGTTAAAAAGGCTTGAACTGTTTTCAAAATACTTGATATAACCTCTCAAACACTTGAAATGCTTCCAGAAGATTTAATACTGCTTTTAGAAGCCAGGATACTGGTTTTAAAAGATTTGATATTACTTTCTGAAGATTTAGTTTTGTTGCTGGAGAATTTGAAATGCTTCCAGAAGACTTGAAAACCTTCTAAAAGGCTTGAAATGCTTGTGCCTCTGGTAGACTTGCAGTGCTTCCAGAAAACTTGATATTGCCTCTGGAAGACTTGAACTGCTTACAAAGGACCTGATATTACCTCTGGAAGACTTGAAATGCTTCCAGAAGACTTGATACTACTTCTAGAAGACTTGATACTGCCACTGGAAGACTTGAAATGCTTACAGAAGGCTTGATACTGCTTCTAGAAAACTTGATATAGCCTCTGGAAGACTTGAAGTTATTTCAGAAAACTTGATATTGCATCTGGGAGATTTAGAATATTTACAAGAAGTATTGATACTGCTTCTAGAATACTTGATATTGCTTTCAGAGGATTTGATATTGCTTTCAAAAGACTTGATATTGCTTTCAGAAGACTGAGTATTTGGAAGACTTGAAATGTTTCTACAAGATTTGAAATGCTTCTGCGTCTAGAAAACTGAAAGTGCTTCCAGAAAACTTGATATTGCTTTTGGAAGACTTAAAATGCTTACAAAAGATTATGCTGGTACTATATGCTGCTTTAAGAAGACTTGAATCTCTTTCAGAAGACTTGATATTACATCTGGAAGACTTGAAATGCTTCCAGAAGACATGATTTTGTGTCTAAAAGACTGGAAGTGTTTGCAAAAGACGTCATACTGCTTTAAGAAGACTTGAACTTCTTTCAGATGACCTGATATTACATCTGGAAGGCTTGAAATGCTTCCAGAAGACATGATTTTGTGTCTAAAAGACTGAAAGTGTTTGCAAAAGACGTCATACTGCTTTAAGAAGACTTGAACTGCTTTCAAAATACATCTCAACACTTGAAATGCTTCCAGAAGATTTGATACTGCTTTTAGAAGATTTGATTGCCTTGAAGTGCTTCCAGAAGACTTCAAGTACTTCCAGAAAACTGATATTGCTTCTGTAAGACTTGAAATGTTTACAGAAGCCAGGATACTGCTTCTAAAAGACTTGATATTGCTTTCGAAAGATTTACTATTACTGCTGGAGGATTTGAAATGCTTCCAGAGGACTTGAAAACCTTCTAAAAGACTTGAAATGCTTGTGCCTCTGGAAGACTTCCAGTGCTTCCAGAAAACTTGATATTGCTTCTGGAAGACTTGAACTGCTTACAAAATACTTGATATTGCATCTGGAAGACTTGAACTGTTTACAAAGGACCTGATATTACCTCTGGAAGACTTGAAATGCTTCCAGATGACTTGATACTACTTCTAGAAAACTTGATACTGCCGCTGGAAGACTTGATATTGCCTCTGAAAGACATGAAATGCTTACAGAAGACTTGATACTGCTTTAAGAAGACTTGAACTGCTTTCAAAATATCTGATATAACCTCTGAATGAATTAAAATACTTTCAAAAGACTTGATACTGCTTCTAGAAAACTTGATTCATCCTCTGGAAGACTTGAAGTGCTTTCAGAGAACTTGATATTGCATATGGGAGATTACAGAAGTCTTGATACTGCTTCTAGAATACTTGATATTGCTTTCAGAAGATTTGAAATGTTTCCAAAAGACTTAGTACTGCTGCTGAAAGACTTGAAATGCTTCCAGAAGACTTGATACTCCGATTTTTTATTTATGTGCTGATACAAAATCGAGCAAAAACGACAAACGTAAACAGTGTTTTCCAAAAGGCTTACAAGTAATACAAAAAAATGAATTTCATATCAATATTCACTACAATTTAAAAATTCATCTGTACTATAGAAACATTTTATGAGTAATAGACCTTTTATGTATATGTGAAGCTTCTTAAGAGTTAGATCCTTATCATGTTGTGGCAATTTATTATACATTCTCATACCCTGGAAATTTACTCTCTGTTGCCTTTAATTTAAGTCTATGAGATTGCAATACAAAAACGATTTACGACGTGTAATTTACGTTAATATGATTAGATTAGATGGCACTAAATCTTGTGGTAGTATCTTTTTTTTTAAAGATGATTTACAACTCACAAAGGACGTCATGCCGTCTAGCGCTTGCATACAGCGCCTTTTGCAAACGAAAAACTCTATTTAATTCATTAGCAGATCACCAGGCGAGAATTACCTAAGCCACTCTTGTAGTCTCAAGTTCCATAAAACGCCTCAAACGACGCACCAAATAAACCGCACTCGCAAGATGGTTGTAGATGTTCTAAATATGTGGACCCAATCTCAACGACGAATCCAATTAAAGTCCGAGAAAATGTTTTTTTTTCGTTAGTTAGTAGGAGCTTATTTGCGCTCATCCAGTTCGCAGCAAAGCCCAAAATTTCCCCGTTCCTTAACTCCACCATGAATTTTTTGTAAAGTATAACATTTTGAGGAATTATTTATCAGAGTATCTATGATAATAATGAACACTTTTATGCCGCAAGTTACGCATTCGGTGACAATTATTTTAATTTTTGTATTGATTATATTAATGTATTTTTAGAGCCGCTTTAAAAGCATTTTTTTTCTGAATTCTGCTTATTTTCCAAAGTATATTACCTAAGTTACTATAATACCTGCTTCTCACCATATTATACCTTTTCAAAACATTATCCTAACATTCAATATTTTTATCATGATTTCCAATTTTCCTTCCTGTTTAGCTGTTTGATTTCATCACCTTGACCCCGATAGTAGTTGCTAAGTATAATAAGCGCAACAATTTTTATTTCAGGGTAGTTTACAAACAGGAATTGTTCGTACAAATTGCGTCGATTGTTTAGACAGAACAAACACGGCTCAATTTGCAATTGGCAAATGCGTTTTGGGTTACCAATTATGCGCATTAGGACTTCTCGACAATGCAAAATTAGAATTTGACACCGATTGCGTTCGAATGCTCGAAAGTCTTTACGAAGATCACGGCGATACCCTAGCCTTACAATACGGAGGTTCCCAATTAGTTCATCGCGTCAAAACTTACCGAAAAACATCACCTTGGACATCCCAAGGAAACGACATCATGCAAACTTTAAGCCGATACTACAGCAACACATTTTCAGACGCCGAAAAACAAAATACGATTAATTTATTTTTGGGCGTTTTCATCCCCGATGAAACGAAACCGCAAATTTGGGATTACTCTTCCGATCACTATTTTCATCATAAAATTAATTTGAATATTGATAAATCTTTAACGCAATGGTACGGAAACGACGTTTTAGAAAGCCTTCCTTACGCTTATAACGACTTGGTGAAACCGTGCTCGGAAATCGTGCAAATTCACGCTGAATACGCCGAAATGATCGATGCGTACGCCGATTTTCATCGTCCGTACGAATTGACCGTTTTAAACGAGACTTTTTCGTATAAAATTTCAAATACAATACGGGATTTTATGCCGAATAATACCACGAATTCGTCTCCGTTTACCGTGCGAATTAGGCCGGGTCGTCGAAGGGAGGAAAGTTCGAATAAAAATTCGATGAAAAATCCGTCTTTAACGGGACAAAGTTCGACGAGTTCGACTACTTCTAGTAATAGTACTTCGAGTTCTGGGAG
The DNA here is from genome assembly GCA_036711965.1 of Onthophagus sagittarius. Classification (NCBI taxonomy): domain Eukaryota; kingdom Metazoa; phylum Arthropoda; class Insecta; order Coleoptera; family Scarabaeidae; genus Onthophagus; species Onthophagus sagittarius. The sequence continues at coordinate 52,146,005 of JASERS010000005.1, forward strand.
CGATACGAATTCTTCGGATGAAGAAAGTATTAGTGTGAATACGAATGAATCGCAAATGACGATTTCGAGGAATAGTGAGAATAATAATCAGATTACGTTTCAATCGTTGTTTCCGTCTATGGAGCAGACTTATGGGTATGAATTAAAGGAACCAAGTTCGAGGGATGTTTTGTTATATAAAAAGTGAGTATTTTGATGTGTAGTGAAGTTAGAGAATTTGAGTTAAACAAAAATTAACTGATAAAAATTTATTCGCTTTTATGACATTTTTGAAAATCTTTTGTGAAAGGGGATCAAAAGAGATAATAGTGGTTACAGAAGATTTCTTAAAAATTTTAAAATCTGTTTTATTATCTTATTGCAAACTTTCGTGTTTGGTTTTTTTATCAACTTCGACAGCTTCGCATTTTTCTTTCCTTAAGTCGTCCTCTTTGTGTATTTCACTTTGTGTTTTAATTTTCGTCAGGATCTCTTCAATTTCCACAAATTGTAATAGGAACCTCCGTACTCTCGTTCACTGAGGTTCCTATTAGCTAAACTAAATTTTTCATAAAGAAAATTCAAAGTTTTTAGCAAGGATGATCGTTATGTGATTAAGTGAAAGGTAGAAACATTTCAATAAAACCAGGAATTGGCCTTAGAACAATTTTATTTTTACTTTTATGTATTACAGTGTTTCGAAAATAATCGAACAAATTCGGACACAATGTCAAAAATTTAAGCAAACCACACGGTAAAGCTTGAAGAGATTTATGAAGTTATATACATTATAAAATAAGTTACATTAAAGGCCAAAAAACACTAAAAAGAGTAATTATGCACGCTACAGCTTGAACAATGCCATTGCAAGATGTTGGCATCAAATCAAGTTTAAATCCTTTTATGTTAATTTTAATTTTTAAATTTTGTTTTATGCGCAATTTTATTTTATTACTTTTCAGTTCTTGTTACCATGTGGTCTGCTTAAATTTTTGTCGTTGTGTCCGAAGATGAGGAAGAGGTCGAAACAAACAAAAAAAAAATAATAAATAAACTTATCGTTCTATGGCCATCATTCCTGGTTTTAATGGAATATTTCTAACTTTCACTTTATTCGGGAAGTGAAGAAGAAGTAGTATCAAGGCTTCTGCAAGCAATATCAAATTTTCCAGAGGCAATATCACTATCAAGACGTCTGGAAGCATTTTAAGTCTTCTGGAAGCAATATCAAGGCTTCCAGAAGTAATATCAAGTTCTTCTGAAAGCATTTCAAGTCTTTTCTACGCAATATCAAGTCTTCTAAAAGCAGTATCAAGGGTTTTGGAAATAATATCAAATCTCAAGTTTTCTAGAAATAGTATTAAAGCTTCTGCAAGCATTTCAAGTTTTCCAGAGGCAATATCAAAGTTTCTGGAGGCATTTCAAGTCTTCTCTACGCAATATCAAGTCTTCTAGAAGTAGTATCAAGACCTTTGGAAATAATATCAAGTCTTCTAGAAGTAGTATCAAGGCTTCTCCAAGCATTTCAAGTTTTCTGGAAGCAATATCAAGTTTTCTAGAAGCAGTATCAAGGCGTCTGGAAATAATATCTAGTCTTCTAGAAGCAGTATCAAGTCTTCTGGAAGCATTTCAAGTCTTCCAGCGGCAATATTAAGGCTTCTGGAAACAATATCAAGTCTTCTAGAAACAGTCTCAAGTCTTCTGGAGGCATTTCAAGTTTTCTAGAAGTAGTGTTAATGCTTCTGCAAGCATTTCATGTTTTCCAGAGGCAATATCAAGGTTTCTGGAAGCAATTTCAAGGCTTCCAGAAGCAGTGTCAAGTCTTCTAAAAGCATTTTAAGTTTTCTGGAAGCAATATCAAGGCTTCCAGAAGTAGTATGAAGACTTCTGGAAGCATTTCAAGTTTTCTAGAAGCAGTATCAAGGCGTCTGGAAATAATATCAAGTCTTCCAGAGGCAATATTAAGGCTTCTGGAAGCAATATCAAGTCTTCTAGAAGCAGTCTCAAGTCTTATGTAGGCATTTCAAGTTTTCTAGAAGCAGTATCAAGGCGTCTGGAAAGAATATCAAGACTTCTAGAAGTAGTATCAGGTCTTCTGGAAGCATTTCAAGTTTTCTGGAAGCAATATCAAGTTTTCTAGAAGCAGTATCAAGGCACCTGCAAATAATATCAAGTCTTCTAGAAGTAGTATCAAGTCTTTTGGAAACATTTCAAGTCTTCCAGAGGCAATATTAAGACTTCTGGAAGCAATATCAAGTCTTCTAGAAACAGTCTCAAGTCTTATGTAGGCATTTCAAGTTTTCTAGAAGTAGTGTTAATGCTTCTGCAAGCATTTCATGTTTTCCAGAGGCAATATCAAGGTTTCTGGAAGCAATTTCAAGGCTTCCAGAAGCAGTGTCAAGTCTTCTAAAAGCATTTTAAGTTTTCTGGAAGCAATATCAAGGCTTCCAGAAGTAGTATGAAGTCTTCTGGAAGCATTTCAAGTTTTCTAGAAGCAGTATCAAGGCGTCTGGAAATAATATTAAGTCTTCTAGAAGTAGTATAAGGTCTTCTGGAAGCATTTCAAGTTTTCCAGAGGCAATATCAACGTTTCTGGAAGCACTCTCAATGCTTCTTGAAGCAGTATCAAGTCTTCTTGAAGCAGTATCAAGTCTTCTAGAAGCGTTTTAAGTCTTCTGGAAGCAATATCAAGGCTTCCAGAAGTAGTATCAAGTTTTCTGGAAGCATTTTAAGTCTTCTGGAAGTAATATCAAGGCTTTCAGAAGTAGTACCAAGTCTTCTGACTTCTGGAAATAATATCAAGTTTTCTAGAAACAGTATCAAAGTTTCTCCAAGCATTTCAGGTTTTCTGGAAGCAATATCAAGTTTTCTAGAAGCAGTATCAAATCTTCTGGAAGCATCTCAAGTTTTCCAGAAGCAATATTAAGGCTTCTGGAAGCAATATCAAGCATTCTAGAAGCAGCCTCAAGTATTCTGGAAGCTTTTCAAGTCTTTCAAAGGCAATATAAAGTCTTCTGGAAGCATTTCAAGTTTTCTAGAAGTAGTGTTAAGGCTTCTGGCAAGCATTTCAAGTTTTCTAGAAGTAATTCAGTATTTTGGAAGAAGTATCGAGTTTTCTTGAAGCATTTCAAGTCTTCTGAAAAAATTTCAAGTCGTCTGGGAGTTGTATCAAGTTTCAATTCAAAGTATGCGCTGTGAAAAAATGGTCGGGGCCGATACTGTAACTGAAGGGAATTTTGAAGGTGCTATGGTGATGATTGATGCAACAGCTACTTTATCTCGACTACCATCGACCCATTTACTCATGAACATCCTGCTGTTTTTTTCAGGATGTTGCGACAAATTCCTTGGGTGTTTTAACAACATTTCCTTCATTTTTCTTTTCACCTTCTCCTTGCAATTTCTCTTCTGATATCCATTACCGGAAATTCGAGGAGTTTTGTGGCGATCACTCATAATGCTACTATTAACTAATAATCTTTGTGGAACACCGGTTTAATTGATAGCGTTTATTTACCATTCTTTTGTAATTACAAGTACTCATTGTTTGTAAATAAATTAATAAATTAAATTAGGATTTCGAAATAATTACTTTATTAATTATAGGTATGTATTAATCGGCGGAAAAGCCAATGGAACCATAAAAGGAAAATTCGCAACCACCGTCGAATTCGACACCCCCAAATTAAGCGACGATTCAATCTTTTCCGCCGACATATTTAAAACTCCCAAAGCAAGTTTAAGCATTTACGAAGATTACGTTAAAAGTGGGATTAAAGGAGCTGCTGCACCTTCAAAGAAAGATATGGATATCTATAATTCATATTTATCATACAAATAATGATCGTATAATAATATAAAGTAAACAAATTTACATAGACGATTTTAAATTAAAATTAGTACTTCCAATTCTAATCCCATAAATCCCAAGTTCTTTATGCGGTTCTTCTGGTTGAAAAACTTGTTTCCCCTCAATGATATAATCAACATATTTAATTTCATTTAAGCATTCCCAACCGAATCTTTGGGCCGCTTTCGCTGTGTATAAACTACAACAATCCATTCTCATTACTTTTAACCCCAACGATAAAGCTAATAATCTATAAAACAAAAAAAAATATTAATTTTGATTTAATTAAAAAAAAATTTTTTTTAATAGTACCTAGATTGCTCTAAAAGTATCTTAGCCAACCCTTGATTTCTAAATTCCGGATGAACCGACATAAAAGCGACATAAAAAGCTTCGTTTACGTCATCGTATTTTTCGAATACTTTGGCCTCATCGATCGTTTTCAAAACGAAAGTGGCGATTTTTTCTATTTTTGGATCGACGTTAAAATTGAAATGTTTAATCTTGAAGTTTTTTCTAAGGATTATGTTGCAGCTGACTCCGGCGATTCTTCCGGTTTCGTCAGTCGCTAAAATCGAAACGTTTTCTTTCAAAGCTTCCGTACAAAATGCGTTTAAAAATTCCACCGCTTCCGGACTTTTCGTTAAATTTAAACATTTCGATAACGGCTCGTCGGTGAAATAAAATTTTATTAAATAATCGACGATTTTGGGGATTTCGTGACACGGGACGATTTTGATGTGGAAATTATTTATTTTTTTTGGTGAAATCTTAAAATATAAATATTTTTTTGTTTATTAAAATTTTCTAATTTAATTTAAACTTACCATTCTCTTTGAAAAAATAATTTTTCACTCTTAATTCTCACTTCTTATAGTTCTTCGTAACTGTTAACAAAAATCGGTAATTTGTGGTTTATATACCCAAAAAAATCGTTTGAATCAATAATAATATAGATTAAAATAGAAAAACAATAACATAGGAAAGTTTCTAACACATTAAATTTTTGTGTTAAAAACGAGAATCCTAAGAATCAAAGTTCAATTAGAATTGTTTAAATATCGTGTGTATTAAAGATTTTAAGAACGATCTGTTTGTGGAGTCCCAATGGAACATTTGTGACGTTATTTTGTGTTTAAAGTTCAAATAATTGTTATCGATAAGATATTTTGTTTTTCAATTGTTGTAACGATAATAAAATTAATGTTTATTTTAATTGAGCAATAAGAGCATAAACAAAAAATTGAAGAAACGAAGTGACTCATCACTTAGATTTCTTATTACAAAACAAATCAGTTATGATTTCTGATTTTCTTGCAAAATTTAATCATTATTTTTTGAAATACTTTGTTTTTGGTCATCGTTTAAATCGATTAAACCTGCCTGATATTCTCACGTTTTTATTTGCCCATGAATACGCAATATTTGCTTTTCTGTAGCTCCTAGCACTCTTTTTCTTTTACATACTTATAATTAAGGACCCGATTTATATGCGACAAAAATAAGCAACATAAGTTTTTTATATGTGTTTGAAATTGGTTGAAGTATTACAATCTTTCTTCGTTTTTGAGATAAAGATTATTTAAGTTAACCTAATTTCTTAAAATTAATAATCTTGTTTTAAAAAACCACGAAAAATCGAATTCTTAAGATATCTTAATGAACTATTCATGATTTATAGAGCGAAGTGTTTATTTTCTTGTGATGAAAGCGGATATTGAAAATATTTATTCATTTTTGAGATATAAATCATTAAATTCAACGTGAATATTTGTACCAATCTCAAGTTAATTAAAAATCACCAAAAATCGAATTCTTGAGATATTTTAATGATAAATTTAAAATTTATAGAGGCAAGTGTCTATTTTGTCATGGTGAGAACCAAATTAGAAAATCTTTATTCGGTTTTGAGATAAAGATTATTTAAGTTAACCTAATTTGTTTATGATTTTTTGAAATTAATAATCTCGTTTTAAAAAACCATGAAAAATCGAATTCTTAACATCAGCACCAATCCTATAATTACCGAAGATACGATTTCAGATTTTAATGAAAATCTCAGGAAACTGATTGACGAAGCCAGCCCAAATAAAGTCGAAAAATACTACAACTTTCCATTACCAAAATTCATCGTAAGGTTAATTAAAGAAAAGAGACGATTATACCGCGACTTTAGAATGTCTGAGATCCCCGACCTAAAAAGGAAATTTAATGAACTTAATAAACATATTCAAGCCTTAATAAAACAATTCAAAAGCGAAAAGTACATCGAAGCCTGTGATAAAATCAATAAATCAAAAGGCAAAAAATACTGGCAAGAAGTTCGGAAATTATCCAGGTATCAAAAGTCCCCTGAAACCAACCAACTCATTGACCTCTCAGATGACACATCACACACCGATCCTGAGGAAATTGTTAACATCCACGGGGATTACCTCCAGCGTGTGTTTTCATTCTCCGAGGATGCTTCCTTCTGCTCCGTCAACAAAGCAGGAATAGATGACTGGTATAAATCTGCTTTCACCACCAAGGCCGACACTCCCGAAGATGCTCGCATCCACGAGGACGAATACTACTTAATTCTAAGTAAAGGAACAAGCACCGCCCCTGGATACGACCATGTCACAAAAAACATCCTGAGAAAGCTAAATCCTCCCTCTCATGAATACATCATAAAAATCCTCAACTACTGCCTCATGAACCAATATTTCCCCGAAGATTGGAAGTCATCCATAATAATTTGCGTTCCCAAAAAAGAAGCATCTCTATCTGACCCATCCAACTATCGTCCTATCTCCCTTCTTCCCGTCATTGGCAAGATCCTCGAAACACACATTAAGAACAAACTATTGGAAGTAATGTCTCATAAAATACCGAATTACGAGTTTGGCTTTCAATCTGGTAGATCTACGTCCCATGCTCTGGCAGTGCTAATCTCCAACTTTCAAGTGACACGCCTCCAAAAACGCCACTCTGCGGCAGTCTTCTTGGATATACGTAAAGCGTTCGATTCAGTATGGCATCGGGGACTCCTATACAAACTTAGCAAACTGGATATCCTGCCTTACCTCCTTAATCTACTCAACCAATTCCTTTCCAACCGCTCCTCAGTAGTCAGATTAAAAAACTACTTCTCCCGCAAATTCTCCCCTCAGCAAGGCCTCCCGCAAGGGTCGTCCCTCTCTCCAACACTTTATAACTTGTTTTCCTGTGACATCTACGATCCCAATCCAGATACCTTCGACTTAGACTCATACGCTCTACTCTACGCTGACGACACTACCTTGGTAACACACGGCAAAACCATCTCATCCGCAGTCCAAAGGTTACAGTCGCTGATACAATCCACTGAGAGTTGGCTACAAAAATGGAGAATTCAAATTAATCCTTCTAAAACCCAATTCTTCATTCCATTTCTTCCCATCCATGCTCCTTCCCCTACCGTAACTATCCAATCCACGATAATATCTTCCGTTACAATATCCAAATACCTAGGAATCTCGATAGACCGGAAACTAAAATTTTCAGACCATGCCATAAAGGTAAAAATGAAAGTGACGAATCTGGCGAAGCACTTTAGATCCCTTACATACCAAGGACGCGGCATATCAACTAAATGCGCTGCCCACATCTACAAGACCATCTGTAGACCGGTCATTGAGTACTCATCGCTAATCCTCTTCGAAGCATCCAGAGGAGCAAGGTACCACCTCGAAGTAGCGGAGAGATCTGCTTAGATGCGTCTCGCGAATCCGACACCCCGAAAATCCACTTTTCAATCCCAGCAACGAACTCCTCTACAACCTTACCGAAATCCCTCCAATTAATATCCGTCTACAAATTTTATCCCATAATGCTGCCATCAACTTCCCCATTGATCCCTTAAAAAACCTATTCATCGCTTCCCAATCTTCCCACCACTCCCTTCATATCCTACGCAAACTACGAAACTAGTTTCAAGCACCAAGTATCAAGAATTTCTATCCCGGGCAGAAAGACCACGGTCGATAGCCCTTTTAAGCCGGCGTTTTTGTTATATATGTATTTATTATTGTTATTATTTTTTTTTCTGTTGTTATTTTTTTATTTTTTTATGGCTTGAATAAATTTTGTTTTCTTCTTCTCGAATTCTTAAGATATCTTAATGAACTATTCATGATTTATAGAGCGAAGTGTTGATTTTTTTGTGGAGAAAGCGGATCTTGAAAATATTTATTTGTTTTTGAGATATAAATCATTAAATTCAACGTGAATATTTGTAGCAATCTCAAGTTAATTAAAAATCACCAAAAATCGAATTCTTGAGATATTTTAATGATAAATTTAAAATTTATAGAGGCAAGTGTCTATTTTGTCATGGTGAGAACGAAATTAGAAAATCTTTATTCGTTTTTGAGATAAAGATTATTTAAGTTAACCTAATTTTTTTATGATTTTTTAAAATTAATAATCTTGTTTCAAAAAAAAAACACGAAAAATCGAATTCTTAAGATATCTTAATGAACTATTCATGATTTATAGAGCGAAGTGTTTATTTTCTTGTGATGAAAGCGGATCTTGAAAATATTTATTTGTTTTTGAGATATAAATCATTAAATTCAACGTGAATATTTGTAGCAATCTCAAGTTAATTAAAAATCACCAAAAATCAAATTCTTGAGATATTTTAATGATGCATTCAAAATTTATAGAGGCAAGTGTCTATTTTGTCATGGTGAGAACCAAATTAGAAAATCTTTATTCGTTTTTGAGATAAATCTGATTTTTATGATTTTTTGAAATGAATAATAAATATTTTTAAATGTTTTATTTAAAATGTTTTCTGTGTTAATTATGTTCTTTTACTAATAATTTTCGTCATTATTTGGTTTTCTTTAGTTAATTTTCATTATTATTAATTTCTTGTTCAGCAATTTTTTATTTTTGTTAAGAAATTGTTTATTTATGTTATTCATTGTGATTTATTACTGGTTGCTTCGCTGGGCTTGTCCCGTTTTCATCTCAAATATAATAAATAAATAATTTTACGAATTATTTAAAATTTTTACCGCCACCTATCAACGGGAATAAACAAGTAATCGATTTTTTGACAAAACTGTTCTATAACTATTGTGCGCAGACTCGATAAAAGATATCGATCCAATAACTATCGCTCCGATATCTGCTCAATACTATAACGTACGAGAAACCGGGCATTAAACTTTTGAGATGAAGATATTGTATCTTGCCAATAGTATTTGGTATTCTTTTATTATTTTTTTTGCCTTTTGTATGAAAATTGTCTTCTGCCAGCAGTATATACAGTTTAATTAACAGTTTTTGGACTACTTACGTTAGGATTTTCTATCTTGTTCAGTAGTATTTAATATTTTCGAAATAAATTTAAATGGTTTATACTTCAGGAAGCATTATTAAGTCTTCTGGACGTAATATGCAGTCTTTTGGAAATATTTCAAGTCTTTTAGCAGCAGTGTTAAGTCTTTTGAAAGTATTATAAGTCTTCTGAAAAGCCTTTAAATCTTCTAGGGACAGAAATAATTGCCTACAATATAAAATTCGATTTAATTCAATGGGGTATTGGAAGATTAAGAATGTTCTTGAATTGCCTATGTTTTGATGACGCCAATATTTTTGGAGTCATCAACTTTTTCAAGAATCTTTTCTTAGAAAGGAAAGAAATTCGAACTCAATTATCTAAGTTAAAACGCAATCTATACTCCAATTTTTATTTTAATAATTAAAGAAGACATCTTTATCTTCAATTCTAGCCATGAATCATTCGTTTATCTTCATTAATAAAGCAAAGGTGATTTTTTGAAATTTAATTACCGCATTCTTTCGAATCCAAAAAAAAAAACTTCTTGAAATCTATCGATTTACAGTCTTCTTTATATTGCTCTTTGTTTTATTCACATCTTGTCTTCCATCCTGTCTTGTTGACCTTTTAGATAATAAAAATATCATAAATAACAAAATAAAAATCGATAAATCCAGATTCCTTATGAGTAAAATTAAAAATATCATCTTGGGATTAAAACAGGTATTAAAACATGAAAATAAACACAATAAATCCATCGAGTTTGGACTCATTTTAAAACACTTTCAATTTTTTACAACGCGAAATCAACGCCAAATTAAAATAATTACTTTTCAGATTCATTTCCGGTCTTTTTAAGCGAAAAATTGTTAAAAAAATACTACTATAGTATCAATTCATTTAAAGATCGAAGATAAACAAGAAAAATAATCGCGAATTAAATTCAATTTGTAAATTTTGAATAAAAATTCATAATCTAGATAAAAAGTGCTTCAAAATAAGACCAAACTCGAATTAATTATGTTCAAAAACGGCTGAGATACATCAATTTAAAAATTATTTTGACAGTCGATGTTCGTTTGTTTTTGATTTAATTTTGTGTCATGACTTTTTCGTTTTTTAAAATAACCCCATCGAGTTTGGACTCATTTTAAAGCAATTTAAATTTTTTATAATGCGAAATCAACACCAAATTAAAATAACTACTTCTTAGATTTACTTCCGGTTTTTTAAGCGAAAAATTGTTAAAAAAATACTACTATAGTATCAATTCATTAAAAAATCGAAAATAAACAAGAAAAATAATCGCGAATTAAAATCAATTTATTGTTTTTTATTCACATTATTTAAGGGCAATTCTTTTAAAATTGGAATAAAAGAAAAATAAAAAAATTGTAAATTTTGAATAAAAATTCATAATTTAGATAAAAAGTGCTTCAAAATGAGTCCAAACTCGAATTAATTATCGCCAAAAACGGCTGAGATGTAATAATTTAAAAATCATTTTGACAGTCGATTTTCTTTTGTTTTTGATTTAAATTTGTGTCATAACTTTTTTGTTTTTTAAGATAAATCCATCGAGTTTGGACTCATTTTAAAGCATCTTTAATTTTTTACAACGCAAAATCAACGCCAAATTAAAATAATTGCTTTTCAGGTTCATTTCCGGTCTTTTTAAGCGAAAAATTGTTAAAAAAATACTACTATAGTATCAATTCATTAAAAAATCGAAGATAAACAAGAAAAATAATCGCGAATTAAATTCAATTTATTGTTTTTTATTCACATTATTTAAGGGCAATTCTTTTAAAATTGGAACAAAAGAAAAATACAAAATTTGTAAATTTTGAATAAAAATTCATAATCTAGATAAAAAGTGCTTCAAAATGAGTCCAACCTTGAATTAATTATCTCCAAAACCGGCTGAAATACATCAATTTAAAAATCATTTTGACAGTCGATGTTCGTTTGTTTTTGATTTAATTTTATGTCACACCTTTTTTATTTTTTAAGATAACCCCATCGAGTTTGGACTCATTTTAAAGCAATTTTAATTTTTTATAACGCGAAATCAACACCAAATTAAAATAACTACTTCTTAGATTCACTTCCGGTTTTTTTAAGCAAAAAATTGTTAAAAAAATACTTCTATTATATCGATTCATTAAAAAATCGAAGATAAACAAGAAAAAAATCGCGAATTAAGTTCAATTTGAAAATATTTTGTTGATTTTTAAAAAAAATTGACAGTGGTTTGACAATTTCGATTGTTCTAATTCATTTTTAAATAATGATTTTATTTGTTTCGTAAAATTCATAATCTAGATAAAAAGTGCTTCAAAATGAGTCCAAACTCGAATTAATTATCTCCAAAACCGGCTAAGATATATCAACTTAAAAATCATTTTGACAGTCGATTTTCGTTTGTTTTTGATTTAATTTTGTGTCACACCTTTTTTGTTTTTTAAGATAACCCCATCGAGTTTGGACTCATTTTAAAGCAATTTTAATTTTTTATAACGCGAAATCAACACCAAATTAAAATAACTACTTCTTAGATTCACTTCCGGTTTTTTTAAGCAAAAAATTGTTAAAAAAGCACTTCTATGATATCGATTCATTAAAAAATCGAAGATACACAAAAAAGAAAGTAGCGAATTAAATTCAATTTGAAAATATTTTGTTGATTTAAAAAAAAAATTGACAGTGGTTTGACAATTTCGATTGTTCTAATTCATTTTCAAATAATGATTTTATTTATTTCGTAAAATTCATAATCTAGATAAAAAGTGCTTCAAAATGAGTCCAAACTCGAATTAATTATCTCCAAAAATGGCTAAGATATATCAATTTAAAAATCATTTTGACAGTCGATTTTCGTTTGTTTTTGATTTAATTTTGTGTCACACCTTTTTTGTTTTTTAAGATAACCCCATCGAGTTTGGACTCATTTTAAAGCAATTTAAATTTTTTATAATGCGAAATCAACACCAAATTAAAATAACTACTTCTTAGATTCACTTCCGGTTTTTTTAAGCAAAAAATTTAAAAAAAAATACTTCTATTGTATCGACTTATTAAAAAAACGAAGATACGCAAGAAAAATAATCGCGAATTAAATTTAATTTGAAAATATTTTGTTGATTAAAAAAAAATTGACAATGGTTTGACAGTTTCGATTGTTCTAATTCATTTTTAAATAATGATTTTATTTGTTTCGTAAAATTCATAATCTAAATAAAAAGTGCTTCAAAATGAGTCCAAACTCGAATTAATTATCTCCAAAAATAGCTAAGATGTATCAATTTAAAAATCATTTTGACAGTCGATGTTCGTTTGTTTTTGATTTAATTTTATGTCACAGCTTATTTATTTTTTAAGATAACTCCATCGAGTTTGGACTCATTTTAAAGCAATTTTAATTTTTTATAACGCGAAATCAACACCAAATTAAAATAACTACTTCTTAGATTCACTTCCGGTTTTTTAAGCAAAAAATTGTTAAAAAAGTACTTCTATTATGTCGATTCATTAAAAAATCGAAGATCCACAACAAAAAAAAAATAGCGAATTAAATTCAATTTGAAAATATTTTGTTGATTTAAAAAAAATTGACAGTGGTTTGACAATTTCAATTGTTCTAATTCATTTTTAAATAATGATTTTATTTGTTTCGTAAAATTCATAATCTAGATAAAAAGTGCTTCAAAATGAGTCCAAACTAGAATTAATTATCTCCAAAAATGGCTAAGATATATCAATTTAAAAATCATTTTGACAGTCGATTTTCGTTTGTTTTTGATTTAATTTTGTCACACCTTTTTTGTTTTTTAAGATAACCCCATCGAGTTTGGACTCATTTTAAAGCAATTTTAATTTTTTGTAACGCGAAATCAACGCCAAATTAAAATAACTACTTCTTAGACTCACTTCCGGTATTTTTTAAGCAAAAAATTGTTAAAAAAATACTTCTATTGTATCGATTCATTAAAAAATCGAAGATACACAGGAAAAAATTTGGCGAATTAAATTCCCAACTCGAATTAATTATTTTCAAAAACAGCAGAGATATATCAATTTAAAAATCATTTTGACAGTCTTTCTTTCATTTGTTTTTGATTTAATTTTGTCATAATTTTTTTGTTTCTTGAGATAAACCTATCGAGTTTGCACTTATTTTAAAGCACTTTTAATTTTTTATAACGCGAAATCAACGCCAAACTAAAATAACCACTTCTCAGGTTCACTTCCGGTTTTTTTAAGCAAAAAATTGTTAAAAAAATACTTCTATTATATCGATTTATTAAAAAATCGAAGATACACAAGACAAAATTTGGCGAATTAAATTCCAAACTCCATCGAGTTTGGACCCATTTTAAAGCATTTTTAATTTCCTTCAAAATTTTTTAAGAATATTTATTTTTTTAATTCATTATAATGAAAAATAAATATAAATAAATAAAAATATAAATAAATCAGAACGAATTTTTTTAAAAACATTTATTTTTTTAATTCATTTTTTATTTTTTCTACCTCTAATAATTCCCTCTCTAACTGAGCCTTCAAAATTAAGGTTCTAAGCTTCGCCTGTTCAAATTCCTCCTTTAAAATCTTCTTTTTCAATTCATTGGTATCCCCATCTTCCACGTTTTCTCTCAAATCGGATCGTTCTTCGGGGATTTTTACAAAATCAAAGGAAGGTATAGTTTTTGGGGAAATTCGTTTTCGCTTGAGTATCGGTGGCGAATCTATTTTTTCTTCCACTTCATCTACAATCACCACTTCGCATTCCGGTACTTCGCTACCACCTTTAGGTACTGTTAAAGTACTTGAAGTGGTAGCATCGTCTAAAGGGTCGGGGATAAAATGTTTTCTTAATGATGATATTAATACTTCATCAGTTTCGGTTTTCAACTAAAATTTAACACCAAACATTTAAACACGATTTTATTTCGGTATTTTACTTACCTTATCCACAAAATTATGTTTCCTAGCATTTCTTTTTATAAACCCATATAAATCTTTTAATTGTTTTGCAGTTCTTTTCCCCGATTGCGATTTTTCATTAAACATATCTGTGAGTTCATCCCATGCTAGTTTCTTTTCCATATTTGTAGAACTATCGGTTCTTTTATTTTCTATCACCGATTTTCGTTCCATAACTAATTCCACTAACATCTTTTTATCGAAAGATGTGAAATTTTTCGATCGTTTCTCCATACCGCGCATATTATCAAACTAACACGTGTGGATATCGACCCTATATTGCGTTGTTAGTTGAAAACTCGACCGATATCGGTCCGTTGGGTTTGTAAAAAGGAAGATAAGGAGATATCGGAGTAATGTCGGAACGATAACTATATCGGCTCGATAAGTGTGGTAAATATTGGGTCGATATCTACAGGCGCTTGCGCATAAGAAACCGAGCGTTGTATGAACTTTCACAACGTTTTCTCAATTCTATTAAAAATGAGTTTAGCTTCGTTGAATGAGACGATATTATTTCGATTTTTTCTCCGTTGCCAAACCTTATCACAAACAAAACTATTCACAATTATTCTATGATATTTCATTATTAATTGACGTGACATTTAACACTTTTGTTTATCAGAAAATCATAATAATAAATAAAAAAACTGATAATTCTACAAACATGGAAAAGAAACTGGCATGGGATGAACTCACAGATAAGTTTAAGGAAAAATTTGCTCAACAAAATTTATTGTTACTATTACATACAGGTGATCAAATAATTAGAGACAGCATTTTTTTAGTTTCAAAGTTTGCGTTCTTTTCACTAAAATGTTACATTTATTTTCTAAGAAGAAGATTTATACCTATTAAGGACACTTCCAAATATTCAACTACACTTAAAAACTTTACACTTTATACATAAATTTTCCTCATTCGTAACATTACGTCAATTAATTTTCATGTCTCGTCACTTCACAGGCTAACTTGCAAATTAATACGAACGCAAAAGGATCAGGATAAGATTTCGTGTCTTATTCCGTTACTGAAGGCTATTCGAGCAATTTATATAAAGGTATTGTGTTTAAAACCGATGGTTAATTATGCTATAATTCATTGCGATATCAATGGGGGAGTAATTTACGGTGAAATTTGTAGGAAATTAAAAATGCTTTAAAATGAGTCCAAACTCGATGGGGTTATCTTAAAAAACAAAAAAGTTATGACGCAAAATTAAATCAAAAACAAATGAAAATCGACTGTCAAAATGATTTTGAAATTGATATATCTCAGCCGTTTTTGGAGACAATTAATTCGAGTTTGGACTCATTTTGAAGCACTTTTTATCTAGATTATGAATTTTATTCAAAATTTACAAATTTGGTATTTTTCTTTTGATCCAATTTTGAAAGAATTGTTCTTAAATAATGTGAATGTATTCGATATCAATTTTTTACGAAATAAATAAAATCATTATTTAAAAGTGAATTGGAACAACGGAAATTGTCAAACAACTCTCATTTTTTTTTTAAATCAACAAAATATATTCAAATTAAATTTAATTCCCGATTATCTTTCTTGTATATCTTCGATTTTTTTAATGAATCGATACAATAAAAATATTTTTTTAACAATTTTTCGCTTAAAAAAACGGAAGTGAACCTGAAAAGTAATTATTTTAATTTGACGTTGATTTCGCGTTATAAGAAATTAAAAATGCTTTAAAATGAGTCCAAACTCGATGGGGTTACCTTAAAAAACAAAAAAGTTATGACACAAAATTAAATCAAAAACAAACGAAAATCGACTATCAAAATGATTTTTAAATTGATATATCTCAGCCGTTTTTGAAGATAATTAATTCGAGTTTGGACTCATTTTGAAGCACTTTTTATCTAGATTATAAATTTTTATTCAAAATTAATAAATTTTGTATTTTTCTTTCGTCCCAATTTTAAAAGAATTATTCTTAAATAATGTGAATGTATTCGATATCAATTTTCTTACGAAATAAATAAAATCATTATTTAAAAATGAATTGGAACAACCGAAATTGTTAAATAACCATCAATTTTTTTTTAAATAAACAAAATATTTTCAAATTGAATTTAATTCGCGATTATTTTTCTTATGTATCTTCGATATTTTAATGAATCGATACAATAGAAATACCTTTTTAACAATTTTTCGCTTAAAAAAAACGGAAGTGAACCTGAAAAGTAGTTATTTTGATTTGGAGTTGATTTCGTGTTGTAGAAAATTAAAAGTGTTTTAAAATGAGTCCAAACTCGATTGGGTTATCTTAAAAAACAAAAAAGTTATGACACAAAATTAAATCAAAAACAAATGAAAATCGACTGTCAAAATGATTTTTAAATTGATATATCTCAGCCGTTTTTGGAGATAATTAATTCGAGTTTGGACTCATTTTGAAGCACTTTTTATCTAGATTATGAATTTTTATTCAAAATTTACAAATTTTATATTTCTCTTTTATCCCAATTTTGAAAGAATTGTTCTTAAATAATGTGAATGTATTCGATATCAATTTTCTTGCGAAATAAATAAAATCATTATTTAAAAATGAATTGGAACAATTTAAATTCTTAAATAACCATCAATTTTTTTTTAAATAAGCAAAATATTTTCAAATTGAATTTAATTCGTGATTATTTTTCTTGTGTATCTTCGATTTTTTAATGAATCGATACAATAAAAGTATTTTTTTAAACAATATTTCGCTTAAAAAAGCGGGAAGTAAACCTGAGAAATAATTATTTTGATTTGGCGTTGATTTCGCGTTGTAGAAAATTAAAAGTGCTTTAAAATGAGTCCAAACTCGATGAGGTTATCTTAAAAAGCAAAAAAGTTATGACACAAAATTAAATCAAAAACAAACGAAAATCGACTGTCAAAATAATTTTTAAATTGATATATCTCAGCCGTTTTTGGCGATAATTAATTCGAGTTTGGACTCATTTTGAAGCATTTTTCGTCTAGGTTAAGAATTTCTTTAAAATAATAAAATATTTAAAATAATAAATTTTTTTGAAGTAATTTTTTAAAATAATATATAATAATTACTTTATTTTATTCAAGAATTAATGGGCTGATGATTAAAATATGTGAAATTATGTTTCAATTTAGATAATATTAAGACCAATTAGACAACTAGGACCGATTAACCGAATTATTGGACTTAATAAGCGAATATAAAACATATAAATGTTTCGTTTTTTAAGTATTGTCTCGAATAAATGGATAATCCCATTAACTATATATTCCACATTTGAAAAAAATAAACAAAAAAAATTGAGTCGCAATAAAATCACCTTTCACGTGCAAATAATAACAATTAAAAAATACGTGCCCTTTCAATTAAATATAGATCACACTCGAATAAATTGGCTTCGAAATCGTCTTACATCTAATTATAAATAAGAACTGAAACCGAAAGACTTTTCAGATTGGTTTTATCGTTAGTGGTGTGATGGTGCAGAGTCTGTACCGCGTCGCTTCAAGAGTTGCAACTTTGGTAAATCAAAAATCATCTCAATCATAATTTTTTATTTCCGTTTTTATTAAATTAATAATAACCTTTTAGAACACCTTCTTGAGGCATGCTGAACGGCGTGTCTACTTAAACACCTTTCATAAGGCGCGATCGAATTCTACCGTCGCATGGCCGCCACCGAAATTACTCAAAAATTACACCAAATTCCAAATTGAGGATGGAACACCAATTTATCTTAAAGGGGGCGCGTCAGATAGGATACTTTTCGGGGCGACGGTTACGTTGATCGCGATGGGGATGCTCGACGGATTATACACCATATTCACCATGGCTTTCCCCAAGAAGAAGAATTAAATTCATAACAACAATCAAAAAAAGAAATAAAGAAAAGCTTAATACACAAGAAGATGTGAAATTACGATCAAAATCTAAATCTGAATTCAAATCTTATTATGTAATTAGATTAAGATTATATAATTTTTTAAATTTAGGTTGAAACCATGTTGCAAAAATTTGGGAAATATGGCACGGTTTTATTATGTGAAGTGCGATGATTGCAAAAAAATGTAAAAATTAATTTTAAGGGAGGAAAATTAAAAAATAATAATAAAAAGAACAAAAAAATTGTAAACGTGTACCGTATCGTTTTTTGGATGGATAATTTTAATAATATTAGGTTGTAACTAACGATAATTTGTAATGTAAGGAATAAATAATGGTAAATGAGAAAATTGTTTTATTAAAATTAATGCTGTTTATTATTACTGAAATATTTAGCAGTAAATAATTTAAGAATCAATATTATTTTGAAAAATTTTATGATTAATTTTGATGATTACTATTTATATCAACTCAATCTCATCAATGGTAATATTTTGATACAGTTTATTATTAACCTTAGCATCATTTTGAATCAGTCAAATGAAGCAGGTAAGACATCAATTTTCTGTGCATCATAAAGTTTTATGTGTTCATTATCATATTTGATATTGTTGGAGTTGGTTATGACACGAAAGGTTAGAAGGGCTGTTATAAAATCTATAACTCGATTGAGTTAACAATATTTTTTATTACTAAGTAAAAAATTATGTATTTAAAATGTTACTAACGAATTACAGATGTTGTTAAATTGCGAATTCTAATTTGATGTTGATCGATATCATTTTGATTTGGATTGGTGCCAATTAGATTGCGAAAGTAGCCAAATTGGTTTTGTTTAAAGCCAATTTGAACTTGAAAAGATGCACTTAGTGGTAGACTAATTATTCAAGTTTGGGTTATTATTTAATGACTTGGCGAAAATGAATACGTCCCAGCGACATGATTTTTTTTAAATAAGAAAAATGGACGGTTGACAAAGGAGGGCTCTTGGCAAAGGAGGTAAAGACTATTCGTGATTAGAATAAACCTATGAATGTTAATTAAAAAAAAAAAAACAAATTAGGTCGGAAAAAATCGACAGAATAGAATAAATTGCTAAAATTGTATTAGTTTATTATAAAAGAAGATGGATACTGCGATCATTATCATTTGCAGTTGAAATTCCATCTACCTCGTTATGGAGGTTGTTAAAATATTATGAAATTAAGATATTTGCAACATCTTCATCAGTAATTATATATTGAGTGTCGATAGTTTTATTATTTACTAATTCTTTAACCCATTAACGCCGAAGAAAAATGTATGTAAAAGTTATTTTTCCATTAAAATCTGATTTAGAATAAATTCATTGAAGACATCATCTTCAAGAAAGTTAGAAAACGTTCTATGCATAATCCTACGTCATATTTGCTGTACATAGTTTTTCCTTGACTTGAACAATTATGTTCGATGCACTTTCTTCTGTTACCTCCTGGTTATATGATGGTCTCCATCATATCGATCATATCGCATATCCCCTAGTCTCTTTGGAACTCTACCAAGCGCTTTTGGAGGATTCTTGTAACGCATCCAGTATGACTGATATTATGACCCAATTTTTCTCAAGAGCTGAATAAATAGCACCTCGACCTCTTTTGGCAAATTTTTCTTTTCTTCCAGAGGACACTTTAGGGATCCGGTTATCTCTAATCGTGGCAGCAAATTGGATATGGAGGCAATATCCAATTTCTTTCAATGCAAAAACAAACCTTTATTTCCCCTCAAGGACACATTTGGCAGTGGACTATTTTTAAAAAATGCATAATTTTTCGTCTGCCGTAAAATTTCGATGCAACTCTATGCATCATATTGGCAAAAATTTAAATTTGCTATCCGAGTTGACAACGTTAGGCTAGAATATAAAAATTGGCTGAGTTATGCTCGTGATAGGTTGAGCTGTACTCGCTGTAAGTTAATTAAATACTGTAAATAATTCATCAACACCTCTCATCCTAGTATCGCCAGGCTTAACAAGCGCTACCCAACATCTAAATGTCTTCTGCTCAAATTATCGGTGAAGCTTCGTCCTCATCTATTAATTCCATAGAAACAGTAGACACTTCTGTATTATCTTCGCTTTCATCTTAAGCTCTATCTAAGGCAGTGTTTCCCAAAGTCTTTTGGACCCCTTTTCTTAATCAAACCTTACCGATGAACCCGCAGGGTGAACACTACATTAAATACGTAATAGAAAAATGAAAACTTTAACTTTGTTGTCTTAATGGTAAATGGTGACGTAAAACTAAAATATAAAGTAAACATTTTGTTGAAGAAGTATTTATTGATTATAACTTTTCTACTAAAATACAATAAAATATTAATGGTTTGTATGAACCTGATAGGATGTTATGAGTTTATTTATGTCCGGCTCGATGTTTGGCAGTAGCAACCGCAAATCCCCCCGATTACTAATTTTCACTCTGTTTCTTTTCTTTGTGGCGAGGCTCATAACGACACTGAATCCACGTTCTACCAAATAAGAAGACGGAAAAGTAATCAACAGCTTTTGTACAGTAACCCATAATGCTGGATATAAAATTGGGATCTGTTTTTGTAACCAAAAATGTTCGTATCCTTGCTTAATAAACATTCGTTTCAGCTCCTCATTTGTGGATAATTCAATAAATTGCTCCTGTACTCGTTTATACTCATCTGCATTTGTGCTCTGAGTTTGACTACTTACAAAAGGGTTCAACACCCAGTCGGGAATATCCAAGTGAAGAATGTCTTCAAATCTTTGAGTAAGGTCCGAATGGAATGCCGTTAAGTGTTGACAATAAGCAAGCAAATCAATTTTGAAAGATTTGGAAACTAAGAACATTTTCCTCTTCCCAAGTTTTGTTTGTATAGCAAAAGTTTTGCAACAAACGCAGATATTACACTTTTAGTTTTGATTAAATTTAGTTGTTTCAAATTAGTCTCGTTGAATCTGGCAAACAAATCAGTCATATAAGCAATGTCATTTTTCGAGATAATTAAATTATGACGCAAATCATTGTCTTTACTTTCCAGGAATTCCAACACTGAATCAAAAAGCGAATATAAGCAATTCAAGCACGTACCTTTAGACAACCATCGTACTTCTGTGTTAAGTAATAAACGATTATAGTCATCATCATTTTCCAAACAAAGTTGAGCAAATAATCTCTCATTTAAGGCATTCCTTTTAATTTTATTAACTGCTCTAATGACATAATGTAGTGATTCATGCAAACGTCCACTAAGGTTTTTTGCCACCAAATGATGTCGATGAATAACACAATATACCGATACTACATTCGGTATGTCTTGTTTTAAGTACGCCAGAAAGCCTCGGTGTCGTCCTACCATTGCCGGAGCACCATCAGCAGTAACGGAGATGATATAAGTCAAGAAGCTTTTACATCAAGAAATCTTTTTAATTCAGTAAATAATGTTTCACTTTTCATATCAGTTTCCAAACATTTTGCAGATAACAATTCTTGAGAAATTTTTTCTTTTTTCACAAATCTCACATAAGCTAAAAGTAAAGCTTCATTTCCAGGTAATGTTGACTCGTCAAGCTGTGAGAGAATTGAGATGTTTTTAAGTAGTCACATAAAGAGTTTTCCACACTCTGAGCCATTTCATCGATCCTTCTTCGTACTGTATTATTACTCAATGAAGTTCTTTTTATAATATCGTAAGCTGGTTTGTGCATCACAGTGCGTATTACCTCACTTATAGCTGGTAAAATAAAAATGTGTCTCAATTTATTTGTTTTTTATTAAACCTTGCCTGGAGCTCCTGACGTTGTTCAGGGACAACCAAATCGATTTTAATTTTCCGAGGACCCCCTGAATGACCCTAAAGACCCCTTGGGATCCGTATGGTCCATCCGATAAGAAATTAATGTCTTACCCTTGGTACAATCATTTCTATATCATCAAAAACATATACTAAGTGCACTGTGGGGTCATGCCGAAGACTATTTGATACAGTATAGTATGAGATATGTTTTATTGAATTATTGAGTGGGTGCTTGTAGTATACAATTACGGTATGAAGAGATATCGGAGGCTTTAATTAACCAAAGTGTGCAAATTGTACATCTTCAATATATCTACAGAAGTAATTTTCAGAAAAATCCATATGTATCAAAATTTCATCGTTTATACACCGATATTGATGGGATATATTCCTGAAATGCAAAATTTTTCTCGGAATAGATTCTGTCAATTCTATAACTGCTTGGTGTTTTCTACTGTTTACTTTTCTTTCACTGTTCTTTTGCAAAATTTATTTCTCCTTTTACCATTACCAGTACTGATTTGTCAACCCATTTCATGTACGTCATTAATCCCTTTTTTTGTAATACGGAATGGTCACTGTATTTTTAACGCAAATGTATCAATTTGCGTTCGAGCCATTTTTCATTTTTGCATATATTAGTAATTGAACAGCACATTTTCTGGACAAGCTGACATGGGATCTTATTAAATTTTCTATGTAAATTTTGTAAGGAATCATTCAAGTAGAGTTTTTGTTTTTTGTTTTTCTTGTATGTATTCGTCTTTTTCTGAATATAAACAAACTGTCTTACTTATGGAAATATTATTTAGTGGGAGCTGTTTGCTTATAGTACTTCCTATGTCCAATTTACGAGGCTTTTGAGTTGCACGTTTTTTATATTTTTGCAGAAATTTTTTCGTTTGTGTAATTTCATTTTCGCAGAACTTGATGGTGTAGAGTTGTGGTTCTGTAAAGCAGCAGTTTTTTTTGTTTGGTAATGTTTTTTGCTATGTTTCCTCATTTTTTTTTACATTTTTTATCCCAATTTGTTAACAGTGTGTTAACTAATTATCGTATCCGAAATCTAGGCCACCAATATCACAGTATTGGTATTGCAACGCGTGCTATTAAAAGTTGACTTTTGTATAGCAATTAACGACTGTAAAAACGTGTTTCCTATGCTTAAAAGCGTCATAATCAACGTCGAAATCTGGGAAACGTTGGTTGAATTGCTGTATACAGCTTTGTAAGGAATAAACCCAGCTATCGTCCGCATTCTGCGTACCGCTTCGATAATGTGCAATTAAAATAAAGGCATCATGTTCCGGTGTGAACGTCATAACGAAAGAAATAAAAATCTGAAAAAAAATCTCATTGAACATTTTCGTTATTTTAATTTGTTTAATCGCTAAAAACAACGATAGCTCTAAGATGAACTGTTTGGAGATACATAAAGGCAGTAAAAATGGTTAAAGAATAAAGAAAATCCGGAAACACACAAAGCATACGACAATAAGAACCTAATAACGTTCGATCTGCTGTCAAGATCTGGTTAAAATCTGGTTACTAATTTAAAAATACCGCCGTTACCACTACACAATGAGATAGATAACCAACATTACAACGTGACGTAGGTTACGATAATTATTTAACTCAGTGTATAAAAGCAACAAATAATGGTTAAAGAATAAAGAAAAGCCGGAAACACACAAAGCATACGACAATCGCGACAATAATAACCTAATAACGTTCCATCTGCTGTCAACATCTGGTTAAAATCTGGTTACTAATTTCAAAATATCGCCGTTACTACTACACAATGAGATAGATAACCAACATTACAACGTGACGTAGGTTACGATAATTATTTAACACAGTGTATTTTTCGGTTAATGAAAATATCATAACTTAATGAAAAGATACTGATGAATCATACCACATAGCTTTTTGCTCGTATGAATGTAAATATCATGTTTTAAACATTTAATATTAGAGGAACACTTTTTTTTTCTCTTTCTGAGAGTGACCCAAATATCCATTTCGATTCTATCCCTTATCATGTTATTTGAGTTCACACACTCTGTGGTTCTTACAGCTTTTCTAAGTTCTGTCTTTGTACCACGGGTACCCTCGTATAACTTGCCAAAGCAATTAAACAGGCGTAATGGTCTGAATTTCTTTTCTTTTTGATCGCCCTTCTCAATTAAAACAAGTGTGCCCTCCTTCCAAATTTTGGGAAATCTGTATTCCATTAGCAGTCTATTATATATCTTAGTGATTCCCTTAATTTCGATTTTGACCACATCTTTCATTATTTCGGGCGTGACACCGTTCGGACCGGATTCCTCTTCCGTGACTTCCCTATCAATTTTTGCCGGTCTTATCACCTTTTCCGTACTATCGTCTCCGTCCGGAAATAGTTCCCCAATTAGTTCTGCCAGCCTTTCCTCCTCCAAGATCGTTTTGCTTATATTTTTGGTTTTCTTCAGGGCTATCTTATAGGCATCTCCCCAGATGTCATTTTCCAGGTCGTCACATAATTTTCTCCACGCTTTCTTCTTTGCCCTTTTTATTTCCTTTCTGTATTCTCTTTTAGCTTCCTCATATTCCCTGCCCCATCTTTCAAGCTCTTCCATCGTACTTCCGTCATCACGTCCCCTAGTTAGCACTCGTCTGCACCTGTTTGCGATTCCCCTAGCCCTCCTTACGTCTTCGTTCCACCAGTATAAACTGCCTGTCTTAATTTTCATCTTTCTTCTATTTCCATAAACCGAATTGCATGTGATAGTCGTTACTTCTGTTAAAGTTTATGGTGTAATCTCTTGTATTTTCCTACAGTTTTTGTATAGCGTTTCTTCGAACTTTTTAACTAACTTATCTCTCCGGATCCATCTACACTCACTATTTGCATTGTCAGTTTCTTTATTTTTCTTCAGTTTGACTCGGTAATTGATATTGTGGTGGTCGCTAAGGTTTTCCTCCTCTTCCTCCACTCGCCATTCTTCAAAAGCTGTTATTTGCGAGCTTTTACAAATTGTGAGGTCTATTATGGATTCCTGCATCCCTCTCTTCCACGTAGGTCTCTCTCCACTATTCACAACCATCATATCTCTCTCTGCCATCCATTCCCAAAGTATTTTGCCTCTCTTATCCTCCTTCTGCGATCCCCAGTGGTTGTGTTTGGCGTTGAAATCTCCTGCAATGGTTATATCTCTTCCCCTGAAGCTATCAACTTCCTTTTCCAGGTTATACAATTTCATATCAAATTCGGCTGTTTTCATTTGGGGTTAGATAACATCCCACCCAGATCCCCACGTTTGTCACCAATACCAGGTATCCTTTATTTTCCCTCCAGTCATATATCTTGATGTCATTGTTAAAGACCTTTATAGCTACATCTCCGTCGGTGTTTTTAAACCAGCCCCCGTCACACGTTGGTAATACTTAAAACTACTTTATAATATATTTGCTAGTATGCCAAGTTTTCTGGAAGCAATATCAAGGCTTCTATATGCAGTATAAAGTCTTTTGGAAGCATTTGACTTCTAGGGTCAGTAGTTAATCTTCTGGAAGCATTTCAAGCCTTCTATAAGCAATATGAAAAGTGTTAGAAGCAGTATCAAGACGTCCAGGGTCAGCAATCAATCATTTTGAAGCAGTTCAAATCTGAAGTAAAGTAAATCTTTTTAGAAGTATTTCAGGTCTTTTGACAAGATTTGAAATCTTCTGCAAGCAATATTAAGTTTTTTAGAAACAGTATCAAGTCGTCCATGATTAGTAGTAAACCTTCTAGAAGAAGTTCAAGTCTTCCGGAAGCATTGCAAGTCTTCTGGAAGGAATATCAAGTCTTTAGGCGCCAGTGTCTGGTCTGGAGTCAGGTTTTCTGGAAATAATTCAATTCTTCTACGCATAATATCAAGTTTTCTAAAAGCAGTAGCAAGACTTCCAGGGTCAGTAGTAAATATGTTGGAAGCAGTTCAAACCTTCTGGAAGCATTTCAAGTCTTTTTAAGAAATTTATAATCGACGAAGGCGTACAAAAAGAGTGTGAGATTTTTAATGAAAGTAAACATATTGAGGTCAGCAGTTTTCTGTAATATATCTAACAACACATACGCCATCTATTTACGGTTCCCGTTATAGAGACAGAAAGAAAATATCCCTATTTTGATGCGATAATAAGAGATAGACAATGGCTTATTATTTCCCAATAAATTGAGTTTAATACAAAAAAATTAACAAAATAAAAAACCTTAAAATTTATTTAATATTTATTTAATGATATATTATTTAACTGAGAAAACCTGGACCCATTTAATTTCGAAATTGTTACAATTCATAACAACACATTTTTACGATAGAAATTTGTATACACTTTTTAATACAGATATAGTAGACGATTAAATTGACAAATTTATTAATACCATCATTATTAATATAATTTCTTTTCATTCAAACCAGCATCAAACATCATCTTATTTATACATTTCAGTTAAACTTTCGGAAAAATTTTAATGAACTATTCTACTACTTAGAACAGGCGATTGAGTAAGAGAATTCGGATTAGAATTGGACACCTCTTTTAACCTATTAACAGCTTTTAGGGAATGATTCCTCGGCGTGGAAATCGCCTCCTCACTTTGTTGTTGGCCCCCTGTTATTGCTCCGTTCGTATCCGTTTTCGACGGTGACACATTCGGCGTTTCATCCATAAATTTATCTATCTGCGCAAACGTTTTCAACGTGGAATTTATTTTAATCTGGGTTACCGCTTCTTCTTCGGATTTTTGTTCCGGATCGACGATTCGAAACGCCTCTAAAAATTCGTTTAAATCAACCATCCCGTCGTTATTCAAATCCATCATTCTGCAAATGTCTTTTAATTGGTCCTTTGTTATCGGTGTTGGGATGTGCTCTTTTATTAAGTCGTAAGCATCTAACATTTCTTGAAGTGATATTGAACCTTAAACATAATAACGAAAATTGTTATTATTATGATTTTTAATGTAATATTTTTTTTTTTAATACCTGAATCATCTTTGTCTATTATCCTAAAAATGGCTTCTAAATTTGATTTATTTCTGTAGAGAGTATCGGAAACGGTGGGAGTTGTTTGATATGACTAAAAAGTAACGTTTTTATGATTTGTAATTAAAACATCATTTATATTAATGTAGGGTTGGGTTGTTTAATTAAAAAATCACATCGTTTTTGCCTCAATCCCTCATTTGTGCCATTTTTTCATCTGATTCGGATGATGATCAAATAAAAAAAAAATAAATCATTTTGCCAAATATAATAATAATAGTAATGAAGCAGGAAACTGTAAATAATTCTAAAAACTTTGGAGCTTAGTTGGTGATAAAAGAAGTAGGAAGCCTCTTCGATGTTGGAAACCTGAAAGAGATGCGTGATGAATGATGTATGGTATGTTCCGAAGTTGAAGAAAAATCTTTTCTCAGAGGAAGCAGTTACCAGAAAAGGAATGAAATTAGTTGAAGAAGAAAATTTAAGCCAATTATTAGCAATTTGAACTATAATTCCTGGAGTAAGCATGAATTCCTCAACTTTTTTGAAAATTTGGCATAAACGTTTAGGTCATGTTATCTTCAAAACGATGAAAGAGATGGTACAGAAAGGTATCATAATCGGAATGTCACATGGTGGCGTGCAGCCTAAGTATGTGATGGCTATCAGTATGGTAAGAGGCATAAATTATAAATGTTAATTAAATACGAAATAGAACCAAGATCCACTAAATCAGAAGAGTTCATACATACGAACTTGTGTGGTTCAATGTTAATACCTTCCATAAGTATATGTCTGTACTATATTCTTCTTTAAATATGACGCTTCTGGATTTAGAAAAGTATACTTTATGAAACACAAATCTGATACATTCGATCATATCAAAATATTTGTGCAATATTGTGAAAAGAAGTTTGAATATAGAATCAATACGCTTCTTGTTAATAACAGCAAAAAGAATAAAAAGAAAGATTTCTAATATCGGCTAGACTTGAAAACCATAATAACATCGAGTCGTAAATGGTTGAAACATCGCAAAAATTAAGGCGTACTGATTTCAGTACTACCAAAGATGAGTAGGATCGTTGCTACTGGTAGGTTTCCCAGAAAAATACTCTCCAATGCTAATGGCAATCGAACACTCAAGTATCAGCATATTACAGATTCAAAAAAAACAACAATGGTGCTTTTGCAGGTAACTGCAAAAACTGAAGTGTAACTGCAGGTGAATGAAATCAATCAAATTCAACCATTTGTTTCGGTATTAAAAGGGATTTAAGTAATATGTTAAATGCAAGAAGAGTGGACGCTTTATGTCAAAATGGCCAAGTAAAACCAAATTAATTTGGCTTGAGTGTCGTGTTTCCAACCGGAGATTTCAAAGACATAGATTGATACGTAGACAGCAGCGTCAGTGCACATTTAACATCTTGTAAGCAATTAGTGTCTATTATTTAATGAAGGTTTGACCTAAACATTATGAACTGCAACATGCATTATAACATCCTGTGGAGTTATTCGAGGCTGTCCACAAGGAGGTGTACTTTCCCCATTGTCGTGGAATCTCGCCCTGGATAGCCTCTTGAAATCCCTCGCTAAAGCCAACTTCACAACAGTAGGTAATGCAGATGATCTAACCATCCTTGTCAAAGGTAAGCACATAAATGTACTTTTTGATAGGATGCAGGTGGCTCTCAAATTGATTGAGTCTAAGCCGATCAAAACAGGAAGTTTTTGATACGCAACATCGCATAAAGTTACCGTATTACAGTATACATAACTAAAGTTGCAATTTATATTTCAGAGAAAGAGGAAAAATAAGGAAACTTATTTTAGATCGTAGAAAATAGAGATAAAGTGCAATGAAACATTAAAGGTGGTGAAATAAGTGCAGATAAAAAAAATGTGGAGGAAAGATCCACATTAGGAGCATGGATGCGCTGGTGGGAAAGGAAGACGTTAAACTGGCAGTGAAAAATCAAATAAGGGTTAAAATCTGTCGTCTGCTAAAAATAAGTAGATTAAGGCTATTGAAGAATAACATCCGGGCAATCAAAATTAAGATAGAGAAAAAGGAGGCAGCACTTTTGTTACATGCAGCGCAAACAAGACTATAAAAGTAGGACTATCAATTTGCGGAATGGAGAAAATGTTAGAAATCCAGAAATGTTGTAAATAGTGGAACTATGGATACTCAAACAAGGAATGCTCGTGACCAAACCCCAAAAAGCTGGACACATCTCTTAAACTGTCAGGAACAAATCCATTACCTGCTGTGTAAAGTAGAAGGTCGTGTTTGCGGAAGTGGAAAGAACGCATTTAAAATTGTACAAGCGATGAAAAGAAAGGAAGAATAAGAATAATAATTTAACGAAATTTGAAATTAACGGAGTTCATTTAAGAAGGAGTTGTGATAAAATACGTAATAAGGAGAGTGATAAAAACTGTGATAAATACAAGTCTAGAAACTGTCGTGCTAGAATCGAATAGAAGAAAAATCAACACCGGTGGCTTGGGTAAAAATCAAGATAGAGATGCTGCAATCAGCATATAGAATCAAAACATTCAAATTCTTACTAACCGATATTACTGCTTAATACCAAATAAGCTTAACAATATCGGAAAACTCATCGTTTGTACGAAAAAAATGTTATGAAGCAAAAAATTTCAACGCGAAGTTGGCTTCTTGGGCTCTATTACAGAGGATGCCAGATGAAAACTGATATGTGAGCAATTAGCAGAAAGACAATTATTAGTGGTCATTAGAAAAAAGATGAGAATTTTTCAGACCACAGCAGCATGTTCTTCGATGTCGAATCCAAGTGTGCATTCTTTAATAAACTTAAGCACTATTTAAGCTTAGAGAGAAGATAGAAATAAAGAGAATTAATCATCAAAGAAGTCATCTTCTTGTAAAATGCAGATCGACAACAAATGTAATAGAGAAGGTTATGAACAGAGCGGCGAATCTGGAGAAGTTCAGAAGGGGAAGAAAGACGAAATGTATCCTTATTACTATAGACGTAAGAAACACGTTCGATTCAGCAACATAGGATAGAATAATCAGATGCATGACAAGAACGGGTTCCGCAGGAATCAGTCCTGGGACTAATTCTGTGGAATATCTTGTTTAATGACGTTTTACTAATAAACGGTGATGAAGAGAACATTAGTCTCATAGCATATGCAAATGATTTCGAGATTTGCAACAAAAGGCGGAAATAATTGTGATGGGATAGCCCATCAGATGGAAGATACGAGTTGACAGCTTATATTGGAAAGACTGAGGCAGTAATGTTTTAAAAATAGGCGATGTGGATAGGAGTATTTAGAAGATTTCAAAGTATTTTAAACCGCAGAAAACAATACAGACATTTCAGAGAGTCATGGGTTCGACATATAGCTCAAGAGCAGACGAAAAGGAAAATGATATGGTTATAAGTGCTTTACATAAAGCAACTCACAACAAAGCCAACAAGACTACAAAGGCAAATTTTAGTTCGATTAACAAGCGCATATCGAAAAATATCAACGGAGGCATTACTGGTTTTGGGGGATTCATCTGCAATAAACCTAACGATCAAGAAACTCGCACAAACGGAACTAGAGAAAAAAGGCAAAGAAATCATGGAAGGGATTGAGGGATGGTGGGATGGGCAGGTAAGTGGAGAAGAAATACTGGCAAGGCCCGCTGGTCAAAAAGAATTATGCCAGATATTATACCATGGTATAGAAGTGGTGACAGATTAATCTTACCGCTCAATTGTTGAGTGGCCATAGTTGTTTTAAAGAGCATCTTGTGCACAAGTGAGTTGTGCGTATATTATGGAGTCATAGATGATATGGAACACAGTTTTTATCACTATGTACGATTGAAGAAAAGGGCTGAAGAAACTTTAGTGAAGCTGAGGAAGAAATTGATGTCGGAGAATTATGCTCGAAAATAAGAGTAACTGGAGTAATGTGGAGACTTGTAAGAGAGGTCATCATACAAGAATAAAAGTGGATAGTATATGAGAAGGGGAGCAGGCTGCCGCACAAATCCGGGTACTTAGAGTTTGTGATAAAATTACCAAAAACTTTGTTGGTTTTTCTACTTTTTCGTGCGAGAAGAGGTAGGAAGAAAATAGCAGTGGCGACCAGCAACAAGAGGGGCGATTCAGTCATTAAAAAGTCATCTGTTTTTTTTTTCTGGGTTTTGGACATCGAACCAAACCATTTGGTACCAAATCGAATGAAATTACTGAGAGAAAAGAGAATGAGAAGAAGTAGGAAGACCATAGAAGGATCAATCAGCAGGAGAGAATAAGGGGCGATCCAGCTTTAATTATCAAAGTTACTCGTTCTTTAGACTAAAGCATGAGTTCGAAATCCACAGTGTCCGACAAATCAATATCCTAGATCAGATGTCTCTTTGCAGATTTTCCCCGGCATCGATAAAAAAAGGATGGGTTAGGTTTTCTGGAATTTTCGATTCAGCACTCCAACCATATATCTCTTCTCTAGTAACACTAGCTTCTAGATGCGAGAATTATGACAACTTATTTATCCTTGGAATTTGCACGAAAAATATGCTCATCCATCATCTAACATTTTTTAGACCAAATCCATCCTTCGTAGATTTACGTAATGCCGTTTTATTCTTTGTTACTGATTCCGTAGTTAAAAATTTAAATCCTTTAGGATTTCTTTTATTTGACCAAAGAATACTTCTATTTGAGTATGAAATAAATTTTACAATGGTAGAGAGAGATTATGAACACGATCAATTACTGAAAGATCAAACCCGAATTTTTCTTCGACTTCACTCTTGTCTTCACCACATTTAAAGGTCTCATGATTTCTTGGTCGTCATAGTCGACTTGAGTTCAATCTACATTTTTCTCGTATTCAGCACCGCATTAATATTCTTCATTTATTACACGTTGTGAAGTGGAATGGGCATTTTTTGCTTCATCTTCTTAATTTTCATCCAGTAACGTATAGTTCCTTTGTAAAAGAGTGTTACCAATAGATTAGATAACCAGCAGTACCCCGGTTTTGGCTACAACGACAAATGTAGGTTGCATATCCTACTGGCATCACTTTATTCGGCGAACATTTTCGAAACTCCACAACATCCTTACTATTATCTTTACTTATTCTATCTTTGCTCTTTTTTGTTTATTATTTATTTCACAATCATTTACATACACTCTTATTATCAAATTTTATTAACAACTAAATATTTAACGTCAATATTGATTTAACCCTCCAAATTCGTAAAAATTTGGATTGACGTGATTTTTTAATTGAATAACTTAATCCTACATTAATATGATAATAACTTTGAGCATAAATTCTAGTTTTAATAGTTTATGATGGAAAAATCTGTAAGTTATGGTTGGTCTTAAAACGCAAGTGGCACTTCTCCAGAAAAAAGGGGCTTTATATCTTTTAGTAAGAAAAAAGGATATGACTGGATTTTACGGCCAACGTCCCCATTTCGGGTAATAAAAAATGATAACGCTTAATTACGGACTTACGTCGCCCTCTTCCAGAAAATCGAACGTCGTCCCGTATTGGACCCTTTCGGAATCCGGGTTCACTAAAACCAATTTATCCTTTAATATCCTCCATGGTAATGATAAACCGGTTGCTGTTAACATCGCCGAACACCACTCACTTATCGTTATAAAACCTTAAAAAAAAAGAAAATATTAATTTTTTTTAAACTTTTTAGTATCATTAATTACCGCTTTGATTAAGATCATATTTTTTGAATTCGCTTTCCAAACGTTCCCTATTCGAAATGATATGCCCCCTAAGTTCTCGTAAAGCCGATCGTTCGATAACTCCCAATCGTTGCGTAATGGTCAAATTTTTCGTTTTCGATGTGGCCGCTGTGTATTGAACGTAATGCGTGTCCATGTGCGAACCCACCAGTTTCACGTAGGCCCCTTTGTTCGATCCCAATTCGTAGTAATTGGATGCGGAAAAAATGGTGATCACTTTCTCGTTGTGAATCACTTCGTAACCGTCCGCTTTGCACTCGTGACTTCTAATCAACAATTTCAATTTGTAACGTTTTAGGAAGTTTTGGGTGACATCCGGGCCGAAATAACAGCCGGCCCCGCGAATTTTATTCGGAGCGCTTCCCTTCACCGATTGGGGGTCACTCCATAATAAATCAAATACCTTAAAAAAAAATGGAAAATTATTTTTATAAATTTGTCTCTAATAATGTAATTGATGTTTGTATAAATGTGTTATGGAGGAGGATGTTTCTATAAGTAGTGGTATAATTGTCATCATAAAAAGTAGAAGAAATGATGATGATTCGTGGAAAAACGTTTGGTTTAAAGATAGAAATGGATTTTCTTAAATTAGAATAAAAATGTGTTTTGTAATCTTTAAAATGTGTTTTTGCCTTTTTGATTTCACTTAATGTTGTCTGATGTAGCCTCTTTTAGAAATTTACAATAATGCATAAATCTCAAAATGTAAACAGTAATATAGCATAATTTTGAAAATATCCAATATCAATAGGCATTATCCAGTCAGTTCTCGATATTTATAGGTTTCATTAATTTTATGAATTGGTTTGAATTTTGAATGGAAAGATACATGAAATTTACTATTATTTGAATAATATAAGAAGAAAGGAGAAGATATTTTAAAACTCTAAACAACATTTATGAAAGTTTTGCTCTGAAAATCAAAGAGGTATCGCTACCAATTCCATCACCAAGGAATTGATGAAATCGCAGTTGACCTTCCTACGTTAGCCATAAATTTTGGCATTATAATTAAAAATCATCCAGAATATAATGCAACTGAAAATTAATTAATTCGTTTTTAAATAAGGAAAAAATTATGGAAAATTGAAATAATAAAATCTTGAAAAAAATCGTTCAAAAGAGAATTCTTATAATATCTTGATGAAACCTTTTGTGATCTATAAAGGAAAATGTACACTTTTCTGAAAATAAAACCATGCGTGGGTATCTTAAGTAATTTTTGAGATATCAAGTTTTGAATTCAACCTAAATTTGTACCGTTTCGTAAAATTCTGGATTATCTCAATCATTTTTGAAAAATCGTAAAAAATCGAATTCTTAATATATCTTGATGATTTTTTTTGCGAATTATAAAGGAAAATAAACAATTTTCTGAAAATAAAACCAGACGTGAGTATCTCAATTAATTTTTGAGATATACAGTTTTGAACTGAAACTAAATTTGTAGAATTTCATAAAAATTACAATTACCTTGATCGTTTTTGAAAAATCGTAGAAAATCGAATTCTTAAGATATCTTGATACAATTTTTTACGAATTATAAAAGAAAGTATGCAATTTTCTGAAAATAAAACCATACATGGGTATCTCAATTAATTCTTGAGATATACAGTTTTGAACTGAACCTAAATTTGTAGAATTTCATAAAAATTACAATTTCCTTGATCGTTTTTGAAAAATCGTAGAAAATCGAATTGTTAAGATATCTTGATACAATTTTTTGCGAATTATAAACGAAAGTATGCAATTTTCTGAAAATAAAACCATACATGGGTATCTCAATTAATTTTTGACATATACAGTTTTGAACTGAACCTAAATTTGTAGAATTTCATAAAAATTACAATTACCTTGATCGTTTTTGAATAGTCGTAGAAAATCGAATTCTTAAGATATCTTGATACAATTTTTTACGAATTATAAAGGAAAGTATGCAATTTTCTGAAAATAAAACCATACATGGGTATATCAATTAATTCTTGAGATATACAGTTTTGAACTGAACCTAAATTTGTAGAATTTCATAAAAATTACAATTTCTTTGATCGTTTTTGAAAAATCGAATTGTTAAGATATCTTGATACAATTTTTTGCGAATTATAAAGGAAAGTATGCAATTTTCTGAAAATGAAACCATATATGGGTATCTCAATTAATTTTTGAGATATACAGTTTTGAACTGAACCTAAATTTCTAATATTTCATAAAAATTACAATTTCCTTGATCGTTTTTGAAAAATCGTAGAAAATCGAATTCTTAAGATATCTTGATACAATTTTTTACGAATTATAAAGGAAAGTATGCAATTTTCTGAAAATAAAACCATATATGGGTATCTCAATTAATTCTTGAGATATACAGATTTGAACTGAACCTAAATTTGTAGAATTTCATAAAAATTACAATTACCTTGATCGTTTTTGGAAAATCGTAGAAAATCGAATTCTTAGGATATCTTGATACAATTTTTTGCGAATTATAAAGGAAAGTATGCAATTTTCTGAAAATAAAACCATACATGGGTATCTCAATTAATTCTTGAGATATACAGTTTTGAACTGAACCTAAATTTGTAGAATTTCATAAAAATTGCAATTACCTTGATCGTTTTTGAAAAATCGTAGAAAACCGAATTCTTAGGATATCTTGATACAATTTTTTGCGAATTATAAAGGAAAGTATGCAATTTTCTGAAAATAAAACCATACATGGGTATATCAATTAATTCTTGAGATATACAGTTTTGAACTGAACCTAAATTTGTAGAATTTCATAAAAATTACAATTTCTTTGATCGTTTTTGAAAAATCGAATTGTTAAGATATCTTGATACAATTTTTTGCGAATTATAAAGGAAAGTATGCAATTTTCTGAAAATGAAACCATATATGGGTATCTCAATTAATTTTTGAGATATACAGTTTTGAACTGAACCTAAATTTCTAATATTTCATAAAAATTACAATTTCCTTGATCGTTTTTGAAAAATCGTAGAAAATCGAATTCTTAAGATATCTTGATGAATTTTTTTGCGAATTATAAAGGAAAGTATGCAATTTTCTGAAAATAAAACCATGCATGGGTATCTCAATTAATTTTTGAGATATACAGTTTTGAACTGAACCTAAATTTGTAGAATTTCATAAAAATTACAATTACCTTGATCGTTTTTGAAAAATCGTAGAAAATCGAATTCTTAAGATATCTTGATACAATTTTTTACGAATTATAAAGGAAAGTATGCAATTTTCCGAAAATAAAACCATATATGGGTATCTCAATTAATTCTTGAGATATACAGATTTGAACTGAACCTAAATTTGTAGAATTTCATAAAAATTACAATTACCTTGATCGCTTTTGGAAAATCGTAGAAAATCGAATTCTTAGGATATCTTGATACAATTTTTTGCGAATTATAAAGGAAAGTATGCAATTTTCTGAAAATGAAACCATATATGGGTATCTCAATTAATTTTTGAGATATACAGTTTTGAACTGAACCTAAATTTCTAATATTTCATAAAAATTACAATTTCCTTGATCGTTTTTTAAAAATC
Organism: Onthophagus sagittarius; assembly: GCA_036711965.1. Taxonomy (NCBI): domain Eukaryota; kingdom Metazoa; phylum Arthropoda; class Insecta; order Coleoptera; family Scarabaeidae; genus Onthophagus; species Onthophagus sagittarius. The sequence goes on from JASERS010000005.1 coordinate 52,182,174, forward strand.
GTAGAAAATCGAATTCTTAAGATATCTTGATGAATTTTTTTGCGAATTATAAAGGAAAGTATGCAATTTTCTGAAAATAAAACCATGCATGGGTATCTCAATTAATTTTTGAGATATACAGTTTTGAACTGAACCTAAATTTGTAGAATTTCATAAAAATTACAATTACCTTGATCGTTTTTGAAAAATCGTAGAAAATCGAATTCTTAACATATCTTGATACAATTTTTTACGAATTATAAAGGAAATTATGCAATTTTCTGAAAATAAAACCGTACATGGTTATCTCAATTAATTTTTGAGATATACAGTTTTGAACTGAACCTAAATTTCTAATATTTCATAAAAATTACAATTTCCTTGATCGTTTTTGAAAAATCGTAGAAAATCGAATTCTTAAGATATCTTGATACAATTTTTTACGAATTATAAAGGAAAGTATGCAATTTTCTGAAAATAAAACCATATATGGGTATCTCAATTAATTCTTGAGATATACAGATTTGAACTGAACCTAAATTTGTAGAATTTCATAAAAATTACAATTACCTTGATCGTTTTTGGAAAATCGTAGAAAATCGAATTCTTAGGATATCTTGATACAATTTTTTGCGAATTATAAAGGAAAGTATGCAATTTTCTGAAAATAAAACCATACATGGGTATCTCAATTAATTTTTGAGATATACAGTTTTGAACTGAACCTAAATTTGTAGAATTTCATAAAAATTACAATTACCTTGATCGTTTTTGAAAAATCGTAGAAAATCGAATTCTTAACATATCTTGATACAATTTTTTACGAATTATAAAGGAAATTATGCAATTTTCTGAAAATAAAACCGTACATGGTTATCTCAATTAATTTTTGAGATATACAGTTTTGAACTGAACCTAAATTTGTAGAATTTCATAAAAATTACAATTACCTTGATCGTTTTTGAAAAATCGTAGAAAATCGAATTCTTAAGATATCTTGATACAATTTTTTACGAATTATAAAGGAAAGTATGCAATTTTCCGAAAATAAAACCATATATGGGTATCTCAATTAATTCTTGAGATATACAGATTTGAACTGAACCTAAATTTGTAGAATTTCATAAAAATTACAATTACCTTGATCGTTTTTGGAAAATCGTAGAAAATCGAATTCTTAGGATATCTTGATACAATTTTTTGCGAATTATAAAGGAAAGTATGCAATTTTCTGAAAATAAAACCATACATGGGTATCTCAATTAATTCTTGAGATATACAGTTTTGAACTGAACCTAAATTTGTAGAATTTCATAAAAATTACAATTACCTTGATCGTTTTTGAAAAATCGTAGAAAACCGAATTCTTAGGATATCTTGATACAATTTTTTGCGAATTATAAAGGAAAGTATGCAATTTTCTGAAAATAAAACCATACATGGGTATCTCAATTAATTTTTGAGATATACAGTTTTGAACTGAACCTAAATTTCTAATATTTCATAAAAATTACAATTTCCTTGATCGTTTTTGAAAAATCGTAGAAAATCGAATTCTTAAGATATCTTGATGAATTTTTTTGCGAATTATAAAGGAAAGTATGCAATTTTCTGAAAATAAAACCATACATGGGTATCTCAATTAATTTTTGAGATATACAGTTTTGAACTGAACCTAAATTTGTAGAATTTCATAAAAATTACAATTACCTTGATCGTTTTTGAAAAATCGTAGAAAATCGAATTCTTAAGATATCTTGATACAATTTTTTACGAATTATAAAGGAAAGTATGCAATTTTCCGAAAATAAAACCATATATGGGTATCTCAATTAATTCTTGAGATATACAGATTTGAACTGAACCTAAATTTGTAGAATTTCATAAAAATTACAATTACCTTGATCGTTTTTGGAAAATCGTAGAAAATCGAATTCTTAGGATATCTTGATACAATTTTTTGCGAATTATAAAGGAAAGTATGCAATTTTCTGAAAATAAAACCATACATGGGTATCTCAATTAATTCTTGAGATATACAGTTTTGAACTGAACCTAAATTTGTAGAATTTCATAAAAATTACAATTACCTTGATCGTTTTTGAAAAATCGTAGAAAACCGAATTCTTAGGATATCTTGATACAATTTTTTGCGAATTATAAAGGAAAGTATGCAATTTTCTGAAAATAAAACCATACATGGGTATCTCAATTAATTTTTGAGATATACAGTTTTGAACTGAACCTAAATTTCTAATATTTCATAAAAATTACAATTTCCTTGATCGTTTTTGAAAAATCGTAGAAAATCGAATTCTTAAGATATCTTGATGAATTTTTTTGCGAATTATAAAGGAAAGTATGCAATTTTCTGAAAATAAAACCATACATGGGTATCTCAATTAATTTTTGAGATATACAGTTTTGAACTGAACCTAAATTTGTAGAATTTCATAAAAATTACAATTACCTTGATCGTTTTTGAAAAATCGTAGAAAATCGAATTCTTAAGATATCTTGATACAATTTTTTACGAATTATAAAGGAAAGTATGCAATTTTCCGAAAATAAAACCATATATGGGTATCTCAATTAATTCTTGAGATATACAGATTTGAACTGAACCTAAATTTGTAGAATTTCATAAAAATTACAATTACCTTGATCGTTTTTGGAAAATCGTAGAAAATCGAATTCTTAGGATATCTTGATACAATTTTTTGCGAATTATAAAGGAAAGTATGCAATTTTCTGAAAATAAAACCATACATGGGTATCTCAATTAATTCTTGAGATATACAGTTTTGAACTGAACCTAAATTTGTAGAATTTCATAAAAATTACAATTACCTTGATCGTTTTTGAAAAATCGTAGAAAACCGAATTCTTAGGATATCTTGATACAATTTTTTGCGAATTATAAAGGAAAGTATGCAATTTTCTGAAAATAAAACCATACATGGGTATCTCAATTAATTTTTGAGATATACAGTTTTGAACTGAACCTAAATTTGTAGAATTTCATAAAAATTACAATTACCTTGATCGTTTTTGGAAAATCGTAGAAAATCGAATTCTTAGGATATCTTGATGAATTTTTTTGCGAATTATAAAGGAAAGTATGCAATTTTCTGAAAATAAAACCATACATGGGTATCTCAATTAATTTTTGAGATATACAGTTTTGAACTGAACCTAAATTTGTAGAATTTCATAAAAATTACAATTACCTTGATCGTTTTTGAAAAATCGTAGAAAATCGAATTCTTAACATATCTTGATACAATTTTTTACGAATTATAAAGGAAATTATGCAATTTTCTGAAAATAAAACCGTACATGGTTATCTCAATTAATTTTTGAGATATACAGTTTTGAACTGAACCTAAATTTGTAGAATTTCATAAAAATTACAATTACCTTGATCGTTTTTGAAAAATCGTAGAAAATCGAATTCTTAAGATATCTTGATACAATTTTTTACGAATTATAAAGGAAAGTATGCAATTTTCCGAAAATAAAACCATATATGGGTATCTCAATTAATTCTTGAGATATACAGATTTGAACTGAACCTAAATTTGTAGAATTTCATAAAAATTACAATTACCTTGATCGTTTTTGGAAAATCGTAGAAAATCGAATTCTTAGGATATCTTGATACAATTTTTTGCGAATTATAAAGGAAAGTATGCAATTTTCTGAAAATAAAACCATACATGGGTATCTCAATTAATTCTTGAGATATACAGTTTTGAACTGAACCTAAATTTGTAGAATTTCATAAAAATTACAATTACCTTGATCGTTTTTGAAAAATCGTAGAAAACCGAATTCTTAGGATATCTTGATACAATTTTTTGCGAATTATAAAGGAAAGTATGCAATTTTCTGAAAATAAAACCATACATGGGTATCTCAATTAATTTTTGAGATATACAGTTTTGAACTGAACCTAAATTTCTAATATTTCATAAAAATTACAATTTCCTTGATCGTTTTTGAAAAATCGTAGAAAATCGAATTCTTAAGATATCTTGATGAATTTTTTTGCGAATTATAAAGGAAAGTATGCAATTTTCTGAAAATAAAACCATACATGGGTATCTCAATTAATTTTTGAAATATACAGTTTTGAACTGAACCTAAATTTCTAATATTTCATAAAAATTACAATTTCCTTGATCGTTTTTGAAAAATCGTAGAAAATCGAATTCTTAAGATATCTTGATGAATTTTTTTGCGAATTATAAAGGAAAGTATGCAATTTTCTGAAAATAAAACCATGCATGGGTATCTCAATTAATTTTTGAGATATACAGTTTTGAACTGAACCTAAATTTGTAGTATTTCATAAAAATTACAATTTCCTTGATCGAAAATCGAATTCTTAAGATATTTTGATGAATTTTTTTGCGAATTATAAAGGTAAGTATACACTTTTCTGAAAATAAAACCATGCGTGGGTATCTTAATTCATTTTTGAGATATCTAGTATTAAATTTAACCTAAATTTGTAGCATTTCATAAAATTCAAGATTTTCTTAATCATTTTTGAAAAATCGTAAAAAATCGAATTTTTAAGATATCTTGATGAAATTTGTTGTGATTTATAAAGAAAAGCGTGGACTTTTCTGAAAATAAAACAATACGTGAGTATCTTAATTCATTTTTGAGATATCAAGATTTGAAATCAACCTAAATTTGTAGTATTTCATAAAATTCAAGATTTTCTAAATCATTTTTGAAAAAATCGTGAAAAATTGAATTCTCAAGATATGTTGATGATTTTACAAATAAATCCATGAGTAATCCCAATAATTATAAATTTATAGAATTTCATAAAATTCTAGATTTATTTATTAACCGAAATTTGGATCAAATTAAAAGATTTTTTTATAAAAAATCTTATTTAAGTGCTTGTAAATAAACATTTAAAAACTTAAAATTTATATTCAATAAATTTTAAATATCATCTTATAAAAATGAGGCATATCATAATTGAGTAGCTATATCTAAAATTCTATTGCTATTAAATAATCTCAATAAAAATTATATGGTTGGTTTAAGCATTGAATAAATATCTGCATTTTATCAGCAATATAGATACTTATTAAAATTTTCTTATTAATTCTTAAAAATTCTTACAAGAAAGTTGTATATTTGCATATTTTCACATATCGCGCATTGTTTTATTTTCGGAAAAGTTCATGCTTTTCCTTATAAATCACAATAAATTCCATCAAGATATCTTAAGAATTCGATTTTTTACGATTTTTCAAAAATGATTATAATCTTGAATTTTAATGAAATGCTGCAAATTTATATTCAGTTCTTGATATCTCAAAAACGAATTGAGATATTCCTGTATGATTTTATTTTTAGAAAAGTGCACACTTTTTTTTATAATACACAAAAAATTTTATTAAGATATCTTAAGAATTCAATTTTCTACGATTTTTTAAAAAATTATTAAAGAAATCGTTAATTTTATGGAATGCTACAAATATAGGTTTAGTTCAAAACTTGGTACCGTAAAATCGAATTAAGATGCTCACCTATAGTTGTATTTGTGAAAAAGTGCACACTTTTCTTTATAATACTCAAAAAATTTCATAAATATATTTTAAGAATTCGATTTTCCACGATTTTTCAAAAACTATCAATGTAATCGTTATTTCTAAGAAATATTACAAATTTACATTCAGTTCAAAACTTGATACCTCAAAACATTATTCAGATACGCATGATTCTATTTTCAGAGAAGTGCATCCTTTTTTGGACTAAACATAATCTCTAACACGATTACATGTACGCATATGGTATTCAATACATTCAAACAAACACACGTGTCGGTTTGTTTGTTCGTTAGCCCGTTTTGCATAATCGTTCGAGTGAGACGTGTTTGAACGTGAACGATCTCTGTTGAGGCAAGAATAATAATTAAGTAATTAATTGCTAAAAGTACTCAATAATCTTTAGAAGATTGCAATTATATTAAAATGGAAATATATTCTTACAATAAAATGTCGAAGAAGAAAGTGAACCAAACTTCAGAGATCTAATTATTTGGTTTAATCGCACATAGCTTCATAAATTTTTTGATTAATGTGAAAGGTTAGTCTCGAGTTATACTCCAAGATATTTAATAACTCCATTTAGTCATACAGAATCTTCGTAATGAGCACACCTTTAATTATATTTTAGCATTATCCCATTTGCATACGATTAGTATTGTTGTTGTTCTGGCTAATTATAACAGTTTCGCTTGCAAAGATTGATAGCATTCCTGAGACGGTTGGAAAATCACAAAAACGTATACACTGAATAAAAAAGAGGCTAATATGCTTTTAATTCTTGATAACTCGTTTATTTTAATTTCGAACGTTCGTATTAAAGGAAGCAGAATAATATAGCTGTTAGATATGGTGATAGCTTTAGATGTAGTGGTTTGTATGTTAAGCATTCCAGCCAAACTTTATCGAACGCTTGGGCAAAGTTTATGAAGACTTGCTATATCGTTCCGCTTCAAATCCTCTTTCGTTAACTTTGGTAACTTTTTGCAAATTTCCCGGTAAAGTTTGTTGGTTATCCATCTTGGTGGTGACTCATAGGTTTTTAAAAATTTTGGAATGATATTATTACTGGTTCTAACTATAGGTTTGTTGAAGTTCTTTTTAATGAGAATTTCAATTATTCCTGGCAGTTAATCTCGTTGATATAGATAATAAGTATATTCTTCAGGTGTAGTAAACCTTTGGATGTAAAAGAATTAGTTAGTTTCTCGCTGAGATAAGAGGACTGAATAGGTATTGTTGTAGCAGACGTCCCCAAGAATGAGGAAGTGAACTCAAAAATTTGATTAAATAATTTGGCTATCAAAAATTTCCATAAAATCGTTGCAACCCTTAATGAGTAGGTACACTAAAACGAACGAAATTTAGCAAATAGAATAGGGGAAAGGCGAGTTTATAAGGAGCTAGAAAGTACTAAAAGACGTTGTTTAAAAACAGTTATATGTAAAAATAAGATATAACTCATCTCCATATCTATAAATCCATCTCACGAAATCAAATAGGCTTCATTATGATACATATGTGCCTACGAAACACATAATTGACATTATTAATTGCAAGAGCTACGTGCAGGAAATAATTGCTTTAATAAGAGTTGGAATATCAAGCAAGATTGAAACACAAAGGTCGCTCGCAACCAACGCTATGCGACCGTAACGATGTTTCGACGCTAATTTGTTAGAAGCGACCACACGGTAGATGATGTAGTAGGAGTTTCCACACCAACGCTACGATTTTGCAATAAAATGACTCGATACTCCTTTTGTGGAAACTCATTTCAAACGAATCGTTGTATGCGAAGACTTTACAAACGCTTTTTAGGCATGATGTCATCCAAAAAAAGATAAAAACGAATACAGAAAAGAAATAGGAAGGGTGTACTTAACGGACTGACAGAAGATTTTGATAGCTATCTTAATCATAAGATGTCATAGAGAGAAACATTTCTATACATAACGACACTTCCTCTACCTCAACTTAGTTGAACACATTTTTTTTCAATCAATTCATTTACTACTTGACAAGTAATCCTCTTAGTTATGTCCTGTATCTTCATTTTTCGTAAATTCTTCATTTTCAGAACTATTCTCCTGCTTAAAATATATGTGGCAAATTATTTATCTATTAATATCTTGTGAAACTGGTTCATTTGATGGTGGTCATAGTTTAATGCTTCCAAAAACTTTCATCATTACTTCCTTCAGTTATTTCATGAATTATCTTAAATCTTTGGACTCTTTCATGTTTTATAAATTTACCAAGATCATCATCTGCAACATTTTCAAAGTCATTTCTTGGGGGTGAGAAATGTCCATGTGAAGGAGAAAGTACTAGCCCAGTATAACATAATCTCCAAAAGATTTGGCGTTTTTAGGCCAAACCGTTTTTTACGACCTTTTTTTCTTTATCTGCATATTTATTTGCTTAGTTTTTCAGGTATAGCTCAAGAATCATTGATGATTTCATGAATTAAAGTTTTTATTCTTCAACAAAATTTTAGGTAAGGTTTAAATATATAATTTCCATTAATATATCCACGTAATAAAAATGAGGACTAATTTTATTGACTGATATCTTCAAAATGTCAAGCAGATAACGTTCGTTTTTTTTTGTACTGTTGTAATAATCCTCAAAGTTCCTCATCACCTTCCCACACAGATCGATGTTAATCTTCCTCACTTGTGCTATGATAACTTCTTTAAAATTTTGCAGATTTCTGAATTTATAGACGTAGACCTTGCTCTTTAGGTGTCTCCATACAAAATAATCAGGAGATAGCTGTGAGATCACGGAAATGAGAGTGTCTAGGAAAAATCTGATGCACAATTTCCAATGAGGGCTATATATGCTGTGGCATTCATGTTGGATCCAAACATTTCTCCATTTTCAAGTAAATAAAAAAAGATAACCAAATGCTAATCTTTCATCAAAAGAAAGATTCTTCGTAAGCACAAATTATCAAGGGTATATACGGCATTCTGAGAGAATGTTGGAGGGAAGTCAAGGAGGGAAGATTAAGATGTGGACATAGATATTATATAAGGAGGGACAGAAGGAAACAGAAGGGTGGAAAAAGGTGAAATATGGAGAGAATTAAAAGATAAGACAAGGACGTATATATATGTAGGAAAGATGGTTCCAGATATGGGAAGGCAAATACAATGTGAGGTATACTGACGTAGGAACTCCCAAGGTATCTGCAGCTGGAGGGGGAAAAGATAAAGAGGAGAAAAAATAATTGACAAATTTCACCATGGAAATGAGGAGAGCATATATTACATATATTCCCTGTACGTATACTGGGCGAATGATATGAAGAAGTGATGTGGACTGTATGGAGATGACAAGAAGAACACGAAGTTGACAAAAAAATAGCAACCCAGGCAAAACAAAATAGCTAAAACTACGCTTAATGGACGATGTTGAAGACGATGGAAACTCAATTTTTCATGTCAACAAACAAACAATGAATAGTATTCACATACATAACGTTTTTTGACACATCAATTAATCTATTTATAAGAAAAAATATTATAAATATATTGACACAATGTAGGACAATAATTGTTTGTCTATTGCTGTCTACTTTTTCAATAACTTGTTCATGGGAAAAAAGAACAATGCAAAAAATATTTAAGTCTCTACACTACCTTTAGAAGACCTTTCCAAAAGATTTTAAATGCTTTCAAAAGGCTTGAACTACTTCCAGATGGCTTGAAATACTTCTGGAAGACATGATACTGGTCCTGGAAGATTTGGCACTGCTTCTAGAAAATGTGACACAGTTTCCAGTAGATTTGAAATGGTTTCAAAAGACTTGATATTGTTTCCAGAAAACTTAAAATATTTTCAGAAGACTTGAACTGCTTCTGGAAGACTTAATACTGTTTCCAAAAGACTTGAAATACTTCCAGGAGGGTTGATCTGCATCCAACAGTATTAATCTGCTTGCAGAAAATTTGATTGATACTGTTTTTAGAAGACTTGATATTATTTCCAGAAGGCTTAAAATGTTTCCAGAAGGCTTACAATGCTTTCAGAAAACCTGATATTGCTTCTAGATGACCTAATGTTGCTTCCAAAAAAGACATGAAATGTATCCAGAAGACCTTAAATGCATCCGGAATACCAAAATGCTTTTAGAAGACTTGATAATGCTTGATAATGCTTCTAAAAGAGTTAAAATGTGTCCAGAAGGATCGATTCAACCTTTGGAAGAGTTGATACTGTTTGCAATGTCTTCAGATGGGTTAAACTGCTCCTAGATGGTTCTAGAAGACATATTACTGCTCCTGGAAAAATTAATACTGCTTCTAAGAGATTTGACACTGTTTTTAAAAGACTGCAACTGCTTCTAGAAGACTTTATATTGCTTCTTGATATACTTTCAGAAGACTTGATGCTACCTCTGGAAGAATAAAAATTGTTGCCAAAAGAGCTGATACTGCTTGTAGAAGTAATAGCATTCCAAAATACTAAACACTGTTAAGAAAATGCAATAATTTCATGTAAAAAATACAATAATTAAAGACTAGATAATGCTATTACAACTGTTTTTCATGTTGGCTAATTGTAAGATAGGTAGTATTTCATTTCGATTTTCTAGAATCATACCATCGATTGGTATTTGATGGTTTTTCAATTCACATGCCAAATGATGTGATGTACAAAAATAACACAAGTGACATTTCTACCATTTAGCTGTACCAGATGAATATAAAAAGAAATCACCTTCACACATATGAAGAACAACATGTTCATCTTAATTTGTTTTAAGACTAAATTTGTATCAGTACCAATTATAGTACCTATGTTTTGGAATCAGTTGCAACCCATAATTTGATGCCATATTTGGCCCTTTTGATGGGATGTACTGGAAGCAATTGCTCATCCACAGTTTTCTCTTTGCTCTTTACCTTTATAAAGAAAAATTCATTCAAAAATACCATCAATTAATTCTAAAACTTGTGTCAATTCGAACGAAATATCTGATACCACAAATGCTTATAACACATACAATTCTTCCAAGTTGCTTTTCAACTCTGTAAGTGATCAATTACCTTAATTGGTGGTTAAGTTTTTTTTTGTTGGTTTTGAATTGCTCAAATGTGTCAGCAAATCAATATTTTATTTGTTTAGAACTGTGCTGAAGTAATTAAGACATTGTTTCAGAAATTCCAAATGAAGTAATTTATCAAACCATAGGCTGAGTTTTCCTTTGCTTGCAGTTTTAGATTCAGCACATTTAATCTCATTGAGATATGCACCATAAACTAAAATGTTTGGAACCGAGAATGACAAATTTTTCTCTAATTCAGGGATTAATGCCATTTTCATTTGGGAATGTATTTATTTTATTCAAGCACAAGCGGGGAGGTTGCAATACTTAATTTCCAGTTCATTTTAGAATTTTTTAAACTGATGATGGTAGAATGCTTTTGACAAGATACTGTTAACGATCTTGATTACCAAATTCATAGTCAGTCTTTATGGAGGAGTTACTCGAGGTTGTCCACAAGAGGGTGTACTTTCCCCATTGTTGTGGAATCTCACCCTGGACAGCCTCTTGAAATCCCTCGCTAAAGCCAACTTCACAACAGTTGGTTATGCAGATAATCTAACCATCCTTGTCAGAGGTAAGCACGTAAATGTACTTTTTGATAGGATGCAAGTGGGTCTCAAGTTGATTGAGTCTTGGTGTGACCGAATCCTCGGAAGACCAAGTTGATTCTTTTCATAAATTGAGGAAGGTTGGCAAGCTCAGTTTGCCATTTCTTGCTAATACTCCATTAGCTTTATCAAAAGAAGTCAAATATCTGGACATTATACTTTGCAACAAAATGACATGGAAGGCTTACCTAGACAATAGAGTAAAGAAAGCGTATGTTGCATTCAGCCGTTTGAGCAGTTTTGTCAGCTAAAACTGCGCTTTGAATCTACACAGCTATAATTCGACCTATGCTTGCATATGGTGCAGTAGTCTGGTGGGCAAAAACCTTAAAATTTATTTCCACTGCTGCACTAAATAAAGTACAGAGACTTGTGAGAGAAAACATGTTGAACCTCTTCATTTGTTCATTGAAGAAGTGGCACTGGTGACCATGTTTCAACTGCATACAGCAGGAATCTTTGTGGGTGAGAGAAACAGTTAAGATGCCGTACTCTGGAATGAAATGGTCAGTTACTCGCCAATTCTGGAACGTAAGACGAATTTCATACCTCTACAACATATTTTTACTAAGGGTTATCTCACCCACCCAAGTTCCACAGAAGTAGAAGTAAATAAAAGAAACAAAATCTACACTGATGGTTCGATTAGTCGGGAAGGAGCTGGAGGTGGAGTTTTCTCGTACGATCTCCAACTCCACATATCTATTCCATTAGGTAAAGGTACCACCGTCATACAGGCAGAATTAATCGCCATTCTACTTGCCGCTGACTTTATTGTCAGATCCAACTTGCAAGGTAAGACTTTCACAATTTATACTGACAGTAGAGAATCCAGCGCTGAAAGCCCTGAGTAGAATTACTATTACCTCAGGACTTGTCATGGACTGTCACCGAACATTGGAGAAGGCCGCAGTACATAACTGTGTTTCACTTCAATGGATAAAAGGACACTCGATCTGTTCAGGTAATAAACACGCTGATAGGCTTGCCAAAAGAGCTTCCAAGCGAGCTATCTGTTCACCTGAGTCCGTATCAACTCAAATTGAGCTTATTAAAGATTTCGCCCACAGGAAATTTACAATCTGGTGGGATAGGACAAAGGGCTGCTATCTATCTAAAGAACTGTTGTGTTATCCTTCAGCAAAGACAGCCTTGTCTTTCGTAAGGTAAACAAGCATCTCTATAACCTTAAGCTTGGTACTAGTCCCCTCTGTCGCTTTTATCAAGAGAGCGAGGAGACTGTTTGACACATCTTGTGTGAATGTTCCACTCTACAAGACCTCAGAATGAGAGACTTTGGAGAGGAATGGCCGAGCATAGATGGCATCAGGAACACACCTCTGAGCTATATCCTAGTCTTCGGAAATTCCTTAGGCTGGTTGATGTAGCCGGAGATAGTGTAGGAGGATGTACAAGGGGCCCGTTGGGGCTAGGTGCTGTATGCTTTAGCGTACCCTCCTCTTTTCTACATACATATGTTACAGGTAAAGTGTGCATTTCAGTTAATGTATACATTAACTAGTCAATGTATATATTTACGTAACGTTTTAGTGAAAGTATTTACTAATCATAGAGTGTATACATTTACTAGTGAATGTGTACATATACTAGATAGTGTATACATTTGCTAACAAATATCTGTAAAAGTTGTTCCAAAGGACGGTATAATTTTTTTAATAGACGGATTTGCAAGTGGTAAGTATAGTAATAAATACATTTTTGACGTAGTATCAAAAAACCGAAAAATAACTGGAAGCTTTGTACTAAGATATGTAATAAAAATTTAAATACGGATTTTTTTAATACAAATATTTATTCCTTAAAACAAAAATACAAAAACAAACAATATAAAGAACAAATCCGTCTATTAATGCAAATACAACTTTTATTTGTTACACCATGGTAAATTTTGGTGGCACTGCGAATTGCACAAATTTTTTTTTACACATGTGCATCTATTACCATTACATTTTGTTTTGCAATTGCATTTCACAAATCCCCGTCCACTTCCTACCGATTGCTCTGTGACCACTGTTCTAAGAAGTAATTGTTGTGGTGGAATATCATCGATGTTTAGTACCTTCTCTGGGTATACACTAAATTGGGATCTAGTGTAAAGACCTTTCAAAATGGCATTCCTTGTTCCTATTTGAAAATAACCATCATCGGTGTTTTTCATTATACATCCTAAGATTGAACGAGAATCTCCTCTTCCCCTGTCTACATCAGGTACTTTAATCCGGACAGTCATTTCGTTTTCTGCTGCCATATGAGAAGCATAAGATATTGTTTTCATACGTGTAAGTTAAAGTTTTAAATTTTCTTTGGCCTCATTTCTGTTATTATTAATTTCATGTAGACACAAACATTACAAATTGAATTATCTTCCGATAATAACAAAACCTCACATTTTCTGCACTTCTTCTCTTTCAATATATCGTTATTTTCTACTTCTATTCTTACTTCTTTATCAACACACGTTGTTGTTATTTCCTCTACTAGCAAAATTTCTTCTTGCAAAGCTTCTTCTAAGATTTCCAAATAACTTTCTGGGATAGATTCCTACAAAATAGCAACATTGCTATTAAAAGTGATTTCATTTTCACCTTGTTCTTCTGTATTAGATGCATTAGAAGTCTTTATTAATATGTTCAAGACGTCCTCAGTATTAATTTCTTTAATAACATCTCGTGGTAGTGAAGAAGAAGTAAGTCCAATATTCGCTGGCTCTTCAAACATTGTTTCATATGGACTTCTTTTAATTCCTGCATAAAGCGCCCTATTATATAGCGCTTTTTATTGTAGAAAAAAAGAAAGATTTGAAAGGTTTTTATCTTTACTTATCTTTCTTGTAGCATTCAAGAGTTCAATATATTTTCTACATCTCGGTTGGTATGTCGCGGTTTACCATGAACAATTTTTAATTCAGGCCATAGTTGTTTTAAATCTTTTATTATATTATTTACAAATTCTCGTCCATTATCAAACTGCAGCATGGATTGGGCACCAAATAATAAGAATATATTAAGTAGTTGATCTGCTACTTCCAATCCCTGCTTACTTTTAAGTGCTCAAAGTATCACAAATTTCGATCTTGATAGACCAATATAAATTTAAGTTCTCCGTCAGGTTGTGATTGAAAGTCTATTAAGTCTTCAACCCTTTCTTTTCGTTTTTTCGCTTTTTCAAACATAATTCGCATAAATTTAAAAATAGTTGTATTTCTTGAGTAGTAATATTTTTATACCTTCGTTGTTCCTTCTTTATACGGTCACGTCATAGTCGAGTCTTCGCTTCGTTTTTTATTTAAAACAACTTCTACAACTTTTGTTATATTATACATTTTAAACGTATATTAAACTTTAACTGAGTATCGTTAGTAATTGTATACATCAACTAGTAAAAGTTTACATTTCGTATTTTATATACACATTAACTAAGTAAATTAGTTAATGTATGCATTGTCTAGATAGTGTATACATTCACGTAATGGATGCTTTAACTGTAACACATACATACCAAATTCATGAACTCAACCAATGGGAATTTGGCTCTTGTATTTTTACCTGTCATACTTCTGGTTCCATCAGTTGCTATTCAATCTATCTTATTATCTTTAAGGCATTTTTACACAACTCATCAGACTCATGAACTTATGTATAGCAAGTGATTCCACACTTAGATTACTGTATAGCAGTACTCCTATACTAATGTGATATTCTTGCGTTATCATTTCGATGACGTGCTTTAATATCCCTGTATAGATAGTATGGATACATGTAAAATACGCCAGTCAAGGTATCTCATACTTTCTAATGGGCTGATTGGCTAAATATGGCACAAAGGCGTTTGTATATTGCACACTGTATATATATATATATATATATATAACTGTAAATATAACAATAACTGTAATTAATTATTATATGTACCTACATACACAATAATTTTTCAAAACAAGTTGGATTTGAACGTTATGGATGAATCAAATCATAATGAAATCTAAATTACTCAAAAATGTCTCAAAAACTAAAAGAAAATAAAATAATAATTTAATCTGATTACAATTTTTAATTAACAATAAAATAACCATCATGTTTTGTTACTGTTTTAATAACATGTAGCAAACTTTATAACGTTACGTTGTTGTGAAGTCCCCACCGCTACCTAACACAATCTCCCGTGGTGTTAAACCCTCCCTTAAATTTAATTTGGAGGTCTATCGACCAGTTTATTGTTTAATTTTGAAATTTTTTAAACATTCATAGATCCCCAACAATAAATCATTAATCTCGAATTTGTTCCATGAATTGATCATTTTAATGAAATCTGTGTTAAAATATGTGTAAAGTTATTCGCCAAAGGGAGATATTGGAAAATTAATATTTAATGTAATTGTGTGCGTTTCGATGCACACGCATTTCAAAAATCACACATGCGGTTAAACGCGAATTTTGCGGCAGAATAATTTTGCACTGATTATTATTTTAATTAATTTAACGCAAAATCGGATTTTTTTCTTACCTGTTTCCATTCGACTTTGTCGATTTTATTCGCCCCCGGCGCCGAACTATCGCTAACTGGAGGTCTAAGCACCGAAACATACTGAAACAAAAAAAAATTCTTTTACCACATTATGTTTTAGCATAAATTTTTAAAACGACTAAAACGTGGTCGTGGGAAATTCCACGTGTTATGTTTCGGAGAAGGTGAATTGCAGGATAACCGTGAGGTCGTGTCAACCGGAGCTTCTGTGGCTATTAGCATTCAGGAAATGCAGGTGCACGCAAAAGGAGGCTTTGTCGTCCACTGGCAAACACTGCAACTACCAAACCATCGTTTAATCCACTCTAAATTACCCCACATCGCGTTTATACGTTTTGTACATAAATTGTTTATAAGTACATTTAAAAAGTACATCGAAAATATAGAATGGGTTTTTGAAATTAAAAAGTGTTACAAAAACACCATCATCCCTTCACAACACCAACTTTTAACATTTCCGCTTACGCTTGAATGAATAATAGTTCCCCGTTTAATCCTACGCTGTCAGTTTTCTAAAAGTCCGCAATTGTTCGACGTCATGCTGTTGGTTTTAACACGTTCGAAACGTATGGTGCGGATTAAGTTAATTAATACTCGATGGGAAAATCTGAAATTTAATGCGTTAAGTAAATCGAGTCATTTTATTGGTTAATAAAATTGTACTTTATGTTTCTAGTCCGGTAATAAAGTATTAATAAATAATACGCAGTTTAGACATTAAAATCAATATAGAGCTTGTTCTAAATTAAGTGCACAATATTGGTAACTTTGTTATTAGTAGAGTTACAAAGTGAGTTAAATCAGTAACTTTGAAATAAAATTGAATGTGTCATTTAAGAAAAAATTGAAGAAAAAATGTGAAACTTTAAATGGAGCACTTGTTTAAATAAAGTTCAATCAAATTCGTGTATCTCCTTGATATAACCAAAAGAAAAATCCAATGGAGTTATGTCATACAGCAAAACATTGCTATTTCTATGAAGACTGCCATCAAGGAAGTACAAAGCATGATGTATGAAACAAGAATTCAGAATGACGTTTAGGTCAACATTTTTGATTTTGTTCCTAGAAATATTTGCAACTTCTTGCAAATATTTTTCAGAGTTGTCAGAATCAAAATAAAGAGGAGACTGCTTGAAGAAATCTTTAATTTTTTTTGTAATCTTATTCTAGTTATTTTTTCTTCATGATCTTTAGATTATTCAAGTTTATTTACTTGTTATTTGCGAGTATTAACAGCCTCCCTTTAAGTTATTAATTTTTTATTTTTCCGCTGAACTGCTGTTGGTGTTTGACGAATTTTGGATAATAATAAGTTCTTCTCTGCATAACAGTTCTTCGAATTCTGTAAGGTAATCGTTTTTCGAATTTAACCAAAATCGTTTGCGTATCTTGTTTTGTTTGTTGATCAACTACGTAATATCTATATATTGAATTTTGTTCCATTTAAATATTCAGGCTACCGTTTATCAGCTCTAGAACCATGTCTTCAACTCCACTTGGATGACATTTTTTAAACCTTCTATTCGAATATATACGACTGTTTGCAGAAGAATTTCTCTTGAGCTTCATTCATACCGGCCTTCCCTCAACACATCCCTCAACACATAATGTAGCTTCCAAAAGACTTGAAATGGTTTTAGAAGAGCTGATGTTGCATCTAAAACACTTAATGTAGCTTCCAGAAGACTTGAAATGCTTTCAGAAGAGTTGATGTGGTTTCCAGAAGACTGGAAATGCTTCCAAAAGATTTGATATTGCTTTTAGAAAACATGAAGTGCTCCAGATGGCTTGAACTGCTTCCAGAAGACGTGATACTTCCCCTGAAAGACTTGATACTGCTTCTAAGAGATTTGACCTGATACCAGAAGAGTTAAAATGCTACCAGATGACTTGAAATGTTTCCAAAAGACTTCAACTGCTACCAGAAAACTCGATACTGCCTCTGGAACATTTGATACTGTTTCCAAAAGACTTGAAATGGTTCTAGAAGACCTGAACTGTTTCCAATAGACTACTTACTGCCCCTGTAAGAGTTGGACTGCTTCCAAAAGACTTGATAGTACCTCCGGAAGAAATGCTTAAAATTAAAATGCTTCCAGAAAATTTGATGCTGCATCTAAAACACTTAATGTAGCTTTCAGAAGAGTTGATGTTGCATCTAAAACACATAATGTAGCTTCCAAAAGACTTGAAATGGTTTCAGAAGAGCTGATGTTGCATCTAAAACACTTAATGTAGCTTCCAGAAGACTTGAAATGTTTTCAGAAGAGTTTGTGTTGCATCTAAAACACTTAATGTAGCTTCCAGAAGACTGGAAATGCTTCCAAAAGATTTGATATTGCTTTTAGAAAACATGAAGTGCTCCAGATGGCTTGAACAGCTTCCAGAAGACGTAATACTTCCCCTGAAAGACTTGATACTGCTTCTAAGAGATTTGACCTGATACCAGAAGAGTTAAAATGCTACCAGATGACTTGAAATGTTTCCAAAAGACTTCAACTGCTACCAGAAAACTCGATACTGCCTCTGGAACATTTGATACTGTTTCCAAAAGACTTGAAATGGTTCCAGAAAGTTGGAACTGCTTCTAGAAAGTTGATATTATTTCCAGCGACCTTAAAATGTTTCCAAAAGACTTACAATGTTTTTAGAAGACTTGGTACTCCTTCTAGAAGACCTTATCTGCTTCCAGAAAACTTGATACTGTTTCTAGATGACTTGTAACTGCTTCCAAAAGACTTGAAATGTATCTAGAAGATCAGACACGCAGTCAGAAGATCTGAAATGCTTCTAGAAGACTTGAAATGATTCTAGAAGACTCCATACAGCCTCTGGAAGACTTGATACTGTTTAAAATGCCTCTGAAAAGCTTGAACTACTGCCAGATGGCTTGAACTGCTTTCAGAAGATATGATACTGCCCCTGGAAGTCTTGATACTGCTTCTAGGAGATTTGACCTGATACCAGAAGAGTTAAAATTCTACCAAATGACTTGAAATGTTTTCAAAAGACTTCAACTGCTTTCAGAAAACTTGATACTGCCTCTGGAACATTTGATACTGTTTCCAAAAAACTTGAAATGGTTCCAGAAGGTTGGAATTGCTTCTAGAAAGTTGATATTATTTCCAGAAGCCTTAAAATATTTCCAAAAGACTTACAGTGCTTTAAGAAGACTTGATACTCTTTCTAGAAGACCTTATCTGCTTCCAGGAAACTTGATACTGCTTCTAGATGACCTGTAATTGTTTCCAAAAGACTTGAAATGTATCTAGAAGATCAGAAACGTAGTCAGAAAGCTTGATAATATCCCTGGAAGGCTTGATACTGCTTCTAAACCACTAGATATTGCTTCCAGACGACTTTCAATGGTTCCAGAATGCTTAAACTGCTTTCAATACACTTGATACTGCCTCTGAAGGACTTGAAGTGGTTACAATAAACTTGATACTACCCCTACAAGACTTGAACTGCTTTGAGGAGATTTGATAATGTATCTAGAAGACTTAATGTCCAAAAAGGACTTGAAATGCTTTTAGAAGGCTTGATACTACTCCTACAAGGCTTAATCTACTTCTAGAAGATGTGGTATTGCTCCCAGAAAATTTAAAATGTTTCCAGAGCACTTGCAATGCCTCATAAGACTTAATACTGCTTCTACAAGATTTGAAATGATTTCAGAAGACTTAAAATGCTTCCATACGACTGATAGTATTTTTAAAGCTGCTGGCAGAAATTTTCATCGTAAAAAACAAGATAATGTTGATAAACTGTTTGAGTTTGCTTCGAAAGTATTAAATTCTATTGGACAAAATAGTATTTAAAGACTTGATAGTACCTCTGGAAAATTTAAAATGCTTCCAGAAGTTTTGATGGTGCATCTAGAACACTTAATATAACTTCCAGAAGACTTGAAATGCTTTTAGAAGGCTTGATAGTATCCCTGGAAGGCTTGATACTGCTTCTAAAATACTGGATATTGCTATCAGACGACTTGAAATGGTTCTAAAAGACTTGAACTGCTTCCAATAAACTACTTACTGTCCCTGTAAGAGTTGAACTGCTTTCAAAAGACTTGATAGTACCTCTGAAAGATTTAAAATGCTTCCAGAAGATTTGATGCTGCATCTAAATCACTTAATGTAGCTTCCAGAAAACTTGACATGCTTCCAGAAGACTTGACATGGTTTCCAGAAGGCTTGATAGATTGAAACCCCTGGAAGACTTAAAGTGCTTTCAGAAGATTTGATATTGCTTTTAGAAAATATGAAATGCTCCAGATGGCTTGAACTGTTTCCAGAAGATGTGATACTGCCTCTGGAAGACTTGTTACTGCTTCTAGGAGATTTGACCTGATATCAGAAGAGTTAAAATGCTACCAGATGACTTGAAATGTTTCCAAAAGACCTCAACTGCTTCCAGAAAACTCGATACTGCCTCTGGAACATTTGATACTGTTTCCAAAAGACTTGAAATGGTTCCAGAAGGTTGGAACTGTTTCTAGAAAGTTGATATTACTTCCAGAAGCCTGAACTGCAGCGCTCAATGATTGCATCATCAGAAAATTGAGACACACCTACACATCTCGAGTACAGATTATCAGCAGCCTTAACCGTGCTTCTGATAGAAGAGGATGCAGGAAGCACTTTAATATCGAAAACGTGTTTGAACCGCATCCTCTGATCAGGTGAAATCAAGGCATCAAAACGGTAGTGCTTAATGATCGTATCGTCCGAAAATTGAGACACACTCAAGCATCCCGGCTTCAGATTATCAGCACTCGTGACTGTGCTCCTAATAGAACGGAATGAGGGAAGCAGAACTGCTTCCAGGTGTTGAACAACATCAAAAAGTCTTCGAATTCTTCATCCTCTGATAAAGTGAAATCAAGATATCAGAACAGCAGCGCTCAATGATCGTATCATCAGAAAATTGAGGCACACCTAGACATCTCGAGTTCAGATTATCAGCACCCGAAGCCGTGCATCGGATAAAAAAGGATGCAGGAAGTACTTCAACAGCGAAAACGTGTTCGGACCGCATCATCTGATCAGGTGAAATCAAGGCATCAAAACGGTAACCCTCAATTAGAGTTAAGGTGTTTCGGATCTCTCAGAGTAGGATGTAACGTTGTATACTCCCTGATTGAAATATTAAGTTCTGATTTCTGACAAGACGCGCTTTTTATTATAAGAAAAAAAATAAACGCTATTCTCTAATGACAAATCTATTCATTTCATTCCTTAGTAACTTATAGTAGTCGTGATGAGAAGCTCTTCCAGATTTCTGATAACGTTTCAAAGCCACGTTGTCTCAGTTTTATCATGCTTTTAATATTATATAGCAAAATATTATAAATGCTTATTAAGAAGGCGCAAAATATTAGACTCGAAAAAATATGGTTTAGCATTCACATCACACATGTTGAAAATCAGATACCACTTAATATTATGAAAATCCACCATTAGCAGATCGATATTCAGATTATTAAAGGACCGGGTGATGATTGAGGTCAGAGAGCGATTTACCTGGAATTGCAATTTCAATAAACGCAACAATAACCAGAGGTGTCGCCACAATCAAAGGTTCTATGCGATTTTAATTTAGTTTCCTCATTGGTAATGGCAAAGTCAAGTAGGGAATAATTGGCTGTATTATGCTCCCCCACTTGCATTATCGAGTCTTTTTAATAATGAGATAATAAATCTGTTTGTTATACAGTACGCCCATCTTTATGAAACAAAAATCAGATACGTAATAATAATCTGGCTTTTATTAGTATCTTGGTTCAAATTCCAAGTCCGCAAAATACAGAACGTTTTTTTCCGGTGACTAAAAATGAATTCACCTTATTTAAGGAATCGGAAATTTCTTGGTTATCGTGTAGTTGTGAAAAGTATTACGTTTGCCAACCTAAACGTAACATCGAATGCCGCATCAAAGAACACGGGGACCTTCGAATGAATAAAGTCCAATAATCTGCAGTCACAGCATTGCTACAAACGACGATACACCATGGAGTTCGAGAAAGCTAAGATCTGGGGTGAACTGGACATTACTTCCACATAATGACTAGAGAAGTGATGGAGATTCGTTGACCTGAGAATAACTTGAACAGAGAAGGCGACTGGGTAGTAAGCCGCACGTGTATATGTTAGAGAACCCAACGAAATCTTTTCCGGATTTGACATATCAACTTAATTAATAATTAAAGTAATTAGTTACTAATTATCTTTTTCGTATACCTATTTATTGTTAACATCATAACGGATGACTTTGATTTTGTTTTTAAAGAAGATTGTGATCTGGCTTAAGCCGAAGGGTTCTAACTATTGTGCTACTTGTGCTACTATAAAAGATGTAAGCATGTAAGAATCATCTCGTTAATGTCATTTGCTCATCATTTACGTGTGTTTATAAACTAGATTCTCTGGTAAGAATGCATTTTGCGGAAGAAAATCTTCGACAACTAAAGGATTTGTTCCACAGTTCTGCTAATGAGCTAATAAAAAAAGAGGCATTCATGGTTCAAGTGGTTAATAACGTCAAGCATTAATTTATTGCGGAAATTAATTAATTGAAGCGAGAAAACGAATCTTTGAAGAGAAAAACAAGTCGATTTTAGAAAAATAGAACGATTTGGAACCGACTAGCCTAAATAATGTATGCGTCTTCAGAATACTTGAAACTAAGCAGCAAGATGTTGGGTCTAAAATAATATCGGTGTTTAATGATAAACTACTAACTGTAGTTGCTGTTACCACTGATTAGATTGATCATTGTTATAGAGGGGTCGTCTAATAACAAAAAACAAAAATCCGCGAGCAATAATCACAAATCTCTGGATTTAGTGTATAAAGTAAAAGAAAAGTTTTTAAAGCTATCAATGTTATCTTCAAATATTTTGGTGTAGTATGAGCACCAGGAAAGCATCGAAGTTGCTTTTCATAGTCGCAACTCGTGCACAATAGCATAGATGTATTAACTTTGGCTGAGACGAGGTTGGATGACGATAGTTTTAAAAAATTGTGAAGAATTTTGATTTTTTGTAATTTTAGTTTTGTGCAATGTGGTCGTAATTCTAAGCGTAGCGGTGTTAATTTTTTAAGATCACTAAATTTGAACAACTCTCATTAAGAGTATTTCCTACGCCGGAAGTCCTATGCTTACGATTTCTTGGATGAATTGGAAGATCCAGTGTCAGATATGACAGGATATTGCGCTGTAGAGATTTGTATATTAATTTGCTAAGTTCTCAACGTATACAGATTATATCCTGTCTCTCTTCGACCAGAATCACAAAGAATACGTCGACACTTTTAGATCTTATTTTTACGTTTAATGTATCCATGATAGACTGCAGTGATGTGTTGCTTTGTGATTTTTCTGATCACAATTTAAGGCAGGAAATTGTGCTACGACAATCAAACAGCTAATTCTCCATATAAACTTGTACATCTTTAACATATCTAGCCGACATGATGTGTCATCATGCATCATATAAGCTGCATCGAACAGCATGGCGTTGCTGTTCGGCGCGGCTTGTATCTCCACTGTCCAGATTTTTATAGCGTATATCTGGTGAGAAAAACGTAAGAAAAATGCGGATCCACGAAAAAGCGTGAGACTTTAAGACAAAATGATTGGGATCAAGCTTTGTATTACCGAAGCATAGCCAAAACAATAAAACAGCTTCCCCGAGTAGAGTAGGTCTAAATTTGTATGCAGTTGTGTCAAATGGTATCGAAACCGTAATCTTAGCTTTATTTTTATTTTATTTTTTCTTTCAGGAAAAGTCTCTACGCATTCCTGTCCCTATCATAGTGAAATGCCATTCCTGCAGCTAGCTCATTCAAGTCCTCCATATCTTTTTCGCTTTCTATAATCTTCAATTCACCTCTCCCCTGATCCACTGTATTCCCAAACACACGTTCCTTATAATCCACGCTTCCAGGTTCAAAACACTCCCACACAACGTGATGTGTCATCTCGTCCCCACTTCCCCATATACATGCATTATCTCCGTTTCTCAATTGAAATCGTGTCAGGTAAGCATTAAATGGACCATGCCCATTTGGAAACTATATTCCTTTTGCAGACATGGTCTTCCCGCTCAATCATAAATACTTTTTCCTACTTTTGCATCACTTTCTCCATTAATTTTCTCCTTTCCTCCTTCTTGAAGACTCTTCGCGTCCTACAAACTTCCTTAGATTCTCAACTCTCTGTACCCCTCCTGACCCAGATGTCCACCATTTTCGTACCTTCGTCATCCCTTGATTTCTATTTCACGTACACCTCCTTTTCAGTTCCCATACACTCCTTCAAAACCCCAAACACCTCATTAATTTCAGCACTCCTCTCTACTGTCAGACGATTATCATTATAAACACCATACACACCTTTTTCCTGTTTGCTCACCCATTCTAACCCTATTCTCAAGACCTCTATCTCCGTATGGAACACGATAGCATGCCTACTTATCCTTCTCTTTCCTTGGTCCAATATTACATCCTTTGATCTAGTCATAAAATTCCTTCCATCCATGAACACCTCTATCCTATCATCATTCACCTCTCGTTTCTCATCCATACTCAGCAAATCCTCATACCACTCATCACCCTTTCAATTCACTTCCCATTCGGCCTTAAACTGCTCTATCTACTTGTCCCTTCCATACTTTGCCAATAAATTTAACGGTTTTCCATCACAGTGAGTGACTTTACATCGAGTGGCGTATATCTGATGTGCAAAATCTAAACAAAATGCCGATACACAAAGAATGCGTAAAACTTCAAGACAAAATGATAGGGATGAAATGGACATGTTTACCTAATCATGGCTAAATAAGTAAAACGGCTTCTCCGAGTAGAACAGATCAAAATTTGTATGCAGTTGTGTCAAATGGTGTCGAAACTGCTATACAGAAGAAAGTCAACAAACAATACATTCGGGGAATTCATTTGGAGAATCGTCATTGATGATACTTGCAACCAATTCTGTTGCATTACCACACAAAAGACTGGCTTTTGTGTGGTGGATATCAATTTCTATTCAAACTAAATGTAGAATATAATGTTCATTTTCAAACGTTCCTCATTTCTAACAACTAGAAATTAAACAGCTTTTTCCATAAATTCGTCTGAACTGTCCATGGTCTTTTCTTTTCAATTTCTCTAACATTACTGTCATATAAAATTTATTTACCTCCAAACATAATTTACCTCCTCATTTACCTCCAAAATACACGCTAATGTGATGATTTTCATAGTCTGATGATATGATTTTAAGAGACATACGCTGCATTTCGTTGAATCAGCTAAACGTGTTCCTATCTTTAGTGTACTGTGGCTGTAAGTTGAGCAACCTGCATATAATCTCGTTAGATCATATTTTCTGATCAGTGGCTCAGAAAATGGTCAAATGGGCTGTTGTACTTCCATTGCCAAAGATTATCCGATCAGTATTTTACCAACTATGTCTAACATCTTGAAAAGAGTAATAAAAAAATTATGAAACCCTTATATTGACCATAACAGCTTGTTATCAGTTTTTGTTACCAATCTGATTTTCGTGCTGATCATAGTTGCATTACAGCTATGTTAAGAGTGATGTCTTGGGTGCAGATAGAACAGAAAATGTAAATGTTAGTGATCGGAAATCGCAAGAAGTTGTTATTAGTTCAAGTGTTCCGCAGGGTTTCGTCCTGGGATCTCTTCTCTTTGCACTCTATTCTTTTAGATTCGCTATCATTTCATCGTGGTGCGAGTCATAAATTTATAGATTTTCTAATTTTATTTTGTCTTTTAGATTCCTTCTATTGTCTTGTTGCGTTTATGATAGTACTAATGTGTTTACGTAAAAGTCTTCATATGCAGTTAATCATTTCTTTGATGTTGGGTAATACGACGTTGGATCTTTTGGTTTCTTCTTGTGAAGGTGAGTGATTCTACTTGAATTATCGATCGACGGCTTTTTTCACCATGTGTCATCACTTTCATCATCTCTCCTGGTCTACTTTCGTTGTCTGTAAGTCAAAAGGATCTTGAGATTAGGGAGTTGGCGGCTGATTGAACTATGAAGGATGCCCATCATCATCCTTGACCAAAAGCCGTTGAGATATCGCTTCGTCGAGCGATCCATTTTCTTCTACTTCTGAGCTGAACTTGATATGGGTAAATGGTATAAAATTAGGTTTAAAAAGGTTTGCTTTTCTAAAAGATCGACAAACTAATCGAAATACTGTATTCATAACTTGGGTTTGTGTCTGGTTTTCTTTAATTCCTTCTTCTCGAGGTAAATCATCACAGTCCTCCTACGTCCTTTAAATCTGGTCGTCAAATAAAAAGTAGAAATTGTTTAGACAGTGTTTGACAAGATCTACGATGTGGATTCGCAAGACCTTGAATTGAATTTGAACAACTTGGCTGAGAACCTTTGTTGTCAAATCGGGTGAAATTTCGTCACTGCTGATAATTTTTTTGGTGATTTGATGAAATGATGAAAACTTCACAAATATTTCACATTTCTGGTGATTCTGCAACATATCATTTTTTTCGATTATAACTGCCAACTTGTTGGCAGTATGAGCTATTATGTCTCCAAAGTCCTGCTTATCAATTTAAAGTCTGCCAACTTGTTGGCAGCATGAGCTGTTATGTCTCCAAAGTTCTGCTTATCAATTTAAAGTCTGCCAACTTGTTGGCAGCATGAGCTGTTATGTCTCCAAAGTCCTGCTTATCAATTTAAAGTCTGCCAACTTGTTGGCAGCATGAGCTGTTATGTCTCCAAAGTCCTGCTTATCAATTTAAAGTCTGCCAACTTGTTGGCAGCATGAGCTGTTATGTCTCCAAAGTCCTGCTTATCAATTTAAAGTTTGCCAATTTGTTGGCAGCATGAGCTGTTATGTCTCCAAAGTCCTGCTTATCAATTTAAAGTCTGCCAACTTGTTGGCAGCATGAGCTGTTATGTCTCCAAAGTCCTGCTTATCAATTTAAAGTCTGCCAATTTGTTGGCAGCATGAGCTGTTATGTCTCCAAAGTCCTGCTTATCAATTTAAAGTCTGCCAACTTGTTGGCAGCATGAGCTATTATGTCTCCAAAGTCCTGTTTATCAATTTAACGTCTGCCAACTTGTTGGCAGCATGAGCTGTTATGCCTCCAAAGTCCTGCTTATCAATTTAAAGTCTGCCAACTTGTTGGCAGCATGAGCTGTTATGTCTCGAAAGTCCTGCTTATCAATTTAAAGTCTGCCAACTTGTTGGCAGCATGAGTTCTTACTGCTTCAAACACTGTACATGATCTTAAAACTGCCAACTTGTTGACAGCATGAGCTGTTATGTCTCGAAAGTCCTGCTTATCAATTTAAAGTCTGCCAACTTGTTGGCAGCATGAGTTTTTACTGCTTCAAACACTGTACATGTTCTTAAAACTGCCAACTTGTTGACAGCATGACCTGTTATGTCTCGAAAGTCCTGCTTATCAATTTAGCGTCCGAAGGTTTTCTTTTTTAAAAGATCATAAACCAATCGAAATACTGTATGTATAACTTGGGTTTGAGTCTGGTTTCCTTTAATGCCTTTTTCTCGAAGTTAATCATAAATAAATTAGCGATGACTGGGGACAGTGAGGAATCCACAGTCCTCCTACTTCCTTTAAATCTGGTCGTCAAATAAAAAGTAGAAATTGTTTAGGCAGTGTTTGCCAAGATCTACGATGTGGATTCGCAAGTCTTTGATTTCTCTTGAGATCCAAGCTCACTAAGATGCCACATTCCTCAATTTCAACATTGTCCAGGATATTTCGAAATGTTCAGAATTCCGTACGTAGGAGTCAGCTGGTGTTATGAGCTGCATGATCTTCGCTAAGTATTGTTTCAGTTTTTGTACCATTGAGTTGAAGGTGCTGGGAATAGGTCGAAATGGGATATCCAGCTTGTGGAGTTTGGGCGGACCATAGAGTTCATGATATTTGCTTGAATTAGTAATCAGCAATAAATACAACCAGTTAGAACTCTTGTGGTACTCAAACGTTTCAAAATTGTGATTTGAATTTTAATGGGTAATAGACTTTATATGATAATGAGCACATGTACAATGCAAAACTCCTTTAAAACGCATCAGTTGATATTTACCACATTCCGATAGCAGTTTTCGTTCTCACGCTATAAATTTGCCCCACTTTCAACCCTTATAACCCGCCTTAGGGACTTTGTTAACACGTATAAAGAAAATACGCAATAAACCTTATTTTAGTCCCTATACTAAATTGTAACGAAATTGGTGAGGGACGGTTCTGACACTTCCGTTGTTAAATTCAACCGTCCTTGGGGTAAACCTGAATAATTTTAGGACGTATAAAGTATTCACTTTTTGATAAGTTTATATAAACACATTTTATTTCCATTAAAAATATTTTTTGAGGATTTAAAAATTTACGGAATCCTGAAATATGGCTATTTTTTATCGACTCACCTTACTCCTATTTAATCCCTTAATCAATTCCAAATCGGTCGTATTTGAAATTCCTCCATGAACGACGAGAATTTTATTATTAATTATAGTTCCTAATGGAAGCCATCGATAAACCTCATCGATCAATCGAAGCAGCACCTCGGCGTTTTCCTGGAAAAGCCATCGTTAAAAGTTTACATGTCTGAGATTTTCCTCATACCCTATATTTGCTTTGAACTTCTTTCGTGAATCCATATCTGTAACAAATCGCATATTCATTCATATTTACCTTTTATACAATTTTCTTTTTAGCTCACCTCGAGTTCATTGCATTATCTTCATGATTACCCCGATTTAAATAAACAGCACCAGGAAATGCAAGAAAACAAGCTAAAAGTAACAAGAGGACCTCAATCCCCTTTTTACCTCTATCGACATAATCCCCATTGAAAATGTAAGGATTTTCTTGGGACGGAAGACCGTTCTGAAACATTTAAAGAAATTGAAAAGTTAAATATCGTAATAAAAAAAAATCAAATTTTTGTTGTAAAGAAAGTGCTATGAATATTAAATATACGTCTTTGACGTAAATCTTAATTAAATTCATAACGACGTCTTTTCGTTTCTTATTTACCCCTTAAAGCGGGAACGCTTCGTGCTTTTCGAAGACTCAAAGCTCCGTCGTCGCTTCGAAACTTCATTTGCATACCAGCATGAAGCACACCGATTTATTTGCTAGAAAGTCGCTAACATCCAAATCTTTTAGGATGTGTACAAAAAATATTTCTTTCTAGCTTCCGTTTTGATCATTCATGAATAGATAAAAGATTTTCATTTAGGAAATTATTTTCAATGATGACGTGAACTTTGAACTTTTCGTCGAGATATTAGCCGAGTAGCAAAGCGGACGCGAAAACCCTCCAAGATAATGTTTCCTATTGAAAGGGTTCTTGTCACGGAACTCCGGGAAGACAATAAGCAACCGAATCCTGTTTACGCCGGTTCAATATTGATATAAAGTACAATTCCAACAAATTTTTAATCAATACTGTCGCAACCTTCGCTTATATGATGATTGATAGATATATGATATAAATAAATCAATCAATTTGTTACAATATTTGGTGCTCTTACATTTATGTAGTTTGTAATAAAAATATACAATATCTTGCAAATACAGACCAAATGAATGAATCGAGCCCTTAAGCTGATTCATCATATTACGCATTATTCAATTTATTTGCATCAACTTGACTCAGAATCTGGTGAAATTTCATCACATCTGATGAGTGTTTTCATGATCTGGTGAAATGGTGAAAACTTTGCATTTCTCGATTGGAATTTGGCAACATAAGCTACCTGTTCTTAACAGTAAACATTATCTTAGTAACTACCAACTTGTTGGCAGTATGAGTTATTGTGTCTCCAAAGTCCTGCTCATCAATTTGAACTCTACCAACTTGTTGGCAGCAGGAGCTATTAATGTTCTAAACATTGTACATTATTTTAAAGACTGCCAACTTGTTGGCAGCATGAGCTGTTTTGTCTCCAAAGTCTTGCTCATCAATTTTAAATCTGCCAACTTGTTGGCAGCATGAGCTATTTTGACCGCAAAGTCCTGCTTATCAATTTGAAGTCTGCTAACTTATTGGCGGCATGAGTTATTACTGTTCCAAACACTTTACATTGTCTTAAAACTGCCAACTTGTTGGCAGCAGGAGCTGTTTTATCTCTAAGGTCCTGCTCGTTAATTTAAAATCTGCCAACTTGTTGGCAGCAGGAGCTATTAATGTTCTAAACATTGTACATTATTTTAAAGACTGCCAACTTGTTGGCAGCATGAGCTGTTTTGTCTCCAAAGTCTTGCTCATCAATTTTATACTGCCAACATGTTGGCAGCATGAGCTATTTTGACCGCAAAGTCCTGCTTATCAATTTGAAGTCTGCTAACTTGTTAGCGGCATGAGTTATTGCTGTTCCAAACATTTTACATTGTCTTAAAACTGCCAACTTGTTGGCAGCAGGAGCTATTTTATCTCCAAGGTCCTGCTCATTAATTTAAAATCTGCCAACTTGTTGGTAGTAAGAGCTATTACTGTTTTAAACACTGCACATTATCTTAAAACTGCCAACTTGTTGGCAGCAGGAGCTGTTTTATCTCTAAGGTCTTGCTCATTAATTTAAAATCTGCCAACTTGTTGGCAGCAGGAGCTATTAATGTTCTAAACATTGTACATTATTTTAAAGACTGCCAACTTGTTGGCAGCATGAGCTGTTTTGTCTCCAAAGTCTTGCTCATCAATTTTAAATCTGCCAACTTCTTGGCAGCATGAGCTATTTTGACCGCAAAGTCCTGTTTATCAATTTGAAGTCTGCTAACTTGTTAGCGGCATGAGTTATTGCTGTTCCAAACATTTTACATTGTCTTAAAACTGCCAACTTGTTGGCAGCAGGAGCTATTTTATCTCCAAGGTCCTGCTCATTAATTTAAAATCTGCCAACTTGTTGGTAGTAAGAGCTATTACTGTTTTAAACACTGCACATTATCTTAAAACTGCCAACTTGTTGGCATCAGTAGCTGTTTTGTCTCCAAAGTCTTGCTCACTAATTTTAAATCTACCAATTTGTTAAAAGCGTGAGCTATTTTATCTCCAAAGTCCTGCTAATCAATTTGAAATCTGTCAACTTATTGGCGGCATGAGCTATTACTGTCCCAAACACTTTACATTATCTTAAAACCGCCAACTTGTTGGCAGCAGGAGCTGTTTTGTTTCCAAAGTTGTGCTCGTTAATTTAAAAATTTACTACTTGTGAGGATTACTGCTCCAAAACTGTACATTATTTTAAACACTGCCACTTGTTGGAAGCACGAGCTGTTTTATCTCTGAAGTCTCTCTCATCAAGATGAAGTCTGTCAACTTTTCGACTGCATGAGCTATTACAGTTTGAAGACAATTACAGCAGAGAATTACATATTAGTTTGAAAGAAATAATGGATTCTAGATTGCGCATGTACAAGTGATAATTAATTGCGAATTAGTACCATATTTTATCTCAGCTCGAATAGTTACAATAAAAATAAAATCGTTGATGATATGACAGTTCCAGGAATGTTTTCGGAATTCCGGATTAAGTACTAAATCACGATACTTGACCTAAAGATCCCGAAATTCCAGAAAATAGTCCCGAAATCAAACCTCATTTGTAAGAAAGCCAGTATCTGCGCCGAATTTTTTATTGGAGGCTACGTATTTTCAATTGAATCTTGTTACTGCTTCTCCAAGAATTTTAATTAACTTGAAATGCTACCAGATGACTTGAACAGTTTCAAGAAGACTCGATACAGCCTCTGAAATACTTACTACTGCATCTAGAAGACTTGAAATGCTTCCAGAAGACTTAATATTGCTTCTAGAAGATTTGAAATAGTTCCAAAAGATTTGATATTGCCCCTGGAAGATTTGAAATGCTTCCAGATAACTTGATGTTGATTCTAGAAAATTTGGAATGCTTCCAGATGACTTGATATTGATTCTAGAAAATTGGAATTGCTTCCAGAAGACTTGATATTGTCACTGGAAAACTTGAAATGGTTTCAATATTTCCAAAAGACCCGATACTGCTTCCAGCAACTTGATACAGGTCCAGAAGACAGCATACTCCTTCTAGAAAATTTGAAATGCTTCCATAAGACTCGATACTACCTCTGGAAGACTTGATACTGCTTTCAAAAGGCTTGATTCCACCTCTCGAAGAGTTGAAATGCTTCCAGATGACTTAATTCTGCTTGCAAAAGATTTGGACTTTAAAAAAAAACACCCCCACAAAATTGTTAATGATTTCATCTGGAAGTTACTTTTTTTTCTCTTCCCAATTCAAAGCTAGTATCTGCCACGAACATTTTTTTTTTTCGAGCACGTATCATATCTTTTCAGTATCACGATTTATATGAAAGCGTAACACAATAAGACTAGTGAATAGGCTACAATCTTCCAAAATAGACGATTTTATGTCAATAATATCAATACAGCCGCGTTATCCATGAAAAACATTGGTAATTTGAATCGATTCAGATGTTAATAAAATTGTTTAGTCTCCTATAAAAAAACTTATAGAAGATTCTTAGAAAACTTCCAAAATAGACGATTTCGTGTTAATTGAGTTGATACGCTCATTCTGTTTCTTAATAAAGGCGTTAATTCGTTTATTTTTACATTTATCGATTATTTTATTATTTACCAGTGTGATGTCCGTTATATTCCGAAGATCTTTTGAATCGTTACTGAGAACCTTCGTACTAATTCGGAAATGTTAAAAGAACGTCTCTTTGCTACAGAAGAATTGTTTCTTCAAAATAATTTTTGTTTTTAAATCAGTTTTGGTTGCTCATTAGAAAATTCAACTCATCCTCAGAGTCACTGCTGCTTTCTAATTCACCGAACCTAATTATGCTGTAGTTTGACAATTAAAAGAAAAGATTAATTTGTACTATAAATACAACTTTCTGCTCATATCATAATCTGTCATCTTACAATACATTCACGAATTGTTTGAACAGTTTGTGAGTTATTACCTACTTGAACAACCAATTAGTGAACGGAAACCTGAAAATAGTTGGCCTGTAGCAGCACATAGGCTATTACTCTTCCAGACATTATCCATTATCTTAAAAACTACCAACGTGTTAGCAGCATGAGCTATTATGTTTCCAAAGTCCTCCTCATCAGTTTAAAGTCTGACAACTTGTTAGTAGCATGAACTATTACAGTTCTAAACACTTCCAACTTGGTAATGTGGACTCACTCAATGATTATTTCTTGAGTTCCCAAAACGAATATATTGGAGACGTGGATCTGATTGATCCTTATAGATCCAACGGTTTGGCGAAGATTTAATAGCCTTACTTAGCATTAATACGAATACTATAGGTGCCAACGAGATGTTATTTTGTTGTCCAACTATTTTATCATTTATCTGTCATATTTTTAACTCTTGTAATGAACATTGTGTTTTTCTTGATTATTGGGAGATCGCTTCGGTGGCTCCATTAACTAAAATCAACAATCCATCTCAATTGAAAAATCTTAAGCCTAGCCTTATATGACTTGGAGAGATTTACTGTTCTTGTAAATCTAGATCACTTTTTCGACGAGATCGGGGAAAATCTGGTGTATAGGTAGGCTTGATACATACAGGATGCTGCACCCCGATGCATTAAAAGCTTCTTTTCTTGTATTCAATAGAAACACCTATGCAGGTTTTCTTCGCTGTCATCTCGGGTCTATCCTTTGCTATCTTTCTTTCGTTGGTCTCTCATGTCATCTAGGTGTCCTACATCTCCCAACTTATTATTCAAGGACTGTATTCATCGGATAACTCAAATTCTCATCCAACATCATCAAGGGCTAACAAGAGAAGTGATAATAGCCCGCCTCATCGTTTTGATATTCTCTAGTGCCTCAGTACTTCTCTGGCTTCGGTCCTACGACATTCGATTACATGATCTTTGACTCTAACCCCATCTTCTTTTCCGCACTTTGTGCTTCTCATTAGGACTGAATGACTTCTAGATCCAATTCCTTCATCTTCTTAACTATGATTGCATGGTCGTCAGCATAGGTGATCATCAATTTTATATCTTATCTCGCTCTTGTTCCAGTATTTCATCGAAAAATAAATTCCAAAAAAGCTTGCTGAAGTACTTTGACGCATTATAGGTCACGATGACCTATTATTTATTATTTCTCATCATTCTTTTTAATGCTGGAGTAGTAAAGACCATTAGACTAATAACGGTATCCCGATTTCAAAATAATAGAAATACCATAAACAGGTATTATTGAAAGCACTACCTCCAGTAGGGATCAATAATGCGCAGCAATAAACGTTCAATTATTGCAAGCAATCTTACAACTCCCATTGACAACATTTCTCAGCAATAATCTTTCTGCATGAGAAAAAACATACTCGAAATTGGTTGAAATATTACCAATTGCAGATAAAATCTGGGAGCTTATCATCCAGGTTTGACTCATAAAGCCTCAGAAATTCAAAGTACCTCACCATCAACTTCTGTTAATTAGACGGTATAATCAAATTTGATAAAGATCTGTGATCTTCCTCTTTGTCGTCTTCGGCACCTAGACACTACCAAATACAAAATTGCTAAAGTAGAACTTGAATGGATGGTAGAATACAGTATTTGTCGCCTATCCTCATGATCTGCTACCTCCGCACTATATATGGTGCTTAAGAAAGATTTTAATGACTGGCGATTACAGACAACTTAATGTTCTTACGATATCAGATAAATATCCTTTATCTCATATAGAGGATTTCAATTTACAAATTTATGTACCATCTCTTCGAATTTATTAGTCTTAAACTGTTTAAATGTGAGTTTGCAGTTTCACAATTAAAATTTTTACACCACTCTATCTCTTTAAAAGGTATTCTTCTTTAGAATGAGAGAATATCGGTTATCAATGATTTTTCAATCCAAAAACTTTAAACCAATTGAAAAAATTTATACACATTTATAAACGATATTATTCGATAAATTTTTATCACAATTTCATTTTAAATTTAATACGTAAAAAGATAAAATTAATATACTACTATAACTAAAGATATTTATGTTAAAATCTTACCTTGTGCAAAATAACGAGCAAATCATCTAACTTTCCATGTAAATCCCCGCATATCGTAATTTGCTTCGAAATTGAAGTGGTCGCAATATTCAAATTAGGTAATTTCCTTAACTTTGCTATGGATTCCTTTAAAATTTGGGCGACGTATTTTGCGTGCAATCTGTGATGCTGAAAAATAAAAAAAAGCAATTTTATTTTAAACATATCAAACGCCAATGTTAAACGTTCCTTTCCCAAAAAAAAATTCAATTAAATTCCGTTCAGTCAATTCAATTTCTCGTTTTAAAGTAACGCGAAACACGATGATAACAAAATACTTGTATGTTTTTTTAATAAAATAAGTTTGTTTTTGAAACGATTAGTTTTTAAACATCAATTTCATACACGATGCACAATACATCCCGTGATTTATTTGTTTTTGTTATCCTCCAAATGTTGTTTTACGCGACATTCGACCCGAATGTGCACGTTTTATTACTCTATAAATAAAGTCACTTCTCAAAACCAATATCCTTTCGAAAATAGCTTCGGAAGAAGCCAACAGAAAGTTATTACCAGATTATTAAGTCTGTTTTCTTATTAAATTATATGGATGTTGGGAAATGGGTTTTCCCATGAACTCGGTGAACAATGCTGTTTCCTCATTTTACTAATAAAGAACAATTTTTAAATTAATTGAAAAATAATTTTATTTTCACGTTTTGATGAGTTTTTCAAATGCAACTGACAAATAATATCATATAGTGCCAAAATTAGAACAATAAGAGTGAAATTTAGAAGATTAATAACAAAAGAGCGATACAAGAAAAGTTTTCACCTCCACATAAATCTTGTCTGGAAAAATCCAGTATATCCATTGTCGGCTTTTAATTCGTTCAAGCCAAAAAGAAACAAGATTGTGCTGATCATCTCAAGTCTAGAATATGATGATGATATAAATGAAAATACTGGAAAAGCAGAAATCATTATAGACCACAGAAGGTGAATAGAAGCCTGGAACTGGACGGCAAGATGAGATTACTTTTAGGAACGTATAAAACATAAGGTTTGCCAGACATCGGTAACACGAGGAAGGAACTGCATTCGACATCTCTCTTTATCCATGAAAATATACTTGGGGGAAGACCCTAGTTAATGCAGAGTAACGTTAGGAGACATTTCAATATCTCAAGGGCACATGTCTTTTAAAAACAGATTGACCGAAACGTAAACCTCAACCAAGTAAAGGAGTACATCGGTTTATTACATCGACATTCAAAAATAGTGATTTCCTGAGTGGATGTAGGAATTAGTGGATTTTGCAATAAGTACGTTGAAATTAAAAAAGTACTAAAAAAGGGTTTGTAGCTTTTTGACACACAATCTTCACAACTCTTACAGACACGTCAATATGATCAAAGATTTTTTTCAGTTTCATAATAGCAGATATCACCACATTTCAAAATTTAGCAAAGAGAGGAAGAATGATAAAATTCGGTATCCTACAATATCGTCCGTGTTGGCAGCAGGAGCTGTTTTATCTCTAATGTCCTACTCACTAATTTAAAATCTGCCAACTTGTTGGCAGCAGGAGCTATTAATGTTCTAAACGTTGTACATTATTTAAAGACTGCCAATTTGTTGGCAGCATGAGCTGTTTTGTCTCCAAAGTCTTGCTCATCAATTTTAAATCTGCCAACTTGTTGGCAGCATGAGCTATTTTGTCCACAAAGTCCCGCTTATCAACTTGAAGTCTGCTAACTTGTTGGCGGCATGAGCTATTACTGTTCCAAATACTTCACATTGTCTTAAGACTGCCAACTTGTTGGCAGCAGAAGCTGTTTTATCTCTAATGTCCTGCTCATTAATTTAAAATCTGCCAACTTGTTGGCAGCAGGAGCTATTAATGTTCTAAACATTGTACATTATTTAAAGACTGCCAATTTGTTGGCAGCATGAGCTGTTTTGTCTCCAAGGTCTTGCTCATCAATTTTAAATCTGCCAACTTGTTGGCAGCATGAGCTATTTTGTACACAAAGTCCCGGTTATCAACTTGAAGTCTGCTAACTTGTTGGAGGCATGAGTTATTACTGATCCAAACACTTTACATTGTCTTAAAACTGCCAACTTGTTGGCAGCAGAAGCTGTTTTATCTCTAATGTCCTGCTCATTAATTTAAAATCTGCAAACTTGGTGGCAACAGGAGCTATTAATGTTCTAAACATTGTACATTATTTAAAGACTGCCAATTTGTTGGCAGCATGAGCTGTTTTGTCTCCAAAGTCTTGCTCATCAATTTTAAATCTGCCAACTTGTTGGCAGCATGAGCTATTTTGTCCACAAAGTCCCTCTTATCGACTTGAAGTCTGTGAACTTGTTGGCGGCATGAGTTATTACTGTTCCAAACACTTTACATTGTCTTAAGACTGTCAACTTGTTGGCAGCAGAAGCTGTTTTATCTCTAATGTCCTGCTCATTAATTTAAAATCTGCCAACTTGTTGGCAGCAGGAGCTATTAATGTTCTAAACGTTGTACATTATTTAAAGACTGCCAATTTGTTGGCAGCATGAGCTGTTTTGTCTTCAAAGTCTTGCTCATCAATTTTAAATCTGCCAACTTGTTGGCAGCATGAGCTATTTTGTCCACAAAGTCCCGCTTATCAACTTGAAGTCTGCTAACTTGTTGGCGGCATGAGCTATTACTGTTCCAAACACTTTACATTGTCTTAAGACTGCCAACTTGTTGGCAGCAGAAGCTGTTTTATTTCTAATGTCCTGCTCATTAATTTAAAATCTGCCAACTTGTTGGCAGTAGGAGCTATTAATGTTCTAAACATTGTACATTATTTAAAGACTGCCAATTTGTTGGCAGCATGAGCTGTTTTGTCTCCAAGGTCTTGCTCATCAATTTTAAATCTGCCAACTTGTTGGCAGCATGAGCTATTTTGTCCACAAAGTCCCTCTTATCGACTTGAAGTCTGTGAACTTGTTGGCGGCATGAGTTATTACTGTTCCAAACACTTTACATTGTCTTAAGACTGTCAACTTGTTGGCAGCAGAAGCTGTTTTATCTCTAATGTCCTGCTCATTAATTTAAAATCTGCCAACTTGTTGGCAGCAGGAGCTATTAATGTTCTAAACATTATACATTATTTAAAGACTGCCAATTTGTTGGCAGCATGAGCTGTTTTGTCTCCAAGGTCTTGCTCATCAATTTTAAATCTGCCAACTTGTTGGCAGCATGAGCTATTTTGTCCACAAAGTCCTTCGTATCAACTTGAAGTCTGCCAACTTGTTGGCGGCATGAGTTATTACTGTTCCAAACACTTTACATTGTCTTAAAATTGCCAACTTGTTGGTAGCAGGAGCTGTTTTATCTCTAATGTCCTGCTCACTAATTTAAAATCTGCCAACTTGTTGGTAGCATGAGCTGTTTTGTCTCCAAAATCTTGCTCATCAATTTTAAATCTGCCAACTTGTTGGCAGCATGAGCTATTTTGTCCACAAAGTCCCGCTTTTGAAGTTGAAGACTCCCAACTTGTTGGCGGCATGAGTTATTACTGTTCCAAACACTTTACATTGTCTTAAAATTGCCAACTTGTTGGCAGCAGGAGCTGTTTTATGTCTAATGTCTTGCTCGATAATTTAAAATCTGCCAACTTGTTGGCAGCATGAGCTGTTTTGTCTCCAAAGTCTTGCTCATCAATTTTAAATCTGCCAACTTGTTGGCGGCATGATTTATTACTGTTCCAAACACTTTACATTGTCTTAAAACTGCCAACTTGTTGGCAGCAGGAGCTCTTCTTCTTTATTCTCGTGATTTTTCATTTCTTGATTTACAATACCTTTATTTTGGAAATTATGTCTAGCAACTTCAATTCGTTTCATTTCCCTGTATCCTTTAATTATTCCCTTCATATCCTATAAAAAACCTTTTTACTCTTACTATTCCATTTTTCTTTTTATTGCTTTGGGCAAATGTATATATCCTATATGTCGAAATATTTTATTTGATTAGAATTGGTTTGAGAATCCATTTTACCAGTGTCGTGACATTCACATTTCGTATTTATCACGTGTTCGTCAACTCTGTAAAAACTGTTATCCATGTTTAATTAGTTTTTTCAACGAAAGAGAAAAGTTTTTGTAATTGTGTGAGTGAGAAGAAACTGATTTACATGAAATATGTTAATTTCTTATTATTGACTTATCTCTGAAGATGGCAACTAGCCGAAATTAGTAAGATATTTTATAATAGAAGACCAGTTAAAAGTACAAAACAAGTTTTTATATATACTTCAGAAATATTTTATGTTTTATTGTTTCTGTAGGAGAAATACCCGCCCCATAAAAAGAGTTGAACCTCAAACCGATATTCTTACTTGACCATAGCATGAAAATAGGAGAATTACCCAGCTCTTTCATCCTCCAGGGTAGCACAACATCTTCACCTTCTCACTAGATAAACTGCATTCGTGAGACATCTTCAAATCATGTCTAAAGGTTAAAACTAAGAAAGAATGTATGATTTGCAACGTCGCATCATGCTCCACATATATTGTATCGTCGGTATAAAAGTAGGAAGTAGCATTAGTTATATTTTTCGGTACGTCGTTGTATTACAAAACGTATGTATTATAAAAAGCAATTTCTTCATGTCTTTCAGAGAGATACAATTTTTTGAGCTTGTGTGGAATTTCTCTCACACCGTGATAGTGCAGCTTGTACAACAATATGCCATGATCCACTATCTCAACATTTGACAAAAACATAACTTTATTTATATAGAGTATTTCATCATTATTATCTATGTCTTCAATGATAACATTTTGCTCTTCTTCTTTACTCTCTTTTATAATTAAACAAATCTTTTACAAATCTCTTATATGTCTCTTACAATACCTTTGTTTTGAAAATTATGTCTATATGTTCTATAATTATGTCCCTTCATATCCCATAAAAAAACCTTTTTACTCTTACTAACCCATTTTTCTTCTTTTTTCTTTGGGCAAATGTAGATATCCTATATGTCCAAATATTTTAAAATTTTTCAATTCGAAATCTTTATTGAACCATAATTGATATAACGTTTTATTGTTTACTGCACTTTCCTTTATCTATTTAAAGTATATAAATCATCATCAGCCCAAAAAAAATGTTCGGTATCTATTTCTTTCAGAGTTGTCCTTGCCACTTTTACCAAAGTTCTCATTTCTTGTTCAACTGTACCATTTTATTTAGGTGTGCATGGTGCTATTCTTTGGTGTTTAATTTCGTGTTTCGTTAAAATTTCCTGAATTTCTTTATAGATCATCTGGAAACTTCATTCCACTATCACTTCTTGGATAAGATATTTCTATAATACTTCCTTCAACACAACTCTCACAAATAAACATCAATATTTTCATAATTGATGTTATAAAGCTTTAACAATTCTTTAGTGTATATTTTTGATCGATGAGCAAGTCGCATGATGAAGGGAAGCAAATTCTTCAAAACCGGATTCTATTTTGTTGGATTTCCCATTGCAGTTTAATTAAATTTCATTTCTGGTGGCATGACTTTGGTGTTAAAAACAACAATAACTTGAAGAACAACCAAAAGTGAACAGAACAGAAGAGACTACAAGCTTCTTATGTTCAACACTTATTTCTTAAAAGGTATTGTAGTTCGAAACTTTTTTATGCCGCTGATTTTTTTAATATCCTTTTTTTAAATATTATTTTGATCTGGCGATGTTTATTTGGGAATAGCCAGATAATCCTAAGTACACTATCGGTTTTCGTTCCTTCTCCTTTTATAAATAACGTTATATTGTGACAGGTTGATTAATTCGATCTTTTTTCACATTTCTTTTTTTAAAAATTTATATTTTATTCTTAGATTTTATATGAAGTCTGTAGAATAAAATTCTAGAATTCAATGTCTAGAATATTTTCTAATTATTTCTATGTATATTTAGTAATATTTTTATGAATATCATATTAATT
Source organism: Onthophagus sagittarius (assembly GCA_036711965.1). Taxonomy (NCBI): domain Eukaryota; kingdom Metazoa; phylum Arthropoda; class Insecta; order Coleoptera; family Scarabaeidae; genus Onthophagus; species Onthophagus sagittarius. Next base: position 52,223,014 of record JASERS010000005.1, read on the forward strand.
CCAACTTTATGTCTGTATTAACTCCAATTATAAACATACCGAATTTTCATAATTAATATTTTGCAATAATTTCGCTAAATTCCATTAAGAAACTTTTTTCTTGCAAATTAATTAACTCACTAAATTAAATTGCCAGTTCCCCAGACTTAACTCACCTAGATCTGTTTGAATTTCCTTTGAACCTTTAGAACCTTTAGGACGTATTGTTTCTTCTCTCCACCCCGACAAATTTCAAAGCGAATGGACATTAAAGGAGGACCCAAATCCGAATCAAACTCAATTCCGATTGTGATCGTAATAATAATTAACGGATAAAAGATAAAGGAAACTTTTTAAGACAATTTTCGCGTTAAATCGTTTAAGATAATCGTTTTAATTTGAGTTTGTAAAAATTTTTTACTCGATCGAGATGAAAATTACTCGAATCTAATTTCGTTTCAACCAACATCAAAATTTTTATGCACGCAGATAAAACGTTGATCGAAACCGACACATAGAGTGGAATATAGATGGGATATGATCGATTCTATGAATTTCAAACCGAAATAAATGAAAAATGAAGTAATAATAATTTACTCACCCTTCGTGTTTTGAACGTTTCTATGAGAGTATCGACGTCTGAAATTGTTAATGGGCAATTGATGTGAATACGATTCGATTTTCTTTCACCCCCCGTTTGATCGTCGTGATCCCCATCGCTCGTTTCTTCTGGACTTAAATCCGGAGATCCTAAATTAAAAAAAAAATTATGATTCAAATCGATTCAAACGATCTCACACAAAACAAAGAAAAAGGAGATATGTAAATCAGAATTTAATATTTTATTCACGAAAAATCGTTTTATCCCTTTTCTTTTTATTACTTACTTATCGAGAGCATTTCCAATGATGATAAAACGGATTCTTTGCGTCTTTTGGCTCCGGCGCCCGGCATATGGTTGAGGAGGGCGTTGAATAAATTGTACAACTGGAAATAAAAGAAAAGGACGAAAATAAGAAATCAAAAGCTGTTTGGACCGAGTTCAAAAGGGATCTCTTTCGTAATGTCGCGAATTTCGCTCGAGACTTGAATATTAAATGCGATTATTAAATTGCAGATTAAAACTAATCCCATCTTATAATCTAATATTTTCATAATCACTTTGAGAGTGATTACTTAAAGCAATTATCACAAAATTTGTTTTACGAGTCGATAAATAATTTGTCAGTTGATGGAGCTAATACAGGTATGTGTACTGAAACAATTAGATATGCAAGTACACCGGAAGTAACATATTTAGTACACTTGTGTCTGCTATTTCATTGTGGTTTGGAGTAATTCTCCATACCAGCATCAAATATTCTAAATTTATGTAAAGCTGGAATTAACTCTGTAAATTACAACAATATACAATGTGATTCCTCCTAATTTAGGAATAAAAGCTAGGAATAGTAATAAATGTAGAAAATTCATTACAATATGAAGCGCGCGTATAGTTGCTTTTTAAAAAGAACTCGAAAGAATATAAAAAATGAATATCAGTATTTTTTAGTAATGAAGGCGTTGGCAAGCGGACGGAATATTGAGGATGATGCTAACTGGGTTATAAGGTGGTTTAGTAACTAAAACAATATTATATGGAACACAATAATCAACGCCAAGTAAAACCAGCAACCACCTCAAGTCTATTTCTAAGGAAAAAATGAAGATAAAGAAGACATCAAGTTGAAATAGTAAATAAATCCGTAAATAAATTATTGTATAAGTTGGTAGAAGATCAAAAGAAATGGGACAGAGCACTATTCTAGTATACTGTTCTATGGTATTCAACAACGGGGGAAGATAAATGATAATTTGCGATTAATACTCGAAGGAAGAATGAATACAAGAAAGACAAACTTAATAAGAGAAAAACTTTCAGAAGATATTAAAAGAAATCAGGCTTATAATAGATCCTATTATGCTAAGCACCCTAAGACGTCTAAAAAGTATGAAGTTGGAAATAAGCAGCTATTAATAAAAAGTGTTTATAAGGGCTTTTTATTATAAACTTTTTAATATAAATGACCGTATGAGGTTAAAAAGTGTTCAAAAATGATCGTTATGTTGTTGGTGACATCGAAAGTAATGAAGGTCGTGTAATGAACATCGAAGGTATGCATCATCTTGCACCATCAAGAGTGAGATTATGACATAAAGGTATAAATTCATAAAAAGAAAGTAGAAATTGACGGGTGATCTATATGTAGTGTCATTCTTCGAAAAGAAGAACAAGAAACATAAATATAATAATAATAATAATAACACATTTATTGCCTCAAAAAAAAAGAAATTACAGAAAGAAAAGTATACATTAGCAACATATAAACATCAAGACAAAAGGATCACTTTATCGCTGTAAGCGATATCTTCCAAGAGACCCAACTACTACTGTGTATAAAATTAAACCCAAAGATTATGGCTAGTTGCGGTAATATCATATCCTTTCCAGGATTAGAAATGGAGCAAACATCAATTATCATCATACAGGATAGACAACAAACGTAAAGAAGTCAAGAAGACAGTTTCAATAAATTTTTAAAAGACACAAAACTTGTTGCATTGCGAATAGCGACAGGATCGATAGTACTGTAAAAGATCTGTGAAAAATCTCAGTAGCATGAACCGGAAACATTAAGGTGGTATCAAAGCTGGATCGGGTGGACAAACCATGCGACGACAAAAACTTAAATGAGTCAGATAAAAGTGCAGCTCTGCAGAACCTTGTACAAAGTAGAGAGTATACGAGAAAACCTGCGATTCTGCAGAGTTAGCATCTGCAAATAATTACGATACGGCGTTATGTGCTGAAACCTCCCCAGATCAATGATGTAACGAATACAATTATTCTGAAGTCTCTCCAATTTATTCTGGAGAGTTAAAGAAAGATTAGGATATACCACATCACCATAATCAATATGAGGCAAGATAAGAGAGTATCAAAGGTTGCGACGAACAACATGCGGGAGGAAACACCGAAGTTTTCTCAAAGTGTGGAAGCAGTAGTAAACCCTTTTACAAACACTCTGTACCTGAGGTCTCCAGGACAGTGTCGAATCCATAATCAAACCAAGATTCTTCACCAACAGTGTCCGAAAACTGAATAACGTTGTCATCAAGCATCACTTGAGGGGAAGAGTGAAAATTCATCTTTGATAGTAGGGGACGAGTGCCAAAAGCAATGGCTTGCGTTTTCGACGGATTTAATTTAAGCCCATAACGATTAGACCATTCAAGAATACTGACAAGCTCGAAGAACAGCATCTTCAAGGTTATCAATAGGTGTTGAAGTGTAAATTTGAAGGTCATCAGCATACAAATGGTAATTACATGAAATATTATCCGTAATACCATTTATAAAAATCGAAAAGAGTAAGGGTCCTAAAACACTGCCCTGGGGAACCCCACATTTAATTTCATAACTGGAAGAGAGCTCGGAAGAGGAATATGTTCTAGAAGAGAAATATGTGGCAACATTCTATTTGAATACCGTAATTTTGCCTCTTCCCCTATGAAGTGAGGACACACCCTACACGTTACTTCATTGTCTTCTGGCTAGCGAAGAAGGACACTGAATGGCTTAAAACTCATGAATGTAGAATCTGGTACCTTATTAATACCTTAAAAGCCCGCGTTGGCACATTAATAGACCCGGAGCAAGGGGATGAAGTAGCCGCGGAGGGAGAGACGGTTGAAATTATAATCCCTCATTTATCTGAATGCTACCCAACAACCCCGGTTTCGTTCAAGGAGTTAGATGAGTCCAATCGTCTCGTCGGAATTACCAGAAAAGGTGATGTATACAGAGTAGCTAAATTGAGGGTGATGTAATGCCCTGAGAGTAACAAAGTCAGAACTGCCATTTACGAACCAAAACACGTAAATGCTCACCTATTGCCTCAACACACACGAAGAGACGTTGCGTCGATTAGAGTACGGTGTATCAATAATCAGAAGATTAAGGAAATCACGATGGCATCAGTTTACCTGCCATTTGAAGACTAATCTCCATCGCAAGGGTTGGAAAGGCTGGCCTAAGACCGAGGAAAAGAAACTTGGAATCTTGTAACACCAATGCACATTATACTGCTTAGGGTAGTGCTGATGATAATTGAAGAGGTATATCTTCCTCGATCCACAATTGGACTGTTTCTGACAAAGTTTCAATGTGAGACCATAGGTGGATCACCTTTGATCTTGGTACCAATAAAGATTGGTACCAAGTGAACAAAATTCCATTTGCGACTTCTTAATTAAAGCTTACAAAAAAGCCTGTCCCCTTCAATCAGAGGCAATTTCGAGGTGTGTTATCATTTGGTGGTGTCCTGAACTCGGCAAGCTCAAACAAAAAGCAAAGACAGCCTTCAATAGAGCCAAAAACTTAAAATTAGACTCCGATTGGAAACTTTAAAGGTATGTTAGCGGAATTCAAGAAAAGCATTCGTTATAGAAAGCGAAAAACGTGGTTTGTTATACCGAAAATCTTTTAGATGGAGATCTATTAATGGAGGTACATTTTTCAGATTTCAGAACTTCCATGTGTTTCTTCATCATACTAAAATCGGGTAAGTTAGTTTATTTCACACCGTAATAATTTAGTCCTCCTCCTCAGCCTCTCCTCCTTTCTTTTGAAAACCTTGGAAAAACTGTGTAATCGTTATATTAGGGATTTTTAACTTCCAAGTGTTTTCATAGATATAGAGGAAGCTTTTGATAAAACAACTTTCTCTGGTATTAACGATGCTCTCAAACATAAGATAGTTAAACTGTCCATAAGGGGATGTACTTTCCCCATTGTTTGGAATCTCACCCTGAACAGCCTTTTAAAATGCCTTGCTAAAGCCAACTTTACAACAGTTGGTTATGCAGATGATGTAACCATTCTTGTCAAAGGTAAGCACATCTTGTGTGATTATATTGTGTACTTTACAAAACCTCAGAATGAGAGGAATATAGAGAAAAATGACCGAGCACGGATGGCATCAGTTTCAATCTACGAAAACATTTTACTCTTCATTTTGTTGAATTACATAGTTTCGGTATTTGGGATGGCAAGTTCTAAATTGCAATACTTGATTGAAATGTTCCGAAATTCTCAATACCAACATCAAACACGCCTGTACAACATTGTTAATGACTTTATTTAGGTTGGAGTTGCCATTTATATCTTACTTTTTAAATTTTAATGTACTACTCAGTGTTTTGTTCCCAATTCAGTCCCAGCATCTACGAACATTTTCTGATTTGAAATGTTCCTAGAAGACTTGATTTTACTTAAGAGTTAAACTGCATATAGAAGACTTGCTACGGCTTTTAGATAACTTGATATTGCTTGCAAAACACTTACAATGCTTCCAGACGACTTCATACTGCTATGATATGTTATTGAGCTTATTTTTTTCAATTCAGTACCACCATCCGCTGCGAATGTGTTTTGGATAGTACCTATGATATTTTGACTTTTTACAGACCAATTCGTACGTTTAAAGATTTATTTCCTAATACTAACCGTATTTTTATGGCATAACAACAGGACATACATTTTTTTTTTAATTTCGAGGCTTAAAATCTTGAGTTTTCTTCATAGCCGGAGACTTTTGTTACATTATAATCCTGGAATAGAAAGTGCTGTTTCTGAACTTGTACGTTTCATGGATAATAAATGATTGTAAACCAAGCTTAAGTATTCTCCGAGTTTATTACTATCGTTAAACGCTTGCATCTTCCAAAATGGACATCAGAAAAAGCACTTTTTGATTGACTACTGATGAAAGTCTTAACTTAATGATACCCCTTAATTTAACTAAAAGCCAATACTTAAAGCTTCAAGGGACTGCCAATAAACTTGGACTAGATTTATATAGACAGGATATAGGAAACAGATTCTGACATTGGTTTGCAAAGTTTGTTGAATAACTTCTATGAAAGAATATTGAAATGTTCAAATATGCGATCAGAAATAAAATGTGATTTTATTTTTATGTGATGCTACTTATAGCAAATATTCCAAAATAAACTTGAGAGAAGAGATGACACATGTTTTATTTTATTTTCTATTTTTTAAATTGTGTTGAAAGATCTAATCCATACAAAATTGTTTTTGTTCCCATGATTGGCAAAATCGTGCAACGACGTGTGAAAGCATCCTGGAAAATGTGTCGACATTTCCACACGTCAGGATGTGTGAATAAACAAAACTACCATTAATGGAGCCCACAAAATCCCCAGGAACTCCATGAAAAGCCTCTGCATAATGAACGTATTACCGAATAGTGTTGGGATTATCGGCCCATACGGTAAATTCCGATCGATGCATTCTAATAGTTCATACTTTTCTGGCACAAAGAGTCAATGCGTTGCAAATCCTACAAGATGTGTTGGTTTCAGCAAAACGGAGTTCACACATGCAGGAGATCTATTTAAGAGCTGAGGCAGCAAAAAAACGTTTTATCCTTTTTTAGACGTTTTATAATCCATTAATAATGTATAAGTATAGTTGTATGATTCTTTAATCATAAAATAGATTTAAATATGACCTTTCCAAATGTAAAAATAACTCATTTCACGATTATAAAACCTTGTACAAATTTTCATGTATTTATCATATTTAAAATGCCAGTCTATTTAAATAATGTTAGATATGGTCAAGTAAAGTACCACTTCCGGGTTCGCGGTCCGAGTGGTATTTACGATCTCAATGTTTCTCATAATTTTAATCGCCCCGCAATATTTTATTTGTTTATATCCCCTTAAACGGCAAGTATATGTAACACTAGTTTAATGTGGTTTCAAATAAAGATAAATAACCCCTTTCGATGACCGATATTATCTAAAACTTGGTGCGAGTCTATAAACTGTTTATAACCATATACGAAATATCATTGTTCTGGTTTGCTAAATTTTTATTGTTCTAATAAATTCGTATAATGGGGTGGATGTAGTGTGATAATGCTGCAATGATCATGCTTATTTCGGACGTCTCGTAAAAAACTTTATATAAAAAGAACGTTAGATCAATAAAGATGAATACATTAGAAGAAGGGATGATGGTTATGATCATAGATAAACAATAAAGTGTAAGTAGAAGGTTACTTGTTGAAAAGGTTACGATGGTGACGTTAATGTGCGCGGATGTGTGGGATGAAGGTGAATAATTAAATCGTAGGGGTCCTTCCTGTGGTTGGAAACGGGGGTTTATCGAACGGAACCTTCCAACGCTTTATAGATAATAGTTAGAAGAGGATCGCTCTATTTGGTTGTCGATGCTATGCATAAGAGGTTGTTAGAATTTAGAACAGAGAGGAATGGGAAAGGCAACGTATGGAGAACGAATAGTCTCATTGGAAAGCATTAGGGTATTAAAAGTAATGAAGAATGAAGGAAAAAAGATGCTATGAAATGATGTATGGAGGTGAATAATATTAAGGATATGTGACATTAAAATAAAAATGAAGGGAGGATATAGAGATGAGGAGAGCCGAAATATGTGGACATGGTGGGAGATGGTATAAGATGTTAGAGAGGAGACGACATAAATGGAATCAAATATGGATAAAGAGATATTTAGATTTATAAAGAATACAAGAGTGGCTGGGTTATTCATGTGCAGTAAACATATTCAGCTGATGACAGAAATGTTTCAACTGAAGAAAATGAATGAGATGTATATGGAATCAGTGAAAAAAACGAGAAGCTTTCGGGTTTTGCTGTACGTTTTTTGAAAAAGTATTTGACGTTTCGGATGCCATCTGCATGATAGCCGATAGACTCCTGGTCATTTTAATAAAGATAGCTTGTACTGGAATATCGAGAGTATATTTTAGTTCAAAATTTTTCTAACCGTTTTGTATCGCACTACAATGGCACTTATTTGAGATGTTTTGCAGTTCGTTTCATTACACAAGAAACATAAAGATCTTCCCTCCTTGCTGGCTCAATTAATGTCACTCAGTGTATCAGTTCTTCGACAATCTCATAGAAACCGTTTCTCCTTCTTTACGTTATGTCTTTCACAAATCTTATTACTGCTTAAAACAAAGTGCAGATCACTCACATCTTCTGTTGGGGATGATGGTGTGATTTTGCGTCTAAGTACTTTGGGGTATCTTCTTCCGATACAACCCAAGTTCCATCTCACCATTTGGTGTCCTAATGACCAATATATTTAGGAAAAGATGTTTGGCAGTTTTCATTTCTATGGTAAACTTGATCATGGGACGTTGAGTATTAAAATGATCTAAGAACTTTTAGAGGCATGTTGCACTCTGCCATGTTGCTATATCTCAAGCATCGTCCACATATCGAAATCATAGTTTTTCACTGCCTCTTCTTCAAAGCATCTTCTTCGAATAATTCCACGTAAAAATTTGCTATAACCGGCGACAATGAAGATCCCATGACTTACCCTTCAAACTGCTCATAAAACCCTCCTTTCCAACTAAAATTTGTCGACGATAAGAACTACTCCACTAGATCTGGCACGTATTCTCTGGTAATCGCTTCGAAATTAGTTTCTGGTGAAGACCCTCTACAGCATCTTTTATTGGTACTACCCTAGAGATTCCATATCGAAACTGACCAAAATATCCTTACTATCTAATGTACCCTTATATATGATTCCATGTTATATGTAAAAAGGAAAGAGATCTTTCACATATGATTCCATGTTGTCTGTAAAAGGAAAAAAAATTTTCGCAAGATGTTTAGCCAGTGTTATGTTGAGAAGTTGATGGCACAAACAATCTCTTCTGGTGTTCTGGTGGAATTTCTGTGAATTTTACCATGTCCTTCATTGTCCTTACGATCTTGTCTATAGGGCCCTCCTTGATCTTCCTGTAGGTGGCCTGGTCCAGTAGGTCCATCGTTTTGACGTCATATTCTTCTTTGTCCAACAGCACTGGCAAGTCCCTTATCTACTTGCAACACGACGATTTCTGATATTTCCTTAATAGATCAAAGTGCTGTCCCATCACCAATTCTCAAGTTGGATTTCGGTGGTTTTGTTGACTTTGGTAATTTTGCAACTTCTTGTCTAATCTCTTTGGTTTTTCATGGGAGCAATCTTCGAATAGCTGTTTCCATTTCACAGATTATGTTTTCCTTCGGGACCTTCTTTGGCCCGAATACGAAGATCAGTGTTAATAATGGCAAGTATCCTTCTTCCTTCGTTACTGAGACACTCAATTTGTTGATGACGATCGTTTCTGCTGGTAGAGTATTGTTCTTTTTATTCTGTATTCGGCGTTTCAATGATTCAAACTTCTTGATGTATGTATCGCGAGTCTTCTGGAATTCACGATCAGCCTTCTTCATTGTTAGTCTGTCCACTGGCTAGGACTAACAAATTTTACTAAAGAGATAAAAGAGAAGTTGTAGAAATTCACCGGCATAAAAATAACGTCAAAGTCGACAGAGAAGGTGGTTGGGAACACAACAGAAAATAGAGGATGGTAGGGAACACGAACAAGACTCCCAAACCAAAGGTTACGCAGTAATTACGATTCCCGATTTCATCACTTGGAACCAGTTTCTGAAGAAGATTGCAACATGGTATCCGAAATATCAAACACTTTTTCAAAAAGTCGCACGGCAAAACTCGAAAGTTGGTGTGATTATGATGTGGAGCAATGTGAAAGCTTAAATCAATAGATGAGTTAGCGAATGTAGTTCATTAACTAGATATAAATGTTGCATACACCGATTCAAATTGCTTAAATTAATAGTTGACAAATTGTCTTCCATGGTCTAATCTTATTTCTTGTGAAATTCCATAGTGAGATATTATAACCTTTAACTGCTCTGTGATAATCTCGCTATGCATCTCTCTTATAATTTTCACAATCACTCGTAAAGTGATTTTATCAGTCAAGATTAACTTTATAGTATGACTTATGAACCATACATTCTTATTTTAAGTTTACATTTGATTAAAAATTAAGAGACTCGCGTTAATAGTACAATTTTGTATCACTGAAAACATTCCTGAAACTGTATAATGTGTAACGAAGACGTGGAATGTGGTAAAGTTAATTTTGTGGTAAAGGAATCAAATATTCCGCTGAAAAAAAATAGCAGATGAGTTTTCCAAATTTTATATTTAAATTGAAAAAGCACTGCATGATATTTCAAAGAGCATAATAGAGAATGAACGTAAGATCATTAATTTTGAGGAGAAAATGAATTAATCACGGAATCGCTCTTGAAAATACGTCTATTCTTGTTTAAGGAAACCGAAAAATATTTTGGTAAAGGTGAAATGTGGACAAAATCGGCAAGATATAGACTTAGGTGATAAAAAGTTTCGCACTGTCGTTCATAACGAAGAGCTGGAGTCCCTGAAATTCAATTTCCAGTCTGGCTTGGAAATATTGAATATTTCCACATATTATCTCATGACTGATTTGCATTAAAAGCCTTTCAGTGCGTATCAAATGAACAATAATCATTTGCGGAAGTTCATGATCTTAATATACTATTAGATGAAGAAAATCATATGGGTGCTATAACAACGGCATGTAATAAGATACTGAAAAAGGAAAATTCAGAGAGCAAAGGAATGTCTTGGTGAAAAACGGAAATATCAGAGGCTAGAGTAGGATGTATAAAACCAAAAGACAATTGCAAAAAAGCAGGAACCATTGCGATCACTCTTGCTTAGAAAAATGAACTTTTCCATGCACAAAAATTCAATTTCCAGTCTGGTTTGGAAATATTGAATATTTCCACATGTTGTTTCATGCCTGATTTGCATTAAAAGCCTTTCAGTGCGTATCAAATGAACAATAATCATTTGCAGAAGTTCATGATCTTAATATACTACTAGATGAAGAAAATCTTATGGATGCTATAACAACGGCATGTAATAAGACACTAAGAAAAGAAAATTTAGAGAACTAAGGAATGTCTTGGTGGAAAACAGAAATAGCAGAGGCTAGAGCATGATGTATAAAACCAAAAGACAACTGCAAAAAAGCAGGAACCGTTGCGTTCACTTTTGTCTGGAAAAATGAACTTTTCTATGCACAAAAATTCAATTTTCAGTCTGGTTTGGAAATATTGAATATTTCCACATGTTATCTCATGACTGTTTTGCATTAAAAGCCTTTCAGTGCGTATCAAATGAACAATAATCATTTGCAGAAGTTCATGATCTTAATATACTACTAGATGAAGAAAATCTTATAGATGCTATAACAACGGCATGTAATAAGACACTAAGAAAAGAAAATTCAGAGAACAAAGGAATGTCTTGGTGGAAACGGAAATAACAGAGGCTAGAGTAGGATGTATAAAACCAAAAGACAACTGCAAAAAAGCAGGAACCGTTGCGATCACTCTTGTCTGGAAAAATGAACTTTTCCATGCTCAAAAATTCAATTTCCAGTCAGGTTTGGAAATATTGAATATTTCCACATGTTGTTTCATGACTGATTTGCATTAAAAGCCTTTCAGTGCGTATCAAATGAACAATAATCATTTGCAGAAGTTCATGATCTTAATATACTACTAGATGAAGAAAATCTTATGGATGCTATAACAACGGCATGTAATAAGACACTAAGAAAAGAAAATTTAGAGAACTAAGGAATGTCTTGGTGGAAAACAGAAATAGCAGAGGCTAGAGCAAGATGTATAAAACCAAAAGACAACTGCAAAAAAGCAGGAACCGTTGCGTTCACTTTTGTCTGGAAAAATGAACTTTTCTATGCACAAAAATTCAATTTCCAGTCAGGTTTGGAAATATTGAATATTTCCACATGTTATTTCATGACTGATTTGCATTAAAAGCCTTTCAGTGCGTATCAAATGAACAATAATCATTTGCAGAAGTTCATGATCTTAATATACTACTAGATGAAGAAAATCTTATGGATGCTATAACAACGGCATGTAATAAGACACTAAGAAAAGAAAATTTAGAGAACTAAGGAATGTCTTGGTGGAAAACAGAAATAGCAGAGGCTAGAGCAAGATGTATAAAACCAAAAGACAACTGCAAAAAAGCAGGAACCGTTGCGTTCACTTTTGTCTGGAAAAATGAACTTTTCTATGCACAAAAATTCAATTTCCAGTCAGGTTTGGAAATATTGAATATTTCCACATGTTATTTCATGACTGATTTGCATTAAAAGCCTTTCAGTGCGTATCAAATGAACAATAATCATTTGCAGAAGTTCATGATCTTAATATACTACTAGATGAAGAAAATCTTATGGATGCTATAACAACGGCATGTAATAAGACACTAAAAAAGAAAATTCAGAGAACAAAGGAATGTCTTGGTGGAAACGGAAATAACAGAGGCTAGAGTAGGATGTATAAAACCAAAAGACAACTGCAAAAAAGCAGGAACCGTTGCGTTCACTTTTGTCTGGAAAAATGAACTTTTCTATGCACAAAAATTCAATTTCCAGTCAGGTTTGGAAATATTGAATATTTCCACATGTTATTTCATGACTGATTTGCATTAAAAGCCTTTCAGTGCGTATCAAATGAACAATAATCATTTGCAGAAGTTCATGATCTTAATATACTACTAGATGAAGAAAATCTTATGGATGCTATAACAACGGCATGTAATAAGACACTAAAAAAGAAAATTCAGAGAACAAAGGAATGTCTTGGTGGAAACGGAAATAACAGAGGCTAGAGTAGGATGTATAAAACCAAAAGACAACTGCAAAAAAGCAGGAACCGTTGCGTTCACTTTTGTCTGGAAAAATGAACTTTTCTATGCACAAAAATTCAATTTCCAGTCAGGTTTGGAAATATTGAATATTTCCACATGTTATTTCATGACTGATTTGCATTAAAAGCCTTTCAGTGCGTATCAAATGAACAATAATCATTTGCAGAAGTTCATGATCTTAATATACTACTAGATGAAGAAAATCTTATGGATGCTATAACAACGGCATGTAATAAGACACTAAAAAAGAAAATTCAGAGAACAAAGGAATGTCTTGGTGGAAACGGAAATAACAGAGGCTAGAGTAGGATGTATAAAACCAAAAGACAACTGCAAAAAAGCAGGAACCGTTGCGTTCACTTTTGTCTGGAAAAATGAACTTTTCTATGCACAAAAATTCAATTTCCAGTCAGGTTTGGAAATATTGAATATTTCCACATGTTATTTCATGACTGATTTGCATTAAAAGCCTTTCAGTGCGTATCAAATGAACAATAATCATTTGCAGAAGTTCATGATCTTAATATACTACTAGATGAAGAAAATCTTATGGATGCTATAACAACGGCATGTAATAAGACACTAAAAAAGAAAATTCAGAGAACAAAGGAATGTCTTGGTGGAAACGGAAATAACAGAGGCTAGAGTAGGATGTATAAAACCAAAAGACAACTGCAAAAAAGCAGGAACCGTTGCGTTCACTTTTGTCTGGAAAAATGAACTTTTCTATGCACAAAAATTCAATTTCCAGTCAGGTTTGGAAATATTGAATATTTCCACATGTTATTTCATGACTGATTTGCATTAAAAGCCTTTCAGTGCGTATCAAATGAACAATAATCATTTGCAGAAGTTCATGATCTTAATATACTACTAGATGAAGAAAATCTTATGGATGCTATAACAACGGCATGTAATAAGACACTAAGAAAAGAAAATTTAGAGAACTAAGGAATGTCTTGGTGGAAAACAGAAATAGCAGAGGCTAGAGCAAGATGTATAAAACCAAAAGACAACTGCAAAAAAGCAGGAACCGTTGCGTTCACTTTTGTCTGGAAAAATGAACTTTTCTATGCACAAAAATTCAATTTCCAGTCAGGTTTGGAAATATTGAATATTTCCACATGTTATTTCATGACTGATTTGCATTAAAAGCCTTTCAGTGCGTATCAAATGAACAATAATCATTTGCAGAAGTTCATGATCTTAATATACTACTAGATGAAGAAAATCTTATGGATGCTATAACAACGGCATGTAATAAGACACTAAAAAAGAAAATTCAGAGAACAAAGGAATGTCTTGGTGGAAACGGAAATAACAGAGGCTAGAGTAGGATGTATAAAACCAAAAGACAACTGCAAAAAAGCAGGAACCGTTGCGTTCACTTTTGTCTGGAAAAATGAACTTTTCTATGCACAAAAATTCAATTTCCAGTCAGGTTTGGAAATATTGAATATTTCCACATGTTATTTCATGACTGATTTGCATTAAAAGCCTTTCAGTGCGTATCAAATGAACAATAATCATTTGCAGAAGTTCATGATCTTAATATACTACTAGATGAAGAAAATCTTATGGATGCTATAACAACGGCATGTAATAAGACACTAAGAAAAGAAAATTTAGAGAACTAAGGAATGTCTTGGTGGAAAACAGAAATAGCAGAGGCTAGAGCAAGATGTATAAAACCAAAAGACAACTGCAAAAAAGCAGGAACCGTTGCGTTCACTTTTGTCTGGAAAAATGAACTTTTCTATGCACAAAAATTCAATTTCCAGTCAGGTTTGGAAATATTGAATATTTCCACATGTTATTTCATGACTGATTTGCATTAAAAGCCTTTCAGTGCGTATCAAATGAACAATAATCATTTGCAGAAGTTCATGATCTTAATATACTACTAGATGAAGAAAATCTTATGGATGCTATAACAACGGCATGTAATAAGACACTAAAAAAGAAAATTCAGAGAACAAAGGAATGTCTTGGTGGAAACGGAAATAACAGAGGCTAGAGTAGGATGTATAAAACCAAAAGACAACTGCAAAAAAGCAGGAACCGTTGCGTTCACTTTTGTCTGGAAAAATGAACTTTTCTATGCACAAAAATTCAATTTCCAGTCAGGTTTGGAAATATTGAATATTTCCACATGTTATTTCATGACTGATTTGCATTAAAAGCCTTTCAGTGCGTATCAAATGAACAATAATCATTTGCAGAAGTTCATGATCTTAATATACTACTAGATGAAGAAAATCTTATGGATGCTATAACAACGGCATGTAATAAGACACTAAGAAAAGAAAATTTAGAGAACTAAGGAATGTCTTGGTGGAAAACAGAAATAGCAGAGGCTAGAGCAAGATGTATAAAACCAAAAGACAACTGCAAAAAAGCAGGAACCGTTGCGTTCACTTTTGTCTGGAAAAATGAACTTTTCTATGCACAAAAATTCAATTTCCAGTCAGGTTTGGAAATATTGAATATTTCCACATGTTATTTCATGACTGATTTGCATTAAAAGCCTTTCAGTGCGTATCAAATGAACAATAATCATTTGCAGAAGTTCATGATCTTAATATACTACTAGATGAAGAAAATCTTATGGATGCTATAACAACGGCATGTAATAAGACACTAAAAAAGAAAATTCAGAGAACAAAGGAATGTCTTGGTGGAAACGGAAATAACAGAGGCTAGAGTAGGATGTATAAAACCAAAAGACAACTGCAAAAAAGCAGGAACCGTTGCGTTCACTTTTGTCTGGAAAAATGAACTTTTCTATGCACAAAAATTCAATTTCCAGTCAGGTTTGGATATATTGAATATTTCCACATGTTATTTCATGACTGATTTGCATTAAAAGCCTTTCAGTGCGTATCAAATGAACAATAATCATTTGCAGAAGTTCATGATCTTAATATACTACTAGATGAAGAAAATCTTATGGATGCTATAACAACGGCATGTAATAAGACACTAAGAAAAGAAAATTTAGAGAACTAAGGAATGTCTTGGTGGAAAACAGAAATAGCAGAGGCTAGAGCAAGATGTATAAAACCAAAAGACAACTGCAAAAAAGCAGGAACCGTTGCGTTCACTTTTGTCTGGAAAAATTAACTTTTCTATGCTCAAAAATTCAATTTCCAGTCTGGTTTGGAAATATTGAATATTTCCACATGTTGTTTCATGACTGGTTTGCATTAAAAGCCTTTCAGTGCGTATCAAATAAACAATAATCATTTGCGGAAGTTCATGATCTTAATATACTATTAGATGAAGAAAATCTTATGGGTGCTATAACAACGGCATGTAATAAGACACTGAAAAAGGAAAATTCAGAGAGCAAAGGAATGTCTTGGTGGAAACGGAAATAACAGAGGCTAGAGTAGGATGTATAAAACCAAAAGACAACTGCAAAAAAGCAGGAACCGTTGCGTTCACTTTTGTCTGGAAAAATGAACTTTTCTATGCACAAAAATTCAATTTTCAGTCTGGTTTGGAAATATTGAATATTTCCACAAGTTATCTCATGACTGATTTGCATCATTAGTAAAAGTCCATGATCTTAATATAAAGTATGTCCATAAAGTAACGGAAATAGGCGATAATCTCATAAACGATTTATGGAGAAATCCCTTAAGACCTCTGAAGATCTAATTTTTTTGCAACTTTTTGGAGCAGGTTTCAAATTATTTTCTGTCATTTTAACGAAGTTATGACGTCACTGACACTTTGTTAACTGGTAGTCCCCCATTTCCATTACAAAATATGAGAGAGATTTTCTTTTCTGAATCTAATAACAAATACTTGATGATAAGACTTGATAGTGCCCCTAGAAGATTTCATACTGCTTCTATAAGTCCTTCAGAAGACTTGATACAGCTTCTAGAAGACTCGAAATTCTTCCAGAAGATTTAATATTGCCTCTGGAAGGCTTCAAATTCTTCCAAAAACTTGCAATGTATCCAGAAGATTCGATCTGCTTCCAGAAGCCCTGATATCTCTTCTAGAATACTTGATCTAGTTCCAGAGGACTTCAAATGCTTCTAAATTACTTGATGCAGATTCCAAAATACTTAAAATGTATCTAAAACAATTAAAATGATTCCAGAACCATTCTGATAGAGTTGACCTACTATCAGAATGCTTAATGCTGCCCCTAAGACTTGCACCACATTGACTTAACACTGCTACTAGAAGAATTAAAATGCATTCACATTTACAAATACTTAAAGAAGACTTAAATACTGTTGGACAAAATGCAACATCTTAATGTAACTAGTCCAATAATTAAAAAATATTGCTGGCAGAAAATTAATGAAGTTTGAGTTTGCTTCCAAAATACCCGACTATTGGCAGAATACTAAATCGTCATGACAGAAGATCAAAAACTGTCAAGGCTTGAAATGGTTCCAGAAGACTTGTTATTGCCCCTGGAAGATTTGAATTTGCTTCTATAAGACTAGAAACTGCTTCCAAAAGACTTGATGTTACTTATAAAATTGCTGGTAGAAAATGTCTTCATTATAAGAAATAAGATATTGTTAATAAACTATTTGAGTTTGTTTCGAAAATATTAAGTTCTATTGGATAAAAGGAAAATATTTGACGTAAGTGATCCACAAAGTGTTTATTAAAGACTAAATGCTGCTGGTAGGAAGAAGAAACTATTATATTTTTGTAGAACGTAATAATACTAATTGACGTGTAACTTATGAAATTAAAAATAAACAAACAAGGGCAAAATTATTTACTCCACAACAAATAAAAAAAAATTAATTAACAACTAGTAATAAATAACGAAAAATATCGCGTGACATATGTTGTGCATTTAAAATAAACATTAATCGGTAAATATTACCAAAAATATCAAATTACCAAAATGAAGACGAAATAATCAAAACGAAAATACGGCATCATGATTCGATTCAACTTCCTCGACAAACATAATCAATTTCAAACTGATTAAACTGAATAATTGATTTATTTACATAATAATTTCATTCCCATGACTTTCCAGACAAAAATAAATCGACTTTAAAGTTTAAAACCAAATTCTCCTTACATTCTTCATTCCATTTCTATCTTTGATTTTATTATCTCATTGTGCTCGATCGATTTTTGAAACCTTTGTCGTTCTTGTTCTTTATCCGATAAACACTTAAAATAAGATTTTTTTTTCATTTTGTACGTGTTCTTTAAGGGGAAAATAATTTAGTAAAAAATATTTTTAGAAACATTGTGCGTAGTGGGTGAATGGCAACAATCGATAATAACCGGTGAGAATTCTTAACTCTTTGTAAATAATACAAGAAAAAGAAGTTATTGATTGCTTTCTTTTAATTCGCACTTTTATCGGTTTCTTTTCATTTTTTTTTTTGTTATTTTTTTTACCTGAACTTGGTCTTGTTCCCCAGCGTATTCGATACTTTGAAAAATGGTCCATGTGTATCGTCTCCGAACTTCCATTCTCGCCAAATATCGCCTGTACCAACGTTGGATCAAAATTGCTGCTTTCATGGCTGTTGAATAAAGAAGAAGCTGTTAAGATATCGGCGTTTAAACTTATTCGAAATCGCGATTTTTAAGTGAACTTTTTTAATAAATTTTAAAAAATATTAATATGCGAAATGTTTATATGAAATTATTAAGGTTTATACAGAAAAGTGTCTATTTTTTCGGAGTGAAACCCTCTTTGAAAAATCTCGTTTAGTTTCGGAGATAAAAAATTTTAATCGAAATCGTTTATTTTCAGATTAAAAATTAAAGGGGTGATTTTTAAAAAATCGAATTCGAATTCGATAATTTTCAAAAGAAAATTGACTATGAGATAAAGAGTCACCTCTTTAATGGTTAAATTCGATTTTAAAAATCTCGTTTCGTTTTTGAGATATTAATCTTTAAAAATGATAAGAAATCGAGAAATTAAAAATTTTGTTTTTAAATCATTCAAAATTGGATTTTTATTAAATTGCTTTGAATTTCGGGAAAATTAGGAAGAAAATGATCCTCTTTTTAATGATGAAGATAATTTTAAAAAATAATCTTTAATTTTTAAGATATCAACTTTTAAATTTATCTGAAATCGCAATTTTTAAATTAACTCTTTTTTAATAAATTTTAAAAAATATTAAAATGCGAAATATTTTTATGAAATTTTCAGGGTTTATACAGAAAAGTGTCTATTTTTTCGGAGTGAAATCCGCTTTGAAAAATCTCGTTTAGTTTCGGAGATAAAAAATTTTAATCAAAATCGTTCATTTTCAGATTGAAAATTAAAGGGGTGTTTTTTAAAAAATCGTAAAAAATCGAATTTGAATATGATAATTTTGAAAACAAAAATTAACTATGAAATAAAGAGTCGCATTTTTAATGGTTAAATTCGATTTTAAAAATCTCGTTTCGTTTTTGAGATATTAATCTTTAAAAATGATAAGAAATCGAGAAATTAAAAATTTTGTTTTTAAATCATTCAAAATTGGATTTTTATTAAATTGCTTTGAATTTCGGGAAAATTAGGAAGAAAACGATCCTCTTTTTAATGATAAAGATAATTTTAAAAAATAACCTTTAATTTTTGAGATATCATCTTTTAAAGTTATCCGAAATCGCGATTTTTAAATTAACTCTTTTTTAATAAATTTTAAAAAATATTAAAATGCGAAATATTTTTATGAAATTTTCAGGGTTTATACAGAAAAGTGTCTATTTTTTCGGAGTGAAATCCGCTTTGAAAAATCTCGTTTAGTTTCGGAGATAAAAAATTTTAATCAAAATCGTTCATTTTCATATTAGAAATTAAAGGGGTGTTATTTAAAAAATCGTAAAAAATCGAATTCGATTACGATAATTTTGAAAAAAAAATTGATTATGAAATAAAGAGTCACCTTTTTAATGGTTACATTCGATTTTAAAAATCTCGTTTCGTTTTTGAGGTATTAATCTTTAAAAATGATGAGAAACCGAGAAATTAAAAATTTTGTTTTTAAATCATTAAAAATCGGGTTTTTATCAATTCGTTTTGAAGTTCGGAAAAATTAGGAAGAAAATGATCCTCTTTTTAATGATCAAGAATATTTTATTGTCATAATTAAAAATATTTTCAAAATTATCGTACTCGAATTTAACTTAGGTTTTTTTTTTCAAATAATTATTGATTTTTCTCAATGATTATTCATCATCTTACTGAATGATTAGTCACTTTATGAATAATAACCATCATTTTATTTTAGAAACTTCATTTGTAAGACATACATTACATGGTAGTCCTAATAAAAAAATAAGCTCTAATATATGGATTAATTTTCTGATATTTAACTTTAAGATTAAATTTAAAATATCAAAAAGGATTTTAATCGCCTTCTCTTGTAAATATACTTCCTCGGTTTATTTCCAAGAGGATATAACGGCTTTCGCTCGTTTTCCTTTTGTCGGACCTTCCGAACCATAAAAGGAACCCATCTCGGACGATAAACTGTACTCTGCGGAGCCGTAATCGAGTATACGTCGACTTTCGCGTGGAAAACTCGTTGAAATTTTACTTTCGCACCGGGGAAACAACAAAAAGTTAAAATACATAAAAACTTAAGTTTTTAGTAAATAAATCATGTTATCAATGTGAGGTAAATTGGAAGTGAATTTTAATTTCCGGTTGTCCAATATTCTAATTAAACTAATTTTCCAATTTCCGATTTGGAGTGATTGGAAATTTGATCGATGGCGTGGTGTGTGTGTGTGTGATAAGGGGGTGGTGGTGTTGACTTACTTATTTCAATTTTGGTCATGTTGTATTTTTCGATTTTCTTTAAGCCAAAGCAAACATTTTTCGGTCTCCAATTGCTGAAGAGACCGCCGGTTTTTCCGCTTTTGTTATTTTCGATTTTGCTCACGCTGATTCCGGATGCTTCCTCTCCTTCTGAACAGCTCGAATCGTCTCCGTATGCGATTTTCTTCTTGTAGTACCGAAAACAACAAACGGTTTTCGGCATTTTTGGGTTTTTCTTTTCAAAATTTTCGACATAAATCTACAACAAAATAATTGTTTATTATTTAGTATTATTATATGCAGATATTAGAGTTCTGGTCAAAATAAATACAACAAGAAAGAAGATTAAGAGATGGAATAAGGAAGAATGGAGAGAAAGGTGGAGGAGCGATATCGGAAAAGGAAGATGGACTCAGAAAATCCTCTCAGACATTGAGTTCTAGGTCTGTACTAAAATCCCAATAACGTTCAGCAACTTATATCACAAGAACTAAGTGAGATATCTAAACATTGACTTCATTTTCGGAAAATAGATACTCCAATTAGTAATGAAAGTAGTTTCGCAACAATTTTTCCAAAAAAAATCGAGTTTTTAAGAATTTTTAAATTTTTTGAAAATATTTTAAAAATCCCAATTAAGTTCAACAGCTTATATCTCAAGAACTAAGTGAGATATCTTAAAATTGACTTCATTTTCGGAAACTAGATACTAAAATTAGTAATTGAGAGTAAGTTCGTAACCATTTTCCTAAAAAATCGATTTTCAAGAATTTTTAAATTTATTCAAAATATTGAGAAAATCTCAATTAAGTTCAGCAGATTATATCTCAAGAACTAAGTGAGATATCTCAAAATTGACTTCATTTTCGGAAACTAGATACTAAAATTAGTAATTGAGAGTAAGTTCGTAACCATTTTCCTAAAAAATCGATTTTCAAGAATTTTTAAATTTATTCAAAATATTGAGAAAATCTCAATTAAGTTCAGCAGATTATATCTCAAGAACTAAGTGAGATATCACAAAATTGACTTCATTTTTGGAAAGTAGATACTCCAATTAATAATTGAAGGTAATTTTATAACAATTTTCCAAAAAATCGATTTTTCAAGAGTTTTTAAATTTATTCAAAATATTGAGAAAATCCCAATTAAGTTCAGCAGATTATATCTCAAGAACTAATCGAGATATATCAAAATTTACTTCATTTTCGAAAAGTAGATGCTCCGATTGGTAATTGAAAGTAGTTTCGCAACAATTTTTCCAAAAAAAATCGAGTTTTTAAGAATTTTTAAATTTTTTGAAAATATTGTAAAGTCCCAATTAAGTTCAACAGCTTATATCTCAAGAACTAAGTGAGATATCTTAAAATTGGCTTCATTTTCGGAAACTAGATACTAAAATTAGTAATTGAGAGTAATTTCGTAATAATTTTTCTAAAAAATCGATTTTCAAGAATTTTTAAATTTATTCAAAATATTGAGAAAATCTCAATTAAGTTCAGCAGATTATATCTCAAGAACTAAGTGAGATATCTCAAAATTGACTTCATTTTTGCAAAGTAGATACTCCAATTAGTAATTGAAGGTAATTTTATAACAATTTTCCAAAAAATTGATTTTTCAAGAGTTTTTAAATTTATTCAAAATATTGAGAAAATCCCAATTAAGTTCAGCAGATTATACCTCAAGAACTAAGTGAGATATCTTAAAATTGGCTTCATTTTCGGAAACTAGATACTAAAATTAGTAATTGAGAGTAATTTCGTAATAATTTTCCTAAAAAATCGATTTTCAAGAATTTTTAAATTTATTCAAAATATTGAGAAAATCCCAATTAAGTTCAGCAGATTATATCTCAAGAACTAAGTGAGATATCTTAAAATTGACTTCATTTTTGGAAAATAGATACTAAAATTAGTAATTGAGAGTAATTTCGTAATAATTTTCCTAAAAAATCGCTTTCAAGAATTTTTAAAGTTATTCAAAATATTGAAAAATCTCAATTAAGTTAAGCAGCTTATATCTCAAGAACTAAGTGAGATATTACAAAATTGACTTCATTTTTGGAAAGTAGATGCTCCAATTAGTAATTGAAACTAATTTCAAAACAATTTTCCAACAAATCGATTTTTCAAGAATTTTTAAAGTTGTTCAAAATTTTGAAAGATCTCAATTAAGTTAAGCAGCTTATATCACAAGAACTAAGTGAGATATCTCAAAATTTACTTCATTTTCAGAAAGTAGATGTTCCATTTAGTACTTGGAAGAAATTTCGTAACAATTTTTATAAAAATTGATTCTTCAAGAATTTTCAAATTTATTCAAAATATTGAAAAATCTCAATTAAGTTCAGCAGCCTATATCTCAAGAATTAAGTGCGATAGCTCAATATTTACTTCATTTTCGGAAAGTAGATGCTCCAATGAGTAATTGGAGGAAATTTCGTAATAATTTTCCAAAACAAAATCGATTTTTCAAGAATTTTAAATTGATTCAAAATATTGGAAATATAGCAATTAAGTTCAACTGCATATATCTCAAGAACTAAGTGAGATATCTTAAAATTGACTTTACTTTTGGAAAGCAGATACTAAAATTAGTAATTGAGAGTAATTTCCTAAAAATTTTCCTAAAAAAACAATTTTCAAGAATTTTCAAAGTTATTCAAAATATTGAAAAATCTCAATTAAGTTCAGCAGCTTATATCTCAAGAATTAGTCGAGATATATCAAAATTGACTTCCGTTTTGGAAAGTAGATGCTCCAATTAGTAGTTGAAAGTAATTTGATAACAATTTTCCAAAAAATCGATTTTTCAAGAATTTTTAAATTTATTCAAAATAATGGAAAAATCCCAATTAAGTTCAGCCACTTATTTCTCAAGAACTGAGTGAAATATTTCAAAAGTGATTACATTTTTGGAAAATAGATACTAGAATTAGTAACTGAAAGTAATTTCATAACAATTTTCCAAAAAATCGATTTTTAAAGAATTTTTAAATGTATTCAAGATATAGGAAAAAATCCCAATTAAGTTTAGCAGCTTATATCTTAAGTTCTATAGAGATATCTCAAAATTGACTTCATTTTTCGAAAGTAGATGATCTACTTATTAACTGAAAGTAATTTCGGAGTAAACACAAGAACATTACATAAAGAGGTAAACACGCGATTTGCGATATCGTTTGTGGTTAAAATTAGTTAAAGTGTCAAAATATTAGGTCTTTTGACTGTATGGTTACTAATTTATAAATTTATCCCAAACATAATCATTAGATTCTTTAGATATCTCAAGGATTTCTTATCTGTGTGATAATTTGATGTGTGTCTTACCACATCAAATTACTTTCACCTTTCATCAAATTACCGTAACTTGATTCAAACTATCAATCGAAACCTATTAAGTACTTCAGTATCAATTTAGATTCGAAGCTAACATAGAATGTTCACATTTCCCAAATAACAAAAATAGCAAAAAAAATTTGCTATAAGAAGTCTTGATAGGTGTTTTACTGAGTGCTGAAGTTTCATCATTACAAACTTTTGACCATATTTTGCCTATATGCAGTAACTTGCATGAAAAAATTCTATTCAAAAATTCATAAAGAAAAAAATCCTGTAGTAATGCTCTTACTTGGAAATTAAATGACTAAGTTGAACGTGTTCATTCATCGACTATGAAACCTAAGTTGTCCATATCTAATTTACAATAATTTATTTAGAATAAACTAAAAATACTAAACTTAACCATGAGACCCTTATTTCCTTTTTGATGTCACAGAACTTAATTCTGATCTTCCTATAGTGATGTTAACTGATGTATATAATCAGTTAACATCACATATTTTTTGAAAAAATTTGTTGTATAGAATTACTGCTCATTTGATAATAATTACTATATGATTGAAAGCGTTTAACAATACATAACTACTTGGTATGTTAGGTATGTTAATATATTTGCACATGAGATGGACATTTTTCTTTTCTCGAACTCCTTCATAACTACATCCTTTTGATCTAAATTTCACGTTGGAGTTAAGAGAAATTCACAATATTTTCTCAATTTACATCTCAAGAATTCGAATAACAAGCTCAGCTATGACATATTTCGTAAATTAAGTTCCCCCATATGACTATTCTCATCCATTACCTCATAAGTAGGCGAATTTACGTTTTTTATTCAACACAATCCTTAACTACCCATAATCAGATAAAGATAGAACAAAAGTACTTTATTATTTTTATGGTTTTTATATTTTAGTCATGGTCAATACATTTTTTGATAAAATTGTTAATAAATTCTTACATGCAATTAAATTATAGAAAGATCCTCTACATTTTAAACAAATAGAATTATGGGCAAACCGGCTTTTGTCCGTAACAGCTCTATACTCAATTTACTTTCAAATTATCAAACAGAAAAATATGAAATTTACTCCGTAGAATGTTCAGGTGGAAAATTGGAAATACGAATACTTGAACATAAAAATAAAAGAATAATTCTAATATGTAGACATCACATCGAAACAGGAAATTGGTTTTACAAATTGTTAAAGAAACTCTAACGTTGGTTATGCCAAGTGATTCATATTTAACTGTTTGATTGTAACTCATATTTTATAACATTTTGAGTTGTTTTATTTATAAAATAAAATCGTAATAAAATAGTTTATATCGAGATACATAAAAAAGGCTTACCCCTACTACTAAACTTAGGTCCTAAATCCAATTATTTTCGTGATATTGTTGATTTTACGTTGCTTTTCAAACTTCATTCAAAGTTCATTTAAAGTTCATATCTAGTTGTTTAGTCGTGCTACTCATGCAAAACTAAACATGTTTGTCTTTAGTTATTGTTAATCTCACATCACATTCGTAAGTATTTCATGGAAGCATGAATACCACAACACAATATTATTATCTTACAAATATTATAATAATATATGTATAAAAAACTGTTAAATAAATATTGCAATGTAAAACAGCCAATCCAACCCAACACATTTTTATTAACATTGATAGTTTAAAAGTAAATATTTTATCTATTTCTTGTTACATGCAAATGTAAAATGCTTTTGAAGCCCTTCAAGCATTTCTTTAAAATCGTCAAAAAAGCATACTCAGTAATTGATTATGATGAGAAACAAGATTTTTTGACACAAAATGTTTTATCCATAATATCCGAATTTCGTTCTAACGAAATTTATATTTAAATAATACCACCAAAATTTCATATTACAATCTTTCTGTGTTTTAGTAAAACATAACTCATTTATTATAACAGCAACATATTCATCAATCTCGCTGAAACGACACGTCCTGGTTTACAATTTGAACTAGCCAGGTACAACTAGAAATGGAATTGAGAATGGAAATTTCTAGAAATGGAAATTTCGTATTCCAATTACGTCATCTCGTATACCGGTCGAATTGAATCGCGAGAACCTATTATAAATTACAATTATTTTAACACGTTAAATCTTTCTATTTCAGTGTCGTTTCTTTGTGTGTCGGCTTTTTGGGAATAAATGAAACCGCGCGAGTTCCGCACTAAAATGTTTTGAAAGGTCAAGCGGGTTCCTATTTTCTTTTTGTTATACAAAATAGTTGGATCGTGTAATTTTGTTTTCCACACTGAAACGAGTGCCGTTCACCCGAGCTACATTTTTTTTTTGATTCAATTCCTTCGCTCGTCCGGATAAAATTGATGATAACCTCTAGGGGAAAGGGTATCCCTTCCTATCCTTTCCTTCCATTCAATAAATACCGGAAATTAGGTGATTTTTCAAATGCTTGGATGGATTATTCGTTTTAATCCACAAAAAAATAAGTTGAGGGAAGATTTCAAATCGATAATTTTTAAATATTTATTAATTTAATTTTTGAAGAAAACTGATTATCTTGATTATTGTTAGGAATTGAAACTATGCTCAAAAAATTCTCGCTCGAGTACAAACACAAATTTTATAATGTGTATATATAATGTATTTTATAATGTTATATAAAATATCTGTTTCTAGATGTATTCATAATGATAGTAAACCATGGGACGGAGATTCTCTCGGATGTCCGAATAGGTTTTTTTCGTTATAACATACAGTATCTTCGAAATAAGACTCATGAACTCGACGCTTTCTTAAAGTTTAAACATTACGATATTTTGTGCCTTAATGAGCAAACTTGAACGACTATTAAGGAGTCTCGTATTCTTGTAAATTTAAACATGTACATGGCGATATTGCCATTTACGTGAAGAACTCCTTGCACCCTGTGTTGCCTTTCCCTTTCCACTTTTCTGATTTATTAGTTGAGATTGACATGAAATTTTCGGAATTGCGTACAAGTTAGTAACAGTTACTAACAGAAGATGAATACACAGGAAATACCATAGACCTGCATCTTTCCGACCATTATGCACAGACTATCGAATTTAGCGAAATTAATGAACCAATGGTAAACCTGCAAAAATATAAATGTCGTAACATCAAAGACAAGAACATCAAACGCTTCATTCAAATAATGAATGAGTAGTACTCGACTGATCAGTGACAGGTAGTCTGATTTCCGGCGGGGTCATAGTACTACTACTTCCTTGATCAAGATTATGGATGATATAAGACTTGCCTGTGATAATCGTCGTATCACTATTTTGGTTCTACTTGATTTCAGCAAAGCCTTTGACTCTGTCGATTATGATCTTCTTCTTTCTATACTTTCATCTATTGGTTTTTCTTCCTCGAGTCTTTCATGGTTTCAATCATATCTTTCGAATCGCACACTGTGTGTTCGTGCCAATTCAACCTTTTCCAATCGCTTTGAGCTTTCTTGTGGTGTGCCCCAGGGCAGTGTTCTCGGTCCGTTGCTGTTTTCTATCTTCGTTGATGGTGTCACCAAGGTTATTTCTTCAAATTTTCATCTTTACGCGGATGATCTGCAGATTTATACCGATACATCATTTAATGACTTTCCTTAAGCTATTGAGCGAATTAATAATGATCTTGCTAGAGTATCTGAGTGGTCTAAACTATACGGTTTGAAACTCAATGTTAATAAGACCCAAGCCATAATTTTTGGTACAAATCCTTTGCGGAGCAGGGTGACGACTACTTTTGCTAGCTCGCAACTTCTACTTGGTGACACCGTCATTAAATTTTCGGATGTAGTTAAGAATCTTGGAGTTATGATGGACTTTGCACTGTCTTGGCGCTCTCAGGTTCAGGCTATTTGTAAGAGGGTTTACTCCTGTTTTCACTCCCTTCGTAAATTTAAGTGTTTTCTTTCTTCTTACGTTCGACGCAACCTCTGTTATTCGCTCATTTTTCCACATCTTGATTATGCGGATACGGTTTGTACTGACCTGTCGATATCCTTATGTAATAAACTCCGGAGACTACAAAATAATTGCATACGTTTTATATTCGATCTTGGAAAATATTGTCATATTACTCCTTACCGCAATAACTTACATTTGCTTACGTACGTAAACCGTTGGTCCTTCCGTGTGTTAACAAGTCTCTATAAGATTATTCATACCAAAAGTCCACAATACTTATTTAATATGGGGTCGTGCATAGGTAATATCATAACGAACCTAACAGAAGATGAATACACAGGAAATACCATAGACCTGCATCTTTCCGACCATTATGCACAAACTATCGAATTTAGCGAAATTAATGAACCAATGGTAAACCTGCAAAAATATAAATGTCGTGACATCAAAGACAAGAACATCAAACGCTTCATTCAAATAATGAATGAGTACTACATCGACTTAAACGATCAGAGTCTAGCTACAATCTTTTCTCATTATTTTTCTTGTATGCTGAAGACGTATTGGTCTTGTTGTCCTGAAACGAGTAGAAGAACAACAGCTGATAATCCTATATGAATATCCAATGAAAACATAAATCGAAGGCAGAACATTGTTGAAATATTAAGTATTCTTGCGAACAATCTGAAAACTGAAGAGTCGTACAGAATTTACAATAAATACAAAAAAGAACTTAGAGATCATCTTCAGCGAGAAAAACGTGATCATTATTTGTCTTTACTGAACACGGCAAAAAATAAACAAAAGGTTACATGGCAAATAATAAATAAAGAGACCGGAGGGAATAAAAGTGGGAAGTCAGAAAAAATTATAGATCCCCACACTTTCGCGAGTCACTTAAATGATCTATAGCGCACTTCTAATGCAACAATAGGTCAAGCTATCAAACTTGATGTTCAAAATAGCTCTTCGTGCTTTTTTATGGCGGTTGACAAACATGAGTTGATTAGCATTGGCAGAAAGCTAAGCTCAAAAAGAACCGAAGATGTTTATGGAATGTCAACAATTTTTTGCAAAAAAATAATTCATGGACTAGCCGATCAGCTTGTTTGTGTTATCAATATGTGTTTGGAGAATGGTGTATTTCCTGAAGAGTTAAAAATACCTAGAGTGACAATTACCGACCTTAATCAATTTTGCCAGCAGTGTCTAAGATTCTCGAATATGTAATAGCAGAAAGATTGATGAATTTTTTCCAAAAACGGAACCTACTCTCTAAGTACCAACATGGTTATATCTGTGGACGATCTATTGAGAGTGGTACAGCAGAAGTTGTATTAACCATTATGGAAGCTATAGATAAAAAGAATTATGTAGAATTAATCAGTGTAGATCTGAGTAAAGCGTTCGATAACGTGAATCACTGCTGCCTACTCCATAAATTGGAGATTTATGGAATTAGAGGAATTGCTTATGCTTTATTGGCCTCATATCTGTGTGATCGGAAACAGATGGTAGATGTAGAAGGAATCAGGGCGAAGTCGGGTGATGTTACGAAGGGAGTACCACAAGGCTCCATCCTTGAGCCCATTCTTTGATGCAATTCCTACTAATAAATTGTGCCTTTATGCAGACGACTCAACTTTTGTGTCGGTAAGTAAATCTCCTGAGAACCTAGATCAAAACTCATACTGTATATTGGAAAATGCTGAAACTTGGTATAAAAATAATGGGCTTACAATGAATAACGAGAAGACACAAACAATCAACTTTCAAAAAAGACAAAAAATAAAGAGGAGAGAAATAAAACCCTTAAATTCCTCGGCATTTATCTTGATGAAGATCTTAAATGGACAAGTCAAATAAATGATTTCTGCAAGAAATTAAACAGTGCTATCTTTTGTATCAGGAGAATAAGAACTGTGGCAACAATGATTGCGGCGAAGTTGACTTACTATGCAAGTTTTCATAGTCATGCATCGTAGGGTATAATTTTCTGGGGTGCTTCTGCACAAGCCGATAGAATATTTTTACTGCAAAAGAGGGCGATAAGAGCATTATGTCAATTAAAAGTAAACCATAGTTGTAAGCAACAGTTGTAGTTATTAACTGACGGGTTACGTCTGTACAACGCTTTTGCTTTATTACGTTCGCTCATGAGACCCCTAATATCATTAGTTACCAGGGGGCGGGAAAATGTTTCACTCTCCTTTGCCTTATCGGAGCATGTTTGTCATACAAACATGCCACTTTGTTATTAAAATAATTAACTTCCGCATCAATGTCCGTCATAAGATATAACGGTTTCCAGTCTATCCTCAGCGCATCAAAGTTGCGTTCTTTAAGGTTAACATGTTTGAAATCCCGATAAGATTAGACAGCGCAATAAATAAGATCATGGTTGGAAAATTGCAGAGCTGGTAGCTGACCGTGAACAAGAATCTTATCGATGCAAGACGAGATGATCAAGTCAAGCAGAGAGTCAGACGAAGGAAGGTGATTGGTTGGCTGAGAAGAGATGATAGATACGACTTGCGGAAGAAATAACATATCGAAGTTTTTCACTACGTAGGTCATCTCTCAATGTACACGTATTGAAATCGCCCATTAATACTATTGTGTCATAGCACATACTATGTCTTTCAAGGAGATCCTCAAATTAATCATATCGTAATTAATCATTGGTGGACAATAAAAAACACCCAATAGTAGTTTAGTACTAAAACACTTAACCTCAATCAAAAGGAATTCCATTACTCGCGAGGATCCGTCGGACATCTTAATCGAGTTAACCTGTAGGTGATCTTTAACATATGCAGCCACACCTCCCCCCCCCCCCTAGAAAATACACGATCATTTCTTCACAGACGATAGCCCGGAAGAGTAAACATAGGAGAATGTAGGGAAGGCTTGAGCCAGGTTTCACTTACCAAGATGATGTCAAAAATACCAGATTCAAATGTCATCAAGAAGTCATTAAAGTGGGCAGTTAAACTCTGGACATTGACATGACACAAAGTGATCTTGTTCATGTTTGTTGTATTATTATTGATCAAAAATTAATCCTCTATTGCATAATTTATTACACTTTATAAGAATAAAATTTGGTGTATTATTATGTTTAATACAATTAAGTATTAGTAAAAACAACAAGAAAGCAGAAACATTTTTTGTTCTTAATTAGGAACCATGTACGTAAAAAGTAGTTTTCCAAAATGAATATTAAAATTAGAAATACAAGAGAAATCAACAAGATAAAGGTGTAAACATAATATTATTAGATGTGTTATTTTGGTTTTTATACAGTGGCATAACTGTGTATTTATCATCGTATTTATCATGATTCTACATTTTTCACACATAGCCAACACATTTCGCGGTTACTAATGTGTAAAGGCCAAAGTCTAATGTTGATGAAACCAGAAGAAATCAATCACTGGTTTATTATTTAAAAATGCAAGACGAGCGATTTAAAGTCTGCAGGACCATGTTTCTCAATACGCTTGGTATTGGTAGATGGACTGTTCTCATTTGGAAAAATAATCAATTAAGTAACACAAAACCAAATAATACTCCAAAAACGATGACTGGTTCTCAGCATTCTAAGAATGAGAATACCTCATCCAAGCCTTTTGCCAAAGAACAACAAGAACTTGAAAGTTTTCTAAATTCTTTGCCAGTTATGGAGTCTCACTACTGTCGGGCTACCACTCAGAAAAAGTATTTATTACCAGAGTGGACGACAAAGCAAGCCCTTTACGATTTTTACAAAAATGATTGGTGCACAAGGCGTGGTGTACGGCCTCTCTCTCTAGCTACTTTTTACGGAGTCTTCGATTTCAAAAATCTGGGTTTGTACTTCCCGAAAAAAGATCAATGTGAAAAATGCGCTTTGTACAAAGCTGGCAATTTATCAGCTAAAGAATTTTTAGAACATAATCAGAAAAAAGAAGAAGCTAGAGAAGAAAAGAAAAAAGACAAAGGTGGAGAAAATATTGTATTTACAGTTGATTTGCAAGCAGTTTTGATGGCACCAAAGTCAAAAATAAGTAGCTTATATTACAGAACAAAACTTCAAGTACATAATTTGACATTTTTTAATGTGAACAACAGAGATAGGTTCTGTTATTTGTGGAACAAGAGTGAGGGGGGACTAAGTTCAGAGGAGTTTGCAAGTGTGTGGGCCGATTTCATAGAGGAAAAAGTTTTACCCCAAAACGAATCTGCTGTACCACTAAAAGTAATTTTCTTCAGTGATGGGTGTACTTACCAGAACAGGAACTGCGTGATGTCTAATGCTTCGTTATCGACGGCAATGAATTTCAACAGAATAATTGAGCAGAAGTTTCTTGAGGTCGGCCATACTGAAATGGAAGCGGATTTTATGCATTCGACTATCGAACGAGCATTGAAGAACAAGGATATAAATGTTCCTGCAGAATATGCCGGAGTCTGCAGATTAGCTAGAAAAAGACCAAAGCCTTACGAAGTACTCTACCTCACCTATGACTTTTTCAAAAAATTCGACGATGTTAAGTTCTATAAAAGCATTCGTCCTGGTCGTGGCAAAGGCGAAGCTAAGGTGACAGACATACGAGCTCTGCGCTACACCCCGAGTGGTGTAGTATATTTCAAATTGAGATTTGCTGATGAATGGCAAGCAATACCGCAAAGAAAATCTGCAAGTGTCGTGCCATTGCCGTACACTCAGCTCCCAAATCTTCACAAATATAGAAGAAAGATTACTGCCAGGAAATTTGAAGATCTCCAATATCTGAAAAGCACACTTCCTCAGGACTATCGATCTTATTATGATAATTTACCCCATGACTGAATGTCGACTGATAACTATAATGACTGACTTTTCTATGATTTAATTAACATGTGAAGACTTAAATTTTAGTAGTTATTAAGAACGAAAAAGATTTTAAGACTGCTAGTATTCGATTTAGTTAGTCGTTCCTAAGTTTCGTTTTTGTAGAGTTTATAATTTACTTTTCCTCGGGTTATTGTTCATGCTAGTAAATTATTAATTTTTGAAACTTTTAACTTTCAATAAAGAAGTGGATACTCTTTTATTGGCATTTATTTCCTTTTGATGGATACCGTCGTAAAAATTACAATGTGGCCAAAACTTTGTGTAATTAAGTTTTTTTTTGATTATGTAATTGTATGTCATTGTAACTTTCACAAAAACCCTGCCAAATCCATTATAGATCAGTATGTACATCTAAAATAACCTGCTAAATCCAAAAAAGGCTTGTAATGCAGCAACTAAAGAGTTTAAGTAACTTTTTTTAAGTTAAAATAATACACCATTATTTATTTAACAACATAGTATTTAGAATTACTTCCCTAGGCAAAAATGACAATTTTAAAAAGTTTTTTATTTGTCCTCTAAAAAACGCTAAAAGTGAGTTACCAGGTTTACACTTTAAGGCGACGATATGTAGGTTTATAATGTTTTTATATGAATGGTCTGTGTCTGATCCAGATTATGCAGATATTCATTTTGTAATACTTTCAACTCTTCTAAAAAAAGAAGGAGAGAGAAGATATTAGGTTCATCCTGCGAATACAAAAAGAGAAAGAGAAGCGAATTTCATTTCCTAACTGCCAAGCTCTTTAAGCTTGATAGAGATGCTGAAAGATTCCATCAATCAGGAACAGTTCAACGAAGTTTATTCTAATTCAGAAAGAAGAAACACAAATCTGGCAAGTCATAAAACAAGTCTAAATTTTTCTGATTTATCTCTATGAGTCATTTCAATTTTTTATCTTCATAGTCAGCATCACAATGTGGCAGAGTCTTCACTTTCATGATGAGTTTGAAATGTTTGAGGTTGTTTTTGAAATTCTCGTTGTAAATAAGCGTTACTTAATCCAAAATACAAAATATTTGGATACCTGAAATTTTATTCATTAATTCCTGTATATCCAGGATAATGAGTAATGTTTAAATTTGGATGCAGCGTTCGTTTAAAAACTTCTTTTTACACCGAAATTTGTATTTCGTGACTGGGTGGTGGATACAAAAAGATTGTGATTCGTGATTCCGAAAGGTATCTAAAGTCGGTGCAAAAAGTCAAGGCCCTCAGTTTAGAGATCGACATCTTCACAACCTCATCATACTAAACCGCGATTTATCGTAGAATTTATGAAATATCGATAAAATAAGATATGCTCCACATTACGAACACATCCTATTACCACCAGTGCAAATTAAAAAAAAAATGAAACAAATGTGCCTTGTATGAGTCCCACATGTCACTATACAACATCACTATAAGTGAAACCACCTAATACATAAGCTCTGTTATAACCTAGGCATCGATTTGATTTAAAATGGTTTAAAAGTAGTCATTACATCATTAACATTCTAATATTTAAATATCTTCGTAAAATTTGGAGTCTTTACCTAGACTAAGATATAAGATATACAATTTGAACATTTAATTGGAATTGTTTAATGAAATTTCGTAATATATCCGCAAGTTTATTTAAATGAAGTAGATTTCCAGACTACATTTAGGCAATTATTGAAATAGATGTTTCCGAAACTTACACCAATTATTAACTAAAGTAATACAAGTAACCCAAACGAGTAAAGCATACTCAGCATACCTTATTAAAGGAATTCGCCGAGTCGCGACAAAACATTGTTGATTCTACTCGGTAATAAAGCAATTTAAAACAAATAAATTACTTAAACTTAATCCCGTTTCCATTATCCAAACGGAAAATTGCAGGGTGAGTTATTATTCGAAATTCTCCTATAATGAACTGATTTCATCAAGACGAATTTTTATTAAATTAATTAGGCCGATTATTATTTAATAAACCGATAAGCTTTATATGAAATTTAAATTAATCCGCGGTCGTTCGTGTACTTGAAGAGCTTAACCTGGTAATTGGAATATAAAGTGGAACGTGTGTGTTCGGAATAAAAGAGCTTAAAATTTGTGGGTTGGAAAACGCAGGTTATCCAATGGCAAATTTTGCGTGACTGGAATGTTTTAATAACCTTGATGGGTTTAAAAATGGAAGTTAAAGAAAAAATAAGTGTTTTCTTTCAAATTTAATTTAATCATTTAATTTAAAATTATTTAAAAATTAATGTTGTTTTAAATTAGTGTAATAAAATAAAAATTTATCAAAATTAGATTGAAATAATTTATTATTCATAACGCGATTGGTTGGTTAACTTAAAAAAGATTGCGTTTTAATTCGTTCTTGATTAAAACATTTTTTGTCCTATCAATTAAAACTTCATTATAAATAGAAGTAAGGCGATGGATTTAATTAATAACGATGGCTAAAAGCTTTTTGCGCACACTGTTAAAATAGTTTTTATTGCGTTAAAAGTTAAATGCAGGGATGTTAATCATATGTAATGTTTTTGATGAAGCAATCAGCAATCATACAAAAATCGAAACGAAATAATTGTTTTAAAGTTATCCAAAAATTTAAACTATTCCATATATTTAATATTAAATATATGATATTCTGAAGAAAAGTATCTAAAGTCTGTGCAAAAAGCCAAGGCCCCAAGGTTTATAGATCGATATTTTTGCGGTAAAGTTTGTTAAAATTCGGGGTCTTTAGTTTTTCTTTTATCGTAAGTTAAGTGACCAAAATGTATTTGAAAAAAAGCTTACTCGAAATCGGAACTTCAATTAGTCAAATCCAGGCTTGAATATCGTTTGCATCTTTGCAGAGTTAAAAACGAATTGATGCAAATACATACGTTCATTAAAACGATCCCTACCTCATCCAACACGACACCACTTCAAAATTTTACCTACTCTCGTATTGATTTTGTTATTTAATTACCCGTTATGAAAAATAATTGCGGAGCGTACATTTTCTGTATTAAATTCCTAAGGAAATGATAAACGTTATCGTTATTAAGTATCTCAAGGCTGTTTTTACCTTTTTCCGTTTCGTGGTACTTATCTATTCACTATTTCTGTTAACTGATTCGAGATTATGAAAGTAGAATAAACTCGGTACAACGTGTTTAGTTCGATTTGATAACCTTATATTGTATTGTGGTAAAATAAACTCTTTTTTAATGTATTTTTTTCTTTTTATTTGAATAATACTTGAAAGTAAACTGATTGATACTATCAAATAAAACAGTTATATTTTCAACTTTTTACTCAACTTGGTATGCTTTTTGTTGTCATTAATTTTTGTATAATTTTCTTGTTCTTTTGTTGCATCATATCAATTAATCATTATTATTGCTATTTTATATAAAAAGTGCAATCTGCTTCTTCAAAGACTATTGGATAGGGGTAAGTATGGGCAAAAAACTGCATTAAATTTCCACTCAGCTCGGAACAACCATCTTTCAGGCAGAAGTTGTTACTATAAACTTCTGCACTAATCAAATAATATACCAGTAACCTGGTTCTAGGTTACAATGATATACAAGGCAATGAAAAATTGCACAAGCTGGACAAAGAGGCAACGAAAACGTCCTTCATTGGTAGTCCTTCATTGGAAGGCCTCAATGGTAGTCTCACGCTGGAAACCACTAATATCACCTATCAAATATCATCTTTTCTATATTGAACAAGCTGAGGATCAAATTTGTCGATTTTGGAATGACGAATCAAAAATCGGCCGTGTTTTGGGCTCATTTTAAATGAATTATTAATCTTCAAAGGCCATCTGAATTAAATTTGCCAACTTTGAACCAAGAAAATGACTTTTTCCAATCTGTAATTTTGTTTGATACTGCCAAATTTGATTTGTGTATATTAATCATGTTCGGTGGGGCATTTCAAACAACTTGGGACCAAAAAAAAACTAAGATTGCAAAGTTGGAACCAAAAAAATACCTTTTTGTAATCATGTAATTTATTTTGTCACCGCCAAGTTTGAATTGTGTGTGTTAAAACGAGCACAAACACGATATATTGTCAATTTTTTTATTTCATTAATTTACATAAAAAATCTTTTAAAATGAGTCCAAACACGAAGGGGTTATCTCAAAAAATGGGAAATATAGAAATATTTCTAATAAACAGCTAACTTCATGTTGCTTAAATTTTTTTCTTACATCTCGGTCGTTTTTAAGACGAATTAATCGTTTTTTATTTATTTATTATGAAAAAATCCTTTATAATGAGTCCAAACACGAAATTTTGTGAGATAAAAAATAGATTAAATATTAATATTTGTAATAAGCAGCCATCTTCATGTTGCTATTAAATAATTAATTGTAACTTGGCTATTTTTTAAGATAAATCGGCCGAATTTGAGCTCATTTTAAACGATTTTCCATAATTATTATGAAATCTTCAAACACACGGCTAAATCCGAATTAAATTTACCAATTTTGAGCCAATGAAATGACTTTTTGCAATCTGTAATTTTGTTTGATACTGCCAAATTTGATTTGTGTATATTAATCATGTTCCGTGGGGCATTTTAAACAACTTAGGACCAAAAAAAAAACTAAGATTGCAAAGTTGGAACCAAAAAAATACCTTTTTGTAATCATGTAATTTATTTTGTCACCGCCAAATTTGAATTGTGTGTGTTAAAACGAGCACAAACACGATATATTGTCAATTTTTTTATTTCATTAATTTACATAAAAAATCTTTTAAAATGAGTCCAAACACGAAGGGATTATCTCAAAAAATGGGGAATATAGAAAGATTTCTAATAAGCAGCTAACTTCATGTTGCTTAAATTTTTTTTCTCCCATCTCGGTCGTTTTTAAGACAAATTAATCGTTTTTTAATTATTTATTATAAAAAAATCCTTTATAATGAGTCCAAACACGAAATTTTGTGAGATAAAAAATAGATTAAATATTAATATTTGTAATAAGCAGCCAACTTCATGTTGCTATTAAATAATTAATGGTAACTTGGCTATTTTTTAAGATAAATCGGCCGAATTTGGGCTCATTTTAAAGGATTTTCCATAATTATTATGAAATCTTCAAACACACGGCTAAACCCGAATTAAATTTACCGATTTTGAGCCAACGAAATGACTTTTTGTAATCTGTAATTTTGTTTGTTTCTGCCAAATTTGATTTGGGTATATTAATCAAGTTCCGTGGGGCATTTTAAACAAGTTAGGTTAAAAAAAAACTAAGATTGCAAAGTTGGAACCAAAAAAATGCCTTTTTGTAATCATGTAATTTATTTTGTCACCGCCAAATTTAAATTGTGTGTGTTAAAACGAGCACAAACACGATATATTGTCATTTTTTTTATTTCATTAACTTACATAAAAAATCTTTTAAAATGAGTCCAAACACGAAGGGATTATCTCAAAAAATGGGGAATATAGAAAGATTTCTAATAAGCAGCTAACTTCATGTTGCTTAAATTTATTCTCTTGTGTGTGTTAAAACGAGCACAAACACGATATATTGTCAATTTTTTTTTATTTCATTAATTTACATAAAAAATCTTTTAAAATGAGTCCAAACACGAAGGGGTTTATAGAAAGATTTCTAATAAGCAGCTAACTTCATGTTGCTTAATTTTCTTTTCTTCCATCTCCGTCGTTTTTAAGACAAATTAATCGTTTTTTAATTATTTATTATAAAAAAATCCTTTATAATGAGTCCAAACACGAAATTTTGTGAGATAAAAAATAGATTAAATATTAATATTTATAATAAGCAGCCATCTTCATGTTGCTATTAAATAATTAATTGTAACTTGGCTATTTTTTAAGATAAATCGGCCAAATTTGGGCTCATTTTAAAGGATTTTCCATAATTATTATGAAATCTTCAAACACACGGCTAAATTCGAATTAAATTTACCAATTTTGAGCCAATGAAATGACTTTTTGCAATCTGTAATTTTGTTTGGTACTGCCAAATTTGATTTGTGTATATTAATCATGTTCCTTGGAGCATTTTAAACAACTTAGGATTAAAAAAAACTAAGAATGCAAAGTTGGAACCAAAAAATGCCTTTTTGCAATCATGTAATTTATTTTGTCACCGCAAATTTGAATTGTGTGTGTTAAAACGAGCACAAACACGATATATTGTCAATTTTTTTTATTTCATTAATTTACATAAAAAATCTTTTAAAATGAGTCCAAACACGAAGGGATTATCTCAAAAAATGGGGAATATAGAAAGATTTCTAATAAACAGCTAACTTTATGTTGCTTAAATTTTTTTTCTCCCATCTCGGTCGTTTTTAAGACAAATTAATCGTTTTCTAATTATTTATTATAAAAAAATCCTTTATAATGAGTCCAAACACGAAATTTTGTGAGATAAAGAATAGATTAAGTATTAATATTTGTAATAAGCAGCCAACTTCATGTTGCTATTAAATAATTGTAAGTTAGCTATTCTTTAAGATAAATCGGCCGAATTTGGGCTCATTTTAAAGGATTTTTCATAATTATTATGAAATCTTCAAACAGACGCCTAACGCGAATTAAATTTACCAATTTTGAGCCAATGAAATGACTTCTTGCAATCTGTAATTTTGTTTGATACTGCCAAATTTGATTTGTGTATATTAATCATGTTCCTTGAGGCATTTTAAACAACTTAGGATAAAAAAAACTAAGATTGCAAAGATGAAACCAAGAAAAGGCATTTGCCTTTTGTAATCATGTAATTTATTTTGTCACCGCCAAATTTGAATTGTGTGTGTTAAAACGAGCACAAACACGATATATTGTCAATTTTTTTATTTCATTAATCTACATAAAAAATCCTTTAAAATAAGTCCAAACACGAAGGGGTTATCTCAAAAAATGGGATATATAGAAATATTTCTAATAAGAAGCCAACTTCATGTTACTTAAATTTTTTTTCTTACATCTCAGTCGTTTTTAAAACAAATTAATTGTTTTTTATTTATTTATTATGGAAAATTTTTTAAAATGAGCCCAAACACGAAAATTCTTAGATAAAAAATGATTAAGTATTAATATTTGTAATAAGTAGCCAACTTCATGTTACTATTAATTAATTGTAACTCGGTTATTTTTTGAGATAAATCGGCCGTGTTTGAGCTCATTTTAAAAGATTTTTCATAATTATTACGAAATCTTTAGACGCACGGCTAAACTCAAATTAAATTTGCCAACTTTGAGCTAAGAAAATGACTTTTTGCAATCTCTAATTTTGTTTGATACTGCCAAATTTGATTTGTGTACACTGATCATGTTCTTTGGGATATTTTAAATAACTTAGGATGAAGAAAAATTAAGATTGCAAAGTTAGATCCAACGAAATGCCTTTTTGTAATCTTGTAATTTGTTTTGTTA
This sequence comes from Onthophagus sagittarius, assembly GCA_036711965.1. Taxonomy (NCBI): domain Eukaryota; kingdom Metazoa; phylum Arthropoda; class Insecta; order Coleoptera; family Scarabaeidae; genus Onthophagus; species Onthophagus sagittarius. The sequence continues at coordinate 52,263,042 of JASERS010000005.1, forward strand.
CTGCCAAATTTGAATTGCGTGTGCTAATCATGTTCCTTAACACATTTTAAACAACCTAGGAACAAAAAAAAATTACAATTGCAAAGTTAGAACCACCGTCAACGCAAATATGGATTTCCAACACGTAGCAACTGAAATTATGACCGACCTGTTGTAGATTATTGTTTTTTTGATTCGAAAAAAATCAAAAAAGAAAAAAAATAGTTTAATGTTATAGGGTTGAGGACCTACATTTGCCCCAAACTTTGGAAGGACTAAAATTATAAAAATTTTAAGCTTGCAGATCTAATTGTAAGTTAAGATTAAATACATTAATGTTAAATCATACTCTTTTTGATTTAGAGATAGTTGTGCTTTTAAAAACCGATAAATTAAGTTTTGATTTTATTAATCGCTGTTCTAATAATGGTGAGACAAAATTAGTTATGAAAGAATTTTTTTTGTGAAGTTCATATATCTTCTGTTGGCAAATCGATTTTAGTTTAGTAATTATTGTTAAAGATTGATGAGAATTTGTTAAAGTTTGTAAATTGCCCTTGTTAATGTTTTGGGAGTTGCTGAACTTGGCAGCTGCGTGCAAATGTCTTAATGATGATCGCTTTTGTAATGAATTACAAGTTTGGTATCCAAATACTTTTTTATCTCATTTGCTGTTTGAGTTAAACTCAATATCGCTTTAAAGAACCAAGAAATTAAATTGTTCTTGTTTTATAAGATTGGCGAACTTGGCGACTGAATTCAATATACCTACGTTATGGAGCAAAGTAAAGGTGATCATCATACCCCAAGATGATGATATAGACCAATTAATCAAACTTCCTTTTTCCTAAAAGGGAAGGAAAAGGTAATTCACCAATACCTGTCAACCAGTGTTTGTCACCAATCCACTCCATCCATATCAATGTGGTTACCAGAAAGCAAATTTAAGAATTGAAGAGATTGAAGAAAATGGATGGTGAAAGTTCTGAAGAGGAAGGAGGGTGAAACGAAAGTGCGGTCGAAAAGGAATGGAAACGATGGAGAAATGGAAACGGCCTATACAAAAATTTAAAAGGACTAAAAAAGAAAATTATAAGCCTATCAATGAGAAAGCTTGAACCAGAAAAAAGAGTAAGGTAATGACTGCAAATCAAGAAAATGATGCCTTAGAAATTAAAGAAGAATAAATTAAAACAAAAATAAGAAACCATACTTACATATAAAAGATAGGTAAAAATGTATACCTTTTTATTCCATTTTGACAGTTTAAACTGTATTATGATCAGCCATTATATCGTCAATGATGTGCTATTTTACAATGATTTTTATTTAATTAAAGAAAACCAATAACGATGTAGAGGTTTGCAAAACTGCTACATACATTCTTCATGATATTGTTAAGAAACGCTTTGAATGCATACCAAAGCATCTCGTGACACACGTTCAAGATAAACGGAGCCAACACTCCAACAGACCTTATATTGTTACGAATTATTTAAAAGATCATGTACAGGTAAACGTCGTTTTACGCGGGAGTTGCGTCTCAAGAGACACCAACGTAAAAAAATCGGCGTAAAATGAACACGAAGATAAGGGGCAATATATGGGTTATGTTTCGTGTAAAATTTTAAGAACAATCTATCTACATTCAAAATAACTAATAATCTTGTAATTTTTAAAAAGCATGCAATGCCGTTTGCTTTAATTTTTGCTTCCTTTCTTGCAGAATCATAGTGTAAGGTCATAAACATTTGTAACATTTGCGCTTTGATTCAAAACCTCATCCATCTCATAGAGCTCATCCGTTAACCTTTCTATAAAGGAAAAGCTGTGAGTTAGATCTGTTATTTTTAGGATTTTTTATCATTATCTTTCTATCTTTCTTCCTCCTTCGGATATTTTTGGAACTGTTTTGATTTGAGATTGGTTGGAGAATAGGTCGGTCACGATTTCATATTGGAAATTCATATTCGACTTGACGGTGATTCTAACTTTGCAATTAAAACTTTTTCTTATTACTAAATTATTCAAAATGTCTTGAAAAACATGATCAGCACACACAATTCCAATTTGGCAGTAACAAAACAAATTACACGATTGCAAGATGCATATCTTTGGTTCTCACTTTGCAATCTTAGTTTTTTTTTTTGATTCTAAGATGTTTAAAATGTCCCAAAAAAAATGATCAGTACACATAAATCAAATTTGGCAGTATCAAACAACTCAAATTACAGATTACAAAAGTCATTTGGTTAGCTAAAAATTGGCAAATTTAATTCGGGTTTAGCCGTGCGTCTGAAGATTTCGGAATAATTATGAAAAATCCTGTAAATTGATCCTAAACACGGCCGATTTATCTCAAGAAATAGCCGTGTTACAATCAATTAATTAATAATAACTAAAAAGTTGGCTGCTTATTACAAATATTAATACTTAATCCATTTTTTATCTCAAAAATTCTGTGTTTGGACTTATTTTAAAGGATTTTAACTGATCTGATTTTTATTTTAACTGATTTGAAATTTCAGTCTGGTGGAAAAAATTTAAACTGAGATTTATGTGTTAACTTTTTTTTCAGTATCATAATGAACTGTTTCCATATTGATGAGAAAACACCTTCTAATAAACAGGTATTAATAATATTTGTTATATGGGGTAAGATTAGAAGCCAATTATATAACAACACAGCATTTGATCGTAAATTATGTAATTCAGCCAAAATATCATTTTCAGATACCAACTGAAATGTAAAAACATCAGGGCTAAAATTTCCTTACCAAAGTTATTAATCAAATTATCAACTTTCCAGTGAACATAACATTGATTTTCCAAAAGGATGTTAAGTTCATCGCTGTTCTTTTATTTGTTGTGAAAGAGAATGTACCTTGCATTGTAACAAATTATTTTTCAGGCACACTTCCCACAAATCTTGAGAATTTGTATAACATAACTAATTTAAAAACGTTTTTTAATATTGATAGTGACATTCACGAGGTTTCTTAATTTTTTATGGTAGTTGCAGTCAGACTGGACTCTTCGTTTCTTTTAATTTTAACAGAGCATCATCTCTCAGATCCTGCATCATTTAACATTATAAGTAAATCGTGGACTAGGATTCCTGACAGAAGTTACTCTTACACGCGAAGCAAATATGTTAATGGCTGAAATTGAGAAATATTTCAGCGAATTGACTTTTTTGTCAATGCCATGTAGCTGATATACATCGTTAACAGGAAGTGACTGGATGAAATTTTAGATTTTAACTTTTTAAAGAAAAAGATATCTGATGCAATCGTCATCCTTGATTGCATCAGTTTTGACTTTCTGATAATATGAGTTAATCAAAACTACATACGGAAGATTTTTGCGAATTATGATCGATTTTTGTTGACCAACATTTTGTATCGATTTTATTTTTTTATTATCATATTTTGATTAGAAATCATTCAAATTAATACCTGTTATTGTTAATGTACTGTAAGTTGCTGAACTTCTTTTACAATGATTTTTGTTATCATAATTCACTATCATCTAATTTAAAACGCTATCAAAAAACTTGCAATATTTCCAAAAGCCTTAAATTTAGAAGACTTCAAATGCTTCAAGAAGACCTGGTACTGCACCAGAAAGACTTTATGCTATTTCCAGGAGCCTTGAATTGCAACTAGAACACTCGATACTGCCTACGTAACAGTGATAGTTTTTTGTGTTTAGTTCCAAAAGACTTGAAATGTTTCCAGAAAACTTGCAATATTTCTAAAAGACTTGATGCTGCCCCTGGTAAACTTGATACTGCTTCTAGAAGACTTAATATTACTTCTAGAAAAGTTGAAAAGTTTTTAGAATACTTGAAATGCTTTCAGAAGACTTGAAATGCATCTAGAAAAACTGATATGTTTCCAGAAGACTTGAAATGCTTCCAGAAGACTTGCAATATTTCTAGAAGACTTGATGCTACCGCTGGTAGACTTGATACTGCTTCTAGAAGACTTAATATTACTTCTGGAAGACTTAAAAAGTTTTTAGAAGACTTGAAATGCATCTAGAAAAATTGATGTTTCCAGAAGACTTGAACTGCTTCTATAACTCTTTATACTGCCTCTAAGAAAAATGATACCAGTTTCAAATGACTTGAAATGTTTCCAGAAAACTTGCAATATTTCTAAAAGACTTGATGCTGCCCCTGGTAGACTTGATACTGCTTCTAGAAGACTTAATATTACTTCTAGAAAATTTGAAAAGTTTTTAGAATACTTGAAATGCTTTCAGAAGACTTAAAATGCATCTAGAAAAATTGATATGTTTCCAGAAGACTTGAAATGCTTCCAGAAGACTTGCAATATTTCTAGAAGACTTGATGCTACCGCTGGTAGACTTGATACTGCTTCTAGAAGACTTAATATTACTTCTGGAAGACTTAAAAAGTTTTTAGAAGACTTGAAATGCATCTAGAAAAATTGATGTTTCCAGAAGACTTGAACTGCTTCTATAACTCTTTATACTGCCTCTAAGAAAAATGATACCAGTTTCAAATGACTTGAAATGTTTCCAGAAAATTTGCAATATTTCTAGAAGACTTGATGCTGTCCCTGGTAGACTTGATACTGCTTCTAGAAGACTTAATATTACTTCCAGAAGACTTGAAAAGTTTTTAGAATACTTGAAAGGCTTTCAGAAGACTTGAAATGCGTCCAGAAAAGTTGATATATTTGTAAAAGACTTGAACTGCTTCTATAATTTTTGATACAACCTCTAAGAAAAGTGATATCAGTTTCCAAAGTCTTGAAATGTTTCCAGAAGACTTGCAATATTTCTAGAAGACTTGATGCTGCCCCTGGTAGACTTGATACTGCTTCTAGAAGACTTAATATTACTTCTAGAAAATTTGAAAAGTTTTTAGAATACTTGAAATGCTTTCAGAAGACTTGAAATACATCTATAAAAATTGATGTTTCCAGAAGACTTGAACTGCTTCTATAACTCTTTATACTGCCTCTAAGAAAAGTGATACCAGTTTCCAAAGACTTGAAATGTTTCCAGAAGTCTTGCAATATTTCTAGAAGAGTTGATGCTGCCCCTGGTAGACTTGATACTGCTTCTAGAAGACTTGAAAAGTTTTTAGAATACTTGAAATGCTTTCAGAAGACTTGGAGTGCGTCCAGGAAAGTTGATATGTTTGTAGAAGACTTGAACTGCTTCTATAACTCTTGATACTACCTCTAAGAAAAGTTATACCAGTTTCCAAAGACTTAAAATGTTTCCAGACTTGCAATATTTCTAGAAGACTTGATGCTGCCCCTGGTAGCCTTGATACTGCTTCTAGAAGACTTAATATTACTTCTAGAAGACTTGAAAAGTTTTTAGAATACTTAAAATACTTTCAAAAGACTTGAAATGCATCTATAAAAATTGATATGTTTCCAGAATATTTGAGTTGCTTCTATAACTCTTGATACTGCCTCTAAGAAAAGTGATACCAGTTTCAAAACACTTGAAATGCTTCCGGAAGATTTGTAACACTTCCAGAAGACTTGGTGCTACCTCTGGAAGCATTGATACTGCCTCTGGAACACTTGATACTGCTTCTAGAAGACTTCAAATTCTTCCAGAGCACTTAATCTTGTTTCCAGTAGATTTGCAATTCTTTCAGAAAACTTGACATTCTTTCCAGAAAATTTGCATAGCTTTCAGAAGACATGCAATGCTTCCAAAAGAGCACTTAATACAAAATTATTAGTGGTTTTATCTGGACAGAAGTTATCATTTCCAATTAATGTTTTAAAGTTTTATATTTTTGAATCTGTAAATCTCAGAATCGTCAGCCGATACATTTGTAGCAATGCTCTGTCTGTAAAAAAGGTTTAGTGCCCAGATGGTTGAAGAGATCTCCCACCTTTCGATAGGAAAAGGAACATTCCGAAAATTCGAAGGGTCCATGTTTTTTTACTTTGTTACGAAATATTATGGCCTTTTTTGGATTTTAAAGGATTTTTAAAAATTTCTCTTTATAGTTTAGATAAACTGTTATATTCTCACAATTGGATTTACATTTTTTGGCAATAATCAAGCCTGCGAGGTATGCTTTGAACGAGATCAACAATGGTAAATTGTGGAACCTCATCCCAGACAAAGATGACGACAAATTTTCTGATAGATGATGTTATTCCTGCCTGAGTTTGTGGTAAACCTTCACTGGATGTCTCACATAATTCGTAGAGTTTTATGATTCTTTCAATTTTACTTAAAATGCTTCAAGAAGACCTGATACTGCATCAGGAAGACTTTATGCTGTTTCCAGAAGCCTTCAATTGCAACCAGAACACTCGATACTGTCTACGGAATAGTGATAGTTTTTGTGTTTAGTTCCAAAAGGCTTGAAATGCTTCCAGAAGACTTGCAATATTCTGGAAGACTTGATGCTGCCCCTGGTAGACTTTATACTGCTTCTAAAAGACTTAATATTACTTCTAGAAGACTTAAAAAGTTTTTAGAATACTTGAAATGCTTTCAGAAAACTTGGAATGCGTCCAGAAAAGTTGATATGTTTGTAGAAGACTTGAACTGCTTCCAGATGTCTTGATACCACCTCTAAGAAAAGGGATACCAGTTTCAAAATATTTGAAATGCTTCCAGAAGATTTATAACCCTTCCAGAAAATTTGATACTACCTCTGAAAGTCTCGATACTGCAACTACTTACGACATGCAATGTTTCCAAAAGAGCACTCAATACAAAATTGTTAGTTTTATATCTCTGAATCTGTAAATCTGTAAATCTCAGTATCGTCCACTCATAAATTTGTACCAATGCTCTGGCTGTATAAAAAGGTTTAATGCTTAGATGGTTGAAGAGATTTTTTTGTTGTAGAAACAACATTACAAAAATTTACTACATTTACTATTTGCTTCACCTTTCGATAGTAAAAGGAACATTCCGAAAATTCGAAGAATCCACATTTTTTACTCTGTTACGAAATATTATGACCTTTTTGGATTCTAAAGCATTTTTAAGAATTCCTCTTTGTCGTCTAGATAAACAGTTATACCCTTACGATTACATTTACATTTTTTGGCAATTGTCAAACCTGCGAGGTATGCTTTGAACGAGTTCATCAATGGTAAATTGTGGAACCTAATCCCAGAAAAAGATGACAACAAATTTCCTGCGAGATGATGTTATCCTTGATTGAGTTTGTGGTAAAGTTTCACTGGATGGATTCACTGGAAATACGTGAGATATTTCGCAGAGTTTTATGATTCTTTCAATTTTCATTTTCGAGATATTTTGATTTGGAACGTTTTTGGAGAATGTCATTATGCTTTTTAAAACTTCGTATCTCATCCAATACTTATCTAGGAAAGCATAGGCGGCAAATACATGGATGTTCTGGGTGTGTAAGCATTCATACGGATAGAAGATAACCATACAAAGTTGTTGTGAGTTCTCTGGTACAAGCATCCATACAAAATTGTTGATAATTTTATCTAGATTAAAGTTGATATTTTCAATTCATTTACATAATCTGTTGCAACCGTTTTTATTGAGAACAGGTATTTTGAGTTGAGACTTGATACCGCTTCTAGACGACCTGGAATGCTGCAAATCCAGCTACATTATGAGGAGGTGTTAATGGAGGCGGAGGTATGGACGGTATGCATGAAGCCCAAAGAAAGAAATTTTTGTGTGAATAGTTCTCATCGAATTGAGTTGGTCTTAATGTTTGTTACTTCTTCTTAAAGAATTATTTTACCGAAATTACAAAATTGTAGTTTGAATTTTAGTGGGTTATGTATTTCATATAAAAATAAGCATATTTTAATTATTTAATAATTACGCAAGTTTGATGAGGAATTATTAATATTGGTAACTCACATTTTGGAATAATTTACATTTTCTTTTATCAAAATTCATTTAGTCTTTGTTTTTCAATCAGCTTTGGCAAAATAATGTTAAATAAATTTATGTGGCAAATTCCTGGCAAATTGGCAATGTTATTTGCTATTCTCATAATGTTTCACATTGATTTCAAATTTCTAGATATAATAAATCAGTTATACTTCCTATTATATAAATAAGATAAAAGTAGTTTAATGACAAAAAAGATTATATATGAAAAAATATCTATATTTAATTTACTAATTTTTGAGTGGAATTTACGAAGAGAAGAAAAATGAAGAGGTAAGTAAAAAGAACTACGCAGAATTAAAAGCGTATGTTGCTAACTTTTGGTCGCATTTTGGCGACTGAACGTAAAGGCTTTGCCAAAAAAATCCCCATCGATATTTTGTTATCCAAAAAAACACCTCAAAAAAAAAATTGCAACACACAACAAAATAGTTTTCACAAAAACGCTTTTATCGTCCAAAAACTATTTCAAAATTCATTCTGAAACGAATCAAATTTAGTTCCTGTTAACGTGTTTTATAAATACACATCACACCGGTGACAAGATAAAAATAGTTTTTACAGTTTCACTCAACTTTTTCTATAATAACATTATTATTTTCTCAAAACTAAATCATATTTAAATTAAAAATAATAATAATCGTTACGACGTTTAATTATTAATTAATTACCTTATAAAATTATGAATTCTTCTTTTCGGTTCACATTTATTTTGAATATTTTCACGACTTAAAACGAGATGAGACGCGTTCTGTGAAATAAGAAAGAATCGCGTGTCGCGAAACGCCTCATGGCGCCTACTGACGTTCAGCGTCGCGACGCTCGAAATTTATAACATTTTTAAAGAGGCGCACGCAACCTCTGCGTTCTACTTTGTTACTTCGGCGAAAATTAAGCAATTTTCGATGAAAATGGAATGTTTCGAACTTTAATGCGAAAGCTCGAATTATGTTTTAATCAAATTTTGTTACTTTATAAACTGTTTATTAAGTTATTTAGGTGGGGTAGTTTTAATACAATTTGTAAAGAAAAGAAAGTTGATTTTTATTATTTTCTATGTTAAATCAATAATGTACACAAAATTAATGGTGTGGAAGATGATGTTAGAGTTATTCTAAAATACCAATACAAATTTGAGGCATTGTTCCATACACTGTATTAGTATTGAAATAGTTTGTGAGATAAACAATTATGAATGAAGAAAGTAGTTGACCAAAAGTGGTCGGAAAGAGCTTATCAGATTATCCAGACTGAGGAGGGGACCCCCGCTTCTGAGTTAGATGATGACGTTGCTAAATTAGTAATTGTTGAACTTCAAGACGGAAATCTGGAAAAGGAGCTACAAAGATAGATATTTTACAAAGATAGATATCCGGATTTATGTGAAATCAAAGGGAAATACGTTTAGTTGAACTTGAGTATAAAATTAGAATGACAGGAAATATATTAAACAGGAAATAAGAAAATTTACGAGATTATTTATAAAGGAATACAAGAAGACTTATTTGATAAACTCGTTTTATTAAGAGATGAAACATAAGTGAAGCCAGTTAGAGTTATGCATGTAGTAAAAGTTGTGTGTTGAAAAAATGAGGAAGATACTGGACAGCATTTTCAAAGACACTGATACAAGAATTGAAGTTTATTTGTCTAAAAATTATAAAGATCATGAAGAAAAAACTGACTAAGGAATGAACGAGCTATACACTCATAATATAAAATAAAGATAAAGAAGTTACTTTAATGAATTGCTTGAAGGATATAAAAAAAGCTTTGAAGACGGTGCAAAAAAATGATGCTGTTAAAAGAATTAAGAGTACGAAGGACGGAAATATAATGATTATTACAGATAAGAATAAAGAGATTTTAAATGAGACACAAAAAGCAATAGAAGCAGCCACTGCTAAACAGAAAATTAACCAAGCTGTAGACCAGGCTCTTTGTAAAAAATACAGTGCTACGTTCATTACCGAATAATTTCCAAGCAATTACGTTAACGAAAGGTGACGTAGCTGAACCATTAGAAAAGTTGTAATAAGATTGGGTTTTCTAGATACAGGAAAGATACAGAAAGCAATAAATTCGTTTCCATGGTTTTGTATATAGCAACGAGTGCTTTAATTGGTCTCTCCAAAATTTGCTTTAAATTATTGGCTCCCTACATAAACATTCTCCAACATAAACGTATCCTAAGGATATAACGATTTGTTAAATGTTAGGAATATGCACACTTGAGTAGGAAATGTGCTTATGGATTGTAAATACGAGGAACAATTGCGACAAAATTGATCATAGGGCAGATTCTGGTCAGTATGAAAACTTCAGGAAGGAGTTAATCGAAATTAGGAGATGTATGAAAGTAAAAGAAAAGTCAAATACTTTAGAGGATATGGAAATAAATTAGGATTAATTAAGGATGCATAAAATGATACAATTGAACTTTAATAGAGTTAGAGCAGCATATGATCCGATGGAAAAGAAGACTGAAAAATTTGGGGTAGATTTAGTGATATTGTAAACCAAATATTAAGTTAGAGTCAAAAAATGTCTGTGATTAGTTTTTATAATTTCACTGTCAAACATATTCGAGATCCTTGTCTGGGGGATGAAAAATTCTAAGTTAGGATGAAACTACTAGACTAGTATATTAAAATAACCAAAGCGTTTGGCGTTCTTAGGCCAAACTTTTTCAATATGATCTATATTTTTTCATGATCATGATGCTAAACCGCTTACCCAGAGAATAATTCGAAGGCCCCAGGTTATAGGAAGAATACTTAGACTGGCCGACATATTCCAGTTACTTTTTTCATAAACTCTTAGCATCATTACTTTTAATATTACAAACACGACTTTTTCGACATCTTCAAAATCGGCTCAGCTATTCTTTTCATAAACTTTAAGCAGGGTAAACTTTGATTCATGCCCAAACCCCAAATTAAATTGGAGTTTACCTTCCTTAGAATTAATGGAAACAGGATTTTGGGATTTTTTTTAAAGTATTGTTCCTGCTCTTTGGGGTAGCCGACGTTTTCGAAATTGGCCAAAATTATTCTTATATCACAAATAATTCTAGGGGTTTGGCGTTCTTAAGCCAAACTTTTTCAATATGACCTATATTTTTTCATTATCATGATGCTAAACCGCTTACCCAGAGAATAATTCGCGATAGAAGGCCCCAGGTTATAGGAAGAATACTTAGACTGGCCGACATATTCCAGTTACTTTTTTCATAAACTTTTAGCATCATTACTTTTAATATTGTAAACACAACTTTTTCGACATCTTCAAAATCGGCTCAGCTATTCTTTTCATAAACTCTAAGCAGGGTAAACTTGGATTTATGCTCAAACCCCAAATTAAATTGGAGTTTACCTTCCTTAGAATTAATGTAAACAGAATTTTGGGATTTTTTTTTAAAGTATTGTTCCTGCTCTTTGGGGTAGCCGACGTTTTCGAAATTGGCCAAAATTATTCTTATATCACAAATAATTCTAGGGGTTTGGCGTTCTTAGGCCAAACTTTTTCAATATGATCTACATTTTTTCATGATCATGATGCTAAACCGCTTACCCAGAGAATAATTCGCGATAGAAGGCCCCAGGTTATAGGAAGAATACTTAGACTGGCCGACATATTCCAGTTACTTTTTTCATAAACTCTTAGCATCATTACTTTTAATATTACAAACACGACTTTTTCGACATCTTCAAAATCGGCTCAGCTATTCTTTTCATAAACTCTAAGCAGGGTAAACTTGGATTTATGCTCAAACCCCAAATTAAATTGGAGTTTACCTTCCTTAGAATTAATGGAAACAGGATTTTGGGATTTTTTTAAAGTATTGTTCCTGCTCTTTGGGGTAGCCGACGTTTTCGAAATTGGCCAAAATTATTCTTATATCACAAATAATTCTAGGGGTTTGGCGTTCTTAAGCCAAACTTTTTCAATATGACCTATATTTTTTCATTATCATGATGCTAAACCGCTTACCCAGAGAATAATTCGCGATAGAAGGCCCCAGGTTATAGGAAGAATACTTAGACTGGCCGACATATTCCAGTTACTTTTTTCATAAACTTTTAGCATCATTACTTTTAATATTGTAAACACAACTTTTTCGACATCTTCAAAATCGGCTCAGCTATTCTTTTCATAAACTCTAAGCAGGGTAAACTTGGATTTATGCTCAAACCCCAAATTAAATTGGAGTTTACCTTCCTTAGAATTAATGTAAACAGAATTTTGGGATTTTTTTTTAAAGTATTGTTCCTGCTCTTTGGGGTAGCCGACGTTTTCGAAATTGGCCAAAATTATTCTTATATCACAAATAATTCTAGGGGTTTGGCGTTCTTAGGCCAAACTTTTTCAATATGATCTACATTTTTTCATGATCATGATGCTAAACCGCTTACCCAGAGAATAATTCGCGATAGAAGGCCCCAGGTTATAGGAAGAATACTTAGACTGGCCGACATATTCCAGTTACTTTTTTCATAAACTCTTAGCATCATTACTTTTAATATTACAAACACGACTTTTTCGACATCTTCAAAATCGGCTCAGCTATTCTTTTCATAAACTCTAAGCAGGGTAAACTTGGATTTATGCTCAAACCCCAAATTAAATTGGAGTTTACCTTCCTTAGAATTAATGGAAACAGGATTTTGGGATTTTTTTTTAAGTATTGTTCCTGCTCTTTGGGGTAGCCGACGTTTTCGAAATTGGCCAAAATTATTCTTATATCACAAATAATTCTAGGGGTTTGGCGTTCTTAAGCCAAACTTTTTCAATATGACCTATATTTTTTCATTATCATGATGCTAAACCGCTTACCCAGAGAATAATTCGCGATAGAAGGCCCCAGGTTATAGGAAGAATACTTAGACTGGCCGACATATTCCAGTTACTTTTTTCATAAACTTTTAGCATCATTACTTTTAATATTGTAAACACAACTTTTTCGACATCTTCAAAATCGGCTCAGCTATTCTTTTCATAAACTCTAAGCAGGGTAAACTTGGATTTATGCTCAAACCCCAAATTAAATTGGAGTTTACCTTCCTTAGAATTAATGTAAACAGAATTTTGGGATTTTTTTTTAAAGTATTGTTCCTGCTCTTTGGGGTAGCCGACGTTTTCGAAATTGGCCAAAATTATTCTTATATCACAAATAATTCTAGGGGTTTGGCGTTCTTAGGCCAAACTTTTTCAATATGATCTACATTTTTTCATGATCATGATGCTAAACCGCTTACCCAGAGAATAATTCGCGATAGAAGGCCCCAGGTTATAGGAAGAATACTTAGACTGGCCGACATATTCCAGTTACTTTTTTCATAAACTTTTAGCATCATTACTTTTAATATTGTAAACACAACTTTTTCGACATCTTCAAAATCGGCTCAGCTATTCTTTTCATAAACTCTAAGCAGGGTAAACTTGGATTTATGCTCAAACCCCAAATTAAATTGGAGTTTACCTTCCTTAGAATTAATGTAAACAGGATTTTGGGATTTTTTTTTTAAAGTATTGTTCCTGCTCTTTGGGGTAGCCGACGTTTTCGAAATTGGCCAAAATTATTCTTATATCACAAATAATTCTAGGGGTTTGGCGTTCTTAGGCCAAACTTTTTCAATATGACCTATATTTTTTCATTATCATGATGCTAAACCGCTTACCCAGAGAATAATTCGCGATAGAAGGCCCCAGGTTATAGGAAGAATACTTAGACTGGCCGACATATTCCAGTTACTTTTTTCATAAACTTTTAGCATCATTACTTTTAATATTGTAAACACAACTTTTTCGACATCTTCAAAATCGGCTCAGCTATTCTTTTCATAAACTCTAAGCAGGGTAAACTTGGATTTATGCTCAAACCCCAAATTAAATTGGAGTTTACCTTCCTTAGAATTAATGTAAACAGGATTTTGGGATTTTTTTTTAAAGTATTGTTCCTGCTCTTTGGGGTAGCCGACGTTTTCGAAATTGGCCAAAATTATTCTTATATCACAAATAATTCTAGGGGTTTGGCGTTCTTAGGCCAAACTTTTTCAATATGATCTACATTTTTTCATGATCATGATGCTAAACCGCTTACCCAGAGAATAATTCGCGATAGAAGGCCCCAGGTTATAGGAAGAATACTTAGACTGGCCGACATATTCCAGTTACTTTTTTCATAAACTCTTAGCATCATTACTTTTAATATTACAAACACGACTTTTTCGACATCTTCAAAATCGGCTCAGCTATTCTTTTCATAAACTCTAAGCAGGGTAAACTTGGATTTATGCTCAAACCCCAAATTAAATTGGAGTTTACCTTCCTTAGAATTAATGGAAACAGGATTTTGGGATTTTTTTTTAAGTATTGTTCCTGCTCTTTGGGGTAGCCGACGTTTTCGAAATTGGCCAAAATTATTCTTATATCACAAATAATTCTAGGGGTTTGGCGTTCTTAAGCCAAACTTTTTCAATATGACCTATATTTTTTCATTATCATGATGCTAAACCGCTTACCCAGAGAATAATTCGCGATAGAAGGCCCCAGGTTATAGGAAGAATACTTAGACTGGCCGACATATTCCAGTTACTTTTTTCATAAACTTTTAGCATCATTACTTTTAATATTGTAAACACAACTTTTTCGACATCTTCAAAATCGGCTCAGCTATTCTTTTCATAAACTCTAAGCAGGGTAAACTTGGATTTATGCTCAAACCCCAAATTAAATTGGAGTTTACCTTCCTTAGAATTAATGTAAACAGAATTTTGGGATTTTTTTTTAAAGTATTGTTCCTGCTCTTTGGGGTAGCCGACGTTTTCGAAATTGGCCAAAATTATTCTTATATCACAAATAATTCTAGGGGTTTGGCGTTCTTAGGCCAAACTTTTTCAATATGATCTACATTTTTTCATGATCATGATGCTAAACCGCTTACCCAGAGAATAATTCGCGATAGAAGGCCCCAGGTTATAGGAAGAATACTTAGACTGGCCGACATATTCCAGTTACTTTTTTCATAAACTCTTAGCATCATTACTTTTAATATTGTAAACACAACTTTTTCGACATCTTCAAAATCGGCTCAGCTATTCTTTTCATAAACTTTAAGCAGGGTAAACTTTGATTCATGCTCAAACCCCAAATTAAATTGGAGTTTACCTTCCTTAGAATTAATGGAAACAGGATTCTGGGATTTTTTTTTAAGTATTGTTCCTGCTCTTTGGGGTAGTCGACGTTTTCGAAATTGGCCAAAATTATTCTTATATCACAAATAATTCTAGGGGTTTGGCGTTCTTGGTGAAACTTTTTCAATATGATCTATATTTTTTCATTATCATGATGCTAAATCGCTTACCCAGAGAATAATTCGCGATAGAAGGTCCCAGGTTATAGGAAGAATACTTAGACTGGCCGACATATACCAGTTGCTTTTTTCATAAACTCTTAGCATCATTAATTTTAATATTACAAACACAACTCATCCGACATTTTCAAAATCGGCTCAGCTATTCTTTTCATAAACTTTAAGCAGGGTAAACTTTGATTCATGCTCAAACCCCAAATTAAATTGGAGTTTACCTTCCTTAGAATTAATGGAAACAGGATTTTGAGATTTTTTTTAAAGTATTGTTCCTGCTCTTTGGGGTAGCCGACGTTTTCGAAATTGGCCAAAATTATTCTTATATCACAAATAATTCTAGGGGTTTGGCGTTCTTAGGCCAAACGTTTTCAATATGATCTATATTTTTTCATTATCATGATGTTAAACCGCTTACCTAGAGAATAATTCGCGATAGAAGGCCCCAGGTTATAGGAAGAATACTTAGACTGGCCGACATATTCCAGTTACTTTTTTCATAAACTCTTAGCATCATTACTTTTAATATTGCAAACACAACTTTTTCGACATCTTCAAAATCGGCTCAGCTATTCTTTTCATAAACTCTAAGCAGGGTAAACTTGGATTTATGCTCAAACCCCAAATTAAATTGGAGTTTACCTTCCTTAGAATTAATGGAAAGATGATTTTGGGATTTCTTTTTTAAAGTATTGTTCCTGCTATTTGGGGTAGCCGACGTTTTCGTAATTGGCCAAAATTATTCTTATATCACAAATAATTTTAGGGGTAAACGACTAAGGTTATCAAAAATTTGCAGAATTCGTAATCAATGCTCAAATTTTTAAGCATTAACCCAAGTTTACTCTACTTAGAATTTATGGAAAAAGTATCTTGGCCGATTTCGAAGACGTCGACTGATTTAAGTATTGTTCCTGCTACCTGGCGTACTCAACGTTCCTGAAATCAGCCGAGATTATTTCTTATACCATAAATAATTCGTAGTCGACGCTCAACATTTTGAGCATGAACCCAAGTATATTTTGCTTAATTAAAACAAGATAGAGAATTTGCTTAACAAGATTTATAGATAAAGTATCTCAGCTGACTTCGAAAACATCGTCTGCTTTAAATATTATTCCTGCTACCTGGGGCACAAACAGTTTGCTTACTTTTTAATTATAAGTCATCTTCTTTTAAGCCACACATAAGGTCAATTTATAACTTAACTACTGACCTTACTGTAATTTCTGAAAATTCTTCATCAGAAACATCCATGAGTTCGAAAACACCTACTATTCTACCACGTCTTTTATTATTGACGTCATCATCTGGACTACTTCAGCAGACAATTGGCCACCTAATCTGATGAATAAGGTAAATGATATCAAGTTGTTATGATAGTTTTAAAATTAGTTTTAAATGATAAGTTTTAAAATGATGGCATTTTTGTTATAATATAATAATTAAAACTAATATTATATAAATTTAATCAGTTTAATTATCATTAATAATTAATATAATTGCACTTTAATTTAATTCTGATGAAGAATTTTCTGACAAATTTGTGACTTCACTGCTGGCCTTAGTGCACCTCCTGAAAATTCTGCATGATCAGAATCACCCATGTCTTCGAAAACATACCTACATTACCACGTCCTTAACAACCATTATTTATACCTTCTAGACTATCTGATTATCTATCTCATTATCTGAAGTAGTCATTTAGACTACTTCAGAAAACAATGTCACGCTGACAATGTCATGCTGTAGTGGATTCTCAAACTTCCTCATTACCTAATTACTATTATGACTATTCAATCTTAAGAAATGCCTTTTTGATGTTAAAATAACACATTTTCCAAAATCTATGACTCTAAAAGAGTTATACAGATTTTTGGGAATGTTAACGTTTACCACAGATTCTTACCAACCATTTCAAATATTCTTGATTCTCTATACAATTTCAAATATTCCACTTTAATAGATAATTATTAGCAATCTGCTCTGTCATCAAATTTTTCCATAGACAAGACATTCGTCCATAGACAAGACTCGTGGACAAATCCAATATCTACAATAAGTTATTTAGCACAATTTACTTCAGATATCAAATATATGAGGAAATTTAAAAAAGTTTAAAGTTGCTGCAGATACTCTATACAGAACAAATATTGAACCTTTAAATCTGTTGTATCCAGATTTTTTAACACTTAGTAAAACTCAACTTGCTGACACAGAATTGTCAAATTTATTGAATAAACAATTTTCCAAGAATCCTTCAAAATCTTGAGAGAACGAAGAACTCTTAATGAAGGAAGAAAGAGACAAAAATCAATAAATCTTGTATATATGTTGAAAGAGCGACGATTAGAATATTGGCAGAAGAAAATAAAAGAGAATGGATGTTGGGAGTGGATGTAGCTACTTGTTAGAAAAAATTTTCCAACGATCTGCATCCATTAAGGAGTAATTTCCAAGCAATTACGATAACATTAACAAGAAGTAACGTTATTACATAATGTACAATTAATGATAAGAAAATTTAACAAAGATATTAATGGAGGAACATTTGAATGCCATAATGAAGCAGAATCATCAGAATCATGTATTACTAATACAAGAAGAGAAATTTTGGAAGATTAGCTTTATTCCTTGGGACTACACTGCTCGCATTAAGTAATTTAGTACAAATATTGTGTGCTCATTAAGGATGGCAAGGATTAAGGATGTGCAATACAATTTCGTGCATCTGGTACAAGTTAAATTTTGTTGAACGTACTTTTAACAGGTACAGTGTAATCTAGTGTATGCAAAATATTTGGGTGTTTTGTAATAAATGAAGATACAGATTAACTCATCGAAGAGAATGAGAGATTTGATTGTAATCAATATGATTAATAATTAATATTTATTGTATTAGAGAACACAGTACATGCAATCTCTCAATAGAAGGAGTAGAAAATGAGTACGGTACACCTGCCATTTGAAACTGGGAACGCTGGCTGAGAACGCAAGAAAAGG
Organism: Onthophagus sagittarius; assembly: GCA_036711965.1. Classification (NCBI taxonomy): domain Eukaryota; kingdom Metazoa; phylum Arthropoda; class Insecta; order Coleoptera; family Scarabaeidae; genus Onthophagus; species Onthophagus sagittarius. The sequence continues at coordinate 52,281,298 of JASERS010000005.1, forward strand.
AAACTGGAATTTTGTCATTCTTCAATTTTTGCACATTCTACTGCTTGAGGTAGTGCTGATGATAATGGAAGAGATTTACTTTAGCTGATGATAATGGAAGTAACTTACCACTTCTTTAATTCATGTCTAACAGAAACTTAGATATACTTAATCGATAGTCTGAGCCGACCTTTATAACCGCTAAAGGTCAATCAGTTATTGACATCACTCTCGCTTTGATGGGTATCTCGTTCTCAATCCGCAATTGGACTATTTCTGACAAAGTTTCAATGTCAAATCATAGGTAAGTTACCTTTGATCTTGGTACTATAAAAATTTAAAAAACCGAAACCTAAAGGCCTGTCCCCTTCGATCAGATGCCATTTCGGTGCGTGCTACCATTTGGTGGTGCCCTGAACTCGATAAGCTCAAGTAAGAAACAAAAACAGCTTTCGATAGAACTAAAAATTCAAAATTAGACTCCACTGGAAACTTTATGGAGGTAAGTTAGCGGAGTTGAAAAAAGAATTTTTTAGAAAGTCACATGTACTCACATCGAAACACCAACCATGAAGCTACTACAGCAGAGGATTGAACCTCAGCCGAAAAGATTTAAAAAATACGGTGGACAATTAACAGTTGTTGTGTATTGTATGGTGTATGTATGTATGAGAAGGGGAGGGCATGCAAGACATGCAGCACTTAGACTCCATCAGGCTGTTTGTACAACCTCCCTTGAAAACTTGAAGTCTTCAGACACAAATCTTGATTAAATGACTTGTAACTATTATTAATACCTAAAAAGATGATCTTTTTGAGCTTCGTAGTAAAGTCATTAATACTTAGAAGAGTGTTAAAAAGTCTATTAAAGAGGAAGCGGAAAGCAGCTTCTTTATGATTGTCCAATTTATATGAGTTATTTGAAATTATAGCATCTGTGGTGGTAGATTTTCTAAAAATGTTATAGGTAAGGTTATTTTTTGTAAAGTTTTTACTGATAGTTAGGTCTAAGAAATTTATGCTGTTATCCTGTTCCAGTTCCAAAGTAAATTGAAGATTATTGCTCTGGTATATGATCAAAACGTCATCCACATATCTACCATAATAAATTATGTCTGTTGTAAACATTTTATATTTATCTGAAACAAGTTCTTATTCAAGATAATTAATGAACATTTCTGATATTATGCCTGATATGGGTGAACCCATGGGAAGCCCATCATTCATTTTGTAGACTTAGCAAGTTTTAACAAGTTTTGATCACATACCAGGCCATGCAAGCCTATAAATGTCTCTATCTCAACGCGCGATAAGCCAAGTTAAATAATGCTTTTAATTAAATAATCTTCAATAATAGTAAGAGAAGTTTTTATCGGAATATTGCTGTAAAGGTTTTTTATGTCCAAAGAAATAAAAGTTGTAGAATTTTAGCTGTTTTTTTGGAAGATGTATCTTTATTAGTGATGATGAAGCTTTGTGAAGCTTAATTAAACATTTCTTTGATAAATTTTTTATTCTATTCAATCCTATCGTGAGTATTTTTCATAGTATACCTTTTGGTTATTTACTCCTTTTAATCATAATGGAGAAACTCATACTCTTCCTTTGTGGAAACACGAGTGGTGATTTCAATGTGAAGCCTTTGTTTGTGTACCACTCTGAAACTCTTAGGGTAGTTAAACATTTCAATATGGGCCAAAAACAGTTTACCAGTGTTGTGGTACATCATAGGTAACTTAACTGGGTAACAAAATTGAAAGTAAAATTTGGGTGAATAGTAGAAAAATATCTGCTATCTAATATCTGCTCCCAACTTCCCTATCCATCCCATAAATTAACTGAAAATAGCTAATTTAAACAAATAATCACCAATTCCCCCAATTTAACATTAAACATTTCTGCAAACAATTCTATCACTCCACTTATCCATCATTTACTAACAAATCAAAGGAAGTTTTGATCAGGTTTATACCAACATTTTGGAATCAGTCCAATTATCTCAAAAAGTACATGTGGCATACCATATGCTTAACAAAAATGAAAGATAATTACTAAACCCTTTTCAAGCATTGAAAAAATATGGTTCCATTTAAAATAAGAAAGTTATGGTCTCCCAAACATTCCGTAAAATAACTGGTTCTGGTAACCACCCCTGTACAATATTATCCAATAGTATTAGTGGCGTTCGAAAGATCTAAGCTAAAATTTTCACAAAATGATTGATAACTTAGCAACCTTGCATTCAAAATTTAAAAACAATATACACACTTATAACATTTCAGACAACTAATGAGCATATGTGAAAAGATATATAGAGTTCCCTTAAAAAAAAGAAGTTTAATATGGGCCTGGAATAATGAAACATTTATTTTCACTATTGACTTTGTTTAGAGTTAATATGAATCTAAATGTAAACCAAATCTAAATGCTCATCTTTTATACTAAACAACTAGATGAGGTAAGAAATTAAACCAGAATATTTCTGGACATTATACTAAATGAAACTCTTACCTGGTTTAATCGTGTAACAAAACTAAAACAAAGATTAGCTGGTTAGTTGGACTGTTGAAAAGTCATGTTTAAAACCTTACCTTTGGATGAAACAAAAAAGTGTACTTTACGTATTTCTTGTTTCAACTGAAGCAGGAAAAATCTTTAAATGTAAGAAAAAAGCGATGCTAATCCTGTGCTAGGAATGACCCAGCGAAACAAAACAAAACACGATCCAAAGAATTAAAAGTTATATTTAATACTTGCTTGCGTGAGAAGAATTTTGCACAGAAGAGATTTGGTAATTCGCAGTCAGTTTGAGACAATTCAGAAAACTTCTAAAGTTTTCAGAAAATGTTTGATAAATTCACAATAAATATTGTCCGTCTGAAGATGAACAATCCTACTTAAGTTGTCATTGAAATGAGGTAAAGCTTAACAGAATTTACTTATTTTATTTACATTACTGCGAAATAATGAGTTCAGATAGAAACTTACTTTAATGGACGAAAGTGCCATTAACTCCTGGGATGATGTAATTAGTACTGATGCGATGGTTCACTAACATATGCAAATCGGAATGCGTTATTATTAAATTTCATTGAAAACTACTGCGAACTACTAGAGTTATGGAATGTTACTTCAAAAGCATACTCAACCAGACATATGACAAGCTTATGAGTGTTTATAAACGAATTTAAAAAAATGCAACTAGGGGTGATGTTAAGAATAAAATTAATTTTCTAAGAACTAACTAGCACTAAATTAGTATTGGCAATTAGTACTAAAATGCTGAATTTTTTGCTTTACATGTTTCGACCGCCATCCCATTACGTTTAGGCGAATTATTATTTCCTTTTTATACTTGCGAAGACGTAATTTTGACGTGCTTTTATTTCTTTACTTCGGAGTTAATATTAAGGTTGTGCAAACCATTCACTGTTCGAAATGGCATTTACGTTTCTGAATAACGAAAAATCGTTCACACTATTGAGCTGGGCGATTGGTTTATTACCCTATCGGCAATAAACGGGCGATTCTTAGTAAGGGTAGAAGTCTCGAACCATGGTACCATAAACTTAATCGCCACTTCATTTTCTTAAATTTTTGTTAAATAATAAATAAATGGTATTATGATATTATGCCTCCCACATCGTGTGATATAATAATAATAATACAAAATTTATTTGATGCGTTCACCGCTTGAGCAATTAGAAAACACTTGTTGAATAGAGTAAACTATTTTCTACCAATTTATTCCTATTAATAACAAAATAAACTTACAATTAGTGGAAAAAGAAAATTGTTTGAATAATAATAAGATCAACTTGCTTATAGAAATAACAATGGATAATATAGTATAAAATAACTTTCAATAAGCAAAGCTGATTTTGCACGATAGATGGCGTAGAAATATTCTCGTTGATAGCGTACGAGGTTTAGGGCTGACGTGTGAAAAAATAAAATGATTTAGTATCGCTTCTCGGCCTATGGCTAAGATCAAAGTGTAGTATCTGTTCTTATCAGCTTAATATCTGATACGCCCCGCATGCGGGGCCAGTATATTAAACTGATTTTTGGAAATTGATGGAAGGTAGGGGCTTGCTCCACTTCCGTCGCGGGTTGGCCTTGCATTGCAGTACCGCAAGGATCGGCCCACATTATCTAAATCTAAGCATATATCTTTTCAAAATATCAAGTGGTTTCCTTAAGTATCGTAGAATTTACAGAACTACATTTATGCACTTTTTACCGGTTTCGATTTTATATAATCATCTTCAGGAACTTGATTTAAAAATAAATATTCAAATTGATTTACACTTTATAACAAGCATAGATCATTCTCTTAAGCATCGGGACCGGACGGAATCGGAAACGCCACTTTAAAGGCGGTCGTTTCGCTAACGGGGATCATCAATGCGACGCTCGGGCTGCGCCATTTTCCCACCACGTGGAAAAGCGCTGACGTCGTCGTGTTACCGAAACCCAGAGCGAACCTGACGTTCCCGCAAAACTACAGGCCCATCAGTTTGCTTTCTTTTGTCTCGGCAAGGTATGCGAGAGGGTCGTCCAGACGAGGCTACAAAGATCCGTTAGAGATCTTAAGCTCATCCAGGACGAACAGTTTGGTTTTCGACCCAAACATTCGACCATACACCAGGTACTGCGACTTGTCGAACATATAACCGAAGGCTTCAATCAAAAGCAAAGCACTTGTGCTGTGTTTTTCGATGTTGCCAAAACGTTCGACAAAGTATGGCATGAAGGACTTTTGTTCAAAATGCTAGAAGCGGGCGTGCCCCTGGGATTAGTCCAATTGATCGCCTCCTACCTTGACGGCAGGAAAGCGCGCATCAAACTGGAAGGTACGCGTTCGAGAGAGCGAATCCTAACTGCTGGCGTCCTTCAGGGGTCGTTGCTTTCACCGATACTTTTTTGTATCTTTGTAAGTGACTTACCCCGTTACGATGGCACGCAGTTAGCGATGTGTGCATCTACAGCAGATCTTGGTCCCCCGAGGTCGCCGCTCGTAGACTACAGGCAGCATCGGACGAGTTGCTCGACTACTTCGCAAAGTGGCGGGTCAAAATCAACGCTGATAAAAGTACCGCAGTACTTTTTACTCGGCGTAGACAGAGCCCCCCCGATGCGTTGGTACTGCAAGGGGACGAGGTCCCCTGGCGTTCCGAAGCCAGGTATTTGGGTGTCATTCTGGACTCTAAACTTACTTGGAAAAGTCACATCGACGCGATGGCGAACCGGGCGAAGGCAGCTCTGGTCAATCTGTACGCTTTGATTAATCGTCGAAGTAAGTTGGATCCTCTTCGGAAGATTCGACTCTACAAAGCGGTTATCAGGCCTACGATGACTTACGCCTCTTCAGTCTGGGGTTACGCCGTGCACTCGCACGTGCAAAAACTCCAAGTGGTTCAGAACAAGGTCCTAAGGACGGCATTTGATGCACCTTGGTTTGTCAGTAATGCGACACTGCACAATGATTCCCAGATGGCGACCATCGAGAAATTCATTCGGGACAAGGCCAGTACCGAGTTGACGCGACTCGAAAACCACCCCAATCCCCTCCTAGCGGGATTAATGGATTATGATACAGAACACCTTCGCAACAAACTGCCAAGGTTACTTCTAGTCTAACAATCCAGGACCCGACAATCCTTTCGATACCTACTTCCGATATCACTAAATCAGTGAACATTAATTAATATATTTTCCGTCTGTTTTAGATCCGATGAAGAGGGTTAAAGAAGAAATCCTAGGAACTTCAAGAGGCCCGTCAAGTTCACCGTTCACCGTGATTTGGTATCGCTTCTCGGCCTATGGCTAAGATCAAAGTGTAGTATCTGTTCTTATCAGCTTAATATCTGATACGCCCCGCATGCGGGGCCAGTATATTAAACTGATTTTTGGAAATTGATGGAAGGTAGGGGCTTGCTCCACTTCCGTCACGGGTTGGCCTTGCATTGCAGTACCGCAAGGATCGGCCCACATTATCTAAATCTAAGCATATATCTTTTCAAAATATCAAGTGCTTTCCTTAAGTATCGTAGAATTTACAGAACTACATTTATGCACTTTTTACCGGTTTCGATTTTATATAATCATCTTCAGGAACTTGATTTAAAAATAAATATTCAAATTGATTTAAATATATAATATTAACAAGCATAGATCATCCTCTTAAGCATTCGTTTGCAATAAACATCAACCTTATATAACTTACGTAATTATTAATTTTACGTGTATTCACATAGAACTTAATATAAATGTTGTGTGTATATGTATAAAGTAAATATAAGATTTTTAATAATTTCCAGAAATAATGTATTTATTGTTAATATTACTACGGTAAAAATGCGGAAAAGATAAAGTCAGTCAAAAGCGAATTTCTATAATTCGTGGCATAATTTTTAAGTTTGTAGATATAACAGGGCTACTTACAATGAGCAAAGCTGATTTTGCAAGATAGATGGCGCACGAGTATTCTCGACGATTTCGTACGAGTGTTAACGCTGACGCGTGGAAAAATAATTTGATTTGGTATCGCTTCTCGGCCTATGGCTAAGATCAAAGTGTAGTATCTGTTCTTATCAGCTTAATATCTGATACGCCCCGCATGCGGGACCAGTATATTAAACTGATTTTTGGAAATTGATGGAAGGTAGGGGCTTGCTCCACTTCCGTCGCGGGTTGTCCTTGTATTGCAGTACCACAAGGATCGGCCCACATTGTCACTATCCAAACAAAATAAGACTTACTTTCCAAGAAATTCTGTTATCATCGCTGTTATCCATTCCGTAGAATATAAGAAAACTATACCTTTACGGTTTTTTGCACTTTTACCGGTTTCGATTTTATATAAATCATCTTCAGGAACCTAAATATAAAAATAGCACATGATATCCTTAAATAATACAGCAAGGATCGGCTCACATTATCTAAATCTAAACATATAGACATACATTTTTTCTAAATATTAAGTGGTTTCCTTAAATGCCCACATTATTAATAATGAAACTATTCTTGCTGCCCTAAATCTGTTATGTCAAACTTATAAAGGTACAAAGGAACACACGTCTATATTACAAATTCTAAAACGTGAAGCTTAACTACACTATTTTATTTTTGAATAATATTTTATATTACTATCCGAGTTTGTAGTTTTATACGTTAAAAAAGGAGCGCATAAAACTACAACACCAAATAAAGACGTTATATCTCACTACAATATAAAAATATATATAAGAAAGGTGTAATATATTAACGTTGACGTTTTCAGTGTTCATAGTACATATAGCTTTTCTAGAACATTTCCGATCTTCCAAAAATTTGAGTTTTTCTTCTTTAGATTTCAGAACTTAGAAAGATTTTAGATTTCTTTAATCATTTTGTTGTAACATTTGTTATTTTAATTGATCTTTCACAATTTCTAATTTCACTATACATGATACCAGTATGCTGATATGGCATCAGCAGTTAGTACAATCACACCACAAGCATATATACGGTCAATCGGCTGGCACCATTAGCTGATTACGTCGGTTTACATAGTTCGACAAACGAAGAGCCTGTTTCATTATAGCTGGCAGAGGGCGCTTTGTAACTTATCGTTTACGGATTGAAATTAGTATAACTTTTCAAACAGTATACTTTTCGAAACGCCATCAAGATATCTGGCGATATTCAACTTTCAGTTTTCATTTTTTTTGCACATCGTTGAATAGAGATTTTAACTCTGAATCTATTGATACATAATAAATCAATATTAATTGTGATTTTAGCCGAGAAAAAAATTAAAACAAGTTCCCTGAAGATGATTATATAAAATCGAAACCGGTAAAAAGTGCATAAATGTAGTTCTGTAAATTCTACGATATTTAAGGAAACCACTTGATATTTTGAAAAGATATATGCTTAGATTTAGATAATGTGGGCCGATCCTTGCGGTACTGCAATGCAAGGCCAACCCGTGACGGAAGTGGAGCAAGCCCCTACCTTCCATCAATTTCCAAAAATCAGTTTAATATACTGGCCCCGCATGCGGGGCGTATCAGATATTAAGCTGATAAGAACAGATACTACACTTTGATCTTAGCCATAGGCCGAGAAGCGATACCAAATCAATTTATTTTTCCACACGTCAGCCCTAAACCTCGCACGACATCGCCGAGAATACTCGTGCGCCATCTATCATACAAAATCAACTTTGCTCAATGCAAGTAAGTCTGTTATCTTTACTAACAAGTTTATGTTACTATTATTCAAACAATTTTCTTTTACAACGAATTTTATGTTTATTTTATTGTTAGTGGGAATAAGTTGGAAGTTATTTATACTTAGATCGAGACTCTTCCGGTGAAGATCAATTCCAAAATGATCGCGATGATTTCGCTCCACCATTAAAAGTGCAGCGAAATCAACGTCATATTAGAAATACTCCATCTCGCTCGAGATTTGAAATAAATCCCAAAAAAATTACAAGTTCACAAAATTTATTCTAGATATTTTTGAAATTTGTTTAAATAAACGCTGAAGTCACTTCGAACCAGCTTCTGAAGAAGGTTTTTTCAAAGAACATTTTTCCAAAAAATCACTAAAAGATCCAATTTTGTGGTGTATCTACCACGTCATCAGGTCGTTCACTACAAAAATGATTAAGTTATGTTGTATAAAATTATTTGAATGTTATAACATTCCTTATCATCAAAGGTTAAAAAAACATAAAAGTTAACAATTGGTTTTAATAGATGATTGCACATATATGTGTGTATTTAGTTATTACCCTTCTATAAACGTTATTAGCTTAGAAATTAAAGGTTATTTTGTATTTGAATTACCTTGAATGATTCAAAGTTGGACAATATATAGAAGAGATTTTGAGAGAAGAAATTATAAATTTAGCTTTCTAGGTCAATTTCCAGTTTTTCGATTTTATAATAAATATCAGGAAGGGAGAATTTATGTCCAAGTTATAATAATCTTGTTTCTTCTTAATTTAAGTTAATTTTGGACAAATTTGTAAACTTATCGGCAAATATTATATTATCCATATTCACCTCATCTAACTGAATCTTATTGTGACTGTCTTTTTGGAATCTATTGGCATAAAATGTAGAAAATCATTCAGAAATTTCATACAGTTTCATTTTAATAATAATTCATTCTGAAGAGAAATGGAAGAATGTATTAATACATCGTATAATAAAGGTCTTCGTGTTAAGTTGAGTCAATGTTAGAAAAACAAAAAATTCCAAAGAAAATTAATTTATTTGATCTTAATTACCAGTTTCAGAAAACACTATTTCCGTCTTCAGGTTCGTTGCAATAAAAATATAAGTAAATCATCTGAGCAAAAAAATCCCGGGTGTTAAAACATTTCTATTCTGAAATTTACAAACCATTTTTAACAACAATGATGATGTAAAACCTATTTAACTTATGTATTAAAACTTCTTACGAAAATTTAGAAAACTTTCTTATATCAACATCTGTTATATTTAAATATTACCATTTGTTCATTTAAATCCAATTTCTTAGATTTTGGAAATTTTTTTGGAAGAATTTTTGTTGAATTTGTGGTTTGTCTCCAAAATGTGTTGAATACAAAGGAGGTTTCTTTCCATTGACATCCTATCTGGCCTATGTTTCACTTTTTTACAATTGCTCTTTTGTTTTCTTCAATCTTTTGTTTAGAACGAAAAATTTGAATTTATTTAGTTTTATGTTATTTCTGTAGACCAATTTTATATCATATCTTTGTAGCAAATTCTTAATTTTAATAAACGATTATTTTGACCGAATTGTACTATTACTTCTTAGTTTTTATAATAGAGGGCGATAGTGAAGAGAGGTGGGTTACGTGTACAAACATGCATAAGAAGTTAAGACGTAGAGATTCTAGAACATTCTAGAACATTTTGGTACTCTGAACGTGCAGGTGTCACTGCGAAAGGCTAGTAGTACAGAATAATGATGGTTAACATGATGGCGGTTGGATGACGACGAATTTCCTTGTAAGAGGTTAGAAGATGACGAGCAAGATCGGCAAAACGAGCACGAGCAGGAAGACATCGAGCAAGATGAACTATAAGGTTCGCTGTAAGAAGTTAGATGACATCACCGATCGCAGATAAGACTTTTTTAATTTTTTTATATAGTTAAAGAAGAAAATTAATTTAATTTTATTATTAATTTTATAAAACTAACTTAAACTAAAATGTCTAAGTTAGGAGATTTTTCTAAAATGGAATATAATATCAAACATGGTAATTATACTAGATTTTTTTAGTTTTAACAGGATTGTTCAAAAATGATTAAGGAAATTGTTCATTTTATGAAATGCTACAAGTTTAGATTTAGTTCAAAAAACGATATTTCGATCACAAATTGAGATATTCAAGAATGATTTTGATTGATAAAAAGTATATACATCTCTATAAATTATAAAAAAAATTGTTGTGATATCTTAAGAATTCAATCAAATTTTCAAAAATGGCTACAAATTTTTTAAAAATTTATGAAATGCCATGAATGTAGGTTGAAAAATCACCAAATTAGTTTAAAAGTTCAATTTTTACGATTTTTTTAAATTATCAAGGAAATTATTGCAAAAATACAAATTTTGAGTTGAGTTCGAAAGTTTCTTTCTCAAAAAAATGCATCCCTTTCTTTATATATCACAAAAAAAATTATGAAGATATCTTCAGAATTTGATTTTTTACGATTTTTTAAATCATCAAAAAAAAACTTAAAAAAAAAATCTGAAATACTAAAAGTTTACATTTAGTTCAAAAAATGATATCTCAATCACAAATTGAGATATTAAAGAATGGTTTTGCAATTCTTTCAATTTTGAATTCCTTTATAAATTATAAAAATTTATAAATTCAACAATATATCTTAAGAATTCGGTCGATTTTTCAAAAGAGGTGAAACAATTTTTAATTTTATGAAATGCTACAAATGTAGGTTGAGTTCAAAAATTGATATCTCAAAAACGAATTGAGATATTTAAGCATGGTTTTATTCACCAAAAAGGGCACACTTTTCTTTATAAATGACAAAAAAAATCATCAATATATCTTAAGAATTCGATTTTTGACAATTTTTCAAATACCATTAATTTAAGTTGAGTTCTAATTTGGATACCTCAAAAACGAATTGAGATACTCAAGCATGTCTTTGTTCTTAGAAAAGTACATACTTTCCTTCATAAATTAACAAAATATTAATAAGATATCTTAAAAATTTGATTTTTCAAAAATTATTTAAAAAAATTATTTATTTTTTAGAATGCAAATAAGGAATTGAGATATTAAAGAATGGTTTTGCTTGCTAAAGAGTATATATATCTCTTTAAAATTATAAAAAAATTCATCAATATATCTTAAGAATCCGGTCGATTTTTCAAAAATGGTGAAGGAATTTTTAATTTTATGAAATGCCACAAGTCTAGGTTGAGTTTAAAAATTGGTATCTCAAAAACGAATTGAAATATTTATGCATGGTTTTATTCACCAAAACGGGCACACTTTTCTTTATAAATGACCAAAAAATCATCAATATATCTTAAGAATCCGATTTTTCACAATTTTTCAAATATGATTAATTTGAGTTGAGTTCTAATTTGGATATCTCAAAAACGAATTGAGATACTCAAGCATGTCTTTGTTCTTAGAAAAGTGTATACTTTCCTTTATAAATTAACGAACATATTAATAAGATATCTTATAAGTTCGATTTTTCAAAAATTATTAAAAAAATTGTTTATTTTTTAGAATGCCGATAAGGAATTGAGATATTAAAGAATGGTTTTGCTTGCTAAAGAGTATATATATCTCTTTATAAATTATAAAAAAATTCATCAATATATCTTAAGAATCCGGTCGATTTTTCAAAAGTGGTGAAGGAATTTTTAATTTTATGAAATGCCACAAGTGTAGGTTGAGTTTAAAAATTGGTATCTCAAAAACGAATTGAGATATATGAGTATGGATTTATTTACCAAAAAGGGCACACTTTTCTTTATAAATGACAAAAAAATCGTCAATATATCTTAAGAATTCGATTTTTCACAATTTTTCAAATATGACTAATTTAAGTTGAGTTCTAATTAGGATATTTCAAAAACGAATTGAGATACTCAAACAAGTCTTTGTTCTTAGAAACGTGTATACTTTCCTTCTTAAATTAACAAAATATTAATACGATATCTTAAAAATTTGATTTTTCAAAAATTATTTTAAAAAACTGTTTATTTTTTAGAATGCAAATAAGGAATTGAGATATTAAAGAATGAAATTTTGCTTGCTAAAAAGTATATATATCTTTATAAATTATAAAAAAATTCATCAATATATCTTAAGAATCCGATTTTTCACAATTTTTCAAATATGATTAATTTTAGTTGAGTTCTAATTTGGATATCTCAAAAACGAATTGAGATACTCAAGCATGTCTTTGTTCTTAGAAAAGTGTATACTTTCCTTTATAAATTAACAAACATATTAACAAGATAGCTTATAAGTTCGATTTTTCAAAAATTATTAAAAAAATTGTTTATTTTTTAGAATGCCGATAAGGAATTGAGATATTAAAGAATGGTTTTGTTTGCTATAGAGTATATATATATCTTTATAAATTATAAAAAAAATTCATCAATATATCTTAAGAATCCGGTCGATTTTTCAAAAGTGGTGAAGGAATTTTTAATTTTATGAAATGCCACAAGTGTAGGTTGAGTTTAAAAATTGGTATCTCAAAAACGAATTGAGATATTTAAGTATGGATTTATTCACCAAAAAGGGCACACTTTTCTTTATAAATGACAAAAACATCGTCAATATATCTTAAGAATTCGATTTTTGTCAATTTTTCAAAGATCATTAATTTAAATTGAGTTCTAATTTGGATACCTCAAAAACGAATTGAGATACTCAAGCATGTCTTTGTTCTTAGAAAAGTGTATACTTTCCTTCATAAATTAACAAAATATTAATAAGATATCTTAAAAATTTGATTTTTCAAAAATTATTTAAAAAAATTATTTATTTTTTAGAATGCAAATAAGGAATTGAGATATTAAAGAATGGTTTTGCTTGCTAAAGAGTATATATATCTCTTTATAAATTATAAAAAAATTTATCAATATATCTTAAGAATCCGGTCGATTTTTCAAAAGTGGTGAAAGAATTTTTAATTTTATGAAATACCACCAGTGTAGGTTGAGTTTAAAAATTGGTATCTCAAAAACGAATTGAGATATTTAAGTATGGATTTATTCACCAAAAAGGGCACACTTTTCTTTATAAATGACAAAAAAATCGTCAATATATCTTAAGAATTCGAATTTTCACAATTTTTCAAATATGATTAATTTAAGTTGAATTCTAATCTGTATATCTTAAAAACGATATGAGATACTCAAGTATGCTTTTGTTCTCATAAAGTGTATACTTTCCTTTACAAATCAAGAAAGATGTCATCAAGATATCTTAAGAATCTGATTTTCTGCGATTTTTCAAAATTGGTTAAGAAAATTGTTAGAATAACTTAAATTTCTTGTCTGCCAAAATCCTTTTCTTTAAAAACTTCTCTTTTCGTTTTTTCTCTAGAGGCATCTCTTTTATCATTATTTTTATTAAATTATTCCCATAATCATCATTATTATCGTTTAAATCATAATATTCTTTAAATTACTTATTTTGAATGATAACTATAATTGTTAAATATTGTATTTTGATTTTAATAATTATTATTAAAATTATTTAAAATAATTATTATTTTGTCTAATATTAAAATAATTAAATAATCTTTACGATATTTCTTTAGTAATCACATCTGGAGTTTCTACAGATCTAACTAGTTCATCAAATATTTTTTCCACTTCCTCCTCGTGTCCAATTTCTTCTGAGAGGGGTAGTGAATTTCTGCTTTGGTCGTTAATTGGCATTGATTCGGTTTCGATTCTATATTCCAATCTCGTTTTCACATGAAGTAATCATATTTATAAATTCCCTGTCGTCTCCTCTTATTTCGGTGGATTCTAATTACTAGTTACTACTAATTCTAACATGTTTCTTCTTGGAATCTTTCTTTACTATTTGTGTCATAAAAGCCCAATCTACGGACGATGTTTATTGTGTGATTTAAAAAATATTAAAAATTGCAAAATAATGTTAAATAAGCTGCTCATTATCGATGTTGTGGAACAATACCTTTTATAGGCGTTACCTTTTTTATTGTTTATATAACCACTGAAAAAAATTTCGCTTTTATAAACTTTTTATTAATTGCGATTAAATTCGTAACGAAATTCGTAAAACAAAAATTTACTTTCAATATATTTTCTCCAGGAATAATAAATTGCATCTTCGAAGATATTTATGAATTGAGGATTAGTTGAGACGATTGTTTCTTGGTAATAAACGTGTACTGATGGTAGGATTATCCCCAAGTTCCGGCAAGTGTTGAATGTCGGCTGGAGGGATATATCATGTCTTCGCTGCGCGTATTTGAACGATATTAGTTGTTGTGTGATCTTGCAGAATACAATGTACTACGATGTAATACATGCGCTTAAAACTTTGATCATTCTCTATAACTATATCTTGTTATATTGGATAAGTTATAAACTACTAAATCCACGATCTTCTCAATTTTATGTGAAAGGAATACGGATTGATATCGACCATTTCTGTTAGGAAATAAATCTTTTTTTTGTGAAATTTCTTAATTTCTTAATCTATATATTACAGTATTTCTTTTGCATAACTTTTTTCCAATTTCGCATTTAGCTTTGCAGAACTTTTATGCAACCTTATTTTTTTCCATCTTCCATGTCGATTGACAATATGTTTTTGGTCATCTAATATAAATATTGATCGTTTCTTTACCAAATAGAACATCACTCTCACAGCATATATCTTTATCAATTTAAAAGTTAAATTTTCTTTTATTTTATTTCTTATGACTTAAATAATAGCTACCAAATTAAAAATTGACTTAATCTGTATCTCAAAGAGAGTCTAATTTAAATATTGTTGTGGTTTGCAACTCCTTTACGAATTTTGTTATTTAAAAGATGTCTTGAGTGTAATTCGTCTCCACAAATTTCTTTGATATAGAACACGACTCGTCTTCTAATTGCTTTAGTAGACAAAGTAAGCTAATTCGATATATCAACTCATTCCATTAAAATTAAATGATGATTCAATCTCAAGACAACAACTCAAGTAAACCTTTTTTCTACTTAAGCTGATTCTATTTAAATTCATGATTAAGATAAGATTTTTAAAGTACAATTTTTAAAATTTATCTCAACATAAAAAATTGGATTTAAAAGATTACATATTATAATGTATAAAACGTATTATCTTTACGTTTTTATTAAACGTTTTTTTATTACTTCATAAAACCAAACGAAACCATCTAATAAGTTAAAAACATTTTAATCAGCTTCAACAAAGCAAAACGGTGGCTTAATTACAATTTGTATTCGTAACTGTAGTAAGGCTAATTAACCTTTCAATTTTTCACAATTAACCTTTTCTTTTTCCCCCTTTTAATTAAGCTAACTCAATTTACCTTTCTTAGTTTAACGCGACTAATTTATGTATGTACACGAAAATATTAAGATTGTGTCCCAAAGAAATTTGAATTTCCCGCTAAACAATCAGATATTATTTGATGTAGGTATAGCATTTAATAAGTATAGTTAAGTTATATTATTATAGTTAAGTTTCAGTGGCGAGGTGTTTGATTGTTTAAATGTTTATCTATTAAGTAGAAGGAGTTTTTTTATATATATCACGGCTCTTCGGGATCCTAGCCCATAAGCCACTGTGCAAAATTACTGTCGTTTTGCATCATCGTTCACAAAAAACACATCAAATAACAATAGAATTTCTCCTCATAAAAACAAAGATAATTTTAAAAACATCGAAACAATTTCTGTTTAAAATCGTTACGATATCAAGTGGCAAGAAGAAACCATGCGATAGCAAAGAGTTGATGAATTCCGGTCGATGTAATTCGTATTTATCACAGTTGAAAAATATGTGATTTAAATCCTCTTTCTCAAACCCGCATGAACAACCTGGAGACTGCAAAATATTAATTTTATTTAGGTGGGCACTATAACATCCATGGCCGGACTAAAGTCTGACAACAGTTGAAAAGAAATGTATAGGAACGTTACGTCCTGTATACCATTGGTGGTAAAGAATACGGGGATTAACTCGAATGAACTAGGTCTGCCTGTGCTGATATGTTTCATTCCAGTGTCTGCACCAGTCCTCCTTTACAAGTTTCTGCCTGCAGATGGACAAGACTTCAGAAGACGAAAGTCCGTTTTTTTTCCAGCTTGCCGTCCTGTAAGACCGGCTTAGCTAGCTTATCTACACGCTCATTACTGACGAAACCGTCGTGACCCTTCACCCATAACAATTTTACCATATGACCTTGATCATTCAACCTAGCAATATTGTTTAAAATTTCCACTATAACAGGATGGTACTTCGAGAAGTGTTTCCTGTGTTTTAAAGATAGTAGGACACTTTTTGAATCGGTGAATATACCAACGCTGCTAGTGTGGCCAATATTATTTCGAATACTATCTATATACTTTAAGGCCTTCAAAATTGCTACTGCTTCCGCCGCAAAAATACTAGTGGATGGATTAAGTTTAAAACTAGCATGGTAGTCAATAGAGGGTACCAAAAAAGCACAACCAACACCACCACTTGCAGTCTTGGAAGCATCAGTATAAATAACCAAACTACCCTCTATCAACTGCAGAGTCTCGGTAAACAATTCTTTATTTTCCCAAACATCATTCCCATATAGAGGAATAATCACCTGTTGCCAGCCAAAGTAGTCAAAAAAGGTCGCACTTGGAAAGACCCAACATCTCAAAACAGAGAGTAGGCGAGGGGAGAGAAACTTGAACGCAGCGATAATATTTTTTATCGCTGCTTTTATCGATTTATTTATTATTTTTTACATTTTATGCCTCCACTTAAGATTATGCAATGGAATGCGCAGTCGGTGCGCTCAAGAAGAGAAAACTTGGAGCAATTACTTTCTGATTTTGACATTGATGTTGCACTTATTTCTGAGACCTGGTTTAAGCCTGACACGATGGTTAAATTTAAAGGTTACAATATTGTACGAGACGACCGAGTGGATGGTTATGGTGGTGCGGTGATTTTTGTTCGGTCCATAAAGTCCATAAAGTTTTATAACGTGGACTGCCAACAAAATGTTCAGAATTTAAATGTTTGTGGAATTCACTTAGCGGATTTAAACATTTTTATTTGCTCGGTTTATCGGCAAGATGGAGCTAATACGCAATGCGATGATTATCGTAAACTGTTCTCTATTTCGGCTTCTCCCCTTTTGATAGGCGGCGAC
Source organism: Onthophagus sagittarius (assembly GCA_036711965.1). Lineage (NCBI taxonomy): Eukaryota > Metazoa > Arthropoda > Insecta > Coleoptera > Scarabaeidae > Onthophagus > Onthophagus sagittarius. The sequence continues at coordinate 52,298,695 of JASERS010000005.1, forward strand.
TTTAATGCACACCATGCTGCGTTTGGCTCAGCTAAGAATAATAATGCTGGTAATGTGCTTTTGAAGGCTATAGATTACAACGACCTTCTATACTGTAATGACGGATCTCCTACCCGTATAACTAGGCCGGGAGAGGGTGCCTCTGCTGTCGACGTCACTATTGTATCTAAAGATATAGCTCATAAAGTAACGTGGGAGGTTTTAGAGGACTCCTTTGCATCTGACCACTTTCCTATTTTTATTCAGTATCAATCTTCCGTTTCTTTATCTCAAACGATTTATCCTAAGAACAGATGGAAAATTACACCGGAAAAACTAATTGATTTTACTAGAACTATCTCAGAAAAGTTTGATTCTACAAAAGTTCACCTTAATCTTCAAGATCGATATTCTTACTTGGTTGGGCTACGAGAAAAAATCCAAAACCTCTCCACCTTGGTGGGATGACGAGTGCTCGCAGATTGTTAAAGAAAGGAAATCTGTTATTAAGGTGTATAAACAACAACCTATTCTGGACAATTATATTAAAGTTCAAGAGACCTTGGCTTATGTCAAACGATTTTTGAAAAGGAAAAAGCGGAATAAATGGAAAAATTACTGCAGTAGCCTAAATAGAACAACGCCTGCAAAAACCGTATGGGATAATATTCGAAAATTTTCTGGGTTGTCTGGCAATAGATCTTTTCTTGCTAATGAGGATAAGCTGCGAGATTTTCTACACTCTTTAACTCCATCCATTGTGTGCAATAATATTCTGCTTAGTAATGACCCATACCTCCCCCTACATTTCATGATGGCTCCTTTTACTTCTTGCGAGCTGCATAATACCTTTTCACTTCGTAAATCTACAGCGCCTGGTCTTGATCATATCACTTACGATCTTATAGAACGTCTTCCTCTGTATATGAAGCTTTTTCTGTTGGGTATTTATAATGAGATGTGGGCTACAGGTAATTATGTGAATGAATTCAAAAGTATTGTAGTTGTGCCCATTCCAAAGAATACCTCGTCTGGTGAGGTGCACTCTTTCCGACCTATTTCACTGCTGTCGTGTTTTTTGAAAACATATGAACGATTAATAAAAGCACGCCTTGAATGGTGGCTAGATCAAAATAATATCCTACCTTGTCAACAATGCGGCTTCAGAAAATCATTTAGTTCGCTGGACGCAGTAGCAGATTTAGTTACCGAGGTTCAACTTGCTTTTTCAAAAAATCAATATTGTGCCAGTTTATTTCTTGATTTGAAAAGCGCATATAATTCGGTAAACCTGGACTTATTAGAGCAAAAGTTGAACTCCGTTGGTCTTCCAGCTAAAGTAGCACTCAGTATAGTAAACATCTTTCGCGATCGAGATATTTACGTCAGAGATTACAGAGGCAATTTTATCGGCCCAAGGAAACTCTCTATTGGTGTGCCCCAAGGCTCCATTCTCAGTCCGGTTCTTTTCAACATTTATTCCATCGATTTTCATGAGCGCTTAGGGATTACAGCCAAAACCATTCAATATGCTGACGACTTTTGCCTTATATCATCTAAATACACTTTAGATGAGCTCAATCATAATCTTACAAACACAGTTAGTATTCTGAAAAGGTGGATAGAAGATAATGGGATGACTATTGCATCCAATAAGTCCGCAATCTTGTACTTTTCTCGACATAGAACTATCCCTTTAAGTAACATAAGTCTGGGTGATTTCATCTTTCCCATTCAGAATTGCATAAGATATTTAGGAATTATGATAGATAATAAATTAACATGGCACAGACATATTGACTACATTGTCGGGAAGTGTAAAAAATTTATAAACATACTCCGAAGAAGATAAAATGGGGTGCAGATTTTCAGACGGCACAGAATTTTTATAAAAGTTGTATTAGATCGCATTTGGATTTTGGTTGCACTGTTGCACTCGGGTCATTCAGAGCAAAGCGCTTTGGATTTGTTTAGGCGCAATGAGGTCTATGAAACGCTTAACGTTGAGGCCATAGAACCCCCACTTACCTTCAGACGCAATTTCTTGTCGACGAAGCAGGTGGTTAAACTGTCAACTTTGAACCATAAAACGCTTCAGGCTAAGATCGCTAAGTTAGCAGTGGATTTTTTTGGATTTGGACAGTCTATTATTAGAAGGAGTTTTTATGGTTTTATTGAATTTATTGTATAATGTTATGTACATAATTTTATATAGTGCTTTGTTATACTCTTTTGATGGGGTGATGTGGAATAACGATTTTGTTCTTCTGCTCTTCTAGATTCGTGTTGGTGGATATCACTATGGGTTGAATATCTGATTTTCTTCTTATGTAGAAGGGTGACTGTCACCAGTTTGTGGATGCTAGAAACAGTTAATATTTGCATCTTTTTGCTGGATTAAGAGCCTAGAAGTTTGAGATCTCCACACCTCGATGCGATATTGAAGTATGGAATTAAAGTAGCTGAAGTTGGCGGTTCTAGCAACCTCTTGGGTTGTGATAATCTTTATTCTTCTGATGAGGTAAGTTGCTGGAACTAACTTTTTGGTAACATTTTGTTTCCTTTTTAGGTGGTAATTTATATTAAGACCAAACAATTTAATCGTATGTTCCGTACCTGGCTCCCTATTGGTGAGTATAAATATGATTGCGTCGTTTTTCCATTCAACCTTAGCTTATTATCGGCAAACAACTCTTTCGCTTCCAGCTCGACTTTTTTTAACCTTCCTCCTCATGTCTGTTTCTAGATATCAACAACAACGAAGTATCATCAGCAGAGCCGCGACGTGTTCGGGCTGTTCATATCATCTTTTCTATCATTTCTAATTGCCCGACAACGTCGCGGCTCTAATCATCAGCAAAAAGGCACATCAAATCAGCTGTAAAACTTTGTGGTAAGTCATTGATATAGATCAGGAATAAAACCGGGCATAGAACAGATCCCTTTGACATTCCCTGTACTATATTTCTTTTTGCCGAAAATCTTCGTTATTTGTTGTTTGTTGATTTAGTTTCGGAAATAGAATATGCAAACATCGAATTTAGGACGTTATTTTAAATGGAATGATTAAATTGATTCCATATTCTGATTCTACGCATTCAAACATGATAAATTATGTTAATGCCTAGTGATTTTGATTTTTGAGTTATTTTAGTTTCAAACTTTTTTTTACTAATAAATACTGTGTCCTTTAAATCTGAAATTATTATATATTGTTTGAATATAATTAAATAGAGTGACATCGGTCTATCTTATACAGGCTGTTCAAAAATGCTATTACGGAATTGTAAAAAAGTGGAAAATTTTAAATAGAAGTGCTTATATCCAATCTGCTTATTAGAAAGAATTTAATTCTCTATAAATCATTACTACATATCTTTATGCCTATATATTTATGTTTAGCGTTAGTTGTTGAGATATGACGCAATTAATCAAAATCTTACGATGGAGATCTTGTTCATTTTTTCACTGATAGGTCATGAACTAAGATCATGAAAATACGTAATTAAGCATAAATAATGATCCTGAAAAAATGTCCTTGCACATTATCCTCTGTTTCAACGGAGATATTTCTAAAGCCCTATTCTATTTATCACATCTTCTTCATACCCTAGAATAATATACCTCTTCTCTTGTATTCATTCACTTCGTAAATCGGCTTCATCTATGCATATCGTACACAAAGCAGATATTTGAACACTTACTCCTTTTTTAAATCATTACCAATGCTTAATCACGTATTTTGATGGTCTTATTTCAAGACGTACCAATGAAAAAATGAACAAGATGTGCCATTCATTGCATGAATTGTTGAAACATTAAACAATAAATTCATTGCCTGTATTATGATATATAGACATCATAGATACTATTTTCAAATGGCAAATAGTTTTTTTTTCTGAACCCGATACAGTTAGTTAAATATTAGCAAAAATGCGTTCGGTATTCAAAATTTTTACTTTAATGTACTTTATTAGCCCAACATAAAAGAATGTGTTACAAACGATTAGAATGTGTATATATTAAACGATTACTTAAAAGATTTCTTATTCACGATGGTTGCTTTGGCTAATGATCTGACAGATTAGCCCTACTTATGTCGTGCTATTGAGTTGGATTAGGACAGATTTTGCTGAGTTGGGTTGAGTTGTGCTCTTTGCCTACAAAACTATCTCCTCGGTAAGTGATGACAAGCTCGCTACCAATTGAGCTTAAGAGGGAAGGTATCCGCGGGAACAGCAAAGGAAAATCGAATCTCCTTTGAAGAGGTAATAATTCAAGATTAGAACAAACGATGTAGTAGCCAGATGGATTAAACGGAAAATTCGATGATTTCGATAAACTTTTTTACTAATTTTCTAAAAAATGTAGGTCTTTACCTACATTTAAAATTAAAATTTTTAATAAAAGATGACTTAATTTATTTACTTAATTTATATTTACAGGGTGTCTCACGTAACTGGTTCGTTAGAACTTCTTTAGGATCTACTATTCGTGGAGATTTAACATTTTGATAATATAAATTATTAAGTCATAGTTTCGATCTAAAATATTTTCCAGATGGCCATCACTTCCTGCATACCGAAAATAGACTACAACTTCGTTATTTTAAATGAAATGCTATAGTTTTTATTACCTCTTTTAATTATAGGTAAAAAAATATGTTGACTTTGATATGTTGACATTTAGCGTTTTTTGTATTCAAATGATTTTGCTTTTAACTGTTTTCTGAAAAATTTCACGATGCTCTTTAAAAGCCCATATCTCAGCCAACCTCTGTAACTAAGCTCTGTATTTTCACGATTACTCTTTTTACGTTGGTAATTAGATTTCCTGTATTTATTCCTTTAATTTTGATAATTGATTATTTTCTTCGATTAAAAGTTTTGAGAAAAATGTTAAAAAATTTATAATTAAATTAACAATAGTAATCCATTGAAAATCCTTATAAAATGTTTCTATTTAAGAATGTCAACTTAGGAGTGGTATCTCAATTTTGGGACACCCATACATTTCAATTTTATGGGTGTCCAATTCCTGTATATGGGATTGGTTCATCTCGGTATTTCATGATATTAAAATATCTGAAACCTATACCGGAGGCAACGTTGAATGTTTTGTTATCACTTTAAATCTTCTAGAAGCAGTATAAAGTCTTGTGGAAGCAATATCAAGTCTTTCAGAAGCAGTATCAAGTCTTCTGAAAGCATTTTAAATATTGCAGAAGCAGTGGTAATTCTTACAGGGACAGTATCAAGTATTTTGGAAGCATGTTTAAAATATCTAGAAGCAGTATCAAGTTTTTTGGAAGCATTTCAACTCTTTTAGAAGTAGTATCAAGTTTTCTGGAAGCATTTTAAGTCTTCTAGATGCAATGTCAAGTCATCTGGAAGCATTGGAAGTCCTCAGGAAACATTGTAAGTCGTCTGAAAACATTTTAAGTCTTCTAGAAACATTGAAAGTCTTCTGGAAACAATATCAAATTTTCTAGAGGCAGTTTGATATCATCTAGAGGTAGTACTCAGCCTTCAGGCAGCAAATCCAGTATTTTAGATGCAATATCAAGCATTTCAAGTCCGCTAACAGCAATATCAAATCTTCTGGAAACATTGGAAGTCGTCTAGAAACATTTCAAATTTTCTAGATGCAAGTCATCTGGAAGTATTGCAGGTCTTCTGGATGCATTGTAAGTCTTTTGGAAGCAATATCAAGTTTTCTAGAAACAGTATCACATCATCTAGAGGCAGTATCTATTCTTCTAATAGCAAATAGTCTTCTAGATGCAATATCAAGTCATTTGGAAGCATTGCAAGTCTTCTGGAAGCAATATCAAGTTTTCTAGAGACAGTTTCAAATCAACTAGAGGCAGTACCCAGCCTTTTGGCAGCAAATCATGTAATATCAAATCTTCTGGAAACATTGGAAGTCGTCTAGAAACATTTAAAATTTTCTAGATGCAAGCCATCTGGAAGTATTGCAGGTTTTCTGGATGCATTGTAAGTCTTTTGGAAGCAATATCAAGTTTTCTAGAAACAGTATCACATTATCTAGAGGCAGTATCTATTCTTCTAGTAGCAAATAGTCTTCTAGATGCAATATCAAGTCATTTGGAAGCATTGCAAGTGTTCTGGAAGCAATATCAAGTTTTCTAGAGACAGTTTCAAATCATCTAGAGGCAGTACCCAGCCTTTTGGCAGCAAATCATGTAACATCAAATCTTCTGGAAACATTGGAAGTCGTCTAGAAACATTTCAAATTTTCTAGATGCAAGCCATCTGGAAGTATTGCAGGTTTTCTGGATGCATTGTAAGTCTTTTGGAAGCAATATCAAGTTTTCTAGAAACAGTATCACATTATCTAGAGGCAGTATCTATTCTTCTAGTAGCAAATAGTCTTCTAGATGCAATATCAAGTCATTTGGAAGCATTGCAAGTGTTCTGGAAGCAATATCAAGTTTTCTAGAGACAGTTTCAAATCATCTAGAGGCAGTACCCAGCTTTTTGGCAGCAAATCATGTAATATCAAATCTTCTGGAAACATTGGAAGTCGTCTAGAAACATTTAAAATTTTCTAGATGCAAGCCATCTGGAAGTATTGCAGGTTTTCTGGATGCATTGTAAGTCTTTTGGAAGCAATATCAAGTTTTCTAGAAACAGTATCACATTATCTAGAGGCAGTATCTATTCTTCTAGTAGCAAATAGTCTTCTAGATGCAATATCAAGTCATTTGGAAGCATTGCAAGTGTTCTGGAAGCAATATCAAGTTTTCTAGAGACAGTTTCAAATCATCTAGAGGCAGTACCCAGCCTTTTGGCAGCAAATCATGTAACATCAAATCTTCTGGAAACATTGGAAGTCGTCTAGAAACATTTCAAATTTTCTAGATGCAAGCCATCTGGAAGTATTGCAGGTTTTCTGGATGCATTGTAAGTCTTTTGGAAGCAATATCAAGTTTTCTAGAAACAGTATCACATTATCTAGAGGCAGTATCTATTCTTCTAGTAGCAAATAGTCTTCTAGATGCAATATCAAGTCATTTGGAAGCATTGCAAGTCTTCTGGAAGCAATATCAAGTTTTCTAGAGACAGTTTTAAATCATCTAGAGGCAGTACCCAGCCTTTTGGCAGCAAATCATGTAATATCAAATCTTCTGGAAACATTGGAAGTCGTCTAGAAACATTTCAAATTTTCTAGATGCAAGTCATCTGGAAGTATTGCAGGTCTTCTGGATGCATTGTAAGTCTTTTGGAAGCAATATCAAGTTTTCTAGAGACAGTATCAAATCGTTCAGAGGCAGTACCCAGTCTTCTGGCAGCAAACCAAGTTTCTTAGATACAATATCAAGTATTTTAGATGTTATATCACGTCGTCTGGAAACATTTTAAGTCTTCTAGATGCAATGTCAAGTCATCTGAAAGTATTTCAGGTCTTCTGGAAGCATTGTAATTCTTCTGGAAGCAATATCAAGTTTTCTAGAGATAATATCAAATCATTTAGAGGCAGTACCTAGTCTTTTGCAGCAAATCAAGTCTCTTAAATACAATGTCAAGTCTTTTAGATGCTATATCACGTCGTCTGGAAGTATTTCAATTTTTCTAGATGCAATGTCATGTCATCTGAAAGTATTTCAGGTCTTCTGGAAGCGTTGTAATTCTTCTGGAAGCAATATCAAGTTTTCTAGAGATAATATCAAATCATTTAGAGGCAGTACCCAGTCTTTTGCAGCAAATCAAGTCTCTTAAATGCAATGTCAAGTCTTTTAGATGCTATATCACGTCGTCTGGAAGTATTTCAAGTCTTCTAGATGTAATGTCAAGTTATTTGAAAGTATTTCAGGTCTTCTGGAAGCATTGCAATTCTTCTGGAAGCAATATCAAGTTTTCTAGAGATAATATCAAATCATTTAGAGGCAGTACCCAGTCTTTTGCAGCAAATCAAGTCTCTTAAATGCAATGTCAAGTCTTTTAGATGTTATATCACCTCGTCTGGAAGTATTTCAAGTCTTCTAGATGTAATGTCAAGTTATCTGAAAGTATTTCAGGTCTTCTGGAAGCATTGTAATTCTTCTGGAAGCAATATCAAGTTTTCTAGAGATAATATCAAATCATTTAGAGGCAGCACCCAGTCTTCTGGCAACAAATCAAGTCTCTTAGATGCAATGTTAAGTCTTTTAGATGCTATATCACGTCGTCTGGAAGTATTTCAAGTCTTCTAGATGTAATGTCAAGTTATTTGAAAGTATTTCAGGTCTTCTGGAAGCATTGTAATTCTTCTGGAAGCAATATCAAGTTTTCTAGAGATAATATCAAATCATTTAGAGGCAGTACCCAGTCTTTTGCAGCCAATCAAGTCTCTTAGATGCAATGTTAAGTCTTTTAGATGCTATATCACGTCGTCTGGAAGTATTTCAAGTCTTCTAGATGTAATGTCAAGTTATCTGAAAGTATTTCAGGTCTTCTGGAAGCATTGTAATTCTTCTGGAAGCAATATCAAGTTTTCTAGAGATAATATCAAATTATTTAGAGGCAGTACCCAGTCTTCTGGCAGCAAATCAAGTCTCCTAGATGCAATGTTAAGTCTTTTAGATGCTATATCATGTCGTCTGGAAGTATTTCAAGTCTTCTAGATGTAATGTCAAGTTATTTGAAAGTATTTCAGGTCTTCTGGAAGCATTGTAATTCTTCTGGAAGCAATATCAAGTTTTCTAGAGATAATATCAAATTATTTAGAGGCAGTACCCAGTCTTCTGGCAGCAAATCAAGTCTCCTAGATGCAATGTTAAGTCTTTTAGATGCTATATCATGTCGTCTGGAAGTATTTCAAGTCTTCTAGATGTAATGTCAAGTTATTTGAAAGTATTTCAGGTCTTCTGGAAGCATTGTAATTCTTCTGGAAGCAATATCAAGTTTTCTAGAGATAATATCAAATCATTTAGAGGCAGTACCTAGTCTTTTGCAGCAAATCAAGTCTCTTAAATACAATGTCAAGTCTTTTAGATGCTATATCACGTCGTCTGGAAGTATTTCAATTTTTCTAGATGCAATGTCATGTCATCTGAAAGTATTTCAGGTCTTCTGGAAGCGTTGTAATTCTTCTGGAAGCAATATCAAGTTTTCTAGAGATAATATCAAATCATTTAGAGGCAGTACCCAGTCTTTTGCAGCAAATCAAGTCTCTTAAATGCAATGTCAAGTCTTTTAGATGCTATATCACGTCGTCTGGAAGTATTTCAAGTCTTCTAGATGTAATGTCAAGTTATTTGAAAGTATTTCAGGTCTTCTGGAAGCATTGTAATTCTTCTGGAAGCAATATCAAGTTTTCTAGAGATAATATCAAATTATTTAGAGGCAGTACCCAGTCTTCTGGCAACAAATCAAGTCTCTTAAATGCAATGTCAAGTCTTTTAGATGCTATATCACGTCGGCTGGAAGTATTTCAAGTCTTCTAGATGTAATGTCAAGTTATCTGAAAGTATTTCGGGTCTTCTCGAAGCATTGTAATTCTTTTGGAAGCAATATCAAGTTTTCTAGAGATAATATCAAATCATTTAGAGGCAGTACCCAGTCTTCTGGCAGCAAATCAAGTCTCTTAAATGCAATGTCAAGTTTTTTAGATGCTATATCACGTCGTCTGGAAGTATTTCAAGTCTTCTAGATGTAATGTCAAGTTATCCGAAAGTATTTCAGGTCTTCTGGAAGCATTGTAATTCTTCTGGAAGCAATATCAAGTTTTCTAGAGATAATATCAAATCATTTAGAGGCAGTACCCAGTCTTCTGGCAACAAATCAAGTCTCTTAAATGCAATGTCAAGTCTTTTAGATGCTATATCACGTCGGCTGGAAGTATTTCAAGTCTTCTAGATGTAATGTCAAGTTATTTGAAAGTATTTCAGGTCTTCTGGAAGCATTGTAATTCTTTTGGAAGCAATATCAAGTTTTCTAGAGATAATATCAAATCATTTAGAGGCAGTACCCAGTCTTCTGGCAGCAAATCAAGTCTCTTAGATGCAATGTTAAGTCTTTTAGATGCTATATCACGTCGTCTGGAAGTATTTCAAGTCTTCTAGATGTAATGTCAAGTTATTTGAAAGTATTTCAGGTCTTCTGGAAGCATTGTAATTCTTCTGGAAGCAATATCAAGTTTTCTAGAGATAATATCAAATCATTTAGAGGCAGCACCCAGTCTTCTGGCAACAAATCAAGTCTCCTAGATGCAATGTTAAGTCTTTTAGATGCTATATCATGTCGTCTGGAAGTATTTCAAGTCTTCTAGATGTAATGTCAAGTTATTTGAAAGTATTTCAGGTCTTCTGGAAGCATTGTAATTCTTCTGGAAGCAATATCAAGTTTTCTAGAGATAATATCAAATCATTTAGAGGCAGTACCTAGTCTTTTGCAGCAAATCAAGTCTCTTAAATACAATGTCAAGTCTTTTAGATGCTATATCACGTCGTCTGGAAGTATTTCAATTTTTCTAGATGCAATGTCATGTCATCTGAAAGTATTTCAGGTCTTCTGGAAGCGTTGTAATTCTTCTGGAAGCAATATCAAGTTTTCTAGAGATAATATCAAATCATTTAGAGGCAGTACCCAGTCTTTTGCAGCAAATCAAGTCTCTTAAATGCAATGTCAAGTCTTTTAGATGCTATATCACGTCGTCTGGAAGTATTTCAAGTCTTCTAGATGTAATGTCAAGTTATTTGAAAGTATTTCAGGTCTTCTGGAAGCATTGTAATTCTTCTGGAAGCAATATCAAGTTTTCTAGAGATAATATCAAATTATTTAGAGGCAGTACCCAGTCTTCTGGCAACAAATCAAGTCTCTTAAATGCAATGTCAAGTCTTTTAGATGCTATATCACGTCGGCTGGAAGTATTTCAAGTCTTCTAGATGTAATGTCAAGTTATCTGAAAGTATTTCGGGTCTTCTCGAAGCATTGTAATTCTTTTGGAAGCAATATCAAGTTTTCTAGAGATAATATCAAATCATTTAGAGGCAGTACCCAGTCTTCTGGCAGCAAATCAAGTCTCTTAAATGCAATGTCAAGTTTTTTAGATGCTATATCACGTCGTCTGGAAGTATTTCAAGTCTTCTAGATGTAATGTCAAGTTATCTGAAAGTATTTCGGGTCTTCTCGAAGCATTGTAATTCTTCTGGAAGCAATATCAAGTTTTCTAGAGATAATATCAAATCATTTAGAGGCAGTACCCAGTCTTCTGGCAGCAAATCAAGTCTCTTAAATGCAATGTCAAGTTTTTTAGATGCTATATCACGTCGTCTGGAAGTATTTCAAGTCTTCTAGATGTAATGTCAAGTTATTTGAAAGTATTTCAGGTCTTCTGGAAGCATTGTAATTCTTCTGGAAGCAATATCAAGTTTTCTAGAGATAATATCAAATCATTTAGAGGCAGCACCCAGTCTTCTGGCAACAAATCAAGTCTCTTAGATGCAATGTTAAGTCTTTTAGATGCTATATCACGTCGTCTGGAAGTATTTCAAGTCTTCTAGATGTAATGTCAAATTATCTGAAAGTATTTTAGGTCTTCTGGAAGCAATATCAAGTTTTCTAGAGACAGTATCAAATCATTTAGAGGTAGTACCCAGTCTTCTGGCAGCAAATCAAGTCTCTTAGATGCAATATCAAGTCTTTTAGATGCTATGTCACGTATTCTAACATCAACATCAAATCTTCTGGAAGCATTGCCAGTCGTCTGTAAATAGTTCAAGCTGTCTAGATACAATATCATGTCGTCTGGAAGCATTTTATATCTTCTAGAAGCAGTATCAGTCTTCTGGAAGCAATATCATTTTTTCTGAAAACAGATTCAAGTCATCTAGAGGCTGTATATTGTCTTCTGGTAGCAAATTAAGTCTTCTAGAAGCAGTATTAACACTTCCGGCTTATTCAGAGGAATAATCAAGCCTATTCTTATAGTTTTTGCTGTACTTTAATAATCTAGGGACTTTATTCATTTAACAGTAGGGCTGCCATCTATAAATGGATATTCAAACTTTTTAGGGCAAACAAATTTTTTTGATTTTAAAAAAGTTTTAAATTAAAAATGATGTTAAGAGTGAATTTTAAAAATGAATTATTTAATTGTAAATAAAATGAAAAAGATTTAGTTCTTTTTTAGGTGAACGAATGTAGGGAATTTTTTGTTTATAAAGGTTAGATTTGAAGGTAGAGTGCGTTTGGACGCCGAGAAAAAGATGGCGTCAAATGACAACGTATGGAAATATCAGAAATTAAAAGGAGTTTGCATGATTTCCGGATAGTTTTTTAATTAATTAAAGGTGTTAAATAGTGAGTATAAGGTATTAGTTTGTTGCGGGTGTGCGCGTTTTTTCCTTTACCTTCCGGCTTATCTAATTGAAAGTGAGGCCCGCGGCCCGCGTTTTCGGTTCGGTTCGTATCTCGGGTTTCTTGAAAAAAATTTATGTCAGTGGAGTCTCGCAAACGCAATCGCAATCACACAAAGGGTTATCGCATTTTTTTCATCCTAAACACGTTTCGGGGGCCCAAACAGCTGCACTAAAAACGGGGGACATACGAAATGGGTACGTAGCGGTAAATGGCAAAAAAAGGGATCCGTTTCATTTGTTGTTTCTTGACGTATAAATAATCCGTCTCTGATCTGTCTCTGATGTGGTGTGACGACGTAGAGAGGTTAATTTTTCTGATTTACCCGTCTTTTAACACTTATTCAATCCTCATACATTTTATTTACTCGATTTTACTCACTTCCCCATCAAACTTTTTTTCTTTTTCATTCAAATACGCACACAAACACATTTCAATTTTTCATTCACACTAAACTAACCTTACTTTTTTCTTTGCAGACATTGCAAAATTACATCAATGAGATTAATCGATGAGAATGACATCGAGGTGCAGCTGAACGCCGTCAATATTAAGGAGGACCATCATTGTTACCATACTGGGAGCGCTTCATCATCGGGTAGAGTCATTTACGGGACCAACAGTACCATTGCAGAGCCGCCGGCCCCTTCTCATACGAATGTTATCTGGGTGCAAAACCCGTGGACCCAACTGACCAGCGATAAGAGCGAGATGCCCGCGGCCACCATAGGCAGTTCGCAACATCCCAATAATGAAGAGTGTGGCATCAGGGACGTTTGGGCTCATAATTTGGAAGATGAATTTCGTACCATTAGACAGGTTAGTTTTCACTTAAATTAATTATAAACATCATATTCATCATTTTTACTTAATCAATTTTTCAACATCTGTCAATTTGACAGCTAACATAACCTCATTTTTTTATCATTTGCACCAATATTTGTTACATTTTACTTTAAATTATTAAAATAAACAATTATCTAGTAATAATTATTAATATATTTCGACAATTTACCTATTAAATGTATATAAAACCAATTTTGTAAAGTTCTTAGTTTGATAATGACATAACCTATAAAAATGGCATTTAAATGTTAGCTATTTTGAGGTTAATCCGATAAAAGAATTCTAATTTTTTTTAATAAAAATAAAAATTTATAGCAAAATATTAATACCCACAATTCTTGTCATTTAGAACTCCTAATTATGTATTAATACATAAAAAGATAGTTAATAAATTAACAACAGGAAATATAAAATTACCCCAATATTATCGTGATTTGATTTTACATTCTAATTGTATGTATATTCTAAATATACAGGCTGATTCAAATTCAATGTTCTCACTGTCTCAGAAAATATAAGTTACAAAAAAAGGGGTATTATCACCATAAAAATCTAAAGTAAAATGCTTTTTGTGATGTATATGATATTATTTATTAATAATTAATTGAGAAATCAACTTATTTCAAGCGCCCATAAAATTTAAATCGGTAATAAATAAATAAAATAGTAAAAAGTTTTGATTTTGAGGTGTTTCGACAATTTTTGTTTCTTTTTAATAGAAATAATCATTGATTTTTCGCTTATTTCTTTCTATTAAATAAAGCCATACATTTCGGAATTATTATAAACTATGTAATCCTCTAATTTATTTTTTTGATAATTTTAAAACATATATCAAAGACAAAGAATGATAGGGATGGCCAACCCTACCTTATTATTGAAAATTATATCTTTAATCCAGATAAAATCGTTAACAATTTTGAATGAGTGCGTTTTTGAAAGCAGTTTAAGCTTCCTGAAAACATTTTAAGCTTCCAGAAAGTCTTCTGGAAACATTTCAAATCTTCTAGAAGCAGTATCAAATCCTTTAGAGAAATTTTTAATCTTCTGGAAGAATTCTAAATCTTCTGCTAACATTTCAAGTATTCTAGAAGCAATATTAAGTCTTCTGGAAGCATTTCAAACCTTCCAAAGGTTATATCATGTTTTCTGAAAGTATTTCAAATCTCCTAATAGCAGTATCAAATCTTCTGGATGTATTTGTAATCGCCTGGTAGAGTTTCAATTCTTTTGGAAGCATTTCCAAGTATTCTGGAAGTATTTTATATTTTCTACAAGCAATATCAACTATTCTGAAAGTATTTCAAATTTCCCAGAAACATTGTAAAATTCTCTGAAAGCATTTCAAGTCTTCTGAAGGAATTTTTTATCTTCTGGAAGAATTTTAAATCTTCTGCAAGCATTTCAAGTATTCTAAAAACAATATTAAGTCTTCTGGAAGCATTTCAAGCCTTCCAAAGGTTATATCATGTTTTCTGGAAGTGTTTCAAGTATTCTAGAAGCAGTATTAAGTCTTCTGGAAGCATTCCAAGTCTTCCCAAGGTTGTATCATGTTTTCTGGAAGTATTTCAAATCTCCTAATAGCAGTATCAAATCTTCTGGAAGTATTCTAAATCTTCTGCAAACATTTCAAGTATTCTAGAAGCAATATTAAGTCTTCTGGAAGCATTTCAAACCTTCCAAAGGTTATATCATGTTTTCTGAAAGTATTTCAAATCTAATAGCAGTATCAAATCTTCTGGAAGTATTTGTAATCGTCTGGTAGAGTTTCAATTCTTTTGGAAGCATTTCCAAGTATTCTGGAAGTATTTTATATTTTCTACAAGCAATATCAACTATTCTGAAAGCATTTCAAATTTCCCAGAAACATTGTAAAATTCTCTGAAAGCATTTCAAGTCTTCTGAAGAAATTTTTAATCTTCTGGAAGAATTTTAAATCTTCTGCAAGCATTTCAAGTATTCTAGACGCAGTATTAAGTCTTCTAGAAGCATTCCAAGTCTTCCAAATGTTATGTCATGTTTTCTGGAAGTATTTCAAATCTCCTAATAACAGTATCAAATCTTCTGGAAGTATTTGTAATCGTCTGGTAGAGTTTCAATTCTTTTGGAAGCATTTCCAAGTATTCTGGAAGTATTTTATATTTTCTACAAGCAATATCAAGTATTCTGAAAGCATTTCAAATTTCCCAGAAACATTGTAAAATTCTCTGTAAGCATTTCAACTCTTCTGAAGAAATTTTTAATCTTCTGGAAGAATTTTAAATCTTCTGCAAGCATTTCAAGTATTCTAGAAGCAATATTAAGTCTTCTAGAAGCATTCCAAGTCTTCCAAAGGTTATATCATGTTTTCTGGAAGTATTTCAAATCTCCTAATAGCAGTATCAAATCTGCTGGAAGTATTTGTAATCGTCTGGTAGAGTTTCAATTCTTTTGGAAGCATTTCCAAGTATTCTGAAAGTATTTCAAATTTCCCAGAAACATTGTAAAATTCTCTGAAAGCATTTCAAGTCTTCTGAAGAAATTTTTAATCTTCTGGATGAATTTTAAATCTTCTGCAAGCATTTCAAGTATTCTAGAAGCAGTATTAAGTCTTCTGGAAGCATTTCAAGTCTTCCAAAGGTTATATCATGTTTTCTGGAAGTATTTCAAGTATTCTAGAAGCAATATTAAGTCTTCTGGAAACATTTCAAGTCTTCCAAAGGTTATATCATGTTTTCTGGAAGTATTTCAAATCTCCTAATAGCAGTATCAAATCTTCTGGAAGTATTTGTAATCGTCTGGTAGAGTTTCAATTCTTTTGGAAGCATTTCCAAGTATTCTGAAAGTATTTCAAATTTCCCAGAAACATTGTAAAATTCTCTGAAAGCATTTCAAGTCTTCTGAAGAAATTTTTAATCTTCTGGATGAATTTTAAATCTTCTGCAAGCATTTCAAGTATTCTAGAAGCAGTATTAAGTCTTCTGGAAGCATTTCAAGTCTTCCAAAGGTTATATCATGTTTTCTGGAAGTATTTCAAGTATTCTAGAAGCAATATTAAGTCTTCTGGAAACATTTCAAGTCTTCCAAAGGTTATATCATGTTTTCTGGAAGTATTTCAAATCTCCTAATAGCAGTATCAAATCTTCTGGAAGTATTTGTAATCGTCTGGTAGAGTTTCAATTCTTTTGGAAGCATTTCCAAGTATTCTGAAAGTATTTCAAATTTCCCAGAAACATTGTAAAATTCTCTGAAAGCATTTCAAGTCTTCTGAAGAAATTTTTAATCTTCTGGAAGAATTTTAAATCTTCTGCAAGCATTTCAAGTATTCTAGAAGCAGTATTAAGTCTTCTGGAAGCATTTCAAGCCTTCCAAATGTTATGTCATGTTTTCTGGAAGTATTTCAAATCTCCTAATAGCAGTATCAAGTCTTCTGGAAGTATTTGTAATCGTCTGGAAGAGTTTCAATTCTTTTGGAAATATTTCCAAGTATTCTGAAAGTATTTCAAATTTCCCAGAAACATTGTAAAATTCTCTGAAAGCCTTTCAAGTCTTCTGAAGAAATTTTTAATCTTCTGGAAGAATTTTAAATCTTCTGCAAGCATTTCAAGTATTCTAGAAGCAATATTAAGGCTTCTAGAAGCATTCCAAGTCTTCCCAAGGTTATATCATGTTTTCTGGAAGTATTTCAAATCTCCTAATAGCAGTATCAAATCTTCTGGAAGTATTTGTAATCGTCTGGTAGAGTTTCAATTCTTTTGGAAGCATTTCCAAGTATTCTGAAAGTATTTCAAATTTCCCAGAAACATTGTAAAATTCTCTAAAAGCATTTCAAGTCTTCTGAAGAAATTTTTAATCTTCTGGAAGAATTTTAAATCTTCTGCAACCATTTCAAGTATTCTAGAAGCAGTATTAAGTCTTCTGGAAGTATTCTGGTAGCATTTTAAATCTTTTGGAAGCATTTCAAATATCCTGGAAACATTTTAAATTTTCTACAAGCAATAGCAAGCCTTCTGAAGATATTTAAAAGCTCCTGGAAGCATTGCAAGTCTTTTAGAAACGTTTCAAAGTCTTCCAGATGTAATATCAAGTCTTCTGGATGTATTTAAAATTTCCCAGAGACCATGTAAAGTCCTCTAGAAGCATTTCAACTCTTCTGGACGCATTTTAAAACTTCTAGAATTAGTATCAAATCTTTTAAAAGCATTTCAAACTATCTAAAAGCATTTTAAAGCTTCTGAAACCATTTCAAGTCTTCTGGAACAATTTAAAATTTTCTAGGACAATTTAAAGTCTTCTGGAACCATTTCCAGTCTTCTAGATGCAGTATTAAATTGTCTAGAAACATTGCAAGCCTTCTATAAAAATTTCAAACTTTTCCATACGTACTATCCAGACTATTCGAAGCTTTTTAACTCTTCCAGAAACAATATTAAGTCTTCTGGAAGTATTTCAAGTTTCCCAGAGGCAATATCAAGTCTTGTGGCAGCATCTTAAATATTCTAGATGCAGCATTAAGATTTCTGAAAAGATTACAAATCTTCTAGAAATGGTATCAAGTTTTCTGGAAGCATTTCAAATTTCCCAGAGACAATATCAAGTATTGTAGAAGCATTTTAAGTCTTCTAGATACAGCATTCAATTTTTTGGAAAGATTGCAAATCTTCTAGAAGCAGTATCAAGTTTTCTGGAAGCATTTCAAGTTTTCCAGAGGCAATATCAAGTCTTGTGGCAGCATCTTAAGTCTTTTAGATGCAGTATTAAGATTTCTGGAAAGATTACAAATCTTCTAGAAGCAGTATCAAATTTTCTGGAAGCATTTCAAGTTTTCTAGAGACACTATCAAGTATTGTAGAAGCATTTTAAGTCTTCTAGATGCAGCATTAAGATTTCTGGAAAGATTACAAATTTTCTAGAAGCGGTATCAAGTTTTCTGGAAGCATTTGAAATTTCCCAGAGACAATATCAAGTATTGTAGAAGCATTTTAAGTCTTCTAGATACAGCATTCAATTTTTTGGAAAGATTGCAAATCTTCTAGAAGCAGTATCAAGTTTTCTGGAAGCATTTCAAGTTTCCCAGAGGCAATATCAAGTCTTGTGGCAGCATCTTAAGTCTTTTAGATGCAGCATTAAGATTTCTGGAAAGATTACAAATCTTCTAGAAGCAGTATCAAATTTTCTGGAAGCATTTCAAGTTTTCTAGAGACACTATCAAGTATTATAGAAGCATTTTAAGTCTTCTAGATGCAGCATTTAGTTTTCTGGAAAGATTGCAAATCTTCTAGAAGCGGTATCAAGTTTTCTGGAAGCATTTCAACTTTTCTAGAGACACTATCAAGTATTATAGAAGCATTTTAAGTCTTCTAGATGCAGCATTTAGTTTTCTGGAAAGATTGCAAATCTTCTAGAAGCAGTATCAAGTTTTCTGGAAGCATTTCAAGTTTTCTAGAGACACTATCAAGTATTGTAGAAGCATTTTAAGTCTTCTAGATGCAGCATTAAGATTTCTGGAAATATTACAAATCTTCTAGAAGCGGTATCAAGTTTTTTGGAAGCATTTCAAATTTCCCAGAGACAACATTAAGTATTGTAGAAGCATGTTAAGTCTTCTAGATTCAGCATTCAGTTTTCTGGAAAGATTGCAAATCTTCTAGAAGAAGTATCACGTTTTCTGGCAGCATTTCAAGTTTCCCAGAGGCAATATCAAGTTTTGTGGCAGCATCTTAAGTCTTTTAGATGCAGTATTAAGATTTCTGGAAAGATTACAAATCTTCTAGAAGCAGTATCAAGTTTTCTGGCAGCTTTTCAAGTTTCCCAGAGGCAATATTAAGTCTTATGGCAGCATTTTAAATCTTCTAGATGCAATATTAAGTTTCTGGAAAGATTACAAATTTTCTGGGCGCATTTCAAAGTCTTCCAGAGGTAATATTATATATTTTGTATGCATTTTAACTCTTCCAGAGGCGATTTCAAGTCCTCTGGAAGCATTTCAATTTTCTGCAAGTATATCAAGTCTTTTAGAAGCATTTCAACTTTTCCAGAGGCAATATCAACTCTTTTGGATGCATTTCAAATCTTCTAGAAGCAGTATTCAATCTTCTGAAAAAGCAGTATCAAGTCTTTTGTAACTATTTGTAATGTTCTGGAAACATTTTAAATATTCTGGATCTATTTTAAATCTTTTAAAAGCATTTCATGTCTTCTGGAACTATTTTAAGTTTTCTAGAACCTCTATCAAGTGTGTCGGAAGTACTTTAAGTCTGCCAGAAGCAATATCAAGTTTTCTAGAAACATTTCAAAACTTCTAAGAGCAGTGTAATGTCTTCTGGCAGCATTTCAAGTCTTCTAGAAGCAGTATTAAGATTTGTTTTCAAGTCCCCCAAAACTCTGCTCAGGATAAAAGCGCACATATAAAAAGTACGTAAACCTTATTTTGGTCTATTCTATGGCAGTATCAGTGTACAATTTATTAATTTCAATTTGCAACGCTCTCTTCTTCGTGAAGCAGCGTCTTCTTCATTTGGTTTCTTTTTCTGCATCTCTATGTTTAATACAAAACCAGATTCCAAAAGTATTTCATAAGGTAGCGAGCTAAAACGTGATATCCTTATGTCTGGATATTTTTGCTGGAATTTTTGTATAACTGCATGAAAATACGGTTCACTATTGTGTAGCAAAATTTTTGCTATATTAATTTTTAACCATTTGTGAAATATGTTTATATGTTATAACTATTTTATTTTTATATGCATCTACATTGACTATAATAACAACATTTTTGAAATCAGAAAAATAGAACGATATGAATAAGTGAAAAATCACTGATTGTTTCTATTCACTGAAACGAAAATTGTCGTGTTTCAAAATCTAAACGCCAAAAACACTTTTACTACATCATCAAATTCTCTATTAAAAGAATGACCATATAAAGTCTTAATATAAAACTCTCAATTAAGAACCCAGATAATTAATCTAGCTGCGGTTTTCAATATGGGATTTTTGGAGTTTATTCCAAAAACGATATCGAGACATGTAAGATATTTTTCTTCTAACTTTTTTAAATTATTATAGTTTCCGAGATAGTCTATTCGATCATGGAATTTGAACCACCCTGTATATTTGGAGTCATTTTATTAAACAATTTTAGAATTAATAACAATTATTGTGTTATCGATATCTGTGTTAAACTTGTCGTATAATACGTCTTTGTGGTTATTTATTTCTATTTTTAGTCTGTTATTATTTATTACGATTTATTAGTATGCAATTATCAACCGAATCTGTGTCACTATTATCAAAATTTAGCTTTTACAGCCGTTTTAGTAAAGTATCTTGGAAATTTTCCAAACAATTTAATCAATTAATTTAAATTTTAACATTTATTTTTAAAAATAAGATCTTTCTTAAAAATAAGAGATTATTTAGAGATTAAAGTATGATTTTTTAACTTTTATGTATGATTTAAATTTGTTCCTAACTTAATCCTTTCAGGACTAAGTCGGATTGATAGTTGTATGATAGTCAAAAAATAACAACGCTTTTTTCTCATCTAGTAACAATGATAAGTATAATTCTCAGCAAAATTTCCTGTAAAATCAGAATACAAGGAGATCTATCAAGAACGTAGAAAATTTCGGAGGTGTAATGAAAGGAAAAACGCTTTGGGGTAGTACTTAAAGATATCGTTCAATAATACTAACAAGTTTATTGTCGATATCTATTGAAGTAAAAGTATTTAAATTGTTACTGGCAGAGAATAACTTATAGTTCAACAACTTTTAATCTTGTAAGTAATAAATAAATATCAAACAAAAAATGTTACTAAACTTTAATTCTTTCATTATTTACTTACTCACCTTTTATTTTTTTTTTTAATTTTTTTTTTGTTTGTTTTCATTCATTATCATCAATCATTTTCCATAAAATGTCCATATTTCGTTTCCATCGTTCCTTTTTTCTTTTCGTTCAGTTATTAGCTTGGATAAATAAAGTTCATTCGTAGATTGTACAAAAGTATCCATACGTCGCGATGGACACGGAATTTCCTGGTGTCGTAGCGAGGCCAATTGGCGAGTTTCGAAGTACAGCAGACTACCAATACCAATTGTTACGGTGCAACGTCGATCTCTTAAGGATAATACAATTGGGGCTCACGTTTCTAGATGAAAACGGCAAAACTCCGGGCGGTTCGTATACAACGTGGCAGTTCAACTTTAAATTCAATTTATCGTAAGTCGATTTATTCCCGTTTATTAGCCGTTTATATTGGGGATGTTTTATTTTGAACGATAGAGAGGATATGTATGCGCAGGATAGTATCGAGTTGCTACAGAATTCCGGGATACAATTTAAAAAGCACGAAGAAGAAGGAATCGAACCGTTGGATTTTGCCGAATTGTTAATGTCATCCGGTATCGTGTTAATGGATAACATAAAGTGGTTATCGTTTCATTCTGGGTACGATTTCGGATACCTTATCAAACTGTTAACGGACAACAACCTTCCACAGGACGAGTCGGAGTTTTTTGAACTTTTAAAACTTTATTTTCCAACAATATATGATGTTAAGGTAAAAAGATTTGTACTAAAAATCAAATTACTTTCACATCTCTCGTTTTGTTATAGTACTTGATGAAATCGTGTAAAAACTTGAAAGGTGGTTTACAAGAAGTTGCCGAACAATTAGATTTGGAAAGGATAGGACCCCAACACCAAGCCGGTTCCGATTCACTTTTAACTGGAATGGCTTTTTTTAAAATGAAGGAAGTAAGTTATTTAACAATTCATAATAAACCCTTTAACACATGTTTTTATAATACGCATTTTGAAAGATTCTTTAAAATTAACCTAAACACGATTTTTTTTATTTAATTAATGCATTTAATATAATAACAATTAAAAATTAATCACAAAAGTTTAATTAATATGTAAGGTTGTTTTAAAGAATTTTAGATCTAAAATAGATGTAGAATTCGACTGGTTAATGCTGTATAATCACCAAACACTGTTTAAAGAAGAAATTAATTTCCAAATTAAGTTCAGGTTTGATCTCTTATGATAAAATTCGTTATTAGTATTTTTAAGGGAACTAATTAATGAATTCGTTCAAATAAGTTAATGCAAAATTACTTACTTATA
This sequence comes from Onthophagus sagittarius, assembly GCA_036711965.1. NCBI lineage: Eukaryota > Metazoa > Arthropoda > Insecta > Coleoptera > Scarabaeidae > Onthophagus > Onthophagus sagittarius. Next base: position 52,320,996 of record JASERS010000005.1, read on the forward strand.
TTAAAACTCAAAAATTAAATTTGTTTATTAGGTCCAATAATTTGGTTAATTGAGCCAATTTGTCTCTTAATGTTATCTAAATTGAAACAAAACTTTATATATTTGAGTTATTAGCTGAATAATTTTAAAGAAGACATCATCATATTCAATTTCCTATTACTAAAAACCTCCATAAATACATCACCCCTGTTTTATTGAATGTTGAAATTAAAAAATTGAAAAGTAAGATGTCTATTGTCATAATAGTGGACATTTATTAATGTTAAATAGTTGACGAACATCCTCTTGAATACAGTTCTCAATCCTCTGCAGGAATTCGCTTATTGTTGGGCCTAAGATATCGATAAATACTATGATACGATAATATAAAGAACCATGTGTAATATAATCCGTATAATTTGGATAAGTTGAAGGGTCTTATCCAACAAGAAGTGCTCAAGAAGCTCTTTGCTTCGCAGGAAGCTAATGTGGACCTATGGTACTACTGTCTTTAACTAATACCTAAAGTCCGTGCAAAAAGTCAAGGCCCTTCATTTTAGAGGTCGATTTTTTCGTTAACGCTATTTTAAAAAATTGCGGTAAAGTTTGTTATAATCGGTAAAATTTTTGCGAAAAGAATCAATTCAATAAAATTTTGAATTCAATTTTTAATTTTGATCGCTCAAGCCAATCCAATTAATATCTAGCGCTAATGAGGTATTAGGGTTGGGTTGGGTTTACATAAGATTGGTGGCTCAACTCAATTCAACTAATGTGGGCCTATAGTGCTACTGTTTTAAACTGATACCTAAATTTCGTGTAAAAAGTCAAGGCCCTTCACTTTAGAACTCGAAATCTTCGTCATCATTTTTTTTTGTTCTTGAAAAACAAAAAAAATGCGGTAAAGTTTGTTATAATCGGTAAAATTTTTGCGTTTTTGCGTATGAAAGGAATCAATTCAATAAAATTTTGAATTGAATTTTTAATTTTGATAGCTCAACCCAACTCAACTAATATCTAGCACTAACTATTTGGGTTGGGTTTAGATCAGATTGATGGCTCAACTCAGCTAATATTTTAAGCTAATGCGGGCCTATGGTGCTACTGTCTTCAACTAATACCTAAAGTTCATGCAAAAAGTCAAGGCCCTTCATTTTAGAGCTCGATATCTTCGTCATCACTCCTTGAAAAACAAAAAAAAATGCGTTATAGATTGTTATAATCGGTAAAATTTTTGCGCTTTTGCGTATGAAAGGAATCAATTCAATAAAATTTTGAATCGAATTTTTAATTTTGATGGCTCAACCCAACCCAACTAATATCTAGCGCTAACTAGCTATTAGGGTTGGGTTGGGTTTACATAAGATTGATGGCTCAACTCAATTCAGCTAATGTGGCCCTATAGTGTTACTGTTTTAAACTAACACCTAAATTCCGTACAAAAAGTCAAGGCCCTTCGTTTTAGAGCTCGATATCTTCGTCATCACTCCTTGAAAAACAAAAAAAAATGCGGTAAAGTTTGTTATAATCGGTAAAATTTTTGCGTTTTTGCGTATGAAAGGAATCAACTAATATCTAAATTTTGAATCGAATTTTTAATTTTGATAGCTCAACCCAACTCAACTAATATCTAGCACTAACTATTTGGGTTGGGTTTAGATCAGATTGATGGCTCAACTCAGCTAATATTTTAAGCTAATGCGGGCCTATGGTGCTACTGTCTTCAACTAATACCTAAAGTTCATGCAAAAAGTCAAGGTCCTTCACTTTAGAACTCGTTATTTTCGTCATCGCTTCTTGAAAAACAAAAAAAAATGCGTTAAAGTTTGTTATAATCGGTAAAATTTTTGCGCTTTTGCGTATGAAAGGAATCAATTCAATAAAATTTTGAATCGAATTTTTAATTTTGATAGCTCAACCCAACTCAACTAATATCTAGCACTAACTATTTGGGTTGGGTTTAGATCAGATTGATGGCTCAACTCAGCTAATATTTTAAGCTAATGCGGGCCTATGGTGCTACTGTCTTCAACTAATACCTAAAGTTCATGCAAAAAGTCAAGGTCCTTCACTTTAGAACTCGTTATTTTCGTCATCGCTCCTTGAAAAACAAAAAAAAATGCGGTAAAGTTTGTTATAATCGGTAAAATTTTTGCGTTTTTGCGTATGAAAGGAATCAATTCAATAAAATTTTGAATCGAATTTTTAATTTTGATGGCTCAACCCAACCCAACTAATATCTAGCGTTAACTAGCTATTAGGGTTGGGTTGGGTTTACATAAGACTGATGGCTCAACTCAATTCAGCTAATGTGGCCCTATAGTGTTACTGTTTTAAACTAACACCTAAATTCCGTACAAAAAGTCAAGGCCCTTCGTTTTAGAGCTCGATATCTTCGTCATCACTCCTTGAAAAATAAAAAAAAATGCGGTAAAGTTTGTTATAATCGGTAACATTTTTGCGTATGAAAGGAAACGCAAAGGAAATCAATTACTGTACAGTGTGTTCACGATGAAAGGAATCAATTCAATAAAATTTTGAATTCTAGTTATTTGGGTTGGGTTTAGATAAAATTGACGACTCAACTTAACCAATATTTTAAGCTACGGTGCTACAATCTTCAACTAGTATCTAAAGTCTGTGCAAAAAGTCAAGTCCCTTTATTTGAGAGTTCGAAATCTTCGTCATCTCTCCTTAAAAAAATTGCGATAAAGTTTGTTATAATCGGTAACATTTTTGCGTATCATATGTTAATTTTGAAATTGTCGGGTGTTTTAGATTTTCTTTTAATAAATTTATTGCCACTTTGAGGAGAACAATATATATACATACATACATTAATTAATAACGTCTGTTGACAAAGGGTCAGTTTACCGCCAAAGACGATGTTTTTTTTTAAGACCCAAGTAGTAATATATGTAATAAGTTGAAATAAGAAAAAATAAATCAAATTAATATGGCATTATATAAATAATTCAACATTTAAGCAAAAAAAGAGAAAAAGAACAAAGAGGAAATAAACAGAATAAGTATAGTTGATAGAAATAAAAAGAGAAAAGAAGCAGACAACATTAAGAATTGGATTCAGATAGTTGTAGTGATAACAGATAATCCCTTAAGCATAATGTTAAGGGATTACCTATGCCCTTAATGTTACGTATTTTTATGAGTAAACTATTCCAAAGCGTTATAGCCTGCACCGTGAAATCTCTCGATGCGATGAATGGGAAATAATAACGTAGGCACATCGCGAGAAATAATATTGTAAGTAAAATTGAAAGTTCGTATACAAGTATACCGGAGTCTGAGTAATAAAAAATCAGCATAATCTATGTGGTATAGTATTAGTGAATAACAAGGATTACGATGCACAACAAGAGGAAGGAAACAACTAAGTTTACGCATAGAATGACTACAGAACCTTCTACAGACAACGCTGAGTCCATTGTCAACATCTAAGTTTTTAACTATATTGGTGAAATGTATAACATTGTCACCAAGTTTCAGTTACGTATCATTAGATGATTAAAATTTTGTTAGTAAAGGCTTTAAACCGAATGCTATAACTTGCGTCTTGGCGATATTCAAACTAAGCCAAAACGTTTAGACCAGTCAAGTATCCTGGACAAATCGTCATTAAGCCGCGCCATGGGTACTGAGAGCTGATTCACAGTTATTGATGTATAAATTTGATCATCTTCAAGTTAATGATAATTGTATGCAATGAACTTACAATTATCATTATTATATAAAATTGAAAATAGTAATGGATCCAATATACTTCCCTAAGGGACACCACTATGGCTTTAAAACACTGAAGAGTGAACTGTCATATATACAAAATGAACGATGGAAAATATATGACCTAAATCAAGCAACGCACTCAGGGGCAAAGCCCATAGCAGATAACGACTACATCAATAAACTATCAATTGCTAAAGCCCAGCAAAACTAATTAGGTTATTCGTCGATCATCGCAGCCACGCTTAATATCATCAGTAATCTTGATAAGAGCCGATATTGTACTGTGGCTTCAAATCGGATTGATAGTTTTTAATTAAAAGCTGTAATTTAAGCTTATACTCATCAAGGTAGTCGTGCACTTGATTGTACACCAAGCGTTCAAGTACCTTAGATAATACGGAAAGTATCGATATTGGCCGAAAATCACTTAGGCTAGTTTTTCAAAATCACTTAACCTTAGGAATGGGTACAGCGCAGACTTGTTTCTAAATTGTAGGAGAGGTTGAAAACTCTACCTTTCCTACAATTTACACATATGTTTTTACCGAACCTGAGACTCATTCAACCATGTGAAGAAAAACGAAGAATTGACGAGAGTACAACCACACTTAGTGAGCAATGTTTATTTCATGATTGATTCGTCGAGAGTAATGGGCGAACTTAGAACGCGGTATTTTTCTCTAATACTATTAGAAGCGTTGCCGCGAAGAAGGACCTTAGACACGTTGCACTAATGCCCTGTTTTTCGCGCTTTTGAAGGTGCATAACAAAATTTCGTAGTTGATTTGGGTGTAGTCATGAATAGATATGCAATAAATCAGGTCGTAATTACAAAATTGTGGGGCTGGCAATTGACCACAAGAAACGATCCTTTGTGGGCAAGATGTGAGAATAAGGTCCAAAAGGGAATCGGACGCTGGAAGATGATTAGCAGGTTGAGTAGGCAGAATCGAGAAACTTTGGAAGAAAGTAATAAAATGAACTCATCCGTAACAAAAGGCATGTGTTGAAATCACCTATTAAGAGGATTCTATCATTGTTCGAAATGTGTCTCTCAAGTAGATCCTCCAACTGATGGAAGTAATTTATATTTGGTGGATACTAGAACGTGCCCAAAAGCATGCGACTATCGCTGATCTAATTTCAATTAGCAAGTAATGATCACGAATAAATAAAGCCACACCCTCACCGCGAGAATCTACTCGATCATTTCACTTTTTGGTAATCATGAGACTGCGAATTAATGTGGCATATCGTATTTAATGAGGAAATCTTATGAAGTATCTGATAACTGTGATTTAATTGCGTTTTTTCTCATTTAATCTGGTTTCTCAGATGCTCAGTATACTAAAAATATGTGACACTGCGCTGCGCGGTGCAATTGAGTATTATGCGCGACTGTTTGTGTAGTAAAAAATTCTTATGTTCTATATATTTTTAAATAAATGGATACCCTTTTTTAAGTGAGCCAGATTTTTTTCGAGGATTGAATGTCGATCTATATTTATATGACCTTTTTGTGTTAATTTTAGAAGATTTATCGACTGTTAAAATCCTGCTACAAATCTCTGAAACATGCTTGTTATCAACAACTTCATGAAAGCAAGTAATTTTTAGTTAAATAAAACTTTAGTTTAGATCTTATTTTTGAGCTGTATAATTCTTTTATCAATACATAATTTACGTCGTTACTTTATTCTTCACACCACCCTAAAAAGCGAAATCATTTTTCTCCTTGTTCAATGAAACAATGAATGCACGAATCAATAGCGAAACGGCTGCTCTTGCAGTGAAGGAAGCTGAAAAAGATATAATTCAAATCTTATGAAAACAATATCAAGTCTTTTGGAAGCAGTAACAAGTTTTTTGGAAATATTTAAAGTATTCTAAAAGCAGTTTCAAGTTTTTTGGAAACTTTTCAAGTTTTCTAGGAGTAGTATCAACTCTTTTGGAAGCATTGCAAATCTTTCAAAATCAATATTAGGTTTTTGGGAAGCATTTCAAATTTTCTAGAAGCACTATTAAGTTTTCTGGAAACATTTCAAGTCTTCTAGAAGTAGTATCAACTGTTTTGGATGCATTCAAAGTCTTTCAGAATCAACATCAAATCTTCTGGAAGCATTTCAACTCTTCTAGAAGCACTATCAAGTTTTTTGGAAATATTTTAAGTTTCTAAGTGTTCTTGAAGTGGTATCAACTCTTTTGGCAAATTTTTCAGAGCTAATATCAAGTCTTCTGGAAGCATTTCAAATCTTCCAGAGGCGATTTTATGTCTTTTGGAAACACTTCAAGTCTTCTAGAAGCAGTATCAAGTTTTCTGGAAACATCTCAAGTTTTCTAGAAGTAGTATCAACTCTTTAGAAAGCATTGCAAATCTTTCAGAGTGAATATCAAGTCTTCTGAACGTTTTTCAAGTTTTCTGAAAACATTTCAAGTCTTCTACAAGAAGTATGAAATCTTCTGGAAGCATTTCATGTTTCCTGAAAGCAGTATTAAGTTTTCCGGAAACATTTGAAGTCTTCCAGAATCATTCTCAAGTCTTTTGGAAGCAGTTTAAGTCTTCTAGAAGCAGTATCAAGTTTTCTGGAAACATCTCAAGTTTCTTAGAAGTAGTATCAACTCTTTTGAAAGCATTGCAAATCTTTCAGAGTGAATATCAAGTCTTCTGAACGTTTTTCAAGTTTTCTGAAAACATTTCAAGTCTTCTACAAGAAGTATGAAATCTTCTGGAAGCATTTCATATTGCCTGAAAGCAGTATTAAGTTTTCCGGAAACATTTGAAGCCTTCCAGAGTCATTATCAAGTCTTTTGGAAGCATTTCAAGTCTTTTAGAAACAGTATCAAGTTTTCTGGAAACATCTCAAGTTTCCTAGAAGTAGTATCAACTCTTTTGAAAGCATTGCAAATCTTTCAGAGTGAATATCAAGTCTTCTGAACGTTTTTCAAGTTTTCTGAAAACATTTCAAGTCTTCTACAAGAAGTATGAAATCTTCTGGAAGCATTTCATATTGCCTGAAAGCAGTATTAAGTTTTCCGGAAACATTTGAAGCCTTCCAGAGTCATTATCAAGTCTTTTGGAAGCATTTCAAGTCTTTTAGAAACAGTATCAAGTTTTCTGGAAACATCTCAAGTTTCTTAGAAGTAGTATCAACTCTTTTGAAAGCATTGCAAATCTTTCAGAGTGAATATCAAGTCTTCTGAACGTTTTTCAAGTTTTCTGAAAACATTTCAAGTCTTCTACAAGAAGTATGAAATCTTCTGGAAGCATTTCATATTGCCTGAAAGCAGTATTAAGTTTTCCGGAAACATTTGAAGCCTTCCAGAGTCATTATCAAGTCTTTTGGAAGCATTTCAAGTCTTTTAGAAACAGTATCAAGTTTTCTGGAAACATCTCAAGTTTCTTAGAAGTAGTATCAACTCTTTTGAAAGCATTGCAAATCTTTCAGAGTGAATATCAAGTCTTCTGAACGTTTTTCAAGTTTTCTGGAAACATTTCAAGTCTTCTACAAGAATCATGAAGTCTTCTGGAAGCGTTTCATGTTTCCTGAAAGCAGTATTAAGTTTTCCGGAAACATTTGAAGTCTTCCAGAATCATTCTCAAGTCTGTTGGAAGCAGTTTAAGTCTTTTAGAAGCAGTATCAAGTTTTCTGGAAACATCTCAAGTTTTCTAGAAGTAGTATCAACTCTTTTGAAAGCATTGCAAATCTTTCAGAGTGAATATCAAGTCTTCTGAACGTTTTTCAAGTTTTCTGGAAACATTTCAAGTCTTCTACAAGAAGTATGAAGTCTTCTGGAAGCATTTCATGTTTCCTGAAAGCAGTATTAAGTTTTCCGGAAATATTTGAAGTCTTCCAGAGTCATTATCAAGTCTTTTGGAAGCATTTTAAGTCTTTTAGAAGCAGTATCAAGTTTTCTGGAAACATCTCAAGTTTTCTAGAAGTAGTATCAACTCTTTTGAAAGCATTGCAAATCTTTCAGAGTGAATATCAAGTCTTCTGAACGTTTTTCAAGTTTTCTGGAAACATTTCAAGTCTTCTACAAGAAGTATGAAGTCTTCTGGAAGCATTTCATGTTTCCTGAAAGCAGTATTAAGTTTTCCGGAAATATTTGAAGTCTTCCAGAGTCATTATCAAGTCTTTTGGAAGCATTTTAAGTCTTTTAGAAGCAGTATCAAGTTTTCTGGAAACATCTCAAGTTTTCTAGAAGTAGTATCAACTCTTTTGAAAGCATTGCAAATCTTTCAGAGTGAATATCAAGTCTTCTGAACGTTTTTCAAGTTTTCTGGAAACATTTCAAGTCTTCTACAAGAAGTATGAAATCTTCTGGAAGCATTTCATATTGCCTGAAAGCAGTATTAAGTTTTCCGGAAACATTTGAAGCCTTCCAGAGTCATTATCAAGTCTTTTGGAAGCATTTCAAGTCTTTTAGAAACAGTATCAAGTTTTCTGGAAACATCTCAAGTTTCTTAGAAGTAGTATCAACTCTTTTGAAAGCATTGCAAATCTTTCAGAGTGAATATCAAGTCTTCTGAACGTTTTTCAAGTTTTCTGGAAACATTTCAAGTCTTCTACAAGAATCATGAAGTCTTCTGGAAGCGTTTCATGTTTCCTGAAAGCAGTATTAAGTTTTCCGGAAACATTTGAAGTCTTCCAGAATCATTCTCAAGTCTGTTGGAAGCAGTTTAAGTCTTTTAGAAGCAGTATCAAGTTTTCTGGAAACATCTCAAGTTTTCTAGAAGTAGTATCAACTCTTTTGAAAGCATTGCAAATCTTTCAGAGTGAATATCAAGTCTTCTGAACGTTTTTCAAGTTTTCTGGAAACATTTCAAGTCTTCTACAAGAAGTATGAAGTCTTCTGGAAGCATTTCATGTTTCCTGAAAGCAGTATTAAGTTTTCCGGAAATATTTGAAGTCTTCCAGAGTCATTATCAAGTCTTTTGGAAGCATTTTAAGTCTTTTAGAAGCAGTATCAAGTTTTCTGGAAACATCTCAAGTTTTCTAGAAGTAGTATCAACTCTTTTGAAAGCATTGCAAATCTTTCAGAGTGAATATCAAGTCTTCTGAACGTTTTTCAAGTTTTCTGGAAACATTTCAAGTCTTCTACAAGAAGTATGAAGTCTTCTGGAAGCATTTCATGTTTCCTGAAAGCAGTATTAAGTTTTCCGGAAATATTTGAAGCCTTCCAGAGTCATTATCAAGTCTTTTGGAAGCATTTCAAGTCTTTTAGAAACAGTATCAAGTTTTCTGGAAACATCTCAAGTTTCTTAGAAGTAGTATCAACTCTTTTGAAAGCATTGCAAATCTTTCAGAGTGAATATCAAGTCTTCTGAACGTTTTTCAAGTTTTCTGAAAACATTTCAAGTCTTCTACAAGAAGTATGAAATCTTCTGGAAGCATTTCATATTGCCTGAAAGCAGTATTAAGTTTTCCGGAAACATTTGAAGCCTTCCAGAGTCATTATCAAGTCTTTTGGAAGCATTTCAAGTCTTTTAGAAACAGTATCAAGTTTTCTGGAAACATCTCAAGTTTCCTAGAAGTAGTATCAACTCTTTTGAAAGCATTGCAAATCTTTCAGAGTGAATATCAAGTCTTCTGAACGTTTTTCAAGTTTTCTGGAAACATTTCAAGTCTTCTACAAGAATCATGAAGTCTTCTGGAAGCGTTTCATGTTTCCTGAAAGCAGTATCAAGTTTTCCGGAAACATTTGAAGTCTTCCAGAATCATTCTCAAGTCTGTTGGAAGCAGTTTAAGTCTTTTAGAAACAGTATCAAGTTTTCTGGAAACATCTCAAGTTTCTTAGAAGTAGTATCAACTCTTTTGAAAGCATTGCAAATCTTTCAGAGTGAATATCAAGTCTTCTGAACGTTTTTCAAGTTTTCTGAAAACATTTCAAGTCTTCTACAAGAAGTATGAAATCTTCTGGAAGCATTTCATATTGCCTGAAAGCAGTATTAAGTTTTCCGGAAACATTTGAAGCCTTCCAGAGTCATTATCAAGTCTTTTGGAAGCATTTCAAGTCTTTTAGAAACAGTATCAAGTTTTCTGGAAACATCTCAAGTTTCTTAGAAGTAGTATCAACTCTTTTGAAAGCATTGCAAATCTTTCAGAGTGAATATCAAGTCTTCTGAACGTTTTTCAAGTTTTCTGAAAACATTTCAAGTCTTCTACAAGAAGTATGAAATCTTCTGGAAGCATTTCATATTGCCTGAAAGCAGTATTAAGTTTTCCGGAAACATTTGAAGCCTTCCAGAGTCATTATCAAGTCTTTTGGAAGCATTTCAAGTCTTTTAGAAACAGTATCAAGTTTTCTGGAAACATCTCAAGTTTCTTAGAAGTAGTATCAACTCTTTTGAAAGCATTGCAAATCTTTCAGAGTGAATATCAAGTCTTCTGAACGTTTTTCAAGTTTTCTGAAAACATTTCAAGTCTTCTACAAGAAGTATGAAATCTTCTGGAAGCATTTCATATTGCCTGAAAGCAGTATTAAGTTTTCCGGAAACATTTGAAGCCTTCCAGAGTCATTATCAAGTCTTTTGGAAGCATTTCAAGTCTTTTAGAAACAGTATCAAGTTTTCTGGAAACATCTCAAGTTTCCTAGAAGTAGTATCAACTCTTTTGAAAGCATTGCAAATCTTTCAGAGTGAATATCAAGTCTTCTGAACGTTTTTCAAGTTTTCTGGAAACATTTCAAGTCTTCTACAAGAATCATGAAGTCTTCTGGAAGCGTTTCATGTTTCCTGAAAGCAGTATTAAGTTTTCCGGAAACATTTGAAGTCTTCCAGAATCATTCTCAAGTCTGTTGGAAGCAGTTTAAGTCTTTTAGAAGCAGTATCAAGTTTTCTGGAAACATCTCAAGTTTTCTAGAAGTAGTATCAACTCTTTTGAAAGCATTGCAAATCTTTCAGAGTGAATATCAAGTCTTCTGAACGTTTTTCAAGTTTTCTGGAAACATTTCAAGTCTTCTACAAGAAGTATGAAGTCTTCTGGAAGCATTTCATGTTTCCTGAAAGCAGTATTAAGTTTTCCGGAAATATTTGAAGTCTTCCAGAGTCATTATCAAGTCTTTTGGAAGCATTTTAAGTCTTTTAGAAGCAGTATCAAGTTTTCTGGAAACATCTCAAGTTTTCTAGAAGTAGTATCAACTCTTTTGAAAGCATTGCAAATCTTTCAGAGTGAATATCAAGTCTTCTGAACGTTTTTCAAGTTTTCTGGAAACATTTCAAGTCTTCTACAAGAAGTATGAAGTCTTCTGGAAGCATTTCATGTTTCCTGAAAGCAGTATTAAGTTTTCCGGAAATATTTGAAGTCTTCCAGAGTCATTATCAAGTCTTTTGGAAACATTTCAAGTCTTCTAGAAGTAGTATCAATCATTTTGGAAGCATTGATGTAAGGCTTTCAGAATCAATATCAAGTCTTCTGAAACCATTTTATGTCTTCTAGAAGCAATATCATCTCTTCTTAAAGCATTTCAAGTTTTCTAGAATATGCCATGTTATGCAACCATGAAAATATGTACTAACCTGTTGCTACATTTGCCTCTTCTAATCATAATTAATTGTATGATTAAAAGCATAGAACTTTAGCATTTTATCATTATTTTGTCAAGTGATTTGGATGTATAGGTTGTCCTGTAGCGATTGTACAATATGTATTGTCTGATCGAAAATGGATAAAGAAGCCGAATAAACACAGGTTTAAAACTGTACCATTGTTGATTGGTATTCGATCAACAAATCAATAAAATCTATGTCGTTCTTTAATACATTACGAAAGGTGCTTGGACGAGTTAGGTGGTTACAATAACATCTCCAATTTGTTAATTATTCGTTATTTTTATGGTTATTGAAGGATTTTCTTCAACAGTCTGTGTTACTATTATCCGTGCCAGATGTCAAGGCCCCTCACTTTAGAGGTCGAAATCTTCTGCTGCGGGTTTTCTTTTATCTAATGTGTTCTCAATGTGGGGCTGTTTTATTTCAACGATATTCCATACAGTTTCCTGGAAATCCTTCCTGGAAGAAAAACCGCGGATCCGAAAATTAACTGTGATAAGCAGAAATGTCCACTGATTACAATAAACCCCAATTTTTTTCATCGAGCGATTTCGAAGATATCGATCTCTAAAGTGACATCTGGCACGGATAATAGTAACATAGACTGTTGAAGAAAATCCTTTAATCACCATAAAAATAATGAATAATTAACAATTTGGAGATGTTATAGTAACCACCTTTATTTAATTAACTATCTTGATTATTGGTAATTATATTTTATAATTATTATGATGAACTAAAGCTTTAAATATTTAAAAAACTGACTGTTTTCAGACCTATGTTTATTAGGCTTTTGTTGCGGGACACCTGTATGTATTTTGCTGGACAATTTTGAATATTATTGAATTAATTCTTTCTAATCAATGACTTATTTGAACGAATTTTTGATTTAATTAACGAAATAAAGTGCGTTAAAGGGTTAAATAAATGTTTGTGCAACTTTTTTCCTCTTAGTGTTAAATAGTAAGAGATACGAATCTATTTTATAATTATTACACCTATAATTTTAAGAAGTAATTTAAGTTCTTTTTGTTTTAAATTTAGGTCGGGTTTTTGTTGTCGAGAAATCGTATCTCTTACGAAGAATACTAATTTAGGTTACAATTTATCTTTTAACAGGACGTTTCTTTTAAGATGTTTTTCGAGGACACGATAGACGACTCGAAGTTCTCGGGCCACCTTTACGGCTTGGGAACGTCGTTTGCCGTCAACGGAAACTCGAATTACGGCACGGATAACGGCGACACGAGTAACTCATCGTGAGAGGAGGAGGCGCTAAAAAATTAATTACACACAAAAAAAATGGAAAAAAAGTATAACAAAACACGTTTGTTCAAATACGATTTAAGTAAATATTTTTTTTATACGAAAACTGAGCCCGCAGTTTTTACTTTTGCAGTAGGATTAACAACAAATTCTTTCTTTTTTTTTGATTTTTTTTTCTTAGGTTTAAGAAGAAAGGTTACGTAAAAATAATCGATACATATCGCACAGAAAACGGTTTTATCGTGGAATATATAGTTTTTAAATTGCGGAGGAGAAATTGTTCAAATCAAGCCGATTCTGTACGATATGTATAAAGAGAATTTGTAAATTTATAATGTCTTCACTTTGGTACATTGAACTCCCGCGTAATTAATTAATTAATTAATTCCCATTATGAAATTTATTAATTGATCTTTGTAGTATGTGTAAAGAAGTTGAAAGAATTTAAATCGTCCCCCATATTTAAATTTAGTTGTATTAAAAATGCATTTCTTCTGTACAAAAAGTAAAGGTAAAAAATTTTTATAAAGAAATCATCGAAAAAAATAATTATAGTTATTAAGTATTACATTTATTTCTTTAATGTACCTCATAATTTCTTTTACAAATCTCCAACAACTCCGACGCGTTATTACTCCCGGTATCTTCAACCATCCTTTTGAAATATCCATTATTTTTTTGTAACAACAAAAACGGGTGATCGAATTCGACCAATTTTCCATCATCCATAACAAGAACTCGATTCGAATCCGCGATCGTGTTCAATCTGTGCGCTATCGAAAGAATAGTGCAAGATTTGAAGTTATTTTTAATCGTTTCTTGTATTAAATGATCAGTCCTACAAGAAATTAATTAATCTAATTTATTTTAGCTAAAATTTAATCTTACTGTATATCAACATTGGCCGTCGCCTCATCCAAAATCAAAATCTTATTTTTTCGTATTAAAGCGCGCGCCAAACAGACGAGTTGTCTTTGCCCAATGCTCAAATTGCTTCCCCCTTCTTTAATTTGATAATCTAAATTTGGAATTGATGGTTTTAATTTGACCTGATAATAAAAATTAATAATTATCTTGATGTCCCAATTAACTTATTTTTTATTACGTCATTTAGCGCGTTCCAAAGATCGATATCTTCGAATTCGCCGAACGGGTCGAGATTGAACCGGATCGAATTCGAGAATAAAACGGGATCTTGCGGAATTATCGTAATTTTCGATCGTAACTCTCTCAAAGATAACCGTTTCGTATCAACCCCCCCGATCAAAACGGCCCCTTCAATCTCAAAAAGTCGGAATAAAACGGAAATTATTGAAGATTTCCCCGCCCCGGTTCTCCCGACGATTCCAATTTTTTCACCCGAATTTACTTGGAAGTTTAAATCATCCAAGACTTTTTCTGAGTTGTATTTCAAAGTTGTACTTTTAAACTCGATATTTCCCTTTTTATCCCATTCACTATCTCTTTTTTTGTCATCTTCATCGATTTCTTCTTTTTTTAACGTTGTGTAATGCAAAATCCTCTCAACACTTGTAAATTGGTTAATTACTTCGGCTATTTGCATCATTCCGTATTGGATCATTCCCGTTAATCCGATTGCTTGGGATATGGCCAAACCGACCATTGCGCCGCTTACATCGTCGTCTAAAGAATAAAAATTAAATAAGGGGGTAAATAATTGGGTTAATTAATTTACGTTCGCTTATAAAGGCGAAGCTAAAAACGATGCAAGCTAAGAAAAGGACGCATAGTTGGTCCAACCAAAGTCCGAATGAAGCCATGCAGGATAAAAGAAGGAACCAAGAGGATGTGTGTACGTCCTAGAAAATATAAGATGTTAAAGTTTTTTTAATGAGGGGTAATCGAAAAATATTTATTTTGTTTATAATGACTAAAATTTTTTTAAAATTTATGTATTGTACTGCTCGACAAATTTATTTTGATCAAGGTCAAACAATTAATTAAATAATAGCACTTTACAAATTTAACTCGAACGTGGCCTCATCATGTTCGAGTTTAACGTTGAGGTGCAACAATATGAACAGTTTTTGGTTGATATAAATGTTAAATCATTGATTTATAAACCATCCCGGAATTTCCTGAACGAGAGGATAGGTCCAGGTTAACAGTCTCGAAATTAAAAAAAAAATAAAATATCCAGAACGGTTTTTTAATAAGCTTGATGGTACAGTATGTGCAAAATTTTGTGGGCTTATGGATATGCCACAATTTTTAAGTCAAAGTACTTATGACAAATACGTGATAAAGCGGTATTCGGTAGTCTTATGACTTATGTTGTGCAAGAAGAAAGTATCTAGTGATGGGACGTGGAAGAAATGTGGCTTCTCTTCATTGCGTATAGTGTCTTCTCTTATTGGATACTATACAGGAAAGATAATTGACATTGTGATAAAAAGTGCTTATTGTAAATGGTGTGAAATGTGAGAAAAGGAAAGTGATATGACTGAGAATGAAACGAAAAAGATAACACATTAGGATAAATGCTCTGCTAATCACGTAAGACCATCAGGAAAAATAGAGTTGAACGGGATGGTTGATGAGATGTTCCAACGTTCTATAGACTTGCACAATATAACGACAAATTATATTGGTGACTAATTCGAAATAAATCACCGTATGAAGATCTCAAGGTCCAAAAACGAAGGGCACATGCCCAATAACAACGAATGGATAATAGATTGCGTGATATAAAGAAGAAAAATAAAAGTCTTGATGGACAAGGAAAACTTGCTGCTAAAATGATCGACAAATTGACGACATATTACGGACTGGCGATTCGACCTAATTCCAATTCAATTCAAAAAATGTACAATGATATATGGGCAACGTAATTTCGTTGTTCCCATGAATTATCACTCGCAACACGAAAAATGCCCTGTTGGTAGTGATTCATGGTGTGAAGGGCAAAAAGGTTTTTCATCGCTACTTAAATCTTCTAGCAGTAGGAAAAAAATAAGATTCCCGCCTTTGTACCCGCCTTTGTGCTACAAGCCTCTTTCTCAAGATGCTTCAATGGCTATAAAACCAATACATGAAGATGAGAAAAGAGAGTGGTTGCAAAGATATCTAAGCGGTTTTACATATAACAGCAACGATAGTTACAATCAATTTATATGGAAAATCAGGACGAATTCATCACGAAAGCAGACGAACAGTGCATATCAATCGCTGATCAAATATAATAATAATAATAATAACACATTTATTGCCTCAAAGAAAAAGAAATTACAAAAAGAAAAGTATACATTAGCAACATATAAACATCAAGACAAAATGATCAATTTATCGCTGTAAGCGATATCTTCCAAGAGACCCAACTACTACTGTGTATAAAATTAAACTCAAAGATTATGGCTAGCTGCGGTAATATGATATCCTTTGCAGGATTAGAAATGGAGCAAACATCAATTATCATCATACAGGATAGACAACAAACACAAAGAAGTCAAGAAGACGGTTGGAGAGTAAGAAGATGGCATTTCAATAAATTTTTAAAAGACACAAAACTTGTTGCATTGCGAATAGCGACAGGTAGATCATTCCATAACGCAATCGATTGTACTGTAAAAGATCTGTGAAAAATCTCAGTAGCATGAACCGGAAACATTAAGGTGGTATCAGAACTGGATCGGGTGGACAAACCATGCGACGACAAAAACTTAAATGAGTCAGATAAATATGCAGGAGTGCAGCTCTGCAGAACCTTGTAAAAAGTAGAGAGTATCCGAAAAGACCTGCGATTCTGCAGAATAAGCATCTGCAAATAATTACGATACGGCGTTATGTGCTGAAACCTCCCCAGATCAAAGATGTAACGAATACAATTATTTTGAAGTGTTTCCAATTTATTCTGGAGAGTTAAAGAAAGATTAGGATATACCACATCACCATAGTCAATATGAGGCAAGATAAGAGTAACAAAGGTTGCGACGAACAGCAGGCGGGAGGAAACACCGAAGTTTTCTCAAAGTGTGGAAGCAGTAGTAAATCCTTTTACAAACACTCTGTACCCGAGGTCTCCAGGACAGTGTCGAATCCATAATCAAACCAAGATTCTTAACAGTGTCCGAAAACTGAATAACGTTGCCATCAAGCATCACTTGAGGGGAAGAGTGAAAGTTCATCTTTGATAGTAGAGGACGAGTGCCAAAAGCAATGGCTTGCGTTTTCGACGGATTTAATTTAAGCCCATAACGATTAGACCATTCAAGAATACTGGCAAGGTCATTACTACGACGAAGAACAGCATCTTCAAGGTTATCAATAGGTGTTGAAGTATAAATTTGAAGGTCATCAGCATACAAATGATAATTACATGAAATATTATCCGTAATACCATTTATAAAAATCGAAAAGAGTAAGGGTCCTAAAACACTGCCCTGGGGAACCCCACATTTAATTCCATAACTGGAAGAGAGCTCAGAACCAACACGCACATATAAAGATGTGTTTTTAATATATTAACAAAATTACTATTGTGTTTGGACTTCAGATAAAGTAATTCAGAGTTATTTTTTACAGCTCGATATGTTTCTTTTATTTTTGTTCATTTAGACGTAAAGCAAATCATATTAGTACCTGAGTGTGTTTAATAACTTACGCCACCAAGCGCGTTTTAATAAATATTCCGCATCTCAACTAGGTATAACCCTTTAATGCTTTACAGCTTTAAAAAAAATCATTGATATTTAGATATTTCATAACATTTGCACTCGAAACAAAACCGACTTACGACGAAGTCATTGGAACATAACTCCGTTGTAAGTCAAGAAAAACTGTCTTTTGGAGGCATTACAAGACTTCTAGAAGCATTTTAAGTCTTTCAAAGACAATATCAAGTCTTCTGAAAGTGTGTCAAATCTTTTCAAAACGATTTCAAATCAAAATACCGGTATCAAGTCTTTTGAAAGCATTGCAAGTCTTCTGGAAGCATTTCAAGTCTTCCAGAGGCAATGTCTAGTCTTCTGGTAGAATTTCAAATCATTTAGAACCAATATCAAGTTTTCTGGAAACATTGCAAGCCTTCTAAAAGCAGTATAAAGCCTTCCAGAAGTATTTCAAATCTTCCAGAGGCAATATCAAGTCTTCTGGTAGTGTTTCACATCTTTTAAAACCAGTGCCAAGTCTTTTAAAAGTCTTACAAGTCTTCTGGAAGTATTTCAAGTCTTCCAGAGGCAGTATATCTACTGGAAGTATTTCAAGTCTTTTGGAAACAGTATCTAGCTATCCAGAGGCAATATCAAGTGTTTTGGAAGCATTTCAAGTCTTCCAGAGGCAATGTCTAGTCTTCTGGTAGAATTTCAAAACATTTAGAACCAATATCAAGTTTTCTGGAAACATTGCAAGCCTTCTAAAAGCAGTATAAAGCCTTCCAGAAGTATTTCAAATCTTCCAGAGGCAATATCAAGTCTTCTGGAAGTGTTTCACATCTTTTAAAACCAGTGCCAAGTCTTTTAAAAGTCTTACAAGTCTTCTGGAAGTATTTCAAGTCTTCCAGAGGCAGTATATCTTCTGGAAGTATTTCAAGTCTTTTGGAA
Source organism: Onthophagus sagittarius (assembly GCA_036711965.1). Classification (NCBI taxonomy): domain Eukaryota; kingdom Metazoa; phylum Arthropoda; class Insecta; order Coleoptera; family Scarabaeidae; genus Onthophagus; species Onthophagus sagittarius. The sequence goes on from JASERS010000005.1 coordinate 52,339,095, forward strand.
GCAGTATCTAGCTATCCAGAGGCAATATCAAGTGTTTTGGAAGCATTTCAAGTCTTCCAGAGGCAATGTCTAGTCTTCTGGTAGAATTTCAAAACATTTAGAACCAATATCAAGTTTTCTGGAAACATTGCAAGCCTTCTAAAAGCAGTATAAAGCCTTCCAGAAGTATTTCAAATCTTCCAGAGGCAATATCAAGTCTTCTGGAAGTGTTTCACATCTTTTAAAACCAGTGCCAAGTCTTTTAAAAGTCTTACAAGTCTTCTGGAAGTATTTCAAGTCTTCCAGAGGCAGTATATCTTCTGAAAGTATTTCAAGTCTTTTGGAAGCAGTATCTAGCTATCCAGAGGCAATATCAAGTGTTTTGGAAGCATTTCAAGTCTTCCAGAGGCAATGTCTAGTCTTCTGGTAGAATTTCAAAACATTTAGAACCAATATCAAGTTTTCTGGAAACATTGCAAGCCTTCTAAAAGCAGTATAAAGCCTTCCAGAAGTATTTCAAATCTTCCAGAGGCAATATCAAGTCTTCTGGAAGTGTTTCACATCTTTTAAAACCAGTGCCAAGTCTTTCAAAAGTCTTACAAGTCTTCTGGAAGTATTTCAAGTCTTCCAGAGGCAGTATATCTTCTGGAAGTATTTCAAGTCTTTTGGAAGCAGTAACTAGCTATCCAGAGACAATATCAAGTGTTTTGGAAGCATTTCAAGTCTTCCAGAGGCAATGTCTAGTCTTCTGGTAGAATTTCAAATCATTTAGAACCAATATCAAGTTTTCTGGAAACATTGCAAGCCTTTTAAAAGCAGTATAAAGCGTTTCAGAAGTATTTCAAATCTTTCAGAGGCAATATCAAGTCTTCTGGAAGTGTTTCACATCTTTCAATACCAATGCCAAGTCTTTTAAAAGTATTACAAGTCTTCTGGAAGTATTTCAAGTCTTCTAGAGGCAGTATAGCACTTCAAGTCTTTTGGAAGCAGTATCTAGCTATCCAGAGGCAATATCAGTGTTTTGGAAGCATTGCAAGTGTTCTAGAAGCAGTATCAAACCTCCTAGAAGCATTTCAAGTCTTCTGGAAGCATTTCAAATCTTTTAGAAGTTCTTCTGTAAACATTGCAAGTGTTCTGGAAGCATTTCAAGTCTTCCAGAGGCAATGTCTAGTCTTCTGGTAGAATTTCAAATCATTTAGAACCAATATCAAGTTTTTTGGAAACATTGCAAGCCTTCTAAAAGCAGTATAAAGCCTTTCAGAAGTATTTCAAATCTTCCAGAGGCAATATCAAGTCTTCTGGAAGTGTTTCACATCTTTCAAAACCAGTGCCAAGTCTTTTAAAAGTCTTACAAGTCTTCTGGAAGTATTTCAAGTCTTCCAGAGGCAGTATATCTTCTGGAAGTATTTCAAGTCTTTTGGAAGCAGTATCTAGCTATCCAGAGGCAATATCAAGTGTTTTGGAAGCATTGCAAGTGTTCTAGAAGCAGTATCAAACCTCCTAGAAGCATTTCAAGTCTTCTGGAAGCATTTCAAATCTTTTAGAAGTTCTTCTGTAAACATTGCAAGTGTACTGGAAGCATTTCAAGTCTTCCAGAGGCAATGTCTAGTCTTCTGGTAGAATTTCAAATCATTTAGAACCAATATCAAGTTTTCTGGAAACATTGCAAGCCTTCTAAAAGCAGTATAAAGCCTTCCAGAAGTATTTCAAATCTTCCAGCGGCAATATCAAGTCTTCTGGAAGTGTTTCACATCTTTTAAAACCAGTGTCCAGTCTTTTAAAAGTATTACAAGTCTTCTGGAAGTATTTCAAGTCTTCTAGAGGCAGTATAGCATTTCAAGTCTTTTGGAAGCAGTATCTAGCTATCCAGAGGCAATATCAAGTATTTTGGAAGCATTGCAAGTGTTCTAGAAGCAGTATCAAACCTTCTAGAAGCATTTCAAGTCTTCTGGAAGCATTTCAAATCTTTTAGAAGTTCTTCTGAAAACATTACAAGTCTTCTGGAAGCAGTATTAAGTAATTATTGTAACATTACCAACAAGATTAATGAACAATCGTATGCCTATGATTGGTTTGTTCCACCAAAAACAGTTTTACATTGATCAGATTTTGCAAACTTGAATATTAATTTTTAGAAAGTATGCAGTTATAATATTATTTATTACTTTAACTTTTACAACAGTATTCAACCATTCCAAAAATGAAAAAGCATAATGTTCATTACACTAGCTTTCTAGAATATGGACGTATTATTGTTTTTGTTTGTCGAACCGACAGTAAAGGTAAGTATCTTCAATTTAATTGTCAAATAACATTTTCGTTAATATTTTCCATACAGGTACAATTAATTTTTTGCGTTTTGTTTAAAATTAATACATGCGCGTACAGCTTAGGGGAACACAGGTATCAAGTTTTCTGGAAGTATTTCAAGTCTTTCAGAAGCAATATCAAGTCTTTTGGAAGCATTTCAAATCTTTAAAAGTTGTATCAAGTTTTCTGAAGGCATTGCAGTCTTTTGAAAGCATTCCAAGCCTTTTGAAAGCATTCCAAGTCTTTTGATAGCATTGCAAGTATTTTGAAAGCGAAGATGTATGAAGTTGTTCAGAGGTTAGTATCGAGTCTTCTGGAATAACATTTTGATAGCTCTGGAGATGATGAAAATAATGATAATTTAGTTTCATCAGGTGAGATATGGAACAAGTAATTCTCTGCATTTGATAGTTGCGAAATCTTCTGAAGGTATAACACTTATTTCAAGCATTGATTTCATTTGAAAAAAAATGATATTTGGCAATTTTTATCATTTTCCTAGGACACTAATGAATATTAAGTTCCCACGTCAACGGAAGTTATGATAAACGTAATTGCAAAAAAATCTTGCAAATGCAATTTGCAATTGCAACTTACGAAATTGCTGGTGGGAAAACAAAGTTATCTGCGCAGTCGATACAGCATAGATTTGTAAATCATAAATATTAACTTGCCCATATATTTGATTTTCGATCCTTACAGTATTTCCACCTTAGTCGATCTATTGAAATCGTTTGAGATTGTTGAAAAGTTGGTTTTACCTACCAATCATTCAGCTGGACTTGAAGTTCGTTAGATTAAAATTCGCCATCAACGTTCTATACTTATATTTAGTATAGATTCGTTGATTGCTGCTACATAAAATGTGCTGAAGAAAATTATTAATGGCCCTCGTCTTGTGTTTCGAGCTACAGCAATTACTTTCGTCATGTCAGCATAGAACGCAAAACTGAGGACCTTGCAGCTTGATGAATGAGATGAAATTAAAAATGGCAAGGGTACTTGCCATTTTTAATTTCATCGGCAATGATTTTGAAATGGATTAAATTGCATTAAACTACTGTTAGGTAAAATTCATGCAGCAAACTTTGAGAATTGATAATAATGCGTGCTGTTCTCAAAATACGGTTGATCATTCTCATAATGACTGCAGCAGTTACAAACTTGATCGATAAGTTGTAGTCCAGTATAAATCTTCAAATGCGATGTGTAAAAGGTGTTTATCAACTATAGAAAACACTTTTATCATATACTTATATAGTTCATGGATATCACATTATGATAGGGATGTTCTCGTTATTAATAATACTTTTCTCGATTAATAGATAAGTATATGGTCTGTGTCTTTAACTGATTAACACTAAGAGAGTTTGCTTTTTGAGATTGTTCTTTAAGATCATCGGTTAATTTTATATATCGATCGTAGTTGTGTCAACAGCATATAATATATTATTTCGTGATAGACACGTAATAACATGATATTGTTAGGCAGATCATTCATGAAAATAATGAATAGGAAAGGCCCTAGTTCCTAATTTCAATAGAATGTCGTAAATATGTATGTCGAGCTCAAAAGCAAAGATATTGATTCACGTCAAAAAGAATGAATAGTCGTTGCATAGTTTGAAAAGCCACTTTCATCAAACTCCTGATAAACCATCTCGAAGATAGTTACCATAGACTTTGAAGACGTCGACTACTTTAAATATTGTTCCTGCTACCTGAGGTGGTCGACGACTTCGAAGTGGTCCAGATATTTTTTTCATAAACTCTTAGTAAGGTAAACTTGGGTTCATGTTTAAAACTCAAAATGTATCCAAGTTTAGTCTGTTTAGAATTTATGGAAAAAGTATTTCTGCTGACTTTGAAGACGTTGGCCACTTCAAATATAGTCCTGCTACCCCAGGTAGCCGACGTCTTTTAAGTCGGCCGAAATTATTTCTTATATCTTATATAGTTTCAGTATTTTTCTGCTACCTGGGGCAGGAACGATTTGCGTAGATTTTCAGTTATAAAATGCAGATGAAAAAGTCGATGAGTGCGTTACTGATGACAATGAAAAATTTTTAGAAGTATAAATGACAAAAAAATCATATTATCACAATCAATTTACGGCTTTTGAACATTCTTCATCATCAGAATCATCCATATCTTCAGACTAATTTTATCAAATTAATCTTGAATTGTAATTAAATGATGGGGCAGGTTATAAGGGTCCTTTTGAAATGAGAATGACTTAAATTGAACTTCTCAATTTAAAAAAAGGAAAATTTAGATGTTATCATTTAAGAATAAAAAATGTTAAATTATCTTTTGAAGATAATGTCAGGCAGATGATGTCCGTTTTGTGCAATGCACTGCTGTAGTCGATCCTCCAAGTTCCTCATCACCTTGTCGTGATGAGGAAGTTGCCTATGTTAATTTCCCTCACTTAGGTTGTGACAGCTTTTTTCAACATTTGCAGATTTCTAAGTTTATCGAGGTAATCTTTTGCTTTTTAGAAGTTCTTATAAAAATAATCAAGAGCTATGAGACTCTGTCTACACTGCTTTTTTTTTAACACTGCTTAAATATTTATTAAAGTAGATCATCTGCTTTTGCTAGAAAAAATTGGATAACTTTGGTAAACCAAGTCAAGATATGCAAGATACCATGTGATAATCATCCATATCTTCAGACTGATTTTATCAAATTAATCTTGAATTGTAATTAAATGGTGAGGCAGGTTGTAAGGGTCCTTTTAAAATGAGAGTAACTCGAATTGAACAGCTCAATTTAAAAAGGAAAAGTTTAGAAGTTCTCAATTAAGAATAAAAAATGTTAAATTATCTTTTGATGATAATGTCAGGCAGATGATGTCCGTTTTGTGCAATGCACTGCTGTAGTCGATCCTCAAAGTTCCTCATCACCTTGTCGTGATGAGGAACTTGTCTATTTTAATTTCCTTCACTTATATTGTGTTAGCATTTTTCAACTCTTCCAGATTTCTAGGTTTATTGACTTAACTTTTGCTTTTTAGAAGTTTTTATAAAAATAAACAAGAGCTATGAGGCTCTGTCTACACTGCTTTGTTTTACACTGCTTAAATACTTATTAAAGTAGATCATCTGCTTTTGCTAGAAAAAATTGGATAACTTTGGTAAACCAAATCAAGATATGCAAGATACCATGTGATAATCATCCATATCTTCAGACTGATTTTATCAAATTAATCTTGAATTGTAATTAAAAGATGGGGCAGGTTATAAGGGTCCTTTTGAAATGAGAGTGACTTAAATTGAACTTCTCAATTTAAAAAAAGGAAAATTTAGATGTTATCATTTAAGAATAAAAAATGTTAAATTATCTTTTGATGATAATGTCAGGCAGATGATGTCCGTTTTGTGCAATGCACTGCTGTAGTTGATCCTCAAAGTTCCCTATCACTTTGTCGTGATGAGGAACTTGTCTATGTTAATTTCCCTCACTTACGTTGTGATAGCTTTTTTCAATTCTTGCAGATTTCTAGGTTTATTGACGTAAACTTTTGCTTTTTAGAAGTTCTTATAAAAATAATCAAGAGCTATGAGACTCTGCCTACACTGCTTAAATATTTATTAAAGTAGATGATCTACTTTTGCTAGAAAAAATTAGATAACTTTGGTAAACCAAATTATCCAATTTCAGCATTCAACAGAGAGTTACTTCTGTTAAACGCTGTATGGTAAATAATAATGGAGGCTTGCTTCTGTGAGTGGCAGGACACAATCGTTTTTTCTTTGCTGACAGCATCAGCCACTTCCGGTGTTATTCAAGAAAGCTTCTTGAACCATTGCCTTCGAGTATTTATATTAATGATATATTTAAGTATTTTAAATATGCAAATAACTAAATGTATGGAGATGATCTAAAGATCTTCTGCTGTGTGTCCAATCCAAGGGACTGTTTTATTCTTCAACGTGATTTGTGTAAACTTATTCATCACCATTAACAACAACAAATGCTTTACAATTATTTTTACAAAAAGACTATCTTATACATTTTGACTATATCATTGGAAGGAAGTTATTAAGCAGTTATAAGCTATTTTGGCAACAATTTTGCTAAAGAATGAAATGAAAAATCATCAATGATTTTTGAGATATAACTGAAAAGGTCATATTAAAAAACTTTGGCCTGAGAACGCCAAATCCTTTGGAGGCTTAAAATTTAGCATCAACATAGATTTGACTTTCGATTAAATCATTTTCAAATATTTATTGCGCTTGCGCTAAGTAAATCTTGGGCAATAAATCAAGATTTAAGTATCAATTAAATTCAAAATCAATATTTTTCGATCAATAAGTACTTTATAAAACAATAAAATCCCACTAACCTGCAACTCATCAAATTGGTTAATCATATCCACTTCCTTATTGAAAGCCCTTATAGTAATCAATCCAGCCAAACTTGAATTAATCATCGAAAACATCGGGCTTTTAACTTCCCCCTCAACATGCTTTATACTTTTCGCCGTCACCAAAAACCATTTCCTCACACCAAGAAAAACCAGGATCAAAACAACGATCGCTATACTCATCCAAAAATTGGCGATAATAATCAAAGTAAAAGACCCAATCATAACCAAAACTACTTGAATAGTATCGCTTAAAACTCGAGGCAAAATCTCATCCATCGCCCCAGTATCTTTACTAAATCGGTTCAAAATCCTCCCACTACTATTCATATTAAAAAAATTCATCGGAAATCGCAAAACGGAATTGAACATTCTTGAATGGAGATTTTTTGATGCAATCGATGCATGTGCGAAGAATAAATAAGATCGGATTATTGTGAATAAGATGATCGAGGCGATTATTGCTGAGTAGATATAAATTGACGTGTTTTGATTGATCGTTTCAGATTGAGTCTCCACTTTATCCGTCCAAAAACTAATCCAATAATCAGCTGAATTACACGCGAATTGAGTCATGATTAAAACTAAGATTAAAATTGATAAAGAGAATAAGTTAGCTGATGAAGTTATATATTCGAAAAAAACATTTTTTTGATAATTCACTTTTTCTTGATCAAGGATTAAACTCCCGGTTGATTTTCGAACTTTAATTTTTCGTTTTGTTTTGTCGACTTTTTCTTCTTCTTGACTTACGTTTAAGAATCCCATTTTTTCGTCGTTTTTTAGCTCGGAAAATGTCCCTTTAAAGTCGATTTGACCGTCTTTTATTACAACGATGAAATCGGCTTTATTTAAGAATTGGATTTGATGGGTTACTAAAATCCTCGTTTTTCCTTTGAGATGATTTAAAATGCATTCGTTGAAGATGTGTTTTGCGACGTGGGAATCAACGGCTGATAATGGGTCGTCTAATAAATAAATGTCGGCTTCTTTGTAGATTGATCTTGCGAGATTTATTCGCGATTTTTGCCCGCCACTTAACGAGTGCCCCTTTTCGCTGATTATGGTGAAATCGTTGTTGGGGAATTGATTAAAATCGGTTTCTAAGGAGCAAACTTCCACGATTTTTTTGTATTTTGATTCATCATATTCGTTTTCAAAAGTTATATTATTCCTCACCGACGAATTGAAAATCCACGGTTCTTGCGACGAAAATGATATTTCCCCTTTCATTTTCACCACCCCCGATTTTAACTCAATTTCTTGAAGGAGCAAATTCAAAATTGAGCTTTTCCCCGACCCAACGTTCCCTACAATCACGCAAAGACAACCTTTTCGAATTTCTAAATCAACGTTTTTAAGAATGATCTTTTCATCGACTCCAGCGAAAGCTTTTTCGATTTCGATACAATTCTTCGTTAAATTTTCATCTTGACAATTTCGTATTTTCTTTTCTTCCAACAACAAAAACGTTTTAATCCGCTGAATCGACACCAAACTTTCCGCCCCACTTTGAATGGCTAAAGGTAGCATAACAGCAACAGCACTTTGCAAAACGTTCAAAAATTGCGCGACCATAAACACCATATCAGACGATAACTCATTATCAGTTAAAACATAAGCAATCACCGTAAAAAATAGGGTCGTTCTTTCAATAAAAACCATCGAGCTCGAAAAAATCGCTCGGATATAATTCGCAGTTTTGATCGATTTTACTTCATCGATTCGAGCTAAATCAACCAATTTCTCAAATGGTTTTTCCCAAGCGTACATTTTAATCACTTGGATCCCGGAAATTATTTCGCTCATTAGATTGACTCGTTTGTCGGTTTTTTTGGCTAATTTTGAGCGGATGTTTGAAGCCATTCTTCCCATTGATGCTAAAAATTAAAATAATTATGTCTGATTTGATTTAAATCAAAAATATTAATTACTTTGAAATAAAGTTAATGAAACCATGCTTAAAATCCCTGCTAAACAGACAACGCCGATTTTGTCCCATAAAAAGTAGGTTACTATCACTATTTGGATTGGGGCGATCCAAATTGAATGCAGAGCGGTTGCTACGCTGTCGAATCTTTGAACGTCGTTTGATAATAAGTTGACTAATTCGCCTGATGAGATTTCTTGAAGTGATTTTGTACTCAGTTTTGTAATCTAAATTAAAACAAAATAATGTTAACATTTTTATTTCATACTGTGCTAAAAATTTAGGTTGCGTTCAAAAGTTGATATCTCAAAAACGAATTGAAATACTCAGACATTTTGTTTATAACTGACAAAAACAATTTTGTCAAGCGCATTGTGAAAAAAGTTAACAAAGCTTTGCTTTTATAGATTTATAGATATCTTAAGAATTCGATGTTTTATTAGTTTTTTTTAAACTAGGTCGAAGAGGTCAAAAGCTGATATCTCAAAAATAATGTGAGATATTCAACTATTTGAATTGAGACTTTGTACTTATTCCAGAAAACTTGATACCGCTTTTAAAACACTTGATGCCGTTTCTAGAAGATTTAAAACACTTTCAAAATAATTGAAATGCTTCCAAAAGACTTAAACTCTTTCCAGAAGATTGGATATTGTCGTTGGAAGAATTCTCCTTCACTTACAGAACACTCCTTCTAGAAGACCTGAACTGTTGCCCAAAGATTCGGTGAAAGATTTTATATTGGTTTTGGAAAACTTTATATTGATTGCAGAAGAGATGAAACGCTTCTGCAAGACTTGAAATGCTTCCAGAAGACTTGAATTTTCTTCTTTTCATTGTTATCATTTTCATTGCAACTGATAACAATGGAAAACTTAAAAAAAATGAAATTACACACTTTTAGTAGTGCCGAAACGACAGCAAAAATGAGAAAATAGTTCTTAATTTGTTGAAAATTATCTGCATAAGATACAATTAATGTCAGAATAGAAACTAATTCCCGGTATTGCTGGATATGCATGAGAGCCTTAAAAATGCATATTTATTTACCATTGTCTTTTACTGCTGTATTATCTAAAGTCTAAACATACTAATACAGCCAATCTTTTTCACGCATGATTGAAACAGGATAATAATCTTTATTGGTGTTAAAACCAGGTGGTTTACACAAGTCATAAAATATAATATTACAAGAAAATATATGTACACTCATAAAAAAAATATATATATAGCAGTAACAAACATACACGGGCAGCCGTAGTCACGGGTGTGCTCGACATAAAGTCCTCAATTTCGTAAAAGGCCTTATCTATTAGGTAATTTTTGATCACCGACGAGAATTGGTTAAAAGGAAGATCACGAATTCTAGGGGGTATATGAGATCTCGAAAGACGAATATAATTTGGCTGAATATCAGCCTCGTTACGAATTTTATAAGGATGTGCTCGCCTTTTCACGGCAACGTCTCTATTTTTATAACGAAATTTAAGGGACTCAAATATAAAAGGACTAGGTAATGTTAGGATTCTCAGTTCACTAAAAGCCCGACGACAGTCATCCCTGTAGGCAAGTCCCGCCATAATTCTAATTGCTCTCCTCTGTATTGCGAACAAAGATTTAGAGGCAAAAGCATGACCCCAGACTAACAACTCATATGACAATTGGGACTGAAAAAAGGAATAGTAGCAAGTCTTCAAAACTTCCAGCGAAACAATACCAGCTAGGCGACGAAGCAAATAACCCACCGAACTAAGGCGGTTCGCAAGAAAATTACAGTGGGAATGCCCAGGTAAGTTCCGGGTCAACAATTAACCCGAGAAACTTATTCGATGAACAAGCCTCATCAACAGCTCGCAAAGTAAAAGTCATATTCACAGTCTTAGACCGATTCAAAGCCAACTGGTTGATTAGAAACCAATCCTCCGCTAAAGATATGAGCTGTGATTGTCGCAGCAATGCGGAATCTCGCGTAGGTGCAACCATCATCAAAGTTCTGTCGTCCGCGTAGAGCAACAACATGCCGTCTGTTACTTAATTTTTCTGGTTTGCGCTGATTCAAAAACACTTCTTTTTAACTTAACTATTCTTTATTATTTTTTTTACTGGTTTACACTAATACTAAACTATTCTCTGGTATATAATGTGGGTTTCGTACACAAATCAAAACGTGACGAGAGAGTGTTTCGAGAGTTACGAGAGTTTCGAGAGTTACGAGAGTTAAGAGTTTTTTTGGGCGAACAAGCTCTTTTATAATCTTTTTTAACAAAAAAAGTTGTTCTTGAATACATACAGAAATTAAAATAAAATGCTTTAGGCAACCCAACTTGCATTGAACGTTAAACCCCAAAAATTATAAACCCAACAAAAGAAAAATAAAAGAAATTAAAATAATCTTAACATACCCCCCGCTTTGAAAGGACTTCCTTTCAATAACAAGAACAAAATCAATAAAAGAAATCAAAAATTAATAACCTTAAATTCTAACCTAAGAATCACAAATACATTTGACAACATTGCGCATGCGAAAACGCATCACGCACAAACGATGGTTTTAACTTCTATATACAAAACGCAAAAACGCAAACGACGCGACCTACTCCACTGGCAAAGGACAAAGTTTATTTATCGCCCGTTTAACAATGCCAGACGGAGTGCGTACAGTGGCTACTCGTGCTACACCATCTTCACCATGGTACACCTCGATGATTCGACCAGTGATCCATTTTAAGGTGGGTAGATTTTCTTCCTTTATGACGACTAATTGACCCTTTTTTAGGTTAGAACTGCCGCCCGCCCATTTGTTGCGACGCTGCAGTTCGGACAAGTATTCCTTCGACCACCTAGCCCAAAAATGCTGTTGTATTCGCTGTACATGTTGAAACTGTGATAGCCGATTTTCCTTTATGTGGCCTAAACTTGGATCCGGAGGTGACGTAAGTTTTCTCCCGATTAAAAAGTGCGCTGGGGTTAATGGGGTTGTATCATTTGGATCCATAGATAATGGAGTTAGCGGACGGGAATTTAGGATACCCTCTATCTGTACGAGTAATGTATAAAAGTTTTCATAAGTGAACGAGGCATTGCCAGCAACACGCCGCAAGTGAAACTTCACCGATTTAACACCGGCCTCCCACAAACCACCAAAATGTGGTGAATTAGGAGGGATAAATTTCCAATTGATAGACGCGTTTTCAATAGAACTTGTGAGATCGGTGGAGTTATCAGTAAGAAATCTGCTTAATTCTTGCAGTTCGCGATTACCGCCTACAAAGTTCGTCCCATTATCGGAGAGCATTTGATTGGGCCTTCCACGTCTAGCCGTGAACCGCCTAAGTGCCGAAATAAAACACTCCTTAGTCAACTCGGTCACCAATTCGAGGTGAATAGCTCGCGTAACAAAGCAGACAAACAGGCAACAATATGCTTTGCATACCTTTGAACCCCGCCCCTTTCTATCTTTAATAAAAAACGGACCCGCATAATCCACCCCCGTGGTATAAAACGGAGGAGCCGGAGTTACCCTTTCTACCGGTAAATTTCCCATTATTGGTTGAATTACACGCGGATTTATTTTTGAACATCGCACGCATTTCCGAACTACCTTTCTGGACAGATTTCGTCCTCCGATTGGCCAAAACCTATCTCGGATGGACGCTAGTAAGTGTTGTGGTCCGGCATGAAACAACTCCGAGTGTTCTCGTTCGAATAATAACCTAGCGAAAGTGTGTTTGCTCGATATTATCATCGGGAATTTTTTATCGAATTCGTACGCGGAATTTCCTAACCTGCCACCGAGACGTATTATATCATCTGCATCCAAAAACGGATTTAACTTAGCGAGACGATTCCCTTTGGGAACGCATTTATTACGTTTTAAATGCTCAAACTCCTCCGCAAAAGACTCCCTTTGGGTACATTTTACGATAAATTTGAGCGATGATTCCAATTCAAAACTGCTTAGAGACCCCGTACGCTTAAGCTTAGTCTTGGAGCAATTGTTACAAAACCGAAGAATGTATGCAACTGTTCGCTGTAACCGATTTAATGACGAGAATTTCGAAAACTGAACAAACTGATCCGACGCGACAGCCACTGAAAAAACCTTTTTCTTAATTTCAGGTAAATACTCGTTCCGAAAATCTCTAACCGGCCACATGTTTTCATTTTCTTTCAGCCATTTGGGCCCGGCCCAATATAGCTCTAAACCGGCCAAATCAACGGCACTGATCCCTCTTGATACAGGATCGGCAGGATTATCGCTACCACGTACGTATTTCCAATCACTAAATTTTGATTGTTCAGTTATTCGCGCCACCCGATTACCGACAAATATTTGCAATCGTGAAGGGCACGTCGCCAACCAACCCAACACAACGCTGGAATCGGTCCAATAAATTTCCCGACTAACGTTTATCTTTAATATCGACTTTACCTTTGTTACCAGTTCCGTAAGCAATAACGCGCCCAATAGTTCCAGCCGTGGAATTGTACCCTTCTTTAACGGTGCGACCTTAGATTTCGCGCATATTAAACGAATTAAAACATTTCTGTCACTATCAACGGTTCGAAGATATACGCACGCCCCGTATGCCTTTGTCGACGCGTCGGAAAAGCCGTGTATCTGAAACGATTCTGAATTTTTCAGTGAGATATGACGCGGAATTTTAATGTCGTTCAGATAAGTTAATCCATCGGCGAATTTACACCAACTGGTATGAATATAATTTGGAAGGACCTCGTCCCAACCCAATCCAGCCTCCCAGATTTCTTGCAATATAATTTTTGCCCGAATAATTACAGGACTCAGCAAACCAAGAGGGTCAAAAATTTGAGCGATTTGGGAAAGAATATTTCTTTTAGTTAATCGACCCGGTGAGATTTTTCGAATTTTATATTTAAAATGATCTTTGATAGGATCCCATAATAAGCCTAGAGTACGTGTGTTTTCGTTCTTTCCTAGATCAAGAATCTCCGCAGGGGTCGTATTTACGTCGCGAATACTATACAAAATTTTTGGATCGTTCGAAATCCATTTGTGCAACTTGAATCCTCCGCCATTTAAAACCGTTTTTACGCTTTCTGCAATGCGAATTACTTCCTCTAACGAATCTGCTCCCGTAAGCAAGTCGTCAACGTAAAAATGGGAACTAATGACATCCGCAACTATAGGGTCTGAACATTCTAAACCCAATTGCTTGAGACACCGAGTTGCCAAGTAACTCGCCGAAGCCGTTCCGTAAGTTATAGTTAGAAGTTCGTACGCGTTAATGGGTAATTCATCCGAGTCACGCCACAAGATACGTTGAAATTTCGTTTGTTCAGGATGAATTAAGCACGCACGATACATTTTCTGAACGTCAGCAGCTACTACGTAATTGTATTTTCGATAACGAATCAAAGCACTGAATAGATCGGGTTGCAAAGTGGGTCCTACTACTTGTAAATCGTTGAACGAGCGGCCCGTAGTCGTAGGACAGGACGCATCGAATACGACTCTTAACTTAGTGGTGCTACTGTTCTCATTCAACACACCATGATGTGGTATGTAATAGTTTAACCCGTTTGTAATTTCATCATTAACTTTGCGCATGTGACCCAACTCCAAATATTCGCGCATGAATTCATGGTACCGATACCCGAAATCCGGATTATTTTTACATTTACGCTCAATGCTAATTAACCGATTTTTCGCGCTTCTATATGAATCGCCCAATTGATCTACGCTATCTTTAAGTGGAATAGTAACTATGAATCGACCGTCCGGCGCGCGCATGGTCGTCCTATTAAAGTGTTCCTCGCAAAGCACCTCATTTTCTGACGGAGGAACCGGACCACCAACTGCTTCAACTTCCCAAAATCGCGTTAATTGACTGTTTATTTCTACTTGATCATTTTTTTGTATTAGGTTGCAATGCACCAAATGTGCTGCGCTTGACTGTATCGGTCCCGATATTATCCATCCTAATCGCGTATTGTGCATAATTGGGCCGTCATTAAGTTTAATTTGTCCCACGCAAAGCAAATTCCAAAAGTAATCTGCCCCAATCAACAAGTCGATTTTATCCGGCTTATTAAATGACGGATCCGCCAAGCGTAAGTGCGCAGGAATATTTAACTCGCTCGCGTTTATTTCAAAACTTGGCAAATTGCTCGCGATCGCCGCGATGACTAAACAATTAACTTTAACCGAATAATCCGAACAATGTGAGTGTATCCGTAACGAACATGAACTAGTAATTACCGATTGTGTTTTATTTATTGTCGCTACATTAACGTTTGTTTCGATTTCAGGTAATCGCAAGCGTTTACACGCTTCTGCTGAAAGAAAGCTACTCTGGCTGCCCGGATCCAAGAGAGCACGTAACGAATGTTTTTTGTTGTGGCGATCGTATGTATGAACGAGAACGGTTGAGAGTAAGATGTGCGAATGTGTTGCATGCGGAGCGAAATTGAGATTGTGTGTTTGGGTACATGTGGATGTCTGTGGTTGTGGATCTGGGCGGTCTATTTCCAAATGGAGCATCGTGTGATGTCGAGCCTTGCATCGTTTACATGAACTCGAGCGACATTGATTAAGAAAATGCCCTGACCGAAGGCAGTTTATACATAGTTTTAATTGTTTAACTCGATCTAAGCGCCCCTGAACGGTAAGTTTATTGAAATTTGGGCACTCTTGAATGTAATGATCGCCTTTACAGACAACGCAACGCCTTTCCGCTACCGAATTTGCGACCAAAAACGATTTCGCACGCGTATTATTTTTATCCTTGTCCGCGACCCGCTTAAACGAACCGGTTTCTAACGTCTCCAATAAGTCCGCCCGTTCTTTCAAGAATTCTAATAAATTTTCCAAACTAGGTCTCGTCAAAGTTACCTTTCTTTTTTCCCACTCGCTATTCGAACCTGTATCGAGCTTTGTACCGGCTAAATAAATAAGAAGTGTATCCCAATTGTCCGTCGGCTCGTTTAATGCCGTCAAAGCGCGTAAGTGCTTGCGAATGTTATCAATGAACTTCCGAATAGCCTGTGGATTATCTCCGGTAACCCTTTCGATATCGAATAAAGCCTTAACGTGGTTGTGTACCAATATTCGCGGGTTGTCGTACCGTTCCCGAACCAATCCCCACGCTACCTGATAGTTCGTGTTAGTTATCTCGAGACTTTCGATGACTTGACGAGCACTACCGGTTAGTGCCGATACCAAGTAATGAAATTTTTGTATGTCATTTATTGAAGCGTTCGCGTGAATCAAAGACTCGAAAATATCCCTGAAACCAAGCCATGTATCGTAACCGCCGCCAAATTTGGGTAAATCTATTACGGGCAATTTAACGTGTTGCTCCGGAACCGGTCCTACCACGAACGACGAGTCGGCGCATATTGTCCTGTTCGTCAAGATTCGTTTTGCTTTGGCGGTGTTAGCGTAAAAAACCCCCTCAAATGCTTCCCTTTCCGCGCTTTGCACCTCGCCATCAACGCTCAAAATATCAATTTCCCCCTGAATTTCTTCAAATTCATTGATAAGATTAACCGCGCGATCGTAGCGCTGCTCTAACTCCACCGAAAGTTCCGAAACGATACCGCCGTCTTTTATAATCGCCTCAAATCTCGCGATAAATTTTGAAAAATTCGTTAATTTACCTTTGACAATGCCTCGTTTTTTGACCAGATTGTCTAATTGGCTCATATTGCCAGTGAAAACCCGATACAGATAGAGACCAACAAGGAAGGAAGAAAAAGGACTTACAGCACGTCACAATGGCGTCGTTTCCGGCTACCAGGCCTCCAGCATGGACCTTTAACACGCGTGGTCTGGAATTCCTGAGTCGTCTTGGACGGGTCAGCAAACCGCTCTCACCAGGATGGACAACGTCTTGGAAAAAGATTTGACACGCCGCATCAATGACTGGATACCAAATTTTATTTCGACGTGATTTTTAATATCCGGCTCGAAGGACCATTTTATGTTACTTAATTTTTCTGGTTTGCGCTGATTCAAAAACACTTCTTTTTAACTTAACTATTCTTTATTATTTTTTTTACTGGTTTACACTAATACTAAACTATTCTCTGGTATATAATGTGGGTTTCGTACACAAATCAAAACGTGACGAGAGAGTGTTTCGAGAGTTACGAGAGTTTCGAGAGTTACGAGAGTTAAGAGTTTTTTTGGGCGAACAAGCTCTTTTATAATCTTTTTTAACAAAAAAAGTTGTTCTTGAATACATACAGAAATTAAAATAAAATGCTTTAGGCAACCCAACTTGCATTGAACGTTAAACCCCAAAAATTATAAACCCAACAAAAGAAAAATAAAAGAAATTAAAATAATCTTAACACCGTCACTAAAGGGATTCGGTAGGTCATTTATGTAAATTAAAAAAAGGAGGGGTCCAAGAATTGACCCTTGTGGAACTCCGCAAGAACGTTTACCCGATTCAGCTAGATTATCTCCGACTTTAACAGACTGATACCTGTCCTTGAGGTATGAAGAAAGAAATCTACAACTTAGCGGTGAGATATTGTACGCATAGAGTTTGCGAATCAGTATCGTATGCGAAACACAATCAAAAGCCTTTGTCAGGTCGACAAAAGTCGTTTCGCAAAACTGAAAAGCCTCAAAACAATCCACAACACAATCCAAGAAACGAAGAAAAACCGTATTGGTCGATTTACCCGGTCTAAAACCGCATTGACTCGTTGAACAATTTATAATTATTATAAGATGATTATTAATTATATAATTATTCTAATTATTATATTTATTATTATAAGTCATTCTACATCCTTTACATATTCTACGGAGTTCCTCCATAATTCTGCTTTTATGTTACCAACCTCTTCACGAATTAAATCCACCACTTTGGTACTTAAGGTTGGAGCTGACTTATATTTTCTAATATTTCGCTTTAAATTGCTTCAGATTAATTTTATAGGATTCAAAATACAATAGTAATAGTAATCGGTGGTAATCGTAGTGTTCTGCTTCTTTTGCCATGCCATCGATTACGTATTCGGTTGAAATGTCAATTTCAGTTTACTTCTACTAACAGCTTATCTTTGGTCATCTTACCTTCCAACATGGCAATATGTTGGCAGGCAGATTTGGGGTGTAAAAAATCAAACAACGTAAAATTCGTGTCTTGGTGATAATCTGCAGAAGAGTCCTTAATATTTTTTGAAAATAATAATACGTTTTACACAAAACCATTCTGTTCCCCTGCATGATGAATAATAATACTTTTTCCTCTTGAAGAGCTTTCATGTTATATACCATCAGCTTTTCCGCTTAGTCGTAAATAAATTCTATAGATTGTAGATTACGTTACACAAAAACAGATAAAAACTTTCACGAAAAATGATATCTATTGGCACAGATGTTACTTTCAAATCGGTATTTCTTATATACCAAATTGCTGGTTTCTCAATTTAAAAAAAGATAGGATTTTTATGATGATAATATCATAGTCTTTCCCAGTGACTCTGCTTCACCCATAAAATAGATAAACATTATCATCGCGTTGAAATCGATTAGAAACTAGATTATTAAATCGAACAATTACACCCTCTGAATGCACAGGACATTCTCGTTGTCGAGACGCTGAATGACTTCGATGATTGGGATGGATTTCTGATGACACAGATGTTACTTTCAAATCGATGTTTCTTATATACCAAGGTGTTGATTTCTCATTTTAAAAAGAGATATAATTTATATGATATCACAGCTTTTCCCTGTGGTCCATGCTGATTCACGTTTAAAGTAGATAAATATTATTATCACGTTGGAATCGATTTCACCCTTTGAATATAACGCAGGACATTCTCGTTGTCAAGACATCGCGTCTTGATTAAGATGAATACCAAGGTGAGAAAGTATTAAGATGATCATTAGAGTCCGGATTTGTTTGCTTTTGCATATTTTGCGTGTAACTTCATATTTTGCATTTTTACGGCATACAAATTTACATATTCATGTATCTCGGTATAATCGCATATAGTTGCATATCAGCGCATGTTCAATCCATATTTTATATATCATCCACATCGAATATAAAATTCGGTATTAAGATCGATTATGTATGATCCATATTTGTAACCTATCCCGGAGAGGTACATCTTCGAAATCACGCGATTTAGAAGAGCCATAGGTCTCTTATCAATTGGTCAAATATATGTAGCCGAACATTTACAAAAACCTTATACTGACTTCTTTATTGCACTACAGCAAAAGGAGCTTTCGGAAAATGTGATTGTTATGAAAATTCTAAATATTGTCTTTTGTAAAAGATTTTGTGCAAGTCACAAGTTTTTGTACACTATTTGGGAAGAATACAATTTTTGTTGATGTAAAACTCTCCAAACTAGAGAAGTATTAATACGTATTAATGTTTACTGCAGTAAAGATCCTTTTTATACTCGTACTTAGATTTTTTCAAACCTTCTCAAAACGTTCTCTTCTAATGCATCCTCTTCATCGTGGAGAAGTGTTTTAAGAGAACTTGCTATTGACATACGTTGATGCAATTTTGTTAGAAATTTATCATTACGTAAGTTATATTTGCGCTTAAATGAAATAAAGTTGGGTGTTTTTATGCTATACCAACGAATCTGATGTGAGAGTGAATCATACTGAATATCTTTCTCCTTTATATAATTGAAAGTCTATGAGTTATAAGGTAGTCTAAATTTAATTTCCTCACCAGATATGTATGTATTTCAACTTAGCAGTTCATATCTCGCGTTAGACTAAGTATGATCGTAAATTCGACGAGAATGTGTATAAAAGTGGTAGAGGTAATTACAATTTCAAGCAAGCTTCTTGAAAACTACGAAATTCAAAAATAATTGTATGACCAAAAGTTTGTTATAGCTCGATTAATTATAACAACCCTGAAGTTAGCACGTTTATTAGGTTTTAAGTTATAAGGTAGTCTCAATTTTTTCACTCGGTATTATCTGCATTTCAATTTAGCAGTTTTTTGGTCATCAGAAAATGTACCAACGATATTCAATGTTGCATTTTTATTATTTTTGTCTATGAAAGTACGTACTTTTTGGTTTTTACCGCATATTTAACTGCATATTTCGACCAATTTTAACTGCATATAAAAAACTTATATTGCTTCTTTTTATCGCATATAAATCCAGTCTCTAGTAATCACATACAACATGGTACTTTGTTTCGGAATAGCATCATAATTGGAATCCGTATTTCCATTTTAGTTTTAACATTTTCTTGTATATTAGCAATTCTTTTCTTACTGATAACGTAGATTTCAAAAATAATTTATAACACCAAGTGGTTTTCCAACATTTCTGATTGTAACAGATGTTCCTAACATTCTCTCTCTGGCTCCTAAGTTTGGTTTATCAGTGCCTATTAAAACCTTCCTTACCCCCAGATTTTGGGTGATGTAGAGTCTATCTTTAGGTCTATACCTGGAAATGATTTAATTACCAAGAGGGCCAGGGTAACCAATCTGCTTACTAACTTCATAAAAACTATAAATAGCCCCTATCCGTTGAATTATCTAATTTTCCACCTCAAACCAGAAACTGCCGGTTTTTAAAAGAACCGAGACGTCTCTATTAGTGGCTTCTGCGGGAAAAGGACAAGTCACAGTCCTGAACCAATCTCAATATGTGGAAAAGTCTCTTTCTTTTGTTGTCTGATGCTGACACATATCAGGTCCTTATCTGACCCGACTTTCTCCATCCAGAGGAAACAAAACAAACTCTGTAAAGACTTCCTTGATAGTGATTATATTTCTATACAGGTTTATAGATCCTTAGTCATCATAATGATGTTTCACCCAATTTCTATGGGTTACTAAAGATCCATAAAGAAGGTTCTCCTCTGAGACAATCATTTCCTTTATTGGCTCACCCACATATAGATTGTCTGGCTACTTAGCCACAATTTTGTCATCTGCCCTGGTAAATAAAACAAGGTAATAGAACATCTCCGATTCCTTCTCATTCGCTGCTGATGATATGAAGGGATTTGTCCTCCCACAGGCTTTCGTTTTGGTTTCCTTGGATGTTGGATCTCTTTTTACAAACATTCCTTTGGAATTGGTGACTGAAAGGTTGCCTGCTCAGTGGGATATGATACAACCTCACACTGGGATTCTCCGTGATCTCTTCATCAAGATCATTGAATTTCTGGTTGATTTCTCCTACCCTTCAGATATAAATATGTTGATGACATCATTTGTGCTGTCCCCTATGACAAGCTCCTTCTTGTTCAAAGGGAATTTAACTCTGTTAATCATCATATACAGTTTACCATCGAAACTGAAACTAACAATTGTGTACACTTTCTCGACACCTAAGTTATCAGGAAGCCTGACCAACTGTCTTATTAGATTGGTATAGGAAACCGACTTATTCAGGTCGCTTCATTAATTTCTATCGAACTCAGATGAATTTTTTTGATGTCTAAATTTAGTATCAAATTCCTCATTTTTTTTTTTGATGTAAGCTTTCCATTTGAGTTTAACATGAGAGTCATATTTTGGAACTACATTGCTATTTATGTGTACTGGCACATAGTTTACATTCTTGTAACTAAATTTGTAATTTATTTGCTGCAACAGCCAAGATTGTATCTATATCATCTGCAAATGGTGTCTGGAGTGTTAAAGTTTCTGGTATCTGAGAAAGATCAAATGTGCGGAGAACAAATAGAAATTTTGATGTAAACAAAAACCCTTAAACTATGGCTAAATAAAACGGTAATCAATATTTTGGATATTAGAAATCTTGAAGCAAAATTGAGCAGAAACATTTAATGTTGAATAATAGAAGCAGAATACAGTGCCGTAACCCTGCCTATTTTATCTTGTGTCCCACAGCTGTTATTTTCACGTTCCATTTGACGTTTTAAAATTTTCGCATTAGGTAATCTATCCATATACAAGTATTCGGTATCTTCCAGATTAGAGGTATACAGGATGAGTCAATACCACATTAATACCTCCTCGTTCCTCAGTATATCCATCCCTTTGAGATATTATCCCTTTTTCTTCTATTATACACCGCTATTTTAGTCGTTATCCGACATTAATAATAATAAATACTTTATTTTCATTTCTACAATATAACAAAATCATTATTTATATAATAAGGAGAGAAAACCAAGTAGAAACAAAAATTGGTGATATTTCATGTGCTCGTTTGTATTTGGAATAGATATTTAGATAATTACCGAGCTTTTTCTCCTCCTCCTCCACTCATTTTTCAAAAGCTGTTGAATATGTGCTTAGGCATGTAGTCAAATCGAGTATACACCCTCCCTTTTTCCTTCTACAGGTTGTCAATTTATTCCCAGAACATCTCACATTTTTTGTCTTCTATTTTCTTTCTCTAAGTCACTTAACTTCCTTTCAAAGTCCACAATCGCTTTATTAGGCGTCAAAGAGCTCACCTTGATCCCATGTTTATTATCAGCACCAAATATCCATTTCTTATGGTCACATCTCTTTTTGCCATCTCTATCTACTTAACAATTTTCTTCCACGTATTATGAATTTGTTTACTTTGAATTTCAACCTTCCTTTTTTCTTTCTTCTCACAAACTTCTTAAATGTTTTCATCTGCCTCTATCCTTTCTCGTTCTTCTTATTTATTCCTGTTCTCCTCTGGTACATTTTCATTCATTTCGTTTTCTCTCATTATATCTTCTTCTTCCATCGTTTTATCCTTTGGCTTCACCGTTTCTTATCTCGTGGCTTTAACCGGGTCATGCTTACCAATATCTGACAAAATCATTATTTATATAATAAGGAGAGAAAACCAAGTAGAAACAAAAATTGGTGATATTTCATGTGCTCGTTTGTATTTGGAATAGATATTTAGATAATTACCGAGCTTTTTCTCCTCCTCCTCCACTCATTTTTCAAAAGCTGTTGAATATGTGCTTAGGCATGTAGTCAAATCGAGTATACACCCTCCCTTTTTCCTTCTACAGGTTGTCAATTTATTCCCAGAACATCTCACATTTTTTGTCTTCTATTTTCTTTCTCTAAGTCACTTAACTTCCTTTCAAAGTCCACAATCGCTTTATTAGGCGTCAAAGAGCTCACCTTGATCCCATGTTTATTATCAGCACCAAATATCCATTTCTTATGGTCACATCTCTTTTTGCCATCTCTATCTACTTAACAATTTTCTTCCACGTATTATGAATTTGTTTACTTTGAATTTCAACCTTCCTTTTTTCTTTCTTCTCACAAACTTCTTAAATGTTTTCATCTGCCTCTGTCCTTTCTCGTTCTTCTTATTTATTCCTGTTCTCCTCTGGTACATTTTCATTCATTTCGTTTTCTCTCATTATATCTTCTTCTTCCATCGTTTTATCCTTTGGCTTCACCGTTTCTTATCTCGTGGCTTTAACCGGGTCATGCTTATCAATATCTGACAAAATCATTATTTATATAATAAGGAGAGAAAACCAAGTAGAAACAAAAATTGGTGATGTTTAGTTTGCTCGTTTGTATTTGGAATAGATATTTAGATAATTGCCGAGCTTTTTCTCTTCCTCCTCCACTCATTCCTCAAAAGCTGTTGAATGTGTGCTTAGGCATGTAGTCAAATCGAGTATACACCCTCCCTTTTTCCTTTTACAGGTTATCAATTTATTCCCACAACATCTTACATTTTTTGTCTTCAGTTTTCTTTCTCTAAGTCACTTAACTTCCTGTCAAAGTCCACAATCGCTTTATTAGGTGTCAAAGAGATCACCATGATCGCATGTTTATTATCAGCACCAAATATCCATTTCTTCTGGTCACATCTCTTTTTGCCGTCTCTATCTATTCAACAACTTTCTTCCTCGTATTATTAATTTATTTACTTTGAATTTCAACCTTCCTTCTTTCCTGCTTCTCACAAACTTCTTAAATGTTTTCATCTGCCTCTGTCCTTTTATATTTTCTTCTTCCATCGTTTTATCCTTTGGCTTCACCTTTTCTTATCTCGTGGCTTTAACCGGTTCATGCTTACCAATGTCTGATGTTTTCTTTGATGAAATTTTTTTGATGTTTATTTATTTGCTTACAAGTTCAATATTTCGGTTCGTTCTTACACTCACCCTTTTGGATCCGTCATTCCCCAAATTGCTAGCATCAAGTTATTTTGTCTTCTCCAGTGTATTCTCTAGCTATGTGCTTCAGTTGCCAATCATCTCAGTGAAGACAGAACAATCAGATTCAAAAATCACTACTTCATCAACTTGCTATTTGTTCCAGGCAAGACAGCAGAGAGGATTCTACTCAAATGACTGGCAAAAATAAAGATAATCCTGAACATCTCTGGCATGATGTTACACTTGGGCTATATTCCAAGATGTAACCAAGACATTTGACAAGATGTTGTATCATAAGATGTACTAGGATTTTTTGGTTATCTCACATAAAGAGCAAACAAAAATCAAAATCGCATTTCTGATTTAGGACCTAGCCATGGTCCTGGCAACGTTACAAAAATCTGCACTGCTATTCAACATTTTCGTAACAGATACACCACTATCCATTTTCCCAAACCTACTCTTACATTCTTCATTGCCTCCCTTATACGCACACTTTTGAACTTACACTTTTTAGAAAGCATAATTGAAGAAAACAATCATCAGATAATAAGTCGAAAACTATTTTGCGGATTTCTCATTTATCAATAAAATCTAATAAGAAAAAAAATCAATCAAATCTTACCTTCCTATAAACTAAACTAGACAATGCAATTCGAATTCGCATCCCAATTTTTTGTTGCCCATACCCAGTGTGGTGATAAAAAAATATTGTTGTTGACATAACAACCACCAAAATAAGACTAGCTATATATTTAGCTTGTTCCGGATTATCAACTTGTTGAGTTTCGTTGAATAATTGAAGAAGATAACCCATAACATGTGGAAGAAATGTCCTAAAATCATAGAAATATGATTACAAAATCTTAATCAAAAAACGTGGATTAGATAAGTTAAGTACTAACTTTAAACAAACGTGTTGAATAAACAACAAAAATCCATAAACCATATACAAAGGTAAAAAAGTGTTTAAAATCGTTTTAGTTAAACTAGGTTCTTTTCGATTCACTCCACATCGTTTTAACTCATCCTCCCAATTTCTTTGAATTTTATCACCAAGGATTTTCGAATTATCCTCCGTTAAAGGCACAAATAAATCGTTTAATCCAATACCTCGTTTACTTCCGATATAAAAAGTTTTAAACATCCAACTAAAATTTATTAGAATATTAATTAATATTAATATTTATTTTTCACTCACGTAAATAATAATCTAGAAAAAATATTCCTATTTCTCCTAGGATTCTCATTCGTAACGCGAAAGTCGTTATCCATAATTTTAATTAAAATTTGTTACGTTAACGATTCTAAATATAGCAAAAACACAATTATTAAATATGTTTTATTGTTGTTACGACTACAATAGCTGGTTTGATACAAATAATAAATAATAGTGCATTGATATATATTATTTAAAACGTAACGTTTGAACCGGTTGAAATTGCGCCCGACACGTCGATCGCTGATTAAATTCATCAATGTTTTGATAATATAATTATTATTATCGGTTATTTTAATAAAGATAATAATCAATTTTTAAGTAGAATTGTCCTAATATCGGTATAAATTAATTTGTTTTACACACGGTACAAACATTTTGTTCAGTCTCGAAATAGAAATAATATTGAGTGTTTTATTGGAATGTGTACGAAAATAAATGATTTTATTTATATTTGGTTTTAATGATAAATTTGATATTATCTCTGATTTTGCACACGATCTACAATTTTGTTTTGGTTTTTTTTTTTTATGGAGACAGACATAAAAATGTGTTATAAGTAATGAATGGGTAGGATGTTTTAAAGTTCAAGTATCTTATTTATATTAATTTACAAGAATTATTGTAATTTACGCAATATAAAGATTTAAATAGATCTGGGTCTTTGATCAATTCAGATCTTGTTATATCTATATACAGTAGAACCCCTCATATCCGTCACCCATGGGACCGGAGCATGGTCGGTTACCAAAAAAGGTCGGATAATCCGAGGAACAACAAAAATGAACAAGACAAACATAAACGAGTACATATATTTAATTATGTATACAAATCCATGTATATACATGTAAATTTATTTAAAAAAATCAGTTATATTTTTTTGTTTTAATCTACCAAATCTTGCTTTAGCTGAGATATCTTTCCACTTTTTAATGCACAGCACATCCATCGGTGTTGCTTCTGGATGTTGCTCGACGTATTTCATTGCAATCTCGAAAGCCTCTGTAGCTGTCGTATCACTGATATTTTCAGGTTCTTCTTTTTCATCATCCGTTTCATCTTTCTCTGTTTCAACTTTAAAAACTGCGGATACGATTTGTTCGTCGTTCAGATCCTCGTTAGTGACTTCAACTATGTCCCCTCCCAATAGCCACTCTTCTATATCCGCTGGTTGGATTTGGGCATCGATGGTCTGTAAATCTTGTAGAATTTCTGCTTCATCTGTATTTAAAGTTTCAGACTCATTAGAGATTGCGCTCTCACCTTCAATAATACTTGGCCATAGTTTTCTCCAAGATTTTTGTAGAGTGATGTGATTGAGTTCGTCCCAGGCTTGTGCGGCAATGTAAATGGCATCTTTTATATTAAAAGTCTTCATTGCCTCAAATAGGTTACTGCCTCCTTCCGTTTGCTCTAATAAGAAGCTGACATATTTTCGCCTGTATCTTTTCTTCAACCACTCAATAACCCCTTGATCCATAGGTTGGATTAAAGGTGTCACACGAGGAGGTAGAAACATAGCTTTGATGTTTCCCATTGTTAGTTCGTTTTCCGAAGGATGACTGGGAGCATTGTCAAGAATCAAGACTGCATTGAGTGGTAGATTTTTCATTTTCAAGTGTTTTTTTTACATCTGGTACAAACTCTTCAAAAAACCACTGTTTAAACAAAGAACTGTCCATCCAAGCAGATTTTTGATTTTTATAATAAACAGGCAATGATGCCATGTTCACATGTTTGAACGCTCTGGGCTTTTTAGATTTTCCAATGACAAACAATGGCATTTTATGGTTTCCACTTGCATTACTACAAGTTGCAAAAGTTAGTCTATCCTTGGATAATTTTGTCCCTGTTACTTT
The DNA here is from genome assembly GCA_036711965.1 of Onthophagus sagittarius. NCBI lineage: Eukaryota > Metazoa > Arthropoda > Insecta > Coleoptera > Scarabaeidae > Onthophagus > Onthophagus sagittarius. The sequence goes on from JASERS010000005.1 coordinate 52,365,858, forward strand.
TTCATTTTTTGCAGCAAGAGTTTTTTGTGGGAGCATCTTGTAGTTTAACCCTGACTCGTCAATATTATACACTTGATCCGGATGCATATTGTTTTCTTTAATAAAAACTTGAAATTTCTTCACGAACTCTTTGGTTGCGTCATCATCAGCTGATAGCTTTTCTCCAGAAATAACAACGTGACGTATACCATGGCGACGTTTCCATCGGTGAAGCCAACCTTCACTTGCACTGATATTTTCCCCTTCCTCTCCTACTATTGTTTTATGTAAAATCGCTGCCTTCTCTTTAATTATAGGACCTGACAAAGGAGTTCCTTTGCGTCTTTCTTGGCAAAACCATATCCAGAGAGCATCATCTAAAACATCAAATTTAGGCTTTTTAAGCATCTTTCTATTTTTTAAACCCTCCTCCCCTTCCACTGTCATAGAGTACGATTCGATATTCTTTCTGTTTTTCCTCCAGTCTTTAATAGTTGTGACGCCTATTCCTAATTCAGAAGATAATTTTTGAACTGACTCGCCATTGTCTAGCCTCTGAATAACTTCCAATTTCTTCTGTAGTGTACATACAATACGTTTTCGTTTTTGTTGGGTAGCCATAATCACTTTTACTATAACAATTGTAAATATGCATACAATTGATATTCACAATGATGAACACAGTTGCGCAACCCTTGGCAAACATCAAGATTGAGCGAATCAAGTAATTCCCCGACGGAAAGTCGGGTCTCTTGGGATTCACAAAAGCGTACATTAGAGCATTTGAACAAAATTGGGAGTAGGGAGGGGTGACGGATATCCCGAGGAGTCGGATATCCCGAGGTCGGATATGAGGGGTTCTACTGTATTAAGAAAATCTTTCCATGTCCAGTCATACAGAATATGTTCTAAAAGTCGCTGTGCAGGCTTATCATTGCAAAGTAATTTAGGGATGTGTGGACCATACTGTTTGTCTGTGATGACGTTTAAAGAATTGTGATTTATGTGCAAGAATTTCTAGAAAACCCCAGTGACGCAAATTTAGATTATGTACATACCCATTATGATACGTTACATATGTATGATACGTTATCTTATTATACAAGTAGGGAGGTATTTTTGCTAATATAATTTTATGATAAGTTGAAGAACTATGAAGGAGTCATCTATTATCCATAATTAACCACTTAGCTTCAATGAGCTTATGTGAAATTGGCAGACGACCGTAATCACCTTAAAAAAAAGAAAAAGAAATTAACCTTAAACAAGCCTTCTATAGCTTCTGCATTCTGCCAGCATCAGACGATAACAGAAAAGCACCATAAACACAATCACAGTAATTGAATCTGTATAATAAGAGTAAGTCACATACACAGCAAAAGCTTTCTGCATAGTTACATTAATATGTTTGGTAAATATCAACCGATCGTTGATAATCACACCCAAGTTCTTCACCTTTTTCGCGAAAACAACTCTTCATGAATAGCAATTGATTTACCAGGGTTAATGTGCACTGAGTGATCTTTAGAATATTGAACTATTCTGCATAGATCACTGTTAATGGCTTTCAAACGCTTGAGATTTGCCCGAGGGAGACAATGAAAGGTAAACCTGGATATTATTAGCATATGAATGACATTTACAATATTGTAATTGCTCAAAAAGTGTTATAATAATGAACTAGGTATACTGCTTTGTGGAACACCAGAAATCTGATACTATGAGCAAAATTGCTTTAGTACCCAAATCACTATAGCGTAGAATTGAGAGTAATACATCAACAATAAAAGCTGGCATATTCTTATAGGTAATATTAATGTTCTTAATACTTTCTTTAGCGCTTTAAGGATCTTCCTCCATTTATCATAAATTTATCCATAAGATTCAGTCAACCAGAATCTTTCTAGTACTAGGTCTAGTGTTAGTTCTAGTTTTAATTGGCATTCAGTGCTTGATTGTTGTAAATCCTTCTGGAACTAAAAGTATAACTAATACTAGACTTAGAAACTTTTGGCATTTCTATACTTTTCTTTACTAACTACACAAATTTCTATGTGAATAAAATAATTCATTCGGTTTAAAAGATATATTCATATATTACTACACTCAGCAGCAGAAGTCTGCGTACAAAAAACTTGTAATACTTTAATTGAAAAAATAAGGGTCATAATCTAATGTGATAAACTTGATTTTTTTTATTTTGTATATTAACTACATATAATTCTATTAACAAAATATGCTTCAACAAAACAGAAACAGTAGTTACAGAAAAAAATCTAAACTAAAAATTCTACAAATAACGGGTATGCAAAAATCTGCGTACAAGTCAGGACAGTATTTATAAAAAATTCATAAATGAGATCATTGTTTCTATATTAATATGAGGTCGGATAACCTTTACTTTCAGTTTAATGACCTCCCTTAAACGTTTAGGCATGGAGTGCACTAATTTCTTCGTTTCGTCCGAACTGGTTTTGGCCCATTCCTCAATCATAACATTTTTTAACGTTTCCTTCGACGTTATGTTGTGTTGCCGAATCCAGCGTTCCAGTAAATCCCAGAGGTGTTCGATGGGATTCAAGTCCGGTGATTGTGGAGGTGTTTTAAGTTGCTTTGGGGTATTGTATAGTAGCCAAAGCTTAGTGTTGTGGGCGCAATGTTTGGGGTCATTATCTTGTTAAAAAAAGTATTCGGGCCCCAAGCCCAAGTTTTCGATGCTAGGCTTCAAATTTTCTTTTAAAATGTCTATATACATTTCATGGTCCATTGTCGATGTTATGAAAACCAACCTTCCCACCCCTTTGGTGCACATACACCCCAAACCATAACTCCACCACCTCCGTGTTTTACAGTCGCTTTCAAATTTTCGGGATTAAGGGCAGTATTAGGTTTTCTCCATACAAGTTCATCTGTAAAGAGAACTTTCTCCCAGAATTCAATGGGCTTGTCTAAGAGTTTTTTTGCAAAGGCGATCCGCTTCTGACGATTGACCTCTGACACAAATGGCTTTTTTCGTGCAACGCGACTGTGATAGTTAGCTTTTTTTAACGTCCTTCTCACCGTATCTTTGCTGATAGTTTTATGAAATTCTTCTTGTACATTTTCTACTATTTATTTGGGGCGCCAAAAATACAAAATTTTTCTATCAGGATCTTAGCAACTTCCTCAGCTCTTTTCGATTTTAATGCAAGTATTTGAACAAACTTCGTTAAGTGGTCCTGATATACCATGATAAATTTGTATTCTCCATCTGGATGGGATTGCATGTCAATAAGATCCATTTGGCAACGGCTGTTCATCTCCGAAAAAAACCATTTGTTTAACCCTCCAGTACACGCGCATTTTTTTTTTGACGTGAGTGCTCGCACCGGACTGAGAGTCCGGGTTTCTTTGCCAAATAAGAGATTTGTATTAAACTCCCTAGATTACTAAAGTACCGCGGTTCATGATATCTATGTATTCAAACGATTCGAGCCAAAATGGTGATTTGACAGCATGTCAGTGACCAGGTGTACGAATAGGGAGTTTATGTGTGAGAAAAACGTTTTGCTCCGCCCCCGATTCGAGACCATTATTAAACTTCATCTTTCGTTTCTTCGGTGGCTGATACTGCTTAAAACAAACTTGATAAGCTACCAGGAGCCTTGAACTGCTTTCAAAAATGTTGATACTACCTCTGGAAGACTTGGTAATGCTTCTAGAAGCCTTAACATAGCTTTCAGAAGGCTTGAACTGCTTCCACAAGATTTTATGCTGCAGCTGAAAGACTTGATACCGTTTGTAAAACTACTGGCAAAAAAATGTTTGAAAATGCAAAGTCTTAAAAAAGACATTTTTATTGCAAAAGGCACGAAATTGTTAATACAATTTGATTTTGCTTCCAAAATACCAAATACTGCTAGGATACAAAATGTTCATTTCAAAAGTTCAAAAAATTTCAATTATAGACCAAATATTGCTTGTGAAGGTGTAAGCACTGTTGATATAAGGCATTTCTATTGCAAATTAACCACAGGCGCCAGATACATGGACGTTTTTCATGTCACTTTTGTTTTCAGAACAGTCATTCGTCGTTTGAATCTTTTCCCAATTCAGTTTTTTCACTATCCAGCACCCATACTTATTTTCAAAAACCGGCGCTTATGAAGGTACGAAGATTGTGTTAGATGTACCACTGACGATCTAAAGATAAATCAGTTAGCTGCAGAATTCTTCGAATCCTCTATTTGGGCATCGTAAATCTTACACAAATTGCTGGTTCTTGTCCTAAAAACGCTTTAGCACTAGCTCATCTGCCGTTTCATTGGCAGCACTTCCAGAGTGACCTCAGTGTAGTTAAAACGACGAACCGTTTGAGCTATCTGTATTTCCACATAAATTTTGATAATCCTCTACTTGATTTCGAGCTTTGTGGAGATGAGTTACTCAGCTTGTGTTCTCATTTAATCCCAAGATTATTCCTCACTTGCGCAATCAGTAATAAAATGTCCAATATAATTATATTTACAAACTCTCTTCTACAGTATTATATATTTAGAAATCTGAAACTAGCAACTAATGCCATTAACAACGACAACATTCTGATCTGAAATAATACTTTGACGTCCTTCAACATCGGCAAATACAGAAAAAAGGGATTAACTAACTAGAAACTGATGAAATGACCTATTTACCTTTATTAGCTGTTTCCACCAAAACTTATTTTCGAAAGTAAGTCCTTTTTTCGTAGACAAGAACGGATATATTAAAAAAAAATGTTAACTTGAATGGTTGCGGTCCGCCGAACCAGCGGTTGCAAATTGCTAAAAGACTCTGTAAGTCGATAGTTAAACTTGCAGAAAAAGATTTTATTAATCATAAAATCGTGGCTAAGAGTAAATACTGGAAATTATTTGACAGCAGACTTGCAGGAAAAAACTTTATGACTAAAGTGGCTAAGAGAAAATACAGGAAATTATTTTCAGGATTCTGAGATGACCGCTAGGAGTTGCAAATACCATCTTTAATGCCTTGAAATCTTAACAATTAAACAATTAGTCATCTTAGGAATGGTATCTCAATTTTAAGATACTTGTACATTTCAGTTTCAGTCCAGTCCCAGTATATTCCGGGTTCATGCCGGGATTTCATGAAAGAAGATTTATGGTTTAGAAGTTTGGGAGCATTAAGAAAGATTTGCAATGAAAATACGATTGGCACCAAATAAATTAATTTTCTGGAAGCATTTCAAGCCTTATAGACGCAATGTTAAGTATTCTGACAGCAATATCAAATCTTTTGTTAGCAATTTAGATCTTCTAGAAGCAATATTAAGCCTACCTGAGCCAATATCGAGACTTTTGTAACCATTTTAAATCTTCTAGAAGTAGTATCAAGTCTTCTGGAATCTTCTCGAGTCTTCTGAAAGCATTTCAAATCTTCCAGAAATAGTATAAAATCTTACAGGGGATATATCTAATCTTTTGAAAGCATTTTAAAATATCTAGAAGCAGTATCGATTCTTAATTATTAAAATTTTCTAGAAGCAGTATCAAGTCTTTTGGAAACTTCTCAAGTCTTCTGAAAGCATTTGAAATCGTCTAGAAGCAGTATAAAGTCTTATAGGGGCAGTATCAAAGCTTTAGGAGGAATTTTAAAACATCTAGAAGCAGTATCAAGTCTTCTGGAAGTAGTATCCAGTCTTTTGGAAGCACTTCAAGTAATTTTGAAGTATTTCAAGTCTTCTAAAAGTAAGTATAAGGTCTTCTGGAAACATTGTAAGTCGTCTGGAAGTAGTATTCTGGAAACCATATCAAGTTTCTTAGATACAATATCAAGTCTTCTGGAAACATCTTCAGTCTTCTAACAGCGACATAAAGTACTTTGGAAGCATTGTAGGTCGTCTGGACACACTTCAAATCCTCTAGATGCAATATCAAGGCTTCTAAAAGCGTTGTAAGTCATCTGTAAGCATTGTAAGTCGTCTGGATGCATTGTAAGACATCTGTAAATTCATCATTTTAAGTCTTCTAGAAATATCAGTCTAGAAATTCAAGTCTTCTAAAAGCAATACAAAGTTTTCTTAAAACAGTATCAAATCATCTAGAGGTAACAACATCAAGTCTTCTGGAAACATTTTAAGTTTTCTAGGTGCTATATCAAGTTATCTGAAAGCATTGTAAGTCGTCTGGAAGTATTTTAAATACTCTAGAATGTTGATATGATGTTGATGTTTACCACCGTGACCAATAGCCAAATGTGTATTATGCAAAATATCAAACATTTCAGTAACCCTTTTCAGTATATAGAAGCAATTTCCGGACACCTGTATAATAAACGATATTATATATGTAAAAAATCTTAGTTATTGATTTATATCATCTTAGAACATACAATAATTTACAAAATTGACTTCACTGTATCCCATGTAATCGTAGGCGATGAAGCCCTTCGCCTTAACTTATTAAAGTCGTAAATTGTTGCCTACAGAAAGCAACAAATTGAAGCAAATAGAATGCTTTAATGCTATATTATCAAGAGGATGAAGAATTGTTAAATGTGCTTTTGGAATACTGTATCGTAAATGGCGAATTTTGGGAATAGTGATATAAGCATCTAAAATATAAATTTAAAAATAAAATAATAAATAATAAATTTTAAATTTAATATTTTCCAACTGGCGCCATCTTTTGGTCAGAAATGGTGTATTTGTTCATAATTTTCATGTAATTATACAGGCACTTGTACTGGGAGGTAAATTAAAAAATTAATTAATATAGAAATGTATATATAATCATTTATTATATTATTTATAATCAGACCTTTTATTGTATTAAAAAAAACTTTGTTTGCAACTCATACAATATAGGGAAATTCAAATCTTAAACATAAAATAGGTTGGCAACACATTTCAAACGTCATTATAACCGTCAACAGTCAAAAAAAATCATCAAAAATTATGAATTCAGATTTTAACGAATTATTAAAACGATTCGAATTAATATCAAACTTAATCATCGATACGTGCTCAACCGAAATAAAATCAATACAAAACATAAATAACAACAACGAAATAAACGGTAAATATACAAAATTAAAACCATTTTAAATCGACTCATAATTTCTCTTTTAAAGGCATAATCGATGAAGATAACTTATTAAACAATGATTTAGAAGCAATTTGCGAAAACGAAATTGAAGAAATTAGTAAATTGGAAGAAGAAATTGTAAAAAAAAGTTTTTATAACCAAAAAAATTATAATTAATTTGTTTGATTTTAGGTACAATTAAAAGATCTTTTAAAAAATAAGACTCAAATTAAAGAAAAATTAAAGTCTAAACTAAAAATTTTAGAAACTGCTTATAATGAAACGGAAAATGAATTAAAAGAACTTATGTTATTGGAAAAAGCTTTTATTACGTTAACAGGGATTAATTTTGTTACATCTCGAAGTCATATTACAGGATGTATCCTTTTAGAAAGTAATTAAACAAAGATTTGAGTGTATATCGTTAATTTTAAGTTAGATATTGAAGATAAAAAAAATCGGAAGCTTAAACCTTTTTCGTTTAAAAAGAATGAAGATGATATTAATGGGAAATTAACTCAATTATTAAAAGAAATACATTGTTAATTTTAATTAAAATATATTAATATTAAAATAAAAATGATTTTAATTAATATATATATAAATGACAAGTAAACAAATTGAGGTTATGTCGACATAACCTAAAAATTCCCCATCAAAATTATTTCTTTAAATTGATTTAAATCGTATTAAAATGTCTACGAGATGGTAAGAAATCTCTCAAATTAATTAATTAATAACTAAATCTCATTCTATTTAATAATAAAATAATAATAATTTAAAGGTACCCGCTTTACCAAAAAGGTGGTCCCCAACTCCGAATTTTTCTTCCAAATTTTTGGCTAAAATTAATTAAACCAGTCCATGATCAGCCTCCAAACGTAGTTCAATTTGCGTGTTCTATGGAAATGACTAAACATGATATTAAAAATTATTTGGAGAAGATTTATGATGTTAAAATAGCCGATGTTCGGACGAGGATTATGATGGGGAAAACGAAAAAGCAAGGAGGTAGAGGGAATATTATTAAGGAGGATGATGTTAAATTGGCTTATATTATTATGGTAAATAAATTTGTAAATTGGGGTGATTCGATTTGTTTGTAATTGAATCGTTTTAGCCGAAAGGGAGTGTTTTTGAGTTTCCTAATATCTTTCCGGATGAGGAGGAGAAGAAGAAAAAGGATGAGGCTGATAAATCTTTGGAGGATGCTAAAAATAATTATAAAAAGTTTTTGAATAGGAATAGTAAAAGGGTTAATATGCCGGGGTGGTTTAGTATTTAATTTTTTTTTTTTTTCGATTTAGTATGGTAATTTGTAGTAAAATTGATTTATTTTCAAAATAAATCTTATAATGAAAATTTATTGTTTTTATATTACATTTATTTTTATGCTAATCAAAAGCATTTTTCATTTTACAACTATTTAATGAGGATTTTTCATCATAAAACACCTCCTTCACAGTGTTGTCCTAAGATATTTAGCACTCCACGGCTGGGTAAAAAAACTTTGTTCTTGTTTTACTTCTATACAAATAAACAGAGCTGCGAAATCAGTTTATAAAGTACTCTATTTCAGCAGAGCTGACTTTAACAAATGCAGGGCCTGAAACTACCTTCCAGCATCGTTCTTTCCCACCTCCACAGTTAAGTCTTTATTAACTTTAGCCGAGAAAAACTCCTTTCTGCGCTAGCAACACTCACAGGAATAATAAGTAAAATTCTATAGGCAATGAACGTGTTTGTGATATGGATTTTGTATTCTGTTTATAAATCTTTTCAACTTCAGCGGAAAGAACTTTTAATTCTGTGAACAAATCATTTTCACAAATATTCTTTTGCCCTTCAAAACTTGAAGAGGCTTTGCAATTCTCCAGTAATTGACCTTATTCAATTGATTTTAGTTCTTTTATACTGTACAGGAATCCAAACATACTGTTGTAACTGACAATTTGTTGAAATCTACTTAAAAGGGACTATATGGGTGCGCCAAAAGTGTTTAAGGGTAGCATTTTTCTGGTAAAAACACACCTTTGGCTTTCACACAGGCCCTCTTCAAGATGTCCAAATTCTTGTGAGGCTTCTTGCAGCCCTTCTGCTCGAGTACTGACCAGACGAAGAAATCACAGCGGGGAAGTTGCACCACCCGAGCCTTGTGAGCACATTCTTCACCAAAATGTCGTTCAGGTACACCTAGGAGTTGATCTTGACGCCTGGATCGACGAACACCAGCTCGGCCTTTCCGGTTCCACAAATTCGCCTACACCATTACCTGCTGAAGATGACCGGTCCTGAAGGTGTATTTGCCATGCATACTGATAGAGATACTGGCCTCCTTGACCGATGGAGTAAGCGGCGGTCGTTTTGGCGATTGAAGGTCTGCGCAATCGTGAACAACTTCTCGTCGGTGAAGATGATGTCTTGGCAGGACGCCAACGAGAACCGCATCAACAAGTCACGACATCTCTGAAGCCGGGTGGCCTTCATTTTCTTCGTAAGGGCGTGGGTCTTCTAGAACTTGATGACTCCTTGACCATCTTCCTCATGCTCCTCTTGGAGTTGTTCCGGATCCGATCACGGAGGCGTTTCAACATGACAGGAGTAGAGGCAAAATCCATAGGGTTCAAATACGGCGAGTACGGAGGCCATTCAGCCGCGGTGATCACAGCGGGGAAGTCGCACCATCCGAGCCTTGTGAGCACATTCTTCACCAAAATGTCGTTCAGGTACACCTAGGAGTTGATCTTGACGCCTGGATCGACGAACACCAGCTCGGCCTTTCCGGTTCCACAAATTCGCCTACACCATTACCTGCTGAAGATGACCGGTCCTGAAGGTGTATTTGCCATGCATACTGATAGAGATACTGGCCTCCTTGACCGATGGAGTAAGCGGCAGTCGTTTTGGCGATTGAAGGTCTGCGCAATCGTGAACAACTTCCCATCGGTGAAGATGATGTCTTGGCAGGACGCCAACGAGAACCGCATCAACAAGTCACGACATCTCTGAAGCCGGGTGGCCTTCATTTTCTTCGTAAGGGCGTGGGTCTTCTAGAACTTGATGACTCCTTGACCATCTTCCTCATGCTCCTCTTGGAGTTGTTCCGGATCCGATCACGGAGGCGTTTCACCATGACAGGAATAGAGGCAAAATCCATAGGGTTCAAATACGGCGAGTACGGAGGCCATTCAGCCGCGGTGATCACAGCGGGGAAGTTGCACCACCCCTTGTGAGCACATTCTTCACCAAAATGTCGTTCAGGTACACCTAGGAGTTGATCTTGACGCCTCGATCGACGAACACCAGCTCGGCCTTTCCGGTTCCACAAATTCGCCTACACCATTACCTGCTGAAGATGACCGGTCCTGAAGGTGTATTTTCCATGCATACTGATAGAGATACTGGCCTCCTTGACCGATGGAGTAAGCGGCGGTCGTTTTGGCGATTGAAGGTCTGCGCAATCGTGAACAACTTCCCATCGGTGAAGATGATGTCTTGGCAGGACGCCAACGAGAACCGCATCAACAAGTCACGACATCTCTGAAGCCGGGTGGCCTTCATTTTCTTCGTAAGGGCGTGGGTCTTCTAGAACTTGATGACTCCTTGACCATCTTCCTCATGCTCCTCTTGGAGTTGTTCCGGATCCGATCACGGAGGCGTTTCACCATGACAGGAATAGAGGCAAAATCCATAGGGTTCAAATACGGCGAGTACGGAGGCCATTCAGCCGCGGTGATCACAGCGGGGAAGTCGCACCATCCGAGCCTTGTGAGCACATTCTTCACCAAAATGTCGTTCAGGTACACCTAGGAGTTGATCTTGACGCCTGGATCGACGAACACCAGCTCGGCCTTTCCGGTTCTACAAATTCGCCTACACCATTACCTGCTGAAGATGACCGGTCCTGAAGGTGTATTTGCCATGCATACTGATAGAGATACTGGCCTCCTTGACCGATGGAGTAAGCGGCGGTCGTTTTGGCGATTGAAGGTCTGCGCAATCGTGAACAACTTCCCATCGGTGAAGATGATGTCTTGGCAGGACGCCAACGAGAACCGCATCAACAAGTCACGACATCTCTGAAGCCGGGTGGCCTTCATTTTCTTCGTAAGGGCGTGGGTCTTCTAGAACTTGATGACTCCTTGACCATCTTCCTCATGCTCCTCTTGGAGTTGTTCCGGATCCGATCACGGAGGCGTTTCACCATGACAGGAATAGAGGCAAAATCCATAGGGTTCAAATACGGCGAGTACGGAGGCCATTCAGCCGCGGTGATCACAGCGGGGAAGTTGCACCACCCCTTGTGAGCACATTCTTCACCAAAATGTCGTTCAGGTACACCTAGGAGTTGATCTTGACGCCTCGATCGACGAACACCAGCTCGGCCTTTCCGGTTCCACAAATTCGCCTACACCATTACCTGCTGAAGATGACCGGTCCTGAAGGTGTATTTTCCATGCATACTGATAGAGATACTGGCCTCCTTGACCGATGGAGTAAGCGGCGGTCGTTTTGGCGATTGAAGGTCTGCGCAATCGTGAACAACTTCCCATCGGTGAAGATGATGTCTTGGCAGGACGCCAACGAGAACCGCATCAACAAGTCACGACATCTCTGAAGCCGGGTGGCCTTCATTTTCTTCGTAAGGGCGTGGGTCTTCTAGAACTTGATGACTCCTTGACCATCTCCCTCATGCTCCTCTTGGAGTTGTTCCGGATCCGATCACGGAGGCGTTTCAACATGACAGGAGTAGAGGCAAAATCCATAGGGTTCAAATACGGCGAGTACGGAGGCCATTCAGCCGCGGTGATCACAGCGGGGAAGTCGCACCACCCGAGCCTTGTGAGCACATTCTTCACCAAAATGTCGTTCAGGTACACCTAGGAGTTGATCTTGACGCCTGGATCGACGAACACCAGCTCGGCCTTTCCGGTTCCACAAATTCGCCTACACCATTACCTGCTGAAGATGACCGGTCCTGAAGGTGTATTTGCCATGCATACTGATAGAGATACTGGCCTCCTTGACCGATGGAGTAAGCGGCAGTCGTTTTGGCGATTGAAGGTCTGCGCAATCGTGAACAACTTCCCATCGGTGAAGATGATGTCTTGGCAGGACGCCAACGAGAACCGCATCAACAAGTCACGACATCTCTGAAGCCGGGTGGCCTTCATTTTCTTCGTAAGGGCGTGGGTCTTCTAGAACTTGATGACTCCTTGACCATCTTCCTCATGCTCCTCTTGGAGTTGTTCCGGATCCGATCACGGAGGCGTTTCACCATGACAGGAGTAGAGGCAAAATCCATAGGGTTCAAATACGGCGAGTACGGAGGCCATTCAGCCGCGGTGATCACAGCGGGGAAGTCGCACCACCCGAGCCTTGTGAGCACATTCTTCACCAAAATGTCGTTCAGGTACACCTAGGAGTTGATCTTGACGCCTGGATCGACGAACACCAGCTCGGCCTTTCCGGTTCCACAAATTCGCCTACACCATTACCTGCTGAAGATGACCGGTCCTGAAGGTGTATTTGCCATGCATACTGATAGAGATACTGGCCTCCTTGACCGATGGAGTAAGCGGCAGTCGTTTTGGCGATTGAAGGTCTGCGCAATCGTGAACAACTTCCCATCGGTGAAGATGATGTCTTGGCAGGACGCCAACGAGAACCGCATCAGCAAGTCACGACATCTCTGAAGCCGGGTGGCCTTCATTTTCTTCGTAAGGGCGTGGGTCTTCTAGAACTTGATGACTCCTTGACCATCTTCCTCATGCTCCTCTTAGAGTTGTTCCGGATCCGATCACGGAGGCGCTTCACCATGACAGAAGTAGAGGCAGATTGCGGACGACCGCTCCAGTCCTGCGTGCTGCCAGTCTCCTGAAACCGCCAGAGAGTGTACTGGATGGTTAAGATGGGAATACCAGTCAGTTCCTGAATCTTCCCCTGAGTTATGCCGAGCTCATGCAGACGCACAACGGTGGCTCGCTCGACTTCAGATACCATAACTTGAAAGTGAGTAAAGATAATCATTTCAAATTTGGAGGGTTTATTCAGGTTAAGTATGCGAACAAAATTATGAAATGTCAAAGTCACCCTTAAAGACTTTTGTCGCACCCTGTAATACATAATCTTTTTTTTATATTGGATTTTTATATTCATCTTTGGATCCCCGACCCACTAAAACCCTTTCCTCGTGTTTCTCTGGAAACCGCCGAACTGGCATTACTTCGGAGTACGAATGGACTGTCATGTTGACTGAGCTGGGCTAGTTCTGTCATGTTCTCTATGTTGTGCTTGCAGGTTTCTCTCAAATGCTTCTTTCATTCTAATTATTTCACTTATCATAGTTTGCACGGCTCTCCACTTATCTTCCGAATCCAACATTTGGTCGATTATGTTTTCTTTTCGTAAACTCGCACCAACCTTAAGTTCACATTCACTTCTTTGCGCACTAAATTCATCACAATGAAAGAGAGTATGCTCCACTGAGTCTGTTTCTTCGCAGAACCAACAGGTCACGTCTCGTCATCTGCTTTCCTTATCCGGTGAAGGTAGGTCTTAAAGACACTGTGCCCCATCAAAGCCTGTGAGAGGCAGTAATCTACCTCTCCCCATGCCCTGTTCACCCATCGTTTAATGTCTTTTATTAGTGACCTCGTCCAGCTTTCGTTTTTCTCCCATCTCATCTGCCACGCTTCCAGAAGCGTCTTCCCCTTCCTTCCATATAAATTTCGCTTCTTTCCATTACCAGAATATCCATTGGGGGGTTCCTGCAATCACCTCCACTGATGCGGCAGCCGCGGTGAGGTACGCTGATATGATCCCAATCGCCAATTTTCTATTTAGGCAGGTTAACAGGTCTCTGTATCTTTTATGTTTGAGGCATCTTTGCCACGTTGGTGCGGCGTATCTACTACTTCTTGTTTTTGGACCTCCCAGTCTAAGGATGATATTTGCCATAGCCCTTGCCTTGTTTACAGTCTTAATTGCATGTGTTGTCATGGTCATATCTTTATTTAAGAAAACACCTAGATATTTAACAAACTCCGATGTTTGAATCATTTCCCCGCACACATTTAAGTTTAAAGTTTTTAGTTTTCGTCGCTCCTGCAATAACACCATCTCGGTCTTATGGGCTGCCGTCTTAAGTCTTAAAGTGGTAACCCGCTGCACCGCGTATGTCGCTCTATCTTCAAGTTGTCTCGCATCCCTGGCCCTCACTATCAATGCTAAATCGTCAGCATACCAATCCTCCATCCTCGTATGTAAAATTCTATTGTAAAAAGATTCCATAGAAGCGGGCCTAGAAGAGAACCCTGCGGAACCCCGCTTGTCACCCTGTATGTTCTTCCGTTTGATGCGGTTATGTATCTTTCTGATAAGTATCCCTTTATCATCTTAACCAGATACCCACTGACGTTTCCTTCTATCAGAGTATTAACGATTTGCAATCACGGTGCCGAGTTGAAAGCATTTTCAATGTCTAGCAAAACCATTACACATACTTCTCTATGCGCCCAAGCTTTTTCCTTGATCTTGTCGACTACCTTCTGCACCTTTTCTATGGCTTGAACGGTCGACCTTCCTTTCCGAAAGCCAAACTGATTTTCGTGCAACAGTCCCAAAGTATCCGCTTCTGTTTTTGTGGGTGAAGCGCTTAATCATATTGATATGAGTAGTATTTTTTAAAAACTTCATGCTCAGGCAAAACTTGAACCAAGCGCTTGGGCATATTGATATGAGTAGCTAAACAAGAAGCGATTATCAGCTCTGGTACGCACAGCTCTCTGCCAGCAGCACGTTCAACTAGTTTCTTAACTATAGAGCCGAGTGCTCATTGAATCATTGGATATTAATAAAGTTAACTAGAATCTTTCGGATTTTGCAATGAATCTTTTGAAAAATTTGATTTACCATTTTGATTTTTGTGTCATTTCGTCTTCACCACCATCTTCCATATTTTGCTAAGTTCTCTTCCATTTTCTCTGTTGACTTTGTTTTTATGTTGGTGGATTTCTATGGCTTTCCCTGTTACCCTTTGGTGATATTTATTAGTTCTAGCCAGAACTCATGCTCCTTGATAGGGTATTCGATGTTATGCCCGGTTTGACCAACCCTGTCCTGGGCTATTGGGGGTGTATTCCGAATTTTTTTTCTGTTTTTCTTGAGGTATCTTGCAATTCGTTCCATTACACCGGAAACATAAGGAAGACAGACAAATCCAGCTAGTTCTGTACTTGCTGCATCTTCCTCCTGCTTCCGCTATTTGGTGGTTCGGTGGATGCCCTTTAAAGTATCTCCATGGAGATAGTTCTTAATTCTCATATCCCTCCCGGATCCCTGTATATGGGATCCGAATTGTCAAACATTTTTTTCAAAAAACCCGAATATTTCTGGTTTTGGATCTTAGTGATAATTCTAGTGTTAGTTCTAATTTTAGTTTAATTAATACCGGTCATGAAAGTCTTCGTACTTATACTTAGTTCGTTTGTTAGACTCAACGATAGAGTCAGAATCAAGTTTAATAGCAGTTAATTCCGTTTTTATGACGGTGGTACCTTTCCCCAGATGTTCCGAGAGTAATGGGAGAATACCCCCGTTCCCGCCCTTTCCGTCTTCTTGTGCCATCAGTGTAGATCTTCAAAGTATATGAACACAAAATATTATATTTGGAATATATACAATATAAACGATTATATTCATAGAAAACTAAAAACTGACCAAAAAGCACTCTCCCCTTCATGTTTATTCATTTGTAGTCGACGAATTCTTCCTTTCCTCAAATTCCCTCATTGACTCAGAAAATTAGCTGATTTAAATTTTGAATTGGCCCCAGGTGTCGAGGACATTAGTTGCACCTCAAGAAGTTTTTGCACCCCTCCAAGACCCGCGGTTACTTAAGACTTTTTAGACGTCAAAATCGAAAAATTCAGAATTCAATTCAACTTCGTGCTATATCTTCTCAACAAGATTTCGAATCGAAACTTTATCAGCGCTTTGTTAGAGAGCAACTTAAATTTCACTTCAACGCCAATTTTAATTTCACACCATTTTCTATTTAACTGTACTATCATATCTGGTAACATGTTCTTTGTCAATTTATTATTCACCCAGTCTCCTTCTCTCATCTTCTTTTTCACTCCTTCAAGTCATTTCTTTTTTCTTCTAGCGATTGACCTGGTCTATATCATCAATTCAATGGGCATTGAGTCTCCCAAAACTTAAAGCACCTCCCTTGAGACTGATCTATATGAACTGGTAGTTCTGATTAATATCGTTCTTTGCTCTGTGTGGTGCTTTCGTTGTTCTTTGTACCTTGTTTACTACGTACCTAACATGTCGTGCAACCGCAGGTCCTTCCCTATCATTATGACTAAATATTTTACTTCTTTGATTATCACTTCTACCTCTGCTTTGTTTTTTTTTTCTGCTTTTTAAGAGGACTCTTTTCTGGAAATAATTCCACTCCCATTTCTTCAATTTTATTTTCAGTCATTTTCATTGTTTCATTCTTAGTTTTATCAATCTAACACAACTCAGTGCAATTCAAGCCAAATCAATGATATTTAGTAGCTGGCGTGATTTGATCTCCTAGAATCTGCCTTCACTTCCTTTGTTTCCTCACCTGGCCACATCCTCCAAACAAATCGTTCACTTGCTAGAAATCTGATACATGTCAAAAAATGTCAATTTGAAATAATTTAGTTTAAAAAATTTTTATTGCATTGTTGCATATAGATCCTTATAATATATAATTTATGTTGATGCAAAAATCTCAAAATTAGCAGCTTCTTACTTTTTTCACTCTCTTCCCTCACAAAATATTTTAGAAGCCGCTATATAATTATGTCCATTCCTCATCTATATCTGGACGTTCCTATTCCTGTTGCTTACCTTCTCTCAATAATCTAACCGTCCCATATAACATCCATACTTATAATAATCCATATCTTCCATTTTTTGGTATACGTGGGATTGTAAAATTTGTAAATAGACACTTAAACTTAGATACAATGTGGCTAGATATTGACGGGTTGAAGAAAACTCAGGGCGATATGCAAATTTTATGTATTTTCAAACATCTCATGTTCACCATTTCCAACTCTTTCTACGAACCTGAAAGCTGTTTTTAAACTGCAAAATTTCTGTTACCATACCTTTCGTAATACTCCATATATTTTCATATTTTAACATTTCCGTTCACGAATACTTCTTTCACTACTATACTTTTCATATACCAACAATGTTCTACTGTATCAACATTATTACGAAACCAACATATCTTACTTTTCACTTTTTTAATTGTGCACAAATATTTTTTAAAAACTTCATGCTCAGGCAAAACTTGAACCATGTAAAAGTCAACCTCGCCCCACTTTTTGTCAAGTCACGGTTCTACTCTTGGAATAAGCATTTTTATCTATCTCTCATAGATTCCAACTTCACTCTCAAGCCTTCAATAACTTCACTTTACTTTCATGTTTCGCTTCTTTACAGTCCTTTTTTTTGTTTAACTAGCAATAACGCCCATCGTAGGCAAACCAGCAATTACTTGAATCCCTTCTGTAGTCACCGTTCGATAAGCTGAATTTATTTCAAGAGTCTTGTCGTTTCTTAGAACCCATTAAGTTACTCAACTGTTGTTATCTCCAATTTCCAATATTCTCTTCCTAGTAATTAATATATTTCTGCCAACAAAACGTAAATTTGTTTGATTATCAAATTGTCTAGTAGACTCCTTTTAATGATCCTAATTCGACGTCGTCTAAACTTTCCCCATTTATGTAACGGAAGTGGGGATGCATGTTTCTGCTCACAGCACTTAGACTCCATTGGACCCCTTGTTCATGTCAGGTCATCAATCAACCTAAGGAATTACCAAAGGCTAGGACGTCACCCATAGGCATGTTCCTAATGTCACCTATGGTCGGCCATGCTTCCCCGAGAGTCCTTAATCTGAGCTCGGTCAAAATATGTAACCGTCTCGTCATTTTGTTGGAAGGCTCAACAAAGAGGCGAGTGAGCAAGCTTCATATTATCAAAGTGAAGGATAGCTGTTGTTGGTGAAGGATATTTTAGGAATTCCATCGCGAGATAGCAGGATTCAATGCGTTTAAGAACGTTTTTATAACTTCATGCTCAGGCAAAACTTGAACCATGTAAAAGTCAACCTCGCCCCACTTTTTGTCAAGTCACGGTTCTACTCTTGGAATAAGCATTTTTATCCATCTCTCATAGATTCCAACTTCACTCTCAAGCCTTCAATAACTTCACTTTACTTTCATGTTTCGCTTCTTTACAGTCCTTTTTTTTGTTTAACTAGCACTAACGCCCATCGTAGGCAAACCAGCAATTACTTGAATACCTTCTGTAGTCACCGTTCGATAAGCTGAACTTATTTCAAGAGTCTTGTCGGCAAGATGGCATGATGAGTGGCTAGATAGTGTGGGATTGGGGTTAATGTATTAATCCTGACCCACTAAAAACCTCTGTCCTTCCAGACTTCGAATTTTCTTCGAAGTTTGGACCGTTACTGAGATCCTTGTGTGCTTCGCCTTCGTGATCCCTTGGTATGGAAGCAACGTTCAAATAAAATTCTTCCTGATGATGTTCTCCATCGCTACCTGACTGAGGGGCTGGACAGTTACCGTCATCCTCTGTTCCTCTTCTCATCCCTCTCCTTCATTGTGATAATCTCCCTGACGAAATCTTCCATCATCTTTCATCATTTTTCACCATCGTCGTCACATCGCTGTCTATGCCACTGGACTCTCCCTTATTTCTAAGGGTTTCCTCCCTTTCCTCCACTCATCATTCTTCAAAAGCTCTTATTTTTGAACTTTTACAAATTGTGAAAAAAATTGAAAAAAAGAAATTGTGTCTCTCTCCTCTATTTACAGCCATCATATCTCTCTTTGCCATCCATTCCAGTGTATTCTCATCCTCCCTCTTCGATCTCCAGTGACTATGTTTGGCATAGAAATCTCCTGCTATGATTATTTCTCTTCTCCTGAAACTATCAACTTCCTTTCCCAGATTATACAATTTCTTAGCGAAATCAGTTATGTTTTCATTGAGCAGAAAATTAACAAGGAAATATCTTGAATGACAAATTTTTTGACAACCCAGCCAAACCCAACACAACATTATTTTCTATTTATAATCCTTGACTAGTCACTAATACAAGAAAGATTCGTTCGGATTGGGTGATGGCGATCACGTGATACTAACACGTTCGCAATCAGCCAATCCGAACGAATCTCCAAATACCCAAATCTTCCACGAACTTCTCTTCCAACTTCTTATTAAACTATTTATGATATAGTTACCATTCTTGCAACGGTTTTAAGCACTCTTATTAGCTAAGCTGGGTTGGTCAATCAGATAAACTTATTAAAGAATAATATACTAAATTAATTCGTCTAATGCATAAATTACTGCGTATTGGTGAATTCCTTACATTTGAAAATAACTTTCCTTTATAACGCATAAAATTTGTTACGCCAGCCTTTATAAATAAAACACAACTTTACAATACGTTTCATTGTTGGTTTCATTACAATAGCAGGTAGAGTTCAAATAATTAAATCGAATAATAGCGCATTCACGTAGTTCATTTAAACGAAAACGAAACCGGATGAAATTGCTCCCAACACGATTAGTTAAAAGTTAAATAAAAATAAATCTCATATAATTTTTTATAATATATTAACGCAATTTCTTTTATAAAAAGAATTTATGTTGATAGAGTTAGAAATCTGACCAACTTCTTCGGCGACGGTGGGCGGGTAATAAAACTAGATGGTCGGTAATAAGCGTAATTGGTAAGTTAAGTCCCGCAGACTGTAATTTACGTTTTCCGCCTTCGTATCATACATTTTTTTTAGAATCAATTTTCAAAAAAGAAATCGTGTCAATATCACTTAAATTTAAATCATTCTTAATTCATTTAAACGCATTCAAATCTGAAATAATAACATCTTAAATCATCTAGATACTCAAAATATTTAATTAAAGTTAGATGTTTTTAATATTTAATATGATTCATATAATCGAATTAATATGAACTTAAAAAAAATTCCTTTCATTCATTCACTTTAGACGTGTATATGAGACTTTTGTCATCTCCCTCCCTTCCATTGAGCTATTTGAAAAACGTTTTTGGTAGGGCACCGCATCCAAAACGACACTCTCGTTCTGCATGGATTTTAACGTTTAACTATGTACCGGTCGGTGGCAGTGTTTGTTGTGCTGATTTGCTCCTGGCAGAGGAAGGCCGACGCCTATTTCGATGAAGAGGAAAAGAAGCCCGTTTATCTTACGGCCGCCGTAGGAGAATACGCACTTTTCGATTGCGATCTCGAATTTCCCCAAGACATCCCGATACCTTACATTTTAAATTGGAACAAAGAGGTATGTTCAATCAAAAAGTCTTCAAAAAAAAAAGTAATGAATAATTTTTGTAAATTTTTTTTTTGGTGGGTGTCGCACGCACCATTCTAATTGTCATGAAAAAGGTCACTGGAGCAATTTTCGTTTTAGCTCCGTCGCGGAATTAGAATTAAACGGTGTAGACGGTGGACGAATGCATTGTGATTTGGTTGGGTTTAAAGTCGTCTTGGAATCATTGTGAATAAAATTCAAAAGCGTTTGATATCATCTAAAATCATATTTTAAAAAAATTTAACCAAAACTAACAGCAATTATGTTATTCCAACTTAGCTCCTGATTTTGAAATTAACACTAATTAGCGTTAATAATCATCATTTAAATATGATAGAAATATTATTCTTGTTCCTTTTAGCACCTATTTTATGTTACAATGATGATCCTGTTTTTTACAAGAGAATCTTTTCAAGAAAAGAACTTAGTGGTTTTGTATTTTCAACTTAGGTTTAGAAAGGATAGGAGTGCTTCTGATGGTATAGCTGAGCTTACGGAAATGATCTACGAATCATTAGATAATTCCAAGCTTTCTATGGCAATATTTTTAGAATTAACAAAGGTATTTGACTTTTTGGATCATGTCCTATTACTTAACAAACTAAAGCACTATGGTGTGATAGGGTTGCCTCTCAAGTTGTTCCATTCTTACCTGCAGCATCGAGAACAAGTGATTCAAATAAATTCTATGAAGACTTTTCCAGGAGAAATGTCTTGCGGAGTACCTTTAGAAGGTTGTTTCATAAAGAATGTTAAAATTGATAGGTTGGGTTGTATTTTTAATAATTTAACACCTCTGGCAAGATTCGCAATGGTGGATCAACATCCTCAGCTTCCAACACATTAGTTGGTGTGGTTCTAGGCATCCCAAGACTCTTTCTTGCGTTTTAGTCAGGGTCTTTAGTAATAACATGATTACGCCAAGTTTTTATAACTTGTACTTCTATGCAGTATCCTCTGCAAACAAGAACCAAATAGTCAGCGTAATATATAACTAAACAGCCTGTTGAAAGTAGTAAGACATCGAATTCTTTTATAAGACATTGGGGTAATCTTCAATTCAAGTCGAATTCATCTCCATCGTGCAAGGCCATATGTTCTATTTATCCACAAATCAGGAATTTCATGTACTTTCATTATCCTCTTCATGGTGGAAATCTCCACGTTATCGTCTTATTTGCTTCTTTGCAAAAGCCAGTTGAACCGTTAATATAAATGATTATGATGTGCAGTGTCACAAATAATCATCAAATAATCAAATAACAGTTTCGTTCCATAAATTCCATTCTGCATTCAATAACCTTCTCAAATTAGTTTCATAACTATTTCATCAGTCTGAAATTCTTATCATTTTCTCACCTTCCACATTCTCTTTTCATTTAGGTATTGGAACCACCACAACATTTCTCTATTCATCTGAAATTCTTCCATCAGTTAGTATATTATTAAAGTATGTGTGTTGTAGCATGAGCTACCGTTATTAGCAGTCTAGGGACATGATTATTTTATCGTGTTTCTAAAATCTTTCAATATTTTCTCTATTTTTGATTTGGAAATAAATCCCATATTGAAGTTTTGTGGCCAATTTGTTGTATCTAGTAACTCCTCATCAGCTCCCTACTTCCAGGCAATATACGAGTGGCAGATGTTATTCAAAAAAGATTCATGCCACTTATTCCACGTTCTTCAGTAACATTTTTCAAGTATCTTTTTTTTAACGAGGTCGGGAAAAATCTGCAAACAGACATCTGGCCTGGGATGATGGACGGCCAGATAGTGTGGGGTTGCCCCTTTCCTCGTCTTCTCTCCGGAATTCGTTGGAGTTTTTAGATATGATCCAAAATCACCATGACCCGTAAAAGCCTGCGTCAGATAGAAATCCATAATGCCCCATTTTCTGTTCAACCATGTTCTCTCGTAAGGTATCAGCTGGCCTGCCAATCCTGTATAATTTTCCCACCTTTCTTGCCATCTAGTTAGTAGCTCTTCTCTAGCTTCTACCTTGAATTCTTTACCACGTCTTACAACCTGATATCTCTCCTCTGCGAGCAAATCCAAAGGGGGCAGTCCTGCCAGCACCTCCGCACTTATGCCGATATACATCCTAATGCGAGCTTTCTGTTTAAACACTGTAGTTTGTCTTTATATAATTTATACCGAGACGAGACGACCACAAAGGCGTCTTCTTTTGCAATGTGATTGGCCTTTGGTTCTTGGCATCACCTTGTTCAGGGCAGTCCTTACTCTATCTGCCTTATTTACTACCTCCATGATGTGTGCCGTAGAACGCAGGTCATTACCCAATATTGCTCCCAGATATTTCATCGTCCGATTTAAATTGATAGTCGCATTGCCCAAATTCAAAGTCAGTTCCGGTATTCTTCTCCTTCCCTTTAGAATAATGGCCTCGGTTTTATTGTGTGCCAGCTCCAAACCCTGTTCGTCCATCCATTTCTCAATACGCGTATAAGCATTTTGAATGTTCTCTTTCAGCTCTTTTTCATTTTTTCCCGCTGCTATTATTGCCAAGTCAACAGCATAAGCGATCAAAGTAACTTTCCGAGATTGTAGCTGCAATACCTCGTCATATGCGATGTTCCACAGCGTCGGTCCCAATACGGATCCCTGTGGTAATACGATCTGATTTTTTCCGTCATACTCTATTTCCTTGCATGAGAAGTAGCTTTTGATGATATTTAGCAAATATTTCGGTATTCTTTTTTCTTTTGCTGCTCTAATTATCTTCTCCCATCGGAGCGAGTTGAATGCATTTTTAACATCCAAAGATATCATGGCAACAAGGTCTCTTTTGCCCCTTCTATATTTGCTGGCGCTATCAACCACCTCTTGAACCTTTTATATAGCTCCTATTGTTGACTTGCCCTTTTAGAAACCAAATTGTCTTTTTGAACCTGTTTCCGACATATGATTTTTAAGGATCGCTTCATAAACTTTAGCCCAAGCATTCAGTAAGCATATTGGTCTATATGCAGGAGATGCCCTTTTCCACTCAACTGGGAAAAACTGTTCAGCAATTAACATTTGAAATACCGGTAATGGCAGTTCTTCAGTAGCATTCCTCAAGTATCTGATTTTACCTACACCTCTGTATTCTGCACTCGCGGGAAGGCGGGCTCTAGATAAAGAAGCAAAGGCTAGAATCTGTTTTGGTTGTGATGATTCTATTCATGCCAAGCTGAATATCGTCAAAAATGGAAAACCTTCTAAGAGTACCCAACCTTCTTTTCCAATGGAATTGTTTCAACCCCGACGTTTGATTATTTTCAATCCAGACCACGTTGAATTTTTCAGCTATCCAGCTATCTTTCAAGGTGATATTCAGCACCCCATCTTGCGGACATCTCCGTTCAACAATCGCTCTTATTTTATTATTTTTACTATTATCATCATTTATAGCATATTTAAGGAGGGCTTTATTTATTATATGAAACGCTGTCCTGTCAGAAGCTACTTCAATGTCTGTAAAAACTGGCCTGGGATGATGGACGGCCAAATAGTGTGGGGTTGCCCCTTTCCTCGTCTTCTCTCCGGAATCCGTTGGAGTTTTTAGATATGATCCAAAATCACCATGACCCGTAAAAGCCTGCGTCAGATAGAAATCCATAATGCCCCATTTTCTGTTCAACCATGTCCTCACGCAAGGTATCAGCTGGCCTGCCAATCCTGTATAATTTTCCCATCTTTCTTGCCATCTAGTTAGTAGCTCTTCTCTAGCTTCTACCTTGAATTCTTTACCACGTCTTACAACCTGATATCTCTCCTCTGCGAGCAAATCCAAAGGGGGCAGTCCTGCCAGCACCTCCGCACTTATGCCGATATACATCCTAATGCGAGCTTTCTGTTTAAACACTGTAGTTTGTCTTTATATAATTTATACCGAGACGAGACCGCCACAAAGGCGTCTTCTTTTGCAATGTGATTGGCCTTTGGTTCTTGGCATCACCTTGTTCAGGGTAGTCCTTACTCTATCTGCCTTATTTACTGCCTCCCTGATGTGTGCCGTAGAACGCAGGTTATTATCCAATATTGCTCCCAGATATTTCATCGTCCGATTTGAATTGATAGTCGCATTGCCCAAATTCAAAGTTAGTTGAATTGGTTGTACTGCCCTGATTCTATTCATGCCAAGCTGAATATCGTCAAAAATGGAAAACCTTCTAAGAGTACCCAACCTTCTTTTCCAATGGAATTGTTTCAACCCCGACGTTTGATTATTTTCAATCCAGACCACGTTGAATTTTTCAGCTATCCAGCTATCTTTCAAGGTGATATTCAGCACCCCATCCTGCGGACATCTCCGTTCAACAATCGCTCTTATTTTATTATTTTTACCATTATCATCATTGTTAGCATATTTAAGGAGGGTTTTATTTATTATATGAAACGCTGTCCTGTCAGAAGCTACTTCAATGTCTATAAAAACTCCGAGATTGAACCTTTTGTGGTCTTCTTTGTAGATTTCTTATAGGGCCGTTTCTGTTGGTTTTCCCAGAATGTATGCATGCTATTTTTGGTGCAGGAGAAATCATTTCAGTGTCGTTTCTCATATATGTCTATATCATTGATGTATATGATTTTGAATCAGTGTAATCTCTCCTTCCAGTTTTGGAGATGAAGACTATCTTTACTTCTCTTCAGGCTAAGAGAACATAGTGGAATGCTAAGCAACATTTATATATATTTAACTGGGGCGGCATTAAATCCGCTATACATTAGTCAAGTAGCACAGGCAGAATACCATCGGAACCAGCGATTTAAATGTGTTTGGCTTCCATAAATTGGAATCCAAATCGGCCTGGTTCTATGTCTCACCATGGACAGAAGTAATTTTGCTTCAATTCTTCAGTGGATATCTTCTTTGTGTTTTCAATAGCCGCTATAAAAATCTGATAAGGTCTTAACTCAAAACCAGAACAGTTCTCCATATATTCATCATGTTGAGTAGAGGAATGCAGAGTCATGCTTGAATAAAAAGGGTCCGTTACGCAATTCAAGAATGCTGTTGATTTTTTTTCTGAGGGTTCGATGAGATTGTCTCTCGCTTGACATAATATGGGTATCCGACGACGTTTTCATTCAATTATTACATTTTTTCATATTTTGCTTCCATACGTAAACCGCACGTTGTTTCGTCCATAGTTTTGTGGTTAGAGTGTTAAACTTTGACCATCTCAATGTGAGATCGCTTGTACTTCTCGACTGCAGTAAGGTCTTTGATAAGGTTAAAATGCGTTTAGCTCTTCTGCGTTATGTGGGTCTGTCCGACTCAGCAGTTTCACATTTGGAAACTTTTCTCATCAATCGTACTCAGGTAGTAAAATTAGACGATGTGTCTTCATCCTTATAGTCTGTGAGAATGGGCTGTAAGGGTCTATTCTGGCTCATTCATTGTTTTCTCTGTATACATCCCATTGCAATGCAGTGCATTCAATATTCATTCTAGATGACACCAAAATTTACGAGTTTCATTTATGATCTTCATCATATGTATGGTGTTCGAAGGCGTGAAAAAATCCGTCTTTAAAATTAACTTGCGTTACACCTTGGAAAATGTTTTATATGAAGCATCGCATGTTGACATTTGATATTACCATAAGGTAGTGAAACTTAGAAGATTTATTATTGGTGTTTGTCCACAAATCAAAAAAATTTTATGTTTTCGAATATAAAGGGGATGTTATTTTCTGCGAAATATCTTCCTATTTGGGATTTGGAGAGATAGTACATATTGTTACATATCGATATATATCGACATTCAATTCAAGATAGCATTTAGGGTTTTTTGCAATTTTTTGCGATTTTTCAGTGATGAACATCGTGATCAACAGAGTTGTAATGAGTTTTCCATAAACTTTTCCTTATCCTTTTCTGGACGATTAGTGCACAGTTTAAGATATAAATCAAACTTTTCATTCGGCGTTCTTTCAATGGGTTCAAAAAATTCTCATTTTAGTAATGGCAATATCAACATCAGCAGAAGTCAGATATTTGGATTATTGTAATTCTCAGGTTGAGTAACATAGATGTTATAAAAAAATTTCCTTTCGCACAACCAAATCGTTAATTTAAACATACATATAGATTTCTTTTTACTTCAGTTATGTTTTCATTTTCGTTTTTGACTTTCAGCTTCCAGTTTTTGGCATTCATTGGTGTTTTTGCTTTACAAATCGCTGCAGCATTAATTAGGTGCTATTCCACCTGATTTATGTGTGTCTTGCAGCAAAACAATGAGTCAGCAGTCTACACTCGCTTTGAGAATTGTTTAATTCTCTAATTGCCTGTTCACTTCTACGAAAATGACCTGCAATTTTTCAACAAAACATCTTTTATGACTAATTGTATGGTATGCGCTACACAGTCTAGAAATTAATATTGTGTTAGAGTACCTAGAGCACATATCATAATGGCTACATTATCACATAAAACTAGGAACAACTTCTTGTTCATATTCTAGTCGTTCACCATGTCAGTTATTTTTTGTTTAATATAAGCGCTTGTATACTCCTGATCTAAAAATGTTGCACTCAATATCACTTTCAATCTTTGTGAATCTACAGTAATCTTAGCAAAGAGCAGGTTTTATTTTGATTTGATCCCATATCGGTAATGATATTTATCCACTCACATTTATCAATCAAATTCATGACCTTGAATTGATGACCATGGTCTTTTCTTTGTCATACATTTTTGGAATTGTCATTCTAAACCAATATCCTGAATTTCAGAAATATCGGTAAAATTCGTGAACGACAGAAATTGTGTGATTTTAAAAAATTGAAATTAATTGATGATTACCAAAGCTGTACCGGTATTACGAATATCATCAACTTCAATATCGCACATCTCATGACTTCTGCAGGCTCCTGCAATTTCCAATATTGCCGCAACTCAAATATCATTATTTAAGTTGCGTTATTACATTATTACCTTGGTCATCAAGAAATAAACTATTCAGTTCTTCAATTATAAATTTGAAAGTATTTTCTTGTGTAGAGATTTCTTTATAAGGGCGAATTAATTTACAATGTTTGTTAATATCAATATTTTAATGTATTATGAATGTTGATTTCAACGTTGAAGTCACTTTATTTTTTCCCAACATTCGTTTCTTTACATTATCTGCTTCGACTTGTTTGGCAATAACTCTTTTTGAAATAACTATATTTCATTAATCATTTTTATCATTTCCGGAGGTGTGTACTGCAATAACAATTTAGATACATTCAACATATTTGTCCAATCATTTAAATTTTTTTGGCGCCGTATTTCAGTGTCCCCAGATTCTAAGTATTTCAAATCCAGGATTTGAATGTGACCTATTGAAGCATACATGCCATGATGGTATTTTTTCCAGCCATGTATCAAGGCATGCTGCCATGATGGCAACAATCTGAATATAAACCAATATGTGTGCTTTAAATAAGTAAAATTTTAAGAAATTTCTGAATATGATGTTATGATTCGTCAAGGAACGAATACAAAAGAATGTTATTTTTTATCAGCTACTCTATAAAGAGTAAAATTGAATCGCTTCAAGATCAAAGTTTTCCAATACAAACCCAATAGCTTCTTTTAATTTTTAAGCATCATTTGGCTTCTCGTTTGTAGCTGTCCTTTAACGCAGTACATATTCCGTTATCATCTCTTCACTCTTGTCATGTTCAGGTAACATTTTAAAGTGTCATTTTCTTGCGGAATGCAAAAACGTATATTTTTCTTTGTAAAGCGTAAACGAAATTGGTTTCAGGGTGCTTTCAGCACCACTATCTTGGTAGAGGCTAAACATTTTCTTTCTGATTAGAATAGATTGGAGATACTTTTTGTTGCTGCCTTTTCTAAGGCATGTGGCTTTTAACAAGGCGTGTGGTTGACTTTTTTATAGCAATTCATACAAATTTTGCTGAAATATTTAGAAATATTTAATGGCAGATGTCGACATTGTTCCTATTGTATCATACTTCCTCTTATTCAGAGGGAGACATATTTCGCTCTGTATCTTAATGTCCTTTATTCAAGAATTCTTGGAGTTCTTCTGTCATCAATTTATCCATGTTCCATTATGAGCTTTTCTATGCTATCCTCCTTGACCTCCAATTTCAGATTGCCAATATTTTCTCGTACACGACAATCTGCCTCTTGTATCTGAAGATTTGTATCATCCCGACTTAAATATTACTACACTTCGAGGATATCAAAGACACCTTAACTTTTGGCAAAAAGAATTACCACAAAATTTTGACATAAATCATAATTTTTAATATTTTTAAAGTCATAATCTTTTTAATTAAAGGGAGAAACAGTTTTCTCAATAAGACACGAACAACTTCACTCCTTCGATCCTTACATAGGCCGAATCCACCCAATAACCGATGATATTTACCCCAAATTTGGAAAAGCGTCCATAAATCTCACCTCAATCCGAGAATCGGATGCGGGATGGTTCGAGTGCCAAATCCTCTTTCCCAATAGGACACCTCAATCGACCAATAATGGGACGTGGTTCTATCTAACAGTCAATGGTAAATTTTAACATAAAAAATTTACCAAAATTTAATCTAAATTTTTTAGGTGGAAATTTACTCCGAATACCTCCCGTTAATCAAACAATCATGGAAGGAAGCGAGGCTGAGTTTAACTGCGTAAAAAAAGACGATGATACTCGCATAATTTGGTACAAAGATCGAATACCCATTAAAGAATTAGACGATATCTTACAAAGATCTTGGGTGAACGAACATGGGTCATTAACAATTCGACCAACAACGATGGGCGATTTAGGTGAATACGAATGCGAAGCTACGAATTCTTTAGGAGAAGTCCAAACAGCTAAAGCTTTTCTAAACGTACAATGTAAGTGATATTAAAAATGACCCAAAATTATCCTCATCATTATTACCACAATGAACCATTTAATTCATTTCGAGGTTATCCGTTAATTTAATCAAATTGACTCTAAAAAAACCTCTTTTTGCAGATAAAGCAAAGGTTATTTACGCCCCTAGAGACATTCATTTACCGTATGGTCGTTCAGCCCTTTTAGACTGTCATTTTCGCGCGAACCCACCCTTAACTAATCTTCGTTGGGAGAAAGATGGTTTTCTTTTCGACCCGTACAACGTTCAAGGTGTTTTTTATCGCCGAAACGGAAGTTTGTACTTCAGTAGGGTGGACGAATCTCATAGTGGTTATTACACCTGTACGCCATACAACGAATTAGGGACGGAAGGACCATCCCCCAGCATCCACGTTATAGTCCAACGCCCCCCCGTTTTTATAATAACCCCCCATGCTCGTTATCAAAGAAAATTAGGCGAAACTGTCGAGATTCCTTGCGATGCTCGAGTTGGAGAAGATAATCATAAAGCGATTATAGTTTGGTATAAAAAAGATGGATCTTCGTTACCGGTTGGGCGATACTCAATTCGAGATGGTAATCTAACGATTGTTAATATCCAAGAGGAAGATCGCGGGTTTTATCAGTGCTCAGCAACGAATGAGGCTGCTACGATTACCGCAGAAACTGAATTGATCGTTGAAGACATCCAGCCGAGGGCTCCATTTAATCTAACAGCTTTTGCTTATGCAAATTCGGTGCATTTAGCTTGGATGGCCGATCCAAAAAAAGTTAGCTCATTGGTTGAATACAGCGTTTGGTACAAACCTGTTGATACAGTTGATTGGAAGACGATCAAAATCTCGTCAAAAACAGCTTTGGAGGCTACAATTTCAAATTTACAACCGGGGAGGGAATACGAATTCATGGTTTTAAGTAAAGACGATGAAGGTGATTAATTAATCAATCATTTTATAAGACAATATAAAAAAATTGATTTGCTTTAAAGGTGAAGGTCTTTTTAGTAAGACTTTGAGGGTGTGGACGAAAGGTTTAAACCCCGATGTTAATAGAATCGCTCATTTCGGACAAGAACTCGGCCCACCTCGTGATATTAAAGTCCACGCAACCGAAGATGGGTATTTAATTACTTGGGATCCCCCCACTGAAGGATTGGAAGATCTTCGCTTGTATATCGTAAGATGGTTACAAGGACCGCGAGAGAATTTAATTGGAACTGCGGAAACGAAAAATACTTCATTTTTTGGTAATTAATAATTATTTTTTGACCAAATAACACAAATTATTTTTTGAAACTAATTTTTTTATAGTAACTGAGTTAGAAGAAGGATACGAATACCATTTCGAGGTGATCGCGATGTCTTACAACGATTATCAAGTGGCTAGTAATAAAATTTCTTATTTGATTCCGGCTTATAGAAGAATAAGATCTCTATCGATAGGGTTAATAACGGGGGTTGGGTTTCTTGCTTTAATTGTAGCTGGGGTGTATTTTGGGAAGAAGAAGTGGTGCAGTTCGTATGGGTCTAATCCGACAAAACCAAATTAAGATTTGTTTTATTGTTAATTTAAGCTAATTTGTATATTGATTCATAAGAATTTGTGTTGATAGCTGATGTTTAATTAAAATGTTGTATATTTTTGGAGATTATTGTAAAATTGATCTTGTAAATTATTTTTTATTTAATAAATAGATTAGTTATGAAAAAAATTGTTTCTTTATTATCTTACTTCATCTTGCAATTTTCCAAACATTGTTCACATCATATCCGAGTTACCTCAACACTCTTCCATGTTCTTTTGCCATGTCCTCGATGTTTCCAGGTCTTGCAATTCAAAATTCGTGAGTACTCCACATGGATCCGCATTCAATACCACCCACAGCACTGTTAATAAACTTAGTTGAACTTTGTTAGTCATTAAATGGAAATAAATAATTTATGGAATAATATCTAAATTGTTTTTTGTAAACATTCTGAATCATTGAGGTTAGATTAAGATAGATTTCATTTGTAGTGTTCCAAAAATAAATTAATCTTGAATACTTCAATATGCCACGTAATAACTTGAAGTGAGTTATGTGGTGCATTGATTGAGTGTCAGGCGCTGATTTTTGAAAATATGTGTGGGTGTTGCGTGCTGAAAGAAACTGAATTCAGGAAAGACTCTGTATTTTGACAACGTTAAATGCAGTTCTTAATCGCTTTTGAACAACTTTTCCCTCTTATACATGCATTTTGACAAGTTTAGACACATTGTTAATTGATTTGAACATCTTGGAAGGATTATAAGGAAATTTCCAATCATTTAGACAACTTTCGAATAATATCAAATTAAATATCAATAATTTATAACAACTTTTCGTTTTGAACATTTTGGAATGATCATGAAGCAATTTTCAACCATTAAGACAACTTTTCTATAACACCAAATTAGATATTAATAATTTTGAACAACTTTTCCATCTTATAAATGCATTTGGACAAGTTTAAACGCATTGTTAATTGATTTGAGCATCTTGGAATGATTGTCAAACAGTTTCTAATCATTTAGACAACTTTTGAATACCATAATGCATCAACTGAATAGTACATTAAAATTAAAAAAAAGAAATGTGAAAATGGCAGTTTCTAAGCATCAATTTTAAGCAAATTCAAATGATTTGTCAACCTATCTTGTTTGTTTGCTATAAAAATATTTTCTATCAGCAGTTTCACAGTTCAAGTCAACAGTCTAGTCTTCTTAGTAACTGAGAGGTCTTATAGAAGCAGTATCAAGTCTTTGTAAGCATTTCATCTCTTCTGAAGAGTATTTGTTAAGGATTTAATTTTGCTAAACTTAAATTTGAAAAGTTAAGTTTTCGTTCGTTTCCGTCTTAGTTTCCAAACAACCTGTTCTTGTACAAATATCTTTTGTTAGGGTAAAAATAAATGTGGTGGTGATGAACTTGTCTTTCGAGCCCGATTACGTCACATGTGACTCGTTTATCAAGACCAGATCCTTTTCTTTCATAATTTTCATAACAATTTTAGCGTTTCCTGGGATCCAGAGATCCAGATTTTCTGGGATCCAGAGGAGTACCCATACGACAACTTCAAAACGAATCTTTGTGGTGGTTAGGACCGGAATGACGAAAGTTGGTCAAAGGTTGGGAGTTAATGTACTACTTGTACTACTTGTTCGGCGTTGAATAAGCTGTTGCGAATCGCTGCTTGGTGTTTTCGTTTTACAAAGAAAAATCTCAAAGGCCTTATCTACTTTGCTCTCTTTATCTCTCTACTTTGCTATTCTGCTAAGAGATCGAATTTCTTCGGAAGGGAGAAGTGGTTTCGAATTCAAGCCCTCTTCACCGTTTAACGCCTTTTCTTGATGGAAACAGATTTTTTTGTATCATAGGACGTTCGCATTTTGCCTCGTTGGATTGGGGTGAAAAGCACCCGGTGATAAATCCAAAACAATCGACACTAAAAATTCCAATAATTGATTCTCATCATCTCCATAGAAGAACTCAGTTAACGATGTTCTCTATACGTAGACGATTTTGGGTTGTTGGAGGTAGAGTTCCAGTCCGAGCATTCATGCAAAAATGCATCATTTGTGCAAAACATCGAGTCTAAGCCGGCCAGCAGGTAAAAATAATGTTAGATTAATAAATGTTATTTATAAATGTTAACATGACACAAATGTTTATTAAATGTTTTTCATTAAGTAAAACATTTACGGATCTTTTATTAGTTAGATCTTTCAATTTAAAGAACGTTAAAAAATTTTAAAACTACTGTGAGCGTCAAAAAAAAGTAAACAGCTGTTGTTTTTCTATTAAAAGGTTAATAAAAATGCAGTTAATAACGAAAATCAAAAAGTTGCAGTCTTCACAGGTATTAATAGGTATTAAGTACAAAAACAAATATAATATTAACTTTTAATACTTGGTTTGAGCTCCTTTGGCCCTCAACACCTCCCTTAATCTCCTTGGCATGGATTCCACCAAGTTTTTTGTAATATTTTGAGGGATTTTCATCCATTCTTCAGTTAAAGCTTTTTTAAGGTCGTCTTTATTTGAAATTGTCCTTTCTCTGATCTTCCTGTCAAGGTGATCCCACAGATGTTCTATAGGATTAAGGTCTGGGGACTGCGGTGGATGATCAAGGGTTTTAGGGACTCGATATAGCATCCATTCCTACACAATTTTGGAAGTGTGCTTTGGATCGCTATCCTGTTGGAAGATCCAGTTCTCTGATAAGCCCAATTCATTAATACTCGGGGAAATATTGTTCTTTAAAATGGTTAAATTGTCTATTTTATTCATTGTTGATTCAATAAAAACTAGATTACCGACCCCTGACGCCGCCATACAGCCCCAGACCGTAACCGAGCCTCCACCGTGTTTGATGGAATTGGTAACAAATTTCTCTTTGAAGGCCTCATTTTTTGGCCGCCACATCTTTGGTGGTTTTCTTTTACCAAAAATTTCAAATTTACTTTCATCACTAAATAATATATTTTTCCAAAAATCTGGAGCTTCGTTCTGATATTTTTTTGCGAAATCAAGACGTTTCTGTTTATTTATTTTCGATATGTAAGGCTTTTTACGGGGTGTTCTTCCATGCAGGCCACTTCTATGGAGTGTTCTTCGTATGGTCCTGGAACTTGTGGTTGTGTTTGCTATCTGCGATATGTCGTTTGCTATTTTAACCCTCAACCGCTACCATTAAAAACTGTGACGCAAACGGTATTTAGCGGTATGTGATACCGGTAAGGGATTATCGGTTTATATAAACCAAGAAATGCCTTTAGTTCTAATACGTCAATATCACATAAGCTAGCATGCGATTTATTTTTATATTTTAGTCGAACTAGTCCTAATTTACAATTTGTCCATCGGATAATTTCCTGCAGCATGTTCTCACTGAATAATACATTCCATAATTCTTCTGGCTTTGGATTATCTCCTAACAAAGCTGCAGGTCCTCTTAGTACTGGTAAATGTGTAATCAAATTGTGCTTCCTTGTTCTTACATTACGAGGTGGTTCACGTTTTGACCTACAAAGGCATTTGAACTAATATTTTCAAACCGTTTTACTATTTACATATTATGTTATGGGCCTAATGGGTATGGAAATGGGTTGAGGTTGTTTTTGAACTTAGGAAGTTTTGGAAGTAATCCGACAAAATACCATGGCTTCTCCTACCATTTAGTTTTATTTGTTTTTTCGCGACCGTAATAAACATTTCTTTCCTCTGATTCTGCACAAAAATTATTTTCATTTTCCTTGTCTTCGTCCTCATCATTGTCAGCTGCAGATATTTCTGATTCACTATCGTGATCCATTTCAATAAAATTGTTTACATCTATATTTTCATCTTCATCACTACTTTCTTCCATCAAATATTCTTCAAATTCTTCATCATCAGATCTCATACAAGACGGACCTGCCTTCTGAGTCATTTTACAAAGATCCAAACAGAAGTATAAACTAATTGTCAACTCACTGTTCAAACTAATACTAAGCACTATTCGAAGTTTCAATATTTCAGTTAATATTTTCAATATTTTTCACTAGTAACAGTTTTTACTACAATTCAAAAACGCAACGTAGAGACTACTGACCGG
Source organism: Onthophagus sagittarius (assembly GCA_036711965.1). NCBI lineage: Eukaryota > Metazoa > Arthropoda > Insecta > Coleoptera > Scarabaeidae > Onthophagus > Onthophagus sagittarius. The sequence continues at coordinate 52,400,840 of JASERS010000005.1, forward strand.
TACCATATACCGCTAAATCCAAAAAATCTTGTAACACGTCGGTACACGTTTAACGCATATCTCCCACCGATGACTGCTTATATGTAAACTAATATACTTTAAAGGTAGACGGACTATGAACTGCGCAGGAAAAGATTTAAAAAGATACAAGCTCATAAACGTTTATAGCGGTATGACATACCGCTAGGTAGGGGTTGAGGGTTAACCGCACTTGAACATGGATTATTCTTCACTTCTCTTACCACTGCTCTGGCCTGTGCTTCTGTAAGGCGCTTTGGTCGTCCAACGCGTTGTAAATCGGCTACAGTATTTTTTTTATTGTGCAGTGATTTCGTCCCATTATTTTAGCTATTTCGCGTAAGGATTTACCTTTTTTATTTAAACTTAATATAATTTTACGCGTTTCTATACTTGTTTGTTTTCCCATGATGATTTTTGGTATTTATAATTAATTTCGACGTTCAACCATTTGCTGTTTCTGCTAAAATGTTCTAAAGTTGTCCTGGGAGGGGTTTATAAGTATTTATACGAAAAGTGTGGTACTTCCCCTAAATCTAAAATGAATTTACAACAACCGGACCGGCTGTTTACTTTTTTTTGACGCGTAAAAATCGGGGTATTTTTACTCTAAAGGGGATTTACCATATTTGTGGGTTTTTTGCTTAACTATTTTTTACGATAGGATTGCTCACAAATAAAGTCGTAAATTTTGGTATATAAATTTTTATTGTAAGTTAACAGAATCGTAGTAAAAAGGGTTTTTAGAAGTAAACAGCTCTTTTAACGTCTCTTTTAACGCTCACAGTATTCCTTAATAACATCGAGGTTTATTTATTTAATGTTCATAGAAAATGAGTTATTTGCTTAACTTTAATAAGGTCAAATATTATAAAATTAGACATTCACATAAAATAAGGTTTAACAATTCCCCCACTTTTATATCTAGGTTGTATCTGGTTATGGATAAAGTGTTTATAGTTCATTATCAACAATGTTTATGCAAAAAGTATATTTTTATCTATTTTGGCTTTTAATTTGTGGTTAATTTTTGTGTATGATATTTTGAAGATATTTGTTGTATTTTTGCAACTTGTTCAGGTTATAATTGATTATGAATTATGCTTTTTCACGCCAATACGAACAACTTTAGCGAATGAGGTCTTTGACCATTCATTTTGATTTTTGAATTATGAAAAAGTTTTGCAATAAAAATCATCAATTATAATATTTTAGAGATTTTAACTGCGAAATTGTAGATGCTAAATTTTAATGCGTTGTGGATTTTGCATGTAAAATTAATTTTTTTAATTTCTACATATTTTTTAACCCTCCAGTACACGCGCATTTTTTTTTTTGACGTGAGTGCTCGCACCGGACTGAGAGTCCGGGTATCTTTGCCAAATAAGAGATTTGTATTAAACTCCCTAGATTACTAAAGTACCGCGGTTCATGATATCTATGTATTCAAACGATTCGAGCCAAAATGGTGATTTGACAGCATGTCAGTGACCAGGTGTACGAATAGGGAGTTTATGTCTGAGAAAAACGTTTTGCTCCGCCGCCGATTCGAGACCATTATTAAACTTCACCTTTCGTTTCTTCGGTGGCTGATACTGCTTAAAACAAACTTGATAAGCTACCAGGAGCCTTGAACTGCTTTCAAAAATGTTGATACTACCTCTGGAAGACTTGATAATGCTTCTAGAAGCCTTAACATAGCTTTCAGAAGGCTTGAACTGCTTCCACAAGATTTTATACTGTAGCTGAAAGACTTGATACTATTTCTAGAAGATTTTAAATGATTCCAAAAGATTTGATACCGTTTGTAAAACTACAGGCAAAAAAATGTTTGAAAATGCAAAGTCTTAAAGAAGACGTTTTTATTGCAAAAGGCACGAAATTGTTAATACAATTTGATTTTGCTTCCAAAATACCAAATACTGCTAGGATACAAAATGTTCATTTCAAAAGTTCAAAAAATTTCAATTATAGACCAAATATTGCTTGTGAAGGTGTAAGCACTGTTGATATAAGGCATTTCTATTGCAAATTAACCATAGGCGCCAGATACATGGACGTTTTTCATATCACTTTTGTTTTGAGAACAGTCATTCGTCGTTTGAATCTTTTCCCAATTCAGTTTTTTCACTATCCAGCACCCATACTTATTTTCAAAAACCGACGCTTATGAAGCTACGAAGATTGTGTTAGATGTACCACTGACGATCTAAAGATAAATCAGTTAGCTGCAGAATTCTTCGAATCCTCTATTTAGGCATCGTAAATCTTACACAAATTGCTGGTTCTGGTCCTAAAAACGCTTTAGCACTAGCTCATCTGCCGTTTCATTGGCAGCACTTCCAGAGTGACCTCAGTGTAGTTAAAACGACGAACCGTTTGAGCTATCTGTATTTCCACATAAATTTTGATAATCCTCTACTTGATTTCGAGCTTTGTGGAGATGAGTTACTCAGCTTGTGTTCTCATTTAATCCCAAGATTATTCCTCACTTGCGCAATCAGTAATAAAATGTCCAATATAATTATATTTACAAACTCACTTTTACAGTATTATATATTTAGAAATCTGAAACTAGCAACTAACGCCATTAACAACGACAACATTCTGATCTGAAATAATACTTTGACGTCCTTCAACATCTGCAAATACAGAAAAAAGGGATTAACTAACTAGAAACTGACGAAATGACCTATTTACCTTTATTAACTGTTTCCACCAAAACTTATTTTCGAAAGTAAGTCCTTTTTTCGTAGACAAGAACGGATGTATTAAAAAAAAATGTTAACTTGAATGGTTGCGCTCCGCCGAACCAGCGGTTGCAAATTGCTAAAAGATTCGGTAAGTCGATAGTTAAACTTGCAGGAAAAGATTTTATTAATCATAAAATCGTGGCTAAGAAAAAATACTGGAAATTATTTGACAGCAGACTTGCAGGAAAAAAACTTTATGGCTAAAGTGGCTAAGAGAAAATACAGGAAATTATTTTCAGGATTCTGAGATGACCGCTAGGAGGTGCAAATACCATCTTTAATGCCTTGAAATCTTAACAATTAAACAATTAGTCATCTTAGGAATGGTATCTCAATTTTAAGATACTTGTACATTTCAGTTTCACTCCAGTCCCAGTATATTCCGGGTTCATGCCGGGATTTCATGAAAGAAGATTTATGGTTTAGAAGTTTGGGAGCATTAAGAAAGATTTGCAATGAAAATACGATTGGCACCAAATAAATTAATTTTCTGGAAGCATTTCAAGCCTTATAGACGCAATGTTAAGTATTCTGACAGCAATATCAAATCTTTTGTTAGCATTCCAAATGTTTTGGAAGCAATTTAGATCTTCTAGAAGCAATATTAAGCCTACCTGAGCCAATATCGAGACTTTTGTAACCATTTTAAATCTTCTAGAAGTAGTATCAAGTCTTCTGGAATCTTCTCGAGTCTTCTGAAAGCATTTCAAATCTTCCAGAAACAGTATAAAGTCTTACAGGGGCTATATCTAATCTTTTGGAAGCATTTTAAAATATCTAGAAGCAGTATCATGTCTTAATTATTAAAATCTTCTAGAAGCAGTATCAAGTCTTTTGGAAACTTCTCAAGTCTTCTGGAAGCAGTATAAAGTCTTACAGGGACAGTATCAAGCCTTTAGGAAGCATTTTAAAACATCTAGAAGCAGTATCAAGTCTTCTGGAATCTTCTCGAGTCTTCTGAAACATTTCAAATCTTCCAGAAATAGTATAAAGTCTTACAGGGGATATATTTAATCTTTTGAAAGCATTTTAACCCTCTATTGCATAATGTTCCCTTTCGGGAACACAACATTCTAAGCCAATAAAGTGGCCATATGTTGTATTAAGCGGCGAAACTGATAGATACATTATGAATATCTAGTATAGTTTTCTACCTTTCGTAAATTTTTTGTCCGAGAGGTGATGTTTGTGTTGGTGTGTTGCATTTATATACAATTCGCGTCAAATCAATGGCCACTTGATCATTTTGATTGATTTTAGAAGATCAAATCTAGTTTCTAGGGTTATTTTCTGGTAAGTATGTATTTTTTATACTTAGTTTCAAGTGTTAGGAGTAGAATAATGCATAATTCGATATATTTCGTTCGTTCCTTTTTTTGCAGCAGGTCATAACTTGTTTGTTCCCATTTGGGAACATTATGCTCAAAAAGTTAAAGTGTGCAATTATTTCTTATTTCTACACACAGACGATCCACAATGGATTTTCCGGGCGATTTTCCAACAATTAGACCAAGCGCTTTTTATGGAAGAAAAAAAGTTCAAGTTGATGCAATTCGAGATATTCCTTCAGATAGCGAGGATTCTGAGCTATCAGATGATGATGAAGGTAAATTTTATGCCAGTAAAAATAGTTTGGTCTTGATGTTCATATGCATATTTTTCTCTGCAGTGGAAGTGCAGGTTCCTCACGACTTAGATGATGACGAGATTGAATCCCAGGATATTGAGGACCCAGACGACATACCTTTGACGCAGTTATTTGATCTTCCCCCAAATACGAGATTTTTCTTTTCAAATGTTGAAAATGTTACTTGGAAATCTTCAAAAACTAATAGAGATCCACAGGGTAATAAGTTTTTTGGAGAATGCGATCTTCCAGAATATATTTTAGAATTACAAAGTGCATATAGTCTATTCAAATTCTTTATGTCTGATGATTTTATATCTATGGTGGGTGGTTGAGCAAACATGTTTGTACAGCACACAAAGAAGACCTGACAGGCCTTTGAGAACTGATGCTAAAGAAATTGAGCAGTTTTTGGGGATAGTTATATGGATGTCTAAGGCAGCACTCAACGCGTAGGTACTGGTCGGCCAATACTAGAACACCACAAATAGCAGACATCATGCCTCTCAATAGATTTGAGGAGCTGAAACGTTTTTTGCATTTCTCAGATAATACCTTAGCCACTGGAAGCACACATAAAATTATGCCGGTATTGAATCAAATAAAGAAATCCTGCCAAAAAATCCCTTTTGAGGAAAATTTATCCTGTGATGAACAAATTATTCCATTCAAGGGAAGAACATCTTTAAAGACATATAATCCCAAAAAGCCACACAAATGGGGTTACAAAATGTATGTCTTATCAGGAGTAAGTGGCTTCAGTGCAAATTTTGAGCTTTGCAATAGTAAAGCTGACAAAAATCTATTGCCAGGGGAACCAAATCTTGGAGCTGCCAGCAATATCATCGTCCGTTTATGTAGACCAATTCCGAGAGACAAAAATCATAAGGTTTACTATGACAATTATTTTTCTGGTATAAATTTGTTATCCTATCTGGGAAAATTAGGCATACAAAGTGTGGCAACAATAAGATCTAATCGGCTGAAGGGCCTAAAAGTGGTTAGTGAAAAAGAAATGAAAAAAAAAGGGACGAGGCTCACACATTGAGAAAACTGCAAATATTGCTGGAGTAGATGTTCATGTTGTGCAGTGGTATGATAATCGATTAGTTACATTAGTTTCTACATTCTCTGGTACATTTCCACTTAGCAAAGTAAAGCGTTTTTTCAAGTCGGAGAACTGCAAGAAAGAATTTGATCGTCCCGACATTATTTCAATCTACAACATGCACATGGGAGGGGTAGATTTACAGGATTCTCTATTAGGATTGTATCCCATAAAATTGAAGAGCCGCAAATGGTATATGCGCATATTTTGCCACATGCTTGACGTTGTGGTAGAAAATTCATGGTTACTTTCAAGAAGAATCAATAAACAACTAAACAAGAATGAGAAGGTTTCTCTATTGGAATTCAAAACAATACTAGCACAAGATCTATGTCTAGTGGGAAAAATAAAGGCAAAAAAGAGAGGCCGACCTAACACTAGTGGCGCCAATACGCCCATCGATTCGCCCATTCCTTTCACACCTAAAAGAAAATGTTTGGAACCACGTCCAACAAGAAACATAATATTGGATAATACTGGACATTGGCCTTTGCAGACAGAAAACCGAGAAAGATGCAAAAAACCTAACATAAACCTAATGTGGAATACATTTGTGTTTAAATAAAGTAAATAATTGCTTCAAGTCATTTCACACCATGTAAAAAAAATGTACTTTGAGCCCACAATGTGCCCATTTGGGAACACATTTTTTTTCCCTACAAATACAAATTTTGAAAAAAAAAACTCATAGGTGTCTTATGCACATTTATCACAAAAAATGCAAAAAAAAAATTTTTTCAAACTATAAAATAAATTATGCAATAGAGGGTTAAAATATCTAGAAGCAGTATTGATTCTTAATTATTAAAATTTTCTAGAAGCAGTATCAAGTCTTTTGGAAACTTCTCAAGTCTTCTGAAAGCATTTGAAATCGTCTAGAAGCAGTATAAAGTCTTATAGGGGCAGTATCAAAGCTTTAGGAGGCATTTTAAAACATCTAGAAGCAGTATCAAGTCTTCTGGAAGTAGTATCCAGTCTTTTGGAAGCACTTCAAGTAATTTTGAAGTATTTCAAGTCTTCTAAAAGTAAGTATAAGGTCTTCTGGAAACATTGTAAGTCATCTGGAAGTAGTATTCTGGAAACCATATCAAGTTTCTTAGATACAATATCAAGTCTTCTGGAAACATCTTCAGTCTTCTAACAGCGACATAAAGTACTTTGGAAGCATTGTAGGTCGTCTGGACACACTTCAAGTCCTCTAGATGCAATATCAAGGCTCCTAAAAGCGTTGTAAGTCATCTGTAAGCATTGTAAGTCGTCTGGATGCATTGTAAGACATCTGTAAATTCATCATTTTAAGTCTTCTAGAAATATCAGTCTAGAAATTCAAGTCTTCTGAAAGCAATATAAAGTTTTCTTAAAACGGTATCAAATCATCTAGAGGTAACAACATGAAGTGTTCTGGAAACATTTTAAGTTTTCTAGATGCTATATCAAGTTATCTGAAAGCATTGTAAGTCGTCTGGAAGTATTTTAAATCCTCTAGAAGCAGTAACAGTCTTCTGGAAGCCGCGGTACTTTATAAATCTAGGGACTTTAATTTGTATTCTTTTTAAGACAATAATATAAAAAAATTGGAGTGAGAGTCCGGTGCGTGTATCGAAAGGTTAAGAACTCTTTTATTATTAATTTTAAAAATGGTAAATTATTAAGTAATTTTTTCAAAATTATTTTATTACCACAACCAATATTACAACATTGTATTATGGGTTGCCTACATGGACGTAATAACTCCAAAATTGACATAATTATTAATAATCATCACAATTTAACTTATAACTCCAATTTATTCATTAATATAAACTATTTTTATAAAAAAGCAATGACTATTAAATTAAAAAGATTACTAAATAATAAAAATAAATAATAGATAAATTTTATTTTGAAATAACCATAAATACGTCAAAAACACGTGTTGTGTCAAATTTGACGTAATCGTAGCATAGCAACCAATACATAACCTCAAACGCAGAACCTCGAAACGTTATCACATCACCGAAATCTTAAACGCATCATTAAACCATTACTAAACGATACTCCTTATCACAAGCAACTCTATTACTATATAACACCTAAAATAACTACCTTTCTTGCCATTTAACCAAAGATTTTCTCCAAAAAAACCAACAAAAAATGTTAACCGAAGCTACAACAATCATTGATCAATCGAGCCATACCAAAGATGCAATTATCGATTTTACCGCCGGATCATTAGGTAATTTTCTTAATAATTACAAATTTTATATTAATCCCACTTTATCTTTTTAGGCGGAATCGCCCTAGTTTATGTAGGCCAACCTTTAGATACCGTTAAAGTCAAAATGCAAACATTTCCCGGACAATACAAAACGATGATAAAATGTTTTAGACAAACCCTAGCCATGGACGGCGTTTATTCCGGTTTATACGCCGGAACAGTCCCAGCTTTAGCAGCGAATGTAGCTGAAAATTCCGTTTTATTTTTGGGATATGGTTTCTGTCAAAAGTTTATGCAAAAAGTAACCGGGGCTGAAAGCATCGAGAGTTTAAGCACTATAAGTAATGCTTCGGCTGGGTGTTTAGCCGCTTTTTTTTCTTCATTGGCTTTATGCCCCACTGAGTTAATTAAATGTAAATTACAAGCAATGCATGAAGTTAATAATCAGGAAGGGATTACGATGAAACGAGTGGGTCCTGTTGAGTTAGTTGGGAAGATTTTGAAGACTGAAGGAGTTAAGGGGATGTTTAAAGGATTGGTGGCGACTTTAGTGAGGGAAATGCCGGGGTATTTTGTGTTTTTCGGTGGATATGAAGGTAATTATTATTATATTTTTTAATGATTGATTTATTTCGAATTGGATTGCGTTTTGAAAGGAAGTTTTTTTAATCAGATAAGGTTAAAGGTCATTAAAATTTTAATGGTGACCTTCTAAATGATAAGGATTGAGTAATTTGATGAGTTTTATAGTTGCTGTGGTTGGATGTAATAAGTTTTTCTTTAGTTACAACACTTTTAATGTATTAATTAAATATGGGGATAATTGTGTCATTACCAAATTGTTGTTGAAATTTTTTTATCTTCAAAATAATTTCCAATTTAATCAATTAACTGGATTATTTATTTAGATTTTATTAAAAAAATATTAATTTGATTAATTAATGTTAAATCTTATCTTAATAAAGGTAAGTACACAAAGTGTGCTCTTTTGCTGCGAATAGAAATCAATTATTTTGATATTTTGATGAATTAACTGATGGATTATGTATTTTAGGTTCATAATAAACATTTTATTCCTAATAAGTTTCATTCCAACGCATTTAGTTTTGAAGTTATAGACGATTTTGATAACGAAAATCGATAATTTTGACATTTTACGATTTTACAACTTCTCACCCAAATTAATTTAAACCAAGCTGAGCTAGGTGATGAATTATGTATTTTAGTATCATGACAAATATTTTATTCTTAACAAACTTTCCACCAACGCGTTTAGTTTTGGAGTTATGAATGATTTTGATAACGAAAATCGATAATTTTGATATTTTATGATTTTACAACTTCTAACTGAAAAATAGTTTATGCTAAGTTGAATCAAATGACGAATTATGTATTTTAGGTTCATAGCAAACCTTTTATTCTTAACAAACTTCTTTCCAACGCATTTAGTTTTGGAGTGATGGATGATTTTGATAACGAAAATCGATAATTTTAACATTTTGCGATTTTACAACAGCTAGCTGAAAAATAGTTTAAGCCAAGTTGAATCAGATGATGGATTATGTATTTTAATTTCATAATAAACATTTTATTCCAAATAAGTTTCATTCCACCGCATTTAGTTTTGAAGTTATGGATGATTTTGATAACGAAAACCGACAATTTTGATATTTTGCCATTTTACAAATTCTAACTCAAATATAATTTAAACCAAGTTGACCAGATGATGGATTATGTATTTTTAGTTCATAATAAACATTTTATTCCTAATAAGTTTTATTCCAACACATTTAGTTTTGAAGTTATGAATGATTTTGTTAACGAAAATCGATAATTTTCACATTTTGCGATTTTACAACTTCTAACCCAAATGTAATTTAAACTAAGCTGAATCAGATGATGGATTATGTATCTTAGAATCATGATAAACATTTTATTTCCAACAAACTTTCTTCCTATGTGTTTAGTTTTGAAGTTATGGACGATTATGATAACGAAAATCGATAATTTTGAGATTTTGGAATTTTACAACTTCTAACTGAAAAATAGTTTAAGCTGAGTTGAATCAGATGATGGATTATGTGTTTTAGGATCAGGACAAAGATTTTATTTCCAACAAACTTTCTTCCTACGCATTTAATTTTGAAGTTATGGATGATTTTAATAACGAAAATCGATATTTTGAGATTTTGCGATTTTACAACTTCTAACCCAAATATGATTTAAACCAATTTGATTTAAATGATGGATTATGTATTTTAGGATCATGACAAACTTTTTATTCTTAACAAACTTTCTTCCAATGCATTTAGTTTTGGAATTATGGACGATTTTAGCAACGTAAATCGATAATTTTGACATTTTGGGATTTTACAACTTCTAACTCAAATATAATTTAAACCAAGCTGATCAGATGATGGATTATGTATTTTAGGATCATGATAAACATTTTATTTTTAACAAACTTTCTTCCAATGTGTTTAGTTTTGAAGTTATGATGACGTAGTGATGTAGATTTTGATAACGAAAATCGATAGTTTTGAGATTCTACAACTTCTAATTGAAAAATAATTTAAGCCAAGTTGAATCAGATGATGGATTATGTATTTTAAGTCCATAATAAACATTTTATTCCTAATAAGTTTCATTCCAACGCATTTAGTTTTGAAGTTATGGCCGATTTTGATAACGAAAATCGATAATTTTGATATTTTGTCATTTTACAACTTCTAACTCAAATATAATTTAAACCAAGTTGATCAGATGATGGATTATGTATTTTAGGTTCATAATAAACATTTTATTCCTAATAAGTTTCATTCCAACGCATTTAGTTTTGAAGTTATGGACGATTTTGATAACGAAAATTGATAATTTTGAGATTTTAAAACTTCTAACCGAAAAATAATTTAGGCCAAGTTGAATCAGACGATGGATTATGTATTTTAGGTTCATAATAAACATTTTATTCCTAATACGTTTCATTCCAACGCATTTAGTTTTCAAGTTATGGACGATTTTGATAACAAATTCAATAATTTTGACATTTTGCGATTTTACAACTTCTAGCTCAAATATAATTTAAACCAAGCTGATCAGATGATGGATTATGTATTTTAGGATTATGATAAACATTTTATTTCCAACAAACTTTCTTCCAATGATATTAGTTTTGAAGTTATGGATGATTTTGATTACGAAAATTGATAATTTTGAGACTTTACAACTTCTAACTGAAAAATAATTTAAGCCAAGTTGAATCAGATGATGGATTATGTATTTTAGGTTCATAATAAACATTTTATTCCTAATAAGTTTTATTCCAACGCATTTAGTTTTGAAGTTATGGACGATTTTGGTAACGAAAATCGACAATATTGACATTTTGCAATTTTACAACTTCTTACTCAAATATCATTTAAACAAAGCTGAACCAGATAATGGATTATGTATTTTAGGACCATGACAAACATTTTATTTCCAACAAACTTTCTTTCAATGTGTTTAGTTTTGAAGTTATGGACGATTTTGATAACAAAAATTGATAATTTTGAGATATTGGGATTTTACAACTTCTAATTGAAAAATAATTTAAGCCAAGTTGAATCAGATGATGGCTTATGTATTTTAGGTTCATAACAAACATTTTATTCCTAATAAGTTTCATTCCAACGCATTTAGTTTTGAAGTAATGGACGATTTTGATAACAAAAATCAAAAGTTTTGACATTTTGCAATTTTACAACTTCTTCTCTCTTCTTCTTCTCTCAAATGTAATTTAAACGAAGCTAAATCAGATGATGAATTATGTATTTTAAGATCATGATAAACATTTTATTCCCAACAAACTTTTTCCAATGCGTTTAGTTTTAAAGTTACGGACGACTTTGATAACGAAAATCGATAATTTTGACATTTTGTGATTTTACAACTTCTAACCCAAATGTAATTTAAACCAAGCTCAATCAGATGATGTATTATGTATTTTAGGATCATGACAAACATTTTATTCTTAACAAATCTGCATTCAGCGCATTTAGTTTTGGAGTTATGGATAATTTTGATAACAAAAATCGATAATTTTGACATTTTGCGTTTTGACAACTTCTAACCCAAATATAATTTAAACCAAGCTGAATCAAATGATGGATTATGTATTTTAGGATCATGACAAATATTTTATTTCAAACAAATTTTCTTCCAATGCGTTTAGTTTTGAAGTTATGGATAATTTTAATAACAAAAATCGTTAATTTTAACATTTTGCGATTTTACAACTTCTAACCCAAATATAAATGTCCTGACATATCTGTATATTATTTGTATGTGTATATGTAAAAATAGCTAATACAGATAAACAAGTCGTTTCGTCAAATTCTAGTTAGTTATTCTCTTTTCTCTGTATTAGCCGATGGTGAAGGATGTCAAAATATTGTTTCAGATCAGAATGTTATCGTTGTTATTCGCGTCAGTTACTAGTTTCGGATTTCTAAATAAATAACTCTGGAAATGTGAGTTGATGAGTGCTATCATGTTGGCTATTTTGTTCTATTGATTGTGCAAGTGAAGAACGATTTTGAGACTGAAGGAGAACAGAAGCTGCATGATGAGTGATGACACAAACTTTTCATCGCACTGAGTGGTGATAATATAGTTTTTTTGATCTGGAGCTCAGATCACTCTGGAGTTGCTGTATATTAAGCCGGAGATGAGCTTATAAATAATAAATCTTTTAGAAGCAATATCAAATTTTCTAAAAGCAGTATCGAGTCTTCTGGAAACATTTCAAGTCTTCCAGAGGCAATATAAAGTGTTCTGGAAGTTTTTCAAGTTTTATAGAAACAGTATCAAGTCTTCTGAAACATTCCATATTTTCTAGAAACATTGCAAGTTTTCTGGAAGTAATATCAATGCTTCTAGAACTAGCATCAAGTTTTCCAGTAGCAGTATTAAATCTTTTCAAAGCAGTTCAAGCCTCTAGAAACGTGTGAAGCTTTCTAAAATCATTTCAAGATCTTTATCTCTCCTTTTAGGAATCCCGGTTAGGATTAAATTGTTTAATCTAGAGTATTATTCCGCGATGTTAGTTCATCAATTACAGATGTAAGCTTTACGTTCTCTTCGGTAACAGACTCAAGCCGTTTCAACTTATTCTTGAATCCCTTAAGTTTGTTTTCAAAATACGATATTTTATCACCGTAGAAGGAAATTGCATTGACAATTCAGTGTATTTGAATATAATTAAACAAATAATAATTGAACATTCAAATTGTTTGATGTACGCTGACGTTTTTTAAGATTGCTCGAGGTTACTGCGCGATGTTGATATGCTGCATCTTTATTGTAGCTCAAATTTCTTGGCAGTGAACCCTGCTAAATGTAGTGTTATTTCTATTACAAGGAAGGTAAATATGATCAAAATCGACTGTAGCCTGGATGATAGTATTATACTTAGGGTGACTCAGATCAGGGATTTGGGCGTCACGTTTGATGTGAGACTGGCCAAGTCTTGTTCTAAGGTTTGGCGCATGTTTGGGTTCGTTATGAGAGTCATGCATAATTTTTTGCCATAAAAAGGCTGTATTTTGCATATATGCACAGCGTGTTAAGCATATATTAAAACATATATTTCCAGAATACTTCAATGTTTTATCGCTCCGTCAGCGTAGCTCATATGGAGATGTTTTAACACTTCACTAAATCATTAACTGGTACCGTTTTGATTGTCCTAGTCTTCTTCAGATTATTAACTTTCGTATATCACCTAGACCTCCTCGCCTTGATTATTTAGTTATGCCTACTCCTCGTACGAATGCCTCTCATGTTGAGAATGGCGCGTACTTGCGACCATTTACATGGTATTATGGGGGTTGATGTCTTTTGCGGCTCACTTTGCGCGTTTTAGGGTTTGATAATTGCGGCATGTAAAGCAGATCATGTCAACTAGTTTTATTACTTCATATTTATGCATATATTTTACCGTTTGTAATCGATGAACGTTGGTTTTTTTTTAATTGTTACTTTTGAGGCATGGTGTTTTGGGGTCCCATTTCCGTGCTTACTGTATGTTCCTAAATAAATAAATAGATTTCCAAAACTCCGTCTGTTTTATAGTTTCCTAACTCAGCGACCAAGACTTTTACACATTTAGTGTGATAAAAACGCCCACGATCACCAGAACACTATAATCCAGGCTGCTTCGAAGATGTTCCTATCCCTATCCTTTAGTTCTTTCCTTACTTCCACATTTCACCTCTTTCCACCCATTTGTTGTTGATTCCAGTTTGTAAACATCTCATATCCTATATCGACCTTCTCTCCTTGATCTCCTTCCAGCACTTCCCTCTATCCTTTGCTCGTACTTGATTGTTCTCCTCCTAACATCCACGTTTACTACCTCCACTCTAACCTCTATTCTCACAATATACCCTGAAGTATCCCTCGCTAACCCTAGTACTCATCTCCAATATCTTGAGCTCCAATTATATTCTCCAATAATTCAGGGAGTGCTGGAGAACTCAACCAATCCCACACCTCGTTATTTTAAATTGAATGCTATAATTTTTATTACACTTTAAGTCTCTGTATTGTTCGTGTGCTTATGAGACCGGAGATTTGAATTATATATTTTGAAACTGTAATAAATATGATATAATAAAATAAAATAAAATATGAATACGGTTTTCCTTACCAACAGATATTATGATTTTAAATAGAAGCCGTTTTTAGATTGTTAAGATGATTTTTGTTTTTATGAATGAAATTACTTCTTGCGAATATTGAACATCGATTACTTTCGTTTGCATAGTATCATTTCAACATTATTCATCTTCATCTTTTAGTTCTCTTTTGTATATTCCATGCATCCATATTCAGTAGTCTTTTTACGTTTATTTTGCCGTCTCTATTTCACCCTGTCAAGTTTTTGAGTACAAGGATATTTCGCAAACAATTTTTTTTACATAGGGCAGAGAGCCGGAACTCTCTTTGATTGCCCCAAGCTACATGTAAAAATAATTAAATCTTTTTACAAAATTTAGAAATTTAATAAGTTAATAAATAAAATAATTTTACCTAATTTTGGTTATATTAATATTCAGTTCATTTAAAAATTTACGTCACAAAAAATGTCGAAACGTTGTTTGTGTTTTAATCAAAAGGGTCAATCATTTCCGGAATACATCAAAGGTCGACAAAAAACAACGTAAAATTTAACTAATCCTTTTGTAAACTGATTTTTTGGGTTAATCGAAATTTATGGGCGTCCGGACAGAATTTCAATCGAAATTATTTATCGTTTTGTAAAATTTTTTTACAATTCAATCAGTTAATGCAAAAATTTTGATATTGCGCCGAGAATTTTGATTGACACAATTTTTTAATATCAATATAATAAATTTATAAATTTACAAATTTCATCATTTTAGGTACGAGGGCGCTTTTAACGAGACCAGGCCAAAGAAAAGACGATATAGGGGTTGGAAGAACAATGATCGCCGGGGCGATAGGGGGGCTTATTTTTTGGACGGTTACATATCCGGCGGATGTTGTGAAATCTCGAGTACAAATTAGTAAAAAAGCGGCGAATAAAGGGATGGTGGCGATGCTTTATCAAATCGGTCGAAATGAAGGCGTTCGCGCTTTATACAGCGGGTTAACTCCGACTTTAGTAAGAACGGTTCCGGCTACGGCCGTTTTATTTCTTACGTATGAGTATTCAAAGAAAGTTTTACACCAAATTTTTTGACAAATTTTCGTTTTGTCCCGGCTGTTTACACCAAAGATAATTATTTATATGATTTTAAATTTTGTATTGTTTAATATTTTTGTGAGAGGAAATAATAAAATGGTTTTATTTAGAAGGAGATTTATTTAAAAAAAAATTACAATTTTTCTAATATTTTGGACGTATTTGGATTTTTTTCTAGATGTATTCGTCTAATTCTTCAGCGGTTTTTGTGTTGACTTTTGGGATGAAGGAGTCCAATCTTTGAGTGTTAATTTCCTTCAAAAAATTAATTGGTACGAATTAATTATTTCTAATTTAAAAAATACTTACATATTCATTTAAGTATTTGTCGTTTAATTGATAATCACGTGGCCTAAAACGATTTTTATTTCATTTAAATTAGTTTTGTTTAACTTTTGTTGTTCTTAGCTTACCGAGGTTCCTCCAACAACGGCTCCAATTTCTGCAGATCTCGTTTACTTCCGGCGGCTCCCCTACATCTCAGCGCAAACGGCCAAGTCCTAAGAATAACAAAATCCGGTAATTGAACCAAAATTTTATTTCCATTTTTTTTAATACCTGCAGAAATATTCTCCCGACCTTTCCCGGTGATCTCTCGCCTTTCCAGCGCAGCACAACAAGCTCGCGGAGAAAACCATTACGAAAACTAAAGCTATTCTTAGAAAGTTCATTGTCGCTTTTTTCCTGCAAAAACAAAAAAAAATCAAAATAAACACCTTTTAATTTAGTCTGAATATAAACTAAAAAGATTTTCCCTACTTAATTGAAATTAAGATAAAAACTTTATCAAAAAAGTTTGAAAATTTAAGCCGAATCATCTTTTGCAATTTAAATTACAATCCGCTTGAAAATTATATATGCATAATTTATTCCGTGCATCCCGAATAAATTTTATACTCGTTTCATCAAAAAAACTCGCTTAATATTCTTTTGATCCATAACTATTTGAAAATAACTATAAATATTATTTGAACATGAAATCGGATTAAATGCGAAAATTTGCACGGGATCCTTTTTTATCCCGGTTTTTTTTAAAGAATGTAATTGCCCCGGAAACGTTCCTTTGTTACGAAACATATTGCGGTTACCGCACGACGAAGGAATTTTTATTCGCCTCTGAGCGAAATTTTTAATTTTACGACCCTAAAATTTCTTTTAATAAATCGAATGTTACATGAGATCCATCAAAATTGCAATATTTACATTTTTTGGATGATATTGTAAGGATGGTTAATGATAATATGTTCGATGTTTGAAAATTTTATCAATATCCATATTTGAATTGCGAGATAAGCAAAAAGTCGAAGAATTATCATAAGAAAATACACGTAAAAGAAATATACGTGGTAAACTTAAACGTTCATTTGAGAACAGTGAAAATTATTTGAGAATACAGTACATACATTAATGTGTGTCCAAGAATTATTTATTATCGGATTTTGATGTTATTGCTTTCAGCGAATCTTGGCTCAAGGACAACTTCCTAAACTACATGCTTCCTGTCCTGTTGAATCAATTAACTTGATTGCCATACACCTATTAAATGTAAAAAGATGAAAAAGGAAAAAGTCCAGTGGAATTAAGTCTCGTGATAGAGGTGGACTCCCACGACCAACCCAACTCATGGGATAATGATAATCAATTACCCTACATGCAACAACTGCAAAATGTGAAAGACAACCATCGTGTTGATACCACATTGTTGTCCTTGCAAATAAGGTCACATCGCCCAAATAGTTACAAGTTATGGGTTTGATGTTAAAATTGAGCCTTCTTGACTATATGTGCAAGGAAGATGTTTTCAGCATCAATATGGCAATGTAAGGATCCTCCACAACTAAAGTTCTAATCGATCTAGATGACCAAATCATTGACGGTTTTAATTTGCTTTTGATTGTGTCAATCATAAAATACTTGATATATATATACGTTTGATGTACGTAAAAGAAAATCCGTATATTTTTTGATTACTCATTATATCAACATGGTTGTTCAAAATGCTTATAGTAGGTCAGCTGCATAAGTTAGATATCAACATTAGACCAGTTAAGTTTCAGAAGAAAGGTAACAACCTTCTTGTTAGAATGAAACAAAGAGATTAACAGCAAGAATACAAACTTGAAAAACTTGGAATCCAAATACGATCGACTTGATTATTTGATTATACCTCAAGATAAGCAAACGAAATGTCGATACTGTTATCAGAAAACAATAATCAGATGTGTGAAATATAATATTGGACTTCCTATTAAATAAGATTAATTAATTAAATAAGAAATAAAATTACCAATGGCTTTTGCATCGAAATATAGTTTGTTTTCCAAAAACGGCTATTTTTGATGCCGACATAAGCTATTATGTCTCTAAACTCATACTTATAAATTTGTAGTCTGCCAATTTGTTGGCAGCATGAGATGGTAAGTTTCCAAAGACCTACTCATCAGTTTGATGTCTACCAACTTGTTGGCATCATGAGCTATTACTGTTCCACAGACTATTTATAATTTTAAAGACTGCCAACTTGTTGGCAGCATGAGCTGTTAAGTCTCCAAAATCCTACTCATCCGTTTAAAGTTTGCCAACTTGTTGCCAACATAAAGTATTATGTCTTTAAAATCATGCTTATCAATTTGTAGTCTGCCAATTTGTTGGCAGCATGAGATGTGAAATCTCCAAAGCCAACATAAGGTATTATGTCTTTAAAGTCATGCTTATCAATTTGTAGTCTACCAACTTGTTGGCAGCATGAGATGTGAAATCTCCAAAGCCACGCTAGTCTGTTGGCATTATGGCTATTACTGTTTCATAGACTATATATAATTTTAACGATTGCCAACTTATTGGCGGCATAAGGTATTATATCTCCCAACACTCTACATTATCTTAAAGATTGCCAACTTGTTGGCAGCATGAGCTGTGAAGTCTCCAAAATCCTGCTCATCCGTTTAAAGTTTGCCAACTTGTTGCCAACATAAGCTATTATGCCTGTAAAGTCACGCTTACCAATTTGTAGTCTGCCAACTTGTTGGCAGCATGAGATGTGAAATCTCCAAAGCCATGCTCATCAGTTTGAAGTCTGTCAATTTGTTGGCATCATGAGCTATTACTGTTGGCAGCATGAGGTATTATGTCGCCGAACACTACATTATTTTAAAGACTGCCAACTTGTTGGCAGCATGAGGTATTATGTCGCCGAACACTCTACATTATTTTAAAGACTGCCAACTTGTTGGCAGCATGAGCTGTTAAGTCTCTAATGTCATGCTTATCAATTTGTAGTCTGCCAACTTGTTGGCAGCATAAGATGTGAAGTCTTCAATGTCATGCTCATCAGTTTGGAGTCTGGAAACTTGTTGGCATCATGAGCTATTACTGTTCCACAGATTATTTACAATCTTAAAGACTACCAACTTGTTGGCAGCATGAGGTATTATGTCGCCGAACACTCTACATTATTTTAAAGACTGCCAACTTGTTGGCAGCATGACCTGTTAAGTCTCCAAAATTCTGCTCATCTGTTTGAAGTTTGTTGCTATCATAAGCTATTATGTCTTTAAAGTCATGCTTATCAATTTGTAGTCTGCCAACTTGTTGGCAGCATGAGATGTGAAGTCTCCAAAGCCATGCTCATCAGCTTGAAGTCTGGCAACTTGTTGGCATCATGAGCTATTACTGGTCTACAGACTATTTACAATTTTAAAGACTACCAACTTGTTGGCAGCATGAGCTGTTAAGTCTCCAAAATCCTGCTCATCCGTTTAAAGTTTGCCAACTTGTTGCCAACGTAAGCTAATATGTCTCTAAGGTCATGTTTATCAATTTGTAGTCTGCCAACTTGTTGGCAGCATGACATATGAAGTCTCCAAAGCCATGCTCATCTGTTTGAAGTCTGTCAACTTTTTTGGCATCATGAGCTATTACTGTTCCACAGATTATTCATAATTTTAAAGACTGCCAACTTGTTGGCAGCATGAGGTATTATGTCTCCGAACGCTCTACATTATCTTAAAGACTGCCAACTTGTTGGCAGCATGACCTGTTAAGTCTCCAAAATCCTGCTCATCCGTTTGAAGTTTGCCAACTTTGTGCCAACATAAGCTATTATGCCTCTAAACTCATGCTTATCAATTTGTAGTCTGCCAACTTGTTGGCAGCATGACATATGAAGTCTCCAAAGTCATGCTCATCTATTTGAAGTCTGTCAACTTTTTTGGCATCATGAGCTATTACTGTTCCACAGATTATTCATAATTTTAAAGACTGCCAACTTGTTGGCAGCATGAGGTATTATGTCTCCGAACGCTCTACATTATCTTAAAGACTGCCAACTTGTTGGCAGCATGACCTGTTAAGTCTCCAAAATCCTGCTCATCCGTTTGAAGTTTGCCAACTTTGTGCCAATATAAGCTATTATGCCTCTAAAGTCATGCTTATCAATTTGTAGTCTGCCAACTTGTTGGCAGCATGACATATGAAGTCTCCAAAGCCATGCTCATCTGTTTGAAGTCTGTCAACTTTTTTGGCATCATGAGCTGTTACTGTTCCACAGATTATTCATAATTTTAAAGACTGCCAACTTATTGGCAGCATGAGGTATTATGTCTCCGAACGCTCTACATTATCTTAAAGACTGCCAACTTGTTGGCAGCATGACCTGTTAAGTCTCCAAAATCCTGCTCATCCGTTTGAAGTTTGCCAACTTTGTGCCAACATAAGCTATTATGTCTCTTGAGTCATGCTTATCAATTTGTAGTCTGCCAACTTGTTGGCATGATAACTATTACTGTTTCACAGACTATATGTAATTTTAATAACTGCCAACTTATTGGCAGCATAAGGTATTATGTCTCCGAACACTGTAGATTATCTTATAGACTGCCAAATCGTTGGTAACATGAGTTATTATGTCTCCAAAGCTATATTGATTAATTTGTAGTCTGCCAACTTGTTGACAGCATGATCTGTTAAGTCTCCAAAGTCTCGTTTATCAGTTTGAAGTCTGCCAACTTGTTAGCACCATGAGCTATTGTTGTTCCATCGACTGTATAGTATCTTAATGACTGCTAACTTGTTAGCAGCATGAGTTTATGACTGTTTCAAATATTGTACATTTTTTTACTTATACTCACTTTGGCTTCTTGCACTCTCACCCCTCATTTTGATATAAGTACAACATTTAACTACAATATCTTCGAAGGATAATATTCTATTTTAGCTAGCTGAACTTTATAACTAGGAAATCTTTTTTTCCTTTGATTGAATGACATCATATTATTCTCTGGTTAGTTTAACTTGCATAATCAGCGTCAAAGCTTCTTCTTTAGCAATCTTTATCATAAAGTTAGCTCACTTAAAATAGTCTCAGCGAAAAAATTGATTTTTCTCCTTTGAGACCTACTCGTACGTGTCTTAAGTCCTTCGTGTTCTACGTTATGTAAATTAAATAACCATAACATATTTTAAAAGTAGATACCTGGTTAAGTAATTTTCATTTTTAAAATTAAAAATGATGCAAAAAAAGTCGTGACGTTTTATTCTAACACTTAACCGTCTTCAAATTAAAATCATTTTCAATTGAGTTGGTTAACTGAGTAGTTGTACATCCATTTTACCAAAAGTATGTTATAATCATGTATTTTTTCAATTTTTGTATTACATCTGCGTTTTTACGCAAAATACGTTTTAGCTCGGTGCACATTTTAGAGTTTAACAAAATTATTTTTCTATATCTCTCTCTTAAAATTATTGTCATATTATGTATATAGTGGAAAATACACACCATAAACAGATGATATTGACATTTTGGATCCTACACCTCTCATCCAATCATTTACAATTGATTGAGTTTGAGAAAATTGTCTCTTGTGGCCAAAAGTTTTAAGCGACAATCCTCGCGATCTATAATCTTGTGGGGACGTCCAGATTCAGGGCGACGTTGTTCCTCGGATGATTTGGACCAATATCTCAATGCCGTTGTAACATTTTGGTTTATTTAATTTCATTTGGCCTCTCTCATACCAATAATACGGCTACGTTCAAAAATAATCAATTGAGAAAATGTGGATGTTTGCAAAATTATGTGTTAACTCGTTTATTTCTACAAATTTGTTGTTACTAAATGAAAAATCGTTCAGCTAATTCTAGGTGTTGGAAATCAGTGTATTATGTGCTATGTGGAAAGGAATGTTCCTTTATGCATTCAGTCCAATAGATTAGCTGAGATACATACATTATTTACAGATCACAGATTTATAAGTAAAAAAAGATAATAGCAAAACGCCTTTTTTAGTACAGCTTTTAATTTTCTCGAAATTTATTTTATCAGTATAAAAAAATCTGTAGTCCTCATTCTGCATGAATTGCAACTTTTAATGAATTCCTTGTTACTACGAATGTGTTGTTTTCTTATTGCTCATTCTAAATAATCCCGCACCTATTCTGTTTGCTTAATTTACACATTAAACACATTATAGCGGGTGTTCCATTAAAGGAACGATACGGCTGGGTGTATTTAGACAACGATAAGGTTTAGACGTTTTGGAAAAAATCCGTATTAGCAAAATAGCCAAGGGAAATATCTGGAAATTACTACCATAGAGAGTAAGATAAAATGTCTGCTATCCCGAAAGCTATAACTTTTACCATACCTTCGTTTAAGCTTGGATAATACATCACTTTGGTAATATTTCTCATATAAGTCTTAATAAGGGAGGTTTTTTTCGAATATCTCTAATGTTTAAAGGATAACTGATCAACGAGACATCAATTATAACAATCAAATAAAATAAATCAGATTACAGCATCATTCCCGATGTGTGTGTATTTGGTGTAGTTTCGATGATCGGCGAAAAGATTACCGCTTGAATTTCAGCTCTGTACTTTGAAGTTTTTAATGGCATGTAGAGTCAGTGTTGATTTAGTTAATCTTATGTAACTCTATTCTCAAAGAAATGTGATTTGTGCTTATATGATTTATTTGACAAAATCAAAAAAAAACATAATAATAATAAATTTCCTGGTGACAAAGTAAAATTAATTTTTTAAAAATTAATATTTTATATGAAAAATGATTGATTAGTTGCTATTATAAAGAATTGTAAATAAGGAATGGTGCATTTATAGGAGTTTTTTTTTACTAAAAATTAGAGGTTTTCAAAACTGAACGTTGATTTATTTAAAAAATTAACACACAATATTTACGTAACTGTTAAGTTTTAAACAAAGCATAATTAATATAATTTTTTTAGTTTGACTCCTAACACCTACACTTTATACTTGTTCTTTTCAAAAATAGTAACGTTAGGGCTTTAGTTTCTGTTTTTCCAAAAAGATATAATGAAAGTTTGAAAAAACTTTGATGACGTCACAAAGGTGTGAAATGAATATCAATAAAAGGTACATGAGCGAGATACTAATAATATCTATCAACGAGATAATATTGCAAAGTAAAAACGAAGACGAGAAGCAAATTTGTTGATGATATGATTTGCTCAGTTCCTTTCGATTCTGTTGACACTGTCCTCTTCAGTTCACTGTAGAGATAGAGGTCGGGTCATCAGTCCCCTTTCTTGATACTAAGGTTATACGAGAATCAAATATACATACTCTGGGAGATACATTAACTATCATTCCAATCACCCTATTGATCAAAAAACCAATGTTGTCAAGGTTATGTGTAACAGAGTAAAGCTGATCTCTGATGAACGGTTCCTTAAAGAAAACTTAGAAAGGCTTCATAATATCTTCTTAAACAACGGTTATCCTCGTGGTGTCTTGTTTGGTATACTCAGTCATAACAATCAAACTAACTAGTTGGGACTAAATATTAATTGGATTGAGCCATTAACCTCATTTGGTCTTAACCCAACCCACTTAGTTAGTTAGTGCTAGACATAAATTGCGTTGGAGTGAACCATTAACTTTAACCCAACTTAGCTAGTCTGCATTAAATATTAATTAATTCGGTTGGTTTGAACCATCAACCTAATCTGAACCCAATCCAATTCAAGTAGCTAGTTAGTGCTAGATGGTTGGGTTGGGTTGAGTCATTAATCTTAACCTAACCCAACCCAAGTAACTAGTTAGCTTGCGTCATCAAAATTGAAAAAGCCAAAGAATAAGCAAATAAATCCAGAGATGAACACATTTTGGTTGAGAGCAACAATTTCCAATGTTGGAATCTCCCTGGAGTATGATACAGGTAATATCAGTTTACAAGACGGTGTGTTCTTTCTTATAACTGCATTAGCCACAACAGAGGCTTTTGGATGGAAGGTAGAGCTTCTAGATAGACCTCTTTAATGCTCTAATCAGATGCTGCCATATCCTCAAGATGCTGCCACACCCTCAAAAACCATGCATACCATTAATTCACTAGATGTCATGCTTATGTACATTATGAAATTTAACGTAGAATTAGGTGAGAATGTCCAATCCTTTTAAGTGCTTAGAAATATTACGTGCAATAATTGGTTTGCTTCAAATGAGAATTGTAATAAATTGAAGCAAAATTTGAATGTATCGATGGTAGGCATATTACAAATTACGGAATTATTCAAATGATATTCTACGAGCAGTTCATATTCTTCAAGGTTACGATTGGTAGAACATTTTGCTCTTCTTTTGTCCAAAATCCTTCCAATATTCAAGAATTCAGCAATACGAGGATATCAATAATCAACCTCTTTTGTCCTCTTCGCATAAAATTATAAAATCCATCATGAACCCATTCTTTTCTTGTTGTTTGAATAGTCCTCTTCCTATTTGGACGTGTCCTATATATTCGTTGTACATCCAGAATGCGGATTCTTTAGATTGTACGTTGCTGTGACCAAATTGTACATGGTGGTGCATAAAATTATGGAAATTATGCAGTAGTGAAATTCATTTATCATATATATATACTTCCTCCCGACTTTTTAATGTGACTACTCTATCATCTGATGTATGGCCTTGTTATTCATGCTAATTGCCAACGATTGGGGTCGATGATATTTTGTTTGATGATGACAGTGATCATGTTTGCCAGAAATTGTAGGATAATGATGGTTTACCCCATGAAAAAGTGTCCAGGTGTTAAAACTGTTGTATCATTTATGTGATTACTTAAAGGTATTAATGGATGGATGCTTCTTTTGATACAAAAGCGCCAATAGGTGGTCAATGATTTTGCTAATTCCTCAACTAATGTAATAATTTTACCTCTGGAGGATGAAAATTTAACCGATGAGGACTCTACCGTTGAAAAACTCGTGACTCTTAATTTACGAATTTAATCTTAACTTCGTATTCAAGCAGAAGTTCGAATCTTAAGAGATGAAGATTATGACGACATACCCTTAGCACAGCTAGTCAACAAAACGACACAAAAATTTATGAAATTTAACCGACTTCGATTTGCAATGAACGTCTTCCATTTTGTAGCAACTCCTTTTATCCAAGTTAATCTAATTGTGGAATCTGACCATATAAAAAGTGGAATCTTGCTCTAATTTTATGCTTGTTATGATTTTATAAAATAATCTTGCAAGCATAACAGCTGCAGAAAGTTTTAATTTTGGTAATCTTGAGTATATTCTTGCAGATAATTGAAGGTTTTTGACCTACCATGTTTGATTCTCTTTGATCCCATTCTTGACTCTCATTTGAAATCGAAAAGTATTTATCAAATGTGCCCAATATAGGACTTGCTTAATCAATTTTTAGGTATTTCTCTGACGATTTGTACTCTGAATATGCTTGGTATTGATTGAATGGTATAGGTTTCATATATGACGTCATGTTACAATTTACGCCATTAAATTGAACATTACAATTATAGGGTCAAATTTCTTTCCACAAATCGAATTTCATCTTTAAAAACAATTTAAAAGATTAACGAAACTCTTAAAACGAAAGCAGATCTAAATTCGTTAATTAACTCCGAGAGAATCCAACTCATCAAATTAAAAATTAACTCGACATCAGCCCCCAATTTACTTGGTCTTTGTAATTTAAAAGAATCCGTTACAAAGAATTATCTCCTGAAAAAAAATTCCTTTGTTCCTCATTTTTTTCTAAAAGGAATTCGAAACGTGATTAATTAAACTTAAAAATGAAATTTTTTAATTAAATACAAAGGATTCCAAAATTACACGGTTATAGAATGTAATTCAAACTCTGCTTAGTTCGGGCTTAAAATCACATTAAATCTGAAAACCCGTTGGAGATATCATATGAGCAGTTTCAAAACTACGTTTAAAACTAGGCGAATTAGTACCGTACGTGCCAGTAAAATAAGGGGGAACTTTCCAACAGCTGCCGGACGACGAATTTCGACGACGAACACAAAAACCAACTGTACTCACAATAATGGTAGTGCCGTGTTGGTTCGCGGAAATTCGCCCAAAACTAAACGTTAACGATTATTAACTCTCGTTAAGTACACGTTTGAGAATAATAACTAAGTCGTTGATTGCTATTGGAAAAGTGAAAAAAAGATTTTTTTTATGGCGCGTTTGAACGAAATCCCGAACAACAAAAGATCTTTTTTTCCATTCTTTTTTTCGTTTTGTTCGTGGAGTGGCAGTCTGAAAATGTCCTGAAACGGAGATTTTTAGATTACAAAGACTAAATGTCTCTTCAAAAAATTATTTTTTTAATTTGCAGATAATCTGTTATTTTCAATCTTTATGTTATAACTTATATTTAGATTTATTATTGAATCATCTAAAATTTGCACAGTTTGTAGAAATTTCGTGTTTAGAAATTTAGGAGAGCGTATCCCTCGGGTGTTAAATGTGGGAAGTCCTGGAGGTGGAATTGCTGCGAATACTCACTAATAAATAGACCTAGAGCAAAGAGCAATTGTCTCGAGGTAATGGGGCAACCAATTACATGCACATAGCATGTCATATCCCATAGTGTTCTATATCATAGTGTTTCAGAGTGTTACTTCAGATTTGATTGAGAGAAATTAAATAATAAGGTGCGATTAAGATATTGGTTAAGAATTTGAACGTAGAGTATATACATGCTAATTGAAATAAATAAATTATTATCGAAAGTTAATAAAGATGAGATAGAACTGATATAATAAAAATTTAAATCATCAGGACGTTGAAGATGCACTGATATTGAATTAGTCGTAATACCATTTATACCTACTGACCTCAATGTCCTCCAAGGATTTTCCTTTTCACACCGAACCCGATACTGAAAAATGCCTTACGTTCACTATCAATGGCTGCATTGAAAACCCGTATTTCTACATGATTTATAATACTACCATACATGCTCTGTTTTTTTTTAATATACAATTTTTATATGCATCATCACGAAAGCGCTGCATTAATCTAATAGTGT
Source organism: Onthophagus sagittarius (assembly GCA_036711965.1). Classification (NCBI taxonomy): domain Eukaryota; kingdom Metazoa; phylum Arthropoda; class Insecta; order Coleoptera; family Scarabaeidae; genus Onthophagus; species Onthophagus sagittarius. Next base: position 52,427,636 of record JASERS010000005.1, read on the forward strand.
CCGTTAATCAAAGAATGGCAGGTTTTGCAAACCTGTAACGTTTAGAAAGAAGATGGTAATCTGTACAGATACTAAACTGTTAGTTAGTTAATTTTATCATCTACGCTTACAAAAACTCTTTACGATCAAAATATCGTGAAGAGATGTCGTTAAACGACTTCAATGTTAAACAAAGTAGGTGCAATCTCACAAAATGATTGATCTGATATACCATGTGCAACATCCTTTATTGTTGTTTTATTGTTTACTATGTGGGATGCAAACATGGAGGAAATTCTCAACGAAATCCTTTCCAGCAAAATCCTGAAAAGCCGTTTAGTGTTTATAAAAGCAGATTTTTTGAGTTTGGCTGTTACTGATACAGAATTTAACAATCAAGACTGACCTTATTGATGCACTGATAAACGTTGGTTGTTAAGACAGCAGATTAAAAAATAATTATTAATTCAGGATCTTCCATAGTCAATTTAACAACAAGGGATAATATTAGACGTTCCACGCCAGAATCTGAATGTTTTTCCAGAAATGTTCATTAGCTCTCATGAGTTTCAAGGATTTCATAATGCATAACTAAGAAAATTAGATCGGAAGCTACGAAAAAGAGGCAACACAGCATCTCGAGAAAAAGAAGGATTTATAGAAAAAGAAAAGATGTCGGAAGATTAATCAAACAGGTATTAAAAATTTCAAGAACACAAAATAGTAAGAAAAACGAACGAAGCAAACGAAAAGATGAAGCATAATGATGAGTCTTGAAAACTTGAAAGAGAATGCTAAAAAAAGACTGATTTTATTTTGGTTAAATTTGTGAAAAAAATTCATTACATTTCCAGAGTTGTCACTGGTGTTGATGAAAATAACGAATATAAGATATCATTTCCAAGACAGGCTAAAAAATATCAGCTTTTCCTTTCCTGATTTTCCAGACTTATCATTAAAAACTATGCTAAATAGAACAAATAAGAGCAGTACTCCAAAACCTCCACCACATCTGCCTGAGCAATTATTTAACCAAGCAGAGTCCAAAATTAATTGAAAAATTAACTTTGAGTCAAAATTTACTATCCGTTTACTAGGATCAGTCTGAGTAAGGCGAGTATAGTGGTGTAAAATTGCTCTTCTTAAAATTGAAGTTGTAGTTCTGCTAAAACTCTTAGGATCAGCTCGATAAGTTTCGGCTTTCAAGTCACCGGTTTGTATAATTTTGAATGAGAAGTTCTGCTACTTATCCACCAAATTGTGGAGGTGCGTCATTGTGCTGAATACATTCGTTGTCTTTCAATGATGATTTTCAATGAAACGTAAATAACAAATGACCGTTAAACGTTCTTCAATTATAAATGGACCAATGAGGCGGTCATCAATAACGCCACACCAAACATTCACAAAAATCTATTTTGAAAATGATATTCCCGAGTTTGTCTTACATTTTCAAGTGCGCAACATTGTGAATTCCTGCTGTTATTGATCCCGTTTCGAAACATTTAATAATATTATCCGACAAATCATTTAATATCTCAATATCCAGCGATTACATCAAGTCTTGAAGCGTAGTCGGCAGGTTTCTAAGCTTGTAGAGAGAATCCGTTTTTTTCGAATTATGAGTTCGAAAAAATATCAAACCATTTAAAAAGGAAATTAAAGATTTCGAGGGATGTTGAGGACGTGATCACAAAAACTGAAATTGCATTTTCTACGCTAGGCAAAAAATATTTTTCCTTGACAGTACCATTCATTCAAGATAAGATTCAGATTCAATTCAAGAATTATACATGAAAGGATATGTGTTGTCATCTGGATGGTTACATATAGTTAAGAACAGGTCACGCTTTATCTGAAGAAGGACATAAAATTGATGTGTTTATTGAAGCTTACTGAAGGGTTGAAATCAAGTTTATAAGGAATGCCTATTTTGATAAAGATGCTTTTAACATTATTGAGGCTGGTGGTTTTTAAGTTTTATGCCAAAAACAACCACCCTTTCGATTTTATTAGCAAAAGTGTTATGATAACACTACAAGCATATAAAGAGTAATATTGTACAGTATAGTTCTATATTGAAATGTTATAGGAAATGAAATATTATAACTATGGAGAGTAGGAATGTCGATATTGCATGTCATTTTGAGAGTGGCGTATTTGTTTTCAACATAACATAGGAAGTACAAATTATTATTTAAGCATCTAGTGCAACAACCAGCCAAGTCCATATTTTAGTCAAATTGGTTTAGGTGTGTAGTCTAGTCCTTTTCATGGGACAAGACTACCTTTGATTTTTTTGAGCCTTTGATCCTATGCAACAACCCCCTACACGGATGCTTTGGTGGTTGTTCCCAACATGCCACACTCCCTTCTTTTTTGTTGTCCATATAACCCAACCCAAACCCTAACCAATCCAAAATCTACTAAACCCATCCCAATCCCAGTTAATAAGAGACATCAGATTCCTTGTTTTTTTATTGTCCATACCCCCATAATAATTTCCCAACCCAACCATAACAATTTAACCCAAACAATATTCAACGTATTCTATGTGAAGACAATCAAACCTACCGTACATAAAATGCTTTGTGTCGAGTGATTTCATTAATAGCTTTATGGACGAAAAAATCTTGGCCGCCCTAAACATCATGAAAAATAATTCGAAACATGGCATGTCAGAAAATTTTCAATGATTACAATTTGCCATCGATAGATGTGCAATACGCCTATCTACATGAACAAGATCAAGTTCAAACCGATTCATCGCCACAAGCCACAATCATGGATGACAAAAAAATGGGTTACGACTACAGGATAAGAAATTTATTAACACTTAAAAAGTTCATTTTATAACACAGTACTTTTAGATTCATTCCAAAGGTGTCGAAGACAAATTTTGTAAATTGTTGCTATACTGGATTCCCTTTTCTCTTGATATTCATAGTTCTCCATAATAATCTTGCAAACCAACTCAAAATCTATCCAATCTAATAAGCAATGTCAGATTCCCTTCCTTCTTTTTGTCCATGCTCTTCCATAAAAATCTCGCAACTGAACTCAGTCCAACTTAAAAATAGAAATACATTCTAGAGATAGAAATAGATGCACAAATACAACTACATGCTAGCAGTTTTCTTAAATATAGAAGTGACTGCTTAAATCCTAAAGTCACTATCTGTCGCCATTATTATACACGCCAAAAATACACGAAATGTGCTTTCAAAAGCATGAACCTGAAAAGTATGAATTGTTGAAGGAAGGAAAAGAAAGTAATCCCAGTGTTAGAGATAATTACCATAGAAAGGTTATCACCGAAAATCTTAAAATTTCTATTGGGAAGCCAAAACTGCAATAAACTGCAAAATAAAATAAGTGATGCTAATACTGAGAAAAAGAAACAAAAAAATTGGTATATCTTTCCAAATCCGAAATATTTTATTCAGATATCAACGGCAAAGTTAGGTTAGTAAAAGCTAACTAAAAAGCTGAAGTATTGATTTTCGACTTCCAGCAAAATCTGCCACTTCCCGTTTCGTCAAGGAGAGAGGTGTTCTGCAAGATGCAGATCTGATTGTATTAGAAGTTTTGGTAAAAGTTACTTTTATGTTTACGATGAAACGATGGGCGATAACTAACGATTTTAAGTAATGAGCATTTAATTTCGACGTTTTGATGATACATACCATATCATAGGAAACAGGTGAATGATAGGTATAAAATATGAACAGATTATGATATCTTAATACATTGGTAGTATTTTTTATTCACTACGTTTTTCTTCATCAATTTTAGTTCTTATGTTATAGTTATTTTTCTTCTTATTCTTCTTATTATTGCGAAGATAAATTGATCAATTTTGACATTTTGGTGATTCATCCAATATCACTGGTGATTACTGGAAACCAGTGATAAATAGATATGAAATATGAACGGATTATGATATCTTAATACTTTAGGAATATTTTTCATTAATAATATCGTTCTCTATCAGCTATGGTATTTACGTTATTGTTGATTCTTTTAAGCAATATCGTTCAATTCTGACACTTTGGTGATTGATCCAATATCATTGGTGATTACTGGAAACCAGTGATAAATAGATATGAAATATGAATGGATTATAATATCTTAATGCTTTAGGAATATTTTTCATTAATAATATCGTTCTCTATCAGCTATGGCATTTACGTTATTGTTGATTCTTTTAAGCAAAATCGTTCAATTTTGACACTTTGGTGATTGATCCAATATCATTGGTGATTACTGGAAACCAGTGATAGATGGATTTGAAATATGAATGGATTATGATATCTTAATGCTTTAGGAATATTTTTCGTTAATAATATCGTTCTCCATCAGCAACGGCATTTACGTTATTGTTGATTCTTTTAAGCAAAACTGTTCAATTTTGACACTTTGGTGATTGATCCAATATCATTGGTGATTACTGGAAACCAGTGATAGATGGATATGAAATATGAATGGATTATGATATCTTAATGCTTTAGGAATATTTTTCATTAATAATATCGTTCTCTATCAGCTATGGCATTTACGTTATTGTTGATTCTTTTAAGCAAAATTGTTCAATTTTGACACTTTGGTGATTCATCCAATATCATTGGTGATTACTGGAAACCAGTGATTAATGAATATGAAATATGAATGGATTATGATATCTTAATGCTTTAGGAATGTTTTTCATTAATAATATCGTTCTCCATCAGCAATGGCATTTACGTTATTGTTGATTCTTTTAAGCAAAATCGTTCAATTTTGACACTTTGGTGATTGATCCAATATCATTGGTGATTACTGGAAACCAGTGATAGATGGATATGAAATATGAATGGATTATAATATCTTAATGCTTTAGGAATATTTTTCATTAATAATATCGTTCTCTATCAGCTATGGCATTTACGTTATTGTTGATTCTTTTAAGCAAAATCGTTCAATTTTGACACTTTGGTGATTGATCCAATATCATTGGTGATTACTGGAAACCAGTGATAGATGGATATGAAATATGAATGGATTATAATATCTTAATGCTTTAGGAATATTTTTCATTAATAATATCGTTCTCTATCAGCTATGGCATTTACGTTATTGTTGATTCTTTTAAGCAAAATCGTTCAATTTTGACACTTTGGTGATTGATCCAATATCATTGGTGATTACTGGAAACCAGTGATAGATGGATATGAAATATGAATGGATTATAATATCTTAATGCTTTAGGAATATTTTTCATTAATAATATCGTTCTCTATCAGCTATGGCATTTACGTTATTGTTGATTCTTTTAAGCAAAATCGTTCAATTTTGACACTTTGGTGATTGATCCAATATCATTGGTGATTACTGGAAACCAGTGATAGATGGATATGAAATATGAATGGATTATAATATCTTAATGCTTTAGGAATATTTTTCATTAATAATATCGTTCTCTATCAGCTATGGCATTTACGTTATTGTTGATTCTTTTAAGCAAAATCGTTCAATTTTGACACTTTGGTGATTGATCCAATATCATTGGTGATTACTGGAAACCAGTGATAGATGGATATGAAATATGAATGGATTATAATATCTTAATGCTTTAGGAATATTTTTCATTAATAATATCGTTCTCTATCAGCTATGGCATTTACGTTATTGTTGATTCTTTTAAGCAAAATCGTTCTTTTTTGACACTTTGGTGATTGATCCAATATCATTGGTGACTACTGGAAACCAGTGATAGATGGATATGAAATATGAATGGATTATGATATCTTAATGCTTTAGGAATATTTTTCGTTAATAATATCGTTCTCTATCAGCTATGGCATTTACGTTATTGTTGATTCTTTTAAGCAAAATCGTTCAATTTTGACACTTTGGTGATTGATCCAATATCATTGGTGATTACTGGAAACCAGTGATAGATGGATATGAAATATGAATGGATTATGATATCTTAATACTTTAGGAATATTTTTCATTAATAATATCGTTCTCTATCAGCTATGGCATTTACGTTATTGTTGATTCTTTTAAGCAAAATCGTTCAATTTTGACACTTTGGTGATTGATTCAATATCATTGGTGATTACTGGAAACCAGTGATAGATGGATATGAAATATGAATGGATTATGATATCTTAATGCTTTAGGAATATTTTTCATTAATAATATCGTTCTCCATCAGCAATGGCATTTACGTTATTGTTGATTCTTTTAAGCAAAATCGTTCAATTTTGATACTTTGGCGATTCATCCAATATCATTGGTTATTACTGGAAACCAGTGATAGATGGATATGAAATATGAATGGATTAAAATATCTTAACACTTTAGGAATATTTTTCATTTGTAATTTCGTCATCCATCGTACGTCATCTTATTTGATGCAATTCGTGGTGCTGAGAACTTCGACTCGATCTGGATAAACCAAATTTTTTAATTCAAAAAGGTTTTAAAAGGTCTCTATACTAAAAAATTTTCATGATAATAAGATTTATCATTGAAGAAAAAGATTATATTTGTGTCAAACAACAAACTAAATAAAAAAATAATGTCTTCATAAATTTCTTCAACAGTTTCTCCACAAATAAATTAATTGATGATTATTTTCTTCTTAAATTTCTTACAATTAATTTTGGTTTAGTTAAAACAACAGCCATAAAGCGGAACGTTTGTATTCAATGCATTTTTTTGTTATTTTTTTAAAGTAATTAAAAAATATATATTAATAACTACTTAGATCTAAAATAAATATGAAATAATAATAATAATAATAAAATAATAGGCTATATTACAAAAACATTTCACATTAATAAAAAGTTTTAATATTTGGTGCTTTTACTTTTTTAGTTACATTTATTAAACTGCAAAATTTGAACAGTTACATTCAAAAGTGGAAAGTCAACAAACTCTCGGATATAGGATATTTGCTCAACCTTTCCAAGGAATGAATATTAAAAACATTTTTTAAACCCACCAAAATTTTTTTCTTCATTAAATAATAATCCCATTTATTTATAATTTAAAACTCATTTCAAACTTTCAATTTTACATAATCTTCGTATTTTAAACCAAATTAAATTTTAATAACTTTGCATAAAAATATTAATTATTTAATTAATTAAAATTATTATTTTATTGAAATAGTACTTACCAAAAAAATTTTTTTGAATATCAAGACTTCCCCGGTGCAGTAGAAATCACCAACTGGCGTTAAACAGGTTCAACTCGCACCCTTATAAACGACGGTGGTGTTTGTAGTTGCGCGCGATTCCCCATCATAATAATAACAAACCACCACGGTCAGCAGCATTTTGCGGCCGAAGAGAAGACATCAACATGCAAATCATCACAATTTACAAAGACAAAATCGAATTAACTCGAACTTATTTACGACCCTCTTAAGACTCCCTACACAATTAAACAACGATTTCAATAAGACTTTATTAAATTACATCCGGACCAATGCAGATTTGCAGTTTCTATAATTTAATTTAAGACAACAATTTAAGTTTAACGTTGTGTGATGCTTAGGAAATTTTTAATGAGTGAGCGAGTAATTAGTGGTGTTGGGGTTTTAGTAGGTCTGCGGGGATTTGTACCACGTGGTTGGTTTAGGGATTTTCGCTTCGACTCCAATTTATATGCAGATATGGAGCAATTGCAATGCGCACGGAATTGAAATTAGTTTCTCTAAGCCGGCGATCCATCTTTTTTTGACATCGAGCACTCGTGAAATTGGGTTTTGGTCATTATATTCTACTTCCCGGGAACTCATCATAAGTTTCTATAATTAAACGTTGTCTCATGTTGTTAGCGATAACATTCGAGTTTTCTCTCTCAAACATGATAATTCTCTTTCATAGGGAAATGTCTATACTCATTTTTTTTACAAGATTCTTCGGCGAGATTATAATAGCCGAAGAATCTTGTAAGAGATGCAATAGAAAGAAGTGTAATAAAGAAGCAAATTTGAGAGATTCTAGGAATTTAATTAATGTGCGCAATATCGACTTTAAATTGATATGAACTGGGGATTCTTTTGAGATATTAGTCACCTAAGTATCTTCATTTAATCAAAAGTTATGAAATATAATGAATTTAAATCGATTTTGTCAATTTCAAGTTCATCCAAACAATCATATTCCAAAAATTTTAGACGCTGTAATAAAGTCTACTAATTTAGGGTGAAATTCTTTTAAATCAAGGTTTATTTTAAGATATTAATCACCAAAATATCTTTATTTAGTCAAAAGATATCAAAGAGAAAGATGGGCCGTAATTGTAACAAATGGAACGTGTACTAAGAAGCAGATTTGAGGAGATTCTAAGAATTTGCTTATTGTGCGCGATATTGGCTTTGAATTGATAGAGATTGGAGGATTCTTTTGAGATATTAATCACCAAAATATCTTTATTTAGTCAAAAGTTATGGAATATGAGGGAATTAAGTCGATTTTGTCAATTTCCGGTTCATCCAAACACCCATATTCCAAAAATTTTAAACGCTGTAATAAAGTCTACTGATTCAGAGTGAAATTCTTCTTAATCAAGCTTTATCTTAAGATATTAATCAAGAAAACATCTTTATTTGCTCAAAAGATATCAAAGAAAAAGATAGGTTGTAATTGTAACAAATAGAACGTGTACTAAGAAGCAGATTTGAGGAGATTCTAAGAATTTGCTTATTGTGCGCGATATTGGCTTTGAATTGGTATAGATTGGAGATTGTTTTGAGATATTAATTACCAAAATATCTTTATTTAGTCAAAAGTTATGGAATATGAATGAATTAAGCTGATTTTATCAATTTCAAGTTCATCCAAACACCCATATTCCAAAAATTTTAGACGCTGTAATAAAGTCAACTAATTTGGAGTGAAATTCTTCTTAATCAAGCTTTATCTTAAGATATTAATCAAGAAAAGACCTTTTTTGCTCAAAAGATATCAAAGAAAAAGATAGGTTGTAATTGTAACAAATGGAACGTATACTAAGAAGCAGATTTGAGGAGATTCTAAGAATTTGTTTATTGTACGCAATACTGGCTTTAAATTGATAGAGATTGGGGGATTATTTTGAGATATTAATCACCAAAATATCTTTATTTAATCAAAAGTTATGAAATATGAGGGAATTAAGTTGATTTTGTCAATTTCAAGTTCATCCAAACACCCATATTCCAAAAATTTTAGACGCTGTAATAAAGTCAACTAATTTGGAGTGAAATTCTTCTTAATCAAGCTTTATCTTAAGATATTAATCAAGAAAAGACCTTTTTTGCTCAAAAGATATCAAAGAAAAAGAGAGGTTGTAATTGTAACAAATGGAACGTGTACTAAGAAGCAGATTTGAGGAGATTCTAAGAATTTGTTTATTGTACGCAATACTGGCTTTAAATTGATAGAGATTGAGGGATTATTTTGAGATATTAATCACCAAAATATCTTTATTTAGTCAAAAGTTATGGAATATGAGGGAATTAAGTCGATTTTGTCAATTTCAGGTTCATCCAAACACCCATATTCCAAAAATTTTAAACGCTGTAATAAAATCTACTGATTCAGAGTGAAATTCTTCTTAATCAAGCTTTATCTTAAGATATTAATCAAGAAAAGACCTTTTTTGCTCAAAAGATATCAATGAAAACGATAGGTTGTAATTGTAACAAATGGAACGTGTACTAAGAAGCAGATTTGAGGAGATTCTAAGAATTTGTTTATTGTACGCAATACTGGCTTTAAATTGATAGAGATTGAGGGATTATTTTGAGATATTAATCACCAAAATATCTTTATTTAGTCAAAAGTTATGGAATATGAGGGAATTAAGTCGATTTTGTCAATTTCAGGTTCATCCAAACACCCATATTCCAAAAATTTTAAACGCTGTAATAAAATCTACTGATTCAGAGTGAAATTCTTCTTAATCAAGCTTTATCTTAAGATATTAATCAAGAAAAGACCTTTTTTGCTCAAAAGATATCAATGAAAACGATAGGTTGTAATTGTAACAAATGGAACGTGTACTAAGAAGCAGATTTGAGGAGATTCTAAGAATTTGTTTATTGTACGCAATACTGGCTTTAAATTGATAGAGATTGAGGGATTATTTTGAGATATTAATCACCAAAACATCTTTATTTAGTCAAAAGTTATGGAATATGAGGGAATTAAGTCGATTTTGTCAATTTCAGGTTCATCCAAACACCCATATTCCAAAAATTTTAAACGCTGTAATAAAATCTACTGATTCAGAGTGAAATTCTTCTTAATCAAGCTTTATCTTAAGATATTAATCAAGAAAAGACCTTTTTTGCTCAAAAGATATCAATGAAAACGATAGGTTGTAATTGTAACAAATGGAACGTGTACTAAGAAGCAGATTTGAGGAGATTCTAAGAATTTGTTTATTGTACGCAATACTGGCTTTAAATTGATAGAGATTGAGGGATTATTTTGAGATATTAATCACCAAAATATCTTTATTTAGTCAAAAGTTATGGAATATGAGGGAATTAAGTCGATTTTGTCAATTTCAGGTTCATCCAAACACCCATATTCCAAAAATTTTAAACGCTGTAATAAAATCTACTGATTCAGAGTGAAATTCTTCTTAATCAAGCTTTATCTTAAGATATTAATCAAGAAAAGACCTTTTTTGCTCAAAAGATATCAATGAAAACGATAGGTTGTAATTGTAACAAATGGAACGTGTACTAAGAAGCAGATTTGAGGAGATTCTAAGAATTTGTTTATTGTACGCAATACTGGCTTTAAATTGATAGAGATTGAGGGATTATTTTGAGATATTAATCACCAAAATATCTTTATTTAGTCAAAAGTTATGGAATATGAGGGAATTAAGTCGATTTTGTCAATTTCAGGTTCATCCAAACACCCATATTCCAAAAATTTTAAACGCTGTAATAAAATCTACTGATTCAGAGTGAAATTCTTCTTAATCAAGCTTTATCTTAAGATATTAATCAAGAAAAGACCTTTTTTGCTCAAAAGATATCAATGAAAACGATAGGTTGTAATTGTAACAAATGGAACGTGTACTAAGAAGCAGATTTGAGGAGATTCTAAGAATTTGTTTATTGTACGCAATACTGGCTTTAAATTGATAGAGATTGAGGGATTATTTTGAGATATTAATCACCAAAATATCTTTATTTAGTCAAAAGTTATGGAATATGAGGGAATTAAGTCGATTTTGTCAATTTCAGGTTCATCCAAACACCCATATTCCAAAAATTTTAAACGCTGTAATAAAATCTACTGATTCAGAGTGAAATTCTTCTTAATCAAGCTTTATCTTAAGATATTAATCAAGAAAAGACCTTTTTTGCTCAAAAGATATCAATGAAAACGATAGGTTGTAATTGTAACAAATGGAACGTGTACTAAGAAGCAGATTTGAGGAGATTCTAAGAATTTGTTTATTGTACGCAATACTGGCTTTAAATTGATAGAGATTGAGGGATTATTTTGAGATATTAATCACCAAAACATCTTTATTTAGTCAAAAGTTATGGAATATGAGGGAATTAAGTCGATTTTGTCAATTTCAGGTTCATCCAAACACCCATATTCCAAAAATTTTAAACGCTGTAATAAAATCTACTGATTCAGAGTGAAATTCTTCTTAATCAAGCTTTATCTTAAGATATTAATCAAGAAAAGACCTTTTTTGCTCAAAAGATATCAAAGAAAAAGATAGGTTGTAATTGTAACAAATAGAACGTGTACTAAGAAGCAGATTTGAGGAGATTCTAAGAATTTGCATATTGTGCGCGATATTGGCTTTGAATTGGTATAGATTGGAGATTGTTTTGAGATATTAATTACCAAAATATCTTTATTTAGTCAAAAGTTATGGAATATGAATGAATTAAGCTGATTTTATCAATTTCAAGTTCATCCAAACACCCATATTCCAAAAATTTTAGACGCTGTAATAAAGTCAAGTAATTTGGAGTGAAATTCTTCTTAATCAAGCTTTATCTTAAGATATTAATCAAGAAAAGACCTTTTTTGCTCAAAAGATATCAATGAAAACGATAGGTTGTAATTGTAACAAATGGAACGTGTACTAAGAAGCAGATTTGAGGAGATTCTAAGAATTTGTTTATTGTACGCAATACTGGCTTTAAATTGATAGAGATTGGGGGATTATTTTGAGATATTAATCACCAAAATATCTTTATTTAATCAAAAGTTATGGAATATGAGGGAATTAAGTTGATTTTGTCAATTTCAAGTTCATCCAAACACCCATATTCCAAAAATTTTAGACGCTGTAATAAAGTCAAGTAATTTGGAGTGAAATTCTTCTTAATCAAGCTTTATCTTAAGATATTAATCAAGAAAAGACCTTTTTTGCTCAAAAGATATCAATGAAAACGATAGGTTGTAATTGTAACAAATGGAACGTGTACTAAGAAGCAGATTTGAGGAGATTCTAAGAATTTGTTTATTGTACGCAATACTGGCTTTAAATTGATAGAGATTGGGGGATTATTTTGAGATATTAATCACCGAAATATCTTTATTTAATCAAAAGTTATGGAATATGAGGGAATTAAGCTGATTTTGTTAATTTCAAGTTCATCCACACACCCATATTTCAAAGTTTTTAGACGCTGTAATAAAGTCAACTAATTTAGAGTGAAATTCTTCTTAATCAAGCTTTATCTTAAGATATTAATCAAGAAAAGACCTTTTTTGCTCAAAAGATATCAAAGAAAACGATAGGTTGTAATTGTAACAAATGGAACGTGTACTAAGAAGCAGATTTGAGGAGATTCTAAGAATTTGTTTATTGTACGCAATACTGGCTTTAAATTGATAGAGATTGGGGGATTATTTTGAGATATTAATCACCGAAATATCTTTATTTAGTCAAAAGTTATGGAATATGAGGTAATTAAGTCAATTTTGTCAATTTCAAGTTCATCCATACACCCATATTCCAAAAATTTTAGACGCTGTAATAAAGTCAACTAATTTAGAGTGAAATTCTTCTTAATCAAGCTTTATCTTAAGATATTAATCAAGAAAAGACCTTTTTTGCTCAAAAGATATCAAAGAAAAAGATAGGTTGTAATTGTAACAAATGGAACGTATACTAAGAAGCAGATTTGAGGAGATTCTAAGAATTTGTTTATTGTACGCAATACTGGCTTTAAATTGATAGAGATTGGGGGATTATTTTGAGATATTAATCACCAAAATATCTTTATTTAATCAAAAGTTATGAAATATGAGGGAATTAAGTTGATTTTGTCAATTTCAAGTTCATCCAAACACCCATATTCCAAAAATTTTAGACGCTGTAATAAAGTCAACTAATTTGGAGTGAAATTCTTCTTAATCAAGCTTTATTTTAAGATATTAATCAAGAAAAGACCTTTTTTGCTCAAAAGATATCAAAGAAAAAGAGAGGTTGTAATTGTAACAAATGGAACGTGTACTAAGAAGCAGATTTGAGGAGATTCTAAGAATTTGTTTATTGTACGCAATACTGGCTTTAAATTGATAGAGATTGGGGGATTATTTTGAGATATTAATCACCAAAATATCTTTATTTAATCAAAAGTTATGGAATATGAGGGAATTAAGTTGATTTTGTCAATTTCAAGTTCATCCAAACACCCATATTCCAAAAATTTTAGACGCTGTAATAAAGTCAAGTAATTTGGAGTGAAATTCTTCTTAATCAAGCTTTATCTTAAGATATTAATCAAGAAAAGACCTTTTTTGCTCAAAAGATATCAATGAAAACGATAGGTTGTAATTGTAACAAATGGAACGTGTACTAAGAAGCAGATTTGAGGAGATTCTAAGAATTTGTTTATTGTACGCAATACTGGCTTTAAATTGATAGAGATTGGGGGATTATTTTGAGATATTAATCACCAAAATATCTTTATTTAATCAAAAGTTATGGAATATGAGGGAATTAAGTTGATTTTGTCAATTTCAAGTTCATCCAAACACCCATATTCCAAAAATTTTAGACGCTGTAATAAAGTCAAGTAATTTGGAGTGAAATTCTTCTTAATCAAGCTTTATCTTAAGATATTAATCAAGAAAAGACCTTTTTTGCTCAAAAGATATCAAAGAAAAAGAGAGGTTGTAATTGTAACAAATGGAACGTGTACTAAGAAGCAGATTTGAGGAGATTCTAAGAATTTGTTTATTGTACGCAATACTGGCTTTAAATTGATAGAGATTGGGGGATTATTTTGAGATATTAATCACCAAAATATCTTTATTTAATCAAAAGTTATGGAATATGAGGGAATTAAGTTGATTTTGTCAATTTCAAGTTCATCCAAACACCCATATTCCAAAAATTTTAGACGCTGTAATAAAGTCAAGTAATTTGGAGTGAAATTCTTCTTAATCAAGCTTTATCTTAAGATATTAATCAAGAAAAGACCTTTTTTGCTCAAAAGATATCAATGAAAACGATAGGTTGTAATTGTAACAAATGGAACTTGTACTAAGAAGCAGATTTGAGGAGATTCTAAGAATTTGTTTATTGTACGCAATACTGGCTTTAAATTGATAGAGATTGGGGGATTATTTTGAGATATTAATCACCAAAATATCTTTATTTAATCAAAAGTTATGGAATATGAGGGAATTAAGTTGATTTTGTCAATTTCAAGTTCATCCAAACACCCATATTCCAAAAATTTTAGACGCTGTAATAAAGTCAAGTAATTTGGAGTGAAATTCTTCTTAATCAAGCTTTATCTTAAGATATTAATCAAGAAAAGACCTTTTTTGCTCAAAAGATATCAAAGAAAAAGAGAGGTTGTAATTGTAACAAATGGAACGTGTACTAAGAAGCAGATTTGAGGAGATTCTAAGAATTTGTTTATTGTACGCAATACTGGCTTTAAATTGATAGAGATTGGGGGATTATTTTGAGATATTAATCACCAAAATATCTTTATTTAATCAAAAGTTATGGAATATGAGGGAATTAAGTTGATTTTGTCAATTTCAAGTTCATCCAAACACCCATATTCCAAAAATTTTAGACGCTGTAATAAAGTCAAGTAATTTGGAGTGAAATTCTTCTTAATCAAGCTTTATCTTAAGATATTAATCAAGAAAAGACCTTTTTTGCTCAAAAGATATCAATGAAAACGATAGGTTGTAATTGTAACAAATGGAACGTGTACTAAGAAGCAGATTTGAGGAGATTCTAAGAATTTGTTTATTGTACGCAATACTGGCTTTAAATTGATAGAGATTGAGGGATTATTTTGAGATATTAATCACCAAAATATCTTTATTTAATCAAAAGTTATGGAATATGAGGGAATTAAGTTGATTTTGTCAATTTCAAGTTCATCCAAACACCCATATTCCAAAAATTTTAGACGCTGTAATAAAGTCAAGTAATTTGGAGTGAAATTCTTCTTAATCAAGCTTTATCTTAAGATATTAATCAAGAAAAGACCTTTTTTGCTCAAAAGATATCAATGAAAATGATAGGTTGTAATTGTAACAAATGGAACGTGTACTAAGAAGCAGATTTGAGGAGATTCTAAGAATTTGTTTATTGTACGCAATACTGGCTTTAAATTGATAGAGATTGGGGGATTATTTTGAGATATTAATCACCGAAATATCTTTATTTAGTCAAAAGTTATGGAATATGAGGTAATTAAGTCAATTTTGTCAATTTCAAGTTCATCCATACACCCATACTCCAAAAATTATAGACGTTGTAATAAAATGCACTAATTTAGAGTGAAATTCTGCTTAATCAAGCTTTATTTTAAGATATTAATCAAGAAAATATCATTATTTGCTCAAAAGATATCAAAGAGAATGATACGTTGTAAATGTAAAATTGGAACCAATACTCAGAAGCAGATTTGAGGAGATTCTAAAATTTGCTTATTGTGCGCGATATTGGCTTTAAATTGATATAGATTGTTGATTCTTTTGAGTTATTAATCACCAAAATATCTTTATTTAGTCAAAAGTTATGAAATATGAAGAAATTAAGTCGACGTAATAAAATCCAGTAATTTAGAGTGAAATTCTGCTTGATCAAGCTTTATTTTAAGATATCAATAATGTAAATAGTGAAGTGATCTTAAAATAAATCGAATAATCATCTCCAATCTTGATTGCAATGAAGTCAAATGGTAGCATTAGAATTTATAATGATTTTAGAATTACGATTAATCTCCATGTACAAATTGATAATCACCCTTTAACAAATTCCGATATTCTAACTGCAAAGTTAAATGGAGATCGTTATTTTTCGGCAATTGATTTTAAGAAAACTTATTTCCAATTGAAAATATACTATGATTTACAGAAATATTTAACTATTATAACTCATAAAGATTATTACGCGTACAAAAGATTACTTCGATCAATAACAACGACCTAGGTACTGGGGTATAACTGCGCAGATGGTAATTTGAAACTGATTGCTTTTGTGTAGAGGAAATTTAACGATTATGAAAAGCGTTACTCAATCATTGATAAAGAAGCTTTGGGAATAATATATTTTATCCGATTCCACCGTTATATTACCGAAAATCGATGATATAGTGAGATTTTTGAGAAATTGCTATTTTTGTAAAAAATCTGGAAAAAACGAAATAAGAAAATCCATATTAATTTCTCTGGTCCATACTAGGGAAAAGTGGTCTTACTTGTGATTGATGCATATTGATGATAGTTGGAGGTTATTCCTATGAAAAATCTAACAAATCAACGATTCGAGCCTTACAAGATGTGTTTGTAAAATGTGAATTGCCTAAGTCAATATCTGATAATGGAACTTAGCTAACATTGGATGAGTTTGGTAAACTTTACCATTACAATAATATTTGACATATAAGGTTTACACCATACATTAAGCTTTAAGTTGTCAGCTTTAAGCTTGACGTGGTTAAAAAACACCACCATCGATCCAAACTTCTGAAAGTGAGGAACATGAATAAAAAGAAAAAACCACTGAGAGTATTTCAAGTTCACCCCCATAAGTTGGGGGTGAACTGACTCCATAACTGAAGCAACGTCATGTAGGATTTATGTGAATCTCTTTGTCTCAGATATTTACGCCCCTTCATATTCGACACTTTTGTTGTTACTTAGATATCTTTTAATTATGTTGAGTAAGTAGGCTGATATGCCGTTCTTCTCTAATTTCTTCACTATAATTTCCCACGGAGCCGTTCCAAAAGCATTCTTGACGTTTTTGCTTTTCTGAAAACCGCCTCGATGGCATCTGTTGTTGACCTACCCTTTACAAAACCATACTGATCCTTAGGTAACCCTTCCCCCATTTGCAATTCCTCGTCCAGGCTATTTTTTATTAATGCCTCATATAGTTTGCCAAAGCAGTTGACTAACTAATTCAATCTAACCCAATCCAGTATCTGTCCAAAGCTCTCCGAAAATAGTCCCGAAATCAAAATATCTAAATTTGACATGCTTCTAGGGGATTTGATATTACATTCCGAAGACATGAAATACTTCCAGAAGACTTCATACTGCTTGTAAAAAGACTTGGTTTGCTTCCAAAAGACTTGATGCTGGTTCTTGATATTGCTTTCAGTAAATTTCAAATGCTTCCAGAAGAATTGATACTGCAATTAGAAGACTTGATATGTTTTCTGACTGGATATTGTCTCTGGAAGACTTGAAATGCTTCAACAGCACTTGCTATTGCTTGTAGAAGACTTCATATTGCTTCCAGAAGTGTTGAAATTGCGTTTACAAGACTTCCAAAAGACTTGATACTGCTTTCAGAAGACTTGATATTACCTCCAAACGACTTACTACTGCCCCTGGACGACTTGAAATGCTTCTAGAAGACTTCAAGGCCAAGTTCTAAATCCCGGTGCTTGGGCCAAAGATCCCAAAGCTCTCTGAAAATAGTCCCGAAATCAAAATATCTAAATTTGACATGCTTCTAGGGGATTTGATATTACATTCCGAAGACATGAAATACTTCCAGAAGACTTCATACTGCTTGTAAAAAGACTTGGTTTGCTTCTAAAACACTTAATGCTGTTTTTTGATATTGCTTTCAGTAAATTTCAAATGCTTCCAGAGGAATTGATACTGCAATTAGAAGACTTGATATGTTTTCTGACTGGATATTGTCTCTGGAAGACTTGAAATGCTTCAACAACACTTGCTATTGCTTGTAGAAGACTTCATATTGCTTCCAGAAGTGTTGAAATTGCCTTTACAAGACTTCCAAAAGACTTGATACTGCTTTCAGAAGACTTGATATTACCTCCAAACGACTTACTACTGCCCCTGGACGACTTGAAATGGTTCTAGAAGACTTGATACTGCATTTGAAAAGGCTTGATCTTGCTCTCAGACGATATGAAATGCTTTTAGAAGATTTGATGTAGCTGCCAGAAGACATGTAATGAATTACAATAGTCATAAAAGACTTAAACTGCTTCCAGAAAATTTGATATGCCCATAGCAGATTTAATACTGTTTCTAAAGAAACTGCTTCTAGAAGGCTTGAAGTTCTTCCAGAAAACTTGATATTGCTTTTGGAAGACTTAAAATGCTTCTAGAAGGCACTTCTTCTAGAAAAGCGTATATAGCCTCTGAAAGACTTAATACTGGTTTTAGAAAAATTGAAATGCTTCCAAAAGAGTTAATACTGCTTCCAGAAGATTTGATATTGTTTTTAAAACTTCTGGCAGAAAACATTTTCATTGCAAAAAACACGATATTGTTGATAAACTGTTTGAGTTTCCTTTGAAAATATTAAATACTATTAGATAAAATGCAAAATCTTGGCTGGCAGATTGATCTTTTTTTATCTCTTTGGATGCATCATCTGCCAATATTAAGCGACTTTTACTTCCTAGGAATTAATACCATACTTTAAGATAAAGATTAGGTATTGATAAAGCAGCAAAAACAGTTTGCATATTTCAACAGTTAAATGGAGTAAATAATGTATCTAGCGGAAACGGGTAACGATTTTTTTAAAAGTTTTGCTTAAGTTTTTAATCATATATTAAGTTTTAGTTATAATGTAGGTTTGGCGATAAACATACATAAAGGAAATATTCTATTTTCCTGCTAATTTTGAAACAAAAGTGTTCTTTTAAAAAACACCCCATGTTTTAAATCACCTTTTGAACTGTTTAAAACATATCATACAGTTTTAAAAATGCTTCAAACAGTTTGTTTTAAACACTTTCTTAAAAATATGACAACCCTGATTGAAATTATTGTTATAATTGTAATATAATAAAATCAAAAAGTTTATCAACTCAACCTTTATTTATAAAATAAAACGAAACACTGCCATTAAAGGCACGAAAGAGAAAAGTGCGCGCATACGTTAAATTGCGACCGAAGGTTTTAGCTTTAAGAAGTTAAAAGTTGGGCAACTCTTGTGACTAAGACAAAAACCGTTTTAGTCATAAGGTGTTGCATGAACAGTACTACTATAACGCACTACCTTAACTTTTCACTCTTATGACTATGACTACGACTAAGACTAAAACACGTTGCATGAACCCACTATCAAAAAGAGATAATTTTTCATCTTGGTCAGATTCATAGTTGATTTTGTATCATCGCGCAATTTATAGTTCACTATAGCTCATAATGGTCACCTCGATGACTACCATTGATGATGGCTAGCATATTTGCTTCCACACAGTGGACCATTCTAATTTTATTTCATCATCACCATTATCCACCACTTATTGATTTACAGCATGATAAGCTATAAATAAGCCATAATGTTTCTATGTTTTTAAAATTTTATTTTAGACTGCAATAATTTTAATTTTAAATAAAATTCATCATCAATACATAATTATCGGTTCTAATTTAACAATAATTTATTTGTAAACAAGCATAAAACGTAATTTGTTGATAACATTTTAGTAATTAATCGGGTTCAGGTTGACAAATAATTTTGAGGATGTGAAAATAAACGTAATGGGTTATAAATTCACACGGTAAAGCGGGTACAATACTTTGAAACGTCGCAATTGTAATGGATGTTGTTGAGGTACAGGTCATTAGTTGGGATTTACGGTCTATTTATTTAAATTAGCAGTCGAAAATTACATTCTAGGCAATAAAAAGCTAAAAAAAATTATTTTATAGCAAATTTGATTTGGAAATTTTAAGATTGAATTTTTAACCGATTTTTATACCTTTAAAGTTTCATCCCTTTCGCTTTATTACCTTTCCGCGATAAATCCATAATATGGGGATATTTAGATAGAATTTCACCTGGTTAAAGTTTTCGTTCAACCACATCAAATATAAAAATCGATAAAAGTACGTTTTTATCGTATCTCCCGACAAAAAGAGAAACGCGAACGGAGAAAATGAGAGAATCATAAATATCAAAAGTTGGTTGTTCAAAACTCTTGTTTTATTATTATTGTTTTGGATGGCGGGTCGGGATTCTCGGTTTAATTCACGGGGAATAATTTATCCGGTAACTTCATAAATTTACGAGCGCCGACCGGTTTAAACGGTGGAAATGAAAAAATTTAGAGAAAATCGAAAAATTTAATAGAAAAGTCGGGATAAAAATAAATCGAAAAATGTGAAATGTACGAGGAAACGTCTTGCTGTGGTTATTTCACGTTCGTTATTCGATTTTCGGGGTTAAATCACATCCGGAATTCAGGATGGTGTCACGGATGTATTTCACGGTGTCGTAGGGAAAAATTTATTTTCAATCGATTTTGACAATACTAGGACTGCAAAAAATAATAAAAACGGTGAAATGGTTGGCTTTTAACTTTTTCTCGTCATATTTTTTTTGAGGAGTGAAGAAATCACATGAAGAGATTACGTTAATTTTTTATAAATTTTATTTTATTTTAGATATAAATAAAGATCAATTTATTTTTAAACTGCATTATAAGGTTAACTCGATTAGGATTTCTTCCTTTGTGATATTATTAGAGACGGATTTGAACGTGAAAACGGAATCGAACGAATCTGTTTATGCCTCTGGTACGATTTAATTCAATTTGCCCGAATTCTCGGAGAGAGGAATTAAATCATGTTTGCCCGTCCTGAACGTCGTAATCAGATAAACCAATATTGCTCTCTCTCGGTCACCGGGACTGCTCCTCTTCCGTTTGGGGATCAGTCCAATAAAATATAATCAAATCTTTATTAAACACTACAGCATTATGGATAGGTTTACAAAGTTAAATATTAATGTTCGTTTAAATGAGATTTAATCGAATATAATGTAAATAATACGATTAAACGTGCTGAATAATTGTATTTGTACATGAATAAATGATAAAAATTCTTTGCTATTTAAATTCAAATTGAGTTTGTTTTCTAAACTGAAACTAAACAATTTTTTGGTTTGGTATTGCTTGCATATACATATATAAAATTTTTATTTTCAATATTATATGATTTTTGAATCAATTTTGAACAATAAAAAATGCATTAAGAATCTAACACATTAGCATTTACTCTACCCATAAACATACATTTAGCCCATGTATTTACGTCGCCTAAAAATTCGAATAACATGTACAAATACAGGATGGTGTCCATAAAACATTTTATACAATTAGTGTATAACATATTACATATACAAATTGGCAAAATGCAATATACGTAGTACAATAAACGGATTTGTTTTGAATAAACACTCATTATCAATCAAGATTAGAATAACAACATTTTATTAAAAAAAATGAGTTGCAACAAGCAATTTTAACTTTCCCTGTAATGTTTTGTCTTTAAATCTCGGTTTTGAATATTATTGTTAGCATTTTAGAACATCTTTGAAAATATTTGTTGTTATGTCAATATATTAATGTTATTTTACCTCGCTATTTTCCCTCTATTTTAGAAGGATGTAAATCCAAAATATTAGAATTTATTTAGAATAACTTAATATAAATAATTCATACTATTTCATACTATTATTTCTACAATTAATTTCAGTCTTTTTTAGAGTACATTAAATAATGAAGTATATAAGTAATTAAACATGACAATTCATTGCAATATCGTCATTAAAAATTTCTTAACATCAAAGGCCCAATATCTTAGATAAAAAAATGTCATTCAAATTAGTCATTAAGATTATGCTATGACTTACAAGAACACCTGTACAATATTATTAATAGTACATTTTTTTGATAAAATTTTTTTAAATTAATCTAAATTTCATGAGTATAGTTCCATTTCGTAAAATATTTAATAATTATATCCAATTTACTTTTTAGATCATGAAGCGATTTTTTAATATAGCATATCTTTTTGCTGATTGTAGATTGATGATTGTAGAAGGAGATGTTATCAATCCATTTGATAAATGTAATATTTTTATCGCGTATTTTGATGAAATCATAATTGCCACGATCGTTTTTCTTCATTCCTTTTGAGTCACGTGGTTTGCTACCTGGAATACGGTTTTTTCCCATAGTTTCAGTTCCAAACATATTTTTTTGTGTTAAATTTTCTAATAGAGCAATCGACGTGAAGAAATTCTCAAAAACTAAATGGAACTCCGCAGTTCTCCATTTTGTCCTTTGAACATTTGGATATTGAAGGACAACAAACACTCCGATTTTCAGTCTTTGTAAATTCCATTTCTAAAATAAATAAGTTGCAACTTTCACCTGTATGCAAACAACCTCCAAATTTATATATTATTTAAGGATCTTGTTAGTGTTATGGACTGGTCTAGATACCATGGCTTAGGTTTAAATGTAGCAAAGACTCAGACTATTGCTTTTGGATCAAGGCCTTTGGTAATTAAATTTTACTCCCTTAATAATACTCATTTGTCACTTGATGGTAATATCATACAATTCTCTCGAAGAGTTAAAAGCTTGGGGGTGATGATGGATTCTGCATTGTCTTGGCAGTCCCAAGTTTAGTCTATCTGTAAGATTATTTCTGTTTCTATTTCTGGGGTGGGCTACTACGCCCCCCTTATCCTCGCCTACTGCTCCATCGCTATGCTGGTTCCCTCCTCTCGCTCTTCCTCCTGCACTCACGATTTGGCTCGTAAGAACAGAAAGAAAAACAACCCGAACAATTTTTTGTAATCATGCCCGAGAAAATATTTACCCGAACAAGGGGCCAGGGTGCCCCCTTTCTCTTGTTGCTGATTACCGTCCTTTCACCCTATCCTCACCTTAACCACATTTGGTGTTTAACAAGGAAAAATAAGGAGATAAGTTTTTGGTAATCTCAAAACGCATGTTACATACCCGGACAGGGGGGCTTCTGTGGCCACCTTCTCCTCTTCTCTCCTGTAGCCACTCTACGTCCCCTGTGAACTGTTCTTCCTTCTCCTCACGTTTCTTTGCTTGTATGACCTCTCTTACAAAGCTCTCCACTATGTTCCAATCGCTCGCATTATCGAGCATAAGGTCAGTATCATTTTCAGATTCTTCCATCGTTTGCAGTAGTATAAGGTATGCTCTGCATCACCTTTTTCTCCGCAAGACTCGCTATCCGCCCGTTTGTGCAAGTGAAGGTGCGTCTTAAAACAGCCATAGCCACTTAGAAATTGTGCGATGTAATAGTTCATCTGTCCCCACTTGCGCTGTAACCATGGTATAATATCTGGCATGATTATTTTCAACCAGCCAGCTTTGCCAGTATTTGATTTCCATCTTCAATCTCCATATTCGCGTGTACAAGTCTTTTTTTAACCATCAGGTCTGAGTAGTTTAATTTGCAGAGCATTTCTCTAGGCTTTACACGCATACAGCGCTTGCGACCATATGACCGCACCTACCATTTCCTTTTATCAGCTCTGGGGCTATATGTCGATCCCATGATTCGCTAAGGGCGTGTACTGTTTTCTGCGCTCTATTGACATTGTTTTACACATGGTCGGTCCACCTCATGTCCTTCCCTATCATCACCCCTAGATATTTTAATGATTTTGTGACCTTTCACATTGAAATGGATTTCTCTTCCACATCTCCTTCTCTTTAGCATTACCGCCTCCGTCTTTTCCGGCACCAACTGCACGACTATTCTGTTCACGGTTCTTCTTCCACCCGGACACCACGATCACCATATCATCTGCATACGCAGTGAGGCTGATGTCCTCTTTATTACCGTTCTCCAATAAAATATCATCAAAGAAGATATTCCATAGAGTCGGTCCTAGGACTGATCCCTGCGGAACTCCTCTCGTTCTTTGGTTGTATGTTATAAATCTATCTGTTAGATAGTTTTTAAGGCAATTTACTAATTGTGACGATATGCCCTTCTTTGTCATGCATGCAACCATTTTGTCCCATGGTGCTGAACCGTTTAAAGAAGATTTTTAGAAACCATTTAAAGAAACCATTTTAAAGAAGATGGTTCAACCTTTAATTTGGCATACGAGCCATTTCTTCATTTTCAAATATTAGATCTCCACGATTTCTCAAATTTTATAATTTTTTTTTGGCTTCGTCTATAATGTCTATAACGTCCTTTAACTTTTCTTAGGTGGAATCGATTTCAAATTGAAACAACAAATTATACATCGTTTTAAAGATTAAGGTTCAATCTTCAATTTGGCATACAAGCCATTTCTTCATTTTCAAGAATAAGATCTCCACAATTTTTCAAATTTCATCATCTTTTTCATGACTCTACTGAAACGTCAAGAAACACAAAACATTCTTTAATATTTTTTAAGTGAAAATGATTTCAAATTGAAACATTTAGTTATACATCCTTTGAAAGAAGAAGGTTCAACCTTCAGTTTGGTATGCAAATCATATCTTCAGTTTCAAAAATAAGATCCTCACGATCTGTTTAAATTTTATCATTTTTTTCGTGATTCTACTAAAACGTCAAAAACACATTGTTCTTTAACATTTCTTAGGTGGAATCGATTTCAAATTGAAACAACGAGTTATACATCATTTTAAAGAAAATGGTTCAATCTTCAATTTGGCATACAAGCCATTTTTTCATTTTCAAAAATAAGTCCTCCACGATATTTCAAATTTCATCATTTTTATTTTAATTCTACCAAAACGTCAAAAAGAACGTAACCTTTTTTACATTTCTTAACTAAAATCCATTTCAAATTCAAATAACGAATTATACATCATTTTAAAGAGGAAGGTTTGCCGTTCAATTTGGTATACAACCCATTTCTTCATTTTCAAAAATAAGACCTCAACGATTTTTCAAATTTTATCATTTTTTTTATGATTCTACTGAAACGTCAAAAGCACGTCGTTCTTTAACATTTCTTAAGTGAGATCGATTTCAAATTGAAATAACGAGTTGTACATCATTTTAAAGAAAATGGTTCAATCTTCAATTTGGCATACAAGCCATTTCTTCATTTTCAAAAATAACTCCTCCACGATATTTCAAATTTCACCATTTTTATTTTAATTCGACCAAAACGTCAAAAAGAACGTAACCTTTTTTACATTTCTTAACCGAAATCCATTTCAAATTCAAATAACGAGTTATAGATCATTTTAAAGAAAATGGTTCAATCTTCAATTTGGCATACAAGCCATTTCTTCATTTTCAAAAATAACTCCTCCACGATATTTCAAATTTCACCATTTTTATTTTAATTCGACCAAAACGTCAAAAAGAACGTAACCTTTTAACATTTCTTAACTGAAATCCATTTCAAATTGAAATAACGAATTATACATCATTTTAAAGAGGAAGGTTTGCCGTTCAATTTGGTATACAACCCATTTCTTCATTTTCAAAAATAAGACCTCAACGATTTTTCAAATTTTATCATTTTTTTTATGATTCTACTGAAACGTCAAAAGCACGTCGTTCTTTAACATTTCTTAGACGGAATCAATTTCATATTGAAGCAACAAATTACACATCATTTGAAAGAAGATGGTTCAGTCTTCATTATAGTATACAAATCATTTCTTCAGGTTCAAAAATAAGATCTTCACGATCTGTTCAAATTTTATAACTTTTTTCGTGAATCTACTGAAACATCAAAAACACATTGTTCTTTAACATTTCTTAGGTGGAATCGATTTCAAATTGAAATAACGAATTATACATCATTTTAAAGGAGATGGTTTAACCTTCGATTTGGTATACAAGCCATTTCTTCATTTTCAAAAATAAAACCTCCACGATTTTTCAAATTTTATAATTTTCGTGATTCTACTAAAACGTCAAAAGTACGTCATTCTTTAACATTTCTTAGACGGAATCAATTTCATATTGAAACAACAGATTATACATCATTTGAAAGAGGAAGGTTCAACCTTCAATTTGGTGTGCAAATCATTTCTTCAGTCTCAAAAATAAGATCTTCACGATCTGTTCAAATTTTATAACTTTTTTCGTGAATCTACTGAAAAATCAAAAACACATTGTTCTTTAACATTTCTTAGGTGGAATCGATTTCAAATTGAAATAACGAATTATACATCATTTTAAAGGAGATGGTTTAACCTTCGATTTGGTATACAAGCCATTTCTTCATTTTCAAAAATAAAACCTCCACGATTTTTCAAATTTTATAATTTTCGTGATTCTACTAAAACGTCAAAAGTACGTCATTCTTTAACATTTCTTAGACGGAATCAATTTCATATTGAAACAACAGATTATACATCATTTGAAAGAGGAAGGTTCAACCTTCAATTTGGTGTGCAAATCATTTCTTCAGTCTCAAAAATAAGATCTTCACGATCTGTTCAAATTTTATCATTTTTTCGTGATACTACTAAAACGTCAAAAACACATCGTCCTTTAAAATTGCTTAGGCGATATCGATTTCAAATTGAAACAAGGAGTTATATATCATTTTAAAGAAGAAGGTTCAACCTTCACGATGGTATGCAAATCATTTCTTCAGTTTCAAAAATAAGATCTTTACGATCTGTTCAAACTTTATCATTTTTTCGTGATACTACTAAAACGTCAAAAACACATCGTCCTTTAAAATTTCTTAAGCGATATCGATTTCAAATTGAAAC
The DNA here is from genome assembly GCA_036711965.1 of Onthophagus sagittarius. NCBI lineage: Eukaryota > Metazoa > Arthropoda > Insecta > Coleoptera > Scarabaeidae > Onthophagus > Onthophagus sagittarius. The sequence continues at coordinate 52,454,616 of JASERS010000005.1, forward strand.
AAGGAGTTATATATCATTTTAAAGAAGAAGGTTCAACCTTCAAGATGGTATGCAAATCATTTCTTCAGTCTCAAAAATAAGATCTTCACGATCTGTTCAAATTTTATCATTTTTTCGTGATACTACTAAAACGTCAAAAACACATCGTCCTTTAAAATTTCTTAAGCGATATCTATTTCAAATTGAAACAAGGAGTTATATATCATTTTAAAGAAGAAGGTTCAACCTTTAAGATGGTATGCAAATCATTTCTTCAGTTTCAAAAATAAGATCTTCACGATCTGTTCAAATTTTATCATTTTTTCGTGATACTACTAAAACATCAAAAACACATCGTCCTTTAAAATTTCTTAAGCGATATCGATTTCAAATTGAAACAAGGAGTTATATATCATTTTAAAGAAGAAGGTTCAACCTTCACGATGGTATGTAAATCATTTTTTCAGTTTCAAAAATAAGATCTTTACGATCTGTTCAAATTTTATCATTTTTTCGTGATACTACTAAAACGTCAAAAACACATCGTCCTTTAAAATTTCTTAAGCGATATCGATTTCAAATTGAAACAAGGAGTTATATATCATTTTAAAGAAGAAGGTTCAACCTTTAAGATGGTATGCAAATCATTTCTTCAGTCTCAAAAATAAGATCTTCACGATTTGTTCAAATTTTATCATTTTTTCGTGATACTACTAAAACGTCAAAAACACATCGTCCTTTAAAATTTCTTAAGCGATATCGATTTCAAATTGAAACAAGGAGTTATATATCATTTTAAAGAAGAAGGTTCAACCTTCACGATGGTATGTAAATCATTTTTTCAGTTTCAAAAATAAGATCTTTACGATCTGTTCAAATTTTATCATTTTTTCGTGATACTACTAAAACGTCAAAAACACATCGTCCTTTAAAATTTCTTAAGCGATATCGATTTCAAATTGAAACAAGGAGTTATATATCATTTTAAAGAAGAAGGTTCAAACTTCAAGTTGGTATGCAAATCATTTCTTCAGTCTCAAAAATAAGATCTTCACGATCTGTTCAAATTTTATCATTTTTTCGTGATACTACTAAAACGTCAAAAACACATCGTCCTTTAAAATTTCTTAAGCGATATCGATTTCAAATTGAAACAAGGAGTTATATATCATTTTAAAGAAGAAGGTTCAACCTTCAAGATGGTATGCAAATCATTTCTTCAGTCTCAAAAATAAGATCTTCACGATCTGTTCAAATTTTATCATTTTTTCGTGATACTACTAAAACGTCAAAAACACATCGTCCTTTAAAATTTCTTAAGCGATATCGATTTCAAATTGAAACAAGGAGTTATATATCATTTTAAAGAAGAAGGTTCAACCTTCAAGATGGTATGCAAATCATTTCTTCAGTATCAAAAATAAGATCTTCACGATCTGTTCAAATTTTATCATTTTTTCGTGATACTACTAAAACGTCAAAAACACATCGTCCTTTAAAATTTCTTAAGCGATATCGATTTCAAATTGAAACAAGGAGTTATATATCATTTTAAAGAAGAAGGTTCAACCTTCACGATGGTATGTAAATCATTTTTTCAGTTTCAAAAATAAGATCTTTACGATCTGTTCAAATTTTATCATTTTTTCGTGATACTACTAAAACGTCAAAAACACATCGTCCTTTAAAATTTCTTAAGCGATATCTATTTCAAATTGAAACAAGGAGTTATATATCATTTTAAAGAAGAAGGTTCAACCTTCAAGATGGTATGCAAATCATTTCTTCAGTCTCAAAAATAAGATCTTCACGATTTGTTCAAATTTTATCATTTTTTCGTGATACTACTAAAACGTCAAAAACACATCGTCCTTTAAAATTTCTTAAGCGATATCGATTTCAAATTGAAACAAGGAGTTATATATCATTTTAAAGAAGAAGGTTCAACCTTCACGATGGTATGTAAATCATTTTTTCAGTTTCAAAAATAAGATCTTTACGATCTGTTCAAATTTTATCATTTTTTCGTGATACTACTAAAACGTCAAAAACACATCGTCCTTTAAAATTTCTTAAGCGATATCGATTTCAAATTGAAACAAGGAGTTATATATCATTTTAAAGAAGAAGGTTCAAACTTCAAGTTGGTATGCAAATCATTTCTTCAGTCTCAAAAATAAGATCTTCACGATCTGTTCAAATTTTATCATTTTTTCGTGATACTACTAAAACGTCAAAAACACATCGTCCTTTAAAATTTCTTAAGCGATATCGATTTCAAATTGAAACAAGGAGTTATATATCATTTTAAAGAAGAAGGTTCAACCTTCAAGATGGTATGCAAATCATTTCTTCAGTCTCAAAAATAAGATCTTCACGATCTGTTCAAATTTTATCATTTTTTCGTGATACTACTAAAACGTCAAAAACACATCGTCCTTTAAAATTTCTTAAGCGATATCTATTTCAAATTGAAACAAGGAGTTATATATCATTTTAAAGAAGAAGGTTCAACCTTTAAGATGGTATGCAAATCATTTCTTCAGTTTCAAAAATAAGATCTTTACGATCTGTTCAAATTTTATCATTTTTTCGTGATACTACTAAAACGTCAAAAACACATCGTCCTTTAAAATTTCTTAAGCGATATCGATTTCAAATTGAAACAAGGAGTTATATATCATTTTAAAGAAGAAGGTTCAAACTTCAAGTTGGTATGCAAATCATTTCTTCAGTCTCAAAAATAAGATCTTCACGATCTGTTCAAATTTTATCATTTTTTCGTGATACTACTAAAACGTCAAAAACACATCGTCCTTTAAAATTTCTTAAGCGATATCGATTTCAAATTGAAACAAGGAGTTATATATCATTTTAAAGAAGAAGGTTCAACCTTCAAGATGGTATGCAAATCATTTCTTCAGTTTCAAAAATAAGATCTTTACGATCTGTTCAAATTTTATCATTTTTTCGTGATGCTACTAAAACGTCAAAAACACATCGTCCTTTAAAATTTCTTAAGCGATATCTATTTCAAATTGAAACAAGGAGTTATATATCATTTTAAAGAAGAAGGTTCAACCTTCAAGATGGTATGCAAATCATTTCTTCAGTCTCAAAAATAAGATCTTCACGATCTGTTCAAATTTTATCATTTTTTCGTGATACTACTAAAACGTCAAAAACACATCGTCCTTTAAAATTTCTTAAGCGATATCTATTTCAAATTGAAACAAGGAGTTATATATCATTTTAAAGAAGAAGGTTCAACCTTTAAGATGGTATGCAAATCATTTCTTCAGTTTCAAAAATAAGATCTTTACGATCTGTTCAAATTTTATCATTTTTTCGTGATACTACTAAAACGTCAAAAACACATCGTCCTTTAAAATTTCTTAAGCGATATCGATTTCAAATTGAAACAAGGAGTTATATATCATTTTAAAGAAGAAGGTTCAAACTTCAAGTTGGTATGCAAATCATTTCTTCAGTCTCAAAAATAAGATCTTCACGATCTGTTCAAATTTTATCATTTTTTCGTGATACTACTAAAACGTCAAAAACACATCGTCCTTTAAAATTTCTTAAGCGATATCGATTTCAAATTGAAACAAGGAGTTATATATCATTTTAAAGAAGAAGGTTCAACCTTCAAGATGGTATGCAAATCATTTCTTCAGTTTCAAAAATAAGATCTTTACGATCTGTTCAAATTTTATCATTTTTTCGTGATGCTACTAAAACGTCAAAAACACATCGTCCTTTAAAATTTCTTAAGCGATATCGATTTCAAATTGAAACAAGGAGTTATATATCATTTTAAAGAAGAAGGTTCAACCTTCAAGATGGTATGCAAATCATTTCTTCAGTCTCAAAAATAAGATCTTTACGATCTGTTCAAATTTTATCATTTTTTCGTGATACTACTAAAACGTCAAAAACACATCGTCCTTTAAAATTTCTTAAGCGATATCGATTTCAAATTGAAACAAGGAGTTATATATCATTTTAAAGAAGAAGGTTCAACCTTCAAGATGGTATGCAAATCATTTCTTCAGTTTCAAAAATAAGATCTTTACGATCTGTTCAAATTTTATCATTTTTTCGTGATACTACTAAAACGTCAAAAACACATCGTCCTTTAAAATTTCTTAAGCGATATCTATTTCAAATTGAAACAAGGAGTTATATATCATTTTAAAGAAGAAGGTTCAACCTTCAAGATGGTATGCAAATCATTTCTTCAGTTTCAAAAATAAGATCTTTACGATCTGTTCAAATTTTATCATTTTTTCGTGATACTACTAAAACGTCAAAAACACATCGTCCTTTAAAATTTCTTAAGCGATATCGATTTCAAATTGAAACAAGGAGTTATATATCATTTTAAAGAAGAAGGTTCAACCTTTAAGATGGTATGCAAATCATTTCTTCAATCTTAAAAATAAGATCTTCACGATTTGTTCAAATTTTATCATTTTTTCGTGATACTACTAAAACGTCAAAAACACATCGTCCTTTAAAATTTCTTAAGCGATATCGATTTCAAATTGAAACAAGGAGTTATATATCATTTTAAAGAAGAAGGTTCAACCTTTAAGATGGTATGCAAATCATTTCTTCAATCTTAAAAATAAGATCTTCACGATTTGTTCAAATTTTATCATTTTTTCGTGATACTACTAAAACGTCAAAAACACATCGTCCTTTAAAATTTCTTAAGCGATATCGATTTCAAATTGAAACAAGGAGTTATATATCATTTTAAAGAAGAAGGTTCAACCTTTAAGATGGTATGCAAATCATTTCTTCAATCTTAAAAATAAGATCTTCACGATTTGTTCAAATTTTATCATTTTTTCGTGATACTACTAAAACGTCAAAAACACATCGTCCTTTAAAATTTCTTAAGCGATATCGATTTCAAATTGAAACAAGGAGTTATATATCATTTTAAAGAAGAAGGTTCAACCTTCACGATGGTATGTAAATCATTTTTTCAGTTTCAAAAATAAGATCTTTACGATCTGTTCAAATTTTATCATTTTTTCGTGATACTACTAAAACGTCAAAAACACATCGTCCTTTAAAATTTCTTAAGCGATATCGATTTCAAATTGAAACAAGGAGTTATATATCATTTTAAAGAAGAAGGTTCAAACTTCAAGTTGGTATGCAAATCATTTCTTCAGTCTCAAAAATAAGATCTTCACGATCTGTTCAAATTTTATCATTTTTTCGTGATACTACTAAAACGTCAAAAACACATCGTCCTTTAAAATTTCTTAAGCGATATCGATTTCAAATTGAAACAAGGAGTTATATATCATTTTAAAGAAGAAGGTTCAACCTTTAAGATGGTATGCAAATCATTTCTTCAGTCTCAAAAATAAGATCTTCACGATCTGTTCAAATTTTATCATTTTTTCGTGATACTACTAAAACGTCAAAAACACATCGTCCTTTAAAATTTCTTAAGCGATATCTATTTCAAATTGAAACAAGGAGTTATATATCATTTTAAAGAAGAAGGTTCAACCTTCAAGATGGTATGCAAATCATTTCTTCAGTCTCAAAAATAAGATCTTTACGATCTGTTCAAATTTTATAATTTTTTTTCATGATTCTACTAAAACGTCAAAAATACATCATTTTTTAACATTTCTTAAATGAGACTGATTTCAAATTGAAACAACGAGTTATACATCATTTTAAAGAAGAAGGTTTAGCCTTCAATTTAGTACACAAGTCATTTCTTCATTTTCAAAAATTAAACCTCCACGATTTTTCAAATTTCATCATTTTTTTCGTGATTCAAATAATGCATCAAAAACACATCATCTTTTAATGTTTCTTCAGTGAAAACGATTTCAAATTGAAACAATGAGTTATATATCATTTGAAAGAAGAAGATGCACCTTCAATTTGATATTATTTTTGAATACCAAACTGAAGAATTCAATAGAGAAGGAAGCGAAGAGATTGAATTGAATCGATCTGATCCAACAATGGGTGATTTTCGGAGCTATATTTATTTATCTCATTGAAGTAAACCAAATTTGGTTTACTAAGGACTGTTATTTAGAGAAGTAATTCATAAAAGAATTTCGAATCTTATAAATTTCTTTAAGTAGTGTATATTAATACAAGTTTTTTTATAACAAATTTTGACAATAACCTAAATTTGTTAAATTTGTCGTTATTTTAAGCCTTTTTAAAAATGTGTGATAGTTTTTATTTCGTTTTGTTCGTTTTTAGAATTTTTTTAAATAATTTTTTAAAATTTCATTTTTTAAATCCTTTACCTCCATCTCTGGTTGAAAACCGCAACTAAATCAATCCCTCAATATTTTTTTTAATTCACCGTTTACATCACTTTTTCAATTTAACATAGTAATGAATAAAAAATATTTATTATTATTACTTAATCTTAATTATTACCAATAATTAATTCACTATTTCCCCGGGAAATCATTTTAAATTTCCCACTTTCCCAAAACCAAGCTAACTATAAATAAAAAAAACGCTAGATGACGCTTCGAGTTTGCGCCGTGTTGACATTGACAGCCGGCCATTGTGCGAGTTCTTACCCAAACTGTCCAGTAATTCTTCAAAAAATCGCAAATAAACCTCTCAAAAAAACTTAACTTCCTCTTAATCGTAAGTAAAAACATTCAAAATCATTCAATTCAAAATAATTAACCCCTTAATTCCCAAAAGATGCCGATTATAAAGCTCCAATCCTCAGACGGCGAAATCTTCGAGGTGGACGTTGAAATCGCAAAATGTTCCGTCACCATCAAAACAATGTTGGAAGATTTAGGCATGGATGAAGAAGAAGAAGAACCCGTCCCATTACCAAACGTTAATTCAGCTATTTTAAAAAAAGTTATCCAATGGGCCACATACCACAAAGACGACCCTCCACCACCCGAAGACGACGAGAATAAAGAAAAGCGTACCGACGATATCTCATCCTGGGACGCCGATTTTCTCAAAGTCGACCAAGGAACGCTTTTCGAACTAATTTTGGCTGCTAATTATTTGGATATAAAAGGCTTATTGGACGTTACATGCAAAACCGTTGCTAATATGATAAAAGGAAAAACTCCGGAGGAAATCCGTAAGACTTTCAACATAAAAAACGATTTTACAGCGTCCGAAGAGGAGCAGGTGCGAAAGGAGAACGAGTGGTGTGAAGAAAAATAAGACTTTGCGTATGATTTTAAGTCCTTATTATTATTATTTTTTTTTGTATATTTAATAACAATATTTTTATTTTCGTTTAAATCAAGAATTGAGATGAAAATACACAAAATATAGATTAGTTTAGAGAAAAATGGTCGGCTTTATTAAAGCGATTTGACCCGTTTCAATGTAGTTTGTAGATATTTTATTTTTCGATCTGTGAGGTTTAACCTAGGAATGATTTATCTCCAAAATTTTTTGTTTAATGTTGATTCATAATAAAAAGGTTATTTCTTAAATATTTCTGCTATCAAAGTTTTTTCTTATCCTTAAATTGATATGTAATGTGGTATTATTAAATTTATCTAACAGTATTTTTTAAGGTATCTATTTCAGTTTAGTTTACGATTTATTTTGAAATTAGATATGGTAGAAAATACTTCTAATTAACTATATTTTAGTAAGATTAAAGTGTAGTTTGTAAAAAAAAAAATAAATGGTTTAATTACGATTTTGAAAAAAACCATTAATTTTATCACATATTTAAGTATAAAAGAAAGTTATTACAATTTATCTTAAAAATATCAGATTATTTGGACTAAATTTATCCATTATTGTGATTATTTAATTCTGTAATTTGAGATTCATTAATGAATATGAAATGATATGAATTGACTCTCCTTTAATGATTAATCATCTTATCCATATTGCAATGTTTCTACCAATTAAGTAACAAAAACCTCTTACTTGCTATTATTATATTCTTATTTAAAACTAGTTTTGAATAAGTATCAGAAAATCAGACATAAATAAAAGTTGGCTAAACAAGAATCAAAATCTAATTAACAAGATTTGAACTGCCCTTTTTCTGAACAACAGCTTACTATCAAGTTTATGTAAAAGCTGTTTTCCTTCCTTTTATTTTCCACTTAATTGTTTATTTATCAACTACAAAACCAAATTGGCCCTCAATTTGTCTTAAAAGTGCACTATAAGTATTTTATGTTGTAATGAAAACATGATCAATTAATATTTGACCATAAGCCAAAGCTAAGCTATTAAATGATAATTGTTAGTTCTATTTATTCTGATAATTAATTTTTATTGTAAAACGGAATATTAGAAGAAAAAGCTCATATTTTCTTTTATATCTAATCAACTTTTGTTGTATGTTGCCCAAAAAGACCACTTTACCTGCAATACTTAACAAACTTCTTGCGTTAATTTGGGTACGTTGAGTACATTTGACGTTAAACTTGGTTATATTTCGTTTTATGACATCCAATTTGATATGTCGAAAATATTCTTCAAATTGTTATAAATGTTATTGAAAATACATATGTGTGCTTGATGCTGAAAAAAAAACTCGGTTGGGAATAAACTAAAACGACGTATGATGGATCATCTAAAAAAAGCCTGAATTAGGCCTGAAAAGACCATTAATAAAAGAAGAAGGGAAGAAAATCCTTTTTTTCACAATGATATAAATATTTATTTATTTCTTTTCAATCTGTACTAGACGTGTTTCGCTTTTTTCTTAAAAGCGTCATCAGGTACAACTGTATTAAATTAAAATTAGAAAAGTTAAAAATAAGTTGATTTTATGAAATAAAATATAATTACCGTCAGTTACAACAGAGGTTGCAAGAAATTAAGCGAAGAGAAAAATGCGAAGACATTGGGTGATCCTGAACTCTCGTCATTAAACGTTGAAGAAGCAAATACCAATCTTTTCTTTAATTTAAAATTATTGAAAAAATCCTTCTTTTTTTATTATTGATATACACAATGAACCTGGAGTCAACAATCGCCAAAACTGAAAAGACCAGCTCAATGGTAACGCTCTTTTGGATGCGTTTCTAATCTTCTGAATGGATTTCAAATCTTCTAAAATCGGTATGAAGTCTACTGGAAGCATCTCAAGTCTTTTAGAACTATTATTAAGTTTTCTAGATGCATTTCAAGTCTTCTGGAAGTGGTATTAAATCTTCTGGAGATCTTTAAATTTTCCAGTGGCAATATCAAGTCTTCTAGAAGAATTTCAATTCTTCTGGAAACATTTCAAGTCTCTTAGATGCAGTATCAAGTCTTTTTAAAGCATTTCAAGTCTTCTCTAAGCGATATTAAGTTTTTCGGAAATTTTTCAAATCTTCTGGAAGCAATTCAAGTTCTTTGGAAGCAGTATCATGTCTTCCAGAGACTATATCCAGTCTTTTGCATACAGTTGAATTCTTCTGGCAATATTTCAAGTCTTCTGGACGCGGCATCAAGTCATATAGATGCAGTATCAAGTCATTTGGAGGACTGCAAGTCTTCCAGTGGCAATATCAAGTCTTCTGGAAGCATTTCAAGTCTTCTAAAATTATTGTTTATTCTTCAAGTCGTTTGGAAGTAGTATTAAACCTTCTGGAGGTCTTTAAATTTTCCAGTGGCAATATCAAGTCTTCTAGAAGAATTTCAAGTCTTCTGTAAGCGATATTAAGTTTTTCGGAAATTTTTCAAATTTTCTGGAAGCATTTCAAGTCTTCTGGAAGCAGTATTATGTCTTCCAGAGACTGTATCGAGTCTTCTGCATACAGTTGAAATCTTCTGGCAATATTTCAAGTCTTCTGGACGCGGCATCAAGTCATATAGATGCAGTATCAAGTCATTTGGAGGACTGCAAGTCTTCCAGTGGCAATATCAAGTCTTCTGGAAGCATTTCAAGTCTTCTAGAATTTTTATTAAGTTTTCTAGATGCATTTCAAGTCTTCTGGAAGTAGTATTAAATCTTCTGGAGGTTTTTAAATTTTCCAGTGACAATATCAAGTCTTCTAGAAGAGTTTCAAGTCTTCTGGAAGCATTTCAAGTCTCCTAGATGCAGTATTTCAAGTCTTCTGTAAGCGATATTAAGTTTTTCGGAAATTTTTCAAATCTTCTGGAAGCCTTTCAAGACTTTTGGAAGGCAGTATCATGTCTTCCAGAGACTGTATCGAGTCTTCTGCATACAGTTAAAATCTTCTGGCAATATTTCAAGTCTTCTGGACGTGGCATCAAGTCATATAGATGCAGTATCAAGTCAGTTGGAGGACTGCAAGTCTTCCAGTGGCAATATCAAGTCTTCTAGAAGAATTTCAAGTCTTCTGGAAGCATTTCAAGTCTTCTGGAAGCATTTCAAGTCTCCTAGATGCAGTCTGCAAGTCTTCTTAAAGCATTTTAAGTCTTTTGTAAGCGGTATTAAGTTTTTCGGAAATTTTTCAAATCTTCTGGTAGCATTTCAAGTCTTTTGGAAGCAGTATCATATCTTCCAGAGACTGTATCGAGTCTTCTGCATATAGTTGAAATCTTCTGGCAATATTTCAAGTCTTCTTGACACGGCATCAAGTGATCTAGACGCAGTATCAAGTCATTTGGAGGATTACAAGTTTTCCAGTGGCAATATCAAATCTTCTGGAAGCACTTCAAGTCTTCTGGACGTGGCATCAAGTCATATAGATGCAATATCAAGTCATTTGGAGGACTGCAAGTCTTCCAGTGGCAATATCAAGTCTTCTGGAAGCATATCAAGTCTTCTAGAATTATGGTTAAGTCTTCAAATCTTCTGGAAATAATATTAAACTTTCTGGAGGTCTTTAAATATTCCAGTGACAATATCAAGTCTTCTAAAAGAATTTCAAGTCTTTTGGAAGCATTTCAAGTCTCCTAGATGCAGTATCAAGTCTTCTTAAAGCATTGCAAATCTTCTGTAAGCGGTATTAAGTGTTTCGGAAATTTTTCAAATCTTCTGGAAGCATTACAAGTCATTTGGAAGCAGTATCATGTCTTCCAGAGACTGTATCGAGTCTTCTGCATACAGTTGAAATCTTCTGGCAATATTTCAAGTCTTCTGGACGCGGCATCAAGTCATATAGATGCAGTATCAAGTCATTGCAGGTCTGCAAGTCTTCCAGTGGCAATATCAAGTCTTCTGGAAGCATTTCAAGTCTTTTAGAATTATTGTTAAGTCTTCAAGTCTTCTGGAAGTAGTATTAAACTTTCTGGGGGTCTTTAAATTTTCCAGTGGCAATATCAAGTCTTCTGGAAGCATTTCAAGTCTCCTAGATGCAGTATCAAGTCTTCTTAAAGCATTTTAAGTCTTCTGTAAGCGGTATTAAGTTTTTCGGAAAATTTTTCAAATCTTCTGGTAGCATTACAAGTCTTTTGGAAGCAGTATCATGTCTTCCAGAGACTGCATCGAATCTTCTGCATACAGTTGAAATCTTCTGGCAATATTTCAAGTCTTCTGGACGCGGCATCAAGTCATATAGATGCAGTATCAAGTCATTTGGAGGACTGCAAGTCTTCCAGTGGCAATATCAAGTCTTCTGGAAGCATTTCAAGTCTTCTAGAATTATTGTTTAGTCTTCAAGTCTTTTAGAAGTAGTATTAAATCTTCTGGAAATCTTTAAATTTTCCAGTGGCAATATCAAGTTTTCTAGAAGAATTTCAAGTCTTCTGGAAACATTTCAAGTCTCCTAGACGCAGTATTTCAAGTCTTCGGTAAGCGATATTAAGTTTTTCGGAAAATTTTCAAATCTTCTGGAAGCCTTTCAAGTCTTTTGAAAGCAGTATCATGTCTTCCAGAGACTGTATCGAGTCTTCTGCATACAATTGAAATCTTCTGGCAATATTTCAAGTCTTCTGGACGCAGCATCAAGTCATCTGACGCAGTATCAAGTCTTTTGGAGAACTGCAAGTCTTCCAGTGGCAATATCAAGTCTTCGGGAAAATTTTCATGTATTCTAGATACAATATCAAATCGTCTGAAAGCATTATGAGTCTTCTAAAAACATTACAAGTCTTCTGAAAGCATTACAAGTCTTCTGGAACCATTTCAAGTCTTCTAAAATCAGTGTCAGATTTTCTGGAAATATGTCTAGTTTCCTAAATGCAGTATCCAGTTTTCTTAGTGCTGTATCAAGTCTTCTGGAAATATGTCTACTCTTCTAGCTGCAGTATTAAACCTTCTTAATACAGTGTCAAGTTTTCTGAAAGCATTTCAAGACTCCTACATGCAATATCAAGTCTTAGACTACCGTGGCCCGGAAATTTCACCTATTATATTGAGATAAGTCTATTATGATAGTATTTGTTGTTATAACACATTCGTATTGCATTATTTTGCGATTACATCAAAGTAAAATTAGTTTAACCTTCCGTTGATAACGCAAAGGTTAAATAATACATAAACATATTCAGATAAATGAGGTATTTTACTTATTTAAATATTTTACGTAAACCTATTTACGCCTTGACTAATTTACGTTTTTGCTTCGAATGTTTTTAAAATACCTGATAGCCGTAACATCATTGGAGTTGATCTATGATGCTTTATTTGTTTAAGGCTAGCATTATTTAATTTATCCAAAAATTAAGTGCTTTTGTTTTATTAGTAATTTATGAATTAAACTGAATTAGAACTGACACTAGACGTAGAAACTTACTAAGGTATGTTGCGTGTCTTTTTGTGCCTAGTAAGGTACAATTATTATCTACAATTTGGTTGTTGTGTCTTCTAGATCTAGAGATAGATCTTATGATATAAAACTAGAACTAACACATATATCTGTTGTATTTGTGCTTCCTCAGAAATATGTCTTTAGTAATATCTTCCAGATCCAAAGATAGATCTTATGATATAAAACTAGATCTAGAAGTAGAAAGTCTAGAATCTTTCCACTTCTAGATCTAGTGTTAGTTTTAGTTTTACTGCGATTCAAATATGCAGGATTGCCAAATCAGTTTGTAAAGTATTTTATGTCAGAAGCTATTCAGAAACATTCTTCAGAAACATGTCTTCTAGATCTAGAGATAGATCTTATGATATAAAACTAGAACTGACACATATATCTGTTGTATTTGTGCTTCCTCAGAAATATGTCTTTAGTAATATCTTCCAGATCTAGAGATAGATCTTATGATATAAAACTAGAACTAACATTAGACCTAGAGTGGAAAGTCTAGAATCTTTAAAAAGTCCATTGTTAGTTCTAATTTTACTGCGATTCAAATACACAGGGTTGTTAAATCAGTTTGTGAAGTATTTTATTTCAGAAACCATTCAGAAACATGTCTTCTAGACTTAGAGATAGATCTTATGATATAAAACTAGATCTAATACTGGACCTAGAAGTAGAAAGTCTAGAATCTTCCCACTTCTAGATCTAGTGTTAGTTCTAGTTTTACTGCGATTCAAATATTCAGGGTTGCCAAATCAGTTTGTAAAGCACTTTATGTCAGAAACTATTCAGAAATATATCTTCAGAAATGTATTCTAGACCTAGAGATAGATCTTATGATATAAAACTAGAACATATCTGTTGCATTTGTGCTTCCTCATAAATATGTGTTTAATAATATCTTCTAGATCCAGTGATAGATCTTATGATATAAAACTAGATCTAACACTAGATCTAGAAGTAGAAAGTCTAGAATCTTTCCACTTCTAGATCTAGTGTTAGTTTTAGTTTTACTGCGATTCAAATATGCAGGGTTGCCAAATCAGTTTGTAAAGTATTTTATGTCAGAAACCATTCAGAAACATGTCTTCTAGATCTAGAGATAGATGTTATGATATAAAACTAGAACTAACACATAAATCTCTTGTATTTGTGCTTCTCTTGCAAGAAGCAGTCGTTTGGTGTCAATACATACCATATTATTTCTTATGTCTCCAGCAGCAATCTATAGTCGGCTAAAAGAATTTAAGAAGTATTTTTTTCTATTGTAATATCTTAGCTTTCAGAACAATATGTACTCTTCTGCCAATAGTATGTTCTCTAAAGATAGTATTTAATCATCTACAGGCAGTATTTAATATTCTGTAACCATTCTTTAAACCTCTACTAGCTGTATTTATTCTTCCCAAAGCAGTTTCTACTTTTCTGTCAACATTATGTTGTCTGTTAATGGTACCTAGTCTACTGCTAATAGCATGTAGTTTCTGCAAGAACTGCCTGGTCTTCTAGAAGCAGATTCTAGTCTTCTAAAACCTTATCTACTCTTCTCTAATAATCTATCTCTAATAATCTTTTGCTAACAGTATCAACAATTACAGCAAAGTGGCAGTATTTAGTCCTCCAAACCCAACATATAGCCTTTTACCACCAATATATGTGATCTGATCTACGAAAAGGCTTAGGTGTGAAAAAATCATTTTGCACGTTTTTGGCGATTTGGATAAAGTAAAATATTTTCTTTCGAATGGCGCAAACCGGAAGTTTCTAACTGAAGTAGCAGAATCTTCCTTCACTGTTTCTTCGCCTTAGTTGTTTTTTTTCGTGTATAAAAAGGAAAAGTGAAAGACAAATTGGTATACCGAGGAAAGAGAACTGAATCTTATGCCTTGTAACTTTACCTTTTCTGCATCCTTCTATCTTCCGCTTAGCAATTTCTGAATAAACATCTTGGAATTCTTCGTTATACTTAGTATACTTATATATAGAGAGATAAGATATTACTTAGTATCACCAAATCAAGTTTGTTTTTGGATAGTTCTAAACAATTAGTTCTACTACTAACAATCCGATCTCGAGGTATGAGTGTATCGCATTTCTTAATACAACAATCGGCAGAGAGAAATTTTGCTATCAGCTCTTCTTCTTCTAAATCAACCATAGATAAGTCCATTTTAACGAAACTTTCCTCTGTATCATCTCTTGCCTGATATAAATCATAATCCTTGTCCAAAGCATTATCAATATCGGATTTATCACTATCTTCTTCGTTTTCACCGAAATATTGTTTGTAAACGGCACTGAACTCTTCTTCAACACTCATTTTTAATTTCTTTCGGAAGCAAAATACGGATAAAAATGATTTAGTAAACGTAATGAAAAAGGGGAATGTAACGAATTCGTCACCATTGATAATAATACTTACGCATTTCACCTCTTCAGTGTTGGTCGTTAAAGGAGCAAAACTTAGCAAAACCACGATATCACGCGATCAAATACGATATTATTCCAAGCAGAAACAACACTGGATGTGAAATGATGATAAAAACTTGTTTTCACACCTAAGCCCCCTTTTGTAGACCAGGTCACGTATAATAACCAAAAAACAGCATGCAGTCTTCTGGAAAGTAGTGTTTATTCTTTTGCAAGCAGTGGTTAGTCTTCCAAAAGCAATATTTAGTCGTCCAGAAGCAATATTTAGACTTCCAGAAACAATATCGTAAAAGCAATATAATTCCTTATGTAGTCTTTGTATATAGTCTTTTGATACCATTGTGAAGCCATCCACCAGTAATATAGCCTTCTCCAACAATCTCTAATTTTCTACATGCAGTATTTAGTTCTACAAATGCAGTATCTAATCGTCCAAACACAACATTCAGTTTTTTACTATCAATATACAGTTTATCAGCAAAACCTAGACTTCAACAAACAGCATGCAGTCTTCTGGAAGATAGTATTTAATCTTCTATAAGCAGTGTTCAGTCTTCCAAAAGCACTATCTAATCTTTAAAAAGCAGTATAATTCCTTATAACCAGTATAAAACCTTTTGCTACCGTTGTCAAGCCATCCAGCAGTAATACAGTCTTCTCCAATAATCTCTAATCTTTTGCAAAAAGTATTTAGTTCTCGAAATGTAGTATCTAATCGTTCAACCACAACGTTCAGTTTTTTACCATCAATATACAGTTTATCAGCAGTATCTAGACTTTAACAAACAGCATGCAGTCTTTTGGAAGATAGCATTTAATCTTCTATAAGTAGTGTTCAGTCTTTCATCCTTATAACCAGTATAAAACCTTTTGCTACCGTTGTCAAGCCATCCACCAGTAATACAGTCTTCTCCAATAACCTCTAATCTTTTGCAAAAAGTATTTAGTTCTCGAAATGCAGTATCTAATCCTCCAAATACAACATTTAGTCTTTAGTCACCAATATTTGGTGTTTTGTAAACTGCACGTAGTCTTCTGGAAAGCAATCTTTAATCTTTTTCAAGCAATGTTTAGCGTTTTGCAAGCAAGATTTAATGTTTTGCAAGCTTGATTTAGTATTCTACAAGCAGAGTTCAGTCTTACAGGAGCAACATCTTGCCTTTCAGAGGAGTATTTAATTTCCTGACAGCAGTGTGCACTTTGTTGGCAATATCTTGTTTTCAGCAAGCAGTGTATAGGTTTCTGCAAGCAGTATATATTCTTCCCAAGGTAATATATTTACTTTTCTATCAACAATATGTAATCTGCAGACGATAACTGGTCTGCCAGGAGCAATATCTTGCTTTAACTTATTTATTCGGAGCCCCAGGGTTGGCAATTCAATGCCAATGAAAAATGTTCGCACCTCAGAGCTCTTCAGAGCATCTCGATTATTGTTATTGTTAACTATTTTTTTTAATAAAATAAACTTTTTAACCTATTATAATAATGAAGTGTCAAAATAAATTTCTGTCAAGTTCATCAAAATCAAAACCAAAAAAATTATTCGGTCAATTTCGATTCAAAATTTTCGCGCGTAGAAAATCCAAATAAAAACAATAAATCAAATAAATCCACATATGTATATACCAAGGGACGGATACGACAGCGATTTATACAACGACTATTACAACGAATGGTACCGTTCGATTTCGTCTCGCGAAGAGTACGACAACGGTGATTTTAGTTACGATTCGAGCCAAGCACAGTTACCGGTGGGCGAAAAGGATTCAAACAGTTTTCAAAATATATCGTCCGACGGTGGAGACGATAACCAAAAGTGGGTGACATTGGGACCGAAGGTGGCGCACATTTATCGAAGCGATATCAAAGTGAAGAAGTATTCATGTGTATGTCAACAACAAAATCAACAGCAACAGGAAGATAGGAAGAGTTCGAGAAAATTTTGCGTACCATCGCTTTGTTCGGTTTGTTCGAAAAATGATGTTAAGAAGGAAAAGGAAAAAAAAGTGATCGTTAAAAAAAGTGGCTTTTTAAATCAGTTGTGTCATAGAAAATGTGCGGTTGTGGGAGTGATAAAAGCACAAATGCAGAGTCTTCCGGGGAGGATGGCTAAACACAGTAAAACGTAATCCTACTTCTTAATTCTAATCGGATGTTAATAACTATATTTTTATGATTATTTTCTTTTAGGTGTGTTCGTAGAATGGGTTCACAAAATTGGAAAATAAAATTTATAGCGTTAGTAGGATTTTTGCCGTTTCTTTTATGGGTCGCCTTAATTTCTGGGGCTTATTCCGGTGTTGCTCTTTGTGGTGGAAAACATCTTAGAGTGATTAATCCACGATCTGTTTACTAACTAAATAAAAATAATTAACCATTTTTGATTTATTATTTGATTTTTTTGATAGATTTTTCTTCTGATTTTCTTTAATTTTTTAAAAATCGTCGAGTTTATTATTATTATTTGTGGTTCCATTGCTTTCGAAAACAATTTACAAATCAAATCGTCGAGATAAACGAAACAAGACTCAAAATTCAATCTAGGCATAGCAATAGTCATAGCTCTTGAAAAGAAACTTGTACAGGTTTTTAGCCTCATAGTAGTAGAGTCATCTGAAACTGACCTTTAGTATCTTGAAGAGCTGTGCATTTTCTACTTGAAAGTTTTAATTCAATGTGTTCTACTACAATTTATATTGTACGATTTTGGAACGGAAAAGTCTTCTTGAATCAGGATTGGCTGGATTATCTTCTGATTGAATATAACGGCGGTCATTATGGTTCACTACAAAAGCTTTCCATCAGTAAGGAGACGAATTGAGTACCACCAATGAATGAGACTAAGCGAAGATTTCGGTTTGAATGATGTCGGAAATGGTTGATAAAATATATTTTGTCATATTGGCCAACAGGACTGCATCAGAGTTCCAGTCGCGATATTGAAATAATTTTTAGTGGAGTTACTCTAAACCTGGTACCAATTAAACTGACATTAATACTCTTGTAGTAATCAAGCTCAAGTTGCCAACAAGTTGGCAGTCCTAGACTATTTACTACATGTCCCTTAGTTTTCACGCTCAAGTTACTAATTGGTTGGCAGACCTTACAATGTAAAAAGAATGTTTCAATGTATTTTAGCTCATGCTGCCAACAAGTTGGCAATCCCAGACAGTTTAATACGTGTCTTTTAGTAATTAAGCTTATGCTGGAAATAAGTTTGCAGTCCCAGACTATTTAATACTATTTAATACGTCTCTTTTAGTAATCAAGATCATACCGCCAACAAGTTGGCAGATGCTAGAGTATATGAGAAGAGTCAGTAGACAAGAAAACTATGCTGCGAAAAATTGGCAGTCATAGATCACTTAATACGTCTCTGTTGATAATCAAGCTCATGCTGCCAACAAGTTGACAGATCTTAGAATATAAGAGAAGGATCTGTTTATAAGAGACCTCATGCTGCCAACAAGTTGGCAGTCGCAGACCATTTAACACGTGTCTTTTAATACTCTAGCCTATATTACTAACAAGTTGACAGTCTCAGACCACTTAATACAAGTTTTCTAGTAATCAACCTCATGCTGCCATCAAGTTGGCAGCCCCACACTACTTAATGCATGTTTCTGAGTAATCAAGCTCATGCTGCCAACAAGTTGGCAGATGCTAGAATATACGAGCAAGGTCTGCTGATTAGAAAACTCATGCTACCAACAAGTTGGCAGCCCCACACTACTTAATGCATGTCTTTGAGTAATCAAGCTCATGCTGCCAACAAGTTGGCAGCCCCACACTACTTAATGCAGGTCTTTGAGTAATCAAGCTCATGCTGCCAACAAGTTGGCAGCCCCACACTACTTAATGCATGTTTCTGAGTAATCAAGCTCATGCTGCCAACAAGTTGGCAGATGCTAGAATATACGAGCAAGGTCTGCTGATTAGAAAACTCATGCTACCAACAAGTTGGCAGCCCCACACTACTTAATGCATGTCTTTGAGTAATCAAGCTCATGCTGCCAACAAGTTGGCAGCCCCACACTACTTAATGCAGGTCTTTGAGTAATCAAGCTCATGCTGCCAACAAGTTGGCAGCCCCACACTACTTAATGCAGGTCTTTGAGTAATCAAGCTCATGCTGCCAACAAGTTGGCAGCCCCACATTACTTAATGCATGTTTCTGAGTAATCAAGCTCATGCTGCCAACAAGTTGGCAGATGCTAGAATATACGAGCAAGGTCTGCTGATTAGAAAACTCATGCTACCAACAAGTTGGCAGCCCCACACTACTTAATGCATGTCTTTGAGTAATCAAGCTCATGCTGCCAACAAGTTGGCAGCCCCACACTACTTAATGCATGTCTTTAAGTAATCAAGCTCATGCTGCCAACAAGTTGGCAGCCCCACACTACTTAATGCATGTTTCTGAGTAATCAAGCTCATGCTGCCAACAAGTTGGCAGATGCTAGAATATACGAGCAAGGTCTGCTGATTAGAAAACTCATGCTACCAACAAGTTGGCAGCCCCACACTACTTAATGCATGTCTTTGAGTAATCAAGCTCATGCTGCCAACAAGTTGGCAGCCCCAGACTACTTAATGCATGTCTTTAAGTAATCAAGCTCATGCTGCCAACAAGTTGGCAGCCCCACACTACTTAATGCATGTTTCTGAGTAATCAAGCTCATGCTGCCAACAAGTTGGCAGATGCTAGAATATACCAGCAAGGTCTGCTGATTAGAAAACTCATGCTACCAACAAGTTGGCAGCCCCACACTACTTAATGCATGTCTTTGAGTAATCAAGCTCATGCTGCCAACAAGTTGGCAGCCCCACATTACTTAATGCATGTCTTTGAGTAATCAAGCTCATGCTGCCAACAAGTTGGCAGCCCCACACTACTTAATGCATGTTTCTGAGTAATCAAGCTCATGCTGCCAACAAGTTGGCAGATGCTAGAATATACGAGCAAGGTCTGCTGATTAGAAAACTCATGCTACCAACAAGTTGGCAGCCCCACACTACTTAATGCATGTCTTTGAGTAATCAAGCTCATGCTGCCAACAAGTTGGCAGCCCCACACTACTTAATGTAGGTCTTTGAGTAATCAAGCTCATGCTGCCAACTCGTTGGCAGATGTTAAAATATACGAGGAGGGTCTGCTGATAAGAAAGCTCATGCTACCAACAAGTGGGTAGCCCCACACTACTTAATGCATGTCTTTGAGTAATCAAGCTCATGCTGCCAACAAGTTGGCAGATTCTAGATTATACGAGCTAGCATCTGCTGTGCCAAGGCTCTGATAAGAAAGCTCATGCTGCCAACAAGTAGGCAGCCTCAGACCATTTAATACGCATCTCTCAGTTATCAAGCTCATGCTACCAAGTTGGCAGATCTTAGAATATAGAAAAAGGGTCTGTTGTAAACATTTTTATTATCAAATTTTCTAAGTCTATAGTTGACATAATAATAGCCTCTACTTTTGTTACATATTCAACTTCATTCCTAATGCTAATATTAGTAATCGCCTTTTTAACACACCAAAACATCATTCGATGGAATTACGTGTTCTTTTCTGGGATTCATTCGTCGTAGAATCGTATCTTTCGTCCAAATTCCCTGGCAACTTTTGAGCTATTTTTGTCTTTTCTCGAAACACGAAATTGTTACGATTCATGAATCTTCCACACCAACTTGGGGATGCCTCGAAATTTTCACTTTCTTCTTTGTTACATTTTGCTCATTTTATTGCAAACAAACAAAAAAATTTTCGAATTAATTGTTTTAATTTAAGTTTAAAATCATTTATTATTCCTAATTTTATGTTATTAAATACTAAATTTTTCTTCGCGTCTTGATTATCTTTGTTCTATTTGTTTTAAATACCTTAACTTCCTGTAATAATTTCTTGAATACTTCGACGATTTTCACACGTTCAATTCGTTTTAAATGAGTTTCTTTGTCCGGTGCAGTTATTAATATGTCATGTAAAAAATTGAAACATTTAAAATTTGGTCCATCGTTCGTTGGAATAAAGACGGAGCAGAAATTCCAAATGCTAAACGTTTGTAGATATAGAGTTACTCTTGTGCGTTACAATAACTAGGTATTTTCTTAAATCGGAGTGAACTGGTAGCTTTAAGTATGCGTCCTTTAAATTTATTCATGTAATCATTCATCTAAGCACGTCTTCGCATCTAGGTAGGGGATAGTCGTCGACCTGATCGTATAGATTTATTACGATTTTCTAATCACCACAAAGTCGAATATTTCCATTTGATTTAACTGCTATCCACCTCTGATATCACCCTTTCAATCGGTGTGGTGATTGAGTCTATTCTAATACATCTTCTTTAAATAATCTTTCAATCTCTCTTGCAACATTCTTTTGTAGGCTCAAAAGTCGAGGTCTAAATGTCTTTGATGTTATATCACCGGAAATATTTTATATCCTTATTGTTCCAATGCTGCCATCAAAAGTTCTTTATGTTATTGCAAACGGTTTATTTGCTAATTATTTTCTGTTCAGGTAATGGATTTGTGCTCCTTCAGGTAATGGTGATTTGATAAGGACCAATCGAGACCAAACAAAGGTGTATCGTCTTGCTCAACAACGTAAATGGGTAGTGATAGTATTCCTCCATATGTTGCGACTTGTATTTGGGTTGTCCCAATGTTTGGATTTCTATGACCAACAAGATTCTTCGTTGGTTGTAACTTAGATTTTTCTATACCCTTTCACCTATTACTGAATATACAGCTCCTGGATCATAAACCATTTGATAGACATTGTTTTCAATCTTAATTGTTAACATTACTTTCTTTGATTTTCAAATATTACAAATAGTTGAAGTATCTTAGCTTGTTCCGTTGTTAGAAGATGACTCATCGTTTGTTTTTGCTGTTACGTTTCGTGTGTTTGTAATGTGATTTTTGTTTTACTTTATTCTTCCTGAAGAAATGCAGGTTTTTGCAAAATGTACTATCTTCCCCAAATCAAGACCAAACAAAAGTGTGTCATCTTGCTCAACAACGTAAATGGCTACATAGTGTTAGTGTTCTTCCATATGTTGTGACTTATATTTGGGTTGTTCCCAATGTTTGGATTTCTATGACCAATAAGATTCTTCGTTGGTTGTAACTTAGATTTTTCCATATCCTTTTACCTATTACTGAATGTGCAACTCCTGGCTCATAACGCATTTGATAGTCTTTGTTTTCTATCTTAATTATTAACATTGCTTTCTTTAATTTTCAAATGTTACAAATAGTTGAAGTATTTGAACTTGTTCCGTTGTTAGATGATGACTCATCGTTTGTTTTTGCTGTTACGTTTGGTGAGTTTGTAGTGCGATTTTTGTTTTACTTTATTCTTCCTGAAGAAATGCAGGTTTTTGCAAAATGTACTTTCTTCCCCAAATCAAGACCAAACAAAAGTGTGTCATCTTGCTCAACAACGTAAATGGCTACATAGTGTTAGTGTTCTTCCATATGTTGTGACTTATATTTGGGTTGTTCCCAATGTTTGGATTTCTATTACCAACAAAATTCTAGGTTGGTTGTAACTTAGATTTTTCCATATTTTTTTACCTATTACTAAATGTTCTGCTCCTGGATCATAAAACATTTGATAAACAAATTTGCAGACTTATTTATATATTCCTGAATAATCTCTCTCATTACCATGCAGAGTTATCATTTTTGATTACTTTACAACTTTAAAGTGTGAAAAGATCCTTCAAGATGACGTTATCAGCTTATTTTTACGTTGAGGGTGGTGTTATATTCTATCTTTACTGTTCGTGGGAATATACGTAAGATTGAAGATAGCGAGATAGATAATGTTATGTAAGAGTTGAGAAGGCAAAGAAAAGGAGTAGAAAGCTGGCATTGGGATGGATTTAGAGATCAGATGAGAGTGTGAAGTGGTAAGGACAGGGTTGTGGAAGGCGATGCGAAGACTGGGTGTTGGGAGGGAGGTGGTGAAAGATATTAAACACGTTTGGAATAAGAAATAAAGAAGTTATTGAGGATAGGATTATTTAGAATGGGCTGATATATAACTGCATGATACATGATAGTGTCCTGTCTTAAGGAGAAGGATTGATGCTTATATCGAGATAGTTTGGTCTCTGATTCTTAAAAAAAAATATCTATAAGTAATTTTCAAAAATACGATTTTTATGAGAAAGTAAATATTTAAAGACCGTTTATTTAAAGCATTCAATTAAGGAACATTATTTAAGAACATTAAGACATTACCATAGCCATATTTAAGTCCGTCAATTTTTCTGGTTGCTAGAATTTCACTTTATTCCAATTTGCCATTCTTATTAATTTTTGTTTATCTTTTTAAATTCTCAATTAATTAGAAATCGCTTTTTGGTGTTTGCGATGTCTCTTGGCTGCGATAGCCCGATGTGAAGAACGTTTCTTATTACTAGATGTCACTGGAGAATCATCAATACATCCCAAAAGATTATTTAGCAACTCCATGATATCGACTTTCAAACTTCCAACTAAAAGATTATTAAAAATTAATAAATAAATTATTATAAATCATTTAATTTACTGGTTTTGGTTAAGTTGGTTAAAACGTCATCTACAAGATCGGATGCTGCGCATAGTATAACTTCGAGAAGTTCGACTAGAATAAAGAAGGATTAAATAATTTAATTAATAATATTTTTGACTTACCGAGTGGGTGGATCATGCAAGTTAGGAAGGCTTTTAAGAAAACTAAAAGTGATGATGCTACATCGGCTGCAAGGGTAAGTAAAGATCCTGCTAAATTCACTATAAATGTGATTAATAAGAATTAATTCAAAAAATTTATTAAATTAAATATAAATAAAAACTCACGGACGCTGTTGAGGAGATTTACAA
Organism: Onthophagus sagittarius; assembly: GCA_036711965.1. Classification (NCBI taxonomy): domain Eukaryota; kingdom Metazoa; phylum Arthropoda; class Insecta; order Coleoptera; family Scarabaeidae; genus Onthophagus; species Onthophagus sagittarius. The sequence continues at coordinate 52,478,573 of JASERS010000005.1, forward strand.
CAGTGCCTAATAGATTGGCTGAAAAATTAAAAATTATGTCTTAAGAATAAAATTATAAATTAAATTTTACCAACTAAATTAGAAACGATTCCTAAAACACCGTCTAATGCAACCACGGCAGTAATCGATGGTACTACAAAAATAATTAATTAAAATTTATAATAAGAAGTTTTTTATTCTTACAAATTGCGGTCACTTTTATCGATAATTTGCCACAAATTTGACCCCCTAATTGAATAACAGTGGAAAGTGTCCCGGTGAGTAAATCGGTAACTGAGCCAAGTAATCCACCTACCAGCGACCCAGAAGCGGCTTAAGATTTAATATAAATTATTAAATAAAATAATAATTAATAAAAAAAAATAATTTTTACCTTGACATGAGGAAAACCCACAACAAACAATAGTTAGAATTAAAAAAATTGATGAATTCATGTTGAAGTTTTGAATTTTTTTCTTTCAGCTAGAAAATTAAGTGATGATTCTACGAAAATTTTTTTTAGTTTATATACTATTTTTTTTGGAATGGAATTTTAATAAATAAGATGGTATATAATAAAGAAAAAAAATATTTAACTAATTAGTTTTATCAACTTTTTTATTTCTACATAAAAATGATAAAAAAAAACGTTATTTTTATTTTTTCTTTAATTAAAATTTTTTCTGCTGGTATAAAAAGGGATACTGTTTAAACGAGTTTAAGTTTAGAAAAATTCTTTCAGCTAGAACTAACTTACTACTCCACCAAGATGAAGTGTTTCAAAAACGTATTGATTTTGACTGTGTTTTGTATCGTTTTGAGGTTTACTGAAGGTAAAAAAATAATTTAATATCTTATTATACTTCTTCAAGATGTATCATATAATTTTTCCTTTTTTTGATATATCATAAATTTTTTGTTAAATCTTTAACAATTTTAAAATCTCTTTAAAATTTCAAATCTCAAAGTTATCTCAGCAATTTCTACAAAGTTAGGTTCTGTGGTTATTGTTCTTATATAATTTTACTACTTTTAATTTTATTTGTTTTTATTTAAGATACTCCCCATTAAGATATCTTAATTTTCTTGAAAGCTATGAAAAGAAAATTTATTAATTATTATTATCTCAATTTTAAACTATAACGAGTCATTAAATAGCAAATGTTTTAAATGTGAGATTATAATCGTGTTAAAATCAATATTAGTAAAGCTTTCTTTTGAGATATAAAGCATCGAAATATCTCAATCCATCCATAAGATATAGAATGTAAGTAAAATTTTTTAATTGATGGTTTAAAACGATACTATTAACTCGGTGGGATTAATTACATTCAAATCATAAGAAAAAGTTATATTACATTGAAATCGTCATTATTTGAACTTTCTTTTAAGATATGACCCATAAATATATCTCAAAATATTGAGTAGATATTCAATAAAGAATGCGAGATAAATTTGATTAATTCCAAAATTTGTAAGAACCCCGATCTCGTCGACTTCGAATAATCGAAATATGATATGTTATATTCTAATGAATTCTTAATTAATTAAGATATCTTTTAAGGTACTCCCTATTAAGATATCTTAATTTTCTTGAAAGTTATGAAAAGAAAATTTATTAATTATTATTATCTCAATTTTAAGCTATAACGTGTCATTAAATAGCAAATGTGTTAAATATGAGATTATAATCGTGTTAAAATCTGTATTAATTAAGCTTTCTTTTGAGATATAAAGCATCGAAATATCTCAATCCATCCATAAGATATAGAATATAAGTCAAATTTTTGTATTAATGGTTTAAAACTATACAATTAACTCGGTGGGATTCATTTCATCCATATCATAAGAAAAAGTTATATTACATTGAAATCGTCATTATTTGAACTTTCTTTTAAGATATGACCCATAAATATATCTCAAAATATTGAGTAGATATTCAATAAAGAATACGAGATTAATTTGATTAATTCCAAAATTTGTATGAACCCAGATCTCGTCGACTTCGAATAATCGAAATATGATATGTTATATTCTAATGAATTCTTAATTAATTAAGATATATTTTGAGATACTCCCCATTAAAATATCTTAAGTTTCTTGAAAGTTATGAAAAGAAAATTTATTAGTCATTATTATCTCAATTTTAAGCTATAACGTGTCATTAAATAGCAAATGTTTTAAATGTGAGATTATAATCGCGTTGAAATCTATATTAATTAAGCTTTCTTTTGAGATATGAAGCATCGAAATATCTCAATCCATCCATAAGATATAGAATATAAGTCAAATTTTTGTATTGATGATTTAAGACGACACAATGAATTCGGTGGGATTCATTTCATCCAAATCATAAGAAAAAGTTATATTATATTGAAATCGTCATTATTTAAACTTTCTTTTAAGATATGACCCATAAATATATCTCAAAATATTCAGAAGATATTCAATAAAGAATACGAGATTAATTTGATTAATTCCAAAATTTGTAAGAACCCCGATCTCGACGACTTCGAATAATCGAAACATGATATGTTATATTTTAATGAATTCTTCATTAATTAAGATATCTTTTAAGATACTCCCTATTAAAATATCTTAATTTTTCTGAATGTTATGAAAAGAAAATTTATTAATCATTATTATCTCAATTTTAAGCTATAACGAGTCATTAAATAGCAAATGTTTTAAATGTGAGATTATAAGTTTGTTAAAATCTATATTAATTAAGCTTTCTTTTGAGATATAAAGCATCGAAATATCTCAATCCATCCATAAGATATAGAATATAAGTCAAATTGTTGTATTAACGGTTTAAAACGATACAATTAACTCGGTGGGATTCATATCATAAGAAAAAGTTATATTACATTGAAATCGTCATTATTTAAACTTTCTTTTAAGATATGACCCATAAATATATCTCAAAATATTCAGAAGATATTCAATAAAGAATACGAGATTAATTTGATTAATTCCAAAATTTGTAAGAACCCAGATCTCGTCGACTTCGAATAATCGAAATATGATATGATATATTTTAATGTATTCTTAATTAATTAAGATATCTTATAAGATAATCCCCATTAAAATATCTTAATTTTCTTGAAAGTAATGAAAAGAAAATTTATTAATTATTATTATCTCAATTTTAAGCTATAACGTGTCATTAAATAGCAAATGTATTAAATGTGAGATTATAATCGTGTTAAAATCTGTATTAATTAAGCTTTCTTTTGAGATATAAAGCATCGAAATATCTCAATCCATCCATAAGATATAGAATATAAGTCAAATTTTTGTATTAATGGTTTAAAACTATGCAATTAACTCGGTGGCATTCATTTCATCCATATCATAAGAAAAAGTTATATTACATTGAAATCGTCATTATTTGAACTTTCTTTTAAGATATGACCCATAAATATATCTCAAAATAATCAGAAGATATTCAATAAAGAATACGAGATTAATTTGATTAATTCCAAAATTTGTAAGAACCCAGATCTCAAGAATCAAGAATTCTTAATTAATTAAGATATCTTTTAAGATACTCCCCATTAAAATATCTTAATTTTCTTGAAAGTTATGAAAAGAAAATTTTTTAATCATTATTATCTCAATTTTAATCTTTAACGAGTCATTAAATAACAAATGTTTTAAATGAAACGAAAAGTGAAAAGTAACGCATTTTTAATCAATTTTTTTGAAATTGCTTTTTTTAGCTACTCAAATTGGAACTGAACTAACACCCGATTGTAAAGATAAAATCCAAAATTCTTGCGGAAAACTATCTGGACTTATGATACAAATTTCTCTTTTCGGTAAATTTCTTTATATCATATTCCCGATAAAAAATTATTTAATAATTTTTAATACTTCATAGGAAACGCTGTAATAGAATGTGCAGGCACGGTCGTAATCCCTCTTATCCCAACGATAGAATCTGTTCTATGCACCGTAATTACTTTAGCTTATGAATTACGTAAGAAAAATATCACTATTTTTATAATATTCATAATCATACTTTTTGTTAGTCAATGCTACATTAACATCGGTTACTACAGTCGTCATTGGATTACTTAAATTCGTTGTTCAAACTCTAAGATGTTTAATCCCTAATTTGGGTGAGTTCTTTTAAAATAAATTTGGTGATATAATTTTTTCAATGAATTGCTTTTTATTATAGTTAATCTCTTGGGTTGCTTATTAACCGCTGTTGCTAAAGCTGGCACAAAAGTGGTTGAAACCGTTACAGGATTAGTTAATAACATTTCAAATACGGTTAGCGATGTTCTTGAAGTTGTGATAGGAGATGTTGTTTTTGGTAAGCTAAAAGAATTAAAATTTGTAATTTTTTTAATTTATTTTTTCTTTAAGTTCATAAATCTTGCGGAGGAACTGGGTTATAAAATGGATTTGATTAATCGATATTATTTTTTTGGTTGTTAGACAACGTTATTTTTATATTTGCCGTTAATTTTTTTTGTTCGGATATAAATAAGTTGGTGGACTCAAATATATATTTTTAAAGACCGTATTTCTGTGTATTTTGTTGCATCTTATAATTGATTAATATTTTAAATACAAAAATAGCCTATATCAAAATAATTATACTAATAAATTCTTTTCGTTGAATTTAAGTTATTAAATTTACAATATGCATTTGAGTAGGTTCAAAAAAATAACGAAGCTGTGTTATCAGCATACATATGCTAAATACAAAATTGAATGCTGAAACCGAGATTCTTCCAGCAGTTTGCAAAATATTTGAATTAATTCGCAGTCTCAATGCAGTTGAGAACATTACTAAATTTCACCTTTCATTTCCTCAATGACTGATACTGCGTAAAACAAATTCGACAAGCTTCCAGGAAGATTGAACTGCTTTCAAGAGATTTGATAATGTCTCTGGAAGACTTGATAATACTTCTAGAAGCCTTAATATTGCTTGCACTGCTTCCACAAGATTTTATACTGCAGCTGGAGGACTTGATACTGTTTCTAGAAATAAAAACTCTGGGATACCATGTGATACCATTACAGATATTACCGATAACAGATCACATATTTTCTTTATAAGTCCTAATAGTGTGGCTACCTCCCGATCACGCTGAGAATGGTTTTATCAAGGTTTTAGCCCCTCATTGGCCCCCTTATGATCCGTGTACAAAAAGGGCAGTACTTTCCAATATTACCCGTATTTTTGATTCATTACAGCATGCATAATCGCAGCTAATTACATAATTCAGTAATTAATACAGCTGAAGAATTGTGATTGGATGATACATCGTCTGAAAGTATCCCACAGACTACTATAGATACCACACACTACGACTTAGATGCTTCCAGAAGCAATGACAAGTCTTCTCTAAGCATTTCAAGACTTCCAGAAGTAGTACCAAGTTTTCCAGAAGCAGTGCCAAGTCTTGTGGAAGCATTTCAAGTCTTCCACAGGCAATATCAAGTCTTCTGGAAGCATTTCAAGACTACCAGAAGTAGTACCAAGTCTTCCAGAAGCAGTGACAAATCTTCTGGAATCATTTCAAGTCTTTCAGAAGTAATATCAAGTCATCCTAAGGCAATATCAAGCCTTGTGCAAGCATTTCTAGTCTTCCAGAAGCAGTGCCAAGCCTTTTGGAAGCATTTCAAGTCTTCCTAAGCTAATGTCAAGTCTTCTGGAAGCAGTTTAAGTCTTTTGGAACTATTTCAAGTCTTCCAGAGGCAATATCAAGTCTTCTGGAAGCATTTCAAGTCTTCCAAAGGCAATATCAAGCCTTCTGGAAGCATTTCAAGTCTTCCAGAGGCAATATCAAGTTTTCTGAAAGCAGTTCCACTCTTCCACAGGCAATATCAAGTCTTTTGGAAGCATTTCAAGACTACCAGAAGTAGTACCAAGCCTTCCAGAAGCAGTGACAAGTCTTCTGAAAGCATTTCAAAACTTCCAGAAGTAGTACCAAGTCTTCCAGAAGCAGTGATAAGTCTTCTGGAAGCTTTTCAAGTCTTCTAGAATAAGTATCAACCTTCTGGCAGTATTTTAAGTTGTGCAGAAGACTTTTTATGTTTTCTGGTAGCGATATTAAGCTTTCTAATAGCAGTATCAAGTCTTTCAGAGGCAATAACAAGTCTTGTAGAAGTATAAATTGTAAAATAAGTAAGGTTCGACTTAAAGACGATGTTTATTAAAAGAATTTAAAAAGTTTTTAGGGCATCCACAGGCACGACTAAAACCAAGGTGTATATAAAGATTTTTAAGGCAACCATTACAGAAAATTATTAATTTATAAATATGATGAATATTTCAAGACTACCGGAAGTAGTACCAAGTCTTCCAGAAGTCATATCAAGTCTTCCTAATTCAATATCAAGCCTTGTGCAAGCATTTCAAAACTTCCAAAAGCATTACCAAGTCTTCCAGAAGCAGTGCCATGCCTTCTGGAAGCATTTCATGTCTTCCAGAGATAATGTCAAGTCTTCTGGAAGCAGTTTAAGTCTTCTGGAACTATTTCAAGTCTTCCAGAGGCAATATCAAGTCTTCTGGAAGCATTTCAAGACTACCAGAAGTAGTACCAAGTCTTCCAGAAGCAGTGACAAGTCTAAATTTACAATATGTATTTGAGTAGGTTCAAAGAAATAACGAAGCTGTGTTATCAGTACTCATCAGCATACATATGCATATAGATGATGGAACATACCAACAAGGTTACTTGGGTATACTAAATACAGAATTGAATGCTCAAACCGAGGTTCCTCCGGTAGTTTGCAAAATTTTTGAATTAATTCTAAACTTCACCTTTCATTTCCTCGATGGCTGATACTGCTTAAAACAAACTCGATAAGCTTCCAGGAAGATTGAACTGCTTTCAAGAGATTTGATAATGTCTCTGGAAGACTTGATGATACTTCTAGAAGCCTTAATATTGCTTGCACTGCTTCCACAAGATTTTATACTGCAGCTGGAGGACTTGATACTGTTTCTAGAAATGCTTCAAAATGATTTAATAGTGCCTCTAGAAGACTTGAAATGATTCCAAAAGACTTGACACCATTTGTAAAACTGCTGGCAAAAAATTTTTGAGAATGCAAACTCTTAAAGAAGACATTTTTATTGCAAAAGGCACGAAATTGTTAATACAATTTGATTTTGCTTCCAAAATACCAAATACTGCAAGGATACAAAATATTTATTTCAAATGTTTAAAAAATTTTTAATTATAGACCAAATACTGCTTGTAAAACATAAAAAAAATCAGTATTTTCTATTATGCAACATCACGTCATTACAAGCATGTTATTCGATAACCTTTAGGTTAATTGGACCTCTACTTATTATTAAACGTTATTTAATAGTTAAGTTCAGTCGTAATAATGTTGGTTAAAGGTAAAGTAGCGCTTATATCCGGCGGAGCCTCAGGAATTGGTTTAGCTTGTGGAAAGCAATTATTAAAAAATGGTGCTTTGGTATGTTTAGTATAGACATAAAATATTATAATAATTAAAATAAAATTTTAGGGAATCGCTTTAGTCGATATTAACGAAAAAATCGGAATTCCAATCGCAAACGATCTAACCAGCAAATACGGCCAAGGAAAAGCAATTTTCATCAAGGCAAACGTAACAAATAAAAACGAATTCGAAGAGGCTTTTAAAAAAACTATTCAATATTTTAAACAATTAGATATTTTTTTAAACAATGTTGGGGTCCTTGATGAAGTGCATTACGAAAATTGTTTAAACGTCAATTTGGTTGGTGCATATTTACTACGTTTCTATATCTTTATAAATATATATAATAATATATTTATGATGATCGTTGTTTTAGCTCGGTTGTATCCACGGTTTAAAATTGGCCATCGATGAGTATCTTCCTAAATACAAAAGCGAATCTACAGCGATTATAATAAACACATCATCCATAGCCGGATTGACGCCTTTTACGGGGTTTGAGATTTATAGTACAACTAAATTTGCTATTATTGGTTTGACCAGAAATTTCGGGTGCGATTATCATTATAATAGAACAGGGGTGAAAGTTATCGCTTTATGTCCCGGGGCAACAGATACACCTATATTAAATGACGTACGCACAAAGATAGTTTATACTGAGCAATTAAAAGCTCTTGAAGAAGCAGCGATGAATCCGCAAAAGTAAATTATCAATTTTATATATATTTAAAATTTTATTATTAATGAATAATGATTATTTAGGCCTGAAGATTTAGCGGAGTGTTTTATTCGGATTATCGAAACAGAACGGAATGGTTCTACTTGGGCTATTAATAAGGGAAAGGAAGTTGAAATTGAATATCCAAAATTAATACCTTTTTGATTTTGCTTATTTAGAATTGTCTTTGAAATTTGATTTGTCGTTTATGATTTAATAAAAGGCGGGAAAGGTAATCTGTTTCAAAATTTATATTGATTTAATCTTCTTTCCAGATCATTTTTAAAAATCGAATAATCAATTTGAGGCGTTAATATTACCAGATAATTTAATTAAAATCAGCTCTTTCTGTACAAGATCTAAAGCAGCGCTACTTAAAGCCACATCGTTACCTAGCGTAAAACTCATTGTGCTATTATTCCTGACTTAGATGCTTCCAGAAACAGTGACAAGTCTTCTGAAAGCATTTCAAGACTTCCAGAAGTAGCACCAAGTCTTCCAGAAGCAATATCAAGTTTACTAAAAGCAGTTCCCCTCTTCCACAGGCAATATCAAGTTTTCCGGAAGCATTTCAAGACTACCAGAAGTAATGCCAAGTCTTCCAGAAACAGTGACAAGTCTTCTGGAAACATTTCAAGACTTCTAAAAGTAGTACCAAGTCTTCCAGAAGTAGTTCCAAGTCTTCTGGAAGTATTTCAAGTCTTCTAGAATAAGTATCAATGTTCTGGAAGCATTTTAAGTTGCCCAGAAGACTTTTTACGTTTTCTGGTAGCGATATTAAGCCTTCTAATAGCACTATCAAGTCTTTCAGAAGCAGTAACAAGTCTTGTAGAAGTATAAATTGTAAAATAAGTAAGGTTCGACTTAAAAACGATGTTTATTAAAAGAATGCATCGGTGCTACACGTGTTTCGCCCAGTTTTTAGGGCATCCACAGGCACGACTAAAATCAAGATGTATATAGAGATATTTAAGGTAACCATTACAGAAAATTATTAATATATAAATATAAATAGTTAAATACAAATATTAAATTATTTTATTTATATTTAAATCATAAAGGTCAACTTAAATAATCTTTATCTCAAAAACGAATAAAGATTTTCTAATTTGGTTGTCACCATGACAAAATAGACTCTAGCTTTTATAAATTCTGAATGTTTCATTACTATATCTCAAGAATTCGATTTTTGGTGATTTTTTAATTAACTTGAGATAGCCATAAATGTTCACGTTGAATTTTATGATTTATATCTCAAAATCGAATAAATATTTTCAAGATCCGCTTTCATAATCAGAAAATAGACACTTTCCTCTATAAATCATGAATAGTTCATTAAGATATCTTAAGATTTCGATTTTTCGTAATTTTTTAAAACAAGATTATTAATTTCAAAAAGACATAAAAAATTAGGTTAACTTAAATATTCTTTATCTCAAAAACGAATAAAGATCTTCTAATTTGGTTTTCACCATGACAAAATAGACACTTGCCTCTATAAATTTTGAATGTTTCATTACAATATCTCAAGAATTCGATTTTTGGTGATTTTTAATTAACTTGAGATAGCCATAAATGTTCACGTTGAATTTAATGATTTATATCTCAAAAACGAATAAATATTTTCAAGATCCGCTTTCATCATCAGAAAATAGACACTTTCCTCTATAAATCATGAATAGTTCAATAAGATATCTTAAGAATTCGATTTTTCGTGACTTTTTAAATCAAGATTATTAATTTCAAAAAATCATAAAAAAATAGGTTAACTTAAATAATGTTTATCTCAAAAACGAATAAAGATTTTCTAATTTGGTTTTCACCATGACAAAATAGACACTTGCCTCTATAAATTTTGAATATATCATTAAAATATCTCAAGAATTCGATTTTTCGTGACTTTTTAAAACAATATTATTAATTTCAAAAAATCATAAAAAATTAGGTTAACTTAAATAATGTTTATCTCAAAAACGAATATAGATTTTCTAATTTGGTTTTCACAATGACAAAATAGACACTTGCCTCTATAAATTTTGAATATATCATTAAAATATCTCAAGAATTCGATTTTTGGTGATTTTTAATTAACTTGAGATAGCCATAAATGTTCACGTTGAATTTAATGATTTATATCTCAAAATCGAATAAATATTTTCAAGATTCGCTTTCATCACGAGAAAATAGACACTTTCCTCTATAAATCATGAATAGTTCATTAAGATATCTTAAGAATTCGATTTTTCGTGATTTTTTAAAACAATATTATTAATTTCAAAAATCATTAAAAATTAGGTTAACTTAAATAATGTTTATCTCAAAAACGAATAAAGATTTTCTAATTTGGTTTTCACCATGACAAAATAGACACTTGCCTCTATAAATTTTGAATATATCATTAAAATATCACAAGAATTCGATTTTTGGTGATTTTTAATTAACTTGAGATAGCCATAAATGTTCACGTTGAATTTAATGATTTATATCTCAAAATCGAATAAATATTTTCAAGTTTCGCTTTCATCACGAGAAAATAGACACTTTCCTCTATAAATCATGAATAGTTCATTAAGATATCTTAAGAATTCGATTTTTCGTAATTTTTTAAAACAAGATTATTAATTTCAAAAAGACATAAAAAATTAGATTAACTTAAATATTCTTTATCTCAAAAACGAATAAAGATTTTCTAATTTGGTTTTCACCATGACAAAATAGACTCTAGCTTTTATAAATTTTGAACGTTTCATTACTATATCTCAAGAATTCGATTTTTGGTGATTTTTAATTAACTTGAGATAGCCATAAATGTTCACGTTGAATTTAATGATTTATATCTCAAAATCGAATAAATATTTTCAAGATTCGCTTTCATCACGAGAAAATAGACACTTTCCTCTATAAATCATGAATAGTTCATTAAGATATCTTAAGAATTCGATTTTTCGTAATTTTTTAAAACAAGATTATTAATTTCAAAAAGACATAAAAAATTAGATTAACTTAAATATTCTTTATCTCAAAAACGAATAAAGATTTTCTAATTTGGTTTTCACCATGACAAAATAGACTCTAGCTTTTATAAATTTTGAACGTTTCATTACTATATCTCAAGAATTCGATTTTTGGTGATTTTTAATTAACTTGAGATAGCCATAAATGTTCACGTTGAATTTAATGATTTATATCTCAAAATCTAATAAATATTTTCAAGTTTCGCTTTCATCACGAGAAAATAGACACTTTCCTCTATAAATCATGAATAGTTCATTAAGATATCTTAAGAATTCGATTTTTCGTGATTTTTTAAAGCAATATTATTAATTTCAAAAATCATTAAAAATTAGGTTAACTTAAATAATGTTTATCTCAAAAACGAATAAAGATTTTCTAATTTGGTTTTCACCATGACAAAATAGACACTTGCCACTATAAATTTTGAATATATCATTAAAATATCTCAAGAATTCGATTTTTGGTGATTTTTAATTAACTTGAGATAGCCATAAATGTTCACGTTGAATTTAATGATTTATATCTCAAAATCGAATAAATATTTTCAAGATTCGCTTTCATCACGAGAAAATAGACACTTTCCTCTATAAATCATGAATAGTTCATTAAGATATCTTAAGAATTCGATTTTTCGTAATTTTTTAAAACAAGATTATTAATTTCAAAAAGACATAAAAAATTAGATTAACTTAAATATTCTTTATCTCAAAAACGAATAAAGATTTTCTAATTTGGTTTTCACCATGACAAAATAGACTCTAGCTTTTATAAATTTTGAACGTTTCATTACTATATCTCAAGAATTCGATTTTTGGTGATTTTTAATTAACTTGAGATAGCCATAAATGTTCACGTTGAATTTAATGATTTATATCTCAAAATCGAATAAATATTTTCAAGATTCGCTTTCATCACGAGAAAATAGACACTTTCCTCTATAAATCATGAATAGTTCATTAAGATATCTTAAGAATTCGATTTTCGTGATTTTTTAAAACAATATTATTAATTTCAAAAATCATTAAAAATTAAGTTAACTTAAATAATGTTTATCTCAAAAACGAATAAAGATTTTCTAATTTGGTTTTCACCATGACAAAATAGACACTTGCCTCTATAAATTTTGAACGTTTCATTACTATATCTCAAGAATTCGATTTTTGGTGATTTTTAATTAACTTGAGATAGCCATAAATGTTCACGTTGAATTTAATGATTTATATCTCAAAATCGAATAAATATTTTCAAGTTTCGCTTTCATCACGAGAAAATAGACACTTTCCTCTATAAATCATGAATAGTTCATTAAGATATCTTAAGAATTCGATTTTTCGTGATTTTTTAAAACAATATTATTAATTTCAAAAATCATTAAAAATTAGGTTAACTTAAATAATGTTTATCTCAAAAACGAATAAAGATTTTCTAATTTGGTTTTCACCATGACAAAATAGACACTTGCCTCTATAAATTTTGAATATATCATTAAAATATCTCAAGAATTCGATTTTTGGTGATTTTTAATTAACTTGAGATAGCCATAAATGTTCACGTTGAATTTAATGATTTATATCTCAAAATCGAATAAATATTTTCAAGATTCGCTTTCATCACGAGAAAATAGACACTTTCCTCTATAAATCATGAATAGTTCATTAAGATATCTTAAGAATTCGATTTTTCGTAATTTTTTAAAACAAGATTATTAATTTCAAAAAGACATAAAAAATTAGATTAACTTAAATATTCTTTATCTCAAAAACGAATAAAGATTTTCTAATTTGGTTTTCACCATGACAAAATAGACTCTAGCTTTTATAAATTTTGAACGTTTCATTACTATATCTCAAGAATTCGATTTTTGGTGATTTTTAATTAACTTGAGATAGCCATAAATGTTCACGTTGAATTTAATGATTTATATCTCAAAATCTAATAAATATTTTCAAGTTTCGCTTTCATCACGAGAAAATAGACACTTTCCTCTATAAATCATGAATAGTTCATTAAGATATCTTAAGAATTCGATTTTTCGTGATTTTTTAAAGCAATATTATTAATTTCAAAAATCATTAAAAATTAGGTTAACTTAAATAATGTTTATCTCAAAAACGAATAAAGATTTTCTAATTTGGTTTTCACCATGACAAAATAGACACTTGCCTCTATAAATTTTGAATATATCATTAAAATATCTCAAGAATTCGATTTTTGGTGATTTTTAATTAACTTGAGATAGCCATAAATGTTCACGTTGAATTTAATGATTTATATCTCAAAATCGAATAAATATTTTCAAGATTCGCTTTCATCACGAGAAAATAGACACTTTCCTCTATAAATCATGAATAGTTCATTAAGATATCTTAAGAATTCGATTTTTCGTAATTTTTTAAAACAAGATTATTAATTTCAAAAAGACATAAAAAATTAGATTAACTTAAATATTCTTTATCTCAAAAACGAATAAAGATTTTCTAATTTGGTTTTCACCATGACAAAATAGACTCTAGCTTTTATAAATTTTGAACGTTTCATTACTATATCTCAAGAATTCGATTTTTGGTGATTTTTAATTAACTTGAGATAGCCATAAATGTTCACGTTGAATTTAATGATTTATATCTCAAAATCGAATAAATATTTTCAAGATTCGCTTTCATCACGAGAAAATAGACACTTTCCTCTATAAATCATGAATAGTTCATTAAGATATCTTAAGAATTCGATTTTCGTGATTTTTTAAAACAATATTATTAATTTCAAAAATCATTAAAAATTAAGTTAACTTAAATAATGTTTATCTCAAAAACGAATAAAGATTTTCTAATTTGGTTTTCACCATGACAAAATAGACACTTGCCTCTATAAATTTTGAACGTTTCATTACTATATCTCAAGAATTCGATTTTTGGTGATTTTTAATTAACTTGAGATAGCCATAAATGTTCACGTTGAATTTAATGATTTATATCTCAAAATCTAATAAATATTTTCAAGTTTCGCTTTCATCACGAGAAAATAGACACTTTCCTCTATAAATCATGAATAGTTCATTAAGATATCTTAAGAATTCGATTTTTCGTGATTTTTTAAAACAATATTATTAATTTCAAAAATCATTAAAAATTAGGTTAACTTAAATAATGTTTATCTCAAAAACGAATAAAGATTTTCTAATTTGGTTTTCACCATGACAAAATAGACACTTGCCTCTATAAATTTTGAATATATCATTAAAATATCTCAAGAATTCGATTTTTGGTGATTTTTAATTAACTTGAGATAGCCATAAATGTTCACGTTGAATTTAATGATTTATATCTCAAAATCGAATAAATATTTTCAAGATTCGCTTTCATCACGAGAAAATAGACACTTTCCTCTATAAATCATGAATAGTTCATTAAGATATCTTAAGAATTCGATTTTTCGTAATTTTTTAAAACAAGATTATTAATTTCAAAAAGACATAAAAAATTAGATTAACTTAAATATTCTTTATCTCAAAAACGAATAAAGATTTTCTAATTTGGTTTTCACCATGACAAAATAGACTCTAGCTTTTATAAATTTTGAACGTTTCATTACTATATCTCAAGAATTCGATTTTTGGTGATTTTTAATTAACTTGAGATAGCCATAAATGTTCACGTTGAATTTAATGATTTATATCTCAAAATCGAATAAATATTTTCAAGATTCGCTTTCATCACGAGAAAATAGACACTTTCCTCTATAAATCATGAATAGTTCATTAAGATATCTTAAGAATTCGATTTTTCGTAATTTTTTAAAACAAGATTATTAATTTCAAAAAGACATAAAAAATTAGATTAACTTAAATATTCTTTATCTCAAAAACGAATAAAGATTTTCTAATTTGGTTTTCACCATGACAAAATAGACTCTAGCTTTTATAAATTTTGAACGTTTCATTACTATATCTCAAGAATTCGATTTTTGGTGATTTTTAATTAACTTGAGATAGCCATAAATGTTCACGTTGAATTTAATGATTTATATCTCAAAATCTAATAAATATTTTCAAGTTTCGCTTTCATCACGAGAAAATAGACACTTTCCTCTATAAATCATGAATAGTTCATTAAGATATCTTAAGAATTCGATTTTTCGTGATTTTTTAAAGCAATATTATTAATTTCAAAAATCATTAAAAATTAGGTTAACTTAAATAATGTTTATCTCAAAAACGAATAAAGATTTTCTAATTTGGTTTTCACCATGACAAAATAGACACTTGCCTCTATAAATTTTGAATATATCATTAAAATATCTCAAGAATTCGATTTTTGGTGATTTTTAATTAACTTGAGATAGCCATAAATGTTCACGTTGAATTTAATGATTTATATCTCAAAATCGAATAAATATTTTCAAGTTTCGCTTTCATCACGAGAAAATAGACACTTTCCTCTATAAATCATGAATAGTTCATTAAGATATCTTAAGAATTCGATTTTTCGTGATTTTTTAAAACAATATTATTAATTTCAAAAAGACATAAAAAATTAGATTAACTTAAATATTCTTTATCTCAAAAACGAATAAAGATCTTCTAATTTGGTTTTCACCATGACAAAATAGACACTTGCCTCTATAAATTTTGAATGTTTCATTACAATATCTCAAGAATTCGATTTCTGGTGATTTTTAATTAACTTGAGATAGCCATAAATGTTCACGTTGAATTTAATGATTTATATCTCAAAAACGAATAAATATTTTCAAGATCCGCTTTCATCATCAGAAAATAGACACTTTCCTCTATAAATCATGAATAGTTCAATAAGATATCTTAAGAATTCGATTTTTCGTGACTTTTTAAATCAAGATTATTAATTTCAAAAAATCATAAAAAAATAGGTTAACTTAAATAATGTTTATCTCAAAAACGAATAAAGATTTTCTAATTTGGTTTTCACCATGACAAAATAGACACTTGCCTCTATAAATTTTGAATATATCATTAAAATATCTCAAGAATTCGATTTTTGGTGATTTTTAATTAACTTGAGATAGCCATAAATGTTCACGTTGAATTTAATGATTTATATCTCAAAATCGAATAAATATTTTCAAGATTCGCTTTCATCACGAGAAAATAGACACTTTCCTCTATAAATCATGAATAGTTCATTAAGATATCTTAAGAATTCGATTTTTCGTAATTTTTTAAAACAAGATTATTAATTTCAAAAAGACATAAAAAATTAGATTAACTTAAATATTCTTTATCTCAAAAACGAATAAAGATTTTCTAATTTGGTTTTCACCATGACAAAAAAGACTCTAGCTTTTATAAATTTTGAACGTTTCATTCCTATATCTCAAGAATTCGATTTTTGGTGATTTTTAATTAACTTGAGATAGCCATAAATGTTCACGTTGAATTTAATGATTTATATCTCAAAATCGAATAAATATTTTCAAGATTCGCTTTCATCACGAGAAAATAGACACTTTCCTCTATAAATCATGAATAGTTCATTAAGATATCTTAAGAATTCGATTTTTCGTGATTTTTTAAAACAATATTATTAATTTCAAAAAATCATAAAAAATTAGGTTAACTTAAATAATGTTTATCTCAAAAACGAATAAAGATTTTCTAATTTGGTTTTCACCATGACAAAATAGACACTTGCCTCTATAAATTTTGAATATATCATTAAAATATCTCAAGAATTCGATTTTTGGTGATTTTTAATTAACTTGAGATAGCCATAAATGTTCACGTTGAATTTAATGATTTATATCTCAAAATCGAATAAATATTTTCAAGATTCGCTTTCATCACGAGAAAATAGACACTTTCCTCTATAAATCATGAATAGTTCATTAAGATATCTTAAGAATTCGATTTTTCGTGATTTTTTAAAACAATATTATTAATTTCAAAAATCATTAAAAATTAGGTTAACTTAAATAATGTTTATCTCAAAAACGAATAAAGATTTTCTAATTTGGTTTTCACCATGACAAAATAGACACTTGCCTCTATAAATTTTGAATATATCATTAAAATATCTCAAGAATTCGATTTTTGGTGATTTTTAATTAACTTGAGATAGCCATAAATGTTCACGTTGAATTTAATGATTTATATCTCAAAATCGAATAAATATTTTCAAGTTTCGCTTTCATCACGAGAAAATAGACACTTTCCTCTATAAATCATGAATAGTTCATTAAGATATCTTAAGAATTCGATTTTTCGTAATTTTTTAAAACAAGATTATTAATTTCAAAAAGACATAAAAAATTAGATTAACTTAAATATTCTTTATCTCAAAAACGAATAAAGATTTTCTAATTTGGTTTTCACCATGACAAAATAGACTCTAGCTTTTATAAATTTTGAACGTTTCATTACTATATCTCAAGAATTCGATTTTTGGTGATTTTTAATTAACTTGAGATAGCCATAAATGTTCACGTTGAATTTAATGATTTATATCTCAAAATCGAATAAATATTTTCAAGATTCGCTTTCATCACGAGAAAATAGACACTTTCCTCTATAAATCATGAATAGTTCATTAAGATATCTTAAGAATTCGATTTTTCGTAATTTTTTAAAACAAGATTATTAATTTCAAAAAGACATAAAAAATTAGATTAACTTAAATATTCTTTATCTCAAAAACGAATAAAGATTTTCTAATTTGGTTTTCACCATGACAAAATAGACTCTAGCTTTTATAAATTTTGAACGTTTCATTACTATATCTCAAGAATTCGATTTTTGGTGATTTTTAATTAACTTGAGATAGCCATAAATGTTCACGTTGAATTTAATGATTTATATCTCAAAATCGAATAAATATTTTCAAGATTCGCTTTCATCACGAGAAAATAGACACTTTCCTCTATAAATCATGAATAGTTCATTAAGATATCTTAAGAATTCGATTTTCGTGATTTTTTAAAACAATATTATTAATTTCAAAAATCATTAAAAATTAAGTTAACTTAAATAATGTTTATCTCAAAAACGAATAAAGATTTTCTAATTTGGTTTTCACCATGACAAAATAGACACTTGCCTCTATAAATTTTGAACGTTTCATTACTATATCTCAAGAATTCGATTTTTGGTGATTTTTAATTAACTTGAGATAGCCATAAATGTTCACGTTGAATTTAATGATTTATATCTCAAAATCGAATAAATATTTTCAAGATTCGCTTTCATCACGAGAAAATAGACACTTTCCTCTATAAATCATGAATAGTTCATTAAGATATCTTAAGAATTCGATTTTTCGTAATTTTTTAAAACAATATTATTAATTTCAAAAATCATTAAAAATTAGGTTAACTTAAATAATGTTTATCTCAAAAACGAATAAAGATTTTCTAATTTGGTTTTCACCATGACAAAATAGACACTTGCCTCTATAAATTTTGAATATATCATTAAAATATCTCAAGAATTCGATTTTTGGTGATTTTTAATTAACTTGAGATAGCCATAAATGTTCACGTTGAATTTAATGATTTATATCTCAAAATCGAATAAATATTTTCAAGATTCGCTTTCATCACGAGAAAATAGACACTTTCTTCTATAAATCATGAATAGTTCATTAAGATATCTTAAGAATTCGATTTTTCGTAATTTTTTAAAACAAGATTATTAATTTCAAAAAGACATAAAAAATTAGATTAACTTAAATATTCTTTATCTCAAAAACGAATAAAGATTTTCTAATTTGGTTTTCACCATGACAAAATAGACTCTAGCTTTTATAAATTTTGAACGTTTCATTACTATATCTCAGGAATTCGATTTTTGGTGATTTTTAATTAACTTGAGATAGCCATAAATGTTCACGTTGAATTTAATGATTTATATCTCAAAATCGAATAAATATTTTCAAGATTCGCTTTCATCACGAGAAAATAGACACTTTCCTCTATAAATCATGAATAGTTCATTAAGATATCTTAAGAATTCGATTTTTCGTGATTTTTTAAAACAATATTATTAATTTCAAAAATCATTAAAAATTAGGTTAACTTAAATAATGTTTATCTCAAAAACGAATAAAGATTTTCTAATTTGGTTTTCACCATGACAAAATAGACACTTGCCTCTATAAATTTTGAATATATCATTAAAATATCTCAAGAATTCGATTTTTGGTGATTTTTAATTAACTTGAGATAGCCATAAATGTTCACGTTGAATTTAATGATTTATATCTCAAAATCGAATAAATATTTTCAAGATTCGCTTTCATCACGAGAAAATAGACACTTTCTTCTATAAATCATGAATAGTTCATTAAGATATCTTAAGAATTCGATTTTTCGTGATTTTTTAAAACAATATTATTAATTTCAAAAATCATTAAAAATTAGGTTAACTTAAATAATGTTTATCTCAAAAACGAATAAAGATTTTCTAATTTGGTTTTCACCATGACAAAATAGACACTTGCCTCTATAAATTTTGAATATATCATTAAAATATCTCAAGAATTCGATTTTTGGTGATTTTTAATTAACTTGAGATAGCCATAAATGTTCACGTTGAATTTAATGATTTATATCTCAAAATCGAATAAATATTTTCAAGATTCGCTTTCATCACGAGAAAATAGACACTTTCTTCTATAAATCATGAATAGTTCATTAAGATATCTTAAGAATTCGATTTTTCGTGATTTTTTAAAACAATATTATTAATTTCAAAAATCATTAAAAATTAGGTTAACTTAAATAATGTTTATCTCAAAAACGAATAAAGATTTTCTAATTTGGTTTTCACCATGACAAAATAGACACTTGCCTCTATAAATTTTGAATATATCATTAAAATATCTCAAGAATTCGATTTTTGGTGATTTTTAATTAACTTGAGATAGCCATAAATGTTCACGTTGAATTTAATGATTTATATCTCAAAATCGAATAAATATTTTCAAGATTCGCTTTCATCACGAGAAAATAGACACTTTCCTCTATAAATCATGAATAGTTCATTAAGATATCTTAAGAATTCGATTTTTCGTAATTTTTTAAAACAAGATTATTAATTTCAAAAAGACATAAAAAATTAGATTAACTTAAATATTCTTTATCTCAAAAACGAATAAAGATTTTCTAATTTGGTTTTCACCATGACAAAATAGACTCTAGCTTTTATAAATTTTGAACGTTTCATTACTATATCTCAAGAATTCGATTTTTGGTGATTTTTAATTAACTTGAGATAGCCATAAATGTTCACGTTGAATTTAATGATTTATATCTCAAAATCGAATAAATATTTTCAAGATTCGCTTTCATCACGAGAAAATAGACACTTTCCTCTATAAATCATGAATAGTTCATTAAGATATCTTAAGAATTCGATTTTTCGTAATTTTTTAAAACAAGATTATTAATTTCAAAAAGACATAAAAAATTAGATTAACTTAAATATTCTTTATCTCAAAAACGAATAAAGATTTTCTAATTTGGTTTTCACCATGACAAAATAGACTCTAGCTTTTATAAATTTTGAACGTTTCATTACTATATCTCAAGAATTCGATTTTTGGTGATTTTTAATTAACTTGAGATAGCCATAAATGTTCACGTTGAATTTAATGATTTATATCTCAAAATCTAATAAATATTTTCAAGTTTCGCTTTCATCACGAGAGAATAGACACTTTCCTCTATAAATCATGAATAGTTCATTAAGATATCTTAAGAATTCGATTTTTCGTGATTTTTTAAAACAATATTATTAATTTCAAAAAATCATAAAAAATTAGGTTAACTTAAATAATGTTTATCTCAAAAACGAATAAAGATTTTCTAATTTGGTTTTCACCATGACAAAATAGACACTTGCCTCTATAAATTTTGAATATATCATTAAAATATCTCAAGAATTCGATTTTTGGTGATTTTTAATTAACTTGAGATAGCCATAAATGTTCACGTTGAATTTAATGATTTATATCTCAAAATCGAATAAATATTTTCAAGATTCGCTTTCATCACGAGAAAATAGACACTTTCTTCTATAAATCATGAATAGTTCATTAAGATATCTTAAGAATTCGATTTTTCGTAATTTTTTAAAACAAGATTATTAATTTCAAAAAGAAATAAAAATTTAGGTTAACTTAAATCATCTTTATCTGAAAAACGAATAAAGATTTTCTAATTTGGTTTTCACCATGACAAAATAGACACTTACCTCTATATATTTTTAATGTTTCACCTACCCTAGTGCCATATTCGAACTAGAAATGTACAAATTACGTGAGTCCCGCCGGGTCACGATGGGTCATCCGTGAACGTGCGTGATCCTATCTTTGGTTTCAACGGCGTTACCCGGTTGAAACAATTTGAGTTGTTAGTAAAGAAAAGTATAGAAATTCCAAATGTTCCTAAGTCTAATATTAGTTAGTTATACTTTTAATTTCAGACGAATTTACAACAATCAACCATAATACGGCCATTAAAACTAAAACTAACACTAGACCTAGTACTAGAAAGATTTAGGTTTAGTCTGAAGACGCACGGCTAATCCGAAGTTTTCTAGTACTAGGTCTAGTGTTAGTTCTAGTTTTACTTTGATACAAGTATATAACAATTTCATACTGAAGAATAACTAAAAATAGAGCTTTTGTTTTCTTTCAACATCCATCCTCGAAAACAAAGTTTGCAATTATTCAAAAATTTTTTTCATTTTTTTTAGCGATTTGAATATTAATTGGCCCACAGCGATTCAATGTTTCGAATTATATAAATTTTTTGAATAAAAATTATATATGTTCGCCAATCTTCAGGAACAACGTGCTTTGCGTGCAAGGTGATTCAGGTCCGATTTTGTTCCTTTTTTCAGTCGACCATGGTCGAATGTGGTTATGATTTATTCTTCCTTCGTTCTTCCTTCCTTTATTTCTATACATTCTTTATATTTCTGGTAGACGCTGGTTTACAACGAAATCTTGCTTTTTGTATAAAGACTTTATTTTTAACTTAAACTTAACTTAATGCACAAAGGTTTATTGATTTTTGGCCTTTGTTCCACGTAATGAGGAATGCGTGTTGGCTCTTATTTTTCAAATCAATTCTCTCAAACCTCTTTACATTCAACTGAAAAACTTTTTGTACATAAATAACTGCGTTATTCAAACTTTGTTTTCCTTAGTTTTGAAGGTATAAGACTTTCATTTTCACTAAGATATGAAGGAACGTTTAAAGTTGTTAAAAAATATTCAAAAGAATTTGTTATTTTAGAAACAATTAAGAATACATCACATCAATACACTCTGCATCAAAGAAATTGTTAAAAGATTCTTTTGCAGAATTAATTCCATATTATGTTTTATGTTATAAATAGTAATTAAGATATTTACAAAAATGTCATCATCAACTGTGATGAATGAATGTTTTTCTATGTATTAATGCTTAATCCAACTTCCTTATATCGAAGTTTGTTTTATTCACATCTTATCTTCCGAGAAACTTATAATAGTTTATCTATGTATATTTTACCTTTTAAATAATCAAAATACCAGAAATAAAAAATTCAAAATATCAGATTTTCCATGAATAAATTTAAAAATATCACCTTGAGTTTAAAACGGGTATAAATACGTGAAATCCTGCCCGATTATATTCAGTTTTCGTCCAACCTCCAAGATCGATAAATATAAACAAGAACACTCTTTAATAATTTTACTATAATTAATTAGTAAGTAGTTTTTTTCAATTAATTAACCAATATTCATATATTTTAATTAATTTACAGATTACATCAATCTACTGTAATCATGAAGTATTTTGTTTTAATGATTATTTGCATTATAGGATTAATGCAAATTGTACAAACGGAGAAGAGACTCGAAGATTTAATAACAGACATTTTTGGAGAACCAGAGGATCCAAGTCCCAAACCGCGATGCGATTGTGTTCCATATTACCAGTGTGATCCAAACTCAGAAGAAGAGCTCGTAGATAAATTCGGAAAATCACCATGTCCACACTCCCTAGATGTTTGCTGTAAGCGTGGTTTTTCGCAGGATAGAATCATAGAGACTTTCGATTTAGAGTAACGGTTAATGTTAAGTAATTTTTTAATAAATATATTACTGATATATTTATTTCTTACTTTGTCTTTGTTTCGCTTCTAAGATTATTTATTTTTTTTTAATTTTGCCATCAAAATGCTAATTATGAAACAATTCCTAAATTGTTTGCCTTTCTTAGAAATAGAGTCAAGATCTTTCTTATGAAACCCATCAAGACATCAATTCTACATAAGCATTATCGCCTTTGTGTTAAAGACAACATTAAACTGCTTTCACACCATCTGATTTTACTTACTAAAATAATAATTTTATCAATATTGCACTTTAACATGAAAAGAAATCCTTTTTATCTCACGTATTGAGGAATAATAATAAAAAAAGTATGGAGTATATTTAGAGAATGAGTTGGTGCTGATCTTGTACAGTTTTATAATAGTTATATATTCAGGTCTCATATTCTCGCCTCCGAAGAAGAAGTCTTTGCTACTTTACTTGGTAATTTTGATCATGGTGGTGAATGCATGCGTGTTTATGTGCTCTCTTTAATTTTGTGATATCCAATTATGTATCTTTTCTAATTCTTACCTAAAGGTAAGCTAGATAATCCTAGTTTTACCTTATTAAGTAATTTTTATTTATTCGTACAGGTACATGTACAAGTAGGAAGCAAACACGGGACATACCCAAAAATGTTGCTCTACAAAATTAATTACAATACGCAGCAAATCAAAGTCGAGATATATTTGCATATGTGTTGACAGTCTGTCAACAGGAGACTACGACAAAGCACTGAAGATGCCAAGTGAGATCTTGGCGAAACGTCTGCCCCTGTCCACAGGGAACAACCAAGAAGATGAACGGATGATACCTCGGATCAACCAAAACACATACTTTTCCATCCGCGAAGCATTACGAATTACCATATTTGCATATGTATATATATAGACAGTAAATAAAACTAAACTAAACAATGAACTATAAAAATAAGAAAAAGAGAAAACAAAACAAAATGAAAAAACAAAATCAACTCGAAAACTAAAACTAAATGTAATTTTGAAAAATCATTATAATTTATAATATACTATATATGCTATGTTCTTAAATTAAGTTCATCAAATTGATCTATACCTCAGTCTATTATACCTAAATAGATCAATGCCCAGATTGTTCTCTCCATTCTAATAATTGGAGAATTTTTGTAAGCGACTGTGCGCGGCGTAGGCGCATAAAAAAGAAAATCATATCGTAGTTAGCGAGGAGGGACATGAAGATCGACACGTGATGATACATAAGGAGAATCGCAGAGACCATTTAACAACTTATACAGGAACAGGGTGTCGGTAAGCAATCTTCGCTGACGGAGGGTAAGCAAGCCATACAGCCTACATGCGGAATTGTAATCGACGTAAATTTGAGAGGATTTATATAGGAGAAATTTTAAAAGTTTCTTCTGAATTCTCTCTAGTTTCAAAATATATGAAGAGTATATGGGATTCCAGATACTGCTGCCAAAGTTTAGTAAGCTATTAATAAAAGCATTATAAATGTTAATGATCGCAAGAGGATTCGTAAAATCTGCACAACATCGCATTACCAATCCGAGCATTCTATACGCTCTATTCACCACTCTGTCAATATGCAAATTAAAAGTTAACTTCTGATCTAGTATAATACCAAGGTCCCGGATGGACGAGGATCGGTGTAAGACATCATTACCCACCAAATAGTTATAAGTAATGTAATTTTGTTTCTTTGTGACTGTTATTATTGTGCATTTAGAGACGTTAAGTGTAAGGTGGTTACTAGAGCAATACCTGTACAAATCATCAAGGTCACTCTGCAGCTTGGCACAGTCGTCTAAACAACTTATAGGCATGAATATTTTGAGATCATCGGCGTACATGAGACAGCGACAATGTTTAAAGGAGGTAAAAATATCGTCAATATAAATAAGGAACAAAAGAGGACCAAGGTGACTGCCCTGTGGTACACCAGATGTAATTGGAAATAAACGTGAAAAGAACCCGCCAATCCGAACGACGAAAGTTCGTCCCGAGACATAGGAAGTAAACCAGTTTCCAAATTATGATCAAACTTGTCGAATGCCTTACTAAAATCCGTATATATTGCATCCACTTGAACATTATTATCCATGGAAGACAAAAGCAAATCCGTATACTCAATCATGTTCGTTTCAACAGACCGACCCTGAAAGAAGCCATGTTGGTTTACATGAAGAATATTTTTTAATTGAAAGAACACTCTAGAGTATATCAGCCTTTCAAATACTTTACCAAACAACGGCAATATGGAAATTGGGCGATAATTAGCGGCTAAACCATGATCACCAGATTTGTGAACTGGTACAGCATTGGCACGCTTCCATGCCACGGGAAAAACTCCAGTCTTTATGGACATATTAAAAATCATTTGAAGGGGTACGGAAAGAGCAGCAGCACACTTTATGATAAGAATAGATGGAATGCCATCAGAACCAGGACCCTTGTTGGGTGACATTTGAGTAAGTGCAAGTTCAACATCAGTGCTACTAAAAGTTTCTACGACAACAGTGCCAATCTCCTCGTCGGAGGTAGGGATATAAGCTGCGGGTTGAGTGAAAACAGACGCAAAATAATAAGCAAATATTGAACAAATACCATTTCCGTCAGTAGCCGTCTCGTCATTGTGAGTCACTCGGGCGGAAATACCAGGCGTCCCTTTGCGACGTCTAACATAAGCCCAGAACCGTTTAGAGTCCAACACCACAGAAGCCTGTGTGCGGTCAATGTATTTCTTATAATCAATATCAATTAAAAACTTTGAACGATCCCGCAATAGAGAAAATATTAAGTAATCCAACCGATTTCCATAACGCTTCCATTTTTTGTGCATACGGTTCTTTTCTCGAATAGTACGAATTGTTGATGCAGAGAACCAAGTAGGATATTTATTTGTTTTATGATAATTAACGGCACACACTTGCTAATTATTGATCTGAGCTGAGTATAAAAGTAATCAACACCGACATTTACATTGGCAAAATTCAAGTTAACATCCCAACATATGGACTTAAGTTGGAGCCTTACTATAGTTGAAATTAGGAGAAGTTCGCTCAGTCACATTAGCGGGTACCTGAAGCTGAATAGAAAATTGAATAGTCGTATGAGCAATATCTTCAGGAATTAAGGGAGTCAATGATTTATGGAAATCAGGTTTAATCTGATCCAATTCACAGAGAGCAACAGCGTTAAGGAAATCGACCGAACGCTCATTAACGGCAGGCGAAGCAACACAAAGTCCGGACTTATGAACATTCCATTCAATTTCACGAATATTGAAATCACCTCAAATTATAAATCTGTCATTACGGTGTCGTTCTATTACAGCAAGGAGTTCGGCGGTAAAAGCATTAAGAGCTTCAGAATCATTGGGCGGAATATATACACAACAGATGTGGAGTTTATTTGTACCCTGACACACGGTAACACTCACTGCCTCAATATCAGGAAACCAACCCGTTTGATGGACACTAGGTATGGACTTAACCACACCGATCAAAACACCCTCACCACGAGTAGCAACTGTATTAGACCGGTCACGTCTGTAAACCGAGTACAATTCCGGTGGAACCTCGGCAGAGAAGATGCCTGGATGGAGCCACGTCTCAGTGAAACAAAGAACGTCTATATTACTATTTAATACATTCATAAATAAGTGGGCAAGTTTCGTTCGTAGACCACGTACATTTTGATAATAAAACGAAACGTAATACATAGGGAGGCAAAAAATGCAAACGTTATTAACATTAAATTAAATTAAATAAACAAGCTAAAAGCGCGACAAATCCCTATCTGATTTTATATGTATAGTAGGCAAAGATTCACTTTTTCGCATAAAAATTTTGCAATCGCGCGTCCACACATAACGAAAGCCCTTTTCCCTAGCCAGTCTCCTTACATTTAAAAAAAGAATCTTGTTAGAAGGTGTTAGATGTTCATCGACAAAGCAGCGGTCAGCAACGTTGTCGATCTTGAAACCAGAAACTGATCCAGAAGGTGCAGATTTTTTCTTTTGGATAGTAGCAGCAAGAAAAGAGTCCCTTTTCATGCGACTACAGAACCGCACCACAATGGGCTTCGGGGAGGTGTTCTTTCTATCAAAATGCGAAACGCGGTGGATCGCATCAATGTCTCCCGGTGATATGGTAAAACCAATATGATCACCGATATTTCCAAGAACCGTCAATAGGTTTTCATTATCTCTTTGAGGTACACCACTAACCTCAAGATTGTTTCTTCGAGAGTACTGTTCAGCAGCATCCAATCTACCGGAAAGATCCACAATTTGCTCCTGCAAACGGGAATTCTCAGCTGACAGCTTATCAATAGTTTTAATCTTGTCATTTAGAGCAGCAATGGTTTTCTCAAACTCGGAAAATTGACTACTACAAAAATTTACCGATTCCATTAGCTCGTAGTATTTTGTTTTCATCTCAGTACGCATATCCCGGATCATATCATACAAAGAGTCAAGAGTTACCGCAGATGGCCTAGGCTGTGCACCTCATGGAGCTGATGACAACCTACGGGACACCTCATGAACTGGAGATCTCATGCGCTGCGGAGCAGGGGATCTACACGTCGGGCATTTCCAAGATACTCCGGGCATCGAGAGAAGAGCGATCGACGATCCACCTAAATCAGCGCAATTTGTGTGATACCAAGTAGAGCAAGCATCACACTGAACCGCCGGCGTTTTCCTCCCCACTCTCTGATGACACAGCCCGCACAACGACATTACTAACATGTCGTTAACCTGTTCTGAAATTGAATTGAACTGGAAAAATGGCCAGGAATCCCGCACCAAAGACGTACCGAAACAGTAAATCGTTTATTAAAAGATTTTCTTGGAATAATCGATGAAGTATATACGATAGACTAATTACCGCCTATAACACGCAACTGCTTCGCGAACCAAAATAAATTATTTATAATAATCCAATCAAAAATACCACGCAAAATACCACAACAGAACAAACGTGTACAACTCGACGCGAACGCGAAAGTATATTGATATTATTTATATTATTGATTTTATTAAGATTCATTCATTATTCCTGTTTATTGTTATGAGAGTATACAGAATATAGATACAAACAGCTTATTCGGCCAACTTAAACGTTGGGTTGGGTTAGGTTGGGTTGTTCAGACTTTAATAACATTTATTGTTCTAAATTAACTACCGATCTTACTGATGTCACGTCTTCAGCTGGGTTTTCTCTAAATGCCAATAAGTTGTTGAATAACACTGAATCGCTTGTAAATGAAACTACCAAGATTGATAAAGGACTCTTGAAACAGCTCTCTCAAAAGGCTAAAGATCAAAGGAATACGATTCGTGCTTCAATGGTAATATTAATATTGACCTTCTATATACGAATGACTCATTTTAACTTAAGTCAATATGTTGAAGAACCAACTCGAATAACTCCCAATTCGCGCACTTTGATTATCACTTGATCACTTGATTATGAGTTCGGATGCACCTTTAATCAAGACCTCTACATTCATCAATGTTATTTCTGATCACCTTGGAATATAGTTTACTCTAAATTTAACACCACCACCGCCTAACAATATTCAATCTTATAAATCATCTCCTCCTCCATCTAGTGAATCACCCTCATTTTCATTCCGAACACTTTCGTCTGGAGACATAGTTGAACCTTTTAAGAGATTGAAGAGTAACTCAGTAGGATGTGATGGTATTAATCTGCGTATGTTGAAAACTTTCCTTCCTCTACTTTTGGATTATATACTCCAATAAAGAAAAAATTCTTTTCAGCACTATATGAATTTTTAATTAATTAAATGAGAAGGCAACATTTTTAGATTTTTAGGTGCTGTACATTCCTAGTAAATAAAATTATTTGCTGAACATCTCGGTCAAAGTAACCTGTTTGACTGCCTTCATCCATTTTCGGGCAGCCAAGTCACGTATACTCTTGATAGTGAGAAGTTGCATATGATTACACTCAGGCTGATGTTCCATCCATTTTAATGAAGAAAACAATGATGTCCCATGTCTGCTTCAACTTCGATATTAAGGTCATCTTCCTCAATACTATCTTTTCTCATACAACTTTCAATAAGTTCATCATCATTCAGAATTTGAAATCTGACGAATCACACATCATCCACTCTTCTACATCTTCAGCATAAACTTCTTTACATCCAGGAATTTTCAAAAGAATATTTCTTAATTTCTCAAGTGACAAGTCATTCTCATCTTCTTCTGTCTCTTCCCTTTTCTTTTCTTGAGCTTCTTTTCCCTTTTTCTCCTTTTCCTTCTCTTCTTCAATTGATATGCTTTTCAACTTATTCCATTCACGTCTTAATGTAACTGGCTTAATCAAGCTCTAAGCTTCCGCCACCATGTAAGTGCAATCTTTCAAATTAATATTTTTATGGTTAGCCAACACATCTTCTTCGTCTTCGCCCTCTACCAAAAGTTTTTTTAAAATTTGCCTTCTGTAATGGCGTTTCATGGTTTCGATAACAGACTGGTCCATTGGTTGTAACAAGCTTGTGACGTTTGGTGGTAAAAAGATTGTTGTAAATTAGTCGTTCCCTCTTTCCAATAATTCTTTGGTGGGATGAGTTGGCCTTCTTTCCAAGAGATTTTTGTCGCTTTTTCTTGGGGGATGAAAATTTCGTCGTACCATTCGGTAAACAATGCTGCAGTCATCCAAGCGCTGGGCTTGTTTTTATAAAAGAAGGGAAGCTTTTCGCATTTCTAAATGCTCTTGGGCGTTTTGACTTCCCTATCAAAAGAAGCGGTATTTTATGGCTTCCCGTAGAGTTCGCACAATTAAGCACTTTCCCGGTATCGGCGTTGTACAAAAACTCAGGATCGAAGGAGTCTGCTACAAGTTTAATTTTTTTAATAAAATCTTTTGCAGGTTTAAAGTCTGCTGATAACTTCTCGCCACTTAAACCTAATTCACGAAAATCGTGCCTGAACTTGAAATTTCTCGGCCAGCCGTTACTTGCTTTAAAGGATAAATAGCCAAGCTTCTGAGCTGTGATCTTAGCCTTTTTACAAAGAATTGGGCCTGAAATTGGATTTCCCCTAGAACTGTAAAAACACCTTAAAGACGACATCTTCTAAATCTATGTTTGTTGCTGTCTTCATTGATTTCATCTTCTTCATTTTTGAGTCTGAAATCGTTGCTTGTCCAACATCGTACATCTCAGCTAACTGTTTAATAATTTTAACGACACAGTTTAGTTGCTTATAAGTCAGACGCCATAGCGTAGTAATAAAGGGTTGTTTTACGTTCTGGTTGTAGCAATCCAAGAAATTTTTAGTAAATCATCCAGAGATAAGTTCTTATATGTAACAATATGTGCTTGGCCATAATTTGGCAGGATGTAATGAAAGAGTTTGAGTGTAATAAGTTTTATTACTTTAAAATCATGTCGAATTTATTGAATTTCGATTCAAGACTTGGGGAATGCATTTTTCAGGTGATAATTGAATTTTTTTTTTATTTGAAGATTAAACCAGTTCAACAATAACTATGTTTTTCGTGGTTGTGTTGATACAAAAAATAAATAATTACATGTAAATATTATGAATTACAAAAAATGTAAGTTCCGTGCTGGAACTGCTAGTCCGAATGTGATCAAATTAGGTCTTGGGGAAGTTACCTCTTTAAACGCGTGTGGATTTGGTGGCGACCTACTTGGTATTGAACTGCACTAGAGCACTTACTGAGATTGTTAAAAAAAATTTTAGTTAATTTCCTAATAAATTCCCTGATTGTTGAGACGTTTAAGTCTTTATGGAGTTCCTCATTTCTTACAAACCACGGCGCGTTCACTGAGATTCGGAGGAGTTTGTTTTGTAGGGTTTGAATTTTTCTCATATTTGAAGTTGATGAATTGCTCCAAACTGGGCAAGCGTAAGTTACTAGTGGCCTTATGAGAGCTTTATAAAGAAGTAGGGTGCACTCAGTTCGCAGTGGTGATTGTCGATTGATCAGAGGATACAATTGTCGATGCCTGGCATAACCTTGGTTGACTTTCGAGTTTATGTGGAGTTTCCAAGTGAGGCGGTAATCAAGGAGGACTCCTAGGTATTTCATAGCATCATCTTTTGTTTTCCACTGTATTTCTTGGTCGTTTATAATAATGTAAGGTGCATTTCGATAAGGTCTTAGCGAAAAGATCTTAGACTGGCATTTACTGGCATTGAGCATAATGGCCCATTTTGATAGCCATTTTTGAATTTTGTCCACTGACCTTTGAAGTGTCTCAATAGCATCGATGAGTATGTCGTTTTGTCCCATAATTAACATGGCTATTTCGAAGTTTACGTCTGCCGGGATATCGTGCATAAAGATGTTGAATAGAGCAGGGGATAAACTACTACCTTGCGGGACACCTGCAAGGATTCTTCGAGTGCTGGAAGAGTATCCATTGATGGTGACAGAAAAGGTTCTTTCCTCCAGGAAGGAGAACAGTATAGCAAGTAAATAATTACTTAGTCCCGTTTGATACAGCTTGTATTTTAAGCCTTCAATCCAGATAGTATCAAATGCTTTCGCTAGGTCCAGCGATACTGCAGTTGTAAACTTTTTAGCTATGAAACCTTCCTCAATATATTCTGCTACTCTTGCTAGTTGGTGAACCGTGGAATGTCCCCCTCCAAATCCGTACTGTATGTTTGGGATTATTTTGAGAAGGCTTATCTCTTCTTGTAGTCGATGATTGATAATTCGTTCAAATAGTTTAGATAAGGATGAGAGAAAACTGACTGGGCGATAATTGGCTGGGTCCGTATTGTTTTTGTGTGGCTTTCTGAACATTAGGATTTGCATTTTTTTCCATACTAACGGAAAGTAACCAATTTCTAGACAACGATTAAACATTCCTGTGATGTGGATCAGTAATTTCTCTGGAAGGTATTTTATTAGGTATCTGATCTAGGCCAGGAGATTTTTTGGTGGTGAGGTTTGCTATTTCTGCCTTTAGTTCTTGTAATGAGATTCTGTCATTTTCTGTTAGTGTTGACGTTAGTAGATGGGATTTATTATACTGTTGGATTGCAGTAATGTGACGAATATTCTCATTATTGATATTTGGTTGAAAACATTCTTCCAGATATTCCGGAAAGGTGTTTGCTTTGTCTTCGTCCGAGAATAATTAGGATAGGAATTTCTTGAAATGTTCGTATTATTTTCCTAGTAGTCTTCCACAATCCGGGGTCACTTCCTTCAAAACCTTCCATGAGTTTTCTATAATTGTTGATTCTATAGGTACCTAATTCCTGAGTAATGGCGTGAGTTAGTCTGTTCAGAGTAGTTTTTATTTCTGGTTTACGCGTCTGTTGCCAATCACGTCGAACCTTTCGTTTTTCCTTGATTAGGTCCAATATGCTTTTAGGGGGGGAGGTTGTAATTATTTGAAGTATTCTTTCTGAAGGGTTTCGTTGATGATACAGCTGTTTCCTTAATCTTTGAAGTCAGCAAACGGATTTTTATATCTAACTCATTCGGATTAGCTGAAGTTGGTAAGTTAAAATCATGATTATTCAGTAAGTCTCCAAACTCTGCCCAGTTAATGAATCCATTGTTGTTTTGCAAGGGTGATGATTACTGGCAAATGATCCGAGTTTAACTCGCTTATTACACACTGATTTAGCTGGATGGTAATATTTTTGGCTAATACTATATCTAGTATATCCGGCTGATAGTCGCTTTTATAAGGATAGTAGGTAAAATCCATTGGGCAGTGCACTTAAAAATCGTACTTGGTTGCTAATAGTTTCAGATTTAGTCCCGATGGATTGTCTGCTCTGCATCCCCAGAGTTCATTCTTGCTGTTAAAATCTCCAACAAGTAGGGTAGTTATAGAGCTACATAACATTGAACTTATATCAGTTTCTAGTAGTTTTTTGTTAGGTTGTTTGTATCCGCAAATGATATTAACTGGGGTTGAGTTATTTGTTTGAATTACTATTGCCGTTACTTCAATAGCGGTGGTTTTACAGCTAAATTGATAGTGTTGAATTTGTTTTTTAATTATAATCGCCACCCCTCCTGCTGCTGGAGCGGATGGCCTATCTGATCTATATACATTATAGCCTGCTATTCGAAAGGTCTCCTTTGGAGCTAGATGTGTTTCCGTGATGCAAGCTACATTAATCTGATAGCGAGCCAAAAATGCAATGAGAAGATTTCGTTGTTTTTAATACCATTGGCGTTGAAATTCATGATGGTTAGGTTATGTATATCTGTTAGGTTAGGTGTGAATTAAATGTGGGAGTAGATGGTTTATTACGAATGATTTGATTTGTGGTATAAAGGTAACAATTAAGTCTTTAATATAGGAGAGGATGACGGTTATGAGAGGTACCTCTGATTTTGAGGATTGTTGTTGATTTGGTTGATTCTCTACTTGGACTGAAGGAGACGTTCTTTTCTGACTGACTGTCGATGCGTAACTCCTGATATTGCTTTTTGTTGGAGGTACAGTTTGTGAGTTCTGTGTTTTTTGCGCAGGATGAATTGGAGTTGTTTAACGATGGTACTTGTTCTGGTAATCGATATGAATTTTACAGCCTCGATAGCTGAATGATCTTGGCCACAGTTAGCACATTTGGGTGGGTCAGCTTGAAGCTTTTTGCAGATACTGTGGTTGTGATTTTCACCGCATTTGATGACCTGTTCGGAGATGGGTCCGTCCGTGATAAATGCCCGATCGAGACTAAATTGAATTTTCTAAGCATAAAGAAAGAAATTTAAATCTCTCCTTAATACACGTAAAAATGTTGGGTCATTTATTAATTCCGATTAAGATTTAACAATGTCTTTTTTCTCAGCAGCTAAACTCGTTCTATCAGCCATATCTTGAATAATTATTTACATTTTACAATGAATCTTATTTTAAGATCTTATTTAAATTAAGCTAATTGCACTTTTGTTGTCTATATTTAAGAGTGCTTCTACATTTCTTCCGATGATCTCCTCTCCTAGTCATTTTGTTTCGGTGGTTGATAAAGCAACAATTTTCATTTTATTCCTTACTTTGTTTATATTGATTTCTACATTATCTTCGTTTTCATTTCGTAATTTATTTCCTACATATTCTTTATTTTGAAAGATTGCATATCCAGACTCTAATAGCTTTTGCGTCTCCATCTCAGAACCTGACAAAAGATCTTAATCGCCTTTCTTCAATCAGATTCATCAATTTCAGAAAATGATGCATATTATTTTTAGAGAGATTGATAATAACATCACAAATTTGGGAAATTGTAGTGATTGATATAGTTACAAGAACTAAATTATATCTTGATATATCACATTTTACATGTGAAATAGGTTCATCACTATCTCGCTGTGCTTGATTAGAATTAAATCGATAGAATGTGATCAAAAAGATGATAGAATGACACAATTCATACAATATATCTTCTTACATAAAAAATTCTTGATTGAGGGAATTAAACGCCTTACTAAAGTCGAAAATTATTTCGTTTCATTTTCACGGAAAACAATTTTTCGTAAATATTTCATAATGATCCAAATGTAAAAACATGTTATTACCGTTATCTCGAATGATAAAAAAACTCATAAAGCACATAGTTAAGACATGAGTAAATTCTTTACTCATGCAGACGAATACTTTTCATGCGGAATGTGAACAATTAAAAAATATTTGTAAACAAAAAATTCAACTTTTCGTATAAATAGCAGAAACGATCTAGTATTTAACATAATAAAAATGGCTTACAAACTAATTTACTCTCTCGCACATTTACTGATCATAAGTCTCGTTTATGTTGAAGTAACAAGTAAATGCCGCAATCTTCCTGAAGAGAAACTCGAGTTTAAAAAAGTAATTTTTAATATAATAATTTTTAAATATTAATTTTTTTATTAATTAATTTCGTTTAATTCAAGCTGCCAGGAATATGGTACATCATCCAAACAGATGATGCAGGAGAACCAGCAAGGAGCTGCGTTAAGTATAATTTCGTTTATTCAACAACAAAGGACGGAGAAGTTATTACTGCTCATCGCGTCTTGAATAATGTATCACAAAAAAAATTCGTTGTAACTGCGTCAAATGGTAAAGCAAAAATTGTCGCAGTCGGTAATGATGGGGCATATTCCAGTAATGAGATGATCCTTACGATACCTTTTACCAATGGGAAACCGACGTATTACGCCAATTATGTTTGTGATCCAAAATCGGAAGATTTAGGTAAAATAATAAAATTATTTCGAAATAGCAACGATTAAATTATTCGGTATTTGCAGGATTTATGTATGTTGGGGTAAGAAATCGATCGATGGAACATGTTTATAATAAATTAATGATGAAGAGATGGGAGAAGTTGGGTTTTGATAAAAATGAAATACACTTTATCGACCAACAGAATTGTCCGGAATAAAGATTCGTTCTTGGTTTTAATTTGCTTATATGTCGTATGTGTAATACTGTAATGTTGAATTTTACTTAAAAAATATTAACTTTGTTTGATTTGCAAATATATAGCAGAATATACTCTTAAGTTTTATTTAACTGAACTCAAATTCTCTTTCCTCCATACCTCATCTTTCTTCCTTTTTTAAATACGAACCTAGTAAAATTTTAAAATACCTACACTTTTCTAACTTGATATAGTTATAAATCTGGTCCCTCTGGTGACGTACAGAATTATAGACCTATTTCGGTAATCTCTTGTTTCATCATCCAAAAGAAAAGCTGATGAACTATCTCCCCCAATTGAGAACAACCAAAAGAAATACAACTGGAATCCTAACCAACTAACAACTTCTAATAGATTTCTCCCTCTACAAAACCTGGAAGAAACCGGGGAAACATCACAACATTCACCCCAAAATGAATCAATTAAAATACCACCGATTCACCTTCCAGGTATAAAAAATTACAAAGAACTAGTAGGAGATTTATCGAAATTAAACATTACAAAGTTTACTACTAATACAACTTACAGCTCACTCAAAATTAACTTGATAAACATAGACGATTACAAAAAACTTGCCAAATTTTATAATGAAATCGCAATTGAATATTTTACATATAAAGACCCAAATGAAAAAAAGTTTTTTTTGATAAAAATTGATATTTTGTAAGCATTGGAGTTTCCAATGTTGACAACAAGTGATCTATTTGGGTGTAAGTACCTCCGTTTACAGCGATTGAATTAAAAAAAAATTATCGCAGAACTCGCACATTAAAATTAAATTACTGCATTACGTTTCTCTTGGCATATAACAATTTTATCAAATGAACATTTTCTAAAATGTTCATACTAAATTGATAGTAATGTTTCAGCAAAATTCTGGATACTTATAATTCGGTTACTTTTACAGATTTACTTTTATAATAAGTGTACCAAAATTTTTGCGTGTAAGTATACCCATGTTAGGATAAAAAAAAATATATGAAAAAATACAAAATAATTTAAATTCTGCCATCTATTAACGAAAAACCAAGCTAAACACCACGTGTTTCTGCCACTCTTTTGATAACTACGCATAACCGTGCGTTCCACTCCATCATTCTCCTTTTAACTGCAAAAATAGTTAGATCAAAGAAACTTTTTGCGTTGTTGCAAATTTTTTTTTAAAAACAACGAAAAAATGTCTAAATATTGTTTTTTGAACGTCATTTGTTACGTTTACGTCACAACGTCCGTCAATTGTCATCGAATAGACAGCAATTGTTTTCAAGATAAGAATAATTGTTCGAATTGGACGAGGTAAGAATTTTTATAATCACTTTTTTGTCCTTTTTTATCATCAAGATCGGCTCCTATGTAATTTTTTTTGAATTTATGGTAATAAAGTTCCGATTTTTTGGATTATTGGTTAAAAATTTGACTATTATTCTTTTTAAAAATGTAAAATATTATTCTTTTCAAAATTAATAATCATGCGATGACTTGAACCCATACACTGTATTGTGTATCAAGTTAATGTTATTTCTTGCGTAATACGAGTTATCACTTCTTATAAATAACTTTGTTTTTATTAAACGCAAGTTCACCTTGAAACTTTTGATAAAGCAAAATAATCTTTAGACTTAAATTCATAAGAAAATCTCATATTTTAAAATGATGACATAGCTAAAAGATATGGTTATATAAATAACTAACTCCAACGGTTTTTTTGTCTGGTTAATTTTATCATGTAACAACAATTATAAACATTTTAACTCTCAAAAATTGACTTAAATTTAATTTTTTTGCTAAAAATTATTTAATAATTTCACGTCATTTTTACGTTGTTGAATAAGAGTTTGTTATTAATAATTTTGTCGTTTTTGGTGTGATCAAGGAATAAGTCAGCAATTATTCCTGAAAATTGCATTCCCATCCGTAAATTTACAACATTATAAAACTCTCCATTAAAAAAACGAATTTTGCAGTATTCTGTGTGATGAATACTATTTATTTGC
This sequence comes from Onthophagus sagittarius, assembly GCA_036711965.1. Taxonomy (NCBI): domain Eukaryota; kingdom Metazoa; phylum Arthropoda; class Insecta; order Coleoptera; family Scarabaeidae; genus Onthophagus; species Onthophagus sagittarius. Next base: position 52,516,297 of record JASERS010000005.1, read on the forward strand.
TTAACTTTGTTTGTGTCATTGTTAAAGAATGATGTGAATAGGTCATTTGTTAATATCAATATAATATCTTAGAATGTTATAGTACAAATTAATTATGTTGAATGACATTATAAACTTGTCTTCTATTCTTTAATAATTTTAGTAAAAAAGTCTAATAGTGTAGTTTTTTCTTTGCATTGAAACGACAAATTTGTCTAATGAGCTTCAAGATGTGTAGCGAGATTGAAAGCGTTGAAGTATTCCTCATTTTTTGTATATAATTTTAAATTATTGTGCATTGAGTGTCCACTTCTTCATTTTCTTCCGTTTCCTCTGAGATTTCAATAACTTCGCTAATTGTAGAATCAATATCATCATCTTCAACATTCAATTGGTTATCTAAATCCATAAAATCGTCTATATTAACATTGCCATTGCTAGTTGCGACTAATGCTCTTTTCATCACAGCTAATGGAATATCATCCTCTGGATCGTAATCATCAAGATCTTCTACATGACTGAATTTACATTTCTGGAAGCAGTTTTTAATAGTTTGATCATTTATCATCATAAAATAAATTGCTTCCAACTGGTCTATAGATTTACTTAAATCTTGTGCGTTGTCTGCTTCGACCATGTGCGCCAGAATGAGCTTCAAAATCATTAGTCTAAAACGTTTTAAAGTTCTTGATAATGCCCTGGTTTAAAGGCTGACAAACTGTTGTTGTGTTAGGTGGAAGAAATAATATTTTAATGTTAGTTGTCTCATAGCATTGTCAAAAAAAAGATTTATTTTTCTGTACTGGAGTCTCATTTTCCTTTTTTTTTTACATTTCTTTTGATTCTTGTTTCCTGCCATACCATTACCCGTTCATTGCTTAGTTTTCCTCCTGAACATTCCTCTCTTTTCAAAGCAAAAGTTTTGTCAGGAAATGCTCGAAAAAACAACCCAGTTTCATCAGCGTTATAAATATTTTCGGGACTATAGCCTCGAATTAGAGAGGGTAATCTTTGATAAAATTCAAAAACACTTTCTTCATTAACATTGGCAGATACCCCAGAAATACACTTAAATGCAATGTTATGACGAATTCTGATTTTTTCTAGCCATCATTCTGATGCTTTAAAAGTTGTAATACCTAAAGGTTAAGCAATTTCTTTTCTTTACCTTTAACAACTGTTCCGGACAGGGGATTTTTAGAAAGGATTTCTTTTCATCAACGTTTCCGTTAGATTCCCATTTTTTCAATATCTCCGCCTTATTTTTGATTATATTTGCTGTTTGCGTTTTTCCTATTTGAAACTTGGTGGTAACTCATATTTAGTTCACTGTAATACTTTTTTACAGCACTTTTTCTTTCTTTTTTCTTCAGACATATTTATGTAGTTATTTACATTAATGGTATGAATAACTTCTAACATGTCTGGATCTTCATGAACACCATTTTTCAAAAACACTCATAATAGGGTATCTGCCAAGTATTGTACTTTAACATCATATTAAAGAAGTTTTATTTTTAGACGTTATAGTTTATTGGTAGCAACACTCAAAATACTGTTTCTTATAATTGCTACTTGTGACTTAAGATCTGTTAATACAGTTTAGTAATAATCAGTTTAGAATTAATAATTGTAAAAAGTTTAGTTCTTTTCTGACTCCGTTAATGATCTCGATAAAAACTTTCAGCAAGCAACACCCTAATCTTTACTTGCATCAGTTTGAATTGTAATTTAAAGTGTTTCTTCAAAATTTCTTATAATCGCAGCATCACATAACAAATACTTAATATTATTTAAACAATTTTCAATATCTCCAGTCCAAACAAATTCAATGTAATTTTTCAGCAATTCTCTAAACTATGCTGTGATTTGTGCAAAATTTGGGATAAAACCTCTAAAGAAATTCAACATACCCAAAATCCTTTGAAACTCTTTTTTATTCTTGAGTGACTCTTATTTTAGAAATTTTCTTATTTGAGAACAACAAACCCAAGTATTTTTGTTAATTCTAAATTGAATATTATTCTTATTAAACTTTATATTATTGCCCTCTTTATTACTTATTCCAGAATCTTATCATGAGCCTCTGAGCTATCAGCATAAGGTATCAAAATAGACAATGACACATACAGATCTTATTTTCTTCTTATCTTGAGCTTATCTAGCGAAATTTTCTTTAACCTTAACACTTAACGGACGGGTCGAATCTGTTCTGTCTTTCGTAGTTTCCGGGAACTTTTCATGGGAATTAAATTAAAAAAAAATCATGCGGAGTCGAGTTGCAGACTTCGCATGGTTTTTGGGGATATCTTTTCTTCCCTGTTCCCACAATTTATGTAAGGGTATGCTGCTTCAAGTTTCGTGACAATCTACTTTCTGGATCCACTCTTGGAGTTCTTCTGGTTGGTTGAGTATTTGGGCGGTTTCTTCGGAACCAGAATCATTTATTTGCTGCTCAGTAATCCAGATCCTTGCGACTTTTTTCAAAAAAATATTGTAACCTGTACGTTTGTTTCTGTTTAATTTCTTATATAGGTTACTAAGGAATTGAAGAGAGCGCAATTAAATAGAAACAAAACTCTCTTCGTCCATTTTCTAGTTTTCTTGGTTTTTTTGGTTTAATAACATCTCTTCCATCTTTAGTCCTTTTATCAACAACTATCATGCTGGCATCATGAATTGAGGATATCATACGAATATGGACTCCCTCTTACCTTTCCATATTTGTAATAAGATATCCTCTTTTGGCCGGTATATACTTTCATCTTTTTGTAAAATTTTAGATTTTTCTTTCAATTCTAAAGGAAGGCCTCGATTTTGCCGAATAATTCCACAATCTCTAACTTTCCTTGTAAGAACACGTTCTGCTTTATGTACGCTATTATAAAAGTTATCTTGGTATAGATGATGCCAAACATCTAAACAAGGATCTAATAAAGAAAATATGGTATTCTTAAGGGTTTGTCTTTCAGCTGAGTAAATTTGAAACTTAGTTATATATCCAGATTGACTCTCACAAAGCATTGCAACAAGTAGACCTTATTTGTTAGGTTTATTAGGGTAATACGTTTTAAAACTAAGTCTTCCTCTCCATGGAATTACCCCTTCATCTATTGAGATCTGTTGATTTGGTTTATAAACGATTTTAATCTTTTTAAGGAAATAATAAAATAATTATGAAGTCTGGTGGAGTTCTCATTTTAAAGTGACTTATCGTTTAAACTGTAAAATTTGCATAAATCTATCCTTACTGATTACTGTTGAGAAAATGGGCATTTCTTCCAGAGGATCGTTTGACCAGTAATCTTAGTCCTTAGTAGGAGTCTTATTTTCCTCATTTCCCAGTATTGATAGAAGTGCACTTTTCTTCGTTTACAAACTTTAGTATTTTATCGTTTTATTTCCTTTACATGGATTTTCGTTATTTTAAAATTTCTACATGTGTTTATGACTTCATTTAGTTTCATATCTTTTAGGTTCAGTAACTTTTCTTGTAGTATCTTATCATTGTATCTGAACACTTAGAATCTCCTCCGAGTTTTGAAATTCACATATTTTAATAATAAATTTTAAGTTCTGTGTAAAATGCGTTTCTCCTTGATCTTTGCTTCTATTATAAAAGCGAAATCTTTCGTACAATACACTCTTTTTTGGATAAGTGTAATTTTTGAACTCTTTGATTACCTTTTCATAATCTCTTTTTTCTTTTGTACTGATCTTGAAATGATTAAAGATTTCCTTTCTTCTTCAATAATACTTAGCAAAACTGCAATTTTTCTTTATGTCTCGGTTAGATTTGACGTTCGATTACCAACATCGCTTATTATTAATTTAGAATAAACGATTTTTGGCAACAACTCCTCTAACAGTTTATTTTCATTTACCGTATTATCAACGTTTCGGGACTTTTCCCCATCATCAGGTTTAAAAAATCTATAATTAACAAGAAAAACAATACGTATTACTCCTGATTAACACTTAATCATTTCTAACAAATTTTTTCCAATTAAACATTATTACAAACATTATTTTATTATATAATATATATAAATTTTTAAACAATTGGATATCTTTTTTTTAATTTGGAATTTTTTTTATAAATTGGACAACATCGCATGTCACGTTCTCGGGGCAGAATGGGGCATTTCTTTTTGTATATTGTATCGAAATGCTTCGTCCACCCTCGAAAATAATCCTTTGTAACATCTAAAACGATAAATGGGTTTGGTTTGAATCTAGCATTTTCAAAAGCTGCAATCTATTCTCTTTGGTTTTTTGATTTACCAAAAAAATTCTTGTCGCATTCCAAATATGAATGTCCCCGAATTGGAAATATAACTTTAATAAAGTCTAGACGTTTTTCTATGTTAATCAGATGGTGCAGGAAACGAAAAATTGTAAAATTTTTATTCTGACGCGGACACAAATTGCAGAATAACTATAAGGACTTAACTTTGTCGTCGAGGAAGTTGTACACAAAGTGGTGAATTAATTTTACCTTTTTTCCCACAAACTCAGGATAAACATAAAACACGCTTTGAGAATTTCCCAAAATGTGTATGTTGAAGGCATAAATTGATAGTTATCTCTTACAGTAAACATCGTTGGTTTTGATAAGTTTGGGGAAGGTAAATTTTTTCAAAAATCTTTTCTTTCAATTTCTTTTGACTTTTTGGATCCTAATTTAGAAGCTTTCTCTGTTCTGCTTGGCTTTTGTGAACAGTATTTTCCAGCTCAATCTTCTCGATTAATCTTTCTCTTTTCCGTTTTATTGTCTCGTTTATTTAGTTCCTCAGCGAGGAGTACCCTTTTCTTAGCCATAAATTGATCGCAAGTACTGCATGTCTCTATTCTTAGATATCCAAACGAGATGTTAAAATCCGTTTCTAGAACTTTTCTGTAAGTTTCATACAATATCTTTACTTGTACACATCCTCAAATAATTTACGCATTTTTTTGATATTCAAGTCTTCAGATAGGTAAATTTTTGAAGAATCCCATAAGTCATATTGAGATGACCTATTCGAAAAGCTTTTTATATGATCGTAAATGATATTTAGAACTTCCGGGCTTAATTTTCTTGGACGTGTTTGGACGTCTTTGGAGCTATGCCAGTCATTTTTAAACTATGAACGAGATGTTCGATATTTGACTCAGTAATTCCGTGAATTGACATAATTCTTTTATCATTTATTTTTGCACGAATTCTGTAGAAATATGTAGCATCACGAAGTTTCGCGGATTCTTCAGGTTGATGTGGTCGTCGCGTTGCTACTGGTACGAGGGATATTAAAACGCACAAATATAAATTCTGTTCATCTTCTGTTAGCAAGTTAAATTGGCGTAGAATTTTTTTCCTTCACGGTTTGGAAACACTTTTTACGGCATTTACAATCAAGACCCATTTCGTGCCTTAGTTTTTTACGAACCTCGTGTAGCCGTCCAAACTTTTTCCGTTTTTTGGTACTCTGACCATTCGTTGATTCTTTAGTTTCGCCTTGCATTATTTGTACAGCAACACTTTACTGACAGAAACCAACAGAAACAAACTGCGACTCACACTAGGAATTCGAAGCTTCATATTATTGTTAGCGCAAAAAAGCCAATTTTCACTAACTCTCCTGAGTTAGCAAAAACAGGTCTGGTAGTTGGTTTATTCCTTATTTTAACGACTTAGCCTGTATATTCCCTCATTGCCAAATTTAAGTTCTGTGTTTTCTCTTGACCTAACCGTCTTTTCCCCTTTTTATGAACATTGACGAAAAGATTCGCTTTAATTTTATCAAACTGTTGTTAACACGATTTCAACAAAAATTGACTTATCCTGTTTATTTCTTGTACCCTTCATATTATATTATATATGTTTATATTATACATTTTCTTAAACATTTGTTTAAATTTCCTAAAATTTTCTGCTACATTACCTTCAAAATTGGGCAGTTGAGGCACTCTGCATTGTTAAACTGGAAAAATGATCACATGACTATAATGACCATGCTTCATTTATCTTAATTCTTTCAATGTCGATTTATTGAATAAATTATTTTTTTCTCCGAACTTTGGAGGGCTGTGACTTGAAGGAGAAAGGGTTCACCTTCAAAACTGAGCAGTTGAGGCACTCTGCATTGTTAAACTGGAAAAATGATCACATGACTGTAATGACCATGCTTCATTTATCTTAATTCTTTCAAAGTGGATTTATTGAATAAATTATTTTTTCTCCGAACTTTGGAGAGCTGTGACTTGAAGGAGAAAGGGTTCACCTTCAAAACTGAGCAGTTGAGGCACTCTGCATTGTTAAACTGGAAAAATGATCACATGAATATAATGACCATGCTTCATTTATCTTAATTCTTTCAAAGTGGATTTATTGAATAAATTATTTTTTTCTCCGAACTTTGGAGGGCTGTGACTTGAAGGAGAAAGGGTTCACCTTCAAAACTGAGCAGTTGAGGCACTCTGCATTGTTAAACTGGAAAAATGATCACATGACTATAATGACCATGCTTCATGTATCTTAATTCTTTCAAAGTGGATTTATTGAATAAATTACTTTTTTCTCCGGACTTTGGAGGGCTGTGACTTGAAGGAGAAAGGGTTCTGAATAAAAAGAAATAAAAATCTCGAAAAATAATTTAATGCAAAACTTATATTAGATCTTGATCCTAACGTTAAATATATACGAACGAATCTTAATAATAGTTGAAATCTCATTACTTTTGAAATGATAGATTTTTTGCATAAAAAATAATGTAATGTAATAATTAATATATTTCAATTAAATTAAAGCTACTAAAAATATCTATATATTTTATATAATCTATATTTCCCCATTTCATATTAATTGGTATTCACCCATTTATTGATTTTGGCCAAGTCGACTGTTTTGAATAGTACATGCAGTATTTTTATTTGCATCAGAAAATTCCGATATATCAGCATAACGGATACACTTTCACAATTTTGTGTATCAATGTCATCAATTTTGTTTGATTCTGAGTGTTTGCTTTTGAACTCATTCGAGTTCGGTAAGATTGATTCTTGCTAATTAGAGGTTCATGTGAACATTTTCCAATTGCTAACGTGACTTTTCTTCTGGTACAATGGACAGATTAAAATAATTTTGTAGAATTTGCTTGAAATAATATGCATTTTGATTCGGTAAGTTCGTAAGCACCCGCAAGATCCCTTTGATAGGAATTCGTTAATAGAGGAAAATAAGCAGGGAATAGGCTAATGACTTCAGCCAATTGTCTTAGACCTGATTCTATCAATCATTGCGTTATATCTATAAAGATTTTCTCTTATTTAATAGTCAAACCTTTAGATCTTTTTGATTTTGATTGTTGTATTTTCTGACGTTCCTCTTAAGTAAACTTTACAGTATTGTAAGGATATTTTTGTACTTTATTTTGTGCTACAGTCTTAAGTAAATACCATACTAACACAAAATCTCCTCCATACTTGCATACAGATCTCAAGCTTTTTCCTTCTAGTTCTGTATTGTTTTGCCGTCAAATCATGACGTGATCAAGCGCTTTTTTGCACAGAATTAAAATAATAATAAGAAGTTCTTGCTACTCAAAATACTCTAGTACAACATTCATAGCTTATTCATCTTTGCTCACTTGACTAACACCATGTTATTATCTCTTCGTGTCCACTCTCATTTTCTCGTGACTATAAAGATAGCTATAAAGCAACCATCTCACCTACAAGTGACTATACTTATAATAGGAAAATCAATATATAGAATTGACTTTCAGAGTATGAATGTACGGTCTGTTTGGTCGTTTGCTTCTACCGAGTTAGGGTTTAACAATTTTACTAGCATATATTATCATATTATATCATATATCATATTTTTCAATATAGAGGTTTTAATTTCTTTCTTTTATTCTATTTTATTAGAAACTACCACGCTCGATACATATATCAAATTTAGTTGCCAAATATAAAACCCCTAGGGGCCATACGTCTGGAGTTTTTTATAAAGATTATGAAACTTACATTTTTATTGTATGTAATCAGGACTATAATTTTTTCAAAGAATACAAAACATACTTTAGCGGTATTGCACGTAATCTTAATTGTAAGTGTTATTTATAGATTAAAATGGTTACTTAAATTTATATTTTTTGTTTTATTTATTAAAATACCATCCAATCCATTCTTTTATGATAATAAAAATATAAATAAGAATGTCTCCATCTCCCATTCAATTACAATCTAAACATGCCCACTATTTGGTGTAATTTATGTGAAAAGCGATTCTGCTTTTGTAAGACATCAATAGAAAATCACAAAAAACAAGATGAACGAGAAAGAAAAAATGAAGAAATAAGGAAAAAAGAAAACCTAAAACAAGTTCAATTGACATCATGTGTTATGAAACTCATGATTGAACTATCTCCCTCTCTCTCTTGTTTCCGCACACCTCCTGAGTGCATGCGCCCTTAGCAACAAAGTAAAATTTCACCCAAATCAAGCCTCATGACCTTTGACCTCCTCATCCTAGGCTAGGCTAGCGGGGGTTTACCTAGGTAACCTCTATCTGACCTTGTCTGCTGATAACATTTCAGTGACGTCAATCGGTCTGACCTCTGACCTTGATAACCTTCAGCTGACCTTCAATAACCTCTTGTGACGTAGTCGCTGAGAGCTAAGGGGGTTCTGGGACTCAAGGTCAGTCCCAGAACCCCCTTAGCTATACTACTGACGAGAAACTTTTTATTTTAATAAAAGGCGATAACAAATAGGCGATAGCAAACAGTACAAGGAAAAGTATACAAGACAGAGGATATACAATAGATGGAAACGACGAAATGGTGGCAGAAAACGATCTTCCGGACGTAGTTGGAGAGATCAATGAGAACCTACAAAGCGTCACATTCTATTAAAAGACAAATTATTTGACCCTTTGGGTTTGCCAGCATCGGTGGTTATAAAAGCAAAAATTTTTATTCAAGAATTGTGGCTCTAAGAATCAGAATAGGATTGACGATCATTGCACATCAGGAAATTATTAGCATAAATAATAGATTTGGGCGCATATTGTTTTATATAATAATGAGGGGATGAAATTGAAATTTATGAGTAGCAAAAAAATAATTAACGACAACTTATCACATGGAACTGTGCTATGTTGGTACTCAAAGATCGATTGAGATGATGCATATCAGCTTTAGAGCTTACCCGCGGCGGGGTGGAAGTTCTTGTACCACTTTATATCTAATCAGAGAGTTTTTTTTCACTTAAATTACACCAAATGGTAGAGGCATGAGTCTGCCTCGAATTGAAAGGAAAATGTTATTGAATTCATTATGGTGCTATAAGATCCCTTTTTTATTAATTCTATTTTTTTCTCGTGTGATGTAATAACATTATTTATATTATACATCATTTTTAAACGATCACCATTTCGTTGTAAAAAAAATACATTCGATTTGAATAATTGCGAGAGTAATGAACAAATTGAGCATCATCAAAAAATTACATCAACCACCATCATCATCATCACAATAACAACAACAGCAATAAATGATCGTTGATTTGAGTGTTGATGATGATGATGGTAATCAAGAAGAAGATATTATTAAAAGGAAAAGGAGGAAATTTCTTGATGATGGTGATGACGTTGATGTTTTTTTTGTAAGTTGGTTGCAGCAATTGAAGAACTACCCCCAGATAGCTGACCTTTAGATGAAGAATGACCCCTTGTCTTACTTATTTTCGAATATTCGAAACCTATCAAAACGTTCCCTATAAAACAACTTCATATTGTCCAAAAATAATAAAATAACTACACCACTAAGTACTTTGTTGGTAACATCAACAGATTCGATAAATTTACCAATGAAAAGATTACATGTAGTATGGAAACATGGTTTGAAAAACATGAATTTAAGGGCATATTATAGTAATCTGTTTACTTTACACATCAAAACACGATACATTACAAAAAAAGTTTGGAAAAAGTTAAATCCACACGATTTTCAGTGGAAAATGAGGTGGAGGTTCAACTGCTAGGGTCAATAATGAGAAAATATTTAATTTTCCTGGTGGAGAGGATGACCAAAAACTAAAGCATCAACAAAGAGAAGATCGATAATAAACATTAAAATTCTAAACGACGTTCAATTCATTTCATTCTGCAAACATGTCCACGTTATGGTGTAATGGATGTGAAAAAAATTTCTGCTTTTGCAAAACATCAATCCAAAATCATAAACAACGAGATGAACAGGAAAGAAGAAATGAAGAAAAGAACATTCTAAAGGATAGTTCTTTATGTGTAATATTAATATTTTTTTTATAAATGGCTCATATGATTCATATGACTTATCATATGAATAAATTAAAACAAAAGGGAAGAAAGTCAGTTTTGATCCTCAGGAACAACCAAATATTATGATGCAAAAATAAACATGAGTTTGCAGATGCATGCGAGACAGAATTCCATACACTCCCTATTGCTGTTAAACAATCTCTGTATGTAGAAGATATTTGGAAAACAAATGATCTGGAAAATAAGAAGTTCTCATATTATTATCAAATAATTTTTTGGCTACATGTCTAGTGACAAATACTTTGCACATCTGTTTCATTTTAACAAAATTCTGCAAATATTGTGCAAAATAAACCCAATTTTACATCATATGCGAAAAAAATTCAAAATCTTCCATCCTCTTCAAAGAACATTTAAAAAGGCTTCGCTTTAGAATCAAAAACTTTATTATTTGCGACTGTAATGAATGTAGAATTTTTGAAATTGATAAAATGATGGTTCTAAAATGGTGTGATAAAAGTATCATAAAAATGAAATGAAGCAAACTGGTAAATTAGATTCAAGTACAACTTCAATATGGGATGCATTAACAAAGAAGACATGTTGGTTAATTTAACAGAACGTGTGAAAAAATTCTTGAAGTGTTAGAATTCTTCTCATATTCAATGTCATAACTGAGAAGGAGATTTTGAATCGATTGTCATAAGACAAATTTTGATATGCCATAAACGAGGACTGACTCAGAAGGTTTTAAAATTAACAACACACATGCGTTCCACAAAGGATTACTCAAATTCTGTTGGAATCATTCTTGGTAGAACGCTTGCGTATTTATGCACAGCCATAAAAGACTGACTCCTAAATATATCTCGCAAATAGGATATGCATTGAGTGTCAGACAAAATATTTATCGTCGATGTAAAAGTCCCATTTTAATTTCAGATTGTCATAAGACATATTTTGATACGCCATATACGAGGGCAGACTCAAAAGGTTTTAAAATTAACAATACATATGCGTTCCACAAAGAATTACTCAAATTCTGTTGAAATCATTCTTGGTATTCATGCGTATTTATGGTATTTAAACGCTTGCGTATTTATGCACAGCCATAAAAGACTGACTCCTAAATATATCTCGCAAATAGGAAATGCATTGTGTGTCAGACAAAATATTTATCGTCGATGTAAAAGTCCCATTTTAATTTCAGATTGTCATAAGACAAATTTTGATATGCCATAAACGAGGGCAGACTCAAAAGGTTTTAAAATTAACAATACACATGCGTTTCACAAAGAATTACTCAAATTCTGTTGAAATCATTCTTGGTATTTATGCGTATTTATGGTATTTAAACGCTTGCGTATTTATGCACAGCCATAAAAGACTGACTCCTAAATATATCTCGCAAATAGGAAATGCATTGTGTGTCAGACAAAATATTTATCGTCGATGTAAAAGTCCCATTTTAATTTCAGATTGTCATAAGACAAATTTTGATATGCCATAAACGAGGGCAGACTCAAAAGGTTTTAAAATTAACAATACACATGCGTTTCACAAAGAATTACTCAAATTCTGTTGAAATCATTCTTGGTATTTATGCGTATTTATGGTATTTAAACGCTTGCGTATTTATGCACAGCCATAAAAGACTGACTCCTAAATCCTCCTTATTTAGTTCCTCAGCGAGGAGTACCCTTTTCTTAGCCATAAATTGATCGCAAGTACTGCATGTCTCTATTCTTAGATATCCAAACGAGATGTTAAAATCCGTTTCTAGAACTTTTCTGTAAGTTTCATACAATATCTTTACTTGTACACATCCTCAAATAATTTACGCATTTTTTTGATATTCAAGTCTTCAGATAGGTAAATTTTTGAAGAATCCCATAAGTCATATTGAGATGACCTATTCGAAAAGCTTTTTATATGATCGTAAATGATATTTAGAACTTCCGGGCTTAATTTTCTTGGACGTGTTTGGACGTCTTTGGAGCTATGCCAGTCATTTTTAAACTATGAACGAGATGTTCGATATTTGACTCAGTAATTCCGTGAATTGACATAATTCTTTTATCATTTATTTTTGCACGAATTCTGTAGAAATATGTAGCATCACGAAGTTTCGCGGATTCTTCAGGTTGATGTGGTCGTCGCGTTGCTACTGGTACGAGGGATATTAAAACGCACAAATATAAATTCTGTTCATCTTCTGTTAGCAAGTTAAATTGGCGTAGAATTTTTTTCCTTCACGGTTTGGAAACACTTTTTACGGCATTTACAATCAAGACCCATTTCGTGCCTTAGTTTTTTACGAACCTCGTGTAGCCGTCCAAACTTTTTCCGTTTTTTGGTACTCTGACCATTCGTTGATTCTTTAGTTTCGCCTTGCATTATTTGTACAGCAACACTTTACTGACAGAAACCAACAGAAACAAACTGCGACTCACACTAGGAATTCGAAGCTTCATATTATTGTTAGCGCAAAAAAGCCAATTTTCACTAACTCTCCTGAGTTAGCAAAAACAGGTCTGGTAGTTGGTTTATTCCTTATTTTAACGACTTAGCCTGTATATTCCCTCATTGCCAAATTTAAGTTCTGTGTTTTCTCTTGACCTAACCGTCTTTTCCCCTTTTTATGAACATTGACGAAAAGATTCGCTTTAATTTTATCAAACTGTTGTTAACACGATTTCAACAAAAATTGACTTATCCTGTTTATTTCTTGTACCCTTCATATTATATTATATATGTTTATATTATACATTTTCTTAAACATTTGTTTAAATTTCCTAAAATTTTCTGCTACATTACCTTCAAAATTGGGCAGTTGAGGCACTCTGCATTGTTAAACTGGAAAAATGATCACATGACTATAATGACCATGCTTCATTTATCTTAATTCTTTCAATGTCGATTTATTGAATAAATTATTTTTTTCTCCGAACTTTGGAGGGCTGTGACTTGAAGGAGAAAGGGTTCACCTTCAAAACTGAGCAGTTGAGGCACTCTGCATTGTTAAACTGGAAAAATGATCACATGACTGTAATGACCATGCTTCATTTATCTTAATTCTTTCAAAGTGGATTTATTGAATAAATTATTTTTTCTCCGAACTTTGGAGAGCTGTGACTTGAAGGAGAAAGGGTTCACCTTCAAAACTGAGCAGTTGAGGCACTCTGCATTGTTAAACTGGAAAAATGATCACATGAATATAATGACCATGCTTCATTTATCTTAATTCTTTCAAAGTGGATTTATTGAATAAATTATTTTTTTCTCCGAACTTTGGAGGGCTGTGACTTGAAGGAGAAAGGGTTCACCTTCAAAACTGAGCAGTTGAGGCACTCTGCATTGTTAAACTGGAAAAATGATCACATGACTATAATGACCATGCTTCATGTATCTTAATTCTTTCAAAGTGGATTTATTGAATAAATTACTTTTTTCTCCGGACTTTGGAGGGCTGTGACTTGAAGGAGAAAGGGTTCTGAATAAAAAGAAATAAAAATCTCGAAAAATAATTTAATGCAAAACTTATATTAGATCTTGATCCTAACGTTAAATATATACGAACGAATCTTAATAATAGTTGAAATCTCATTACTTTTGAAATGATAGATTTTTTGCATAAAAAATAATGTAATGTAATAATTAATATATTTCAATTAAATTAAAGCTACTAAAAATATCTATATATTTTATATAATCTATATTTCCCCATTTCATATTAATTGGTATTCACCCATTTATTGATTTTGGCCAAGTCGACTGTTTTGAATAGTACATGCAGTATTTTTATTTGCATCAGAAAATTCCGATATATCAGCATAACGGATACACTTTCACAATTTTGTGTATCAATGTCATCAATTTTGTTTGATTCTGAGTGTTTGCTTTTGAACTCATTCGAGTTCGGTAAGATTGATTCTTGCTAATTAGAGGTTCATGTGAACATTTTCCAATTGCTAACGTGACTTTTCTTCTGGTACAATGGACAGATTAAAATAATTTTGTAGAATTTGCTTGAAATAATATGCATTTTGATTCGGTAAGTTCGTAAGCACCCGCAAGATCCCTTTGATAGGAATTCGTTAATAGAGGAAAATAAGCAGGGAATAGGCTAATGACTTCAGCCAATTGTCTTAGACCTGATTCTATCAATCATTGCGTTATATCTATAAAGATTTTCTCTTATTTAATAGTCAAACCTTTAGATCTTTTTGATTTTGATTGTTGTATTTTCTGACGTTCCTCTTAAGTAAACTTTACAGTATTGTAAGGATATTTTTGTACTTTATTTTGTGCTACAGTCTTAAGTAAATACCATACTAACACAAAATCTCCTCCATACTTGCATACAGATCTCAAGCTTTTTCCTTCTAGTTCTGTATTGTTTTGCCGTCAAATCATGACGTGATCAAGCGCTTTTTTGCACAGAATTAAAATAATAATAAGAAGTTCTTGCTACTCAAAATACTCTAGTACAACATTCATAGCTTATTCATCTTTGCTCACTTGACTAACACCATGTTATTATCTCTTCGTGTCCACTCTCATTTTCTCGTGACTATAAAGATAGCTATAAAGCAACCATCTCACCTACAAGTGACTATACTTATAATAGGAAAATCAATATATAGAATTGACTTTCAGAGTATGAATGTACGGTCTGTTTGGTCGTTTGCTTCTACCGAGTTAGGGTTTAACAATTTTACTAGCATATATTATCATATTATATCATATATCATATTTTTCAATATAGAGGTTTTAATTTCTTTCTTTTATTCTATTTTATTAGAAACTACCACGCTCGATACATATATCAAATTTAGTTGCCAAATATAAAACCCCTAGGGGCCATACGTCTGGAGTTTTTTATAAAGATTATGAAACTTACATTTTTATTGTATGTAATCAGGACTATAATTTTTTCAAAGAATACAAAACATACTTTAGCGGTATTGCACGTAATCTTAATTGTAAGTGTTATTTATAGATTAAAATGGTTACTTAAATTTATATTTTTTGTTTTATTTATTAAAATACCATCCAATCCATTCTTTTATGATAATAAAAATATAAATAAGAATGTCTCCATCTCCCATTCAATTACAATCTAAACATGCCCACTATTTGGTGTAATTTATGTGAAAAGCGATTCTGCTTTTGTAAGACATCAATAGAAAATCACAAAAAACAAGATGAACGAGAAAGAAAAAATGAAGAAATAAGGAAAAAAGAAAACCTAAAACAAGTTCAATTGACATCATGTGTTATGAAACTCATGATTGAACTATCTCCCTCTCTCTCTTGTTTCCGCACACCTCCTGAGTGCATGCGCCCTTAGCAACAAAGTAAAATTTCACCCAAATCAAGCCTCATGACCTTTGACCTCCTCATCCTAGGCTAGGCTAGCGGGGGTTTACCTAGGTAACCTCTATCTGACCTTGTCTGCTGATAACATTTCAGTGACGTCAATCGGTCTGACCTCTGACCTTGATAACCTTCAGCTGACCTTCAATAACCTCTTGTGACGTAGTCGCTGAGAGCTAAGGGGGTTCTGGGACTCAAGGTCAGTCCCAGAACCCCCTTAGCTATACTACTGACGAGAAACTTTTTATTTTAATAAAAGGCGATAACAAATAGGCGATAGCAAACAGTACAAGGAAAAGTATACAAGACAGAGGATATACAATAGATGGAAACGACGAAATGGTGGCAGAAAACGATCTTCCGGACGTAGTTGGAGAGATCAATGAGAACCTACAAAGCGTCACATTCTATTAAAAGACAAATTATTTGACCCTTTGGGTTTGCCAGCATCGGTGGTTATAAAAGCAAAAATTTTTATTCAAGAATTGTGGCTCTAAGAATCAGAATAGGATTGACGATCATTGCACATCAGGAAATTATTAGCATAAATAATAGATTTGGGCGCATATTGTTTTATATAATAATGAGGGGATGAAATTGAAATTTATGAGTAGCAAAAAAATAATTAACGACAACTTATCACATGGAACTGTGCTATGTTGGTACTCAAAGATCGATTGAGATGATGCATATCAGCTTTAGAGCTTACCCGCGGCGGGGTGGAAGTTCTTGTACCACTTTATATCTAATCAGAGAGTTTTTTTTCACTTAAATTACACCAAATGGTAGAGGCATGAGTCTGCCTCGAATTGAAAGGAAAATGTTATTGAATTCATTATGGTGCTATAAGATCCCTTTTTTATTAATTCTATTTTTTTCTCGTGTGATGTAATAACATTATTTATATTATACATCATTTTTAAACGATCACCATTTCGTTGTAAAAAAAATACATTCGATTTGAATAATTGCGAGAGTAATGAACAAATTGAGCATCATCAAAAAATTACATCAACCACCATCATCATCATCACAATAACAACAACAGCAATAAATGATCGTTGATTTGAGTGTTGATGATGATGATGGTAATCAAGAAGAAGATATTATTAAAAGGAAAAGGAGGAAATTTCTTGATGATGGTGATGACGTTGATGTTTTTTTTGTAAGTTGGTTGCAGCAATTGAAGAACTACCCCCAGATAGCTGACCTTTAGATGAAGAATGACCCCTTGTCTTACTTATTTTCGAATATTCGAAACCTATCAAAACGTTCCCTATAAAACAACTTCATATTGTCCAAAAATAATAAAATAACTACACCACTAAGTACTTTGTTGGTAACATCAACAGATTCGATAAATTTACCAATGAAAAGATTACATGTAGTATGGAAACATGGTTTGAAAAACATGAATTTAAGGGCATATTATAGTAATCTGTTTACTTTACACATCAAAACACGATACATTACAAAAAAAGTTTGGAAAAAGTTAAATCCACACGATTTTCAGTGGAAAATGAGGTGGAGGTTCAACTGCTAGGGTCAATAATGAGAAAATATTTAATTTTCCTGGTGGAGAGGATGACCAAAAACTAAAGCATCAACAAAGAGAAGATCGATAATAAACATTAAAATTCTAAACGACGTTCAATTCATTTCATTCTGCAAACATGTCCACGTTATGGTGTAATGGATGTGAAAAAAATTTCTGCTTTTGCAAAACATCAATCCAAAATCATAAACAACGAGATGAACAGGAAAGAAGAAATGAAGAAAAGAACATTCTAAAGGATAGTTCTTTATGTGTAATATTAATATTTTTTTTATAAATGGCTCATATGATTCATATGACTTATCATATGAATAAATTAAAACAAAAGGGAAGAAAGTCAGTTTTGATCCTCAGGAACAACCAAATATTATGATGCAAAAATAAACATGAGTTTGCAGATGCATGCGAGACAGAATTCCATACACTCCCTATTGCTGTTAAACAATCTCTGTATGTAGAAGATATTTGGAAAACAAATGATCTGGAAAATAAGAAGTTCTCATATTATTATCAAATAATTTTTTGGCTACATGTCTAGTGACAAATACTTTGCACATCTGTTTCATTTTAACAAAATTCTGCAAATATTGTGCAAAATAAACCCAATTTTACATCATATGCGAAAAAAATTCAAAATCTTCCATCCTCTTCAAAGAACATTTAAAAAGGCTTCGCTTTAGAATCAAAAACTTTATTATTTGCGACTGTAATGAATGTAGAATTTTTGAAATTGATAAAATGATGGTTCTAAAATGGTGTGATAAAAGTATCATAAAAATGAAATGAAGCAAACTGGTAAATTAGATTCAAGTACAACTTCAATATGGGATGCATTAACAAAGAAGACATGTTGGTTAATTTAACAGAACGTGTGAAAAAATTCTTGAAGTGTTAGAATTCTTCTCATATTCAATGTCATAACTGAGAAGGAGATTTTGAATCGATTGTCATAAGACAAATTTTGATATGCCATAAACGAGGACTGACTCAGAAGGTTTTAAAATTAACAACACACATGCGTTCCACAAAGGATTACTCAAATTCTGTTGGAATCATTCTTGGTAGAACGCTTGCGTATTTATGCACAGCCATAAAAGACTGACTCCTAAATATATCTCGCAAATAGGATATGCATTGAGTGTCAGACAAAATATTTATCGTCGATGTAAAAGTCCCATTTTAATTTCAGATTGTCATAAGACATATTTTGATACGCCATATACGAGGGCAGACTCAAAAGGTTTTAAAATTAACAATACATATGCGTTCCACAAAGAATTACTCAAATTCTGTTGAAATCATTCTTGGTATTCATGCGTATTTATGGTATTTAAACGCTTGCGTATTTATGCACAGCCATAAAAGACTGACTCCTAAATATATCTCGCAAATAGGAAATGCATTGTGTGTCAGACAAAATATTTATCGTCGATGTAAAAGTCCCATTTTAATTTCAGATTGTCATAAGACAAATTTTGATATGCCATAAACGAGGGCAGACTCAAAAGGTTTTAAAATTAACAATACACATGCGTTTCACAAAGAATTACTCAAATTCTGTTGAAATCATTCTTGGTATTTATGCGTATTTATGGTATTTAAACGCTTGCGTATTTATGCACAGCCATAAAAGACTGACTCCTAAATATATCTCGCAAATAGGAAATGCATTGTGTGTCAGACAAAATATTTATCGTCGATGTAAAAGTCCCATTTTAATTTCAGATTGTCATAAGACAAATTTTGATATGCCATAAACGAGGGCAGACTCAAAAGGTTTTAAAATTAACAATACACATGCGTTTCACAAAGAATTACTCAAATTCTGTTGAAATCATTCTTGGTATTTATGCGTATTTATGGTATTTAAACGCTTGCGTATTTATGCACAGCCATAAAAGACTGACTCCTAAATATATCTCGCAAATAGGAAATGCATTGTGTGTCAGACAAAATATTTATCGTCGATGTAAAAGTCCCATTTTAATTTCAGATTGTCATAAGACAAATTTTGATATGCCATAAACGAGGGCAGACTCAAAAGGTTTTAAAATTAACAATACACATGCGTTTCACAAAGAATTACTCAAATTCTGTTGAAATCATTCTTGGTATTTATGCGTATTTATGGTATTTAAACGCTTGCGTATTTATGCACAGCCATAAAAGACTGACTCCTAAATATATCTCGCAAATAGGAAATGCATTGTGTGTCAGACAAAATATTTATCGTCGATGTAAAAGTCCCATTTTAATTTCAGATTGTCATAAGACAAATTTTGATATGCCATAAACGAGGGCAGACTCAAAAGGTTTTAAAATTAACAATACACATGCGTTTCACAAAGAATTACTCAAATTCTGTTGAAATCATTCTTGGTATTTATGCGTATTTATGGTATTTAAACGCTTGCGTATTTATGCACAGCCATAAAAGACTGACTCCTAAATATATCTCGCAAATAGGAAATGCATTGTGTGTCAGACAAAATATTTATCGTCGATGTAAAAGTCCCATTTTAATTGTACCATGCTTCATCATCTTAATTCGATGTGGGTTGCAGACAACCTGAAACAAAAAAAAAATCACTAAATAGATGTTGCAATTCTAATATAATATTTATAATTTAATTGAAAACACTTTTTTAAGTGTTGGCACTTTGCCACAATAGTAATTAACAAGAAATTCAAATATATGTAATGATGCAACCAGAAGTCAATACGTGCTATGCTCCCAAAAGACTTCATACTGCTTCTAGAAGACTTAACATTTACTATATTCTTCTTCTGAACAATTGCTTTCAACAAAACAACTCTAATCAAATCGTTGAAAATCTCTTCGTTCTTTTGACATTCAGACAATGAAGCCCATTTACTGAAGGAAAATGACTTAGGTTTATCATTTGATGGAGAAGAAACTTCTAAATCTGAATTAACTGTATCAGTACAGAATATGAATGAGTTAGTTGAAGAAGACCAATGTGATTGAAATATGGATCCAGTGTTAAGAAAATGAATCAGTGAATCACGATTAATTGATGTATTAAAAACCACAAAGTAATTAATAAGTAAGTAACCACAATATTTCATTGCAATTGCTCATCAAAGCTGATGAAATAAACAATTATATAAAAAACATTGTTGGTGATGGTATTATTTTAGTTAAAGGACTCAATAAAGTGAATCGTATAAAGAAAATTGTTTCAGAAAATATTATAATAAATTTGGAGAAATTTAATTGTCCAAATTTTGAAGAATTAAAGAAAACTTATTCAATTAATTATCATTGTCAGAGCCATGCTATTAATTCATTAAATTGTTCTTTAGTTAATGTAAATTTATTTTAATTGGTTTATGGAATAAAAAGATTTTGTATTATTTTATTTTTTTTATTAATTAAACTACTAACTACACACAACCAACACTTATATTCTAACATCATTACTACCCTTGTATTTCCTTTTATGTGTTACATAATCTATTTCTCCTTCTTCAAAATCTTCAATAATAGTTACCTCATCATCACCATCATCGTCTTCAATATTTGTTAATTTTCTCTTTGTTGTGGATCCTTCCTTTCTTGATTGTTGTTGACATGCCACCTGAACATCATCCAGTATGTTGACATTTGTTATCGATTTTCTTGTTGTTGTTGGAGATTCAAGTTTTTGGGTTGCTGCGGGGTCATCCTCTATACAAGGTAAATCGAAATTATATTTCTTCATGATTGAGCCTAACAATTGAAGCTCCATCTCGTTTTCCACTGATAATCTGGTGTATTTCACAGGAAGATTTCCAAACTTCTTCTGCAATGTTTCATTTTTCAACTTAATATCTTTCAAGCCAAACCTAATTCAGAATAATTAATAAAGAAAAAAATGAAAAGGAAAACAAATCATTGGAGTAAATTGACATCTTTGTAAAACAATAAAAAGTTATGAAAGAATTTTGCTTTAAAAATCGTCAATTATGACATTTTGGCGATTTTGACGTCGTTTTATCAATCTATCTTAAGAATTCTATTTTTTATGATTTTTCAAAAATTGTTATCTTTGTGAATTAATAAAAATTCCGATTAAGTTCAAAAATTCATATCTCAAAAACGAATAAATTTTTTTAAATTCGGTTTTCCTCACGAAAACCTGCATACCTTTTTCTACAAATAGCCATCAATTCATTAACGTATCTTAAGAATTCCATTTTTTATGATTTTTCGAAAATCATTCAAGCAAATTGCCATCTTCGTAATCGAATAAAAATTCCGATTGAGTTTACAAATTCATACCGCAAAATCGAATAAAGTTTTTTTAAATACAATTTTGTTCATGAAGAAGTTAATGCTTTTCTCTACAAATAATCATCATTTTATTATCATATCTTAAGATTTCGATTTTTTACGATTTTTTGAAAATCATTGGAGTAAATTGACATCTTTGTAAAATAATAAAAAGATATTAAAGAATTTTGCTTTAAGAATCATCAATTATGATATTTTGGAGATTTTAACGTTGTTTCATTAATGTATCTTAAGATTTCTATTTTTTATGATTTTTCAAAAATTGTTATTTTTGTAAATTAATTAAAAATCTGATTAAATTTAAAAATTCATATCTCAAAAAGGAATAAATTTTTTTAAATTTGGTTTTGTTCATGAAAAACTGCATACTTTTTTCTACAAATAGCCATAAATTCATTAACGTATCTTAAGAATTCCATTTTTTATGATTTTTCGAAAATCATTCAAGCAAATTGCCATCTTCGTAATCGAATAAAAATTCCGATTGAGTTTACAAATTCATACCGCAAAATTGAACTTATAAATTGTCCATTGGTTTTACTATTTCTTTATACTGTACCAAATTTCAAAACTTTATCATAAATTTGTTCATAACAATTTATTGACAACAAATTTTTTTTAAATTTTAAAATGTTTAAAAATGTAAAATAATGTAAATCGCACCATCTATTAATAGGAAGCTAAACTATAACAGGGCACCGGATGTTACGTCAGCGACGAGTGAACTGAGTTAACCTTGGATTTCTTTCCACTACGCATTTTGCTTTACCAGCATTTGCCAGCAAAGCATTCCAAGAAGAGCGGTCGTCGAAGAAGCATCTTTTGAGGTCTTAACAATTATTAAAATGTTCAAATATTTCCATCAATTATCATCGAAAAAAGAGAAAATGCAGATTTTCAATTCTACATTTCCAAGATGATTAACAAGAAGATGCAGCCATGGATGAGGTAAGAATCTAAAAAGTTATTTATTCACTCTCGAACAAGATGGCTACGTTGAAGACATTTTCAATTCGTGATGCCACGCCCACATAATAAAACAAAAGAAAAAAACAAAATAGTAACAAAAAATAAACAATTGCGAACCAAAATGGCAGAAATAAAGTAAAAAATTGATTTTTTCGGTTATTTTTCAAATCTTGAATAAAAAAATTATTTTTGATCGATTCAAAGTTAATTAAAAAAGAAATTTCGGTTCGTTTGAGTCCAAACACGACGTGTTTATCTTAAATATAATAAAAAAACAATTGCAATTCAAAATGGCGGGTACCGAGGCGTCGTGTTTGGATTCAAATTAATAAAATAATGATTTAATTAATTTTTCTTTCATTCTCGATTTAAAAATGACCGAAAAAATCGGAAAGGAAACGGAAAATCGTTTAATTTGATACCTAACAACTCATATTTTGTATTAAAAGTAATTTAAAATTAATTAATCTCACTTTATATCCGCCATTTTGGTTCGCAATTGTTTTTTTATTATTTTTTGTTATATTTAAGACGATATTTAAGATAAACACGTCGTGTTTGGACTCAAATTAATCAGAATTTAATTTTGAATCGATCAAAAATAATTTAATTAATTTCTTTTTAACTCTAAATTTAAAAATAACTGAAAAAATCATAAATAAAAAAAAACTTTTTGATTATTTATGATTTTTTAAATTTTTACGTTTTCAAACATAATCTAAATCAACTTAATTTTTTTTGAAGAACTTCCCTATAAAAACTTTTATTTTTAACATCAATTTTTAAATCCTATCATAAAATATCATAATTTATCTTCAATTTGTGATACAAACCACTTTTTAATTCTCACAAATAAGTTAGTACGTTTTTTTTTAACTTTAACGAAATACATTTAATATAATACCAAGCAACATTTACTAAAAAGTAGGTCAAGTTCGTTAGAAGCAACTTTCTAAATTTCGTAATAACTGGAATTTTTATATTCTGGATTTTTTAAAATTTTTGGTTTTAGTGAATTTACTGACTACGTTTTTTTTTTTAAATTTTTATTAAATGTTATATAACTTAATTATATTATTAAAACGAAATGCAAGAATTCTATTTTACGATTTTTTGAAAATTATCTTTGCAAATTAATAAAAATTCCGATTAAGTTCAAAAATTCATATCCCAAAAACGAATAAATTTTTTTAAATTCGGTTTTCCTCACGAAAAACTGCATACCTTTTTCTACAAATAGCCATCAATTCATTAACGTATCTTAAGAATTCCATTTTTTATGATTTTTCGAAAATCATTCGAGCAAATTGCCATCTTCGTAATCGAATAAAAATTCCGATTGAGTTTACAAATTCATACCGCAAAATCGGATAAAGTTTTTTAAATGCGATTTTGTTCATGAAAAAGTACATGCTTTTTTCTACAAATAGTCATCATTTTATTATCATATCTTAAGAATTCGATTTTTTACGATTTTTTTTGAAAATCATTGCAGTACATTGTCATCTTCATAAAATAATAAAGAGTTATGAAAGAATTTTCCTTTAAAAATAATCAATTATGATATTTTGGAGATTTTAACATCGTTTCATTAATGTATCTTAAGATTTCTATTTTTTATTATTTTTTAAAAATTGTTATTTTTGTAAATTAATAAATTTCGATTAAGTTCAAAAATTCATATCTCAAAAAGGAATAAATTTTTTTAAATTCGGTTTTGCTCATGAGAAACTGCATACTTTTTTTTTACAAATAGCCATAAATTCATTAACGTATCTTAAGAATTCCATTTTTTATGATTTTTCGAAAATCATTAGAGCAAATTACCATCTTCGTAATCGAATAAAAATTCCGATTGAGTTTACAAATTCATACCGCAAAATCAGATAAAGTTTTTTAAATGCGCTTTTGATCATGAAAAAGTACATCCTTTTCTCTACAAATAGTCATCATTTCAATAACATATCTTAAAAATTCGATTTTTTACGATTTTTTGAAAATCATTTGAGTAATTGTCATCTTTGTAAAATAATAAAAAGATATTAAAGAATTTTGTTTTAAAAATCATCAATTATGATATTTTGGAGATTTTAACGTCGTTTCTTTAATATATCTTAAGATTTCTATTTCTTATGATTTTTTAAAAATTGTTATTTTTGTAAATTAATAAAAAATTCGATTAAGTTCAAAAATTTATATCTCAAAAACGAATGAATTTTTTTAAACACGGGTTTCCTCACGAAACACTACATACTTTTTTCTACAAATAGCCATCAACTCATTAACGTATCTCAAGAATTCCATTTTTTATGATTTTTCGAAAATCATTCGAGCAAATTGCCATCTTCGTAATCGAATAAAAATTCCGATTGAGTTTACAAATTCATACCGCAAAATCGGATAAAGTTTTTTAAATGCGATTTTCTTCATGAAAAAGTACATATTTTTCTCTACAAATAGTCATCATTTCATTAACATATCTTAAAAATTCGATTTTTTTCGATTTTTTGAAAATCATTTGAGTAATTGTCATCTTTGTAAAATAATAAAAAGATATTAAAGAATTTTGTTTTAAAAATCATCAATTATAATATTTTGGAGATTTTAACGTCGTTTCATTAATATATCTTAAGATTTCTATTTTTTATGATTTTTTAAAAATTGTTATTTTTGTAAATTAACAAAAAATTCGATTAAGTTCAAAAATTTATATCTCAAAAACGAATGAATTTTTTTAAATTCGGTTTTCCTCACGAAAAACTGCATACTTTTTTCTACAAATATCCATCAATTCATTAACGTATCTCAAGAATTCCATTTTTTATGATTTTTCGAAAATCATTCGAGCAAATTGCCATCTTCGTAATCGAATAAAAATTCCGATTGAGTTTACAAATTCATACCGCAAAATCGGATAAAGTTTTTTAAATGCGATTTTGTTCATGAAAAAGTACACCCTTTTCTCTACAAATAGTCATCATTTCATTAACATATCTTAAAAATTCGATTTTTTACGATTTTTTGAAAATCATTTGAGTAATTGTCATCTTTGTAAAATAATAAAAAGATATTAAAGAATTTTGTTATAAAAATCATCAATTATGATATTTTGGAGATTTTAACGTCGTTTCATTAATATATCTTAAGATTTCTATTTCTTATGATTTTTTAAAAATTGTTATTTTTGTAAATTAATAAAAAATTCGATTAAGTTCAAAAATTTATATCTCAAAAACGAATGATTTTTTTTTAAACACGGGTTTCCTCACGAAACACTACACACTTTTTTCTACAAATAGCCATAAATTCATGAACGTATCTTAAGAATTCCATTTTTTATGATTTTTCGAAAATCATTCGAGCAAATTGCCATCTTCGTAATCGAATAAAAATTCCGATTGAGTTTACAAATTCATACCGCAAAATCGGATAAAGTTTTTTAAATGCGATTTTGTTCATGAAAAAGTACATCCTTTTCTCTACAAATAGTCATCATTTCATTAACATATCTTAAAAATTCGATTTTTTACGATTTTTTGAAAATCATTTGAGTAAATTGACATCTTTGTAAAATAATAAAAAGATATTAAAGAATTTTGCTTTAAGAATCATCAATTATGATATTTTGGAGATTTTAACGTTGTTTCATTAATGTATCTTAAGATTTCTATTTTTTATGATTTTTCAAAAATTGTTATTTTTGTAAATTAATAAAAAATCTGATTAAATTTAAAAATTCATATCTCAAAAAGGAATAAATTTTTTTAAATTCGGTTTTGCTCATGAAAAACTGCATACTTTTTTCTACAAATAGCCATAAATTCATTAACGTATCTTAAGAATTCCATTTTTTTGTGATTTTTCGAAAATCATTCAAGCAAATTGCCATCTTCGTAATCGAATAAAAATTCCGATTGAGTTTACAAATTCATACCGCAAAATCGGATAAAGTTTTTTAAATGCGATTTTCTTCATGAAAAAGTACATATTTTTCTCTACAAATAGTCATCATTTCATTAACATATCTTAAAAATTCGATTTTTTTCGATTTTTTGAAAATCATTTGAGTAATTGTCATCTTTGTAAAATAATAAAAAGATATTAAAGAATTTTGTTTTAAAAATCATCAATTATAATATTTTGGAGATTTTAACGTCGTTTCATTAATATATCTTAAGATTTCTATTTTTTATGATTTTTTAAAAATTGTTATTTTTGTAAATTAACAAAAAATTCGATTAAGTTCAAAAATTTATATCTCAAAAACGAATGAATTTTTTTAAATTCGGTTTTCCTCACGAAAAACTGCATACTTTTTTCTACAAATAGCCATAAATTCATTAACGTATCTTAAGAATTCCATTTTTTTGTGATTTTTCGAAAATCATTCAAGCAAATTGCCATCTTCGTAATCGAATAAAAATTCCGATTGAGTTTACAAATTCATACCGCAAAATCGGATAAAGTTTTTTAAATGCGATTTTCTTCATGAAAAAGTACATATTTTTCTCTACAAATAGTCATCATTTCATTAACATATCTTAAAAATTCGATTTTTTTCGATTTTTTGAAAATCATTTGAGTAATTGTCATCTTTGTAAAATAATAAAAAGATATTAAAGAATTTTGTTTTAAAAATCATCAATTATAATATTTTGGAGATTTTAACGTCGTTTCATTAATATATCTTAAGATTTCTATTTTTTATGATTTTTTAAAAATTGTTATTTTTGTAAATTAACAAAAAATTCGATTAAGTTCAAAAATTTATATCTCAAAAACGAATGAATTTTTTTAAATTCGGTTTTCCTCACGAAAAACTGCATACTTTTTTCTACAAATAGCCATAAATTCATTAACGTATCTTAAGAATTCCATTTTTTTGTGATTTTTCGAAAATCATTCAAGCAAATTGCCATCTTCGTAATCGAATAAAAATTCCGATTGAGTTTACAAATTCATACCGCAAAATCGGATAAAGTTTTTTAAATGCGATTTTCTTCATGAAAAAGTACATATTTTTCTCTACAAATAGTCATCATTTCATTAACATATCTTAAAAATTCGATTTTTTTCGATTTTTTGAAAATCATTTGAGTAATTGTCATCTTTGTAAAATAATAAAAAGATATTAAAGAATTTTGTTTTAAAAATCATCAATTATAATATTTTGGAGATTTTAACGTCGTTTCATTAATATATCTTAAGATTTCTATTTTTTATGATTTTTTAAAAATTGTTATTTTTGTAAATTAACAAAAAATTCGATTAAGTTCAAAAATTTATATCTCAAAAACGAATGAATTTTTTTAAATTCGGTTTTCCTCACGAAAAACTGCATACTTTTTTCTACAAATATCCATCAATTCATTAACGTATCTCAAGAATTCCATTTTTTATGATTTTTCGAAAATCATTCGAGCAAATTGCCATCTTCGTAATCGAATAAAAATTCCGATTGAGTTTACAAATTCATACCGCAAAATCGGATAAAGTTTTTTAAATGCGATTTTGTTCATGAAAAAGTACACCCTTTTCTCTACAAATAGTCATCATTTCATTAACATATCTTAAAAATTCGATTTTTTACGATTTTTTGAAAATCATTTGAGTAATTGTCATCTTTGTAAAATAATAAAAAGATATTAAAGAATTTTGCTTTAAAAATCATCAGTTATGATATTTTGGAGATTTTAACATCGTTTCATTAATGTATCTTAAGATTTCTATTTTTTATGATTTTTTAAAAATTGTTATTTTTGTAAATTAATAAAAAATTCGATTAAGTTCAAAAATTTATATCTCAAAAACGAATGAATTTTTTTAAATTCTGTTTAACTCATGAAAAACTGCATACTTTTTTCTACAAATAGCCATCAATTCATTAACGTATCTCAAGAATTCTATTTTTTATGATTTTTCGAAAATCATTCGAGCAAATTGCCATCTTCGTAATCGAATAAAAATTCCGATTGAGTTTACAAATTCATACCGCAAAATCGGATAAAGTTTTTTAAATGCGATTTTGTTCATGAAAAAGTACATCCTTTTCTCTACAAATAGTCATCATTTCATTAACACATCTGAAAAATTCGATTTTTTACGATTTTTTGAAAATCATTTGAGTAATTGTCATCTTTGTAAAATAATAAACAGATATTAAAAAATTTTGCTTTAAAAATCATCAGTTATGATATTTTGGAGATTTTAACATCGTTTCATTAATGTATCTTAAGATTTCTATTTCTTATGATTTTTTAAAAATTGTTATTTTTGTAAATTAATAAAAAATTCGATTAAGTTCAAAAATTTATATCTCAAAAACGAATGAATTTTTTTAAATTCGGTTTTCCTCACGAAAAACTGCATACTTTTTTCTACAAATAGCCATAAATTCATTAACGTATCTTAAGAATTCCATTTTTTATGATTTTTCGAAAATCATTCGAGCAAATTGCCATCTTCGTAATCGAATAAAAATTCCGATTGAGTTTACAAATTCATACCGCAAAATCGAATAAAGTTTTTTTAAATACAATTTTGTTCATGAAAAAGTTCATGCTTTTCTCTACAAATAGTCATCATTTTATTATCATATCTTAAGAATTCGATTTTTTACGATTTTTTTGAAAATCATTGGAGTAAATTGACATCTTTATAAATTAATAAAAATTTATGAAAGAATTTTGCTTTAAAAATCATCAATTATGATATTTTGAAGATTTTAACGTCGTTTCATTAATATATCTTTAGATTTCTATTTTTTATGATTTTTTAAAAATTGTTATTTTCGTAAATTAATAAAAAATTCGATTAAGTTCAAAAATTCATATCCCAAAAACGAATAAATTTTTTTAAATTCGGTTTTCCTCACGAAAAACTGCATACTTTTTTCTACAAATAGCCATCAATTCATTAACGTATCTTAAGAATTCCATTTTTTATGATTTTTCGAAAATCATTCGAGCAAATTATCATCTTCGTAATCGAATAAAAATTCCGATTGAGTTTACAAATTCATACTGCAAAATCGAATAAAGTTTTTTAAATGCGATTTTGTTCATGAAAAAGTACAAGCTTTTTTCTACAAATAGTCATCATTTTATTATCATATCTTAAGAATTCGATTTTTTACGATTTTTTGAAAGTCATTTGAGTAATTGTCATCTTTGTAAAATAATAAAAAGATATTAAAGAATTTTGTTTTAAAAATCATCAATTATAATATTTTGGAGATTTTAACGTCGTTTCATTAATATATCTTAAGATTTCTATTTCTTATGATTTTTTAAAAATTGTTATTTTTATAAATTAATAAAAAATTCTATTAAGTTCAAAAATTTATATCTCAAAAACGAATGAATTTTTTTAAATTCTGTTTAGCTCATGAAAAACTACATACTTTTTTCTACAAATAGCCATCAATTCATTAACGTATCTCAAGAATTCTATTTTTTATGATTTTTCGAAAATCATTCGAGCAAATTGCCATCTTCGTAATCGAATAAAAATTCCGATTGAGTTTACAAATTCATACCGCAAAATCGAATAAAGTTTTTTAAATGCGATTTTGTTCATGAAAAAGTACAAGCTTTTTTCTACAAATAGTCATCATTTTATTATCATATCTTAAGAATTCGATTTTTTACGATTTTTTTTGAAAATCATTGCAGTACATTGTCATCTTCATAAAATAATAAAGAGTTATGAAGGAATTTTCCTTTAAAAATCATCAATTATGATATTTTGGAGATTTTAACATCGTTTCATTAATGTATCTTAAGATTTTTATTTTTTATGATTTTTTAAAAATTGTTATTTTTGTAAATTAATAAATTTCGATTAAGTTCAAAAATTCATATCTCAAAAAGGAATAAATTTTTTTAAATTCGGTTTTGCTCATGAGAAACTGCATACTTTTTTTTTACAAATATCCATCAATTCATTAACGTATCTCAAGAATTCCATTTTTTATGATTTTTCGAAAATCATTCAAGCAAATTGCCATCTTCGTAATCGAATAAAAATTCCGATTGAGTTTACAAATTCATACCGCAAAATCGGATAAAGTTTTTTAAATGCGATTTTGTTCATGAAAAAGTACATCCTTTTCTCTACAAATAGTCATCATTTCATTAACACATCTGAAAAATTCGATTTTTTACGATTTTTTGAAAATCATTTGAGTAATTGTCATCTTTGTAAAATAATAAACAGATATTAAAGAATTTTGCTTTAAAAATCATCAGTTATGATATTTTGGAGATTTTAACATCGTTTCATTAATGTATCTTAAGATTTCTATTTCTTATGATTTTTTAAAAATTGTTATTTTTGTAAATTAATAAAAAATTCGATTAAGTTCAAAAATTTATATCTCAAAAACGAATGAATTTTTTTAAATTCTGTTTAGCTCATGAAAAACTACATACTTTTTTCTACAAATAGCCATCAATTCATTAACGTATCTTAAGAATTCCATTTTTTATGATTTTTCGAAAATCATTCGAGCAAATTGCCATCTTTGTAATCGAATAAAAATTCCGATTGAGTTTACAAATTCATACCGCAAAATCGAATAAAGTTTTTTAAATGCGATTTTGTTCATGAAAAAGTACATGCTTTTCTCTACAAATAGTCATCATTTCATTCACATATCTTAAAAATTCGATTTTTTACGATTTTTTGAAAATCATTTGAGTAAATTGACATCTTTGTAAAATAATAAAAAGATATTAAAGAATTTTGCTTTAAGAATTATCAATTATGATATTTTGGAGATTTTAACGTTGTTTCATTAATGTATCTTAAGATTTCTATTTTTTATGATTTTTCAAAAATTGTTATTTTTGTAAATTAATAAAAAATCTGATTAAATTTAAAAATTCATATCTCAAAAAGGAATAAATTTTTTTTAATTCGGTTTTGCTCATGAAAAACTGCATACTTTTTTCTACAAATAGCCATAAATTCATTAACGTATCTTAAGAATTCCATTTTTTTGTGATTTTTCGAAAATCATTCAAGCAAATTGCCATCTTCGTAATCGAATAAAAATTCCGATTGAGTTTACAAATTCATACCGCAAAATCGGATAAAGTTTTTTAAATGCGATTTTCTTCATGAAAAAGTACATATTTTTCTCTACAAATAGTCATCATTTCATTAACATATCTTAAAAATTCGATTTTTTTCGATTTTTTGAAAATCATTTGAGTAATTGTCATCTTTGTAAAATAATAAAAAGATATTAAAGAATTTTGTTTTAAAAATCATCAATTATAATATTTTGGAGATTTTAACGTCGTTTCATTAATATATCTTAAGATTTCTATTTTTTATGATTTTTTAAAAATTGTTATTTTTGTAAATTAACAAAAAATTCGATTAAGTTCAAAAATTTATATCTCAAAAACGAATGAATTTTTTTAAATTCGGTTTTCCTCACGAAAAACTGCATACTTCTTTCTACAAATATCCATCAATTCATTAACGTATCTCAAGAATTCCATTTTTTATGATTTTTCGAAAATCATTCGAGCAAATTGCCATCTTCGTAATCGAATAAAAATTCCGATTGAGTTTACAAATTCATACCGCAAAATCGGATAAAGTTTTTTAAATGCGATTTTGTTCATGAAAAAGTACATCCTTTTCTCTACAAATAGTCATCATTTCATTAACATATCTTAAAAATTCGATTTTTTACGATTTTTTGAAAATCATTTGAGTAAATTGACATCTTTGTAAAATAATAAGAAGATATTAAAGAATTTTGCTTTAAGAATCATCAATTATGATATTTTGGAGATTTTAACGTTGTTTCATTAATGTATCTTAAGATTTCTATTTTTTATGATTTTTCAAAAATTGTTATTTTTGTAAATTAATAAAAAATCTGATTAAATTTAAAAATTCATATCTCAAAAAGGAATAAATTTTTTTAAATTCGGTTTTGCTCATGAAAAACTGCATACTTTTTTCTACAAATAGCCATAAATTCATTAACGTATCTTAAGAATTCCATTTTTTATGATTTTTCGAAAATCATTCAAGCAAATTGCCATCTTCGTAATCGAATAAAAATTCCGATTGAGTTTACAAATTCATACCGCAAAATCGGATAAAGTTTTTTAAATGCGATTTTCTTCATGAAAAAGTACATCCTTTTCTCTACAAATAGTCATCATTTCATTAACATATCTTAAAAATTCGATTTTTTACGATTTTTTGAAAATGATTGGAGTAAATTGACATCTTTGTAAAGCAATAAAAAGTTATGAAAGAATTTTGCTTTAAAAATCATCAATTATGATATTTTGGAGATTTTAACGTTGTTTCATTAATGTATCTTAAGATTTCTATTTTTTATGATTTTTCAAAAATTGTTATCTTTGTAAATTAATAAAAATTCCGATTAAGTTCAAAAATTCATATACCAAAAACGAATAAAATTTTTTAAACACGGTTTTCCTCACGAAAAACTGCATACTTTTTTCTACAAATAGCCATCAATTCATTAACGTATCTTAAGAATTCCATTTTTTAAGATAAATCAATCTTTATCATTCTTTGATATTGTTAACTGAATGAATGTATTCAATTACAGCTGGAGAGATTTCTTCCACAACATGGTGCATTACCGTACGATACAGTTCGTTAGGAACTTAATAAACTCAGATTCAAAGAAGAAAATTATTTGGATCACTACAACTAATCAAGGTAATCACTTTTAACATATTTTTGTTTGGTTATCAAACTTTAAAATATTTTTATCTCAAAAAAAACGTTTTCAAAAACAAAAAAAATGTTTTTTTTCTTTCACTATAAAAATGAGTTACTGCTATATGAAAATAAATGTTAATTCAAAATTATTTCAAGGATTTTTCCATAAGCTATTTATAACCGCGTTATAAATACGAACGCGCGATAATATTTTTTATTCTCTCTCATTTCCGTTACAAAATTACGTCCCGTTCCGATAAACCTTCAAAGATAAAATTTTTATGATACAGCATAACCGATAATTATTCTTTATGTGGCAGCTGCCATGCCATGGAGATTATCTCACGGTTCGGTAACTTTAATTAAGGTTAATTACAAGAATTATATACAAGCTGATCCATTAAATGCTCCCGGATCTAACGACTTTAACTGCTCATTCGAAATTTTTCGATTTAGGAAATAATATTATTTCCAACAGTCCCTTTCAAAAATTTTAGTCTCTTATTTAATGCAAATGTAAACTTTGTTAATACAACATAAATATATATATTGTTGTGCACTTATTGACAGTATTTTTTTTATCCTAATATGTTCAAATTAAGCCAAAGAACACGATGAGTACTCTAATTTCAAATTTGGCAGTAGCAAAAAATTTTACACAATTATAAAAAGCGATTTGCTTAGGTCTAAATTTGTAAATTTGCGCCTTTTGAAAATTTTGTTATCTTAATATATTTAAAATGATCTGAGGAATACGATTAGTACATCTAATTTAAATTTGGCAGTGGCAAAAAAAATTACACTGTCATAAAAGCTAATTTGATAAGCTCTAAATTTGCATTTTTCTAAGTTTTCTATGCATTTAGAAACAGATTTACCACATACAATCACATCGTCCAAGTATAAACCGCACATTGGAATTTCAATCAATTATACTCTTTTATTGGAGAAAGAACCATCTTAAAATTATCTATGTATTTTTTGACAGTATTTTTTATCCTAATATGTTCAAATTAAGCCAAGGAACACGATGAGTACTCTAATTTCAAATTTGGCAGTGGCAAAAAATTTTACACAATTATAAAAAGCGATTTGCTTAGGTCTAAATTTGTAAATTTGCGCCTTTTGACAATTTTGTTATCTTAATATATTTAAAATAATCTGAGGAATACGATTAGTACACTTAATTTAAATTTGGCAGTGGCAAAAAAAATTACACTGTCAGAAAAGGTAATTTGATAAGCTCTAAATTTGCAAATTTGCATTTTTCTATGCATTTAGAAAAAGATTTAATTCATACAATCACATCGTCCAAGTAAAAAGCGCACATTGGAATTCTAGCCAATTATACTCTTTTATTGGAGAAAGAACCATCTTAAAATTTTCTATGTATTTTTTGACAGTATTTTTTATCCTAATATGTTCAAATTAAGTCAAGAAACACGATGAGTACTCTAATTTCAAATTTGGCAGTAAAAAAAAAATTACACAATTATAAAAAGTGATTTGGTTAGTTCTATATTTATAAATTTGCGTTTTTTGACAATTTTGTTATCTTAATATATTTAAAATGACTTAAGGAATACGATTAGTGCACTTAATTCAAATTTGGCAATGGCAAAAAAAATTACACTGTCATAAAAGCTAATTTGATAAGCTCTAAATTTGTAAATTTGCATTTTTCTAAGTTTTCTATGCATTTAGAAAAAGATTTACTACATACAATCACATCGTCCAAGTAAAAAGCGCACATTGGAATTCCAATCAATTATACTCTTTTATTGGAGAAAGAACCATCTTAAAATTTTCTATGTATTTTTTGACAGTATTTTTTATCCTAATATGTTCAAATTAAGTCAAGGAACACGATGAGTACTCTAACTTCAAATTTGGCAATAACAAAAAAAATTACAAAATTATAAAAAGTGATTTGGTTAGCTCTAAATTTATAAATTTGCGTTTTTTGACAATTTTGTTATCTTAATATATTTAAAATTACCTGAGGAATACGATTAGTTCACTTAATTCAAGTTTGGCAGTGGCAAAAAAAATTACACTGTCATAAAAGCTAATTTGATAAGCTCTAAATTTGCAAATTTGCATTTTGCTAAGTTTTCTATGCATTTAGAAAAAGATTTAATTCATACAATCACATCGTCCAAGTAAAAAGCGCACATTGGAATTCTAGCCAATTATACTCTTTTATTGGAGAAAGAACCATCTTAAAATTTTCTATGTATTTTTTGACAGTATTTTTTATCCTAATATGTTCAAATTAAGCCAAGGAACACGATGAGTACTCTAACTTCAAATTTGGCAGTAACAAAAAAAATTACAAAATTATAAAAAGTGATTTGGTTAGCTCTAAATTTATAAATTTGCGTTTTTTGACAATTTTGTTATCTTAATATATTTAAAATTACCTGAGGAATACGATTAGTTCACTTAATTCAAATTTGGCAGTGGCAAAAAAAATTACACTGTCATAAAAGCTAATTTGATAAGCTAGTCCAAGTAAAAAGCGCACATTGGAATTCCCCTCAAGATTTGATCCTTCATGGATTAAAAAATAATTGGTGCATATGCTATTCCAATAAGAATATATTATCTTCATTTTTACATCATTTATTAAACAAACAATAATTGTTTTTAATAAAAAATATGAGATAATGCATATAAATTATGGAATTAAAATACTTATTAACACATTTTTCTTTATGTTTCAGCTTGTGCACAAATTTCATGGACATACGATACTAAACCAGTCAACCATTAAATGAGCCATTATGCTGCTATTAATATTAAATATTTCGTTTGAATCAACGGAAATTTCTTCAATAATAGAATTCTATGGATGGGTCTCAAATTAATTTCGTAAAATGCATTAAAATGATTCGTTTTGAAATTGAGGTTGTCTCAATAACTTTATATTAAGTGTACTTATTAATCAGTCTTTTATGGCTATGCTTATGGAGGAGTACACAAGCGATTTACAAAGAATGATTTTCAAAGAACTTGAATAATTCCTTGTGGAACGTTTGTGTATGTGCAAAGAGTCCGTATTAAACTGCAATGCAATTCTACTTTAAAACTTACATACCTTTTGATTACTATCCTCATAGAAATCTGCAGCTTGATTAACAATTGCAATATGGTCAATTTTGACATTGCCTTTTCGTTGAGGTGTTGACTATTAACAATTATCTTTAATTGACTTAATGAGGTCGAAGATTTAAGTAATATTTTCTCTGGAACTGTTGCAGTATTTAAGAGTCTCACTATTTTCAAAACAAATTTGTCCTCAAATGATTTGTTCCTTAACACCTTGATCCTCATGGTAATGCAGTAATAATTGTTTGACTTTAGTACCATGAGGATCACTCAAATGATTCTTCTGATTTCTTCTTCTGAATCACTTGAGTGATTCAAGTGCAATAAGATCCTAATTCGCAAAAATTATTTTTCCATAATTTTCTTTACACTTAAAATTGTTTTCTTCGTATTAAGTTGTGCTTCAGAGAATCTGAACTTTTTGATATAATGTCGTTTTCTTCAATACTTCGCATCGCAAGCACAAGCATCTCCCTAAATGAGGAAATATGAATTTTCATTTTGCGAAAATGATGTAAATGAAAAACGCATTGACTACAGCAGTATTCAATGGGACCTTAAAAGCTACTTTGTGATAGCATCTGACTCAATCGTTCAGAAAGTGTTCCTTAACTCCTGATGGTATCCTAACATAATCAGGGATTTTAATATTTCAAAAAAAAATCATCATTGAATCTTTGTTTTTCCTGAAAATGCTGGTATGTGGCTCATTTAGGAGCAAACTGATCTGACTCTGCTTTTTTTTAGCCTAATATGTTCAAATTAAGCCAAGGAACACGATGAGTACTCTAATTTCAAATTTGGCAGTGGCAAAAAATTTTACACAATTATAAAAAGCGATTTGCTTAGGTCTAAATTTGTAAATTTGCGCCTTTTGACAATTTTGTTATCTTAATATATTTAAAATTATCTGAGGAATATGATTAGTACATCTAATTTAAATTTGGCAGTGGCAAAAAAAATTACACTGTCATAAAAGCTAATTTGATAAGCTCTAAATTTGCATTTTTCTAAGTTTTCGATGCATTTAGAAACAGATTTACCACATACAATCACATCGTCCAAGTATAAATCGCACATTGAAATTTCAATCAATTATACTCTTTTATTGGAGAAAGAACCATCTTAAAATTTTCTATGTATTTTTGACAGTATTTTTTATCCTAATATGTTCAAATTAAGCCAAGGAACACGATGAGTAGTCTAATTTCAAATTTGGCAGTAGCAAAAAATATTACACAATTATAAAAGCGATTTGCTTAGGTCTAAATTTGTAAATTTGCGCCTTTTGACAATTTTGTTACCTTAATATATTTAAAATGATCTGAGGAATACGATTAATGTGCTTAATTTAAATTTGGCAGTGGCAAAAAAAATTACATTGTCATAAAAGCTAATTTGATAAGCTCTAAATTTGCATTTTTCTAAGTTTTCTATGCATTTAGAAACAGATTTACCACATACAATCACATCGTCTAAGTATAAAGCGCACATTGGAATTCCAATCAGTTATACTCTTTTATTGGAGAAAGAACCATCTTAAAATTATCTGTGTATTTTTTGACAGCTTTTTTTATCCTAATATGTTCAAATTAAGCCAAGGAACACGATGAGTACTCTAATTTCAAATTTGGCAGTAGCAAAAAATTTTACACAATTATAAAAAGCGATTTGCTTAGGTCTAAATTTGTAAATTTGCGCCTTTTGACAATTTTGTTACCTTAATATATTTAAAATGATCTGAGGAATACGGTTAATACGCTTAATTTAAATTTGGCAGTGGCAAAAAAAATTACATTGTCATAAAAGCTAATTTGATAAGCTCTAAATTTGCATTTTTCTAAGTTTTCTATGCATTTAGAAACAGATTTACCACTTACAATCACATCGTCCAAGTAAAAACCGCACATTGGAATTTCAATCAATTATACTCTTTTATTGGAGAAAGAACCATCTTAAAATTATCTATGTATTTTTTGACAGTATTTTTTATCCTAATATGTTCAAATTAAGCCAAGGAACACGATGAGTACTCCAATTTCAAATTTGGCAGTAGCAAAAAATTTTACACAATTATAAAAAGCGATTTGCTTAGGTCTAAATTTGTAAATTTGCGCCTTTTGACAATTTTGTTACCTTAATATATTTAAAATGATCTGAGGAATACGATTAATATGCTTAATTTAAATTTGGCAGTGGCAAAAAAATTACATTGTCATAAAAGCTAATTTGATAAGCTCTAAATTTGCATTTTTCTAAGTTTTCTATGCATTTAGAAACAGATTTACCACATACAATCACATCGTCCAAGTATAAAGCGCACATAGGAATTCCAATCAGTTATACTCTTTTATTGGAGAAAGAACCATCTTAAAATTTTTTGTGTATTTTTTGACAGCTTTTTTTTATCCTGATATGTTCAAATTAAGCCAAGGAACACGATGAGTACTCTAATTTCAAATTTGGCAGGAGCAAAAAATATTACACAATTATAAAAAGTGATTTGGTTAGCTCTAATTTTGTAAATTTGCATTTTTTGGCAATTTTGTTATCTTAATATATTTAAAATGATCTGAGGAATACGATTAATACGCTTAATTTAAATTTGGCAGTGGCAAAAAAAATTACATTGTCATAAAAGCTAATTTGATAAGCTCTAAATTTGCATTTTGCTAAGTTTTCTATGCATTTAGAAAAAGATTTACCACATATAATCACATCGTGCAAGTAAAAAGCGCACATTGGAATTCCAATCAATTATACTCTTTTATTGGAGAAAGAACCATCCTAAAATTTTCTGTGTACTTTTTGACAGCTTCTTTATCCTGATATGTTCAAATTAAGCCAAGGAACACGATGAGTAGTTTAATTTCAAATTTGGCAGTAGCAAAAAATATTTTCCATAATTTTCTTTAAACTTAAAATTATTTTCTTTGCATTAAGTAGTGCTTCAGAGAATCTGAACATTTTGGTATAATGTCGTTATCTTCAATACTTCGCATCTAAAGCACAAGCATCTCCCTAAATGAGGAAATATGAATTTTCCTTTTGTGAAAATGATGTAAATGAAAAGCGCATTGACTACAACAGTATTCAATGGGACCTCAAAAGCTACTTTGTGATAGCATCTGACTCAATCGTTCAAAAAGTGTTCCTTAACTCCTGATGGTATCCTAACATAATCAGGGATTTTAATATTTCAAAAAAAATCATCACTGAGTTTTATCTTTGTTTTTCCTGAAAATGCTGGTATGTGGCTCATCTGGGAGCAATCTGATTTGACCTACATAAATAGATACAAACCTAATCAGCGAAACAATTTATGCTCGAAGTCCTCGTAGCTAAAAAGTTTCCAATAAATCAGTAATATTTGCTGAGATGACAGTTTTAAGTCATATTGGAGATTAATAGGTGCAAAAGTGATAATTTTTTCATATTTGTCCTTTAGATGTCCTCATAGCTACCAAGATTTGGTATCCGTAATTTGTTCTAAGATGCTAAGATCTTCTTTGTATGTGCCAAGGATGGAATGAAATATGACTTGTGCTGCTTCAGATTGGTGCATATTTCCTTCAAAAAATCAATCGAGACAGCACCCTAATTTATGTAAACAAAAGTAATTATTTCGTAATACAATAAATCCTTTTAGAAAAGTATTAACACTTACTAGCTTCTGCAGTCCAATTAATGCTTAGTCTGTAATGATGATTACTGTCATGGTGTAAGTCCACCACTTGTACAATATATAGACTATGACTGAAGTATGACTCAACTATGACTGAAACTTTAGAGGTTGATTAAATTAACTAACATATAGATACTTATTTTATAACAATGATAGTTCTATAGATATCTCATCAAACATTAAACAACAATATCTATCGTGTTGTTCCATTTTGGCCACTGGTGCCTCAAGAGCTTGCCTTCATTGAACGGAACGTAATTTTTTTACAAAATGGCGAAGCAAAAATTTTTTTGTCGTAGACGATAATCTCTCGGACTTTGCTTTAATGAAAGGAACATTGTATAGATTTTGAGATGATCTGGGTGACCTCTATATAAATAATCTAATATGCAAGAATTCGGGACACAGGAAGATTACCTCGTGCAAACGGAATTTTCTAAATCCATCACTAGTTGCCCACTCTTTCATCTGATTGGTATTTTGGAGTCTATATTTTTTTAGTATGAGCAGATTCAATCAGAGAATAACAATATTCTTGAATTACTCAATTCTGAGGTGAGGAAGAGGATTCCAGCCTAATGCTTCTATGGCTGCTCTATCATCCAATCAAACAGAATTTTCTAAATCCATCACTAGATGCCCACTCTTTCATCTGATTGGTATTTTGGAGTCTATATTTTTTTAGTATGAGCAGATTCAATCAGAAAATAACAATATTCTTGAATTACTCAATTCTGAGTGAGGAAGAGGATTCCAGCCTAATGCTTCTATGGCTGCTCTATCATCCAATCAAACAGAATTTTCTAAATCCATCACTAGATGCCCACTCTTTCATCTAATTGGTATTTTGGAGTCTATATTTTTTTAGTATGAGCAGATTCAATCAGAAAATAACAATATTCTTGAATTACTCAATTCTGAGTGAGGAAGAGGATTCCAGCCTAATGCTTCTATGGCTGCTCTATCATCCAATCAAACAGAATTTTCTAAATCCATCACTAGATGCCCACTCTTTCATCTGATTGGTATTTTGGAGTCTATATTTTTTTAGTATGAGCAGATTCAATCAGAGAATAACAATATTCTTGCATTACTCAATTCTGAGGTGAGGAAGAGGATTCCAGCCTAATGCTTCTATGACTGCTCTATCATCCAATCAAACAGAATTTTCTAAATCCATCACTAGATGCCCACTCTTTCATCTGATTGCTATTTTGGAGTCTATATTTTTTTAGTATGAGCAGATTCAATCAGAGAATAACAATATTCTTGAATTACTCAATTCTGAGTGAGGAAGAGGATTCCAGCCTAATGCTTCTATGGCTGCTCTATCATCCAATCAAACGGAATTTTCTAAATCCATCACTAGATGCCTACTCTTTCATCTGATTGGTATTTTGGAGTCTATATTTTTTTAGTATGAGCAGATTCAATCGGAGAATAACAATATTCTTGAATTACTCAATTCTGAGGTGAGGAAGAGGATTCCAGCCTAATGCTTCTATGGCTGCTCTACCATCCAATCAAAGTTATCAAGATTGGATGAATCTCTCCCTGTGTAAATAACTGATAAAATTAAAAAACACATATCTTGCTTTTGATTTTCTTTTGGTTGTTCAGCTTTCAGTCAAGTTGAAGGGTCCCTTCATAAGCATGATTAGTGAGCTCATCATTGGCCCTATTGATATTTCTGTTGCCTTCTCATTGGTATACACAATATCTCAATTGACCTAACTGATCTTCATTTCTTGTGAAACTAGATAAGAAATATGTCGGGGATGCAGTGTCTGACAATCGAATTTATATAATTTCGAATTGCCATCATTCATTTCCTTGTGAAGACTTTCACCTTTAGATTTTGTCATCAGTTGGTCCCTTATAGTCCAAAGGAGATCGAAGTTGTTGGATTTTTCATGCCCAATCACCAAATGATCTATAGATTTATAAACCTTCCTTAGATCTAATGTTTAGCAAATAAGAACACTACAACTTTACTGTAGGTGTATTGTATCATGGCAATTATTGAAGTTTTTGATGATTGAGTCGAAAATGACTCTCTTAGCTAATAAAGCCATCATTTTTACAATGGTA
This sequence comes from Onthophagus sagittarius, assembly GCA_036711965.1. NCBI lineage: Eukaryota > Metazoa > Arthropoda > Insecta > Coleoptera > Scarabaeidae > Onthophagus > Onthophagus sagittarius. The sequence continues at coordinate 52,558,376 of JASERS010000005.1, forward strand.
GTATAACCATACCAGTTTTTTTTGCTATGCCATTTGAAAAATTTATACCTTCAATGCATCATTTACTGTAATATGATACATGCCTTCTTCCACCATAGGCTGGATTCCATTCCTTGTATGTCTTTCATCGCAAACACCTGGAGTTGAATTGAGCTAAAATAATCTCTCGTCATTTCTCGCATAGATTTATTCCGGTATTCCAGATGTATGATTTGAAGTCGATGCCTCAGGTTGCATCATTACTTGCATCGGCACCAACTTGACGCATACTTACAGTCGTGGAAAGAGTGAAAATAATTGTCATGTTGGCTGAAGATGAAGATTTTTCTTCGTAATTCTTCAATAACTCCTCCAAATCCTCCGTCGCGATCAAGGAGAGTATGTTGTATGATATCATGCACAAGGAATGGTCGCGAATTCGCTTGAGACAGACATCCGAAGAAAAGATTTTCTGAAGGAGAAATTTCTTGCCACACGCATCTGAGGGTTTTAGTTTGCTCACCACACTCGAACATTTCATAGCATGATCTAAGAGAAGCTGAGCTTTCGGATGGAAATACCAAATTTCTCGAAGAAGATTGCTAGATCTCAATCTTCTTCCCCATCCGAGTCATATACTGACTCTTCCAGATCTGATACAACTACGTGGAGTTGTTGTAGAGTTTTTATTGCTATTAATAAATTCATTTAAAGGTAATTCCTTAACAAGTTTTCCAATATATCAATGATATGTCGGACAATATCCTGGAAAAATTATGCACACACCATCACAAATACAGAATTTTCTTTTAAAGATAGCTCATTTAAGTAGTCGTCTCTAATTTGTCTTGTCCATAGTCAGGTGATTTCATGTGCGTCAAACTCCTTTTGATTTGGGAAAATCAAAAATTTTATTGATTTTTCCATCCCCTCAAATACCATGCAAGCCGAGAACTCCAAGCAAGTCATGTTTTAGATTTTGTAAGCTTTATTGAACCACCCAATAACTCTTAATCCAAGTTCTGAAAAGAATGAACAAATAGACCTCAACATTGGGTGTTATCTTCAGTTCTTGATTTTTGTATATATCCATCATAGGAGCATTAGTTGTACATCAACTTCTTAGAATCTTAACCATCTCATCAGGTCCATTAATTGACTAACTAATTAACTTTATTGATGGAGGTGTCAAAGCCACAAAAAATGCATCATCGATATTTTGAATATTTAAATACGCTCATCTTTTTTTTATATGGATAAGCATGTACAGGGTCTGCAATAGTTAACAAATTGTTTTAATTAGTATTATTCATAACTTGTACTAAAGCGCTCACTTGAATGACGTTCTTAAAATTCCATTTTTGATGATATTTCATCAATAAATTCGTTATAAACTAAAATATGACCGATCCTACTTTATTCTTTGTGTTGAAGGATTTTATTTGTTGTTGATTGCAAACGAAGCATTTCAAAGTATCTCAAATTTAATTTTATGCTACCATGAATATCGATGGCGTTTTGAACATGATTTAAGATTGATGAATTCTATGCGAAAATTTCTTCAAATCCACAAAAGTTTTCCGGTTCATTTACTCTATAACTGATATCATTTACTCTCACCTCCATCGTCGATTATTACAAAGGCATTGCGTTTATGTTCTTTACTGCACAAATGCCCAAAATAACTAATTTTTTTCGTAGGTAGATGTGATTAATTTTCAACGAAATTTTAGGTTTTTGTGTAAAATGTTTATCTTCGTATTTAGCTGATATGTCAGAAATGTCGATCTTTTCTACCTTTGGATGCAGACTTCGTTTTGAATCGGACAACAAACCCAATGTTTCTATTTTTGTAGCAATTTCTTTTAATGATCTTGCAATTGGAGAGATTGATCCTGCTACGTCCTCATTTAAGGTTTTTTTAGCCGTGATAAATTCTGCAGTAAGCGTTTTGTTCATAACATCAACGTACTGAAGCACTGTTTAAATTTAAATAGACACTTTTAGACTCCAATAAATTTGTCAAAATGTATGTGGCAATCAAAGTTATCGAGGTTGGATGAGTCTCTCCCTGTGTTCCCGTTGTTCAGCTTTCTGTCAAGTTGAAGGGTCCTTTCATAAGCATTATCAATGAGCACATCATAGGCCCTATGGAAATTTCTGTTGCCTTCTCATTGGCATACACAATATCTCAACTGACCTAACTGATCTTCATTTCTTGTGAAACTAGATAAGAAATATGTCGGGGATGCAGTGTCTGACAATCGAATTTATATAATTTCGAATTGCCATCATTCATTTCCTTGTGAAGACTATCACCTTTAGATTTTGTCATCAGTTGGTCCCTTATAGTCCAAAGGAGATCGAAGTTGTTGGATTTTTCATGCCCAATCACCAAAAGTCTATAGATTCATAAACCCTCCTTAGATCTAATGTCTTGCAAATAAGAACACTACAACTTTACTGTAGGTGTATTGTATCATGGCAATTATTGAAGTTTTTGATGATTGAGCCAAAAATGACCTTCTTAGCTAATAAAGCCATCATTTTTACAATGGTAGTATAACCATACCAGTTTTTTGTGCTATCCCATTTGAAAAATTTATACTTTCAATGCATCATTTACTGTAATATGATACATGCTTTCTTCCACCATAGGCTGGATTCCATTCCTTGTATGTCTTTCATCGCAAACACCTGGAGTTGAATTGAGCTAAAATAATCTCTCGTCGTTTCTCGCATAGATTTATTCCGGTATTCCAGATGTATGATTTGAAGTCGATGCCTCAGGTTGCATCATTACTTGCATCGGCACCAACTTGACGCATACTTACAGTCGTGGAAAGAGTGAAAATAATTGTCATGTTGGCTGAAGATGAAGATTTTTCTTCGTAATTCTTCAATAACTCCTCCAAATCCTCCGTAGCGATCAAGGAGAGTATGTTGTATGATATCATGCACAAGGAATGGTCGCGAATTTGCTTGAGACAGACATCCGAAGAAAAGATTTTCTGAAAAAGAAATTTCTTGCCACACACATCTGAGGGTTTTAGTTTGCTCACCACACTCGAACATTTCATTGCATGATCTAAGAAAAGCTGAGCTTTCGGATGGAAATACCAAATTTCTCGAAGAAGATTGCTAGATCTCAATCTTCTTCCTCATCCGAGCCATATACTGACTCTTCCAGATTTGATACAACTACGTGGAGTTGTTGTAGAGTTTTTATTGCTATTAATAAATTCATTTAAAGGTAATTCCTTAACAAGTTTTCCAATATATCAATGATATGTCGGACAATATCCTGGAAAAATTATGCACACACCATCACAAATACAGAATTTTCTTTTAAAGGTAGCTCATTTAAGTAGTCGTCTCGAATTAGTCTTGTCCATAGCCAGGTGATTTCATGTGCGTCAAACTCCTTTTGATTTGAAATACCATGCACGCCGGGAACTTGCTTGGAGTCATGTTTAAGATTTTGTAAGCTTTATTGGACCACCCAATAACAACATTGGGTGTTATCTTCAGTTCTTGATTTTTGTATATATCCATCATAGGAGCATTAGTTGTACATCAACTTCTTAGAATCTTAACCATCTCATCAGGTCCATTAATTGACTAACTAATTAACTTTATTGATGGAGGTGTCAAAGCCACAAAAAATGCATCATCGATATTTTGAATATTTAAATACGCTTATCTTTTTTTATATGGATAAGCATGTACAGGGTTTGCAATAATTAACAAATTGTTTTAATTAGTATTATTCATAACTTGTACTAAAGCGCTCACTTGAATGGCGTTCTTAAAATTCCATCATTGATGATATTTCATCGATAAATTCGTTATAAACTAAAATATGACCGATCCTACTTTATTCTTTGTGTTGAAGGATTTTATTTGTTGTTGATTGCAAACGAAGCATTTCAAAGAATCTCAAATTTAATTTTATGCTACCATGAATATCGATGGCGTTTTGAACATGATTTAAGATTGATGAATTCTATGCGAAAATTTCTTCAAATCCACAAAAGTTTTCCGGTTCATTTACTCTATAACTGATATCATTTACTCTCACCTCCATCGTCGATTATTACAAAGGCATTGCGTTTATGTTCTTTACTGCACAAATGCCCAAAATAACTAATTTTTTTCGTAAGTAGAAGTGATTAATTTTCAACGAAATTTTAGGTTTTTGTGTAAAATGTTTATCTTCGTATTTAGTTAATATGTCAGAAATGTCAATCTTTTCTACCTTTGGATGCAGACTTCGTTTTGGATCGGACAACAAACCCAAATGTTTCTATTTTTGTAGCAACGTCCTCATTTAAGGTTTTTTTAGCCGTGATAAATTCTGCAGTAAGCGTTTTGTTCATAACATCAACGTACTGAAGCACTGTTTAAATTTAAATAGACACTTTTAGACTCCAATAAATTTGTCAAAATCATTGCGGAAACGACCGTTAGATAAGATACAGTCAAACACATGTTTTAAATTTGTTAGATCCTGTTTAAACATCACCAAAAACTTGCAGTTGTCACGAATTAGCTGTTTAGGGATTGCGCTATAACTTTGACAAATCAGAAAATAATATTCTCATGGCGAAAATCCTTAATTACATTTTGACCAGTACAAGGAACATAAACGAATCTGTGTTAGAAAATTCATTCTAACCACAATCAACTCCAATAGATGTCTCAAAAAATCATACTTATTTTGGTACAATGAATTCGAACATAAATATAGAAGAAGTATATGTTTTACTTGTTTTTTACAAGTTGGATCGGCTTGAATTTCTTTCTCTACAAGTTGAATTAATTCCAATGTTTTCGTTGCTCGCTCGTTCTGGGGAGTCTCTTTGATTACAATTTTCAAATCATTTGTGTTTTCACATTGATAGTAAACTTAGTTACTTTAATAACATGCATCCATTGCTGTTTCGTTTCGATTGATGGATCGCGTAAAACTGAACAAGGTGTTAATTTCATCTGTACCAACAGATCTCCATAATTTGTTGTTGACGTACATAATAACTGTTTGTTTGGGCGGTTTGTTAAAATAGCTTGCGATATTTGTCCACTACTCTCTAATTTTATAATTGATGGCTCCTATGAGATAATATATAATGATAATATAAAATATAATAATAATATATCAGTAAAAAATAATTTGTCACCCCTACCCCTCTTCCTCGGGTTCGTTTGGAAGTGCCGGCTCCGTCGGTTGAGGCGAGTAGGTCTGAGATGCATCCGGCCAAGGGTTAGACCGGTATACATTTACCGCCTCTATGTTTACCGTCGTTGCTTTTATGGTTGACGGCTTTTTGGCCACTTCTTTAAGCATCTCCACCTCAGCTTTTAAATGATTTAACTGAAAATTTTAAACTAACAAAACATGTATATAAATATGAATAACTAACTTACTACATCTTTCATTCCTTTTATTTGGGCTTCCATCATGGCCGCCCTCCTTTCGAAGGATATCTCGAACGGCTGCGTCATCGCTACACGTTATTACAACTAAAGATTCCAATAATAATCTCATCAAAAAATTGCCATGTAATATACGAATAACTATTTAACATTTTCACGATGTTAGGTATTGAAACATTTCGTCCCAGCCCTAACCATCGATCGCTGACACCCTCGTCTGTCATAGTCTTTCGAATGACTGAGTTTATCATCAAATACAATCTAGACATCTTCTGAGATCTACCAGATGTATCGTACCCTGAGAATATAGAGGACGTCACTCCGATACTATCTGACTTGGAATATAATAAATATCTATCCGGATAATAAGTATACTCATAAACTTTAACTTTCACTAACCTCATTCGGCTGGACGACCACGGAACGTCATGTTCATAAATACGTACCGGAAATTGGCGTTTGAGATTCAATTTGAATGAACAATGGCTTATGGCAATTTCAAGGAATACAAGCTGTTGCGTCCCCTTTGGTTCAGAGTTCACTCAGAGTAATCATTTTGTTGGAAAAATCAGTTATTTCTCATATGCCATTCGGATTATTTCCAGATTTCGAGCTGTCATTACACCAAACTTTAAAAAGTTATATATTTTAAAATTTACAATTTTTTATTTTACTTTATACGGAAAAAGCTTGTAGAATATCATGCAACCCTTCTGTGCATGTTGTTTTCGACATTAAACGAAAATTCGGTCTTTTTAAACAAAAATTACATCAATTCGAATTTTCTATTATGTTAACGAAATTTCTAACAGTTACATCCAGCAACCGATGATTAAATTCTTTATGGCAAGGAAACCGCTTAAAAGAGGCGCTTTCCCTAAATTCCGAAGTTTTTAAATTATACTCCAACAAACAATCGAAGCATACGCGACCCTCAGCGGTTTGATAATATAATTCCCACAAACAATATTCGCTTTCGTTGTTGAAAAACTCATCCCTTAAATAAACAAAACATAACTTTAATTTAATAAAAAAAGATTTTTTCATATCTTACCTATATAATTCCACGTCTGAATAAATCGCATATGGACTTATGCGTTAAACGATAGTTAAGCATATCATATTCTATGCATATCAGATTATGATCGATGTGATGGTCGTGCGACCCTAAGTCGCACCAATGAACATCTAGCCACGCTTTCCACAGGTAATGTAATAATGTTAAGGGCAATTCACCTCGTAATGAATCCAATCGTGTGTTTGGAACAATCGTCCTACTCGACTCCCTCCTGAATCCTTTGAATATTTTAAGGCGGATGCATCTGCATCTGTTGCCTAACCACGGACAGTCGTGGACGATATGAGAATGTTCGTCGTGCTTCGAGACGATGAACATTTCGCCTCTGGATTCAACTCCGAATAGTTTATTAAAAAGCGTTCCAATTACGGCGAAGTGTTCAACGATAGAAGATCTAATGATATCATGGATCGCGTACCCTCGCGGATTGCTTTTGCTAAGATGGGTTAGGAATTGATCTCTCGACGTTTGGTATCGGTTTTCTACTTCTCGCTCAATGGTAGCCATAGATGTCTGCATGTCTGTTCTTCGGCTTCCCATTTCAATTTGGATGCATGATTGGAGCATTGTATCAGATATGTCATTAATTTCTGCGCGTTTGGATACATTGGAAATATCATCCTGATTACCTGATACCTGATTAGATCGTTTAGCGTTTTACTGCAGCGTACCATAGGTACTTTTTCGTAGTCCAGTATATAATGGTAGTATATAAATATGAATAACTAACGTACTACATCCTTCATCCCCTTTATTTGGGCTTCCATCATCGCCGCCCTCCTTTCGAATATTAATAGTTTTGCTAAGGTACGAGGGCTTATGGTTGTCATTATTAGCTATAAAGAAAATAAATTTAATAGATTATTGTAGAAGAGAAAGGATTTGTTTATCCTTTGCGACCTCTACAGTCAAATCCTCAATGGTTTCGTTAAGAGAAACTTTTAAAAGACGCCATCCCTTCTTTAAGCCGTAATGAATAGGCTAAAGACTTATTTAACTGAGCAACCTTTTGTTGCAGATTATTGCTATAATTAATATGGAATAATTTGACATCTTTTAAATCAAATCGTATTAAATAAAATTAATAAATAAAAACTTTTTAATAAAAATCTTGTTAAAAATATAATTATACATTATGGGCATTAGACGGAGACTGCCTAATGGCGTAGGCGCACACTCCTAGACAAGGAATCTCCTCGCAAAGATTGTGTCTGGTTGATATAAAGGAATTTATGAGTCAATCTCCATCTGGTTTTTGTCATAATCTGCGGGCATTACTTCATCTGGATTCGCAAGGAAATGATTTTCTTCGTCCGTCCATTGTGCACCAGGGATACTGTTCCTGTTAAACCAGTCTAATTTTACGTTGGCTGGTGTTGCTTTAAGTCAATCTCCATCTGGTTTATAGAAATCTTGTTAAAAATAATATTATACATCATGGGCATTAGACAGAGACTGTCTAATGGCGTAGGCGCACACTCCTAGACAAGGAATCTCCTCGTAAATGTTCCATACTGGTTGATATAAAGGAGTTTATGAGTCAATCTCCATCTGGTTTTTGTCATAATCTGCGGGCATTACTTCATCTGGATTCGCAAGGAAATGATTTTCTTCGTCCGTCCATTGTGCACCAGGGATACTGTTCCTGTTAAACCAGTCTAATTTTACGTTGGCTGGTGTTGCTTTAAGTCAATCTCCATCTGGTTTATAAAAATCTTGTTAAAAATAATATTATACATCATGGGCATTAGACAGAGACTGTCTAATGGCGTAGGCGTACACTCCTAGACAAGGAATCTCCTCGTAAATGTTCCATACTGGTTGATATAAAGGAGTTTATGAGTCAATCTCCATCTGGTTTTTGTCATAATCTGCGGGCATTACTTCATCTGGATTCGCAAGGAAATGATTTTCTTCGTCCGTCCATTGTGCACCAGGGATACTGTTCCTGTTAAACCAGTCTAATTTTACGTTGGCTGGTGTTGCTTTAAGTCAATCTCCATCTGGTTTATAAAAATCTTGTTAAAAATAATATTATACATCATGGGCATTAGACAGAGACTGTCTAATGGCGTAGGCGTACACTCCTAGACAAGGAATCTCCTCGTAAATGTTCCATACTGGTTGATATAAAGGAGTTTATGAGTCAATCTCCATCTGGTTTTTGTCATAATCTGCGGGCATTACTTCATCTGGATTCGCAAGGAAATGATTTTCTTCGTCTGTCCATTGTGCACCAGGGATACTGTTCCTGTTAAACCAGTCTAATTCTACGTTGGCTGGTGTTGCTTTAAGTCAATCTCCATCTGGTTTATAAAAATCTTGTTAAAAATAATATTATACATCATGGGCATTAGACAGAGACTGTCTAATGGCGTAGGCGCACACTCCTAGACAAGGAATCTCCTCGTAAATGTTCCATACTGGTTGATATAAAGGAGTTTATGAGTCAATCTCCATCTGGTTTTTGTCATAATCTGCGGGCATTACTTCATCTGGATTCGCAAGGAAATGATTTTCTTCGTCCGTCCATTGTGCACCAGGGATACTGTTCCTGTTAAACCAGTCTAATTTTACGTTGGCTGGTGTTGCTTTAAGTCAATCTCCATCTGGTTTATAAAAATCTTGTTAAAAATAATATTATACATCATGGGCATTAGACAGAGACTGTCTAATGGCGTAGGCGCACACTCCTAGACAAGGAATCTCCTCGTAAATGTTCCATACTGGTTGATATAAAGGAGTTTATGAGTCAATCTCCATCTGGTTTTTGTTATAATCTGCGGGCATTACTTCATCTGGATTCGCAAGGAAATGATTTTCTTCGTCTGTCCATTGTGCACCAGGGATACTGTTCCTGTTAAACCAGTCTAATTCTACGTTGGCTGGTGTTGCTTTAAGTCAATCTCCATCTGGTTTATAAAAATCTTGTTAAAAATAATATTATACATCATGGGCATTAGACAGAGACTGTCTAATGGCGTAGGCGCACACTCGTAGACAAGGAATCTCCTCGTAAATGTTCCATACTGGTTGATATAAAGGAGTTTATGAGTCAATCTCCATCTGGTTTTTGTCATAATCTGCGGGCATTACTTCATCTGGATTCGCAAGGAAATGATTTTCTTCGTCCGTCCATTGTGCACCAGGGATACTGTTCCTGTTAAACCAGTCTAATTTTACGTTGGCTGGTGTTGCTTTAAGTCAATCTCCATCTGGTTTATAAAAATCTTGTTAAAAATAATATTATACATCATGGGCATTAGACAGAGACTGTCTAATGGCGTAGGCGTACACTCCTAGACAAGGAATCTCCTCGTAAATGTTCCATACTGGTTGATATAAAGGAGTTTATGAGTCAATCTCCATCTGGTTTTTGTCATAATCTGCGGGCATTACTTCATCTGGATTCGCAAGGAAATGATTTTCTTCGTCTGTCCATTGTGCACCAGGGATACTGTTCCTGTTAAACCAGTCTAATTTTACGTTGGCTGGTGTTGCTTCTTGTGCTAACATATTGATAATATCTCTTAAGTTATTAATGTTGTAGCAAAATGGAGTAGCAACATTTGACTGTATCCGCATATAATCTCTTCCATCAATGGAAAACTTACCATAACAGTTTTATACTACCAGAAATCGGTGAGAAATTTGTTGGATAGATCGCGATCTTTTCTCTAACATTTGATGTGAGAATAAGAGTGTGAATTTTAGAAAAAGAGACTGTGTTACCAAATCCTAATGAACACACCGCATCATATTTAGGCGGATTTTCATCGGACGTAGATGTTGTGTTGTAGCAATCTTATGGAAGTCTATTGGAATTTTAAGTAACCAATCTGAAGGATTAATAATTTCATATTCATCAATTAATTCCAATAAACTATCAACATAATTTTTAGATTTTAATTTACCAATTCGCCTCGATTTTGATTCTTTTTTTTTAATCTACATACAGAGAACATTTAGAATTCTTTACAATATCTACATTATCTTTATTCAATTCATAAACCTTTAAAAGATTTAACAATTCACCTCCAACGATTTGTTCATTTTGTAATTGAACACTTAGTAAGAGAGCCAAGTATAAGTATCCACACTTGGCTCATTTTGTAACTCTCCTCCAATATTTGAATCATATACTCGAATAGATTTATCCGAATCTTCTGAGACGATATGTTCGTGAGATAAACATATACCAGACTCTCCATCTCTGCTGTTAACACTTGAAAATCCGACCTCATAAACTCACTGTTATAGTCACGAATTTCGAATATACCTGAGGATCGGGTGCTCCAATCCTTTCTTCTCTATTAACAATGGACCTCTTACGGATAGCCCGACCGTCCTCGTCATGTTGCTAAACAAGTAGCGCGTAGTGAAAGTTCCATTCGAACCCATCTTGCTTCTGGCAGCATGCATTTATAATATAAATATATAAAATATTCAAAAGAGATATAATAAACAACAACTTCTTGACCATCCCAAACAAAATTTTTTCCTCTTTAATGGCTACTTCTACAGAATGAACGATGGGCTGCCAATGGGATCATCTCTTTTTGGAATCAGGTCAGAATTTGAAAATGACCTTTTCTCACAAAAATACAAACTTTCACACAACACATAAGATTCTATGCTGGTTAGGTCGACGATATTTTTATAACATTGTTTAATAACATTTAAATATTGGAATGGCATATATCGGCGGAGCGGTCGGCTGGGCGGTGGTCGGTTGAGCGGCGGTGGTAGGCTGAAAACAAAATTAGCTGAAACGGAATTTGCTCAATAGTATCTATTAGAGCCATTTTTTTCTAAACTGAATGGTCGGACATTACGCTTAGCCTATTTATATTCAACAAACCGGTTGCGGAGAGAAGGGGTTATCTTCTCATCACGTCCTACATGAATAACTAGGATGTATTGATAAAAAGAGATATACAGACGCAGTTGGCACCCCTCCCTATACTTATAACATGGGGTTCAAAGTCCAAAAGTGGATTCGGATTCAATCCATCCGTTCTAGAACTCTTATTTTTACACTACTGATGTCGACCTCAAAGTCCCTTTAATTTTACAATAATCATGAAGCTACCTATGAATCTCTTCCCCTTGTTCAAAGACATCAAGAAATTGGCGAAAGTTTATGATTGATATCAAAGTCTCTATCCACGACATCGGCTTTTACATTCAAGTACTTTAAAATTATACTCATCTTTGAGTGTGAAAGTCGTGCGAATATCCGAATTTTTAATTAACTCATGTTTTTCTCGTGTATGTACATGTACTACATGATCAGTCTTGATTTTCAAAAGGGGTAAATTCTTTAACTTCGAATTTAGAATCTATGTAGAATCCTTGAATATCTATAACCGCCCTTCTAATCATCATGTTGTAAAGTGATATATGTTTTAATTTACATAAAGACGAAGGTGTACCTGTACGGACCTTTGAACACGGCGGCCTCCATTTCATGCAGAGCTCTTCGAAAGTTTCTGTAATCTCCGTCTGTAGGAATTCGCAGTATATCCTGCACGAAGCAGTGTCCATTAGCGTCTCTAACAGCTCGCTCCAGCTCATCTTTAATTGTTGGTCGGCGTGCGAGGTGATTTCTTTGAGAACTGCTTGGCTGAAGGCCTTTAAGAAACGAGCGAGCGGCTTTTCTCTGCTCCATAATTGAAGTTGTAACTGGTTCAGCATCAGAATCAATGTGGAAATTGACAAGATTTTGTCCCAATTCGCTTGCAGAACGTCTCCAAATATCTGTTTGTCGTCGAATTGTTGTAGGCTCATCGTTGGCTTCTTCTCCTTCTTCTTCAGTGATTGAGCACGAGTCGGTATCTTCTCCAGTTCGTCTTCCAACATGTCTGCTGTTACTTCTTGAGCGCCTGGCATCTGGCAAGGTTCGATGTAATCTTCGGCGGTGTTCTCGATGATTTCCTCGATCGTGGATGCGTTCGAAAGTTGAGACATCTTGATTTGTAATTTCTTCTCCCCACTCAATGGTGTTTATGAATACATAGGTTCCTGATACAGTATGTTTTGGTGTCGGGCAGGAAATTTTTTCTGTAAGGTGTTGTTAGTGAAACAGAACCTTTTTGTTTCCGATTCCGCTACCAACCCAACCTTTCCCCCCAAATTTAGCTTGGTACAAATACTGCTACCAAAAATGAAGCAGGAACCCACTACTTCTTAATCACTTCTTTTTCGTCCTCCGAAATTTGATGATTCTCAATCTCTAAAAATATTGAAGTAGATGGATGTGAGATGGGAATTTGATGATTTCCAAAATTTGTGAAATTGATGATGACGCTTCACGTGTAATAACGAGATCTGTTGGTGCTTTAGTCACGTTTACTCCATGCACTTTTCTTTGGTGTCTAACTAGATTGTCTAATAAATTGTTTATAACAAATTAAATATTTATCGTTCGTGTTCGGCTCACTCACGTATGAAAATTTTTTAATATATCGATTTAAATTACTTTTAAATGAAAATGACTCACATAGGAACATTTTCAGTTCAAAATAGGTGACCTAATTATATATTTAAAAAATAATAATAAATTTAAAACCAAGAATTATATTTTTTGAAATTCTATTAATGGAGAATTTCTCGTCCTTCGATGACCTTGAACCCTTTGATAACGACACAGGACTATTTGGATTGAAATTCCATTTTATTTCTCAAACCAATCGACAAATCATTTGGGTAGAAATAAATTCTCTTCTAATTCGACCAAAATTGTCTTTCCATAAGTTGTAGTTAGTGGTTTTGCAGTTATTATTTTGTGTTTGTTATCGATTTTTAACTCATTCGCTTTAATTTGTTCTTTCACCAATCGTATTTAATTCTCGTAAATCCATTGTAAGTGTTGTTGGAGCATAAAATTACGTATAAAATAAAAACAAACTAAAACACTTCTTTTGCGCGAGAAGGTAGCAGAAAATTGAATGTTTCTTCTTCCATCGATCATTAAAACGTTATAATTTTTTTCTTTCTTATGCGTAGAAAATCTTTCGTTATAAATTTTTGCACGATATGAAAGTGAGGATTGAATTCAGTTTTGTTTGCATGTGATTAATATAATTTGTAAATCGTTGTCGATTAATCGTGCTAAATAACCAATATTATTTATAAATGCAATAAACTTCAAGTTTTTTTCCGGTGCTAACTATTCTAAGGTAAAAAGAGTTATACACTATATCTGCTAATGGTATTGATGTAAACCAATTATCAAATGTTATATTCCGAGAAGTTCCTTTAATAAATGAAACAGAAGGAAATAAATTTTTTCCCAACATACGTATAGACAGGATTAAATATGAAAAGAAATGAGAGCGCTGTGATTCGAACCCAGGTCTCCTCCATTTCTTTCCTTCTGTTTCATTTATATGTATTGTATCGACTGCTCTTCTAATGATATATTTTGTACTACATTAGCATTTCCTTTCGCCTTCTGCTGTTTATAAAAATCATCAGACTTCATTTTTTTAGCTCAATTGCAGGACGCCTCTTAAGATTTGCTGGTTTTGAATGCTGGTGTAATTAAATATACATTGCGAAAAAAGTTTTATACAACTTAATTGTTATTAAGTTTGTAAGCTAAACTGACCACTACTACTTCCACCGGTCACAAGTGACACTCCGGGTCGCTTTTTAAATTTATCACTACAGCATCTTCCATAATTTGTTTTAATATGTTCTCTTTTTGAGAACCTTTCACGAATATAGCTGACGTTCCCTCAAATATACATAGGGAATAAACCCTTTCTCGTACTTTATCTTGTGAATATTATTGGATTCCCACTCCACTTGACGTAATTCTTTAATTGTTAACATTTTGTACGGAACTTCCGGTTTAAAAAGAAATTGAGATAAAAGGCTTGATAACCTCCATTGCGGGGGGTTTGTAGGTAATCTTTAAAAACCTCGGAACCTCTTATAGTGAGGTTGGTGGTAAAGGGGTTAATTATCCAACGAATCAACTTTGCAAAATATCAACTGTAATCTCAACACTCTATGACAAGTTCTTAACACGACTAATGTGGGAATATTATTTGATTGTAAGGCTTGAAGTAGGGATCTTAAGAATGGTTTTGATCGAAATAATGAACGTATTTTGACTTTATGTGCCGTTGATAACTTGCCCTGTGTTGATAATATCTGAGAAATATTGAGCGGAAAAAGTAGCGTCTTACTTTTTCCACTGCAATATTCCTTCGCTGCACACTGAAAACTTGTCTGGTTCTGAATTATATGGTCTATAATGTGTATCGTGTGTTTCCACATCAAGGAATTGTTTAAAATTGCTTTAATGTTCGGTTGCACTGCCATTATGAAATACTGCGGTTGTTCGAAAAATAGTTTAATGATGAGGGTGTGGTCTTTAAAACCTTTCATCGAACCTAATTACATTTTGTGTAACCGTTATCTCTGTATATAGTAAAGAATAAAAGAACAATTTCCCATCTCCTTTTAACGATGTCTGATTTAAATAAAAAATGTGCTATCGTCTTACCATCGCTGATAGCTAATTTTTTCATCCGAAATCCTTACACAATATAAAATTATGTAGCTTATAGATTAAGTCTTCATTTCAAAAAGACATTGTTTGCTTTCAAAGCACCTATGGCTAACTTTATTTGATGGGGAATTTGTGTGACTATATCCAGTGCACACTCTCGATACTCGCAATTCCCCAAAAAGAATGAACGAGGGATCAACGGTTGACATTCTTTTTTCTCGCATTGATTGGCGAGAATAGATTGGGTTAAATTGTGGTTTTCTTAATTGAAATGTCTACTTATTAATGGTCCGGAGGCTGACCTTTGTTGGAGGAACCTCTCGTTCCCTCCTATCGAGGAAGTCTTTAACTACTGGGTCGATCCTCCAATTATGGATAGCTCTCTTACTTAAGTAGCTTCTCCTTGAGTAAGCGCTTTATTTCTTCCTCGCTCATAAAGAGGCCGGTTGATGAGTTCATCATAAAATTCTTAAAAGTGGAAGTAGAATCTTGTTTATTTATGACTGCTGCGTAGGCTGGATTTGGGTAATGTTTATGTTCGTATGTCTCTTTGCCCGATGAGGATCCCATAATAGTCTTTGAGGGCACTAGAATGGACTTGCTCAGCGGGGGTCAACGGCTGATCTTGTATAAAATATGTCTCTAATCTTCCCCAATGATCATTAATGTAAAAGGACTCGTCTACTATTATTCTCTTTGTATTTGTTCTGCAGCTGTACTTATAAATTCTGTTAATCCTAACATTCTTCGCAAATATTGGTATTTAAAATAACTGTAATATTCTCCTCACACCCTGAACACTTAGGTGAAATAGTTAAAATAACATATGAATATTTAAAATGGAAAAATACGTCTGTTTTAGAATCAACCTAACCTAACCTCCCACCCTACGTTGGGTTGCGTTGGGCCGGCCGATACCATGGTTAACCGGTATCATGGCCATGGCCCAACCCAACCCAACGTAGGGTGGGAGGTTCATCTAAATTGCCAGTTAATGCAGAAAATAATGGTTCGCATTTGTTATACAAATCCATAAAATTTTGAAAATTGTAATTACATATACGTCGTTGAAAGATATCGCAACATATTTTAAAAGTATCATTAGAACGTCCCATATATCCAAATTTTGAATTGAGCCATTGTTTGGTTTTAACAATGCTTAGTATGGGCGATGTCGGGTGTTTGTTGAAGAATTCCAGTATTTCCGATGTTTTACTTCTTTTTTGGCTGTTGGGTCCGACTGTATTTCTTTCTCTACAAGTTGTATCAGCTCTAAAGCCTTCGTTGCTCGTTCGTTCTGGGGTATTTCTTTGATAACAAATTTCAAATCCTGTGAAGAATACTCATAAATTTTTTTTATATTTATTGTAAATTTAATTACCTTGATTACATGCATCCATTGTTGGTTCGTCTCTATCGAGGGATCTCGCAGAACAGCAAGGAGTTAATTTCATCTGTACTAACAGATCTCCATAGTTCGTGGTTGACGAACATAATAATTGTTTGTCTGGGCGGTTTGTTAAAATACTTTGTAATATTTGTCCACCACCTTCCAGTGCATTCGTCGGCCAAGCGGATTGATTCAGTGTTTCTCCGTTTAAAAGAGATGTTATGGAATATTTCACATCTGCACCATTTGCTGTTGTAGGCACAGTCGTGGAGGACGTGAGCGTGTTCGAATGATTCGTCTGAGTGGATAGACAACCAAAAAATGTTGCCGGGGAATCCGTTTGATCGATATCGGGTTTGAAGTCTTTTAACATTTTCATGATAGTTATGAGATCCTCCGATGATAATGTCGTGCAGTATGTATCTTCGTTTGTGGCATCTGATAAGTCCTTCCATGAAGGCATTATACCTTTCTCCACATAAATTGTCATTAATTCTGGAAGTATTGATTTCACAGTCATCTCTAATCCGTTTTGGTGGTGGTCCTTGGGAAGTTGTGGGTTCGTTGCCAAGAATTTTTTCAATAATAGTAAGAAAATCATCGGGGTCTCCCATATTAAAGATGCTGTTTGGAGTAATTCGCCTAACATTCTTCACAAGTATTTTTATCTAATATTATTGTAATTGGTGATTCACAAGATGAACACACTGGAGCAACGTATTTTTCTTTTTGTTCTCTGTTTATATCATGCAATTCTAGTGATATTTTTAATAAAAGTGATTCAGGAACTGGGCCGTGCTCAAATATATGCATGCAATCAGAGCATATAAAATAAATAGATCCTTCCACAAAGTAACTGTAAGTATCGATACATGTAGAAATACAAAATTTATCTGTAAGACAATCATCATTTTTTAAAAATATTAAAATATAAATATAAAATCAAGATTGTCTTACCTTCTGTAATGTGACCATTCGTTAGATGAACCTGTTGAGACATGGTTAAATATCCTTGTGAATCAAGTCTTTATATAGTCGCAAATAAGGAAAAGTAGGGACATTTAAAAACTTAACCTTGTTTGAATAACTTAAAATGGAAAAATACGCATGTTTTAATCCCAACCCAACCTAACCTCTCTTCGCCATGGTATCGGCCGATACCATGGTTAACCGGTATCATGGCCATGGCCCAACCCAACCCAACGTAGGTACCCCTTTTAACCCTACTAGCTTTAAAATCATTCTAACCTGACTCATATTCCCAGACCATGGGGAATCATTTGGAAGTATGCTTGATGTGGGTGGGAATAAGAAGGGATACACAAAATGTTTTCTAGACCCGGTATTCTTTTCGAAGAACTTGCCAATAAAGATGAAGTCATAGACGTAATCATCTGCATATGTGATCTTCTCTTTGAGACCACATTGCCGTGTTAGGGTCTTTCCCCCAGCCTTCATAAAATCCACTAGGTGTTCTTGACCAACCTTACAAAAGCTGGTCAGTAAAATCTTGTATGCGTAAACTTTCTTTCTTTATTAACGCCTCCAATGTTGATATAACTTCAGAGGCTGTCTCATATGTTAAAACTCTTTGATAACCATTATGCTCCTCTCCATCTCTCATTACCTTGACAATTTTTATCACGTATTCTGTACGAAGAGTTAGAAGCTTCACTCCTTCACTTTTGCTGAACAGACCAATTTTCCAACTCCATCTTGAGATAACACCTGTTATTCGGCTTCACGAGCCAATGCAAATTCTGGAATTTTCATGGTAGCTTCGAAGAACTACACTTCCAAAAAAGGTGCATTAATTGAAAGATTGTTGAAACATTGAAATGAGTAAATTTTATCTTTAACATCTTCTGATTGGATTGATCCTGATAGTATCCAACCAAGAGTAATATTTTGAAGTAGTAATGAACCATTATTCAGTCGCCTCAAAGCTGTGAATTCTTCCAAAAAGAAAACTCTAATTCTTTAAATGTTGCTGAGGATTTTTAGCCGAGGCTCTGTCGCAACAACTATACTTAATTGAATTTTTTGGCTTCGTCACTTTTGCAGTAAGTTAGTTCACATTAACACCGAACTTTTGATATTTTTTTCTTACCTCAATCGCAGATCTAATATATCGATATGTACAATTAGGCTCGGGGGCACGTTCTGGGAATCCAGACCTGCGGAGTTCATTTTATGCATATCAGCATTTATTGTCATATGTTGCATGGTGTGGGTTTTGCTTAATTGTTTTTCGAACCCCGGTTTTGTTCGAAAGAATCGTTGGTTCCGTGATATGCACCAATTAAATGCTCTTAAACAGCTACCGCATATCTTGCCATGCTCCGTTTTATTATATCCGAGCCACGCGCACAAATTTTGATCTTCGAAACCGATCGTCGCATCAAACATTTCGTCTCTAAAATTTTTCATTTTTTACAATGTATTATTTTACACTTATTTCATCTTTACCTGTAAAACTCGATGTTTCTAAATAAGTTACACTGCTCTTTATGAGTCAATCTATAACTAAATACACTAGCGTTTATAAAGTTTATCACAACTTGACCACTGCAGTGGGGGTGGGTGCCCAATTCATTCCAATTGTCTTTAAACCATGCATCCCACAATTCCAGCAACAACTTCCACGGTATATCGCGGTAAAGGTGTAATAAATCAACTCGGCTTTTAATACTGATGTTAACTTTTCGCGACGCTATTATATATATTATATATATTATATATATATATTAAATATAATTTCAAATTATAATTCATTCGACCGAACGGTCGGAGGTCGGTGTAGCTGCCGGCTGGGCGGTGGTCGACGGAGAATGAGATATAAAAAAAGAATAATTAAATGGTGAAACTTACAATGGACGGCCAGTCGCCTGTTACTATTTTGCCACCCGAGGCGCAACCTACCGCCCCATGGCTGCGGTATTACCCCGTCTATAAAGACGGTCATACCCGCCGTGGATGTAACATATGCTAAATCCTGCGTTATGTGTATGACCTCCTAGAAAAATTTGATCGCACATCTTAATTATAAAAAATAAATAAATAAATAAATAAATAAAATACTTACCACATCTATCGCATCCCCGATGGCTACAATTATGTCGAAGGGAATAATTTCGAGAGATGGTATATCAGACATTTTTTTTTTTAAACTGACTTGTTGGACACTACTGCTTAGCCTATTTATATTCAACAAACCGGTTGCGGAGAGAAGGGGTTATCTTCTCTGCACATCCTTCATGAATAACTTGGTAAAAAGAGATGCGCGTAGGAAACGCATCGTATAGATGAAAAAAAAAATAAAACGCAAAGTTGTAATTATTTTATTTATTTTATTTTATTTACTTAATTAGGGGATGCAAACAGGGAGAATATCCCCAGCAAAGCACCCTCATAACAAATCAAAACAATAAATTTAAAGACGCGCGCACGATGTGAGATGACAATTAAAATCAAGCATAAAAAACTAGAAATAAACAATTAAACATACAATATAATAATTACAATATAATAATAATGTAATACGCAACTAAACACAGTGCAACACGAGCCCTTTAAACACGCGCAACGAGAGTCCAAACAAAGACACATGGTTGAAGCCTTGATTATAAGTATTAAGAAGACGTAAGATGGGAGAGTTTTGGTAAACATTCGTATGGAATAAACGTAAACGGAATGTGAAATTATTTCGAGTGAACCGCTGTGGTACATTCAAGCCCACTTCAACCAAAAGCTCCGGAGCGTATAGCAAGCCATTAACCAGCTTAAAGAGAAAGATCAAATCGGATACAACTCTACGCCGCTGCAAGGGCAAGAGGCCAAAAACCGCACAACGCCCATCGTAATCGCAATAGGGAAGATGAAATTTATGTGACAAATAACGTAAAAAGCGCTTTTGAATGCTTTCGATGCGGTCACGATAGACGGCGTACCAAGGATTCCAAACTACAGAACCGTAGGACAACACACTATTGACAAATGCCAAATAAAGGGACTTAATACAGAGAAAATTAGTAAAATTTTGACTAATTCTAATAACAAAGCCCAGATTACGCAGAGCTTTCCGCACCATAAAATCGATATGAAGATGATATCGCAATTTGATATCAAGTATAATACCAAGATCCTTAACTCTGTCGGTGGAGGTAATAGCTGTACCATTAAAATTATAGTCGAAGTTAGTAGGATAACGTTTCCATGTAAACGTAATTTTTTGGCATTTGTCATAGTTAAGGTAAAGTTTGTTAGCGCGACAGTAGTCATGCAAACGGTCGAGATCCTCCTGAAGCCGTAGGCAGTCAAGACTAGAACCAATCTTTGTAAAGATTTTATTGTCATCGGCGTATAGAAGAAATTTAGAAAATTTAAAACAAGAAGAAATATCATTAATATAAATTAAGAATAATATAGGCCCAAGATGGCTTCCTTGCGGCACGCCGGACGAGATAGATTTATAATCGGAAACAAAGCTGCCCATCTTGACCGCCTGGCTTCTATCAGATAGGTACGACTCAATCCAGTGGACAATGCCGCCTGGAATATTAAAAGACGAAAGCTTTTGAATAAGAATAGTATGGTCAATTTTGTCGAAGGCTTTAGAATAATCGGTATAAATAGCGTCAACCTGAGAGTCCTCGTTTAACGCAGAATGGATAAAATTAACGTAGGACACCAGATTGGACTCCACCGATCTCCCCGACAAAAAACCATGTTGTTCAGTAATAAGAAAGTTACCGATCGTGTGGCTAAAATATTCATGAACAATTTTTTCAAAAACTTTGGGAATAGCCGAAAGAATAGAAATCGGACGATAATTAGATACTAACTGTCTATTCCCAGATTTAAATATTGGGACGACAAAAGCTGTTTTCCACATGCTTGGAAACATACCATCACGCAAAGACTTAGAAAAAATAAGAAACAGTGGAGTCGACAGTTCGGCGGCAAATTCTTTTAGGAAAAAAGATGGAATGCCGTCAGGACCAGGGCTAGAGGACTGATCAAGATGTTTCAAAACGTTAAGAACAGTATCAGCAGAAAACCATGGTGAGATACCAGAGCCACTAGAAATCATTACGCGGTCAATGGCTCCATCAACAAATACCGACGCAAAATACTCCGCAAACGCACAAGAAATATTAGGACCCGTGTGAACATATAACCCATCAGTGGTAATCATAGTGGCTGGCATGCCAGACGCCGAACCCTTTTTAGTGTTCACAAAGGACCAAATTCCCTTGGCCCTCTCCGCAATTCCCGCCTGTATCGAATACAAGTAAGCCTTATAATCGGCCGCGATTAGCCGCTTAGATCTCGAACGCAAGATAGAGAAAGCCAAGTAATCGCTACCGCTGCCAGTACATTTCCATTTTCTATGACAACGCAATTTTTCACGAATAACGCGAATGGTTGAAGGTTTGTACCAGAGAGGAAAGCGCTGTTTAGAAACAATGCGCTTAGGAACATACCTATGAATCACATAATTAACACGCGCATAAAATGCCTCAACCATGCTCTCCACGTCAATCCCTGCAAAGACAGACTGCCAATCGATACTAGTTAAGTAAGTTTTTATATTTACTGAGTTTGCTTTTTTAAACATAAAGCGAATATTAGGACCATCACTCAAATAAGTTGACAATCCTGAAACAGAAAACTCAAAAGGAGGGTGGTGATGATCAGGATCCACGAGAGGGTCCTTGCAAGGATGAACGTTGTCAACTCGACCGCTAGCGCACAAAATAAGATCCAAGATTCTGGCATTAATATTAAATACATTATTGAATTGCTTAAAGTTACAATACGAGTAAACGTTAAGAAAATCACCGGCTCGACCATCAAAGTTTCCAGTTGGAATCAACGCGACGTTATCTTCAGATTGAGACCACGAGATGGTTGGCATGTTGAAATCGCCCACAATAATGATCATTAAGTCTGGATAGGTATCGCGCACGGTGGAAACACTAGACAAAAACACCTGCAGAGCCTCATCGGCAGCAGGTGGAAGATAAACACAGCACAACAAAAAACGAAAAAGGCCGCACTGAACTTTCAACCACAAATCTTCCGCATCACTGTGTAAGCACGGCATGGGGACGATGTTGAAACCATGCTTAGCGGCAACAAGAACTCCACCACCGTCCCGTTTAGCAGACGCTGTTGACTCTCTATCTCGACGATAAATGGTGTAGGACGGGTTAAGCAGTTCACTGTCGGAGATGTTGCTATTCAGATAAGTTTCGGTGAGACATACAAAATCAGACGATAGGGATTGTGAATTTAATGAGCAAACATTTAACTTGGACCGTAAACCACGGACGTTCTGATAGTAGAAACTGACACCCATTGTAAAGGTAGTGAAAACGATTTTATGTAAGAAGGCTCTATAACTTATTCAAGTCGGATGACGATTTAATCACGATAATCCTTGCTCTATCATCCTTCCTCACATGAATCATGCAACTCTTCGTCCAGACATACTTGTAGTCTCTACTTCTAGCAATTTCTCGTGCCTTATTAAACAGAATCATATTATTAGCCGTAAGGTGATCATTGACGAACAGATTATCAGCAACATCGGGAATCGACAGACCACGGCCATTCGCGTTACGACGACATAGTTTGGCCGCGTTAAAAACACGATCAATTTATTATTTCAAAAATGATGTTTTTAGGAATCCAAGAGTTGCGCGATAACAATAAAAATAACGATGTAGTAATTATGAATTTATTATTATTTAAAAAATACTGTTTTTAGAATCCAAGAGTTATGCGACGAATCGAATCCGAGCCACTTCACATAAACCGAATCTTTACGTCTTTTTAAGATCTTTTCCACGAGATACACATCAGAATGTTTTGCTCGTTGAAGTTCAAATTCATAAAACGCTCCTTTAATAGGTCTTCCGCTAATATCCTCTAATAAATATGTAATCGGATTCGTAATTTGCACTTTCACTATTTTAAATAGTTCAGTAGTCCAATTAGGTAGGCATCCTTTATCAAATACATGTTTATACCGGCTGATACGAACAAAATCTCCAGCTTTAAATTTCCCTTTACCGGCAATTTTAACGTGGTTATATACCGTGTTGAGAAGTTCAGCTTCTATAGATTTTGAGTTTATTTGAGAAGGACGCATCTTGGCAGTTCTCTGTTTCGAATTATTATATTGATCCGCTATGTAATCCAAAAGATGT
Source organism: Onthophagus sagittarius (assembly GCA_036711965.1). NCBI lineage: Eukaryota > Metazoa > Arthropoda > Insecta > Coleoptera > Scarabaeidae > Onthophagus > Onthophagus sagittarius. Next base: position 52,582,000 of record JASERS010000005.1, read on the forward strand.
AACTATTTATGATTCCCGTAAAGGTTAAATAATTTATATAATTTTTGCTTAACCGTCCTTATGATAGGCAGTATAACAATCACCTACGTGTAATGGTACACAACAGCTTTTACAAATAAATCTAGTTCCGCTTCGTTTTCCCTTTGAAGAGCATACTCTACACGCTCTAGTCGGATTTGCTTTTCTGGCAGTGACTATTTTTTCTAAAGGTGGGTTGAGATTACGCGAAACATACTCGCGAAAATGTTTCGCCTGATGGTTGTCTCGCTCTAATCGTTTACACAAAACGAAATGTTGCGCGAAACAGACTGAAAACAAGGTGAGCCGTCAGTGAGTACGAGACAGCCATGTCTTTAGTACCGTCAACTGCTGCATCCGCGTTCGCGATCATGACAATTTTATATTTAAATAAGAAAAATAAAAAAAACGGTGCCGCCGCTGGTGGGCAAAGGAATTGTTTCGTCGGCGATGCGAATATGGCAATCAACTAATGAGGCAAATTACAGTAGAACCCATACAAGATACTATAAGAAATTTCATTTGCATGACTACAGAAGACTTTGAATATCTTGTAACGCTAATTGGTCCAAAAATTGAAAAAATGGACACAAAACTAAGAAGCGCAATTACCGTTAGGTAATATAATATAATACCCTCTTAAAAAATACCATGAATATAAAGAAAACTTAAAAATCTTAATCCCACACATATATAGATAGATAATATGAATAAAGATATTATGTAATGATGGCATGTCATTCCTTGACTCATGACCTTTAGAATAATTTCTAGGGCTGATTGGCGGTTTGTTGAGCGGCCAAAATTCTGGCAATCATTTCCTGTATAGACTCGGCTGTTGGTGGTAAGCATCTACTTTTCGACCTGATAAAGTCATCTACAACAGGGTCTAACCTGGTCCCAGCCTCTACCACTTGAAGCTTTTCTTTGAGAAATCTTTTCATTTCCCCCTCTTTAAGACTTAATTGGGAGACTTGCCCTGCCTTAAAGTTCTGGAAGGTAGTAGATCCTTCTCTTTTATCCAAGATTGCAGCATATGTTAGATTGGGGTAGTTCTTATCAAACACATCTTTCTGTCCTCCCAATGTAAAGTAGTAGTCCTTAAGGATCCTGGCAGCCTCTTCATCTACATCTAAGTCATGCATGGTATATTCTTCCAATCTATGCCAGTGGGATATGATGTATTTCGATTCATCCACAATGACTCGTTTCCATTCGTTTCCAAAAGGCATTATTAGAGCTCTTCCGAGCCAGAAGCGCCCTAATAATGCCTTTTTATTAGGGCTCTTCTGGCTAGTACTCTCTTTTCGAAAAATCTACCTACCACTCCGATGTCATGTTGATATTTTATTGCATAGTTGACCCGTTCTTTAATATTGCTCTGTTGAGCGAAGGTCTTTGCTCTAGAGTAGATAGAAAATGAGAGTTCTGGAGCGGAAGTCATTCCCCATTCCCTCTGACGTCATCAAATGACAACATCCGGTGACGTCATCCGCGTCATCGACGCAATGACGTCACCACCCCCTTATGAATAAACCCCAGTAGTGAGGGGCCTACCTTAAGGTGAGGGGGCTATTTATATTATTTATTTTATTTCCAGTGCCATTCTAGCTGAAAAATCGAATTTCAAGTTAATTTTAATCTTTACTTTTATGATTTTATTTCATACCACCTATAAATCTAACTAATGCGTTTCGCTAAAATAAAAAGATAGAAATTAATTTAAAAAATGAAACCTTATCCAGTTTACTATTAGACTTAGTTTCAGGTGAGGAGGCGGTGCGGGGTGCGCGCTACTCTACCGATGTACACTGTTGTTCATTCTTTTTGATAAAATTTTTTTATACTAATGAAAAATTATTATACACAAGGTTTTATACACTAAACCATTATCACCTCTAATTTTTGTATTAAGATAATCTATATTTATGCTTAATTAACAAATTATTCAATATAAAAATACCTCCGATTTGATAATTTAAAATAATCTTAATAAAAAATTAGTTGTGAAGTAATTGCGGAATATTTTATCAAAATTAGTCTTCCAATTTATAAATTCGATTACTTTATGTACTAAACAAAATGCACACCAAGCGTTTTTATCAAATTTCACTAAAAAATTTACCCAGTGTTCTAATCTAACGCCCCCCTCTACCTCCTCCTTAAACCCGTCTTTATCCTCATAAAAAGCCCTCTCCCACGTAATTTCCATGCTATAATCAGTATGGCACCAGCTGCACACGCGCCCATGTTCAGTTTTGTAATAAACCTTCCACACACACATTTATGTTCTCCTATCCGATTCTAAATTGGAGAACATTTCATCTCTAAAATAATATTATAATTTTATTTAATTTATAGACATTATTAAATTTCTAACTCACGTGTAAAAATTTATATTCCTAAATAGGGCGCATAGTGCCGTATGGGTCATTTTAGAATTTAAAAATTCGAATGTCCGACACTCTATGCCAACATTCTCATTACAATAATCGTGCGTCCCCAATTTGGTCCAATTATCCTCGAACCACGTTTGCCACAATTCCAGTATTAACTTCCACGGCCATTTTTCACGAAGTTGCAAGATGTCTACGCGGCTCTTGATGATGCTCTTGATGTTCGATTAATTTTTTGTTGCGTTAGCTGCTGTAATGAAAACGATTTAACTAAAGCCATTTTAATTTTTATCAGGTAACGATGTTAATAGTGAGATGTTTAATTCACAACTATTACATTTAACTATAAAGACGAAACTCTTAATCTTCTCTCTCTACTGCGATTAATCCGTAATTTTTTGCAATTTAATTTTTATAAATTTAATTCCATAAATTTACCTTAAATGATGTTGTATTTTTATAACTGCTCCAGCATTTCATGCACCTCATCGGAACACGATTCCCTATACAACAATTTGAAGTGCGATGTTTGTAAACAAAATCCACACCAATTCTCATCATTCTCCAATAAATCGATAAAATTATCTGCATTTATTGTTATTATGTATTTATGTTAAGATGATTAATATGTATGGTTGTATCCTTTAAATTCGATCAAAATGTTAACGTCGATAAATAAACCCTCAAACTGCAAATCTATGTGCTTTGTCCAAACCTCAAATGCCCTCTTTCAACGACGTTGGGAAATCCCTTTGGATATTTATTATAGATGGCCCATTTATCAGTTAAGATCTTGATATTGTACGTTTTACATTTACAGAAATGTCTTCCATGTCTTGATTCCCACATGTAGACTTACCAATGAAATCTAACTAAAGTTAACTTCACCTGATCCTGATAGGTGAAAATATCTCTGCAATTTACGTAGACCACTCATCATTGATGTATTCTCCTTCCGATGATTTAACCCGCTCATATTTAAATATCTAAATATGCTGAGATATTTATAGATTTCCATATCTCTATCACCCATTAAAGACTCTAACAATGTATATGTTTGTTTTACAACTTCTTATATATTAACCCTCCGTCTGTCGGGCGCGCATTCTTAACAATTTCGATCGGGTGTGGTCTGTGGAGTCCAAAATAGAAAAAACTTTAAAGGACGCCAACGTGTCCTCCAGTGCTAATTTCTCATAAATATGCTTTATATGATGCTTGTACTATATAATAGCCTAATACAGGGCCAATTCCAAACTCACGTTTTATGTTAATTTCATTTAAAGAAAATGCTTACAATTTAATCACATATTTTTCAAAATTTGGAAACAATGCCTAAATAAAGGAAAAGAAAATCGATCTATAATAATATTTATTTTAAAATGTATAAAGTGTTATAAAAAAAAATGTCTTAACTAAAGAATAATATTCTATGCACAAAGTGGAGGGCTTCAAACTGTGGTCTCCATATTTCCCAAACAATCGTTGCAGCACGGTGTTATGTGCTTCATGCAAAACCAACATTTACAAATTTTGCAAAAATAACGAGTTTTTCGTCTTTTGCAATATTTACAGTTTTCTCTTTTCCCTGGTTGTGGCTCTGGAATAATCTCCTCTTCAATACCTGAGAGCCTCAAGGCAGAAGTACGCACACTTTTGGTCAAGTGCTTATCAACGGCTCTTCTTTGCATGTTATTTTTCACTAACTCATATGAATCATATGAACCATTTATAAAAAAAATATTGATATTACACATAAAGAACTATCCTTTAGAATGTTCTTTTCTTCATTTCTTCTTTCCTGTTCATCTCGTTGTTTATGATTTTGGATTGATGTCTTGCAAAAGCAGAAATTTTTTCACATCCATTACACCATAAGGTTGTGGGATATTTGCAGAATGAAATGAATTGAACGTCGTCTAGAATTTCAATGTTTATTATCGATCTTCTCTTTGTTGATGCTTTAGTTTTTGGTCATCCTCTCCACCAGGAAAATCAAATATTTTCTCATTATTGACCACAGCAGTTGAACCTCCATCTCATTTTCTACTGAAAATCGTGTGGATTTAACTTTTTCCAAACTTTTTTTGTAATGTATCGTGTTTTGATGTGTAAAGTAAACAGATTACTATAATATGCCCTTAAATTCATGTCTTTCAAACCATGTTTCCATACTACATGTAATCTTTTCATTGGTAAATTTATCGAATCTGTTGATGTTACCAACAAAGTACTTATTTTGGGTGGTGTAGTTATTTTATTATTTTTGGACAATATGAAGTTGTTTTATCGGGAACGTTTTGATAGGTTTCGAATATTCGAAAATAAGTAAGACAAGGAGTCATTCTTCATCTAAAGGTTAGCTATCTGGGGGTAGTTCTTCAATTGCTGCAACCAACTTACAAAAAAAACATCAACGTCATCATCATCATCAAGAAATTTCCTCCTTTTCCTTTTAATAATATCTTCTTCTTGATTACCATCATCATCATCAACACTCAAATCAACGATCATTTATTGCTGTTGTTGTTATTGTGATGATGATGATGGTGGTTGATGTAATTTTATGATGATGCTCAATTTGTTCATTACCCTCGCAATTATTCAAATCGAATGTATTTTTTTACAACGAAATGGTGATCGTTTGAAAATGATGTATAATATAAATAATGTTATTACATCACATGAGAAAAAAATAGAATTAATAAAAAAGGGATCTTATAGCACCACCATGAATTCAATAACATTTTCCTTTCAATTCGATGCAGAAACATGCCTCTACCATTTGGTGTAATTTAAGTGAAAAAAGCTCTCTGATTAGATATAAAGTGGTACAAGAACTTCCACCCCGCCGCGGGTAAGCTCTAAAGCTGATATGCATCATCTCAATCGATCTTTGAGTACCAACATAGCACAGTTCCATGTGATAAGTTGTCGTTAATTATTTTTTTGCTACTCATAAATTTCAATTTCATACCCTCATTATTATATCAAACAATATGCGCCCAAATTTTTTATTTATAGTAATAATTTCCTGATGTGTAATGATCCTCGATCCCATTCTAATTCTTAGAGCCACAATTCTTGAATAAATTTTTTTTCTTTTATAACCACTGATGCTGGCAAATCCAGAGGGTCAAATAATTTGGCTTCTAATAGAATGTGACGTTTTGTAGTTTCTCATTGATCTCCCTATGTCCGGAAGATCGTTTTTTGCCACCATTTCGTTCTTTCCATCTATTGTATATCCTCTGTCTTGTATACTTTTCCTTGTACTGTTTGCTATCGCCTATTTGTTATCGCCTTTTATTAAAATAAAAAGTTTCTCGTCCCCTTATCCACATGTAAAGATGAACATTTTTTCGCGCAACAATTTCTTCACTGGATAATTCGAGATTTTGGACGATGTGAAGGTGGTGTTCGTGGGCGAAGACATAGCATTTTGAGATTTCATAAAGATTTAAAAAGTCTACTACCTCAATTTGGAGGTATTTGTAAAATGTCTTGGACGAGTCAGAATTTGTTAGCGTCTCTAATAGCTCTGAGATGGAACGTTTTTCTCATCATTTGAAATTTACAAATTATTTTTAATTTGATACTTTTCATTATCAATTTTAATTATATGATGGCAATTTATCTAAAGTTGAAGCCATAAATCGGAAGCAATCAATAAATTTGAAGCATATTAACATATTTTTTAAATGATGTATAAGTTTCTTTGTTAACTGGTAATAAACAAATTCTACCTTCAAACTGAGTACTAACAGATATAATTATGAAATGTGAGTCATATCCAGACAAGTTCTTCTTAAAATTAATCTTAAATTAGGTTGTTTCAAACAGGAATGCACACCACGATTTTTCATCTTCTTTATCATCTTCATATTCTATTTCGAAGAACATTTCATCCCTAAATTATTATTAAAATTTCATTTAATTTATACTATTTAAATGTTTAACTTTCCTGTAAAATTGTATATTACTAAATAGGGCACATTGAATCATATGAGCCATTTATAAAAAAAATATTAATATTACACATAAAGAACTATCCTTTAGAATATTCTTTTCTTCATTTCTTCTTTCCTGTTCATCTCGTTGTTTATGATTTTGGATTGATGTCTTGCAAAAGCAGAAATTTTTTTCACATCCATTACACCATAACGTGGGCATGTTTGCAGAATGAAATGAATTGAACGTCGACTAGAATTTTAATGTTTTTGTCGATCTTCTCTTTGTTGATGCTTCAGTTTTTAGTCATCCTCTCCACCAGGAAAATCAAATATTTTCTCATTATTGACCATAGCAGTTGAACCTCCACCTCATTTTCCACTGAGAATCGTGTGGATTTAACTTTTTCCAAACTTTTTTTGTAATGTATCGTGTTTTGATGTGTAAAATAAACAGATTACTATAATATGCCCTTAAATTCATGTCTTTCAAACCATGTTTCCATACTACATGTAATCTTTTCATTGGTAAATTTATCGAATCTGTTGATGTTACCAACAAAGTACTTATTTTGGGTGGTGTAGTTATTTTATTATTTTTGGACAATATGAAGTTGTTTTATCGGGCGGGAACGTTTTGATAGGTTTCGAATATTCGAAAATAAGTAAGACAAGGGGTCATTCTTCATCTAAAGGTCAGCTATCTGGGGGTAGTTCTTCAATTGCTGCAACCAACTTACAAAAAAAACATCAACATCATCATCATCATCAAGAAATTCCTCCTTTTCCTTTTAATAATATCTTCTTGATTACCATCATCATCATCAACACTCAAATCAACGATCATTTATTGTTGTTGTTGTTGTGATGATGATGATGGTGGTTGATGTAATTTTTTGATGATGCTCAATTTGTTCATTACCCTCGCCATTATTCAAATCGAATGTATTTTTTTTACAACGAAATGGTGATCGTTTGAAAATGATGTATAATATAAATAATGTTATTACATCACATGAGAAAAAAATAGAATTAATAAAAAAGGGATCTTATAGCACCACCATGAATTCAATAACATTTTCCTTTCAATTCGATGCAGAAACATGCCTCTACCATTTGGTGTAATTTAAGTGAAAAAAGCTCTCTGATTAGATATAAAGTGGTACAAGAACTTCCACCCCGCCGCGGGTAAGCTCTAAAGCTGATATGCATCATCTCAATCGATCTTTGAGTACCAACATAGCACAGTTCCATGTGATAAGTTGTCGTTAATTATTTTTTTGCTACTCATAAATTTCAATTTCATCCCATCATTATTATATCAAACAATATGCGCCCAAATCTTTTATTTATAGTAATAATTTCCTGATGTGTAATGATCCTCGATCGCATTCTAATTCTTAGAGCCACAATTCTTGAATAATTTTTTTTTCTTTTATAACCACTGATGCTGGCAAATCCAGAGGGTCAAATAATTTGGCTTCTAATAGAATGTGACGTTTTGTAGTTTCTCATTGATCTCCCTATGTCCGGAAGATCGTTTTTTGCCACCATTTCGTTCTTTCCATCTATTGTACATCCTCTCTCTTGTATACCTTTCCTTGTACTGTTTGCTATCGCCTCTTTGTTATCGCCTTTTATTAAAATAAAAAGTTTCTCGTCCCCTTATCCACATATAAAGATGGACATTTTTTCGCGCAACAATTTCTTCACTGGATAATTCGAGATTTTGGACGATGTGAAGGTGGTGTTCGTGGGCGAAGACATAGCGTTTTGAGATTTCATAAAGATTTAAAAAGTCTAATACCTCAATTTGGAGGTATTTGTAAAATGTCTTGGACGAGTCAGAATTTGTTAGCGTCTCTAATAGCTCTGAGATGGAACGTTTTTCTCATCATTTGAAATTTACAAATTATTTTTAATTTGATACTTTTCATTATCAATTTTAATTATATGATGGCAATTTATCTAAAGTTGAAGCCATAAATCGGAAGCAATCAATAAATTTGAAGCATATTAACATATTTTTTAAATGATGTATAAGTTTCTTTGTTAACTGGTAATAAACAAATTCTACCTTCAAACTGAGTACTAACAGATATAATTATGAAATGTGAGTCATATCCAGACAAGTTCTTCTTAAAATTAATCTTAAATTAGGTTGTTTCAAACAGGAATGCACACCACGATTTTTCATCTTCTTTATCATCTTCATATTCTATTTCGAAGAACATTTCATCCCTAAATTATTATTAAAATTTCATTTAATTTATACTATTTAAATTTTTAACTTTCCTGTAAAATTGTATATTCCTAAATAGGGCACATTGAATCATATGAGCCATTTATAAAAAAAATATTAATATTACACATAAAGAACTATCCTTTAGAATATTCTTTTCTTCATTTCTTCTTTCCTGTTCATCTCGTTGTTTATGATTTTGGATTGATGTCTTGCAAAAGCAGAAATTTTTTTCACATCCATTACACCATAACGTGGGCATGTTTGCAGAATGAAATGAATTGAACGTCGACTAGAATTTTAATGTTTTTGTCGATCTTCTCTTTGTTGATGCTTCAGTTTTTAGTCATCCTCTCCACCAGGAAAATCAAATATTTTCTCATTATTGACCATAGCAGTTGAACCTCCACCTCATTTTCCACTGAGAATCGTGTGGATTTAACTTTTTCCAAACTTTTTTTGTAATGTATCGTGTTTTGATGTGTAAAATAAACAGATTACTATAATATGCCCTTAAATTCATGGCTTTCAAACCATGTTTCCATACTACATGTAATCTTTTCATTGGTAAATTTATCGAATCTGTTGATGTTACCAACAAAGTACTTATTTTGGGTGGTGTAGTTATTTTATTATTTTTGAACAATATGAAGTTGTTTTATCGGGCGGGAACGTTTTGATAGGTTTCGAATATTCGAAAATAAGTAAGACAAGGGGTCATTCTTCATCTAAAGGTCAGCTATCTGGGGGTAGTTCTTCAATTGCTGCAACCAACTTACAAAAAAAACATCAACATCATCATCATCATCAAGAAATTCCTCCTTTTCCTTTTAATAATATCTTCTTGATTACCATCATCATCATCAACACTCAAATCAACGATCATTTATTGTTGTTGTTGTTGTGATGATGATGATGGTGGTTGATGTAATTTTTTGATGATGCTCAATTTGTTCATTACCCTCGCCATTATTCAAATCGAATGTATTTTTTTTACAACGAAATGGTGATCGTTTGAAAATGATGTATAATATAAATAATGTTATTACATCACATGAGAAAAAAATAGAATTAATAAAAAAGGGATCTTATAGCACCACCATGAATTCAATAACATTTTCCTTTCAATTCGATGCAGAAACATGCCTTTACCATTTGGTGTAATTTAAGTGAAAAAAGCTCTCTGATTAGATATAAAGTGGTACAAGAACTTCCACCCCGCCGCGGGTAAGCTCTAAAGCTGATATGCATCATCTCAATCGATCTTTGAGTACCAACATAGCATAGTTCCATGTGATAAGTTGTCGTTAATTATTTTTTTGCTACTCATAAATTTCAATTTCATCCCTTCATTATTATATAAAACAATATGCGCCCAAATCTATTATTTATGGTAATAATTTCCTGATGTGCAATGATCGTCAATCCTATTCTGATTCTTAGAGCCACAATTCTTGAATAAAAATTTTTGCTTTTATAACCACTGATGCTGGCAAACCCAAAGGGTCAAATAATTTGTCTTTTAATAGAATATGACGCTTTGTAGGTTCTCATTGATCTCTCAAACTACGTCCGGAAGATCGTTTTCTGCCACCATTTCGTCGTTTCCATCTATTGTATATCCTCTGTCTTGTATACTTTTCCTTGTACTATTTGCTATCGCCTATTTGTTATCGCCTTTTATTAAAATAAAAAGTTTCTCGTCAGTAGTATAGCTAAGGGGGTTCTGGGACTGACCTTGAGTCCCAGAACCCCCTTAGCTCTCAGCGACTACGTCACAAGAGGTTATTGAAGGTCAGCTGTAGGTTATCAAGGTCAGAGGTTAAACCGATTGACGTCACTGAAATGTTATCAGCAGACAAGGTCAGATAGAGGTTACCTAGGTAAACCCCCGCTAGCCTAGCCTAGGATGAGGAGGTCAAAGGTCATGAGGCTTGATTTGGGTGAAATTTTACTTTGTTGCTAAGGGCGCATGCACTCAGGAGGTGTGCGGAAGCAAGAGAGAGAGGGAGATAGTTCAATCAAGTTTCATAACACATGATGTCAATTGAACTTGTTTTAGTTTTTCTTTTTTTCCTTATTTCTTCATTTTTTCTTTCTCGTTCATCTTGTTTTTTGTGATTTTCTATTGATGTCTTACAAAAGCAGAATCGCTTTTCACATAAATTACACCAAATAGTGGGCATGTTTAGATTGTAATTGAATGGGAGATGGAGATATTCTTATTTATATTTTTATTATCATAAAAGAATGGATTGGATGGTATTTTAATAAATAAAACAAAAAATATAAATTTAAGTAACCATTTTAATCTATAAATAACACTTACAATTAAGATTACGTGCAATACCGCTAAAGTATGTGTTGTATTCTTTGAAAAAATTATAGTCCTGATTACATACAATAAAAATGTAAGTTTCATAATCTTTATAGAAAACTCCAGTCCCTAGGGGTTTTATATTTGGCAACTAAATTTGATATTGATATTGACCGTGGTAGTTTCTAATAAAATAGAATAAAAGAAAGAAATTAAAACCTCTATATTGAAAAATATGATATATGATATAATATGAACTCGGTAGAAGCAAACGACCAAACAGACCGTACATTCATACTCTGAAAGTCAATTCTATATATTGATTTTCCTATTATAAGTATAAAGTCACTGTAGGTGAGATGGTCGCTTTATAGCTATCTTTATAGTCCACGGTACGTAAAACATTCCTCAATGTCGGTAACCAATCATTTATATCTGTAGGATTGGGTTGTATATATACTTTAAATCCAGTAATCAAACTCATTATTCTCCTCTTCTTCATTTTCAGTATGTGGAGGCTCTAACTTAACCCCTCCTTAATATATGAATTAAATATAAAATGTTTATTATTGCTTGAAAGGTTTATTAAAAATTGTAAATTTAAGAAAACTTACCGTTGGGAACCTCCACTAAATAAAATTTCCGGATGGTTGTTGAACCATCCGGATTCGTAATTATTTTTATGATACTTTCACTGGCACTGCTCATTGTTAACTATGGAAATGATGAATATAATCACAACACATTTATACTCCTCTTTATCGAAGTTTACATAAGAAAGAGGAAAATTTTTTGAAATATTGGTTAGATGTGTGGTCCAACGTCTTTTTCTGAAGCGATAGATACTTCCTATTTTGCGGTGTTTTACGGACGTAAAACGTACGTAAACGTTTTAAACGTTTTAAACGTTTTACGGTACGTAAAACATTCCTCAATGTCGGTAACCAATCATTTATATCTGTAGGATTGGGTTGTATATATACTTTAAATCCAGTAATCAAACTCATTATTCTCCTCTTCTTCATTTTCAGTATGTGGAGGCTCTAACTTAACCCCTCCTTAATATATGAATTAAATATAAAATGTTTATTATTGCTTGAAAGGTTTATTAAAAATTGTAAATTTAAGAAAACTTACCGTTGGGAACTTCTACTAAATAAAATTTCCGGATGGTTGTTGAACCATCCGGATTCGTAATTATTTTTATGATACTTTCACTGGCACTGCTCATTGTTAACTATGGAAATGATGAATATAATCACAACACATTTATACTCCTCTTTATCGAAGTTTACATAAGAAAGAGGAAAATTTTTTGAAATATTGGTTAGATGTGTGGTCCAACGTCTTTTTCTGAAGCGATAGATACTTCCTATTTTGCGGTGTTTTACGGACGTAAAACGTACGTAAACGTTTTAAACGTTTTACGGTACGTAAAACATTCCTCAATGTCGGTAACCAATCATTTATATCTGTAGGATTGGGTTGTATATATACTTTAAATCCAGTAATCAAACTCATTATTCTCCTCTTCTTCATTTTCAGTATGTGGAGGCTCTAACTTAACCCCTCCTTAATATATGAATTAAATATAAAATGTTTATTATTGCTTGAAAGGTTTATTAAAAATTGTAAATTTAAGAAAACTTACCGTTGGGAACTTCTACTAAATAAAATTTCCGGATGGTTGTTGAACCATCCGGATTCGTAATTATTTTTATGATACTTTCACTGGCACTGCTCATTGTTAACTATGGAAATGATGAATATAATCACAACACATTTATACTCCTCTTTATCGAAGTTTACATAAGAAAGAGGAAAATTTTTTGAAATATTGGTTAGATGTGTGGTCCAACGTCTTTTTCTGAAGCGATAGATACTTCCTATTTTGCGGTGTTTTACGGACGTAAAACGTACGTAAACGTTTTAAACGTTTTACGGTACGTAAAACATTCCTCAATGTCGGTAACCAATCATTTATATCTGTAGGATTGGGTTGTATATATACTTTAAATCCAGTAATCAAACTCATTATTCTCCTCTTCTTCATTTTCAGTATGTGGAGGCTCTAACTTAACCCCTCCTTAATATATGAATTAAATATAAAATGTTTATTATTGCTTGAAAGGTTTATTAAAAATTGTAAATTTAAGAAAACTTACCGTTGGGAACTTCTACTAAATAAAATTTCCGGATGGTTGTTGAACCATCCGGATTCGTAATTATTTTTATGATACTTTCACTGGCACTGCTCATTGTTAACTATGGAAATGATGAATATAATCACAACACATTTATACTCCTCTTTATCGAAGTTTACATAAGAAAGAGGAAAATTTTTTGAAATATTGGTTAGATGTGTGGTCCAACGTCTTTTTCTGAAGCGATAGATACTTCCTATTTTGCGGTGTTTTACGGACGTAAAACGTACGTAAACGTTTTAAACGTTTTAAACGTTTTACGGTACGTAAAACATTCCTCAATGTCGGTAACCAATCATTTATATCTGTAGGATTGGGTTGTATATATACTTTAAATCCAGTAATCAAACTCATTATTCTCCTCTTCTTCATTTTCAGTATGTGGAGGCTCTAACTTAACCCCTCCTTAATATATGAATTAAATATAAAATGTTTATTATTGCTTGAAAGGTTTATTAAAAATTGTAAATTTAAGAAAACTTACCGTTGGGAACCTCCACTAAATAAAATTTCCGGATGGTTGTTGAACCATCCGGATTCGTAATTATTTTTATGATACTTTCACTGGCACTGCTCATTGTTAACTATGGAAATGATGAATATAATCACAACACATTTATACTCCTCTTTATCGAAGTTTACATAAGAAAGAGGAAAATTTTTTGAAATATTGGTTAGATGTGTGGTCCAACGTCTTTTTCTGAAGCGATAGATACTTCCTATTTTGCGGTGTTTTACGGATTTATGAAATCTCTCCTATTTTTATGAAATAGCGCGAGTTTACACAATAATTGATAGCCGCTATCATTCAAACTGCGCTATAACAGAAGAAAAATATAAACAATTTTACTGTCGGTGAATTTCACAAGCGATAACACATAAAAATTGTATAAGTCGGCGAATTTCAAACACAAAAAAATTGTATAAGTCGGTGAATTTCAAAGAAAAAATACTAATTAAGAAAAAAATAATTCGCAATTGCGGTTTTAACAGGTTGTTTTTGCAGTATAAATAAGACCCTCTTCGCTTCTGACATTATTATCATTTGCTCGATAGAGTTGTTACGAACGGGTAGTATTTTCTCTATAAGTGTGTGTGTATATCAAAAAAACTTCCAAAATGCCGAAGGTACAAAACCCAAAAAAAAAAAACATCGTTAACATCATCATCATTGCCGTTATCAAATTCGAACAATAGAAGAGCGAAAAAATATATCAAAACCGAGAAAGAAGCTAATCCTCTTGAGCGCTTCAAAGCAGCGATAAATAACCAACATCAACACAAGAAGAAGACGATGTAGAATTATCGAGTTCTTCCTCTTTTCAATCCGAGATCAACGTTGCCGACTCGAAATCCGATGGAGATTTGCGAATGATAGAAAAATTAATGAAAGTGAATAGTAAATTCAGCGATAAGCCTAAACTCGCTTGTAGCGATTTGAAGATTGGATTAATTTATCCTATAATTTCCGTGAAAAAATTAGAAAACGCGAAATTTCCATGTTTGTTAGTCGAATTGGAAGAAAATATCGTGTTTTTACCTGAAAGATATATTCATCAGGTGGATGATGAATTAATTGAAATGATTAATTCACATAAATATAGCAACGTGGGGTTAAAATTAAAAGAACATAAAAACGTTGGTAAGCCTCATCCGATGCTCAATATCGAATTCGAGTTATGCGTAACGTGACCATTTATTTTTTAACTCAAAACGGGACATTGGTTTATTTAGATTAATTAACAAGTAGTAAATAAAAAGCACTATTTTAAAGTTATTTATTCAGAAAAAGTCAGTTAGGTTAAAAGCTACGAATTAAAAAATATATATACCCCAAACGTTTACTTATATTTATCAGAAGAACAAATTTGCTTTAATACAGCTGGTGATGATTTTAAGTAAGAATGAAACTCTTGGCACGTTTTCTTTATATTCACCTTAATTGTCAACATCGCCTTTAGAACTGAAATTTGTAACTGGGTCTTCTCAGAGGGCCACAATTTGTTCATCATAGAAAATACTCTTTCTACTGGAGCATTTGTAGCAGGCAAACATAAAACATATTCAATTAAAAGAGAAAAATGTTTATGCTGAAGATTGTTAGCTTGAAAGTGTTTGAATACTTCCACCCAACGAGTTTCCGTGGAAACATTTAGGTTATTCCATTCGGTTACTTTGTGCGATGTAATGTAGTTACAAATTAACGAAAATTCGTCAAAAACTTGTGCATCTTTATTACAGTCAATATATTCCTTTTGAATTAACACATCCAGAGATTTTTGAACGTCTGTCCATAAGGGGACCTTTTTTAAATCTGCCCAATAAAATATCTCCATTTCTTTGGTAAGAAAGCAAGTCCACTGCTCCAGATATTCACGGCTTGTTTGATAAAATTCTGTAACCACCCTATTCACAAACTCTTCATCTATGTCAGAAACATTATCTTTCGATTTCACTATTAATTGACGGACCATAAATGGAAGAAACTGATTGGTCTGCTTCTGAGTCAAATTGTCTTTTAGTTGATTGATTTCTTTTGCAGCTTCAATTGCCGATACAGTCTGACCTTCCAGTTTCAATACAGCTTGATGAAAACTTGCTGACTGAGCGTGTAAAAAATAAAGCCACAATTCGGATGTGGGATCTTCAAAAAAGTTTTTTAGTAAAAAGGGACATTTTTCAATACTCAAAAAGTAGTTTTTTAGTGGCTGATACATTTTTAAAACTCTTTCCAAGGCAGGCATAAGAGCAAGCCATCTAGTTTTGCTGTAGCCGAGCATTTGTTGATACTCCGTTTCAGTTTCGGCGCAAAACTCCTTTAGAGCTTCAACTCGAATCGTGTAAATATAAAAAAACGAATATATCTTCATAATAATGCTTTCGTAATCTAAGGGTAGCCTGTCTGCAGCAGATTTTATTGCATTGTGATTTACATGGGCTCCACATCCAATACCTATTAATGGCTTTTTCAGTGATGACTGTAATTTCGTTAACACATTGTTAGTTCCACGCCTAGCCGCACCTCCGAAATTGACGTTGGCATTGTCTCCGCAAAATGCCACGACTTTTGCTGTTAAATTATTATATGTCAACACTTGGTTTAAATAATCGACAATGATGTCAGAAGTCTCGCCTGGTTTCGTTTGAAGCGTCGTTTAGTATTGTAATACAATTGGACTTATCAAGATCATCTTTTAATTCTTTCATTACTGTAGGCGCCAAAACATTTACTACAATAGCTTCTGATTTCGTACGCGCGCATGTAAATTTGGGTTCAAAACATGATTGAATTAATTTTGACGCACAATCATTAGAGCGAAAACTGTGGTTTTCTTGTATCGTGTTATAATGTAATCTATTACATTGAAGAGAAGAATATCTAGCTATATAAACCAGAATATCTATATTCTTTTACTTAGGGGTTGTTTATTCAGGAAATAATAGATACTTTTTCTTTTATAATTTAAAGTGCTTTATTTCTATCTTTTACCACGGTCGGTGCTCAAGTTCTGTTTTTGTCGCAGTCATTGGACTCTTTTTTATTATTGCAATATCGTCAATTGCTGACAAACGATTTTTGGTTCAATGACCGCAACACGGTACCACTACACCTTCCCGGATTCTTAAAAATAAAATTAACTTTACAATGTTTATTTTATTTATTACTATTATTAAATTTTTTTTTTTTTTTTTTTTTTTTTAGCTATAATAAGGTTTAACTCTATTCTTATGTACTACAACATGTTTATTATTAATTTTACATTAGGCGCCTGATCGATTATAACTTTAAAGGGTCCCTTATATATTTCTTTCATTTTATTTTGTCCTTCACCTTTTAATAACACTTTGTCATTGAATTTATACTTAACACTATTAATCTTATCATCTAACTTACATTTTCTATCAGTTTTTGATTGTATTAAGTTTTTCTTCGCATCATTCCATGCAGTGCCTAATCGGTATTTAAGTTCGTTCGGGTAGTTGTCAAAATTATAAATGGGCTCTCTATTGTTTAGAGTGTTGAGTGGCAAATTGCAAACCTTTCCAAAAACTAACTCATGGGGAGTGTATTTGGTTTCACTGTGAACCGTGTTGTTAAAAGAAAAACACCAAAAAGGTATCCAAGAACTCCACGTGTATGGAAATTTGTTGGTTTGTATGCGTAAATACGCTCCAAGGTTTTTATGCGTATTTTCGAGAGAACCTAAGGTTTCATGATGGTAAGCGGTAGAGGTTAAATGCTTAATTCCCAATATTTGTGCTGATTGTTGGAAAACTTTTGCTAAAAATTCGGTTCCTTGGTCGGTAACAATATCTTTTGGAACCCCAAATTTTAAGATGAACCTATTAACAAATGACCTTGCCACTGTTTCAGACTCCTTATTTTTAAGTGGATAAGCTTCCACGAACTTACTAAGTTCGCATTGAAGTGTTAGTATGTAACGATTATCATCATTGTCTTGGGTTATGGGCCCCACAAGGTCTAAATATACCTTCTGGAATGCTGACGACGCTGTTGTTGTAATTGTTAGAGGTTCGGTCTGATTTTTAGAATACTTGTGTCTCTGACAATCGTCACATTTTTTAATGAATTTTTCTATGTCACTCTTTAAATTTACCCAAAAATAATATTTTTTCACATTCGCATACATTCTATTTACACCGGCATGACCTCCGGTTGGAAGTAAATGAAAGTCGTTTAGAATTAATTGTCGAGTTTGCTTGCAATTTATGCATTTTGCATTAGAAATAATGTTAATTTTAAGTTTATATTCTCGAATTCGATTGCAATCAATTATTAAGCGCTTAATTAAATTTTCATTTTCTTTATATTTCAATATAAATAATTCTGGAATTCCATATTTTTTACAAATACTAGATAAAGATTTCAACTCTGCGTCTAGAGCTAGAGTCGATAAATCATTAATTATATAAATTATTTGTAATTTTTCATCATATAAAAACTTTCCCGACTTAATTAATTTATTTTGAATAGATGATAAGTCACTTTTGTTTAAAGATTTTAGTTCTACTGAATTCAAAGGTTGCTTCAGCACCTCGACAATACCAGGGTGGCCAATCCTTGCATCGTCTTCAGTACTTTCGTCAATCTCCGAATTTGCAGCTTTCTTTACTTCATTTTTAGCTTGAGCTCTTGTTGTTATAAATACATTTTCTGTTAAAACTTTAAGATCTTTAGCATCAATTTTAATTCTTGACAATGCGTCAGCTGGCGCATTCAGTATACCCTTCACATAATGCACCTCAAAATCATACTCTTCAAGAACTAACCTAAACTTTGTTAACCTTGACGACGGGTTCGTCATTCCAAAAAGATATACCAAAGGTCTGTGGTCTGTAAAAATTTTTGAAAATTAATATTTGCTGAATGTTTTATGAGAAAGTCAGTTCCAATAATTCCACCCATTCGACATACAAAATCTTTTAAAACTAAAAATTCATGACTTATCTCGTAATCAATTACAGGGTTTAAAGAAAGATTAACTGATCCAATCGATTTTGTTGAACCAGCTATTCCGTTAATAACTACTTGTTTATTTGTATTAATGTATTCATCTGACTGTAAAACTTTTGAAAAAATTATGCTTACGGATGCTCCCGTGTCTACAAGAAAAATTAAATCATTTGCCATATATCGCATACGCACATAGTTCATAGCATTCATGTTTAAAATTACATCGTCCTTTTTCGTTTTATTCACGGAAAAACCTTTCATCGGATTGTGAATTATTTTCTTCCGATGTTATGTTTTCCGCATAATAAGCGCTTTGATTTTGTTGCGAATGACCGCGGTTAGTGCCCCGACCTCGATAAGGCCGACGCTGTGCTTGCATTTGTCCACGGTTGGAATGAGGAAACGAATAATTATTATTTCGATAATTAAAACTACCTGAATGTGCAAAATTTTGATTTTGAAATGGTCTATAATTTTGAAAATTTTGAAAACTTCTATTTCCCCTGTTGGCATTGTCAACAAAACCTCTCCTACAATTTCTATTAAAACCCCTATTATTATTATTTGCTCTATTATAACCTCCACGCTTATCATAATGAAACACGTTAGATGAAGATGGTTTATTCCGTTCTTCATCTTTCGCGACACTTATTGCATCTTTTAATGTTGAGCAATTTCGGGCTTTAACTATCATTCTAATGTCATGGTTTTTGATTCCATTGCAAAAGGAATTAACAGCAATATTTTCATTGACAACTCTCAAAGATTGCAATAATGTTGCATCATTTCCTGCTTGAGCCCACGTAAGGTTACTCAGGAGTTGTTCAATTTCTTGAGCAAAATCATCTATAGATTTATCGAGTTGACGCGCTTGATGAAGTTGATTAGATAAAACTACTGCAGATTTTTGTGTAACAAAATTAGCTCTTAGATCTCTAGTTAGGTCGTCTACCGAATTATAATTACTATTTAACCGAATTTTTGCATTTTCAGAGAGTCGAGTTTTTAACACGAAATTTATTAAACGTGGTTGGTCCTCAATTTTTATCATGTCTGAATATAACTTAACCCGTAACTACAGGCGTGCATACAACGTCACACCGGCACAGACGTGAAGTCATTCTGACCCCTTTATAAAAATATGCAAAATAACATCAAAATCTAAATGTATCAAACTGTGACAATATAATAATATTATTTGAGCCCTAAATGTTTAGTGTCCGTACGTTTAAACAAATTTATAATAAATTAAGGTGTACTTACACAAGCAGATTTATTTGGATGCATTTTTACATTATTTTTACATACTATTGACCTTATAGAAAGCACAGAGAAAAACTGTAAAAAATATTATCGTATGAGGTAAAAATAAATCTAAATAAATATAAAAAACAGGTAACATTCTAAAAATAACTTACAATGTAAAAAACTGCAACCGGTTCTTATTGAAAAGTTTCTCAAGCAGCACAGTCTATACAAACTCTTTTTGTACATTCCATACAAATGGGAATCTTACATATAATGCAAAAATGGGATGTCTTTCTTCTTTTACTCGCAGGGCACCTTCTGCATGCTTTTCTGACTTCAAATTTTTCTCCATCGCCAGTATTATGGTCTTCTTTTATTTGCAACACTCTCCTAATACACACCTTGACTTCACATGGGATGCGAAGATTCTCTAATCTGCGTTTCATTTCAGGTTTAACCAATTGCATTGCTAATTGTTTAACAAAATTATATCTAGTCATCTTCGGATTATCTCTATATGACTGATGAAGTAAATAAGAATTTACAGAAGAAATGTCCACCATTCTGAAAAAGATAGCCATAGGCCATCGCCTTGTCCTTCGACCCGTTGAATAAATACTACATTTTTCATCAAGACTATCCACACCTCCTTTTGTATTATTGTAATAGGATATTATTTCTGGTTTACCATTCTCGGTGCATTCTTGGTGGTGAACAGAAGAAACTAGTATGACAGCTTTATTTTTCTTAGTCATATAAGATAACATTGTTGTGCTATTGGTATATCCATATAAAGATGAACCTACATCCCTTGTTCGGTTTGGAAGGAACTCAGGAGGAATCTCTTTCTTGTTTTTCTTCAGAGTTCCTACATAAGTAAGTTTTACTTTCTTTAGTGCATCTATCAGCTCTATAGAAGAAAACCAATTATCGGCTGTTATGTTTCGATTTGTGTTGATAATTGGTTTAGCCAGCCTAAGTACAGATTGGGTTGGCTTAGAGTACCTCTTTAGATCGTCAGATAAATCATATCCATCCGAATCTTTGCCACAATAAATGTAGGCGTTTAGTAGATATCCAGTTCTTGCATCGGTTAAAGCCATTATTTTTAATCCATACTTACAGGGTTTTTGAGGCATGTACATTTTGAATTTTGAACGGCCCCTAAATGAAACCAGCATCTCGTCTACACATGCACAAAAACCTATTGTGTAAACGTTTTGACAATTACGAATAAAGGCATTAAAAATTTCCGAAATTGGGGTAAGAATATCCCGATTTCTACGTTCAACTCTGGTATCGGGATCGTCAAATCTTAGAGCTAAGAGGATGACTGCAAATCGGTTGGCATTTGTAACGCACCTGAATATGTCACGACCTGATCCATCAATAGCAAATAGGGACCGTATATCTTCATGATTAGACTTGAAGATTGAAGTGAACAATAGCAAGCCAATGAAAGACAGAAGTTCTATAGCATCTAAATCACGAAGATCACTACTAGTTTTATTTTTATATTTCAATCTTATTTTAGCCATGCGTTTATTTGTCCACTGAAGAATGACACCAATTATCTCATCATCGAATAAAGTATTCCATACATTTTCTGGCTCTTCTTTTGTAACAGCACGGTTCTTCAATCCTGGACATTTTATGACAATATTATGATTCAAGGTACGCGTGTTTTTACTGTGTGGAGATACTTTAGACCATTTGTAGCGATTTTTTCCATAGAAAAAATTTGTGCTGGGAGAAGACTCTGGTGTCTGTAGTTCTTCATCTTCAGTTGTGTTAGGCTCTAAATCTTCATCTGCTTCTATTTCAGACTCGGTATCATGATCGCTTGGAACAAAATCATCATCTGAATCTACGTCGCTTTCGCTAGAACACTCTTCTAACCATTTCAGCAATGTTTCTTCGTAATCTTTATCTCCATATCTTACCTTCTTTACGGGCCCAGGCCCTTGGTCCTTATTCATTGTTTCCTAGATAACACATGCACATCAATTTGAGGTTAAAACAAGAATTATCACTTACATACAGATTTGACGTCTTTCTGACCCCTACGAATTTTTAACACGTAATAAACAAATAACTAGTTGCAAGAACAACACACTACTTCCACATACGAGTTTATACTGAGAGCCAGGAAGGTACTGAAACGTATAGGCGAGTAATGAACAGGAGTGGGGAGAAATCAGAAATTGACAACCTGGACGGAGTCAATTTGACTCCTCGTCTGTGGTTACGGGTTAATACAATCAATCAACTTTTTCGTGGTATCCTCATTTCCGTCCATCGACGGTAGTAAGCTACCTGCTACCTTTAAATCAAAGGCTTCAGCCATTGTTTCTGGAATATTTAATCTACTAATGAGGATATCATGAATTTCCTTAATTACGCTTTCTATCGCTTTATTATAGGTACTAATTTCATTCGCTACATCTACGTTTTTTAAGTTTTCGCTATTATCCCGAATTAATTGTTGTAACCTAAATTTAAAATTATTTAATATTTCTAATTTTTTGTTATTAAATGCTAAATTATTTCTCGCATCTTGATTATCCTTTATTCTATTTGTTCTAAATACCTTAACTTCCTTTAATAGTTCCTTGAAAACTTCGATGATTTCCATGTAGATCAAAATTCAACCGAACTTTACACATCACGCGCGCACATTATTGGTCTTCGCGAATATTTAAGGCGATCAGATCGCGACTTCTGATGATTTCTCGTCGCATCTTCTTCTGCATTCTCTTCTCACATCGACGCCACAAGAAATATCCAATGACAACCACAATGAAGACTATTACCACAATTTCCGTGATATATTTTAAACCAAATTGGACATCCGAAGTTGTACCACCACTGTTACCCGCTTGGCTAATTATAACCTCCTTTTCTTCCTTGGATTGGT
The DNA here is from genome assembly GCA_036711965.1 of Onthophagus sagittarius. Lineage (NCBI taxonomy): Eukaryota > Metazoa > Arthropoda > Insecta > Coleoptera > Scarabaeidae > Onthophagus > Onthophagus sagittarius. The sequence continues at coordinate 52,604,768 of JASERS010000005.1, forward strand.
TATACCCCATTTTTAACAATAATAATTTTCGGTATCTTTTTAAAGCTGTTATTGATTCTGTCTTCTTTATCTTTGCATCCTCTAATTTATTCCGATGGTCTTTATTCGTTGTATCCTGGCAGGGTCGCCATGTAATGGATATTCTTTTACTTTAGGGTTGTTTATTCAGGAAATAATAGATACTTTTTCTTTTATAATTTAAAGTGCTTTATTTCTATCTTTTACCACGGTCGGTGCTCAAGTTCTGTTTTTGTCGCAGTCATTGGACTCTTTTTTATTATTGCAATATCGTCAATTGCTGACAAACGATTTTTGGTTCAATGACCGCAACACGGTACCACTACAATAAGCCCAGACGCCTTCTGCCGCGGCGTTATCCATATCCTTTAAAGTTGGTGCGGCCGATTTCTTGAAAAAGGTTAACATCGAAGAACTCGAAGCAGCGGCACGATCGGCATTTTTATGTTTTTCAGACTTTAAATGCTGTTCAATATCACTCCCACCACCATGGGAAACACTAAATTCTGTACGACACTTTTCACATCTGACATCTGAGGAAGTATTTATTTGCTTGATAAACGGATATTTTGCTTGTAAGTTAATATTGAACGTACACTTGCGTTTTGGCATTTTAAGTTATGATTCCAAAACAAAACAAGTTTAAGTTATTTGCTTGGTAAACGAGCATCAAACAACAACAAAAAATATATCGAAAACTGGGCGCACGAAAAATCTATGAAACAATTAGTCCAAATTAATCAACAAAGCGCGAGCGATGAGGTTTTCGCTTCTCTCGGCTATCATCCCGTCAACTGACGACGCCGTCTCGCTCTCGCATACCGATCGCGTCCGCCCAACTCGGCTATAGTCTGTACCACGAGAAACGATAGTGACTCATCGCCTAAAAGTAGAGGCAACAGACAAACTCGTAAGCAACCATTTCACTCTAACAAACGTCAACGTACGGCCCTAATACCAAGTCACTATCGTTTCTCGTGGTACAGACTATACTAAAATTTTCACGCGGTTTTAGAAAACGGGACAATTTTGCATCCCAGGGATCATTTCGGGGACACCGGGACTCGTAACTCTAAAAAGGGACAGTCCCGTTCAAAACGGGACGTATGGTCACGTTAGTTATGCGATCTTTATAATCATCTATATATTATAATTAGTGATGCGACGAGTCAGCGAGAATCGAGTTTCGACTCGATTCTTCCAACTACTCGAGTAGAATCGATTCTAAACATTCTTGTACTCGATCCTAAGAATCGATTCCTACTCGATTCCGACTCGATTCCTACTCGATTTCGACTCGATTCCTACTCGATTCCGACTCGATTCTAAGAATCGAGTCGGAATCGAATTCAATCGAATTCAAAATTCAGTTCCACTCGAATATATTAATTCTAAAAATAGCTCTTAATTAATTTATTATTTATTAATGTCATGAATGAGAAAACGACAAAATGACCTTTTACTATTATACGATATTTATTGTTTTATTGTATGGCAGTTACGTTTCTATAAATTGAAAATCCAGGAATATTGTTTTACTTTAGATAATTTAAGACATATAAAATTTATAAAATGCATAGATGAGATCGATTTTTGGAACCCATTTATGTATGTAATCCGTCACGACGTCGCGCCGTACCAAAAGACGGTGTCATAGAGCTATCAACTGATATTTGATTGAATATACTTCCATCATTCAAATCATTTTATTTTATTTATATTGTACAGAGTGGTAATGAACGACATGCATATGTTATATTCTTCTAATGCATATATGGTGTGCATCAGAAGGAATGCTCAGACCAAAAAGCTGAAGAAAAGCACGAAGTTTAAATACAATGTCAAAATTAATTCAAACAAAAATTTGTGTTTGATATAACAATGAGGACCACGATAAAATGGTATATTAATTTGAAATAATTATTCAAACAAAACACCAAAAAAAAAACGCAAAATAAAAAAGTTGCTTTACCACTTTATGGTAACCATGCGACGCATTTTTGATCGCATGTTTTTCAGAAAAAAAAAAGTATTTTATTTTTATTCATTTATTGATCTTATCTATTAAAAGGTTGGGATGGATTACAAAATAGAAAATAAAATGCAACATAACTACAAATAATATAAGATAATAAATAATAAATTTACTGTTTGCAACTATTTAAAAATAAAATCATGTCAATTTTTTTTGAACCTAAAAGATTGCGCCTACGATTGCAAAGCAAACCAGCTTTAGAAAAAACGCGCTCAGATGGCACCGATGTGGCTGGTATGGAAAAATATTTTGTAGATATTTGATACAAATCTGCATTTATATCTTTCCGCTTCAACCAAAATAAAAGAGGATTTGAATTTCGAGGCTCATATGGTAAATCCAAATAGTGCAATAATTGTCCTGCCGCCGATGAATCCACATGTTTTGTATGTGCTGACACTTTGCTGTCTAAAAAGTTCCATAAACTTGATTTTCCGTCACAATTTCCGGGTTCCACATTTTCAACAGTTTCCTGCATCTCCGGCGGCGCAATTGTACATAATTCGTTTTTAAGCACATCCTTAGCTTCGTTTGCCTTTGCAACATCCAAAAATGCAGCGATCTTAAATCTGGGGTCAAGTAAAGTGCTCACTGCATACATTGCCGTACTCTCTACTTTATCAAACCTGACATTTAAGTTATTAATGATATTTCTTTTTAAATTCATGCCAAGCGTAGTAGATGGCCGAATACTTTCTAAAGCATGATGTAGCCCTCTTATCAACGGAATTATGCAGGAGAGTGTGGGATATTGCTCTCCTGATAAAATTCTTGTCATTTCTTGAATGGGTTGTAATATATCGATGCAGTTACCGATTTGATCCCATTGACATTCACTTAAATTATTAGGTGCTGCGGGCAAAGCTGATAACGCAGCTGCCAACGGTACTCTTACAAATTTTAGTCTTTCATGCATGAAATAGGTTGAATTCCATCTAGTGGTTACATCTTGCTTCAATTTTCATTTCGGTAGGTTCATTTTTTCTTGAATTTCTGCTAAAGTATTAGCGCCCGATGAACTTCTTTTAAAATAACCTACTATTTGCCTACATTTTTCAATCAAAATGCAAAGCTCGTTGTCAGCTTCAATTGAATTTTGAACAATCAAATTTAATGTATGCGCATTACATGAAATTTGTTGAATGTTTAAAAGTGTAACAGCTTTTTTGATGTTTGCTGCGTTATCCGTTACAATTGCTGTCACTTTATCCATCAATCAACTTCCACTTATCGGCCAATGCTTTTCGTAAAATGTTAGCTAAATTTTCAGCCGTATGGGACTTTTTAATTTCAATAGTAGATAGAATAACTGTTTCCAAATTAGAATTATATATGTAATGACACGTTATTGCAATAAAGGATTTTGTACTGTCAGACGTCCAAGTATCAGTGGTGATAGATACATAAGGCACATGCTTCATCTTTTCCAAAAAAGCAGCCCGCGCAACAGAATATCTGTCTGTTAACAACGTTTCAGATAATGTTTTTCGACACGGTAAGGTATAATTAGGGTTTAAGGAAGTTACAAAATTTTTAAAACCTGGGTTTTCTACAATTTGTAATGGTTGAAGATCTGTGCATATCATCTTCACCAAGGCTTGATTAATTTTGTTAGTATTTTGATTTGAAGAAAACTGGAGCTTACGTTGTGTTACCGATTTACGAACACTACTTGAAATTAATGCAGTAGTTTTGATACCATCACATGTTGATGTTGACGCTTCTAATATATTTTCACTATCGATTTTTATATTGTTTTCCCCGGTATTGCTACAGTGTTGTATGGGGTGGCTTGTCTTTAAATGTCTCGTTAAATTGGTTGTATTTCCAAAATCTTTAAAAGTTTGTTTACACAAGTTGCATTTCACACGATGTGTTGTTTTGTCCTTTATAAAATAATCCCATACCACAGACTTTTTTGGCGGTATGCTAAAATCTTTGTAGGTAATACACTAAATTTAAACTGTTCAGGTGTTGTCCGAATTCAAGATTATCTAGAATTAGGTAATTGTTAATTGTTATTTTTTATCTATTCTATGTTATGAATTTACCTCATTGACGGAAGATAATAACAGAAAATAATTAAATATTTTAAAACAATGTGCAGTTCTCAACTTACGACGACTCGTTCTATCGGCGACTGACAAAATCCGGTATACATACGTATATTTTTTTAAGTCTAGGCAGTGCGGCGCGCCGAGTTGTCGTCACGATGCGGCGTCTTGTTTAGCCTATTTGTACATATACAAACGATATAAAGTATCAAATCAATAGGATATACAGTCAACGCCCGCTTAACGTACGTTCGCAGATACGTACAATACGTTTTTTGCCCTCATGTTAATAACTTGTCAATAACTTATTAAATAAGCGGTTATTGACTGGATTGTTAGGCTTTACTTCAAAATCTTTTTATTGTTAATTGTCTAAAGCCAATCTTCATTTTTTCTACATATGTACATGGTTTTGTAACAAGTAAACGCATCACGAAGCATATGTACAACATCAAAACTTTGTTCCAAATTTGGGTCTACATTCTCTACAACATCGATGAGAGTTTCCATTTTATTTCACTTAAAGTTTAATTTTAATACAATTTCTTTGAGCAGGACAACGTTGAAGATGACGTTAATAGGAATCTATATTTTTTGTTGAGAACTACTGTCTGCAATATGTCCATGTTTTTATCAAACCTTTCTAAGATTTTTTTTAAGTATTTTTTTCGTTAACAGGAAAAACAGTTGACATTTCATCTCTGTTGATAGATGACACTTTTTTCTCATCTAATATTTCACCCAATTTTCGTTTTGATCACATAATATGTTGCATGCGTTCTAACGTAATATAACAAAAAAAATTTATTTTAGCAATATACTTTACGAATCGATACCGCGTTGGAATCAATTCGAACTCGATTCTCAAAAACGGAATTGATTCTTTAGAATCGAGTTCGACTCAATTTTCAAAATAGATAAAATCGATTCTAAAGAATCGAGTTTGACTTGATAATGGAATTGATTCTTAAGAATCGAGTCCGAGTCGATTCCCAAAAATAGAATCGATTGTAAAGAATCGAGTCTGACTCGATTCTCAATAATGGAATCGATTCTCAAGAATCGAGTCCGACTCGATTCCGACGCGGTTTCGATTCCAAGACTGGATCGAGTCGGACTCGATTCTCAAAAATGGAATCGATTTTTAAGGATCGAGTCGAGTACTCGATTCTTTTTAAATCTGACTCGAGTCGACTCGATTCCAAAAGTTGCCGACTCGTCGCATCACTAATTATAATCGTTTTTATAGTTAGTTTATTGTTGTTATGATGGAATATTTAACACGTTGACGGACAGTAGAAACAAGTGAAATTCGAAAATTGACACTATATGTTTTTGTAATTTTTAGAATGTTAGAAGTATAGTTTTACTCTTTCTGCTTAAATACACTTAATTTTGATTAATTCAGCACCTTTAATTAGGTTGCGGCTACAACCGTCATGGCGCCAGCGGACTCTAGACACTATGTAATGGGACGATGGCGGCTATAACAGCAAAAATTTAAAAACGTAAATGACAGGTTTAATGACTGAAATAAGCAATTTTTTGTGAGCAACAAAGTATTTTTGGGAGTTTTACACGAAATGTTAGTTCATGATCAAACAAAAATAAATAAATGACAAATAAATTTATTATAATTTTATAATTATTATACATTATTTTCGGTATGCCATGTTTCAAAGCATGGTGCAGGACACGGTGCAGGTTTTGATATGCAATTCTTGCAGCAATATGATGTTTCCTTCCTTACTCCCTGTTTATAACATTGTTTACAACGCTGAAAATATGTTGTTCGCTAATAATTTTCAGGAGGAGAAATATTCTCAGGAAAATGCTGTGTTCCATTGTTGTTGATTTCATTGGTTTGGATTCGTGCACGTTTAAATTGAACCAAACACCTTCCATCCTGTTTATAATCTATGCCAGTTAGAGATCGTATAATTGCTTCCCTGAATTCTATAAACTTCATTTGAGAACCTGTCTTTTCTATAAAGATGTAGTAAAAATTCCACACTGCTACATCCAGTAGATGAAAGATTATCTTTTTATACCATCTAATTGTTTTTCGTGGACAGGAATAATTGGATATCATCAGTAGTATAGCAATGAGGTTCCTGGGACAGTTTGACCTTGATAATCAAAGTGGATGGCACTTGAGGGTTCACCACTCTTTGAAGGGTAGTTTGGAGGGTTGAAAACCCTGTATAGGGTAGTTCTTAAGCAACCCTATCTATACTATCTATATTATTATTTTTAACCATTTTGTTAAATCTTTTACTTTTTTTATTATTGTACTTACTTGTTGAATTTTAAATAAAACTGTTGAAGACAGTTTATCAATTCTTTCACTTTCTTTATTCATGTTAACAATAACAACAAGAACAAACAGAAAATTTGTTAAAAAGTTTCTTCTTCCTATAATATATAGCAAACAAATTGATAAGTTACAATGCTTTTATTGGTTAAAGATTTATAATAAACAAGTTACTATGTTTTTATTGGTTAAAGATGTATACTAAACAAATTGATAAGTTACTATGTTGTTATTGGTTAAAGACAAAGAATAAAAAAAGATTTTTCATGGTTAATGATTATATATATATATATATATATATACTTACCTAAGAATTGAACCGATTGCTGTAAAGTGAAATTAAAGTACATTAAAGAGAATAAACTAATGAACCATCAAAATCTTTTTAAGTTATGAATAAAACAATAGTAATATGTTAAATATTCTTTATTTATTTATTTATTTACTTAATTAGGGGATGCAAACAGGGAGAATATCCCCAGCAAAGCACCCTCATAACAAATCAAAACAATAAATTTAAAGACGCACGCACGATGTGAGATGACAATTAAAATCAAGCATAAAAAACTAGAAATAAACAATTAAACATACAATATAATAATTACAATATAATAATAATGTAATACGCAACTAAACACAGTGCAACACGAGCCCTTTAAAATAAATCTTCATTGTAGTCTAAAAAAAAAAAGTAATGGAAGTTAAGTACAGGTTATTTAGACGTTCTAAACAACTTACATTCCAATCCTTTCGGTGGAGTAGCTACAATAAAAAAATTATTATATTAAAATTATTATTTATTATTTTACAACTTACAAAAAAAGTTGTAGCAAAATTCTGCTGTTTCGGGGATTTTTAGTATTATTAAATAACCCTCCTCCCATTTCCCGTTATAGACTACCATTAGGTAGTCCCCGTACTTTTTTTTTAAATCAAAAAAGTACTCTAACGGTACTTTCTTAATTATGGGCTAAAAAATAAATAAAATAATAAAATAATTAAACTTAGTGTAGTACTTACAGTCGGGTTATAAATAGTACACATTTTGTGTACAAGACTAATTTCAACTAAAAAATACAAAAACAAATTAACTTATAACAGAATAAAAAATAAAAAAACTTACTATTTGCAGACATTTTTTCACCAATGATTATGGAAATAAACGAGTTCAACTATTCAAAACTCTATTTATACTATTTAGTTATCATGTTTTTGATTAACATTTTTTTATCAACTAGTATAAAAAGTTAGACAAATTTGTATTCGCATCACAGTTATACTTATATCGCTAAGCTTGACTCATACCAACCACGTTAAAATGACTACACCTCCAAGTAGTTTATTGGTGATGAATTTAAATACAGTACGCATTTCGGGAAAACAACTGTTTGTTATTTGTAAACATTTGTTTAGTAGGTAAAAGTTTTTTTTTTTTTTTTTTAATCTAGTTCAGTGGCTCTCAACCTTTTTGGGATCACGGAACACTTTTAAGTGGTCTCGATTTTGGCGGAACACCATTATCATAAAATTTGTAAATCTAATGTAAATCACACAAAATAATTGGAAGATTAATATTTAATTGAAATAAAGATATATATTACATGGTAACTTATTTTAATGAGAAATTTGCGCTTGACGACCTTTACAAATTTCCTCAAGGTTGGGTCTTATGTAAGAGAGCGCTACTCTCATTTCTTCTTCTAAATTGATAAGTCTTTCTCTTTTTTTGCTTTTAATATTTGTTAGAGTTGAAAATCCAAGTTCGCACAGATAGGACGTCGAAAAGAGCAACAAGATATTCAACGCTCGTTTTGCAATAAATGGATGTTCATTCTCGATGGAAATCCAAAACCTTTCCACTCCTTCTTCTTTGAATTTTAGTTGTAACGTTCGATCCGTTGATATATTAATAAACTCATCTGCTTCCTGAATAGAAAAATCTTGGTTCATTATATCAAATTCACCAAATGGATTTCGTGCCCAATCAAAGTCTTCAATATTAAGAGATGGAAAGTAATGAGTTATTTTGTCCTGCAATATTGACAAATGCTCTGTCACATTTGAAATCATTTCGTTAATGTTAACAATATTTTCCGTTGCTAATAACGGAAACATATCAAATTTGCGATTTTGAGCAATACGATTTTTCCAAAGCAAAAGCTTTTTCTGGAAAGCTAGCAATTTGTCTGTGGATGTCAGAATATTTTCATTTTTTCCTTGAAGAGATGTATTGACTGAATTTAAGTAGCTGAAGATATCGGCTAAATATGCTAGCTTAGTACACCATGCATCATTTTCCAAATATTTTACGTATACATCATTACCCTCTTGTCTAAAAAGAACTAGCAATTCCTGTTTCAACTCATGAACTCGGGTTAGCACTTTTCCTCTTGAGAGCCACCTCACTTCAGAGTGCAAAAGCAAACATTCATATTTGGATTCCATGGTGTTACAAAGTTGTTTGAACATACGGGTTTTTAATGGTCTCGATTTAATATAATTCACCATATGTACGACTTGCTCCAAAACAGACTTTAAGTTTGCTGGTAGACTCTTCGAAATCAAAAATTCCCTGTGCAGAAAGCAGTGAGTAGAGACTATATTTGAATTTATTGCTTTAACTCGACTACAAAATCCCTTAATACTGCCACGCATGGCTGGAGCTCCATCAGTACAGATTCCTGCGCAATTTTCCCAGGATAATTTCCATTCTTCCAAATAAGATGATACTGAATTAAATATGTCTTCTCCAGTTGCGTGACCAATAAGTTCCTTGCAGAATAAAAACTGATTTATTATTTCAGTGTCGTCAACAAAGCGAATAAATCCGATTAATTGGGCTTTGCCACTTATGTCAGTGGATTCGTCAATTTGCAGCGCAAAATTTTTTGTACTTAATTTCGACGTCACCGCGTTCTCTATAAAACCTGACATATCTATAATTCTTCTTTTTATCGTATCGTCCGAAACGGGAATTTTTAGGACGTCTCGCTGCGCTTCATTGCCAAACATAATCTTAACAATTTCTAAACATGCGGGCAAAATTAGCGATTCTGCGATATCATGCGGCTTTTGCTTCAATGCAATTAGTTCTGCCACTTTATAAGAAGCGATTTGCGCTTTATCCGAAATTGTAACGCTCTTTCGAAAGCATGTTGCTTGCACTTCTTGATTTTTCAGCAATCTTTCGAAATAATCTTTACCTTTTGAAGTTAGACAAGAATGTTTTGTTGAAAGGTGTCGCTGTAACTTAGCTGGGACCATTGCACTGTTAGCCAATTTTTCACCACATATAATACATCTCGGAATAGGAACATCTTGACTACCGCTCCATGTAAAACCAAACTTCAGATATTCTTCCGAATAATGCCGAACTGATTCGGATATCTTTTTACGTTTATTTTCGGCATTTTTGTTGCCTTGCATATCACCTTCAATTGAAGAAGACCTGCTTGTACTCGCCCCAACATTAACCTCACTTTCACTCTTTCTTTTCAAAAATTTGTCCATATTTCAGATTTAAAAGTCTTGTATAAATGTTAAAATAAGCAACTAAAAAAGATAAGAATACTGTTAAAACTACACAACTTGCATTTCATCTTATCAATTTCCAACAATATAAAATATATATATATATAATAAAAAACACACTCACGAAAACTAGATATTTATATTAAATTATGGCTGAACCTCAGGTCGAAATTGCGCTTTTGTTATTTCGTACGAAGAAAGAGAAACAGCACGAAATCAACACTACGTAGCGCTCCCTGTATTATCGAGTACATTAGAAATTTAGTGGTATTCCCTGGAGTAACTCCAAACGACGTAACTGCGTCGTTCGATAATTACACTGTTAATATTATTGACTGTTCCGCGAAAATTTAGAATAATATTGAATATTTTTGCTAAATTTCAAATAATTAACAAAACTATGTAGTATTTATTTTATAATAATAAAAAAATTTCTTGTTTCTTATTATATTCAAAATTTTCGCGGAACACCTGGGACAGCTTCGCGGAACACCAGTGTTCCGCGGAACGGCGGTTGAGAACCACTGGTTTAGAGCATCCAATATCGATCTAATTGGTGCTAGCTTATTCAGTTTACGTCTTTGATCCCTTGTCGTTATGTCATCAAATCTCAGAACTCGTAATATAGAAAGAAATCTCTTATAGTTCATGCAGGCTCGAAATATCTCAATACCTGTACCATCAGTTGCCCATAACTCCAAAAAAGTTGTATGATTGGCTCGTTTCATGCCAGATAAGAAAAGTAACCCAATAAATGCAAACATTTCATTTCTAGATATATATTTAAAATCCCTTTCCCTTTGAAATTTCTGTTTTATACTATCTATATATTTATTTGAGTACATAATAATTTCATGTATCATTTCTATTGAAAATATTTTCAAAAAACTGTCTATCTCGTTTTCTATATCGCGAGCATCCAATCCTGGCAATATTTTGACTAAATTACGTGAGTTTGTTCTTACTGCCTTACGAACTAAACTTACTTTAGACCATTTCGTCGTCTTATCTTTGCCAAAATAAAATTTATCACTGAAAATTTCAGTATCTAAATTTTCTTCTTCACTATCATCGGTTGAAATTTCAGAATTGCTGCCATGCTCACTAAACGACACTTCTTCATCATCCAGATCATCGTCCTCTTCGTCATCTATTTCTACAAATGTTTCGTCTTTATCAACGTCTATAAGGAGCCCTAGCTCTTGATTTATTTCTTTCTTTTTTGATGAACTTCTGGTTTCCATCTTATCTATAATAAATAGAAATAAATAAAACGAAAACAGAAAAAATTATAAAATACTAAATCTGTAATAAAATAAAAATGTATAAAGATGTATACAATAAAAATAATGTAATAATATAAAAATGATGTAATAAAAATAATTGTAAAAAAAATAAAAATGTACTTACATAATTGGTCGCGCGGTATGCTTTAAATACCAACTTTTCTAAAACTCAAAATAACATAAGAAGAACAGTATAAGCAATTGTACTCAATATAATGTAACCATTTTATATAACTTTTTAAATTAATAAAAAAACTTTAGTTTATCTACATTTTATTTTTTTCCTTAATATATAATAATACATATATAATAATATAATAATAACAGTAATAATAATGTATAATAAATGTATTATAATATATTTCTTTTCTAACGCTTAACATATATAGGTTAAATTTTAGAAAAGGTCTTCGTTATAGTCTAAAAAAAGATATTAGATATATTATTCTATATTTTTAATTTTTTAATTATTACTTACACTCAAGCCCTTCGGGAACTGAATCTATAAATTAAAAAATTAATAGAAATATTAATATTTATAACTTAAAAATAACTTACCAAAATAAGAAAAATAAAATTCTGTTCCCGAAGGAACTCCGAGGACGATTAAATAATCGTCCTCGCCGACATTGCCATTATGCAGGACTATTAAATAGTCTGCATACATGTTCTTTAAATGTAATAGGACGTCTAATTCTGTTTCTATTATGATAGGCTAACAAGAAAAAAACCATTGAAAGAAATATATAAATAATATTATAAAAACCTTACGTTTGGATTATGTAACAGACATAAGTTGGTAACGTAATCCCAAACTGAATTTAAAAAATAAATAATAATAATACTAATAACAATAATAAATAAATATAACTTACTATACGAATCCATTATTAATTAATCTGAAACTCTTAAAAATTAAATGAAGAAAAATGAAATTTAGTTCGCTTAAATACCTAATGCGAATCAAAGGGATCCCTTAAAAAACAATTTATATTGATATTCGCATCCGCATCCGCAACTGCGGATAATCCGCATTGTTTTGAAGATCCGCATCTGCATCCGCATCCGCATATATTTTAACGGAGCTCCGGTAAAATAGTGACAGTTTTTTGTTTCGATTTTTTAGATAAAAAAAATGTTTAGATATTGTAACATGCACGAACACGTGAGGTAATCGCGATGTGGCGACGGACGATACGACTCCTATATTGTCGCGCCGCAACGCCTCAAATCGGGGGCGCCAATGCATAGCGCTCTAAAAGATCTTAATTCCTAAAGACGATCAGTTGTTGAACGGATGGCAACTTGTATGTATGCTTTTGCGCATTTATCGTCATTCGTTTTATGGTTTGCTATCCATCGAAATTAAATTAATTAAAATGAAACCAAAAACAAGCTTTATTTGGGAATATTTCTCGGAAATTAACAGTTTGATTGCTCGTTGTAAGATTTGTGAAAAGGAATATTCACGAAAAGGACGTACCACATCTTCTTTAAAAAATCATTTGAAATCTAAGCATACAAAAATATTTGAAGAGTTAGAAAAACGTATAGCTGAAAATGCAGAACAGAACCAGCCAACTTGTAGTACATCTACAGATACAGGTCCAAATACAATAAAACAACTTACTTTACAAGAATGTTTAACGAAGAATGTATGTTGGGATTTCTCATATACAAAATCCAAAGATACCGATCGATTAATAGGCGAAATGATTGCTTTGGAAGACTTACCATTCAACTTCGTCGAAGGTGTTGGTTTTCGGCGATTAATCAATACAATACTTCCACGATATAAATTAAGGGGACGTCAGTTTTTTACGTCGCTTGTATGTGACGATTTATATAACGGTGTGGCAAATAAAATTAAAGCACTATTAAAAGATCTTAAGAAAATATCCTTTACAACTGATGTTTGGTCAGATACAAGTTGTGGGACTTCATTAGTTAGTTTGACTGCTCATGGTATAAACGAAGGTTTTGAAAGAGTAAGAATTATTTTGAAATGTGAAATAATGGAAGGCCGTCACACTGGTCAAGCTATTTCGACAAAACTTGAAACCATTCTTGAAGAATGGGGTATAAAACAGGACAATGTTCACTGTGTGGTACGCGATCGTGGTAGCAACATGATTAAAGCAATGCAGATATCTGGATTTATTGATTTTGATTGTGTGATTCATCAAATACAGTGTTGCATTAAAAATGTTATATTATCGGAAGAATGGGTTCAAGAAGTAATTGAAAAAGTGAAAAAAGTGTCAACACATTTTAATCATTCCCTAGTAGCACAAGATGAATTAAAAGCTATACAGGTAATAAGATTGAAGCAACCTCCAATGTCAACAATACAAGATTGTCCCACTAGGTAAGCCAACGATTGTCTATAAATTAAAAAGTATAACTAATTTTCATTTCAGGTGGAACAGCACATTTTACATGTTGGAACGTTTTGTTAAAATAAAAGATTCTTTACTTCTATACTTAACTACAAAACAACTTGTGTCATTTTCTCCGGATGATTTGTCAACAATTGAACTGTTGTTAAAATTGTTGGCACCTTTTGAAGACCTTACTAAAGAATTAAGTAACTCGAAGAACAGCATTTCTATGGTTATACCACTTCTGCACGTTACTTTGACAATATTAAAAGCTGAGAAAGATAGCTCAAATACGCCAGAAAATATCAAAGCACTTTTTGTTAAAGTTATACGAGTAATAAGTGAAAGATTTGGCGATTTAAACAGAAATTTACTATGTTCGATTTCCACGTACTTAGATCCCAGATATAAAACCAAATTTTTTAATAGTTTTGAAATAGAAGAAGTCGAAGCCACAATAGCTAATTTGTGCCAAATTCAAACGATTCATCAAGATAAAGATTGTAGTCCGATACATAAGAAAAGAAAAATTGATAAACAAATTATTACTAATTCTAGCTGTTGTTCTTCCAAACAACTGCAGTCAGTACAATCCGTTCTAAGTTCAAGTGAAAGCGAGGCAGAAGATGACCAATTAATAACACTGAAAATTGTGCTCCAAAATTATATTAAAGAAAGAAGACTACCTTTAGAAGAAGATCCATTAATGTGGTGGCGACAAAATGGGTACAAATATACCGTTTTATTGCCGGTTGTTCGACAATATTTATCAACACCACCAAGCAGCTTTACCAGTGAACAACTATTCAGTGGAGCATCGTTAATATACACAGATAAAAGAAAAAGTCTGAAAGGAGAGAAGGCATCAAAATTGCTGTTTTTAAAATATAATTTGCCTATAATAAATTATGAATATTAATTACTTTATTTGTGCATTAGATATTTTCAAGAAAATTTTAGCATGTAACTTTTTTCAACAACTCCGCATTCGTTAAATCCGCATCCAAAAATCTGCTTACGCATCCGCATCCGCAAAATTAGAATTAAAAAATCCGGTTCCGCATCCGCATCCGTTAAACCCACATCCGTAACACCACTATAAAAAAACAAAGGGATCCTCTGTGTGCAGATGCATTAAAAAATCTATTTCTGTTTATGTTAGCAGGAATATATTTACACATCTACTGCACATTTCTGGTGACCTTTTACTGTAACACGCGCAGTTATTATAATACAAAATATGCATTTACTGAACAATGAAAAAACAAAGGGATCCTCTGTGTGCAGATGCATTTAAAAAAATCTATTTCTGTTTATGTTAGATGGAATATATTTATGCATCTACTGCACATTTCTGATGAGCTTTTACTGTGACACGTGCAATTATAAATAAAACACAATACACATCTACCGCATATCACTGATGACTTTGTATTTACCATTAAACGCGCAGTTATTAATTTTTTTTAAGGAGAGAAGATTATCTAGATTGCCTAAATTCCAATTCAGTTTTATTTAAAAAGCAAACCTTTTTTAGAAGTTTTAACCACACTATTTTTACTGTATTACAAAATAAATTGGTCCTTTCACCAAATGACTCCAAGCGATATATTTGTGATAATGGGATTGATACATTAGCTTGGGATCATTATAGTATAGCACGTTAAGTAACATAGTTTTGTAATTGAATTTCATGTAGATTAACCGTTTGAGTCCCAAGCAGCGCGATCGCGCTATTCAGATTTTATGTTGAGAAAACCCAGCACATTTCGAGCATTGTGGACAACTGACGGTGCGTTACGTATTATCGAAGTCGAGCGCTCAGACTTACTGATGCAAGTAGATCAAACAGCTCCTTTAAACGTGAATAGTACATTTTACAATATGTGAAATAGTACTATAATAATGCAATAATATATTACAAAATAAAAATTTTTATTTTGGTGGTTTTTTCTATAATTTTTGTCGAACAAACTTGAAATATTTATTAACAAACAATTTAAATACATTATGATTTGTAATATTGGTGTTTATCAAGACATACTGGATGAATTCCTTTCCTACATTGCGCGCAAATTAAATGCGATCTTTTTATTACATTTTTGGTGCTACAGACGACGCATTGTCGCAAATTACGGCCTGGCAATTTTTCTAATCCAATTTTTTTTTCTTTTATAAAACTATGTGATTGTTTTTCATTCATCCACTGACGCTCAATTTCAAAAATAATATTTGACATAAAGTCTAACCGAGATATGGCTTTACTCTTAACAGTTTCTTTGTAAATGATGTATGAATTTAAAACCATGCGGTTGATTATATTAAAAGCTACCTTCTTCCAATATTTAACCGATCTTCGTTCATCGAGGTAGCTATATAGCATCTTGTCCGATTCATCGACACCACCCATGAAGGCATTATAAGAATGAACTATAGCGGGTTTTGTGGAACGTATCTCTCTGCCATGTCGATTTTTCGTTATCGTCACATCTTCCTCTTCTGCTTTTGTCGAAATTAATAATACAGGTTTTTTTACACTCTTTTTTTCGCGAAACGCGCAGAACAATACTTCATTGTTTCGAAAGTATTTTACTTCGTTTACGTTTGTTTGTTGCAAGTCGGCGGGAATACATTTTTTGTTCCTTCTAATTGTTCCAGTCAAAAAGGTGTTCATAGAATATAAATACCGAGCTAATTCTATGCTAGTAAAAAAGTTGTCCACAAAAATGTGATGCCCCTTATTCAAACAATTACTTTGTTTTATTAAATTCACCACGACATCGTACCCAAGCCCAAACTCTTTTCTATCGCTAGAAATTGTTTCTTTTGCACCTTTGTAGCAAGAGAACGCCAAACAATACTTCGAAACGGAGTCACAGAGCATCCAGAATTTGATTCCCCAACGACGATGCTTTTTATTTGGTAAATACTGAGTTATGCTAGAATGGCACAGAGTTCCAACTAACGATTCATCAATTGATAATTGTATGTGTGGTTTATAATGTAGTTTGAACACCTTATTGGCGTGGTCAACCAGTGGTTTAAATTTTGCACAGGGGTCATATTCTGCGTGATCAGGTGGAAAACATAATGAATTGTCAACTAAATGAAAATATTTTAAAATATGTTGGAATCTATTTCGAGAAAACATTCTCCCAAACCATGGTATATTACGGAAATTTTCCGACCAATATGAACGAATATTAGGTTTTCTCGTAATTCCCATTTCTAATAGTACTGCTATAAATGCTTTCATTTCTAACACGGTAACGGGTGTCCAAATCTCTCTTTCAAAGGATTCTAATTCTCTAGGTGAATGTCTTGAATACTCGGCATATTTATTCGTTTCTTGAACTATTAATTCCCACAGTGTCGAATCAAAGAATAGTTCGAAAAATTCAATCGGTTTACTCTGACTGGGGAAGTTAGATCGCGAATCAGATTCTTCGCTAGGCTCCAGAGAATCATGTTGATTCGAAACCTCTTCAGCAACTGGTAGACTGTTGAATGAATTTTGATGCGATAAATCAGTATCGCTATCCTCTGAACCACTCAGAATTCGTTGTCTAATGCGCTTTACCGAAACAATGCAGTCGTCATCGTCGACGATATGATCACATGGATTTGTGTTTGTGCTTACAGATTTTCTTTTCCGATTCATTATACCTATTTAGGGATGCACCAAATTTAGAAAAGTTAAATAGTAAATCGAGATTAATTTTTTCACTTACTTTGTGCGTTGTTTCGTCTAATCATTTTAAAACACACAATTATTAATAATGAAAAGAATTGTTAACAGAAGAAAGAATTCGGAAGAATACGTCCGATCACTTCGCAAACTGCAATAAAAGTGACGGAGTGATGAAAAAAACACGAGAATCACGTTACCTGCCGCACACAAGAAGCGCTATCGCGTCGCTTGGGATTTCTCGACATAAAATTAAACAAGCGCTATCGCGCTGCTTGGGATTTCTCGACATAAAATTAAACAAGCGCTATCGCGCTGCTTGGGATTCTTCGACAGTGTTTTTTCAATACCGTCTGGGACTCAAACGGTTAAATTCGATTAAAATGTTAACGTCGATAAATAAACCCTCAAACTGCAAATCTATGTGCTTTGTCCAAACCTCAAATGCCCTCTTTCATCGATGTTGGGAAATCCCTTTGGATATTTATAGATTTCCCATTTAATAGTTAAGATCTTGATATTGTAGGTTTTACATTTACAGAAATGTCTTCCATGTCTTGATTCCCACATCTAAACGTACCAATTAAATCTAACTAAAATCAACTACACCTGATATTGGTAGGTGAAAATATCTCTGCAATTTACGTAGATTACCCATCATTGATGTATTCTCCATTTGATAACTTAAACCGCTCATATTTAAATATCCAAATATGCTGAGAGTAGTATAGCAATGAGGTTCCTGGGACAGTTTGACCTTGATAATCAAAGTGGATGGCACTTGAGGGTTCACCACTCTTTGAAGGGTAGTTTGGAGAGTTGAAAACCCCTATCTATACAGGGTAGTTCTTAAGCAACCCCATTAAAAAAAAAAAAAATGATGCCATCTGTGAGTGAAAGGTGAAAAAGTGCAGGTAAGTAAATTGTTCAATAGATGGCGCTGTAAATTTTGAATATTGTTCAATAGATGATGTTGTAAAATTTGAATTTATGATGATATGATGTGGCGCTAACTGGTTAATTCGGTGCTGTAAATAATAGATGGCGCTGTCTGGTTAATTCGGTGCTGTAAATAATAGATGGCGCTGTAAATTTATTTTTTTACTGTACTGTATTGTAAATTTAAATTTGGTTTAAAAAAAAAACAATAGGAAATTAAAAAATATATATTATCTTTAATTACATTGACGTACTGATTTTTTTTTTATTAATTACATTTACGTACTATTAGGTAATGTTTCATAACATTTTATATCGTTTGGTGAAGTAATACTTTTTGGTAGCGTTTTTCTAACAATTTTCACAACAATTTGTATTTATTATCTCAGTAATGTTCTCAAAACATACTGGAGATCTATACTCCATTGTTTCTTCTATGGAAACTTGATGTTTTTCCAACGTCACATTTAAAAGAAAAGGAGCTGGTCCATGATTAAAAATGTTAACGCACTCGAAACAAATAAAATATGCAATATTGTTCTCAAAATAGATGTATGTATCTAAACAACTAATACAACGTTTATCTGTAAAAAAATAAGATATATTATTTATGAATTATCAAAAAAGTATTACATCTTATTTTACCTTTGTTACCATTTGCTTGAGTTGACATCGTTGATTGAAAAAAATTTAGAGTTAAAAGAGTTACGAAGAGTTTTGAAAATGTGAAATCACACTAATAAATTTGCTACGAGTTGTAATCTCAATTTATAATAATTTGTACACATTGAGGTTAATTTTATCTCCTCATGGTTCAATTTACATGAATTAGGATCCGCAACAATTTATCTTGTTTTTCTTAAATTAATTTGTTGCAATTGCAATAATAATTTTTATCTCCTCATAGTTATCTTGTTTTTGTCTATTACGTATCTTTATGTTCATGGTTCAATTCAAATTAGGTTTAGTAACATTTTATCTTAACTCAAATTGTAGGTACACTAGAAGTATAATAAGGAATTAAGAAAAAAAAAATGTTTATATATATTTTTTTTTAAATTTGATTTACAATAATACAGTATTGTCATTCATACAAGATTTTATATTAATTTTGATATGAACCTAGAAATGATTTACAATTAATACAGTAATGATTGATATTCATACAGTATGGAATACAAATACAAGGCCAACACCTGTAATTATAATAAATGAAAAAATTATATTAATAAATTAATTTTTTTCTTACCCAAATATACATAAGATGAGAGAAAAAAGATGAGTTATAACTGTAGTTTTCGTTTTGATATGTGTAACCCCCATATGAAAACATTTTGGACAAATAACCATTTCAGGTTTAGGACCATAATAATTATTCATGATGTAAATTTGTTTTTTGGTTATTCTTTGAAAGATTTACGGTTACTAAATGCAGTTTATTGTTGTAAGATCTAACATAAATATGTATTAACACTATTCATAAATTTAAGACGATCATTATGCAAATGCAAAACTTCAAGGTGACATATTTGTATTTTTTCCTTGTACTGTTCATTATCAACTTTTATCATTTGTACATTAAATATCATCTTCTGTAATTCCTTATTCAAATTGTCAATAGTATTTTCTTGACTGATAATTCTATTTTCAGATTTTAATAGTTTTTCTTTAATAGTTGATAATATTGTAGTTAATTGTTCATTATGCGTTGTTAAAAGTATATTGTTATCTATTAAAGTTTTCATCGTGTCCAATGTTTCTTCGTCAGATTGGGTATTGAAACTAGCCCAATACGGACGTGTTTTAATAAAAGTCTTAAGTTTTAAGAAGTTATTTAAATTACTCACGTAATGAGTGACACGGAGGAGTCATACTCTTCTACGGGAAGAGGCCGAAAACGTGGACGACCCAAACGAGGAACTACATCAACACAATCTAAACGACCTGATTTGAAAACAACACCACCGAAAAATCTGCAACATGGCGTTCCAGGGACGTCATCTCAAAGGCAAAGCGAGTTATTCAGAAAGCCACAAAAACTGGATTTTATAAAATCAGGTATAAACTCAACAAATAACACACAAAAAGTAAATGTAAATACAAATAAACATATTACTTACTCATTTAATGACAAAATGAAACAATTAAACAAAGAATTCACTACGATTTTTGAAATTAGTCCAAAATCAAAAACTGTAACAAGAAGCCAATTCTCTCTCCACTGGAGCGAAATTCAATTCACAAATAATATCGTCGATGATGATATAATCAGCGAAACCAAACAGGGATTTCTAATTAAAACAAAAGAAAATAAAAATACAATGCATAATTTACTAAACATATTAAAAGAAAAACAAATTATCGACAATTTTGTAGAAAGTAAACCAAGAACAACAACAAACAATACAACAAATAACAAATCCAACTCATTTTCCGTAATCATATGCGATGTGGAACCAGATATTTTAGATAAAGATATAAGTAACTTCCTCAATGACAAGCTTATCTTTCACAGGTATTGCAAACGAATTATATCACGCGCCACCAACAATCCAACGAGAAAAATAAGAATCATAACAGGTGACGTCAACGCTTTCCAAAAACTAGTTCAAGAAGGTTTATACTATAGACACAAACATTACAAAACAATCGAAAGCAATGCACCACCACCAGCACCAATCCCATGCCGAAAATGTACAAGCTTCACACACACCACCGATACTTGCAATGAAACACAGCGATGTGGCAAATGCAAAGAAAACCACAAAACTATCAACTGCACTACAGATCTTCCTATATCATGCTTAGCTTGCGGGGATATAGGACACCAGGCATGGTCTTTTAAATGCAAAAAGCGCCCTCTTAAACCCATCGAAGGACTGCCCACAATTAAAATAAAATCCGCTAACAAAAAAACTGAGGAAATCAATGAAGAAATAGTCAAAACTTCAAGAATCCACAAACCGATGTCTATCCATGACTACATAATTGATACATACATATACGAACTGAACAAGCCAGAAAATCACAACAGAAACGAACTAATACAAAAACTAAGAGCTCGTTTTGCGGACCAATTTCAGATAGATACCTTTGTCAATATATCTGGCAACCGTGCTTATATAGTAATGTTAGACCGCCTAGATAACGACGCACCACCAGCAACAACTCCCTCTCACGGACAACAGAGCAACATCACCCTGACATCCCCAGACATAGACGACACTAATTCAGATGCTATTCTCATAGCCGAATCAATCCGCGATATTCAAAATATGATGGAAATAGCAGAAACAGAACCAAGAGAACCTGGGTACATATAGCAACTATCAGAAACTGAGACGAACGGAAATGAAACCAACAATTACTCAACTCCGAAAAAAAAATTCATAAATGTCATATATGCAAACATTAACAGTTTCAACAATAAGAAACACCTGATTTACAACTATATACAGAAAAATGATATAGACATGGTACTGTTTGTAGAAACTAAAACAAAAGCAGAGCAACATATTAAATACAGAGACTGGCAAACAATACAAAAACAAGGTTATATAACCAACAAAACAAGAGGCGGATCCCTCATATTGCTAAAGCCAACAATACCCCTAGGTAAAGCAAACCCTCCATCGATTAACAGACCTCTTAATGAATGTCTCCACTTCACCATCCCTTTCGATAATGAACAAATCCACATCTTTCTTGTCTATATCCACCCACATCAGCCTCTCGAAAAGAATATTTTCTCTAAAGCAGCACAATACAAATACGTCATAATAATAGGCGATTTCAATCTTAACCCATCTAAACGCAAGCAACTGCAATCGTTCTTAGACAACTCTTCTTTCAAACAAAGACACACAGAGCCTACATTCCTAATGCCTGCAAATAACGACACAACCCCGGATATATTAATCCACACAGAAAATATTATGGAAATTGTAAAAGACATAAGTCTTACAGGCGACCTATGCTCCGACCACCTGGCAATAACGTTCAAAATTTGCACAAATCAATCTCCATCAATCCAGACCGAAATGACAAAATATAACCTAACCAGAACGAACGTACAAAAAGTAAATGAAGACATGACAACCTATATAAACAAATCCAGAACAACACAAATTAGCGAGACCTTCATACAAGATTTTCACAACCAGCTTACACAAGCAATAATACGTTACTCACCGAAAACAAGGTACTCTCCATATACATATACACTCCCCAAATATATACTCGAAATAATTTACAACAAGAGACGAATATACAGAGAATATAAACTAACAAACAACAATATATTAAAAAATGAACTAAACAGAGAAAACAAAAAAATTCAAAAATTAATTCAGAAATATCAACTGGAACGTTGGTTACAGACATGTAAAGAAATAGAAACGGATCGCGGTAGAACATATTGGCAGAAAATTAAAAAAGTGACAAAATACAAGAAGACAAACAACATCCCGACAATAACATACAACAATATAGAATACAGAACAGATCAACAAAAATGCGATATACTTGCACAACACTTTCAAAGTGCGCTCACTCCCAAACCAAACCAAGACTACGACAATTATCACCAAGAACATATTAACGAATGGTACAAAAGATTTTTAAATATGCCAACCAACGCACATAAAGGAATCCTAGAAGTAACTCACGAAGAATATGATGAACACCTATCAAAAGGCAAAAATTCATGCCCTGGATTGGATTTAATAACCAAAAAACTACTGAGACAACTAAATCCAGAAATTCACAACTTAATCCGTAAAATATTCAATTTCTGTATACAAAACCTTTTATTCCCGTCAACATGGAAAAAAGCTACAGTTATAACAATCCCTAAACCTGGAGCAAACCATTCTCTACCACAAAACTACCGCCCTATCACCCTACTGTCCGTAATTGGTAAAATTTATGAAAGCATCCTTAACTCCAGAATTCTTCACCTCATTAAAGACAAAATCCCCATACACCAATTCGGCTTCAAACAGAAACAATCAACAATTCATCCACTCATTATTCTTACAAATAACATACAATTAACGAACCTACAACACCGAAAAACCGCGATCTTATTTCTAGACATAAATAAAGCCTTCGACACAGTTTGGCACCAGGGTCTTCTATACAAAATGGACAAAATGGGAATACCGACTCCCTACCTGAAAATTATAGACGAATACCTTCGCGATAGGATATTGAGCATCAAAATTAATAACGCTACATCCTTCCTTTTCTCCCCTCTGCAAGGAGTACCTCAAGGATCATCAATATCACCTACCCTGTACAACATCTACTGCTACGACATATATCCTCCTACCAATCCAGACACAAACAATACCTATCCGGATAACTACATATTACAATATGCAGACGATACTACATTGATATCACATGGAAAAAATCTTCAAACAGCCGTAAAATCACTCCAGACACAATATAACAACATATTATCATGGTTCAACAAATGGAGAGTCACCCCCAACCCGGACAAATTTCAACTTTTGATACCACACTCCAGAACCACCGATCAGTCGCAATACATCACGACAGGCACATCAACTACAAAACCTACAAACGAGGTAAAATATTTGGGCATAACTCTGGACAACAAGATGAAATTCAAATCACATTACAAAAAAATGCAAACAGAGGTAACAAGAAGAGCAAAACATTTTAGATCACTGACCTACAAAGACAAGGGTATTTCTGTAGAATCAGCAACACAGATATACAAAAGCATATGCCGACCACTTCTTGACTATGGACATCTCATAACTATATGTTCCCCAGAGTCAACAAAAGAACTAATCAGGAAAGCGGAAAGAAAATGTTTACGAATTCTAACAAAAATCAGACATCCGAACAACCCACTCCATAACATAAACAACGAAGACCTGTACGCCAAAACGAAAATGACGCCAATCACGGTGAGATACAGAACACTAACAGAAAAATTTTCCAGGAACGGCGAACAACACGCCCTACATTACATGTGCAAGACTCGAAGTAGCAGGGAAGGACATAAAACATTATACGAGGAACTCTACGAAAATTCACAAACTTAAATATGCTGTATTGTTTTTGTTTTATATTCATTGTAAGCGGAAAGACCGGATAACGGTCGATAGCTTAATAAAGTTATTTTCTCTCTCTCTGTTTCTTCGTTTTCCAATTTTTTAGTAAGCAAAGCAACTTGACTAAGACAAATTGCATTGTTATCTGGTTTATAACATTTTTCTAATCTATTTTTACATGTATGATACGCAATATAGCTATTGTTATAAAGAATTTCATAATTTTTATATATATTTTCATATTGTTCTTTATAATAATTATAATTCTCACAGCAATCTTTTTCACTTGTTACAAAATTAAATAGAAAGATAAGTATACATATTTTTATCATTTTTTTTTTGTTCTTGTTGAAACGTTAAAATGTAATATAAGACTAACAAAAAATGTTTGATTTATCATTATTTATATTAGTAAACAAGTTTAAAACATGTTTCAACCTGTTTTATCTCATAATAAAAAAAATCGATGAGTCATAATATAATATCATACTTTAAACGTAATAACCCCAAGGTTTTGTATCAGTAAATGTATAATTAACTATTCTCTTATCATCATAACTACTCAACGCAACTTTTTTTTGTTTAATTGTGTATACCTGATGTTTCTCTGATCTAATTAAATTTTGATTCGTAAAAAATGTTTCATTATTAAATAAACATTGATAATAATCTTCAAATGTAATAGACTTTAATGAAGATGATTTAACTCCTTTTGCTTTTTTACTAATTCCGATGTTTGATATAGCAATATTAATTTCATTGCTACTTTCACCTTTACTAATAAGTTTATTTTTAATATTTATGATTTCTTTTTCAGAAGTTTGAACTTTAATTGCATACATTTTAGATTTTAAACCAATAAATTCAGTCATGATAGATCCGTTATTTTCATCTTTCATTAAACCAATTACTTTTTTATTTTTTTGAGGAATATTATAAATATTATTTATTGGACAATCTGATGTATCAAAACGATCTATATCTTTTTTAATTTCTTCATAAATATCTGTTTAAAAAAAATGATAAATTAAACTATCAGTATCAGTATATAATAATTTTGCATTATTTCCAAATTTTTTTATAATGTAATTATAATGAAAATCATAAAGAATTAAATTCATTTGATTTTTAAGTTCTAGTAATTAAACTAATAAAACTGTAATTTTTTTTTCTTTTGCTGCTAGATGCTTCTTTTTATTTTATTTTTATTTTTATTTACTTAATTAGGGGATGCAAACAGGGAGAATATCCCCAGCAAAGCACCCTCATAACAAATCAAAACAATAAATTTAAAGACGCACGCACGATGTGAGATGACAATTAAAATCAAGCATAAAAAACTAGAAATAAACAATTAAACATACAATATAATAATTACAATATAATAACAATGTAATACGCAACTAAACACAGTGCAACACGAGCCCTTTAAACACGCGCAACGAGAGTCCAAACAAAGACACATGGTTGAAGCCTTGATTATAAGTATTAAGAAGACGTAAGATGGGAGAGTTTTGGTAAACATTCGTATGGAATAAACGTAAACGGAATGTGAAATTATTTCGAGTGAACCGCTGTGGTACATTCAAGCCCACTTCAACCAAAAGCTCCGGAGCGTATAGCAAGCCATTAACCAGCTTAAAGAGAAAGATCAAATCGGATACAACTCTACGCCGCTGCAAGGGCAAGAGGCCAAAAACCGCACAACGCCCATCGTAATCGCAATAGGGAAGATGAAATTTATGTGACAAATAACGTAAAAAGCGCTTTTGAATGCTTTCGATGCGGTCACGATAGACGGCGTACCAAGGATTCCAAACTACAGAACCGTAGGACAACACACTATTGACAAATGCCAAATAAAGGGACTTAATACAGAGAAAATTAGTAAAATTTTGACTAATTCTAATAACAAAGCCCAGATTACGCAGAGCTTTCCGCACCATAAAATCGATATGAAGATGATATCGCAATTTGGTATCAAGTATAATACCAAGATCCTTAACTCTGTCGGTGGAGGTAATAGCTGTACCATTAAAATTATAGTCGAAGTTAGTAGGATAACGTTTCCATGTAAACGTAATTTTTTGGCATTTGTCATAGTTAAGGTAAAGTTTGTTAGCGCGACAGTAGTCATGCAAACGGTCGAGATCCTCCTGGAGCCGTAGGCAGTCAAGACTAGAACCAATCTTTGTAAAGATTTTATTGTCATCGGCGTATAGAAGAAATTTAGAAAATTTAAAACAAGAAGAAATATCATTAATATAAATTAAGAATAATATAGGCCCAAGATGGCTTCCTTGCGGCACGCCGGACGAGATAGATTTATAATCGGAAACAAAGCTGCCCATCTTGACCGCCTGGCTTCTATCAGATAGGTACGACTCAATCCAGTGGACAATGCCGCCTGGAATATTAAAAGACGAAAGCTTTTGAATAAGAATAGTATGGTCAATTTTGTCGAAGGCTTTAGAATAATCGGTATAAATAGCGTCAACCTGAGAGTCCTCGTTTAACGCAGAATGGATAAAATTAACGTAGGACACCAGATTGGACTCCACCGATCTCCCCGACAAAAAACCATGTTGTTCAGTAATAAGAAAGTTACCGATCGTGTGGCTAAAATATTCATGGACAATTTTTTCAAAAACTTTGGGAATAGCCGAAAGAATAGAAATCGGACGATAATTAGATACTAACTGTCTATTCCCAGATTTAAATATTGGGACGACAAAAGCTGTTTTCCACATGCTTGGAAACATACCATCACGCAAAGACTTAGAAAAAATAAGAAACAGTGGAGTCGACAGTTCGGCGGCAAATTCTTTTAGGAAAAAAGATGGAATGCCGTCAGGACCAGGGCTAGAGGACTGATCAAGATGTTTCAAAACGTTAAGAACAGTATCAGCAGAAAACCATGGTGAGATACCAGAGCCACTAGAAATCATTGCGCGGTCAATGGCTCCATCAACAAATACCGACGCAAAATACTCCGCAAACGCACAAGAAATATTAGGACCCGTGTGAACATATAACCCATCAGTGGTAATCATAGTGGCTGGCATGCCAGACGCCGAACCCTTTTTAGTGTTCACAAAGGACCAAATTCCCTTGGCCCTCTCCGCAATTCCCGCCTGTATCGAATACAAGTAAGCCTTATAATCGGCCGCGATTAGCCGCTTAGATCTCGAACGCAAGATAGAGAAAGCCAAGTAATCGCTACCGCTGCCAGTACATTTCCATTTTCTATGACAACGCAATTTTTCACGAATAACGCGAATGGTTGAAGGTTTGTACCAGAGAGGAAAGCGCTGTTTAGAAACAATGCGCTTAGGAACATACCTATGAATCACATAATTAACACGCGCATAAAATGCCTCAACCATGCTCTCCACGTCAATCCCTGCAAAGACAGACTGCCAATCGATACTAGTTAAGTAAGTTTTTATATTTACTGAGTTTGCTTTTTTAAAGATAAAGCGAATATTAGGACCATCACTCAAATAAGTTGACAATCCTGAAACAGAAAACTCAAAAGGAGGGTGGTGATGATCAGGATCCACGAGAGGGTCCTTGCAAGGATGAACGTTGTCAACTCGACCGCTAGCGCACAAAATAAGATCTAAAATTCTGGCATTAATATTAAATACATTATTGAATTGCTTAAAGTTACAATACGAGTAAACGTTAAGAAAATCACCGGCTCGACCATCAAAGTTTCCAGTTGGAATCAACGCGACGTTATCTTCAGATTGAGACCACGAGATGGTTGGCATGTTGAAATCGCCCACAATTATGATCATTAAGTCTGGATAGGTATCGCGCACGGTGGAAACACTAGACAAAAACACCTGCAGAGCCTCATCGGCAGCAGGTGGAAGATAAACACAGCACAACAAAAAACGAAAAAGGCCGCACTGAACTTTCAACCACAAATCTTCCGCATCACTGTGTAAGCACGGCATGGGGACGATGTTGAAACCATGCTTAGCGGCAACAAGAACTCCACCACCGTCCCGTTTAGCAGACGCTGTTGACTCTCTATCTCGACGATAAATGGTGTAGGACGGGTTAAGCAGTTCACTGTCGGAGATGTTGCTATTCAGATAAGATTCGGTGAGACATACAAAATCAGACGATAGGGATTGTGAATTTAATGAGCAAACATTTAACTTGGACCGTAAACCACGGACGTTCTGATAGTAGAAACTGACACCCATTGTAAAGGTAGTGAAAACGATTTTATGTAAGAAGGCTCTATAACTTATTCAAGTCGGATGACGATTTAATCACGATAATCCTTGCTCTATCATCCTTCCTCACATGAATCATGCAACTCTTCGTCCAGACGTACTTGTAGTCTCTACTTCTAGCAATTTCTCGTGCCTTATTAAACAGAATCATATTATTAGCCGTAAGGTGATCATTGACGAACAGATTATCAGCAACATCGGGAATCGACAGACCACGGCCATTCGCGTTACGACGACATAGTTTGGCCGCGTTAAAAACACGATCACGAGTCATTCTAGAGGTGAACTTGACAATAATGGCCTTATCGCGCCGCCTCCCCCCACCAACCGATGACCTTTGAGGCAAGCGGTGAACAGCATCAATGTCGGAAGCAGCAATAGGAGCCTTAATGGATTCAGCGATGGTGGATATAAGAGCGGGGAGATTTTCACCCTCACGCTCGGGAACTCCCGAGACAATCAAATTATTGAGTCGTGAATATTGCTCCAAGTGATCAAGACGATTCTCCACAACAGCCAGATCAGCCTTTAGTTTTGCGTTCTCAGCAACCAATACATCGACTTGCTTAACCTTATCACCGAAGTCCTTAATGGTTCGTTCAAAATCAGTTATTTTTTCCCCATAGAATGAAATCGACTTAATGATTTCGTCGTATTTATTAGATAAGTTTTTCACATCATTCTGAATAGATGACATTAGATGGTATAGTTGAGCGTTAGAAGGGCCAGTAGAGGAGTGGGAGTCCGATGTTTCATCATCAATAATGATAGATTTATCCAGAGTACCCCGACATTTAGAACATTTCCAAAAAACACCCCCCGCCTTAATCTGGTCGAGCGCATCGAGAGAGATTTTAACACATTTGGCGTGGAAGTTGCCGTGGCAGCCGCCGCACTGAAGACCAGGATTTTTGGACGATACGCGCGCCGAGCAAATCTTACACCCCGACATCGAAACGGAGGTACCGGTTCCACTGAACAAAGGTCAACTCGAGTAAGTGCACCACGTCGCGGTGGAAATAAATCGGGAAAATTAATTAAATTACTCGCGGAAGACAGTTCAAACTTCAAAAATTCATAAAGTCAACAACTCACCACACCAATCCGCATCAGCGGGAGCAACAAAAATTTAGAAACAACAGGTAAGAACACTTCAAACTTGAAGAAGTAAAAGAGTCGCGAAAATGAGCGACTGCACACCTCACGTGCTATCGAACAATGATAGTTAACAGGTCCTCTAACATTCTTTTTCGTTCTTGTTTTTTATTCTCCAATTCTAATTCTTCTAGACTTTCTTCTCCTTCACTACCTCGCTCATCAAATTTATATTGATACATAGCAGCTCCTAATAATTCAAGTTCCTCTTTTTCTGAAACCCCTGTTAGTCTTGTATAACTAACAGGTAAATTACCAAATTTTCTTTTCAAAGTTTCTTTTTTTGGTGTATAATTTAAAGAAACCACAACATTATCATTATGTTGTTCGATATTTTTCAATCCATATCTAAATTAATATAAATAATATTAGTAACTAGATTAAAAAAAAAAAAAAAAAAAACTTTTACCTACTAAACAAATGTTTACAAATAACAAACAGTTGTTTTCCCGAAATGCGTACTGTATTTAAATTCATCACCAATAAACTACTTGGAGGTGTAGTCATTTTAACGTGGTTGGTATGAGTCAAGCTTAGCGATATAAGTATAACTGTGATGCGAATACAAATTTGTCTAACTTTTTATACTAGTTGATAAAAAAATGTTAATCAAAAACATGATAACTAAATAGTATAAATAGAGTTTTGCTTTTAAAAATTTTGAATAGTTGAACTCGTTTATTTCTATAATCATTGGTAAAAAATGTCTGCAAATAGTAAGTTTTTTTTATTTTTTTATTCTGTTATAAGTTAATTTGTTGTTGTATTTTTTAGTTGAAAGTAGTCTTAAATTTAGTCAAAATGTGTACTGTTTATAGCCCGACTGTAAGTACTACACTAAGTTTAATTATTTTATTATTTTATTTATTTTTTAGCCCATAATCAAGAAAGTACCGTTAGAGTACTTTTTTGAATTAAAAAAAAGTACGAGGACTACCTAATGGTAATCTATAACGGGAAATGGGAGGAGGGTTATTTAATAATTCTAAACATCCCCGAAACAGAAGAATTCTGCTACAACTTTTTTTGTAAGTTGTAAAATAATAAATAATAATTTTAATATAATAATTTTTTTTTATTGTAGCTACTCCACCGAAAGGATTGGAATGTAAGTTGTTTAGAACGTCTAAATAACCTGTACTTAACTTCCATTACTTTTTTTTTAGATTATAATGAAGATTTATTTTAATAAAAAATATTTAACATATTACTATTGTTTTATTCATAACTTAAAAAGATTTTGATGGTTCATTAGTTTATTCTCTTTAATGTACTTTAATTTCACTTTACAGCAATCGGTTCAATTCTTAGGTAAGTATATATATATAATCATTAACCATGAAAAATCTTTTTTTTATTCTTTGTCTTTAACCAATAACAACATAGTAACTTATCAATTTGTTTAGTATACATCTTTAACCAATAAAAAACATAGTAACTTGTTTATTATAAATCTTTAACCAATAAAAGCATTGTAACTTATCAATTTGTTTGCTATATATTATAGGAAGAAGAAAGTTTTTAACAAATTTTCTGTTTGTTCTTGTTGTTATTGTTAACATGAATAAAGAAAGTGAAAGAATTGATAAACTGTCTTCAACAGTTTTATTTAAAATTCAACAAGTAAGTACAATAATAAAAAAAGTAAAAGATTTAACAAAATGGCTAAAAATAATAAATAGACAAATTTTGCTTACTAGAAAAATTATTAAAAATAAATCAATAAAAGATATTAATTATAGAAAAATTGAAGCTAATTTAGGTCATTTAAAATTTTATAGAGAAAAATTTAGACAATTAAAAAATAATAAAGAAAATAAAAAGAATAGAAATTTAAAATGGGAAAATTTAGAAACATGTTTTAAAAGTAGAATTTGTAGTGGACTTATTATAAATTATTCCATAATAGATTTACTCGAGGAGTTACTCGAGGCTGTCCACAAGGAGGTGTACTCTCCCCATTGTTGTGGAATCTCACCCTGGATAGCCTCTTGAAATCCCTCGCTAAAGCCAACTTCACAACAGTAGGTTATGCAGATGATCTAACCATCCTTGTCAAAGGTAAGCACATAAATGTACTTTTTGATAGGATGCAGGTGGCTCTCAAGTTGATTGAGTCTTGGTGTGACCGACAAGGGCTCTCTGTGAATCCTCGGAAGACAGAGTTGATTCTTTTCACACGATTGAGGAAGGTTGGCAAGCCCAGTTTGCCATCCCTTGCTAATACTCCATTAGTTTTGTCAAAAGAAGTCAAATATCTGGGCATTATACTTGACAACAAAATGACATGGAAGGCTCACCTAGACAATAGAGTTAAGAAAGCGTATGTTGCATTCAGCCAGTGCCAGAGGACTATAGGTAAGACATGGGGGCTGTCACCTAAAACTGCCCTCTGGATCTACACAGCTGTAATTCGACCTATGCTTACGTATGGTGCAGTAGTCTGGTGGTCAAAAACCTTAAAATTTATTTCCACTGCTGCACTAAATAAAGTACAGAGACTTGCGTGTTTGTATGTTACAGGTGCGCTGCGATCTACCCCCACCGCAGCCATGGAAAATATGTTGAACCTACCGCCACTTCACTTGTTCATACAAGAAGTGGCACTGGTGACCATGTTTCGACTGCGTACAGCAGGAATCCTTATGGGTGAGAGAAACAGTAAAAATGCCGTACTCTGGAATGAAATGGTCGATTACTCGCCAATTCTGGAACGTAAGACGGACTTCATACCCCTACAACACATTTT
The DNA here is from genome assembly GCA_036711965.1 of Onthophagus sagittarius. Classification (NCBI taxonomy): domain Eukaryota; kingdom Metazoa; phylum Arthropoda; class Insecta; order Coleoptera; family Scarabaeidae; genus Onthophagus; species Onthophagus sagittarius. Next base: position 52,637,260 of record JASERS010000005.1, read on the forward strand.
TACTAAGAGTTATCTCACCTACCCAAGTTCCACAGAAATAGAAGTAAATAAAAGTAACAAAATCTACATTGATGGTTCAGTTAGTCGGGAAGGAGCTGGAGCTGGAGTTTTCTCGTACGATCTCCAACTCCACATATCTACTCCTTTAGGTAAAGGTACCACCGTCATACAGGCTGAATTAATCGCCATTCTACTTGCCGCTGACTTTATTGTCAGATCCAACTTGCAAGGTAAGACTTTCACAATTTATACTGACAGTAGAGGATCCATTTCAGCCCTGAGTAGAGTAACTATTACCTCAGGACTTACCATGGACTGTCACCTAACATTGGAGAAGGCCGCAGCACACAACTGTGTTTCACTTCAATGGATAAAAGGACACTCGATCTGTGCAGGTAATAAGCACGCTGATAGGCTTGCCAAAAGAGCTGCCAAGCGAGCTATCTGTTCACCTGAACCGTTAATCGCTCCGTCCGTATCAACTCAAATTGAGCTTATTAAAGATTTCACCCACAGGAAATTCACAGACTGGTGGGATAGGACAAAGGGCTGCTATTTGTCTAAAGAACTGTTGCGTTATCCTTCAGCAAAGACAACCTTGTCCTTCGTAAGACTCGGTAGAAGCGCCCTACGTATTTTAACGGGACTCATCACGGGTCACTGTAAGGTAAACAAGCATCTCTACAACCTTAAGCTTGCTACTAATCCCCTCTGTCGCTTTTGTCAAGAGAGCGAGGAGACTGTTCGACACATCTTGTGTGAATGCCCCACTCTACAAGACCTCAGAATGAGAGACTTTGGAGAGGAATGGCCGAGCACAGATGGCATCAGGAACACACCTCTGAGCTGTATCCTAGCCTTCGGAAATTCCTTAGGCTGGTTGATGTAGCCGGAGAGAGTGTAGGAGGATGTACAAGGGGCCCGTTGGGGCCTAGGTGCTGTATGCTTTAGCGTACCCTCCGCTTTCCTACATACATACATACATCCATAATAGATCCTGAAATGTTTCTTAAAAAAGCTTTTAAATCTTTTTCATTTCAAATTAAAAAAAAATTAAAAACATCAATGTTAAAAGTTAATACTATTTTTTATGGTAATTTTATAAAACCTCAAACTCTTGAAACTGAAATTAAATTTTTTAATACTAAAAATAATTTAATTGATATAAATACAAATTTAAAAATTTGGTACCAAGAAAATATAATAGATAGAATTTTAACAAAACTTGAAGAATTTCAGGAACGCGATTCTGGTTGGGCACTTTTTGAAATTCTTCATTTAAAAGTTAATATGAATCAATATTCTCCTATCAGTTATGGTTATTCTACGTATACTGATTTACCTCAATTTATAAAAAATAAAAAGGCTGTAATTAATATAAAAAATAATGATGAATTTTGTTTTCTCTGGTGTATTGTTGCCTCTAAATTTCCTTGTAAAGAAAGTCAAAACGTATCTAGAGTAACATCATATCCACACTTTAATCGAATATTAAAATATGATCATATTAAATTTCCAATTAGATTAAAAGATATTCCAAAATTTGAGTTCAAAAATAATTTATCAATTAATGTTTTTGCAATAGATTTCTATAGTGATATCAATAAAAAAGATATATCTGAAATAGATTATAAACATGCTCAGAACGTTTGGAATAAATTTAATATACAAAATTTACAAGAGTATGCAGAATTATATTTAAAAACCGATGTATTAATTTTAGCTGATGTTTTTGAAAATTTTCGTAAATTATGTAAGTCTACCTATAATTTAGATCCTTTACATTATTGTACTGCACCAGGTTTAACATTTGATGCTATGTTAAAAATCACAAATATTGAATTAAAATTATTTACTGATATAGATATGATATTATTTATTGAAAGAGGTATCAGAGGTGCTATATCTCAATGTTCAAATAGATATGGTAAAGCTAACAATAAATATATGAACAATGATTTTGATTCTAACAAAATATCATTTTTAATGTATTTTGATATTAATAACTTGTATTTAACTTGTATTTTTGTTTTAATTATGACATCAAGTACCGCAACTCCAAGGCCCATGCTAATGTGGATTATTTATCCAGAACGCCAGTTTCTAAAGCGTCATGTCTAAATCATGATTCTCATGAATTATTCCAAATCAACCAAATCGAACAATTGCCTGTAACGAAGAATGAAATACGAAAAGCTACACTTCGAGATCCATTGCTGAAGAGGATTTATATCGCAATCGAAACAGACGGTGAAGTTCCGAAAGGATTCCCACGAGAAGAGTTCACTATTCAAGACGGATGTTTATTACGAGGAATTCGAGTAGTGATACCAGAGGAATTGCGAGAAAAAATTCTAGAAGAATTACACCAGGCACATGCTGGAATCGTAAGAATGAAATCTCTGGCGCGAAGTTACGTATAGTGGCCAGGTATTGATGCCGATATCGACAATTTAACTAAACAATGCATCAGTTGTGCACGAAATAGAAATAATCCTACTAAAAGTATTGTTCATCCTTGGGATTATGCAACCAAACCATGGCAGCGTTTACACATAGACTACGCTGGACCATTTCATGGTACTTATTTATTTATCTTAGTCGATTCTTACTCGAAATGGATAGAAGTAATACCTACTAAGTCAATAACATCAACAATTATTATTAATATTCTTAGAGAAATATTCTCAAGATTTGGATTACCATATACAATTGTATCAGATAATGGTACTAATTTCACATCACACGAATTTATAAATTTCGTAAAATCCAATGGAATAAATCATAAATTAACTGCCCCTTATCATCCAGCAACTAATGGACAGGCAGAACGATATGTTCAAATAGTCAAGAAAAGTTTAAGAGCACAAATTGGCGAAGGTGATTTGTTACTGAATCTATGTAGATTTCTGATGCAATATAGAAAAACGCCCAATGCAACAACTGGGATTAGCCCAGCAGAAATGTTGTTCAACAGAAAGATAAGAACTAGAATAGATTTAATACGATATATTAATTTCTGTTCCAACATCTGGAACAGAAATTAATGAAAGAAATTTGATACCAAACGGAGACTGAAAAGATATCTTAGAAATTGGAACTAAAGTACAAGCTAGGAATTATACAAATCCAACTAATAAATGGAATTTTGGAACCATAGTGGGTAAAAGAGGAACTCTACATTATGATATTGAAATTCAAGGTAAAATTCAAAGAAGGCATAGAGACCAACTTTTGCCATACGACGGGAAGATTATTACTCAAGAAAGACGATTACCGGAAGAAGAAATAACGCGAAATATTCAACAAGGAAACCCAGAAGTTACAAAAGAAGTTCCGAAAATAGAAACGCCGCTTAAACTTCCACAGGAAAGAAAAGAAACTCCCGAGAAAACAACAATTGTTCCTTCAAAGATGACAACTACACCAATTACCGAAGTACGACGATCTGAAAGAATTAGGAAACCACCTAATAGATTAAATCTTTAAAATTTCCCAAGGGATAATTGTTATATATACAGGGTGTCTCACGTAACTGGTTCATTAGAACTTTTATTACCATTTCGCTGTATTCAATTGCGAGAAATTCGAAAATTTTAAATGGAACGCACCATATCCTTTTAGCCTATCTAAACGGGAATTTAACTCTCTACAAATTATCTATAAGTATTGCTATACCTATTTATTATAGTTTTCTTCATATTGAGTATTTTACCAAAATCCTACACAAAATGCTGGAAGCCGGTCGTATTTTTAGTAGAAGGCTATGATATTTTGACAGTTTATTGTTTAATTTATTTAAATTATCATTGGTATTATTTCTAGAATGATCTGCGATTGAATCAACTTGAGTTTGTTAGCTTTTATTTGCCAAAAATAACCAGCAGAAGAACGCATAAATGAAACAATGAAAAACAATGATATGGCGTAATATTCGACGTAATGATGCGCGAGATGTTCCTAGAGAGTTCAGTTTATTTATTTACGGTGTTTTTTGTAAAATATTATTCATCTAAATCGACCAAAGCACCTCTTACCGAAGAATTTGGTAAAGCAATAAAATATGACAAAACATGTATTCTATTATCTTAAGCTGCTGGTGATAGAAATTTATGTTTTCTTGTTATTTTGATCTTTCCAAAACTAAGAGATACGTATCTTATCATATCCAAAACTTTATTACACCCGTCATGAATATAAGACGAATTTAAAATGTTGGCGTGGGCATAATTCGCCATGATATTCAAAGACATTAACAGCAGTAAGTGATGACACAACTAAGTAATGACAACAATAACATAAATATGGTTGAAAAGCTATCAAAACTCCATGGCTTTCTAACATAAAAACAAGAAGCTTCCAGCATTGCATGCGTCCATTAATTTCCAAATATGAGGGCAACTACAACAAGTAGGAGCAGGAAAGTATCTAAATAGTTTGTAGAGAATTAAATTCGCATAATTTATTTTTGTAATTTTCAGTTTTTCATTCTTTTATGTTATTGATTTTAATTTTTATCATTAAATTGTTGTTTTTCATTGTTTCATTTATTCGGTTTTCTTTTGGTTATTTTTGGTAAATTACAGCTAGCAATCTAAAATTTATTCAATCACAGTTCATTGTAGAAATAATACTAATAATAATTTAAATAAATTAAACAAAAAACTGTCAAAATGTCATGGCCTTCTAATAAAAAAACAGACGATTTCTAGCATTTTACCTATGATTTTGATAAATTCCTCAATAGCAAGAAAACTATAATAAATAGGTATAGGAATATTTATAGATAATTTGTAGAGAATTAAATTTCCTTTCTGATAGGGTATGAAAATATGAGGCGTTCCATTTAAAATTTTCGACTTTCACGCAATTGAATACAGAGAAACGGTAACTCAACTTTTGACCAGCCTGTATAAGATATACTGATATAACAAATGACAATCTATTTAGCAGCATATGAAGAGTTATCGCACCAATGCAAAACGTTTTTGAGTTAACGTTGGCTGAGATATGGGCTTGTAAAGAGCATGGTGATATTTGCCAAAAAACATTTAAAATCAAAATAACTCGAAAACAAAAAACGATAAGCACCAACAACTGTTATCAAAGTCAACATATTTTCTTACGTATAATTGAATGGTGTAATAAAAACTATAGCATTCCATTTAAAATAACGAAGTTGAAGTCTACTTCCGGTAGACCGGAAGTGGCGGCCATCTTGAAAATATTTTAGATTAATAGATCGGAATGAACAACCCAAGTTTCCAAAATTTCAAGCCCCTACGGATAGTGGAACCTAAAAAAGTTCTAATGAACCAGTTACGTGAGACACCCTGTATACATACACACACACACACATACACAGATACACACGTTCGACATAACGGACACAACCTAAAAAATTACAGTGAACACGGTGTAAGAAAATTGTAACGATATACCATTGTAACAATAGTTTTAATTAAAAGGATTTTGAACAAATCAAATTGTTTACATATACAACAAAACTCATGTTATTTATAAGAAATTTAAGAAACCATATCACAAAATGATTTAACCCTCCAGTACACGCGCATTTTTTTTTGACGTGAGTGCTCGCACCGGACTGAGAGTCCGGGTTTCTTTGCCAAATAAGAGATTTGTATTAAACTCCCTCCCTAGATTACTAAAGTACCGCGGTTCATGATATCCATGTATTCAAACGATTCGAGCCAAAATGGTGATTTGACAGCATGTCAGTGACCAGGTGTACGAATAGGGAGTTTATGTGTGAGAAAAACGTTTTGCTCCGCCCCCGATTCGAGAACATTATTAAACTTCACCTTTCGTTTCTTCGGTGGCTGATACTGCTTAAAACAAACTTGATAAGTTACCAGGAGCCTTGAACTGCTTTCAAAAATGTTGATACTACCTCTGGAAGACTTGATAATGCTTCTAGAAGCCTTAACATAGCTTTCAGAAGGCTTGAACTGCTTCCACAAGATTTTATACTGTAGCTGAAAGACTTGATACTATTTCTAGAAGATTTTAAATGATTCTCAAAACAACTGGCAAAAAAATATTTGAAAATGCAAACTCTTAAAGAAGACATTTTTATTGCAAAAGGCACGAAATTGTTAATACAATTTGATTTTGCTTCCAAAATACCAAATACTGCTAGGATACAAAATGTTTATTTCAAAAGTTCAAAAAATTTCAATTATAGACCAAATATTGCTTGTGAAGGTGTAAGCACTGTTGATATAAGGCATTTCTATTGCAAATTAACCACAGGCGCCAGATACATGGACGTTTTTCATGTCACTTTTGTTTTGAGAACAGTCATTCGTCGTTTGAATCTTTTCCCAATTCAGTTTTTTCACTATCCAGCGCCCATACTTATTTTCAAAAACCGGCGCTTATGAAGCTACGAAGATTGTGTTAGATGTACCACTGACGATCTAAAGATAAATCAGTTAGCTGCAGAATTCTTCGAATCCTCTATTTGGGCATCGTAAATCTTACACAAATTGCTGGTTCTGGTCCTAAAAACGCTTTAGCACTAGCTTATCTGCCGTTTCATTGGCAGCACTTCCAGAGTGACCTCAGTGTAGTTAAAACGACGAACCGTTTGAGCCATCTGTATTTCCACACAAATTTTGATAATCCTCTACTTGATTTCTAGCTTTGTGGGGATGAGTTACTCAGCTTGTGTTCTCATTCAATCTCAAGATTATTCCTCACTTGCGCAATCAGTAATAAAAAAGTCCAATATAATTATATTTATAAACTCACTTCTACAGTATTATATATTTAGAAATCTGAAACTAGCTACTAACGCCATTAACAACGACAACATTCTGATCTGAAATAATACTTTGACGTCCTTCAACATCGGCAAACACAGAAAAAAGGGATTAACTAACTAGAAACTGACGAAATGACCTGTTTACCTTTATTAGCTGTTTTCACCAAAACATATTTTCGAAAGTAAGTCCTTTTTTCGTAGACAAGAACGGATATATTAAAAAAAATTGTTAACTTGAATGGTTGCGGTCTGCCGAACCAGCGGTTGCAAATTGCTAAAAGACTCTGTAAGTCGATAGTTAAACTTGCAGGAAAAGATTTTATTAATCATAAAATCGTGGCTAAGAGAAAATACTGGAAATTATTTGACAGCAGACTTGCAGGAAAAAAACTTTATGAGTAAAGTGGCTAAGAGAAAATACAGGAAATTATTTTCAGGATTCTGAGATGACCGCTAGGAGGTGCAAATACCATCTTTAATGTCTCGAAATCTTAACAATTAAACAATTAGTCATCTTAGGAATGGTATCTCAGTTTTAAGATACTTGTACATTTCAGTTTCAGTCCAGTCCCAGTATATTCCGGGTTCATGCCGGGATTTCATGACAGAAGATTTATCGTTTAGAAGTCGAATTATTTTTATTTTTTCTGGAAGCATTTCAAGCCTATAGACGCAATGTCAAGTATTCTGACAGCAATATCAAATCTTTTGTTAGCATTCCAAATGTTTTGGAAGCAATTTAGATCTTTTAGAAGCAATATTAAGCCTACCTGAGCCAATTCGAAACTTTTGTAACCATTTTAAATCTTCTAGAAGTAGTATCAAGTCTTTTGGAATCTTCTCGAGTCTTCTGAAAGCATTTCAAATCTTCCAGAAACAGTATAAAGTTTTACAGGGGCTATATCTAATCTTTTGGAAGCATTTTAAAATATCTAGAAGCAGTATCATGTCTTAAGTATTAAAATCTTCTAGAAGCAGTATCAAGTCTTTTGGAAACTTCTCAAGTCTTCTGAAAGCATTTGAAATCTTCTGGAAGCAGTATAAAGTCTTATAGGGACAGTATCAAGCCTTTAGGAAGCATTTTAAAACATCTAGAAGCAGTATCAAGTCTTCTGGAATCTTCTCGAGTCTTCTGAAAGCATTTCAAATCTTCCAGAAATAGTATAAAGTTTTACAGGGGCTATATCTAATCTTTTGGAAGCATTTTAAAATATCTAGAAGCAGTATCATGTCTTAAGTATTAAAATCTTCTAGAAGCAGTATCAAGTCTTTTGGAAACTTCTAAAGTCTTCTGAAAGCATTTGAAATCTTCTGGAAGCAGTATAAAGTCTTATAGGAACATTATCAAGCCTTTAGGAAGCATTTTAAAACATCTAGAAGCAGTATCAAGTCTTCTGGAATCTTCTCGAGTCTTCTGAAAGCATTTCAAATTTTCCAGAAACAGTATAAAGTCTTACAGGGGCTATATCTAATCTTTTGGAAGCATTTTAAAACATCTAGAAGCAGTATCAAGTCTTCTGGAATCTTCTCGAGTCTTCTGAAAGCATTTCAAATTTTCCAGAAACAGTATAAAGTCTTACAGGGGCTATATCTAATCTTTTAAAAGCATTTTAAAATATCTAGAAGCAGTATCGATTCTTAATTATTAAAATCTTCTAGAAGCAGTATCAAGTCTTTTGGAAACTTCTCAAGTCTTCTGAAAGCATTTGAAATCTTCTGGAAGCAGTATAAAGTCTTATAGGGACATTATCAAGCCTTTAGGAAGCATTTTAAAACATCTAGAAGCAGTATCAAGTCTTCTGGAATCTTCTCGAGTCTTCTGAAAGCATTTCAAATTTTCCAGAAACAGTATAAAGTCTTACAGGGGCTATATCTAATCTTTTGGAAGCATTTTAAAATATCTAGAAGCAGTATCATGTCTTAATTATTAAAATCTTCTAGAAGCAGCATCAAGTCTTTTGGAAACTTCTCAAGTCTTCTGAAAGCATTTGAAATCTTCTGGAAGCAGTATAAAGTCTTATAGGGACATTATCAAGCCTTTAGGAAGCATTTTAAAACATCTAGAAGCAGTATCAAGTCTTCTGGAATCTTCTCGAGTCTTCTGAAAGCATTTCAAATCTTCCAGAAACAGTATAAAGTTTTACAGGGGCTATATCTAATCTTTTGGAAGCATTTTAAAATATCTAGAAGCAGTATCATGTCTTAAGTATTAAAATCTTCTAGAAGCAGTATCAAGTCTTTTGGAAACTTCTCAAGTCTTCTGAAAGCATTTGAAATCTTCTGGAAGCAGTATAAAGTCTTATAGGGACATTATCAAGCCTTTAGGAAGCATTTTAAAACATCTAGAAGCAGTATCAAGTCTTCTGGAATCTTCTCGAGTCTTCTGAAAGCATTTCAAATTTTCCAGAAACAGTATAAAGTCTTACAGGGGCTATATCTAATCTTTTGGAAGCATTTTAAAATATCTAGAAGCAGTATCATGTCTTAATTATTAAAATCTTCTAGAAGCAGTATCAAGTCTTTTGGAAACTTCTCAAGTCTTCTGAAAGCATTTGAAATCTTCTGGAAGCAGTATAAAGTCTTATAGGGACATTATCAAGCCTTTAGGAAGCATTTTAAAACATCTAGAAGCAGTATCAAGTCTTCTGGAATCTTCTCGAGTCTTCTGAAAGCATTTCAAATCTTCCAGAAATAGTATAAAGTTTTACAGGGGCTATATCTAATCTTTTGGAAGCATTTTAAAATATCTAGAAGCAGTATCATGTCTTAAGTATTAAAATCTTCTAGAAGCAGTATCAAGTCTTTTGGAAACTTCTCAAGTCTTCTGAAAGCATTTGAAATCTTCTGGAAGCAGTATAAAGTCTTATAGGGACATTATCAAGCCTTTAGGAAGCATTTTAAAACATCTAGAAGCAGTATCAAGTCTTCTGGAATCTTCTCGAGTCTTCTGAAAGCATTTCAAATCTTCCAGAAATAGTATAAAGTCTTACAGGGGCTATATCTAATCTTTTAAAAGCATTTTAAAATATCTAGAAGCAGTATCGATTCTTAATTATTAAAATCTTCTAGAAGCAGTATTAAGTCTTTTGGAAACTTCTCAAGTCTTCTGAAAGCATTTGAAATCTTCTGGAAGCAGTATAAAGTCTTATAGGGACATTATCAAGCCTTTAGGAAGCATTTTAAAACATCTAGAAGCAGTATCAAGTCTTCTGGAATCTTCTCGAGTCTTCTGAAAGCATTTCAAATCTTCCAGAAATAGTATAAAGTCTTACAGGGGCTATATCTAATCTTTTAAAAGCATTTTAAAATATCTAGAAGCAGTATCGATTCTTAATTATTAAAATCTTCTAGAAGCAGTATTAAGTCTTTTGGAAACTTCTCAAGTCTTCTGAAAGCATTTGAAATCTTCTGGAAGCAGTATAAAGTCTTATAGGGACAGTATCAAGCCTTTAGGAAGCATTTTAAAACATCTAGAAGCAGTATCAAGTCTTCTGGAATCTTCTCGAGTCTTCTGAAAGCATTTCAAATCTTCCAGAAATAGTATAAAGTTTTACAGGGGCTATATCTAATCTTTTGGAAGCATTTTAAAATATCTAGAAGCAGTATCATGTCTTAAGTATTAAAATCTTCTAGAAGCAGTATCAAGTCTTTTGGAAACTTCTCAAGTCTTCTGAAAGCATTTGAAATCTTCTGGAAGCAGTATAAAGTCTTATAGGGACATTATCAAGCCTTTAGGAAGCATTTTAAAACATCTAGAAGCAGTATCAAGTCTTCTGGAATCTTCTCGAGTCTTCTGAAAGCATTTCAAATCTTCCAGAAATAGTATAAAGTTTTACAGGGGCTATATCTAATCTTTTGGAAGCATTTTAAAATATCTAGAAGCAGTATCATGTCTTAAGTATTAAAATCTTCTAGAAGCAGTATCAAGTCTTTTGGAAACTTCTCAAGTCTTCTGAAAGCATTTGAAATCTTCTGGAAGCAGTATAAAGTCTTATAGGGACAGTATCAAGCCTTTAGGAAGCATTTTAAAACATCTAGAAGCAGTATCAAGTCTTCTGGAATCTTCTCGAGTCTTCTGAAAGCATTTCAAATCTTCCAGAAATAGTATAAAGTCTTACAGGGGCTATATCTAATCTTTTAAAAGCATTTTAAAATATCTAGAAGCAGTATCGATTCTTAATTATTAAAATCTTCTAGAAGCACTATCAAGTCTTTTGGAAACTTCTCAAGTCTTCTGAAAGCATTTGAAATCTTCTGGAAGCAGTATAAAGTCTTATAGGGACAGTATCAAGCCTTTAGGAAGCATTTTAAAACATCTAGAAGCAGTATCAAGTCTTCTGGAATCTTCTCGAGTCTTCTGAAAGCATTTCAAATCTTCCAGAAATAGTATAAAGTTTTACAGGGGCTATATCTAATCTTTTGGAAGCATTTTAAAATATCTAGAAGCAGTATCATGTCTTAAGTATTAAAATCTTCTAGAAGCAGTATCAAGTCTTTTGGAAACTTCTCAAGTCTTCTGAAAGCATTTGAAATCTTCTGGAAGCAGTATAAAGTCTTATAGGGACAGTATCAAGCCTTTAGGAAGCATTTTAAAACATCTAGAAGCAGTATCAAGTCTTCTGGAATCTTCTCAAGTCTTCTGAAAGCATTTCAAATCTTCCAGAAATAGTATAAAGTTTTACAGGGGCTATATCTAATCTTTTAAAAGCATTTTAAAATATCTAGAAGCAGTATCGATTCTTAATTATTAAAATCTTCTAGAAGCAGTATTAAGTCTTTTGGAAACTTCTCAAGTCTTCTGAAAGCATTTGAAATCTTCTGGAAGCAGTATAAAGTCTTATAGGGACAGTATCAAGCCTTTAGGAAGCATTTTAAAACATCTAGAAACAGTATCAAGTCTTCTGGAATCTTCTCGAGTCTTCTGAAAGCATTTCAAATCTTCCAGAAATAGTATAAAGTCTTACAGGGGCTATATCTAATCTTTTAAAAGCATTTTAAAATATCTAGAAGCAGTATCGATTCTTAATTATTAAAATCTTCTAGAAGCACTATCAAGTCTTTTGGAAACTTCTCAAGTCTTCTGAAAGCATTTGAAATCGTCTTGAAGCAGTATAAAGTCTTATAGGGGCAGTATCAAAGCTTTAGGAGGAATTTTAAAACATCTAGAAGCAGTATCAAGTCTTCTGGAAGTAGTATCCAGTCTTTTGGAAGCACTTCAAGTAATTTTGAAGTATTTCAAGTCTTCTAAAAGTAAGTACAGTAGGGCCCCGACATTCGCGGCTTCAAATTACACGGATTCGCATATTCGCGTTTTAAATTTTGCTGCCTTTTTCAACATTCACGACTCGATTATTCGCGAATACATAGCAGGTATGTATGTCATTTTTAAACAATTTAAAACGAAGTTTACCGTAGGTTTACTGTACAAGCAACCAGCTTCACATATGCGTTTCTCTGGGAATCCCTCATTTATGATCGATTTTAATGTTTGTGTTAGGTGCTTATTTTTGTGTTCTGTATTTCGTTCAGGTTAGTGTTTCGCCCGTTTTTTTACTATAATTTTATAAACAATAAATTAATCTCACAACAGTACTCAAAATGGGTACAAAAAGGCCTGCGATGGAAATAAATTTAATTGCCAAACGTGCAAAGTCAGTTATGACTCTAGAAAGAAAAATTCAAGTTCTTGATATGCTCCGGGAAGGGAAAAGAGCTACCGAAGTAGGCCGGGTCTTCGGTGTCAATGAATCTACGATAAGATCTATAAAGAAACAAGAAGAGGTAATTAGAAATAGCGTAAAAAGTGGCATACCGTCATCATTAAAGGTAACGTCACAAGTTCGTGATGTTAATATTGAAAAAATGGAGAAGTCTCTTTATCTTTGGATTGAGGACCATGGTCGCAAAAATATACCATTAACTAGGGCTAGATTAATGGATAAAGCCAAGGAACTTTATCAACATTTTTCGTGTGGGATGGACTGTGCTGAAGACGATTGTAAATTTAAAGCCAGCAGAGGATGGTTCGAAAGATTCAAAACTCGTTTTAATCTCCATAAGATTAAGTTGTGTGGAGATCATCAACAGGCTGCAAAATTTCCTGATGAAATAATAAAATTAATAGAAGAAAAAGGTTACCGTCCTGAACAAATATTTAATGCGGACGAAACAGGGCTTTATTGGAAACAAATGCCCACACGAACATACATTTCAAAAAATGAAAAGACAGCACCTGGTTTTAAATCGGCTAAGGATAGAGTTACAGTTTTATTTTGTGCAAATGCACGCGGAGACTTTATTACAAAACCAATGTTAATATATCGAGCAGCTAATCCACGAGCTTTAAAGAACAAGGACAAAGAAGCTCTTCCGGTCTATTGGCGAGCTAATTCAAAAGCTTGGATGACTTCTCAGCTATTTATAGAGTGGTTTAAAGAGTGCTTTGTTAAAGAAGTGGAGCGTTACCTAAAATCTAAAAATTTAGCATTTCACGTTTTATTGATATTGGATAACGCCCCATCTCATCCAGTAGATGCTCTCAAATTAGCTCATTCATGTGTCGAGGTGGTATTTCTTCCGCCCAACACAACATCCTTATTACAACCTTTAGATCAAGGTGATAAAGTAGTGTAGTAGATCAAAATGATAGTGTTTTCTCAATAAAAGATGTGTGGAAATTATACAATATTGACCATGCGATTACATCTATAAAACTTGCTTTAAATGACATTAAAGTATCAACCGTAAGTAATGCATGGAAAAAACTGTTGAAAAAAGACAAAGTGTGCGCAAAGTGTAAGCGAAATTGATGAGGCAATAGAGAGAGCTGTTCTTTCTGCACGGTTGCTACCGGGAGATGATTTTCATACCATTGTACCAGCTGATATCGAATCTCTCGTCAATGATCAAGAGGAAGAGTTGTCCAGTGCAGACTTAGAAGCGCTACTAATAGAAAATGTTTCAGGAACGGATGAAGAAGATAATAGTAATTCCCTATGTAATAAATTAACGTTGAAGGAACTTAATTTATTTATACAAGAAGCAAATAATCTTGCTGAAAAAATAGTAGAATATGATCCATCAACGGAACGAAGCACAAAATTTAAAAATGGTCTGAATACTCTTCTTGCTCCTTACAAAGAGCTTCAAAAGGATATGCAACACAAAGCATTGCAACCTACTATCCTTTCATTTTTTAAACCATCGTGTTCTAAAGCAATTATTATTGATGAGTAGAAATGTTAACTTTTATTTCTTTTTTTAGTTTATTTTGTTGCACTTTGTTATTGCTATCGAGTTTAGGTTTTTTTATATTTTAAACAATTGTAATTATTTTAATATCTGTATTAGTTCCGAATACAAAAGTTTTAAGACCAGTCGTTTTATTTTGCAATTTTAAGCGTTTTATTTAGTATGTATAATTTATTAATTTTTGAAATTTTTAATTTTTAAAATTAAATTAAATGAAACTTTTGGCGTCGGTGACCATTTGGCGGTTAACGTGTTAAAAGAACATAGAAGTAGTAGTTTATCCTTCATAATATCTAGTGCTTCAATATTCGCGGATTCAACATTCGCGGCGTATTTTTAGAACCTAACCCTCGCGAATGTTGGGGCCTTACTTGTATAAGGTCTTCTGGAAACATTGTAAGTCGTCTGGAAGTAGTATTTTGGAAACCATATCAAGTTTCTTAGATACAATATCAAGTCTTCTGGAAGCATCTTCAGTCTTCGAGCGACATAAAGTACTTTGGAAGCATTGTAGGTAGTCTGGACACACTTCAAGTCCTCTGGATGCAATATCAAGGCTTCTAAAAGCGTTGTAAGTCATCTGTAAGCATTGTAAGTCGTCTGGATGCATTGTAAGACATCTGTAAATTCATCATTTTAAGTCTTCTAGAAATATCAGTCTAGAAATTCAAGTCTTCTGAAAGCAATATAAAGTTTTCTTAAAACAGTATCAAATCATCTAGAGGTAACAACATCAAGTCTTCTGAAAACATTTTAAGTTTTCTAGATGCTATATCAAGTTATCTGAAAGCATTGTAAGTCGTCTGGAAGTATTTTAAATCCTCTAGAAGCAGTGTCAGTCATTATGTCGGTGAAAAAGTTACCTTTTCTGTTAAACAATAGAGGGTGCAGAACCCGGAGTGAGAGTCCGGTGCGTGTACCAAAAGGTTAAATTACACTTAATAACATTTATACCAATAATTTGTGTAAAATGATGATTTACACAAAGATTAATCCACCAAAAATTTAATTCAAGATTTTTTTAAAAATTATTGTTACCTTTGTGACAGCTCCAGACCGGAAATATCTTATTCGGCAATGTCTTGGTAATAAAGCCATAGCCAACGTATAAACGAAAAAGAACTAAATTTCTTTAAAAATTGTGAAGTAATTTAGATTATTTATAAAAAATAAAATTGAAATATATTAAAAATTAGATTAATCTGTTAATATTGTTAAAAAAATTATAAATATTTTAAATATTTATAAATAATTTTGTTGTTTTAGTGATACCTTTAATCATAAATAAAGCCTTTAATAGATGTCGCCACAACGAGTTTAACAATTTTATAATTTTGTAAAAAACATTTTTGGCACTAATTGCTTAAATTTGTATAAATATAAATACATTTGTATAAATACAAAATCAATGTAAAAGCCGTTTAATTATATGAACCAATTATCACATTATTATTAACACATTAATATTAATTAATTTTATTCATAGATGTCGCTTTTTTTGTTCTTCCAAACCAAATTGTTTTAAACTTTTAGATATCATTAAACTTGATTTATAAAGAGAAAAAAGTGGAAAATAATTACATCAATTTTTATTTGATTATTAAATTTAATTAAAAAAATATTAATAATTTTAGTTAAAATCATTATGATGTAACATCATCAATAGATGTCGTGATTTCGTTTCTACATCGCAATGGCTATGACAAGTTTTAATATTTGTTTTGTTTAACAAATTCAAACAAATTATTATGAAGTTTAATTTGCGTATGTTGTGTTTTTTAACAATTTATTGAATATTGAAGCAATATTAATAGTTTATACATTATTGGTAATATCTTAATATCTCGTTTTTGTTCCAGAAGTTAAGATACTCCGGAAGAATCGCTGATAACGTTGTTGATGTCTTGGAGTCGGTGTAGAAGGAACTTGGAGTATGAATTGGTGAAAATTTTAAATAATTTAGTTTATACATTATGTATTAATGCAATGTCTCGATATTAATTGTCACAAATGATATCTCGAATAGTCTGACGTTATTCGAGACAACAAAATATCTCGGAGGAATACTTCATTATATAGTCATTAAAATTAAGAATTAGTTGAAAATGATAACTTCAATTCAGATAAAGTCATTTAAAATTTTGTATGGTGCTTGTTTTGAAAGCATTTTTAGTCGTTTGGAAGCACTTTAAGTCTTTCGAGGTAATATCAAGTCTTTCGAGGTAATATCAAGTCTTTCGAGGTAATATCAAGTCTTTTGAGGTAATATCAAGTCTTTTGAAAGCATTTCAAATCTTCTAGAAGCATTTTGAGTCTTTTGGAAGTAATATAAAGTCTTTTAGAAGCAATATTAAGACTTTGTCATTTCAAATTGATGAAAATTGTTGATATTATCATAAAAGATATCTCGAGTAGTGTTAGAGGTATCACAAAATGTTATAGAAAGTGGTTACCCCTACCAATCGTCGAATTTATCTAATTTATACAGCTAAGTGTAACAAATATATTTTAGTTTATTATCAAAAAATCATGGGGTAGATTCATACAGGGTAATTAAAAATCCTTGTTTATTAAAACGATAAAGTTTTCTTTAGAAATATAACAAAAAATTGAATCGATTATCCTTAGTTGTTTGCTTATTGATAATTCTAAAACATTACATTAAGTCTAAATGATATCTTTGCCTATAAATATATCATTATCTATGAGATTGTGGTTGTACGATCTTTGCCAATCTAAACTTAAAGCAGATAATCATACATTTGGTTGTTACTTTGGAAGTTATTACATTATAATTATTTAAGTTAACTGCAGAAGTAAAAAATCTAGCCATTCTAGCTGTACAGCCCGTTTGTGGTTGCCGATTAGGGAGGATCATGTATATCAGGGAAAAAGAATGACCATGATGATCTTTCCTTTAACTTCGGTTCCTGCATTAAGTTCTTAACATTAAGTTCTTTTTTGGGTTAGTAGCAGCTTTAAAAGTTTCACCCCAGAGCTCCTTTACCATCTCCATCACCTCCTTAACACTTAAAGTAGTAGATGTAAACCAAAACTGTTTGAAAAGTAATAATCTCATTAGAACTTTCCAAACGACGACCTGTAATAAGAAATCCCAAAAAGTCATATCATAATAGGCCACAAACCCGTATATTACCTATACAGGTAATATTAAGTCTTTTGTAGAGACAGTATTGAGCATGTAGAGGCATGGAAGCCTTTCTGGAAGCATTTGAAGTCTTACAGAGCCATTGTTAAGACGTCTAGAAACATTTTAAGTCTTTTGGAAGCATTTCAAGTCTTCTGGAATTAACATCAAATCTTCTAGAAGCAGTATGAAATCTTCTGGAAGCATTTCAAAATTTCTGAAAGCATTGCACGTCTTTTGAAAAGAAAAGACCTGAAGTATCAGGTCTTCTGGAAGCAATTCAAGTCTTCTTTGAAACTAAAATCGCTTTTCCAGAGGCAGTATCGAGACTTCTGGATGAAATATCAAGTTTTTCAGGGATAGTTTGAAGTCTTCTGGTACATTTGAAGTCTTCCAGAGCCAATTTTAAGTCTTCTGGAACCATTTTAAGTCTTCTGGAACCATTCAAAGTCTTCTGGAACCATTTTAAGTCTTCTGGAAGCATTTCAAGTCTTCTTTGAAACCAGAATCATTCCTCCAGAGACAGTATCGAGACTTCTGATTGCAGTATCAAGTCTTCCAGGGGCATGGAAGCCTTCCTGGAAGCATTTGAGGTCTTCCATAACCATTGTTAAAACTTTTAGAACCATTTTAAGTCTTCTGGAAGCACTTTAAGTCTTCTAGAAGCACTTTAAGTCTTCTTTGAAACCAGAATCATTCCTCCAGAGGCAGTATTGAGACTTCTGATTGCAGTATCAAGTCTTCCAGGGGCATGGAAGTCTTCCTGGAAGCATTTGAAGCCTTCCAGAGCCATTGTTAACACTTTTAGATCCATTTTAAATCTTCTGGAAGCATTTCAAGTCTTCTTTGAAACCAGAATCATTCCTCCAGAGGCAGTATCGAGACTTCTGATTGCAGTATCAGGTCTTCTAGGGGCATGAAAGTCTTCCTGGATGCATTTGAAGTCTTCCAGAGCCATTGTTAAGACTTTTAGAACCATTTCAAGTCTTCTGGACGCACTTTATGTCTTCTTTGAAACCAGAATCATTCCTCCAGAGGCAGTATCGAGACTTCTGATTGCAGTATCAAATCTTCCAGAGGCATGGAAGTCTTCCTGGAAGCATTTGAAGTCTTCCAGAGCCATTGTTAAGACTTTTAGAACCATTTTAAGTCTTCTGAAAGCATTTCAAGTCTTCTTTGAAACCAGAATTATTCCTCCAGAGGCAGTATCGAGACTTCTGATTGCAGTATCAAGCCTTCCAGGGGCATGGAAGCCTTCCTGGAAGCATTTGAAGTCTTCCAGAGCCATTGTTAAGACTTTTAGAACCATTTTAAGTCTTCTGAAAGCATTTCAAGTCTTCTTTGAAACCAGAATTATTCCTCCAGAGGCAGTATCGAGACTTCTGATTGCAGTATCAAGCCTTCCAGGGGCATGGAAGCCTTCCTGGAAGCATTTGAAGTCTTCCAGAACCATTGTTAAGACTTTTAGAACCATTTTAAGTCTTCTGGAATCATTTCAAGTCTTCTTTGAAACCAGAATCATTCCTCCAGAGGCAGTATCGTGACTTCTGATTGCAGTATCAAGTCTTCCAGGGGCATGGAAGCCTTCCTGGAAGCATTTGAAGTCTTCCAGAACCATTGTTAAGACTTTTAGAACCATTTTAAGTCCTCTGGAAGCATTTCAAGTCTTCTGTGAAACCAGAATCATTCCTCCAGAGGCAGTATCGAGACTTCTGATTGCAGTATCAAGCCTTCCAGGGGTCTTCCAAAACCATTGTTAAGACTTTTAGAACCATTTTAAGTCTTCTGGAAGCATTTCAAGTCTTCTTTGAAACCAAAATCGCTTTTCCAGAGGCAGTATCGAGACTTCTGGATGAAAGATCAAGTTTTTCAGGGACAGTTTGAAGTCTTCCAAAGCCAATCTTAAGTCTTCTGGAACTATTTCAAGTTTTCTGAAAGCAATACCAAATATTCTAGGAGCAGTATCAAAAGTCGTTTAGAAACAGTTCAAGCCTTCTGAAAGCATTTCAAGTCTTTTGGAAGCAGTATTTGATCTTCTAGAAACCAGAATCACTTTTTCAGAGGCAGTATCGAGACTTCTGGATGAAATATCAAGTTTTTCAGTGACAGTTTGACGTCTTCTGAAAGCATTTAAAGCCTTCCAGAGCCAATCTTAAGTCTTCTGGAACCATTTTAAGTCTTCTGATAGCATTTAAAGTTTTCTGAAAGCAATACCAAATCTTCTAAAAGCAGTATCAAAAGTCTTTTAGAAACAATTCATGTTTTCTTTGAAATCAGGATCACTTTTCCAGAGGCAGTATCGAGACTTCTGGATGCAATATCAAGTCTTCCAGGGTCAATCTGAAGTCTTCTGGAAGCATTTGAAGCTTTCCAGAGCTAATGTCAAGTCTTCTGGAAGCATTTCAAGTCTTCTGGAAGCAACATCAAATCTTCGAAAAGCAGTATCAAGTCTTCTACAAGTAGTTCAAGTCTTCTAAAAGCATTTCAAGTTTTTTGAAAGTAGTATCAAGTCTTTTAGAAGCAGTTTAAGTCTTCGAGAGGCAGTCGAGTCTTTTGAAAGTATTCTAGAATCATTTTAAGTATT
Source organism: Onthophagus sagittarius (assembly GCA_036711965.1). NCBI lineage: Eukaryota > Metazoa > Arthropoda > Insecta > Coleoptera > Scarabaeidae > Onthophagus > Onthophagus sagittarius. The sequence goes on from JASERS010000005.1 coordinate 52,657,030, forward strand.
CTGGTAGCATTTCAAGCATTCTGGAACTAACATCAAATCTTCTAGAAGCAGTATTAGGTCTTCTGGAAGCAGTTCAAGTCTTCTTTGAAACCAGAATTGCTTTTCCAGAGGCAGTATCGAGACTTTGGATGAAATATCAAGTTTTTCAGGGACAGTTTGAAGTCTTCTGGTAGCATTTGAAGTCTTCCAAAGCCAATATTAAGTCTTCTGGAACCATTTTAAGTCTCTTCGAACCATTTTAAGTCTTCTGGAAGCATTTCAAGTCTTCTTTGAAACCAGAATCATTCCTCCAGAGGCAGTATCGAGACTTCTGATTGCAGTATCAAGTCTTCCAGGGGCATGGAATTCTTTCTGGAAGCATTTGAAATCTTCCAGACCTATTGTTAAGACTTCTAGAACCATCTTAACTCTTCTGGAAGCATTTCAAGTCTTCTGGAACTAACATTAAATCTTCTAGAAGCAGTATTAGATCTTCTGGAAGCAGTTCAAGTCTTCTGAAAGCATTTTAAGTCTTTTGAAAGCAGTATCCGGTCTTCTGGAAGCAGTTCAAGTCTTCTTTGAAACTAAAATCGCTTTTGCAAAGGCAGTATCGAGACTTCTGGATGTAATATCAAGTTTTTCAGGGACAGTTTGAAGTCTTCTGGTAGCATTTGAAGTCTTCCAGAGCCAATCTTAAGTCTTCTCGAACCATTTTAAGTCTTCTGGAAGCATTTCAAGTTTTCTGAAAGAAGATTTGGTATCTGAAAAGATTTGGTATTGACCAAATCTTCTATAAGCAGTATTAAGTCTTTAAGAAGCAGTTCAAGTCTTCCGAAAGCATTTCAAGTCTCTGAAAGCAGTATCAAGTCTTCTTTGAAACCAAAATCACCTTTCCAGAGGCAGTATAATCGAGGCTTCTGAATGCAACAACAAGTCTTTCAGGGACAATCTGAAGTCTTTTGGAAGCATTTGAAGTCTTCCAGAGCCAATGTCAAGTCTTGTGGAAGCATTTCAAGTCATCTGGAAGCAATATCAAATCTTCGAGAAGCAGTATCAAGTCTTCTAGAAGCAGTTCAAGTCTTCTGAAAGCTTTTCACGTTTTTTGAAAGCAGTATCAAGTCTTTTAGAAGCCGTTTAAGTCTTCCGGAGGCAGTATGGAGTCTTCTGGAAGCAGTTTAAGTTTTTCAGGGGCAGTATCGAGTTTTTTGGAAGCATTTCATTTCTTCAAAGCAGTATCAAATCTTTTAGAAGCAGTTCAAGTCTTCCAAAGCCATTATTAAGACTTCTAGAGCTAAGTCTTCTGGAAGCATTTCAAGTCTTCTGGAACTAACATCAAATCTTCTAGAAGCAGTATTAGATCTTCTGGAAGCAGTTCAAGATTTCTGGAAGCATTGCAAGTCTTTTGAAAGCAGTATCAGAGCTTCTGGAAGCAGTTCAAGTCTTCTTTGAAACCAGAATCGCTTTTCCAGAGGCAGTATCGAGACTTCTGGATGAAATATCAAGTTTTTCAGGGACAGTTTGAAGTCTTCTGGTAGCATTTGAAGTCTTCCAGAGCCAATCTTAAGTCTTCTTTAACCATTTTAAGTCTTCTTGAAGCATTTCAAGTTTTTTGAAAGCAATGCCAAATCTTTTAGAAGCAGTAACAAGTCTTTTAGAAGCAGTATCAAGTCTTTTGGAAACAATTCAAGTCTTTTGGAAACAATTCAAGTCTCCTTTGAAATCAGAATCACTTTTCCAGAGGCAGTATCGAGTCTTCTGGATGCAACATCAAGTCTTCCAGGGACAATCTCAAGCTTTCTGGAAGCATTTGATCTTTTCCAGAGCTAATGTCAAGTCTTCTGGAAGCAACATCAAATCTTTGAGAAGCAGTATCACGTCTTTGAGAAGCAGTATCATGTCTTTTAGAAGCAGTTCAAGTCTTCTGAAAGCATTTTAAGTTTTTTAAAAGTAGTGTCAAGTCTTTTAAAGGCAGTTCAAGTCTTCCAGAAGCAGTATGGGGTCTTCTGGAAGCAGTTCATCTTGTTTGAAAACAGTATCAAGTCTTAGAAGTATTTCAAGTATTGTAAAAGCATTTTAAGTCTTGTGGAACCATTTCAAAATCTTTGGAAGGTTTGTCATAATGCTCTTTGTCATTTTGGTATTTCATAATCTGTATTTGTGTCAAAATTATTAATGCATATGCAAATGATTTTCCTTCTTGCAATATTAGTGCACCTAATCCGTGTTTAGGACTATCTACTGATAAGATTAAAGGTATTCTCGAATCATAAGAACATAATATATGATTCTTATAACATATCTTTTAATTTATTGAACAAATTCTAAATAATTTTAATTTTGCAAGATTTAGATTAAACTTGCCAAGGTAGTTAAGCATACCAATAACTCTTGGTATATCACCAGTTTTTCTTTTTTTGGGTTCTAGTATGTTTTGTCCTTACCTTATTGCGATAAAAGGTATATCTTAAATATTATGTTTCTATTTGTTTGAATCCATCCAAATTCAAACAAACTGAAACTTAATCCTTGCCCTTCCAAGACGCGCCTAAGTATATCATAAGTATCTCATCGTGTTCATCACACAGACAGCGTATATGTCACTAACCTCAATATTGGAATACTGTGAGTTGCAAATACTTACTTTGATTATATTTATAATATCTGTTGTCTTTGACTTCTGAATTATTTCAATCCATTACGAGTAATAGTCGACAAGCCAAAAATAATGTTTTCCATTGTTAAAACTTTTAAAACGAAAACCTTGGAATTTAATGTTATATCATTGGTGTATGACTTTGGTTGCATTTTGATATTTCCGACAAATGCAGTGCATTTACTTATTAACTCAATATCTGTATTGATGTTGGGGCAATAGAGAACTTCCTTTGCCCTCATTTTGGTCTTCATACGACTAAAATGTCCGTCATGTACTTCTAATTACTTGTAATTATTTTTAAAATTATATTCAAGAGATGTGTGATACAGTTATATTAACTATGTACTATGCTGAATTATTCTGATCGGCGTTTTGCACGAGGAAATAACAAAACCGATTTCAGCCACATTATTAGTTTGATTGCTAAACGTTAAAATTGACTGTTTATTTAAATTTGATTTTAAATAAGCAAGTTTATCTGATCTTAAGTTGGAATTTGGTTTATACTGATTAAAAAAAAAAAAACTAAGGGTGATTGGTTTCATAATGTCGACTAGTTTTAATATTTTGATTGTGGAGTTACAAATAACAATGCTTTTCTGTTCCCCTTGCCACTCATTATTAAAACTTATATTTTCTCACTCCTATTTTCTTTTTTTATTTTCGTTCTCTGTAGTTGTATTTTTAAAAGAACTGGAAATAAACAAAGAAATTTAGAAAATACAAGTTTTGTGTTATTAAAATAATAATAACACGTGCTATATACTACGAAACAAATTAATTTACCAAAAATTCCAGATTATAAATTATGTCTTTTCTCTTTACAAATTTCATCTGGAATATTCAGTTTGTATTTCTGTATCTACACAAACTGCTCCCAAACAACCTCTTTGTTGCTTTTGAATTTGATATCAAATGAACCTTTGAATGCGTACAATCCAGAATCATTTGTCCAATAATCAAAATCATCTTGCTTCTTAAACTTGTCCAGTTTGATATTAGGAAGGTCTTTTTTGGATTGATTAATATTGCACAAGCATGTATCATTCCGAAGATGCGAGTTGATCAGCTGATGCCGTTCTAGGTGAAGGTGTATCCAAAATCAACATCCTTCTCGAGATCATTTAATCCAATGGGTTTAAGGTATTGAACAGTTAGCAGATTCTACCTTCGTAAATTTTAAGCCATTCGACGTAATTCTTCACTGTCTTGAAGAAAATGAGGCGACCTAGTAAATGTTGCTTCAACTCTAAATAATATCATTATATTTAACCCTTAAATGGACGATTTTTTTTTTACGTTTTAAAAAAATATATTTGTGTAATAGACATGTATTACTGTCTAGGAAAAATGAGTAAAAAAATCTAGACATGAATTTACTATTTTTTTTTTTGCAATAATGTGAGTTGTTTATAAACTACATTGCGCATTCAATGACATTTTGCAAGTATGGGTAAAATAAGAGTGGATATTGTTTTTGAAATGTGTTTATTTATTCTAAATTATGATATTTATAAAAACAATTGCTTTTTTTCGTATCACATAAAGATACACGACATTTTTGGCACATTTTGAACGTAAATCCTGAACATTTCGGGAATTTGCACCTCTGCTGCTTATCCAGCCAAACTGCCCAATGACATGTCTGATCCAATCTGACGTCTTTCAAAGGAATTGCTTGAGCTGGTCCTCGGAACTTCTTCATTACAAGTTCTCTTTGTATTGTGCTCCCACTAGGTCGACCACGTTTAGCGCCATTTGCAGGTAGACCCAATTTGCAGAGGGTTTCGGCAAGTTCTAGTCTAAATGTACCCAAATTGAGAAGTTGATCATTTCCTTTTATATTATTTACCTTCTTGAACATAACCCATGAATTTATAACTGCGAGGTCCAGGAAATGATAAAATAAGCGCATGGTCCACTTGCGGCTCTTTATTGTGATGTGATAACGACCTATAAATGAATCTAATAAGTCCACGCCCCCCATGTGAGCATTGTACTCCTTGATGACTTTGGGGCATGGAATAGCAACTCTCTCTTTCTTCGATTTATCAAAGCGCGTGACTGTGGTTGCTGGTTCTGCTCCTACGTAAGTGGAAAGAAGGTTAACGGGCTTGTTATCTTTCCACACAACAGCACTTACGTCAATATCATCCACAGTCGCCACGTTTTCCTCATAGAATCCTCTGGGTACGTTCTTTTTCATTATAGTGTTTTTGTCAGGCAATTTGCAGTTTCTCAATCGGTTTACTCTTACTGTTCCCAGTGAGAAAATTCCTTCCTTAGCTAAATAGGTGACGAGAGGCACAGAAGTATAGAAGTTGTCGAAGTATATAATGTGATTCACATTGCGTGGTACCATTCTTACCATTCTGACGACTGTATTTCCAGACTCTCCCAAATCTGGCTCACCAGGTAAGATGTTATTTTTGGAGCCGCCTCCACTGTAAACCTCAAATCTATGAGCATATCCTTGTAGACTGCAGATGAGATATAATTTGAACCCCCACTTGTGGGGTTTATTGGGCATGTATTGTTTTATGTAATGGCTCATTTTGGTTGCACACATCTGCTCGTCTATGGAAAGCCTTTGGTCTAAGGGAACCTTTCCAAACTGGCAGTTGAGCATTTCCTCAAGAGGTCTTATTTTGAATAGCCTGTCATAGTCTGGATGATCTTTGGGTAAGCATAGCGTATTGTCGGCAAAATGGAGAGTGGATCTTATTTTTTCAAATTTTTTTAACGGCATCGTATTTTTTATGTGATCATAACCAAATTTATCACTCCAGTAAGCCCTGGTGTTTGGAAATTTTATGACTGAGGTGTAAATCAGAATGCCTAGGAATTTATTTAGGATATTTTCATTTATAATTTCAGGATTGGATATTTGTTTCTGGGCCGCGTATAAGTTACTTTGTTCTACAATTTGCTTTTTTAGATCTGATGTAAAATAAAATGAAAAAAAATCATACGGCGTGTTACAAGACATCAATGCTTCCGTTATCTGAGTTTCTCCCCTAAAAATAAGGCTGTCTTCAGCAGTAACAAGATTCCGTTTTCGCCAAACCAGAGGTCGCTTAGAAATCCCTTGTGATCTACTCTGGGGTACTGCTTCTCCGGCTTCCAAAATAGGAGGGTCTGGCATATTTTGATCGTTGTCAATTACGAGAGGAGGATCAGCATCCACTTTATCAGACTGGGCATTCTCACCTTCATCACTATTTTCAAGGTCCCGAAGAACATCTCGAGCTGTTTGATAATAGTGACCTTCATCCTCTACTTCGGAGTCCGAGCCGTCTAAGCCATCTTCTGAATCTTCAAGAGTTTCTAAATACTTTGTAATTTCGCTTTCTAGTAATCGCGGCATGCTGAAAAGCAAAATAAAAACCCTTCACCAAACATGCATTTATTTAGCAGGCAATGCGCATTGTAGTTTTCCTACAACATACCAGATTTCGCGTAATTCGACAGTAGCATCAAGTAATTTTCAATGTTTTACAACATGAACATGTAATTGAAGATATAATCAAGCAAATAAAAATATGTTATATACTTACATTATATTTTATCAAAGTCCGAACACAGCTTCAAAACTTAGTTTCGCGCCACTAGAAAAGTTTTCTTCAAAGTGACATTTGACATTCATTTATTTTTAATGCATAAAAATATTGGATAGTGCCAACATTAAAAAAAGTACAAAATTCGTTCAGAAATAAGAACTAGTTGTCAAAATTAACAAAAAAATAAAATAAAGATAATTTTATCTGTGATGTTTAGTATGTTGTTTAAAAACAACATTGTCCATTTAAGGGTTAAATGTTGGTCGCGGATTTTTCCGCTTTGGATGAGTTGGCAAAAAATCTGGCGAATATTTATTTAAACAATTCATCCTGCATTTTTATCCATGTGGTTCAGTTTCAGCAACACCCAGTGCATGTTTCTCTATAAACGAAGAATCACAAAGAGAATTGGTAATAATTTAAAAAAGTAACCATATTGAAACATACAAGGTGTAACAAGGATTAAGAAAAGTTTCTTAAGTACATCCTTTTTATATATTGTATTGAGCTACGCCAATACTCCTTAGATGTGAAATGGAATTCTTTGATGGTTTTGTGTATTTTTTTATGTTTCACTTGAAATATGATTTTTAATTTAATATATTGACTATGGGGAGGTATATATACACAAATGGTCTGCAGAAAGAGATGAGTAGATTAGTTTGGATATTGAATCAACCATTCATAAATTCACTCATCACTGTTGCTAACAGTCATTTGAGTATGTGCAATTTTTTTGCTTTATCAATACATTTGCTTTGAAGAGGTATACACAAATGGACTGCAGAAAGAAATGAGTAGATTAGTTTGGATATTGATCAATCTGTTTGACCATATGCCATTCATAAATCGACTCATCACTGTTGCTATCAGTCATTTGTGTATGTGCATTTTTTCTGCTTTAATATGAACAATTGTTTAAGTAAATGATGAAGCATTTACAAAACTATAAGCAAAAAAATAATGAAACATTTTTTTGTTATGAATATAATGTATGCTACATCATACATGTATGGGATTTTGTTATAATTTTGTGTGTTGTGTGTCGTTGTAAAAGGAAGAAGATAATAAAGGGAAAGTTAAAAATTAAATAATAGAGAAAAGTCGCATCTTCAAGGTCTGCAACTTCTTCCTTCCCGTATGATAACAGACCAACGGAAAATACCTTAGGCAAGCGCCTCCCTCACTTAAGTAATAATTTGGGACTTATCACTTCCGACCCTGCAACAACAGCAGACATAAACTTTGATATATCTGCAAAATTCCGACGGTTTTTGATTGCCCATCTGCCACTTTGAAAGGATATCCTCTAAACGTTTTCTTTGCTTTCCTTAACTTTCAATTAACACCGTCTTTAATGGTGGAAGCCTGTATAAGATCAACGAACATTGTAATTATATTGATCTATAGATTGGCCAAAAGATAATTGTATATGGTATTTTCATTTTTAACACTGGAGGGTTAAAAACCAAAGGCTCACCAGAGATCAGAGATCATCATATAATATTATTAACATATCTCAGATATGCTCGTATGTAGAGGGGTTAAAATTGCTCCATGGTCTCGTTCCCATTCCCAGACTCACTTTTACCAACCTCCAGTTAAACTATATAGAAGATAGTTACCATGAATACAACGATTTTAAATTGGCTATCGGCCGGTTTTTAACTATTAGATACATATTTATCAAGAGATGGTAAAAGTGATCATTAGTGTCAGTAGCTTTATCAAAAATGTTATTTCTTAGACGGCATCTAATAATGCAAGTATATAGTATATGTTCAGGTTTTTCTGACTCGTTATTGCAAACTCAACAAGTTTGATACTCAGCTTGTCCAATATGGAAAAGATGCTATTTGTGGAATTCTTACCTTTGTAATTATATTGATCTATAGATTGGCCAAAAGATAATTGTATATGGTATTTTTATTTTTAACACTGGAGGGTTAAAAACCAAAGGCTCACCAGAGATCAGAGATCATCATGTTACTAACATATCTCAGATATGCTCATATGTAGAGGCGTTAAAATTGCTCCATGGTCTCGTTCCCATTCCCAGACTCACTTTTACCAACCTCCAGTTAAACTTATTATATAGAAGATAGTTACCATGAATACAACGATTTTAAATTGGCTATCGGCCGTTTTTTAACTATTAGATACATTTATCAAGAGGTGGTAAAAGTGACCATTAGTCAGTAGCTTTATCAAAAATGTTATATCTTAGACGGCATCTAATAATGCAAGTATATAGTATCTGTTTAGGTGTTTCTTCTTCTTATTATTAGACTTCTTATTGCAAACACAACAAGTTTGATACTCAGCTTGTCCAATATGGAAAAGATGCTATTTGTGGAATTCTTGGCTGGTATGGAAACTTGACAGCGTCTTTAGACCCTATTTGCTGAGGCATAAAATATGCTGGGATTTGTTTTGGAAGAGGCTGTCATATCTTTCGCTTATCTGTGACTGGGAAGTTCCTTCCAAGCTGAGTATCAAACTTGTTTAGTTTTGAGTCTCTGATGATTTCGAGGTATCTTATGAAGTTGCCCTGCATCAACTTGAGTGAAGAGCATGTTTTGAGCAATGAGGTGCTTCTTTTTGTATATGCAGATGGAGTGCTGTGAAGCATTGCTGATTATTGTAGTCTCAATGAGTCATTCATGGTTTAAGACCTCAGTTCCTTCTGAGGAACCTGCAACATACCTGCCCTTTTTTCTCACCTTTTCTATGTGAGAGTTTTAGTTTAATTTAGTATCTAGTATCACTTCTAAGTACTTACCATTGTTTTGAGGTTTACTTAAGGTTTACTTTACCCTTTGAAGTTAACTCTTAGGCAACATCTTTTTCTCTGTGTGAAAGAAGTCATTACAAGTTTTTTTAGGATTGATGCTTGAGGGCCTATTACCTACAGCACAGTTGAGATGTGATTGTATCTTGTTTTGTAATTACCAGGTCATCAGCATACCCCTAAATAATGAATGAAGGATTCTTTAGAAAATATAGTTATTTTCTGGAATTCACTGTTTTTAGCTGAAAATTTTGCATTACTAAGCATATTAATAACATAGTCAACAAACTTGATGTAATCATTTTATTTCTGATTTTTTTTAGAAATTTCTATGCGTAGCTACGATTAATGAAAAATTTGTTGAGAAAGGTGATAAAAAGTATTGCTGAAATGTAAAAATTATGTTATGCTATAATAAGCAAAGTGTTTTTGTTGTATAATATTAAAGTTAGTTTATTTCACATAAACTTATTGTACATTTTCTTTGATGGAATTGTTAACTAATGAGCTTGTTTCGAGGATTTCTTCAATTGAAACTAATTAGTTAATGCTTTGAAGTGGTTATAATAAATTCGCGAAGAACGCCAAGTTTAGATTTAAGATTACGATTAAAGATTTTAATGTTTTATGAACATATAATTTGCTTTATCTTTATTGATTAGTTTCAAACTAACAATCATATTTCATAACGACTTATATAGCTTAATATCTAATTAAAACATCGAGACTGATCGATTCGTTTCAAATATGGTTTAGTCATTTTAAACCCTCCTTTTCTAGCCGAACCTCGCGCTCCTTCAAGTGCTGTATTTGTTGGATTTTTCTCTCTCGATAAAATGAATACAATTCCTTTATCAACTTGTTCCGGTTGACAAAGATATCCTGTTGCCCATGAATCATAATCGGTTCCAACTACCCAACCTCTTCGGTTTTCCTCACCAGCTTTCCATTCGATTATAAATTCTGAAGTATTGGTTATTTGGTGAGCTTTGTACATTTCAACTTTTGCAACACTACTTGTCCAATTAAAAATTCTATATCCGGTCATAGTTGTCCCCGATTTTCTTTTATCAATCGTTACACTATAAAGTAAACAGCTTTTTAAACTTTCATCACCATCCAAATCGCCAATTTCTTGAGCGTACCAATGACCAGCCATCTATTAAATAGAACTTGATTTATAAAATTTAAAAGATTTTTTTAATTACCCTTTGGATATCGAAGTTTTTAAGTAAAGGTACTTTATGGCATCTTTTATCTGCTGGCTCAATGGCGTTGCATACAGGAGTAAAAATTATGAATACTTTTAAAAGAAAAATAATAAGGTTTATAGGCATGTTTTCGGTTTAAACTAAAATTTGTTGCAAATTTAACACATGGCGCTTATATAGGAAATAATTGCTCATTAAAAGGCTATTGTAATGTTATTTTCCTAATTGGACAATGATTTTTAAAGTTAAGGTAAATATAGTTATAAATATATCATTAAGAACCAAAACTGATAACAATTATTTTTTTTGTTATTTACCTATTTTGTCCATAATATGTTAATATGGGTTTTATTTTATTTTTTATGCACAATTTTTGAATTTTCTTTCCATTAACTTATGGTCCGTTATTTCAATTAATATCTCTTGACCTGATCATTAATCCTCAATGGAGTGATGGCACTGTTCGTTATCCATGAGGATATGTCCAAGGATAAGACCGGTAATGTGGTCTTTTAAATCAGAATAAAGAGTTTCTAAGTGTTGCATGTACCTTAAAATATGAGGTTTTTGGGCCTTTAAGCTATTGAACAGTTAGCAGATTCTACCTTCCTAAATTTTAAGCCATTCGGCGTAATTCGCTGCCTTGAAGAAAATGAGGCGACCTAGTAAACGTTCTAAATAATTTCCTTATATTTAAATGTTGGTCGCGGATTTTTCCGTTTTGGATGAGTTGGCAAAAAATCTGGCGAATATTTATTTAAACAATTCATCCTGCATTTTTATCCATGTGGTTCAGTTTCAGCAACACCCAGTGCATGTTTCTCTATAAACGAAGAGTCATATTGAAATATACAAGGTTAATGAGCTACGCCAATACTCCTTAGATGTGAAATGGAATTTGATGGTTTTGCGTATTTTTTTATGTTCCACTTGAAATATGATTTTTAATTTAATACATTGACTATGGGAAGGTATATATACACAAATGGTCTGCAGAAAGAGATGAGTGGATTAGTTTGGATATTGAATCAACCATTCAGAAATTCACTCATCACTATTGCTAACAGTCATTTGAGTATGTGCAATTTTTTTTACTTTATCAATACATGTGCTTTGAAGAGGTATACACAAATGGACTGCAGAAAGAAATGAGTAGATTACTTTGGATATTGATCAACCTGTTTGACCATATGCCATTCATAAATCGACTCATCACTGTTGCTATCAGTCATTTGTGTATGTGCATTTTTTTCTGCTTTAATATGAACAATTGTTTAAGTAAATGATGAAGCATTTACAACACTATAAGCAAAAAATTAATGAAAATTTTTTTTGTTATGAATATAATGTATGGTACATCATATATGCATGGGATTTTGTTATAATTTTGTGTGTTGTGTGTCGTTGTAAAAGGAAGAAGATAATAAAGGAGAATTTAAAGATTAAATAATAAAGAAAAGTCCCAACTTCTTCCTTCCCTTATGATAGCAGAGCAACGGAAAATACCTTAGGCGAGCACCTTTCGCACAACTTAATTAACCTTTATCTTACTGAATTTATTTGAGTGGGCATGCGCCGGCGGCCTGAATTAAATTTGTATCAGGTGCGATCATTGTAGACATTAGCAAAAAATGATATAATTTTCGTTCTATTTGCACTAGGATTATGAAATAAAAAAGAAATAAAAGAAAAATGATTGTTTTAAATTTCTATTTAATAACAAAAATAAAATTTTTTTTTTAATTTTTGGCTGAACGTAAACTAAAACTTCACTCGCGTATGCCACTTCGCGAAGCAGTCTACCACGCACAACCCAACATCGCACTTTTTACAATAATAATTTGTTCGTGAACGTTTATTATTTGCAGAACACACACGACATCGTTTTTGATTTTCGCACTTAGACGGCCAATGCTTTGAGTGCTTTACCTCAAGGCGAGTCAATTGCGTTGTAGCAGAGCTTTGTCTTCCTACAGATTTTCCTCTATTCGCAACATTTGTATGATGTGTCTGAAAAATTAAATCGCGCACTAATTGTTCCCGAAATTGTTTATGATTTAGTTTTCCTTCAACAGACTTATGTAGAAGAAAAGCATTTAAAATGGAAATATCAAGTAAATGAAAGAATAATTTGTTTGTCCATTTCCATGATCTTCTACTTATCCCATAGCTATTAGCCATTCTATCCGACTTGTCAACATATCCCATGTGCTTGTTGTAATCTTCTACAATGAGGGGTTTGATGGCATTACCATTTTCATCTTGGAAGTTTCCTTCCACAGGAGGTACGTGCATGTTTGTAAGAAGAAAAACATCGCGCTTATCTTTCCACCGAAGAACGCTTAAATTTCCCTTCACCCTCGTAACAATGTCCCCTCTTTTTGTTTTTAAGTTCTTCGGTGCAATATCTTGGGGAATACCTCTACGATTATGTCGTACTGTTCCGCAAGCTTTTATATTTCGTCTGAATAAGTCGGCGTACAACAATGGGGATGAAAAATAATTATCCATAAATAATTTATGGCCTACACCTTTCACCCTCCTAACTAATTGTAGCACTGTTCCGTGCGTTGCTGTTATATCGCCATGTGCTTGTTTATTTTGTTTGCCTAAATAAACGGCCATATCATACGTATATCCCAACGAATCACACAGCTTGTACATTTTTATTCCAAATCTTTTATGTTTTTTAGGAATATATTGTCTGAATACAACCCTTCCCTTGAACGATATAATAACTTCATCGACGGCAATATGTTCAGTCGGAAAATAAAATTCATCAAATTTATGGTTCAGCTTATCAAACACTTCCCTGATTTTCCACAGTCTGTCATAATTTTCGTCTTCTCTATTCGGAGGATTAGCGTTGTCGGAAAAATGTAGAAACCGCAGAATAAACATGAAACGATCACGCGACATCGTGTTTTGATAAAAAGGTGTGTGGTATTGTTCGTCTTTCGACCAATAATCCTTGAAAGAGTCTCTTAGGTCATGACCCATTTGAATGACTACAGCGATAAACTTATGAATTTCTTCCATTGTTACCTCAGAAGGTTCTACGGATGGTCCTGGAACGTCTCGATTGGCATAATATTGTTGGCAATATTTGTTACTTTCCACCACTAACAGGGAAAATATTTCCTCAAAAAAAAGTGATAAAATTGAAAATGGCGACGAATCGGCATTTATATTAGGGGCAGCTGTTTTATTGATACCGACATGCGGTGCGGTAAACGGAAAAACACCACTAGAATCCCCGTCTCTTCTACACCGAAATCCAATCGGAACATCTTCTTCTTCTTCACTTTCTTCGGAAGAAGACAACGCTCTAACATTTTCGTCTTGTAACTCTTCCTCAGAATCATCATCCATTATGATGTTTTGAAATTCATTTTGTACGTTTTCCATGGTACACAGTATAAATTTATGCAATTTAAAAATTGTCGATAAACAATAAAAAAATTAATATTCAACTAAAACTAACAAATATAAGAAACTAACATTTAAGAAACTAACACTAAGAAACTAACAAATATTCACAATAAATTTATTTTAGACTTGGTTGGTAACGTACGAATGCTAATATGCAACTAATTTTAAGATTTTACGCTTCAGTTTTAAGGGTATAACATTTCAAACAAACAAGTTAGGGGAGTATTTCTTATAACTGCATTTATGGCTCTGTTTATTTACTTACCGACCCTTTTAGTCGGTCAATACGTTTGTTGTGCCGAAGTAAACGACAAAAAAAGGTCGACCTAAACCGAAACCTATAGATAGGCCGCTCGGCCGTCCGACAATACAAGCCGCGGCCTATATATAGGCCTTTAGTAAGATAAAGGTTAATAATTTGGGTCTCATCACTTCCGACCCAGCAACAGCATAGATCTGCAAAATTCCGACGGTTTTTTGATTGCCCATCTGCCACTTTGAAGGATATGCTCTAAACGTTTTCTTTGCTTTCCTTACCTTTCAATTAACACCGTCTTTACTGGTGGAGCCTGTATACGATCAGCGACCATTGTAATTATATTGATCTATAGATTGGCCAAAAGATAATTGTATATGGTATTTTTATTTTTAACACTGGAGGGTTAAAAACCAAAGGCTCATCAGAGATCATCATGGGGTTAAAATTGCTCCATGGTCTTGTTCTCATTCCCAGACCCACTTTTACCAATCTCCAGTTAAACTATCTAGAAGATAGTTACCATGAATACAACGATTTTAATTTGGCTATCAGCCGGTTTTTAACTAGTAAATACATTTATAAAGAAATGGTAAAAGTAATCATTAGTCAGTAGCTTTATCAAAAACGTTATATCTTGGACGGCATCTAATAATGCAAGTATATAGTATATGTTCAGGTGTTTTTGACTCGTTATTGCAAACTCAACAAGTTTGATACTCAGCTTGTCCAATATGAAAAAGATGCTATTTGTGGAATTCTTGGCTGGTATGGAAACTTGAGAGCGTTTTTAGACCCCATTTGCTGAGGTATAAAATATCATGGGATTCCTTTTGGGATTTGTTTTGCGAAGGGGCTGTCATATCTTTCGCTTATCTGTGACTTGGAAGTTCCTTCCAAGCTGAGTATCAAACTTGTTTAGTTTTTTTGAGTCTCTGATGATTTCGAGGTATCTTATGAAGTTGCCCTGCATCAACTTGAGTGAAGAGCATATTCTGAGTAATAAGGTGCGTCTTTTTGTATATGCAGATGGAGTGCTGTGAAGCATAGGCTGATTATTGTAGACTCATTGAGACTACAATTATCAATATAATTGATAATCGAGACCACAATTATCATTATACTGCCAATTATAATGTTATTTTCCTAATTAGACAATGATTTTTAAAGTTAAGGTAAATATAGTTATAAATATGTCATTAAGAAACAAAACTGATTGATTAACAATTTTTTTTTGTCATTTACCGGTTTTGTTTATAATATGTCAATATGGGTTGGGTTGGGTTGGGTTGGGTTATTATATGGGTTTTATTTTTTATGCACAATTTTTCAATTTTCTTTCCATTTCTTATGGTTCGTTATTTCAATTAATATCTCTTGACCTGATCATTAATCCTCTCAATGGAGTGATGGCACTGTTCATTATCCATGAGGATATGTCCAAGGATAAAGTATACTTAACCGGTTTTTTAAATCAGAATAAAGAATTTCTAAGTATTGCATGTACCTTAAAATAAGAGGTTTTTGAGTTGGGCCTATTTGAGATATCTTAAATTGGTTTCTTGCAAATTTTTTTTAATGCAATATTTTCATTCATGTATTATCAACATTGTTTTGATTTGTCAAGTAAGTGGTCCAAATGAACAATATCTGCTTTGTTCTAGTTAAATTTAAAGTAAATTTTCTTTCAATATTAAATCCTTAACAGCCAAAAAATCAATCAAACGCTTAACATTGATTGAAAATATGCAATAAATAAATCTTGAGTCGTTCAAAAATGAACATTGCCAAGAGTTAGAAAATCATCATACGATGAATTTGGAGATTGATGTTTGTTACTCTGATTGATGTTGTATTTGGTATCTTAAGTAAATTGTGCAATGTATGAAAAAAATGATGTGATAATATATCAATTTCCTCCATGTAAGGAATATTTAGAAATTTGATGATAGCAGGTTTACCATGTTGGGTAACATTTATATTAACATATACGTATAACATATATTTGCTTGATCTTTATTAATTTCAAACTTAACAAAATCATATTAATAATTTAACATCTAATTAAAACATTGAGTCTGATCGATTCGCTTCAAATACGGTTTAGTCATTTTAAACCCAACCTTTCTAAGCGAATTTCGCGCTGTTTCGAGTGTTACATTTGTCGGATTTCTTTCTCTCGTTGCAACAAATATCACTCCTTTGTCAACTTGTTCCGGTTGACAAAGATACCACGTTGACCATACATCATAATCGATTCCAACTGCCCAAGCTCTTCGAGTTATTTCGTCGCTAACTTTCCATTCCAAGATAAGTTCTGAAGTATTGTTTATTTGGTGACCTTTGTACATTTCGACTTTTCCGATACTACTCGTCCCGTTAAAAATTCTATACCCGGTGAGGGTTGCCCCCGATTTCTTTTTATCTATCTTTACACTATGAAGTAAACAGCTTTTTAAACTTTCATTACCATCGAGATCGCCAACTTCTTGAACGTACCAGTGACCAGCGATCTATTGAAGAGGAAATTATTTATAAGATTGAAACGATTAAGTTTTTTATTACCCTTTGGATCTCAAAGTTTTTAAGTAAAGGTACTTTATGGCATCTTTTATCTGCTGGCTCAATGGAGCTGTATGTAGGACTGAAAATTATGAATACCACTAAGAGAAATACAAGACGGCTTATAGGCATGTTTGCGGTTTAAATGGAAATTTGTTCTAACATTTCACACATACCGCTTATATAGGAAATATTAGCTCATTATAACCCGGACGATTTTTCCTAATTAGACCATTGTTAGAGCTAATAAATGTAGTTATTAAGAACCAAAACAGATAAGCATTGTTTTCAGTGTTTTTCTTCTCTGTTCACATACACTGATTATTTTTGTTGTTTTTCTATTTTTGTCTATAACTATTTAGTATCCGAATGATTGAAGAAATCCTTACCAGCCAAAAATCAAAATATATTGAAAAAATCTAATAAGATTTTCTTCATAGCTTATATAACAATTTGGGGAATCACTTGTTAAGATTTTTGGTTACTAAGTGTTGCAGTAATAATAATTAAAAGAGAATAGTTATTTGTTTATTTTGTTACCGTCGTCGTCTTTCTCAGACCATCCCTCATCTTCAGATTCGAGAATCATGTTGATTTCAGATTCTGAAGTCTCATCATCTTCGATAATATGTTTCTGTTTTATCTTCAGATCTTTCGTTGACTTGGGTTTTACTTTTTCTGTCTTTCTACTTTAGTATAAAGTCACAGATGAAGTTACGGTCCCATTTATCACTCTTAACTTGATATGATCTTGGAGACCATTATTTGTAGGTTTGAAGCTTACTCATAGTAGAATTTTTCCAAGAAACTAACATTCAAATTATGCAAAAAGAATTATAATATTTCATATGGTGTAATATAATGTAAACGGGGTAGGCCACTTTAAACACTTTTAAAGGGAAATTCCTCATTCTATAAGAAATAGAAAACAATGATATAAATAAGTGTCTGAGGCGGCTTCATTTTTATTAAAAAAACTTGATATCTATTATGGTTTCAGATATATAGCTGTTTTTCAAAAAAGTGCAATTTTGAAAAGTCGTCATATCTTTTTTCTTATTGAAAACCTTCGTTTCTGTGGAAACATTTCCAAATCAACATTTTATTTAAAATTTGATGGTTAATAATAATATAAGTTAACTTTTCATCAAAGCTATGTTTTAGCAGTTATTGACATAAATATGTTATGTCAATATAATATAATAAATATATGTTATATATATTTTAAAAATGTCCAATTTGGCCCACCCTGTGCATAAAATTTGTTTCCATTAAAAGCCTTCATCTTTTTGGTTTTCTTCCTCATATTATTTATCATCTTAAACATTTTCTTCTGGAGATTCGTTTAATATAACTAAATAATTCGCTTCTTGATTCAAAGTTTTGATTTTTTGTTTGAACTTTTTTAATAACACTCCCTGAACCTGCGGACTTCGCCTCTTAGATTACTATTTTTTACTCTTTAGATAATTTTTCAATTGGTAATAGTGACCACTGCAGTTAAATAAAGACGGTTAAATATGATGGTCGCGGATTCTTCCACAATATTCTTTAATTACTATTTTGTAGGCCCAATGGAAGTTGTAACGACAGAAATAGGGAGTAATCTCTTCCCTCAGGTTAATATAGGAATTTTTGCTTATAACTAGCACGGCTTTCACTACCATAAAACCCCCATTTACAATGCCATCTAATATTACATTTTATTTCTCGCACATTTGAAGATTTCAATATTTTATCACAGGAGTTGTTCAACAAACGATATTAGTGTTTCGGTACATTTTTCGGATGTTATTCCAAAAGTGTTTTACTCTCACGACGGTTATGTTTTCTTTCGCGAGCCTTGCCACTTCCTCATCTTCCAGCAATTCTTCTTATCGAAAATTTCACTCATCACTTGTTCGGCACGTTCTCTACGATTAAAGGTCCGTTTATATGTAGGCATCGAACGTGTCAGAGACATAACGTGACAGACAAAATAATATTGTTTTGCTTATAACTAGGATGGCTTTCACTACCATAAAACCCCCCCATTTACAATGCTATGTAATATTACATTTTATTTCTGATTGCACATTTGAATCTTGCGGATGTCGTTCAGTGTGATTGCGGATGTATTTCACTCTAACGATGGTTACTGTTTCTTCCGTGTGTTCATCTTCTAGCAATTCTTCTTGTCAGAAAATTTTATTCATTCGTCGTTCGACACGTTCTCTACGATTAAAGGTCCGTTTATATTTACAGACATCGAATGTGTCAGACAAAATAATATGGTTCTATGTAGTTTATATAAACGAAATTTTTATTTAGTATTTTTATATGAAAGTAACCTTCCACGAAGAAATTTTTGAAAATATTGGGTAAAAATATCTATAAATGCGGTCTCGGTGAAATAGAATAAACTGTGACATTGTTGCAAATATCAAATGTGATCTGGATCTCCTCATTGGAATCGCACTAATAATTCTTTTAAGAATTTCATGCCAATGTTCCTTTTCTTTGTATATCAATTCCATATGTTGCTTTGCAGCTCCAAAAATTTATCACGTTTGACTTTTTTCTTCTGCTTATCAAATCCACTTTCATACTTTCTGAATTTATCACGATCCGTCGATATAATATTGTTACGGATCAGATAATCAGTTACTAAGGTAATTCTATAATCTTTAACGTACCATCTAACACCTTCTAAACCTTATAATATGGCTTGAGAGGTTGCCAAGAAGACAAAGAACCCATGAATTGAGCTATGTGTGTCTTTGAATATGCATTAGGAACTCAATGAAAGATTCTTTGGTCATCCAGTCTGCTTTATTTGCAATTCATTGTTACATTGTTGATCATCAATCACCTCTCTTTCCTGAGATGTAATTACTTCGACTTATTTTTTCGCATTCGGCAATTATTTGGGCTTTCCATTACTGTATTTAAGCTGGTTTCCTCAAGATGAATAATACGACCAGGTGCGAACTCGCAGTTTTCCATTTCATTATTAAGATTAACAAAAACACTTATATTGACCTGGTGAAATGACATGGAGCAGACATCGCTTGTATATTCTGGTTTTGCAACTATAATTGTTTGTGGTCCTTCATCGTTCTGTTCACCCAATTACTTTCTGTCATTTTATTTTTATCAGTTTGCTTAGGATAGCTCTTTAGATAACTCTCTAGCTGGTAATAGTGACCACTGCAGTTACATTAAAGCCGTATAAATATGATGGTCGCGGATTCTTCCACAATATTCTCTGATTACTATTTTTTAGGCACAATGGAACTAGTAACGACAAAAATAGGGAGTAATCTCTTCCCTCAGGTTAATATTGGAATTTTTGCTTATAACTAGCATTTCTTTCACTACCATAAAACCCCCATTTACAATTCAATGTAATATTACATTTTATTTCTGATCGCACATTTGAAGATTTCAATTTTTTTTCACAGGAGTTGTTCAACAAACGATATTAGTGTGTCGGTACATCTTGCGGATGTTATTCCAAAAGTGTTTTACTCTCACGACTGTTATATTTTCTTTCGCGAGCTTTGCCACTTCCTCATCTTCCAGCAATTCTTCTTGTCAGAAAACTTCACTCATCACTTGTTCGGCACGTTCTTTACGATTAAAGGTCCGTTTATATGTAGGCATCGAACGTGTCAGAGACATAACGTGACAGACAAAATAATATTGTTTTGCTTATAACTAGCATGGCTTTCACTACCATAAAACCCCCATTTACAAAGCTATGTAATATTACATTTTATTTCTGATCGCACATTTGAAGATTTCAATATTTTTTAACAGGAGTTATTCAACAAATGATGTTATCATGGCGGTACATCTTGCGGATGTCGTTCAGTTTCTTTCGTGTGTCTATCTTCTAGCAATTCTTCTTGTCAGAAAATTTTATTCATCACTTGTTCGGCACGTTCTCTACGATTAAAGGTCCGTTTATATTTACAGACATCGAATGTGTCAGACAAAATAATATGGTTCTATGTAGTTTATATAAACGAAATTTTTATTTAGTATTTTTATATGAAAGTAACCTTCCACGGAGAAATTTTTGAAAATATTGGGTAAAAATATCTAAATGCGGTCTCGGTGAAATAGAATAAACTGTGACATTGTTGCAAATATCAAATGTGATCTGGATCTCCTCATTGGAATCGCACTAATAATTCTTTTAAGAATTTCATGCCAATGTTCCTTTTCTTTGTATATGAATTCCATATATAGCTTTGCAGCTCCAAAAATTTATCACGTTTGACTTTTTTCTTCTGCTTATCAAACCCACTTTCATACTTTCTGAATTTATCACGATCCCTTGATATAATATTGTTACGGATCAGATAATCAGTTACTATGGTAATTCTATAATCTTTAACGTACCATATAACACCTTGTAAACCTTATAATATATGGCTTGAGAGGTTGCCAAGAAGACAAAGAACCCATGAATTGAGCTATGTGTGTCTTTGAATATGCATTAGGAACTCAATGAAAGATTCTTTGGTCATCCAGTCTGCTTTATTTGCAATTCATTGTTACATTGTTGATCATCAATCACCTCTCTTTCCTGAGATGTAATTACTTCGACTTATTTTTTCGCATTCGGCAATTATTTGGGCTTTCCATTACTGTATTTAAGCTGGTTTCCTCATGATGAATAATACGACCAGGTGTGAACTCGCAGTTTTCCATTTCATTATTAAGATTAACAAAAACACTTATATTGACCTGGTGAAATGACATGGAGCAGACATCGCTTGTATATTCTGGTTTTGCAACTATAATTGTTTGTGGTCCTTCATCGTTCTGTTCACCCAATTACTTTCTGCCATTTTATTTTTATCACTTTGCTTAGGATAGCTCTTTAGATAACTCTCTATTTGGTAATAGTGACCACTGCAGTTACATTAAAACCGTATAAATATGATGGTCGCGGATTCTTCCACAATATTCTCTGATTACTATTTTTTAGGCACAATGGAACTAGTAACGACAAAAATAGGGAGTAATCTCTTCCCTCAGGTTAATATTGGAATTTTTGCTTATAACTAGCATTTCTTTCACTACCATAAAACCCCCATTTACAATTCAATGTAATATTACATTTTATTTCTGATCGCACATTTGAAGATTTCAATTTTTTTTCACAGGAGTTGTTCAACAAACGATATTAGTGTGTCGGTACATCTTGCGGATGTTATTCCAAAAGTGTTTTACTCTCACGACTGTTATATTTTCTTTCGCGAGCTTTGCCACTTCCTCATCTTCCAGCAATTCTTCTTGTCAGAAAACTTCACTCATCACTTGTTCGGCACGTTCTCTACGATTAAAGGTCCGTTTATATGTAGGCATCGAACGTGTCAGAGACATAACGTGACAGACAAAATAATATTGTTTTGCTTATAACTAGCATGGCTTTCACTACCATAAAACCCCCATTTACAAAGCTATGTAATATTACATTTTATTTCTGATCGCACATTTGAAGATTTCAATATTTTTTAACAGGAGTTATTCAACAAATGATGTTATCATGGCGGTACATCTTGCGGATGTCGTTCAGTTTCTTTCGTGTGTCTATCTTCTAGCAATTCTTCTTGTCAGAAAATTTTATTCATCACTTGTTCGGCACGTTCTCTACGATTAAAGGTCCGTTTATATTTACAGACATCGAATGTGTCAGACAAAATAATATGGTTCTATGTAGTTTATATAAACGAAATTTTTATTTAGTATTTTTATATGAAAGTAACCTTCCACGGAGAAATTTTTGAAAATATTGGGTAAAAATATCTAAATGCGGTCTCGGTGAAATAGAATAAACTGTGACATTGTTGCAAATATCAAATGTGATCTGGATCTCCTCATTGGAATCGCACTAATAATTCTTTTAAGAATTTCATGCCAATGTTCCTTTTCTTTGTATATGAATTCCATATATAGCTTTGCAGCTCCAAAAATTTATCACGTTTGACTTTTTTCTTCTGCTTATCAAACCCACTTTCATACTTTCTGAATTTATCACGATCCCTTGATATAATATTGTTACGGATCAGATAATCAGTTACTAAGGTAATTCTATAATCTTTAACGTACCATATAACACCTTGTAAACCTTATAATATATGGCTTGAGAGGTTGCCAAGAAGACAAAGAACCCATGAATTGAGCTATGTGTGTCTTTGAATATGCATTAGGAACTCAATGAAAGATTCTTTGGTCATCCAGTCTGCTTTATTTGCAATTCATTGTTACATTGTTGATCATCAATCACCTCTCTTTCTTGAGATGTAATTACTTCGACTTATTTTTTCGCATTCGGCAATTATTTGGGCTTTCCATTACTGTATTTAAGCTGGTTTCCTCAAGATGAATAATACGACCAGGTGCGAACTCGCAGTTTTCCATTTCATTATTAAGATTATCAAAAACACTTATATTGACCTGGTGAAATGACATGGAGCAGACATCGCTTGTATATTCTGGTTTTGCAACTATAATTGTTTGTGGTCCTTCATCGTTTTGTTCACCCAATTACTTTCTGCCATTTTATTTTTATCACTTTGCTTAGGATAGCTCTTTAGATAACTCTCTATTTGGTAATAGTGACCACTGCAGTTACATTAAAACCGTATAAATATGATGGTCGCGGATTCTTCCACAATATTCTCTGATTACTATTTTTTAGGCACAATGGAACTAGTAACGACAAAAATAGGGAGTAATCTCTTCCCTCAGGTTAATATTGGAATTTTTGCTTATACCTAGTATGGCTTTCACTACCATAAAACCCCCATTTGCAATGCAATGTAATATTACATTTTATTTCTGATCGCACATTTGAAGATTTCAATATTTTTTCACAAGAGTTGTTCAATAAACGATATTAGTGTTTCGGTACATCTTGCGGATGTTATTCCAAAAGTGTTTTACTCTCACGACTGTTATATTTTCTTTCGCGAGCTTTGCCACTTCCTCATCTTCCAGGAATTCTTCTTGTCAGAAAATTTCACTCATCACTTGTTCGGCACGTTCTCTACGATTAAAGGTCCGTTTATAGGTAGGCATCGAACGTGTCAGAGACATAACGTAACAGACAAAATAATATTACATTTTATTTCTGATCGCACATTTGAAGATTTCAATATTTTTTCACAGGAGTTATTCACCAAATGATGTTATGCCGCCATGATAACATCTTGCTGACGTCGTTCAGTGTGATGTGATCCCAAAAGTGTAGTTCACTCTAACGATGGTTACTGTTTCTTTCGTGTGTCCATCTTCCAGCAATTCTTCTTGCCAGAAAATTTTATTCATCACTTGTTCGGCACGTTCTCTACGATTAAAGGTCCGTTTATATTTACAGACATCGAATGTGTCAGACAAAATAATATGGTTCTATGTAGTTTATATAAACGAAATTTTTATTTATTATTTTTATATGAAGGTAACCTTCCACGGAGAAATTTTTGAAAATATTGGGTAAAAATATCTAAATGCGGTCTCAGTGAAAAAGAATAAACTGTGACATTGTTGCAGATATCAAATGCGATCTGGATCTCCTCATTGGAATCGCACTAATAATTCTTTTAAGAATTTCATGCCAATGTTCCTTTTCTTTGTATATCAATTCCATATATTGCTTTGCAGCTCCAAAAATTTATCACGTTTGACTTTTTTCTTCTGCTTATCAAACCCACTTTCATACTTTCTGAATTTATCACGATCCCTCGATATAATATTGTTACGGATCAGATAATCAGTTACTAAGGTAATTCTATAATTTTTAACGTACCATCTAACACCTTCTAAACCTTATAATATGGCTTGAGAGGTTGCCAAGAAGACAAAGAACCCATGAATTGAGCTATGTGTGTTTTTGAATATGCATTAGGAACTCAATGAAAGATTCTTTGGTCATCCAGTCTGCTTTATTTGCAATTTATTGTTACATTGTTGATCATCAATCACCTCTCTTTCCTGAGATGTAATTACTTCGACTTATTTTTTCGCATTCGGCAATTATTTGGGCTTTCCATTACTGTATTTAAGCTGGTTTCCTCAAGATGAATAATACGACCAGGTGCGAACTCGCAGTTTTCCATTTCATTATTAAGATTAACAAAAACACTTATATTGACCTGGTGAAATGACATGGAGCAGACATCGCTTGTATATTCTGGTTTTGCAACTATAATTGTTTGTGGTCCTTCATCGTTCTGTTCACCCAATTACTTTCTGCCATTTTATTTTTATCACTTTGCTTAGGATAGCTCTTTAGATAACTCTCTATTTGGTAATAGTGACCACTGCAGTTACATTAAAACCGTATAAATATGATGGTCGCGGATTCTTCCACAATATTCTCTGATTACTATTTTTTAGGCACAATGGAACTAGTAACGACAAAAATAGGGAGTAATCTCTTCCCTCAGGTTAATATTGGAATTTTTGCTTATAACTAGCATTTCTTTCACTACCATAAAACCCCCATTTACAATTCAATGTAATATTACATTTTATTTCTGATCGCACATTTGAAGATTTCAATTTTTTTTCACAGGAGTTGTTCAACAAACGATATTAGTGTGTCGGTACATCTTGCGGATGTTATTCCAAAAGTGTTTTACTCTCACGACTGTTATATTTTCTTTCGCGAGCTTTGCCACTTCCTCATCTTCCAGCAATTCTTCTTGTCAGAAAACTTCACTCATCACTTGTTCGGCACGTTCTCTACGATTAAAGGTCCGTTTATATGTAGGCATCGAACGTGTCAGAGACATAACGTGACAGACAAAATAATATTGTTTTGCTTATAACTAGCATGGCTTTCACTACCATAAAACCCCCATTTACAAAGCTATGTAATATTACATTTTATTTCTGATCGCACATTTGAAGATTTCAATATTTTTTAACAGGAGTTATTCAACAAATGATGTTATCATGGCGGTACATCTTGCGGATGTCGTTCAGTTTCTTTCGTGTGTCTATCTTCTAGCAATTCTTCTTGTCAGAAAATTTTATTCATCACTTGTTCGGCACGTTCTCTACGATTAAAGGTCCGTTTATATTTACAGACATCGAATGTGTCAGACAAAATAATATGGTTCTATGTAGTTTATATAAACGAAATTTTTATTTAGTATTTTTATATGAAAGTAACCTTCCACGGAGAAATTTTTGAAAATATTGGGTAAAAATATCTAAATGCGGTCTCGGTGAAATAGAATAAACTGTGACATTGTTGCAAATATCAAATGTGATCTGGATCTCCTCATTGGAATCGCACTAAATTCTTTTAAGAATTTCATGCCAATGTTCCTTTTCTTTGTATATGAATTCCATATATAGCTTTGCAGCTCCAAAAATTTATCACGTTTGACTTTTTTCTTCTGCTTATCAAACCCACTTTCATACTTTCTGAATTTATCACGATCCCTTGATATAATATTGTTACGGATCAGATAATCAGTTACTAAGGTAATTCTATAATCTTTAACGTACCATATAACACCTTGTAAACCTTATAATATATGGCTTGAGAGGTTGCCAAGAAGACAAAGAACCCATGAATTGAGCTATGTGTGTCTTTGAATATGCATTAGGAACTCAATGAAAGATTCTTTGGTCATCCAGTCTGCTTTATTTGCAATTCATTGTTACATTGTTGATCATCAATCACCTCTCTTTCTTGAGATGTAATTACTTCGACTTATTTTTTCGCATTCGGCAATTATTTGGGCTTTCCATTACTGTATTTAAGCTGGTTTCCTCAAGATGAATAATACGACCAGGTGCGAACTCGCAGTTTTCCATTTCATTATTAAGATTATCAAAAACACTTATATTGACCTGGTGAAATGACATGGAGCAGACATCGCTTGTATATTCTGGTTTTGCAACTATAATTGTTTGTGGTCCATCATCATTTTCTTCACCCAATTACTTCCTGCCATTTTATTTTCATCACTTTGCTTAGGATAGCTCTTTAGATAACTCTCTAGCTGGTAATAGTGACCACTGCAGTTACATTAAAACCGTATAAATATGATGGTCGCGGATTCTTCCACAATATTCTCTGATTACTATTTTTTAGGCACAATGGAACTAGTAACGACAAAAATAGGGAGTAATCTCTTCCCTCAGGTTAATATTGGAATTTTTGCTTATACCTAGTATGGCTTTCACTACCATAAAACCCCCATTTACAATGCAATGTAATATTACATTTTATTTCTGATCGCACATTTGAAGATTTCAATATTTTTTCACAGGAGTTGTTCAACAAACGATATTAGTGTGTCGGTACATCTTGCGGATGTTATTCCAAAAGTGTTTTACTCTCACGACTGTTATATTTTCTTTCGCGAGCTTTGCCACTTCCTCATCTTCCAGCAATTCTTGTCAGAAAATTTCACTCATCACTTGTTCGGCACGTTCTCTACGATTAAAGGTCCGTTTATATGTAGGCATCGAACGTGTCAGAGACATAACGTGACAGACAAAATAATATTGTTTTGCTTATAACTAGCATGGCTTTCACTACCATAAAACCCTCATTTACAATGCTATGTAATATTACATTTTATTTCTGATTGCACATTTGAATCTTGCGGATGTCGTTCAGTGTGATGTGATCCCAAAAGTATTTCACTCTAACGATGGTTACTGTTTCTTTCGTGTGTTCATCTTCTAGCAATTCTTCTTGTCAGAAAATTTTATTCATCACTTGTTCGGCACGTTCTCTACGATTAAAGGTCCGTTTAGACATCGAATGTGTCAGATAAAATAATATGGTTCTATGTAGTTTATATAATCGAAATTTTTATTTAGTATTTTTATATGAAAGTAACCTTCCACGGAGAAATTTTTGAAAATATTGGGTAAAAATATCTAAATGCGGTCTCAGTGAAAAAGAATAAACTGTGACATTGTTGCAGATATCAAATGCGATCTGGATCTCCTCATTGGAATCGTACTAATAATTCTTTTAAGAATTTCATGCCAATGTTCGTTTTCTTTATATATCAATTCCATATGTTGCCTATCAATAGAGCGCCGTTTGCGACTCCAAAAATGTATCACGTTTGACTTTTTTCTTTGCTTATCAAACCCACTTTCATACTTTCTGAATTTATCACGATCCCCCGATATAATATTGTTAGCTAATTATAATATATAATATACTGGTTTTTCAACGATAATTGTTTGTGGTCCGTCATCATTCTCTTCACCCAATTACTTCCAGCCATTTTATTTTTATCACTTTGCTTAGGATAGCTCTTTAGATAACTCTCCAGCTGGTAATAGTGACCTCTGCAGTTAAATTAAAACCGTATAAATATGATGGTCGCGGATTTTTCCACAATACGCTCTAATTACTATTTTTTAGGCACAGTGGAAGTTGTAACGACAGAAGTAGGGAGTAATCTCTTCCCGCAGGTTAATATTAGAATTTTTGCTTATAACTAGCATCGCTTTCACTACCATCAAATCCCCATTTACAATGCAATGTAATATTACATTCTATTTCTGATCGCACATTTAAAGATTTCAATATTTCTTCACAGGAGTTATTCAACAAATGATGTTATCATGGCGGTACATCTTGCGAATGTCGTTAAGGGTGTTATGGTTCCATAGATACTTTACTCGAACTATGGTTATTGTTTCTTTCGCGAGCCTTGCCACTTCTTCATCTTGTAGCAATTCTTCTTATCAGAAAATTTCATTCATCACTTGTTCGGCACGTTCTCTACGATTAAAGGTCCGTTTATATTTACATACATTTGAATGTGTCAGGGATATAACGTGTCAGACATTTCTTTCTTTGCCATAAAACCCCCATTTACAATGCAATGTAATATTACATTTTATTTCTGATCGCACATTTGAAGATTTCAATTTTTTTTCACAGGAGTTGTTCAACAAATGATGTTATCATGGCGGTACATCTTGCGGATATCGTTCAGTGCGATGTTATCCCAAAAGTGTTTCACTCTAACGATGATTATTGTTTCTGCCGTGAGTCTTGCCACTTCTTCATCCTCAAATAATTGCTCTTGTCAGAAAATTTCATTCATCACTTCTTCGGCACGTTCTCTACGATTAAAGGTCCGTTTATATTTACAGACATTTGAATGTGTCAGGGATATAACATGTCAGACATTTCTTTCATTTTTTTATTTTATACGAATGTTTTTCGTCTTGAATTAAATGTTTATTTAATAATTTTTAATAAAAGTACAAAAAATTATTAAATAAACATTTCTTTCATTGCCATAAAACCCCCATTTACAATGCAATGTATTGTTACATTTTATTTCTGATCGCACATTTGAAGATTTCAATATTTTTTCACAGGAGTTATTCAACAAATGATGTTATCATGGCGGTACATCTTGCGGATATCGTTCAGTGTGATGTTATCCCAAAAGTGATTCACTCTAACGATGATTATTGTTTCAGCCGTGAGTCTTGCCACTTCTTCATCCTCTAATAATTGCTCTTGTCAGAAAATTTCATTCATCACTTGTTCGGCACGTTCTCTACGATTAAAGGTCCGTTTATATTTACAGACATTGAATGTGTCGGAGACATAACGTGAAGACATAGACATAGCGGCTTCAGTTTAAGAGCATAGACGATCACTGTTAGTTAATGCATACGAGCGCATTAGCTCTGTTTTGAAAGTGGTTCTGATTCATATGAAGAGATTTAAAACATGTTTCGGATGACATTAACATTCTGCTTCTAATTTTCTTAAACATAGGATGTACAGAGTAGATGACAAGCAGATGCTTGTCAAACCCACTTTCATACTTTCTGAATTTATCACGATCCCCCGATATAATATTGTTAGCTAATTATAATATATAATATACTGGTTTTTCAACGATAATTGTTTGTGGTCCCTCATCAAAATTGGAAGTCTATGGTGCAATGTACCCTAATGTTTACCTTTTAAATATTGCCATTATTGCTGAGTATACTTCTTAAGTTAACTAAAGATCATATGATATGTAGCCATTACAGCGTCCTTCATATTATCCTTACACTGTGAACTCTTCCTAATAGCAAATCCATAGTAGTTGGTCAGTTTCTTAATAAGTACATCCGTGAAATATTTATTCCTTCTCTGGCTATTCCCAATAACATCATGTTCAACGGTTGGCTTCTTAATGTCAAAACCTTTCCGAATAAGTGGTTTGGGAATCAATGAGATAATTGATTCACTTAACATGGCGACCTTGGATTGTAATGCATAACTCAATTGGTCGGCTGAGACTTCCTATCCAGTGGATATTTTTCATGTTTCCACGAACTTCTTGAAATGCTCGATGAATAAGTATCACAGTTCCATACTAATCGTTTCCCACCACCCTTTTCGCTGTATTTCTTGTATTGCAACACTGCAGTCATTGGACCTAAGCTTTGTGCCATAGTACTTCGTTTTTCTGGTGGATATGTGCTCCCTTCTCGCAGCGGATGATACAAGTAATTTTCGTCAAGATGAACGCAGGGAGTTGTTCTGCGGTTAGCGTATAATCAGCAATGGTCTTCATTTGTGATGTATTTCTTGTACTCAAGTCCTACGCACGTACATTTATTGTTGCGAGTACGAGTTTCCCTCCCTCCGTAAGTAATTGTAAAGTCAGTTTATTTAGTCTTTGCTTCTAAAGAACCTCAGGTCTCTTGTGCTTCTTGACAAAGCATGATGTGAATAATACATACAAGATTAAGATTTCCTATATTTATTGAAAGTATCTCTTTGTCTACATCTTTGAACAGAAGCTGATAAAGTGGTGCAGTGATTGATTCAGCTATTAACCTTATGCTTTTTTCTTTAATTCAAGATTTGGGACGAGATTTCGCTTTCCTCTTCTCTCTTTCTCTTTGATCCCTAAGCAGGCGTTGTTGAGGTGTTTCAACACAATATAATAATAATAATAAGCAAATCACTATTTAATATTTTATATGATCTGTTATTGCTATCATCTTCAACATTACAATGGTTCTTGTTTATAAAAATATTTCTCAATTTTCCTGGTACTTCAATTACAAAATGTTTACTTAGATTGTTTTCCCTACCTTTAAAAATTCTGATAACCTTAATTTCTTTCTTTTAATTTGCCCGTATCACATTTATCGCCACATTCGATAAAAACTGATCCTAACCTATTCGAAGTAACTCTTTTAACATTAATACCTTTACTTACTACATCTATATTCTTTATAATTTTATTTTTAAAATTCTCCCCCTTACTATCCTTGGATTTAATACATATTATCGGTCCATTCTTTTTGCTATTATTCTGGATATTATTTCGAATATTACTATTATTTATCTTTCTAACTGCGGAAGCAAAGCTCAAACAATTATTATTATCTACACTTATGGTGGCCCTACCTTTTTTGTGAGATTCTACCTCTTTGATACTTGTTTCCAATTTATATGAGAGTGATATCTTTTCAATTTTCATATCCTCTAGTTCCTTCTTGTAAAGATTTAATTCGGTTTTACAGTCGATCTTTACAAAAACGTCATGTGAAGATGAAACTGGAGAAGATGCCGCTCTAGCATCAATTTCGTTTTTTCCGAGAGAGTCTCGATGATATCGTGTACTTCTCTTTATGAAGTAAGTGCAAGTTTGAGAATAAATACTTTTTCCAATCAGACCGATATCTCTTTGCTCACGTTATAATAGCTGATTAGTGATGTCACACTAAAATGACACAAAAAACCTAACTTTTCCAGGAACCGTCTTCACTAAGTCCACTACATCTCCCAAGTTCGAAATGGGTCTTCCTTTTATCTCAGTCTTTCTTCTTGAATAACTTTTTTGCAGAACGTTTTGAACAATTTCTTGCTCGATGTATATATGTGTTACACTATACTGTCGTATGTACTTTTTGAGTGAATCCTTGTGGTGCAAGAAAAAATATTTATCTCTTCTTTGGGTATCCAACAATAACATCATTTCTGAAATAGTTGGCTTGCTAATGTCAAAACCTTTCCAAATAAATGTTCTAGAATTAATTGATTAACTCAACATAGCGACCTTGGATTGTATTGCATAACTCAATTGGTCGGTTAAGACTTCCTATCCAGTGGATATTTTTCATGTTTCCACGAATTTCTTGAAATACTCGATGAATTCTATCTACCACTTATTTTTTGATAGCGGACTTCCTTTGTACAAATGGTTGATGACTTATGCAATTTTTTGACTCGTGGAAAAAATCATTAAAGAAGATGATTTTTATTCCATCTATATTCCGTGTCTCTGGATTATTTTTGAAATCGGTACATGTTAGCCACCGAGTATTTTTTATAATCAAATTGATATCTTTGCCCGTATTATAGGCGATTAATGACCTTCTAAGAACCGTCCCCAATAACAGTTAATAAAAAAACAGAAGTATTTATTAATCTTAAATTTTTTACAAAACCAATTACAATCTAATTAAAACAATGAGACTGATCGATTCGTTTCAAATACGGTTTAGTCATTTTAAATCCTGCTTTTCTAGCCGAGTTCCGTGCTGTCTCAAGTGTCGTACTATTTGGATACTTTGCCGTTGTTACGATAAACAAGACTCCTCTATCCTCTTGTTCTGGTTGACAAAGATACCACGTCGACCATGTAGCAAAGTCTGTCCCAATCGCCCAAGCATTTAACTTTTTGCCATCATTTTTCCAATCGACTTCAAATTCAGAAGTATCGTTTATTTGGTGCGAATGATACACTTCCGCATAAGGAAAGGTAGTTGTCCCATTGAAAAGTTTTATCTCAGTCGTAGTTGCGTTTGATTTCTTCTTATCACTGAATACATTGTAAGCTAAACATGTTCTTGAGCTTTCGTTCCCGTCCATATCTCCGACTTCTTGACCATACCAAGTACCTGTTAACTATTCAATAAAATAATAATTAAAAGAGATTGCAATTTTTATGATTACTTTGTCGACGTCAAAATTTCTAATCACAGGCACTTTATGGCATCTTTTATCTACGGCTTCAACGTCATTATAAGCTAAAACAATAATTGCAAAAATTATCGATGGCACTACAAAGCAGCTTTTGGGCATGTTTTTGGTTAGCATGTTAATAATTTCGTTGAAATGTTATATATGCAGGTTTGAAGCTAATAATTGGTCGTTAAAAGGTTGTTCTTTGTTCTTATAAATTGTTGTAACAAAAAAACCTTGTTTTAATGGGATTCGTTTTTCTATTTTAGATTTAATCAACATACTTTCATGCACATATAAAAAATAATTAATCGGAGTTAAAATAGATGAAAATTTTATTGTATCATTTTCTTAACTTCTGATGGTAAAGTGCATCTTTTTTTGGGCTGTGATGGTTGCAAGCTGCTGCTAATTCGTCAATGATATGAATAATATGTGCATTATTAGTTAATTGAAATGCAAATTGTTATATACAAGGGTATTTTTCATGAGATATAAAATACTTAAATCTTCATGTGTAAATGTTATTTGCAATGCTTCATTTGCAACCAACGAAATGTCATTATTTAAAGTATTCAATATGTTAGAAAATGTTTTTTTAAAATTTGGGTAAATTTTTTCTTGAAATTAATAACTTCCTGCATAATAAATGTTTCAATGGAATGATGAAAAGAAAATTATATTTTTGTAGAATATACTTTTTATATACTATATCTTTAACAAAATCAAATTGATGTAAATACCATATAATATTACAAAATATTCTAAATTTAATCGAGACATTGATACAGCGCTATTCTTTTTGTGCGGTTTATCTTTTACTTTTTCTTTAGATTTTGTCATTTTTACTCCCACATTTCTAACCGAATTTTGTGCTGACCTTAGTACCGCATCTTTTGGGTTCTTTTCCCTTGTCAATGTAAGCAAAACCCCATTAATGGAGTGATTGGGTTTATAAGAACACCAAGTTGACCATGTGTTATAATCAGTTCCAATCGCCCAAGCATTTTGTTTATGTTTACCGTGTACTAACTCAATCGTAAATTCTGAAGAATTCTTATTTTGGTGCATTTTGTACATTAATTCTGGGAGGATTGTACTTGCATTCTTTTTATTGGATGTTACAGTGTATAGTACATGCTTCCGTGACGTTCCATTGAGATTTCTAATATCTTGTCCATACCAATTACCAGCTAACTATTAAGTAGAGAAAATGGGTTAAAAAATATTTAAATATAAATGAAAATTAAAAATAAAATTTTTGTTTACTCTTTCAGTGTCGATGTCCTTTAAGGGATTAACTTCATGGCATTTCTTATTTTCTATTTCCTTAGAAGTATAACCCTTACGAACCATTAAAAACACTAATAATAAAAAGATGGAAAAGTTTGAGGACATGTTCTTTTTAAGTTTCTGTTAACATTGAAAATTATTAGTTTAGTAAAAATGTTAACGATATACTATATATGGAATTGTTCAAGGAAATAATTGGTTCTTATCTATTATGTTCTTTAATTTACATAATTTGTATACAGGAATCCAATTTTAATTTATATATGATGATAAATTGATATTTTTAATGTACAAAATAATAGAATAATATTTATTAACAATTAATAGAATTAATATTAAAATCTAATGTTGATAAAGTGTTCACGTGGCGTTTTTTTAAATTGTTAAGTTTGTTTCTTTCTTCCATTTTCATTGGTTTTTTTAAGTGTCTAATTTGCTTAGTTTTTTATTGCAATCTTTTATAAAATGGCATAACTCTAGATATGATAAAATTTTAACCAGTTTGTTGGAAACATCAAAATGTTTACGGCAAATAGTTCGAGAAAAATCTAGGATATGTGGAAAAAGATATTGGGAAGATTGATAATATTCGGAATATTCTGAATATTTTAGTGTCATATTGGCCATAATAATGATAAAATTTATTTCAATAGAAATTGATATCTCCCCAGTAATCCTGCATTGCTATTAACTCGTGATTATCATAAGTTGCATTTTTAGGGTCAACTTCAGATAATGAAGTAGCGCTCTTAGCGTTGGTAGATAATTAGTTGGTGGTACTTGTAGAAGATTGATTCATATGACCAATAGAAATATAGTTGGAAAGAAGGATTTTATAAGAAAGGAGGGAAGTCTTCGTCACAATTATTTTCAAAATTCATTCCTATACCACAAAGACCAATATTATTTAAAATAACTGTTTTGTAAGCATCGACGAACTGTGATAGTGAAGTTTTGCACTATATATATCTTGGGATATGTACCCAAGTCTTAATCTGTAGCCATCATGAAGGAAGTATTGTGAATAGATGGCCTTATACGAGTTTTGTAAGAGGGTAACTTGACACTATTTGCAAAGCTGGGCTAACTACTTGAAAAATGTAGTGAAGTATAGCTACTAACTAGTTAACAATATACTATACAGTGCACGCCGCTTATTGTGATCACAACGGGACTCGGGGCTTATGATAACAATAACCGATTGATAATAATAGCCGAAAAAACAAAACTTTATTTTAATTAAAAATATGTACATATATAACGTAACATAAACTCTTAAAAAATGTTATACATAAAATATGTATTCCATATAAATTTGAAACAAAATAAAAAACAAATTCATATTAAAAAAACTCATCTAGCGTTGTTTGTCTGTGATTTTCGCGGAGCAAGTTATTAACAAAAATTTCATAGTCGCAAAACTTCCAGCGCTTTTCTCATTTCGCTCATTGTTGGGGGTTGCATTGTTTGTATGTCTACTTCTTCCTCTGGCTCTTGATTTTCAATTGATGACGTTGTTACACTTTTGCACATTACACTTTCGCAAATCTCTTCTTCTGTTACGTTCTGTGCAACATTTAACTCGTTATCTATTGCCATCCACTCCTCGAACTCACTTGTCGTCATGTCGGGTGGCTGAATGTTTAGGTGTTCAGGTTCTATGTCATCTTTTGAAAATCCACCATGTTTGAAACAATGCTTTATTGTTATTTTGGAAACTTGGCTCCACGACATGGTAATAAGATGTAAAGCGTCTAATAAATTTGTTTTCTTGGCTAGATCATTTGCGCGCATCTCTTTCCGGTAATACGCTTTCATGGTCCTTATAATGCCTTGATCACACAGTTTTATTATCGAAGTAGTATTGGCCGGTAAAAAAATAACTTTTATATTTTTTAATTGACAATTTACACAATGTGCAGCGCAATTGTTCACGAGAAGAGCAATTTTGCGATTTACTCTCCTATCCCATTTTAAGAGCCAGTCATTAAAAATTAAGGATGTCATCCAGGCATTTGTATTTGAATAATAATCAACAAGTAGATTTTTGACACTCTTAAAACAACGTGGATTCTTACTTTTGCCGATTACTAAAAGCTGTTCTTTGTCACCCGACATATTTGCACAACACAAAATTGTTATACGTTCTTTCGATGTCTTACAACCCTTTGCATTGTCTTTTTTAAACATGTATGTATGATCGGGGAGAGCACGATCATACATACGCACAGTCTGGTCTGCATTAAAAATATTCCCCATAAATATAAAATTCCCCAGCAATCTTGGTCCATTCATTTTCAATCCAGTGTTCTGCACTCTTAAAATCAGCATCTTTTTGCTCGCCGTGTGTCCGTTTGTATACGATGTTTTCTCTTTTTTTCCAACCAACCCTTCGTGAAACCATCCCTTCGTTGCAACAAAATTTTCTTTTCCCATTTTATTTGCAAGTTCTTCCGCTTTCTGTCGCATCAACCATAGTTTCAACGCAGATTCCACATGAGCGTATTTCCCAGTTCGGTTTCTTTTGCTCAGTAAATTCTCATTTTTTTTAGCAGCATCTTCTATTTCCACACGTTTTTTTAAAATTTTACACAAAATTGGTTGTGAGATTTTTAATTTTTTAAATATTTTCACTTAAACTAAGATCACGTCTCTTTTTTACGTCAGCCATTACAAAAGGTTAGAATAGAACTGAGACCTAACGTACACAGCCGAGCGTCGCGTGTTCGAGTTTTCAAATGCAGAGTTTGGGGATTCACCGAATCTATGTCAACATTATTTATTTTGCTCGTAAAAATAAAATTTATTGCTCATGTCGAAAACATTTTTAAGAAAGAAATGATAACATAAACCGAAATCATTATTACTACAAGCGAAAATTTTAGTTATATAATATTACACGTCCGGCCCGTTCTTCCCAAAAGTGATAACAATATCCGATTGATAACATTATCCGTGATTCTAATAAGCGGCTATTCCACTGTATATGCAATAGTTCAAGGAGGAAATAATTGGTTGTTAGATGGTCGTTATCTATTAATTTTCATAATTGTATATAGGTACACAATTTTAACTGTTCCGACTTATATACCACTTATATATTATACACTTATATATACTTATTATACATTTTTAATGCACAAAATAATAAGATAATATTTATTAACAATTAATAACATTAATATTAAGAAGTGTTTATGAATTGTTCAACTTGGCATTTTTTAAAATGTCTAATTTGTTTAGTTTTTTATTACAATCTTATATAAGATGACACATGACTAGAAACATTAAATTTTTAGCCAATTTATTCCAGCAAGCATCAAAATGTTTAGGGTAAAAATAGTTTGAGGAAAATCTGTGTAGGATATGTGGGAAAGGATCTTGGGAAGATGGATAGATAATATTGGGAATGTTCCGAATATTTTTTGTCAATATATTATTATGTTGCTAAAATTTATTGCAATAAAAATTGCCATCTCATAGTAATTCTTTATTGCTATTAAATCATGAACACCAGTAATGCCATCGGAGTCAACTGACCTTAATACTAATATTCATGATTACTCTTCAACATAAGGTGATTTGTTAAGGTCAACTTTAGGTGACGAATACTTAAAATAACGAATGCATAACGAATTCTTAGTGTTGGCATATAATTAGGTAGTAGTAATTGTAGATGATTGATTTATACGATCAATAGGAATAGAGTTAAAAAGAAGGTGAAGGGTGAAATCTTCTTCACAATTAATTTATCAAATAGCAATATTATTTAAAATAATTGCTTTGTGAGCATCGATGAACCGTGATACTGAAGGTTTGCATTGAATAAATCTTGGGATATAACCTTGGGAATAAATCTTGGGATATGTGCCCAAGGGACTTGGGTTGGGTTGGGTTGGATAAAAATTTCCTATACTCCTTGATATACATTCGCATATTAGGAAAACATGCTAAAAATTGATCTCGACGAATTACTCCTCCAATGCAGATGTTGTATTCATAAACGTATTTTACTTTTACAACTTTTTCAAGTTTATTATTTCTGTATTTGATAATTCTTCTATTGTTAGTGTCGCTTTCAACGTTGTTGTGTTTGGTGGGAAGGATATAGACATTTTATGTCTAGCCATTTTACAGCGAATAATACTAAAAAAATACAAATAATATTTTTTCTGTACCAACTATTCCCAGCAACGTTGATGTTTTTTGTATCAATTATGAATTTACTACAAAATCCAAAGTTTGATTCATATAACTTATAAAATTTTAAGCCAAATGGTGCTCTTTTTTTCTTGGATTATCCTATAGATACAAACTAATATGTCTTCGGATAGAGGCAGTATATCACTGTCTAAGTGCTATCAATCACTAATATCATCATATTTATTAGTATCATTATCACTATCAAGCACATAGTAGTTGACGCACATTGTTGGAGAAAGATACTAGAAAAATGAACTTAACAAATATCGCTTTTCCTGCAATATCTATAACGTCTGTTTTCGACAAAATTTTAAGAAAGGAAGCAGTGGAGTTAGTGAAAACTTGAGCTGTAAGCGTTACTTTAATCTTTTGATTAAAGTGGAGCTTACGTTTGAATAGGTAAGCTTACTTGCTCTGAATATTACCCCCATTCAATTTGTACTTAATTCATATTGTCTTCGAATATCTCAATGATTTATTCTTCATGCTTTCTAACATATGA
The DNA here is from genome assembly GCA_036711965.1 of Onthophagus sagittarius. Classification (NCBI taxonomy): domain Eukaryota; kingdom Metazoa; phylum Arthropoda; class Insecta; order Coleoptera; family Scarabaeidae; genus Onthophagus; species Onthophagus sagittarius. The sequence goes on from JASERS010000005.1 coordinate 52,695,457, forward strand.
GGGATATAAAAAACATGAATAATATTTCGGCCATCAATAATGTATATGAATTGATGCCTTTATTCGTGGAAAAACTGTCGCAATCTACCATTAATAGATTGTCTTCTTTTTTTCATTTTCATTGTAATAATAATTCATTATTAACATTGTTACTATGGTGAAGAGAATCTTCTTCACTAAATTCTTTTGGAAAAAAATTATATAAATATAAAACTGAAAACAATTTTATTAATAATACATATCCTAATACATAACCAATTTCTTTCCCCTAATTGTTTGGTAGGATAATACCCCAAGGATCTTTCTAACAAAAAGAAATAAGTTGCTTCTATTTTCAGTAAAATCACCAAGATTTTGACGACTTTCTGTCAACTATGTTCAATTATTGCCAGGCTTAAACTGTTTCAATATCCATTTCGTCAAACATTAAGGGTACAGTATCGATCATGAAGAGGCATTTTAATTGAAACATTCTTCATACAGGACAGTTGAATTATGTTGATACCGTTTGTGAGTTTAAATTTCATCAGTAATCGCCTCAACGTCCATGTTGATTATAGGTAGAGAATCATTTGTATGTAGCGATAGGAAAAGGGACCATGTTTAAGGACTGATAGGAATAAATCCTCTTCAGAGGTCAGATTTTTTTGATTTGTGAAAATTTCGATGCAGAGAAAGAACAAAAACGCGGACAGATTTTGGTAGAGAATGTATATGTTGGAAAAATTGATTTTCATTGCAGCTTCGATATGCAGCTTGGTATCTACGGTGTAGATAGTCTTGCACTATATTCCATAATTCTTCTGATTCTAACATAATTTTCATCATATTTTATCGGTTTAACATCCGACCACATTTCCTTTACAAATATTTCTTTCACCGCTAAACTTTTCACAAACAAATAATGAATGTTCGACTTTGTCTATGCTTTCACAAAACCAGCAAGCCTCACTTTGCGATTTTTTAGTTTTAAATAGATATTTTTTAAAGACTCCATGTTCAGACAAAACGTGAGTCAAGTAAAAAATCAACCTCGCCCCACTTTCTATCGAACCAAGTGTAGCGGAGGCAAACCAGCAATAACTTGAATCTCTTCTGCAGAAATTTGTTCAGTATCAAACTGAACAAATTCCGATAGCGAGTTTTCGATTGACTCCTTGTCAACATATCACGATATCGTTTAAATTTAAGGGCTTTTTGCCAAATAGGTGGGGCGTATATCTAGTCGATGCAAGAAGTTTCCTACGTCTTGATCTTGAACCACCTAAGTTCGGCATCAACCTTAAAAGTAAATTACTCATGAATGTCGCCTTACTTGATACCTCCTCAATATGTTTCTTCATGGTCATTGATAAACACACCGAGATACTTGACCCTTTCAGCACTTTGAATTACAGATTTATTTACGTCAATGTTAAAAGAACTTATCTTTCTTCTCCCTTGGAGTAAAACTATTTCTGTTTTCTGTGCACGAATGTCAAAATCCATCTCCTAAAGTATATCAATAATTTGTTGAACCGCATACGACGGCTTGTCTTGCATTTCACACTCTTCATCTTCACTTTCTCATTTGGAGCTATGATGTTTCTTTCAGACAAGTAGCTCCTTTCATTTCCATCAAATAAGGGCTTATATTTCCATTAATTAAGGATCCAACTATTTCTTTCCACGGTGCAGAATTAAATGCATTTTTGATGTCCAAAATAATTAAGGCACAGAATTTTTTATTCTACTATATGTAAAAGTATATGAAAATACTTAATAATTTTTAGAAAATTTTTCATTAAATCTACATTTGCACTAATAGATAAGTAATTATTAAACCCTTTTTAAGACTTTCAATGTTTTATTATGCTTTTAAGGGCTTAAAAATCGATTTTAATAGAGCAGAAAATTGGCATACATATACTTTGGATATCATCTTCAAGGTTTATGATGAATGGAGGAAGATCTTTAAAGAAAATATATTAATGTCCATATAAAGTGAAGTAAGTAAAGTATATACTTTAAAATATGCTTCATACAATTGTTCCATTCTTCTGCTGTATAATTTAGCAAAGCAGTATTCCACACGTTATTATTTTCTCTTTAAACAACGTTAGATGGTTTGATATATTCATAACAAATCTTTCAATAGGCCCAAATTAGTTCAATTGCATTATCGTAAGATTTATAGTAATGATAGATATTTTTTGATAATGGCCATTTTTGTACGATTTATGTTATAATCTGCAATCCAACCCAACCCAACATTATACTTGTTGTTTTTAATCATCCCCTCTCTTCCCGGAACCACCCACCAAGTTACTAGCTTCAGGGAATATTAATAGTAAACAAATTTATTCTCCAATGTTATTTTCCACAACATTCTCCAAGGTCTCAGCTTCTCCATTTCCAGCTTCTTCTAGGTGTCTTTCATGGCTTTCCTTTACTTTCATTATTTTAACTACCATCTCTTGCACTATGTTCCACAATTCTTCTATTTCTAACATCACTTTCACTATGTTTTCTCGATTTAATAATCGACCACATTCCCTTTCGCAAATATGTCTTTCACCACCAAACTTTTCCCAATCAAATAATGTATGTTCCATTGTGTCTATACTATCACAGAACCAACACACCTCACATTCCGATTTTTTTATTTTAAACAGATGCTTTTTAAAAACTCCATGACCCGACAAAACTTGAGTTAAGTAGAATGAATGTTAATGAATGTTCCACTGTGTCTATGCTTTCACAAAACCAGCAAACCTCACTTTCCGATTTTTTAGTTTTAAATAGATATTTTTTAAAGACTCCATGTTCAGACAAAACAGACAAACACTTTCTATCGAACCAAGTCTAGCGGAGGCAAACCAGCAATAATTTGAATCCAATAGCGAGTTTTCAATTGACTTTTGTCAACATATCACGATACGTTCATATAGCACGCTTCATCATCCATGCAAGAAGTTTCTTACGTCTTGATCTTGGTCCACCTAAGTTCGGCATCAACCTTAAAAGTAAATTTCTCATAAATGTCGTCTTACTTTATACCTCCTCAATATATTTCTTCATAGTCATGTCCTTATTGATAAACACACCGAGATACTTGACCCTCTCAGCACTTTGAATTACACATCTATTTACTTCAAGGTTAAAAGGTCTTATCTTTCTTCTCCCTTGAAGTGAAACTATTTCTGTTTTCTGTGCACGAATATCAAAATCCATCTCCTTAAGTATATCAATAATTTGTTGAACCGCATACGACGGCTTATCTTGCATTTCACTCTCATCTCGACCTATAACCAACAATGCTAGATCATCACCATAACTTATGACCTCTACTTCAGCCTCCAATTCCACTCTTAGGATTCTATCATAATAGAGATTCCATAAAAGTGGACCTAATAGAGATTCTTGAGGCACTCCGCAAGTCATATCGTAAATAATATAATAATAAGGGCTTATATTTCCATTAATTAAGGATCCAACTATTTCTTTCCACGGTGCAGAATTAAATGCATTTTTGATGTCCAAAAGAATTAAGGCACAGAATTTTCTATTCTACTATATGTAAAATATAGTAATATGAAAATACTTTAATAATTTTTAGAAAATTTTTCATTAAATCTACATTTGCACTAATAGATAAGTAATTATTAAACACTTTCAATGTTTTATTATGCTTTTAAGGGCTTAAAAATCGATTTTAATGGAGCAAAGAATTGGCATACAAATACTTTGGATATCATCTTCAAGGTTTATGATGAATGGAGGAAGATCTTTAAAGAAAGTATATAAATGTTCATATAAAGTGAAGTAACTAAAGCATATAGTTTGCAAACATGGTTTATAGAATTGTTCCATTCTTCTGCTGTACAATTTAGCAAAGCAGTATCAATAGGCCCAAATTAGTTCAATTACATTATCCTAAGATTTATAATAATGATAAGGAGCAAGTCGTAACACTTAAATATTATTCTGCAGAAGAGATTTTTTGATAATGGTCATTTTTATACAATTTGTATTATAATCCGCAAGCCAACCCAACATTATACTTGTTTTTAATTCTGTATATTTTTTATCCACTTTTTTTGTTTGGAAATTTTATAAAAAGTTTGATTTAGAAAAGGTTTCCTGAGGTTGTCATCAGAATCTGAAGCCATTCCAGCAAGTTTCAGCACAAGTTGTATGATTACTGTGTATTTCTTATATCAACGCTGCTTTATATGTTAACTGCCAAGTATAAAATGTATTTAAAGTAACCTACTAACAATTCCGGTATTATAATCAACAATTGATTATATTTTCTTTATATCTTCTGTATTTAGCATCTGCCATACAAGCGATACCATCGTAGAGACAATTTTGTGGATAACTTAAAAAGAAAAGTAAGTAAATATGAAAAGTGTGCAAAAGGGCTCCATATAATAGGTTTTATTAAGTAATTAATCACAAAATATTTAAACATTAATTAAAACATTAATTAAAACAATTTGTTTGAGTAATTCGTTTAAAATACGGTTTTGTAAGTTTAAACCCCACTTTTCTCACAACTTTTCGTGCCTTTTCAAGTGTACTCTCCGACGCATTTCTAACCCTTGTTGAAATAAACATATCCCCTTTATCAACTTGCTCCGGATGACAAAGATACCATGCGGACCAAGATTTATAATCAGTCCCAATTAACCAACCACTTGGGCTTCCTTGGCGCTCTTTCCATTCAACGTAAAATTCCGAAGTGTTCCCTACTTGATGTGTTTTAAACATTTCAACATTTCCGATAGAACTAGTTCCATTAAAAATTCTAAACCCAATGAGTGTTGTACCATTTTCGTTTTTATCTGTTCTTGTATAATAATGCAAACATCGTTTTGAGCTTTCATCGCCGTCGAGGTCTCCTATTTCTTGTCCGTACCAATCACCGGCGATCTATTAAGTTACAAATGGTGAATATTATATTAAGATAATAAAAAAAGAGTTTGGTCACCTTTTCGATATCAAAATTTTTAATTAAAGGTATTTTAAAGCATCTTGTATCTGCAGTTTCAAATGAGATATGGATAAAACTAATAATGAGAAGTATAGGTATTAAAAATGTTGGGTAAGTTGTGGTCATCTTTTCTGTTAAAGGACTAGTTCTTATTAGTGCTATGACTATGTAAGATATTATATATGTACTATTTCAAAATAAATAATTGCTCGTTAAAAGTCAATTACGAAGTTTTTTTATAATTATGAAATGTCATTAAAACGTAAAAAAGAAATATTTTTCGTTTCTTTTTGCTCTAATCAACATATTTTCGTGCAAACATTCACAGTTTAGTGTCAAAATCAGTGGCTTATTATTATATCGATATACCATACTTAAAATAAAGATGTTTATGATTGTTAATTTATCATGAATTGCATACCGATTGAACTAGGCATCTCGGAATTTTATTAAATAGTTCCATTTGATTGTACCACATTTACCAATAAAGATCAAGTGTTGCAGTTGCCCTATAATTGGTAATTGGTCTAGTTTCGAGATATAGAAAGTTTTTCTGGCCAATAAGTGTAAGGTATGCGTGCCTGCTAAGCAGAGATTGATCACTAGTGATTTTGCATTCTCTTCCACTTTCATTGGAAGTATCCATTAATGAATTCATATTGCCTTACTGACTGAAATGTACTTGAAATGCACTTGATTTCAAGACTGCAATTATTACGTGGTCTGCAACTAAACCCGTAATGTGATTGGTTATGTGCTCTTGAGCTGAATTTATTTACTTTTTAGATACTTTGCTTTGTATCTTAAATTAATGAATGTTGCTGTTGAAAATAAAAGCTCAGTTTTCAACTGTGAAAATCTTCGAATGAGCTTTCATTTCATCATTTTTTGCAACGTGGAAATTAATGGACTAACCGAAGGAATGGAAGCAGTATTTGGACTTGACCTGGTTTTGTTTATTTCCCTAAATGTCTTGAGAAAGAAAATAAGTTTTTCCATAATTATCTAGTCCGCTAAAGTCAATTGTAGGATTTTGTTCTTATTTGACGCATAAAGACACAATTAATTAATCTTTGTTTTCCGAAACCTGGTAATGAATCTTGAAATATCTTGAGTTTTGGTTGGTTCAGTTTGCCATTTTTTACCAGTCTGTCAATAGTTCCAGCCCAAACATTGACTTTGAATTGGTGACTTTCTTAGCATGTTCTTAACATGTCGATATAATACCAGATCTGGTAAATGTTGCCTCATCAGTGAATAAAATCCTTTTACTAACATGTTGTGACACTAAGTGCGTCCTTTTTGCTCCTTTTAATGCCAATACTGACTTTTAATTAAGTCAAATGGCAACCTTTTTCATCCATATTTAATATCTTTTCAACTGCATCTTTAAAATCATATTTTTCTAGTAGGATTGTGAGATATAATCTTTTACTAATAAAATAACTTTTTACTTATAAAACCGTTTCATTTTTGGAACCTCGCTGGATTCATCAATTGTGCTTTTTGTTTCGAAGTATTTGGATGACGTTTTAAAACGCAGCACATCAATCTTTTTATAGCTTTTGAGGCAAGAGAAAGACCTACAGCAGCTAATTAAATTGTTTTTAATATCAGCAGATTTAGAACCAATATTGATAAAAAAATCTTTGACAAAATTGGTTTACGTCCAAGATTTCTCGAATATGTGGTAACCTCGAGAAATTGATGTGATTTCTTAAGGTACGTAACGGAATTTTCATTTTCCCCTTTGCGAATGACCTTATTTTAAAAGCTATAAAGCCTTTACTTTGTGTTAAATAACTTCTTAATTTATTGCATTCTTTTCTTTTTTCTGCAATTTCATTATTCCACCAACACACTGGTTTGTGGCTAAAATTTCTGCCATTTTTCTTAACACAATATTCATTACACACCCTTTGCATGTTTTTTATTAAATTTTTTGGTGTTCTCGCTTCGTCCTTATCAAAAAATGGAGTTTCATTATTTTCTCCAAATTCTTTTCAGAAGCTCAGACACTTCTTCAATTTCAAACATGATTGATCGAAGCAGCCGTAAAATCCACTAAGGATTCTCCAGCTTTGTCCAGACAATGTCGCAATATTGCCTAGGTTTAAAACAATTAGATTAATTGAAGCCAACCATAGTTCTAAAATTTCTCCTCTTTTATTATCTCTCTTCTATTTTATTCTTTTTTATATTTTATTTTTCCTATTTCTTTTCTTTTAAGTTCTCATCTTCACCATTTCCAACTCCTTCTAGGAGTCTTTCATGGCTTTCCTTTACTTTCATTATTTTCATTACAATTTCTTGCACTATGTTCCACAATTCTTCAGTTTCTAATATCACTTTCACTATGTTTTCTCGATTTAATAATCGACCACATTTCCTTTCACAAATATGCCTTTCACCACTAAACTTTTCACAAACAAATAATGTATGTTCCACTGTGTCTATACTATCACAGAACCAACACACCTCACTTTCCGACTTTTTTATTTTAAAAAGATACTTTTCAAAAACTCCATGACCCGACAAAACCTGAGATAAGTAGAAATTTACCTCGCCCCACTTCCTATCAAACCAAGGTTCTATTTCCGGGATAAGGATTCTTGTCCATCCTTCATATAGATCCCATCTTTCCTGCCAGGTCTTCAATAAACTTACTCTACATTCACGTTTTGCTTCTTTACCTCTCCTATATAGCGCTGTTCTTTCTTCAGCAAGTAAGTCCAGCGGAGGCATACCAGCAATAACCTGAATCCCTTCAGCAAAAACTGTTCGATATGCGGAAAAAATTCCTATTGCAAGTTTTCGATTCACTCTTGTCAACATATCACGATACCTTTTAAATTTAAGGGCTCTTTGCCAAATAGGTGCGGCGTATATTTAGTCGATGCAAGAAGTTTCCTACTTCTTGATCTTGGTCCACCTAAGTTCGGCATCAACCTTAAAAGTAAATTACTCATGAATGTTGCCTTACTTTTGATACCTCTTCAATATGTTTCGTCATGGGCATGTCTTTATTGATTAATTAACCCTTTCAGCACTTTCAATTACAGACCCATTTACTTCAAGGTTAAAAGTTCTTATCTTTCTTCTCCCTTGAAGTAAAACCATTTCTGTTTTCTGTGCAACTATTGTTAAGACTCATCTCCTCAAGTTTATCAATAATCTGTTTAACCGCATACGACGCCTTGTCTTGCAGTTCACTCTCATCCCGACCAATGACCAAAAATGCCAGATCATCAGCATAACCAATGATCTCTACTTCGGCCTCCAATTCCACTCTTAGAATTCTATCATAATATAGATTCCATAAAAGTGGACCTAATAGAGATCCTTGAGGCACTCCACAAGACATGTCGTAAACTTTCCCATTCGGAGCTATGATGTTTCTCTCCGACAAGTAACTTCTTATCATTTCTACCATATAGGGACTTATATTTCCACTAAGGATCTGATTATTTCCTTCCACGGTGCAGAATTAAAAGCATTTTTGATGTCCAAAAGTACTAAGGCACAGAATTTTCTATTCTTTAATGCCTTTTGTTTTATCTTATCGATGCTTTTCTGCACTTTTTCAATCGCTTGTACAGTGGATCTTCCCTTTCCAAATCCATATTGGTTTTCATGTAGAAGGTTATTCTCTTCCGCTTCTACAACCAATCGCATTCTCAGTAATCCTTCCAAAAGTTTCCCCGTCGTATCCAATAGACATAGAGGTGCCAAAGGTTGTCCTGCTTTCTTCGGCTTCTCAATAAGTACAAGTCTTGCACTTTTCCAGATCTTCGGAAATATACCTTTAAACACACAGTCATTGTATACCTCTAAAAAATCCTTTGAATACTTCGATGCCAAAAATCCAACTATTTCAGATGGAATGGAGGATTTCTTTTTCCTTAAATTACTTACCGCCACTGAGAGTTCCTCCACTGTAAAGGGAATTGAGTTTAGTGGACCATCCCTAGCCTCCCATGTAAAAGCTTCATGTTTAGGAAACAGTTTACTGACTTGTTCTTCCACCGTCTTATCCTCAATACCATTTCTGTTTTTCAGTTTCAATCTTTTGGTAATTATTTGGTATGCCTTTCCCCAGACATCTTCTTCAAGATCTGAACATAGTTGGTTCCATTTATCTTTCTTACTCTTTCCAATGAGTTTTTTTAGTTCTTTTCTTTTGTTTTTAAGTTGTAACTTCAAATTTTCAATTAATTCCAAATCAAAAATAGCCCTTCCTCTACTTCGTATTAAGCTTCTTCTTATTCTATTGCATTCTTTTCTTTTTTCTGCAATTTCGTCGTTCCACCAGTATACTGGTTTGTGGCTAAAATTTCTGCCATTTTTCTTAACACAATACTTATTACAAACTCTCTGTATATTTTTGATTAAATTTTCTGGTGTTCTCGCTTCATCCTTATCAAAGAATGGAGTTTCATCTTTCTATGGTCACTTAAATTATCACTTTCTAGATCCACACACCAATTTCTTACTCTTCTACCTAAGTTGATCGAAGCAGCCGTAAAATCCACTAAAAATTCTCCAGCTGGTCCAGAAAATGTCGGAATGTTGCCTTGGTTTAGAACGATTAGATTATTTGAAGCCAACCATAGTTCTAGCATTTCTCCTCTTCTATTAGAAATACTTGAACCTGCCTGAACCATTTTGGCGTTCAAATCCCCTCCAATCAAGACATCCTTGTCAAACTTCCTTAACATAATCTGTATGTTGTGAAGCAAAACTTCAAATTCTTCACTCAACTTATTTGGAGAAAAATAACAGGAAATTATCACAAATTGTGATAATTCTACACACACAAAACCATAACCTTCAAAATAACTTATCACATATTTTTATACACATTAACAAACGCATCACTATTCTTGTCACAGTACTGTTTTGACTCTAACCGAATATTTGGTTCACATCAGATCACTAAATTTATATCACTTTCCCGAACTGGTTTTTCCACTAAATCGTGCGCGGCACTCACTCTATTAAAGTTTAATTGTAACACTTTAATTTCCATTTTTTCTTGATTCTAATTTCTTATGCACTTCACTTCTATATGCTGGACACGTCATAGTGTTCGTCTTGTGTCCTTTTGTCTTGCAGTCTCTACAAAATGATTCCTCTTTACACTCATGCATTTTATGACCAGGCTTTTGGCAATTGTTACATAATTGCCTTTTTTCATTTTTCTTGTTTTGGCATTCTTTCGCCAAATGCCCTAACTCTCCGCATTTATAACACCTATCTGGTGTTGTTATCATTTCATGTACTGATCTGATAAACTTACTTTATCATCCAAAAGCCAATCAATAAAACTTGCACCTCTATTATTATTAAAACATTATTATTGTTTAAAACTATTATATTTATTAATAAAAATTTCCAACTCACGTCCTCTTGTATATAAAATCACTACCCCACAAAGCACTTTTCATGTTAACTTATTAATTGTTATATGGATAAAAAATTATTTTAGGATTTAGATATTTATTTTCTAAATTAATAATTAAATTCTCAAATTCATTGATTCAAAATTTAAATTCTCCAGAATGTCTTTCTTTACGAGGAACATAAATTGAGACTACCATAAAATATAAACAATTAGTTTTAATTTCCCCAAAACACTTTCATCACTAAAATCAGAAATTAATATGGCATTAATTCTAGGATCTTTACCAACCATGGTTCCTATAAAAAAGCAATATAAATATTGTTCCTAGAAATATATTCCATCAACTTTAAAGATAAACATTTTCCTCTACCGAAATTAATTTGAACACAGTTTAAATCATTAATATTGATATCAATCATAATCAATTTTTATAAAATAAAAAATATAAATAATAATAACTAACTAAAATATGATATAATAACTATCTCAGAAAAAAATATACTTAAAATATACATGTTTCGGATTTTCATTATATATTTCTTTTCTATTGATTTCGTAAATGTTTTTATCACTATAAATAGGCCTTCATATCTTGGGGTTAAAGACGGTTGAATCCCATTAATTTTGACAAAAACAAATTTTGAAGAAAATAAATCTTTATATATAAAAGGTTTTTATTTTCAATGAAAAACTGTATTTATTGGTTTCAAACAAGAAAATCTTTTCACGCAAACTGGAGAATAATGGATCAGTTTCTGAAGAGTTTTGAAAATTAACAAAAAATTTAGTTCGGTTTTTAAGTTAGTTAATTTAGTTAAGAGATGATCTGAGGCTTAGGAGAACCAAGGGAAAATCATCTCAGGCAGTTATGGCTGTTTTTAAGGAACCGTAAAATCTTTCTAAAATTTCATTGCTTTGGGGATGGAAAGTGAATGAATGTATGAATTTGATGTTTTCCTAAAAGGGTGTGAAATTTTGAGAAGAGTTTTGATTCGAATTGTCGCCCCTGATCATGGGTGATAGTGCTAGGAATGCCAAATCGGCTAAAATAATGCCGAAACAAAGCATCCGCAATAGAATTAGAAATAATATCTTTGAGAGGAAAACCTCTGGTCAAGGATAGCCAAGGGATGAAGTGAGAGGATCGACCAAATCAATGTGAATATGATTCGATGTTGGAATTGGAATTTAATAGGTGATTTTGTGTGATTGTGAACTTTTCTTTGTTGACATCGCAAATAGGTTTTGTCCATAATTGAAATAGAATGTTTTTTATCATATGAGGCCAAAACAATCGTGATTTGATTATGCGCAGTAAATACCAGGATGTGTTAAATTATGAAATTTGTTGAAAATTGTTTTACGAAATTTTTGTGGTATCTTCGAGGTTGTTTCTTGAAATATCGCACCAAATCTTGACATCTGTTTTTAGAAATAATTGTGTTGATTTATAATTTGTGTCAGTGTAAATCACAAATCGATGTCTATGTAAAAAATATTCAAATTGCTAATAATTCTCTATCTAAAATTGAATAATTTATTTGACTTGACAATAATTTTTGAAAAAAAATGCTTAAGTTTGTGTTTTGTTGTCTAACGAGATGGTATACGATCAAAAAACCGACAGTTTTGGAACAAATTGTTGAAGAGGATTTTCATCCAACATAATAATGAGCCATATATCATTTTAAAGAGGACAATTTTATCTTTATTTTCTTTCGTTATTTTTCTTTTTAAAATAACTGCTTATTCTTAAGAAATGAAAAAGATGCGTTTTTATTAAAGTTTGACATCTATAACAGGACGGAATACAATCAAAAAATGTTTGCAATCAACTTTCATATAACACACTATTGGGTCATATATCATATTAAAGAAGTTACTTTTTGCTTTATTTTGATATAAAAATAACTCCTTAGTCTCAAAAAAATAAAGAAGATACGAGTTATTAATCTTTGATGTTGATCTTTAACGGGATGGTATTAGTGAGCGACATTTATGTCCGTTCACTAATAAGTATATAATATAAATATTATTTATATATAATATAAATAAATATTGTCATGTTAATTAATTGTGTTTAACAGAATAGCAGAATTAACAGAGTGTTTAGTTTTATTTATCATGTACTGAAATAAATGAGAATGTTATAAAATTAAAATAAACAATATTATATATATTATTTATGTTTTTTTATGTCTGTGATAAAATTACTCTTTTATGCCTTTACTTGAAGCATCTGTCGTCAGTGAACGAGTTGCTTGTGGTAATGGGTGTGCAAGAGTGACTAATTTTGATGAAAGTACTTTGGCTGTAGTGAATAATGTGTCCTTGAAATTTTCTATATTGACTTGGTATTTGAATACAGCAATAACAAATATAAGTTATATTACAGTTTGTACAAACAAATTTTATATACTTTATACGCTATCGTTGAAAACGCATTCCAGCATCTTTCTCAGATTAGAGTAGAATCTCCTTTTTCTCTTGAATTAATAAAATAAGATTTCTTTTACTGTTAATTTTGTAAATTTTTCTATTACCTGTTTTAATATTTAATACTTATTTTTTAACTTATTCAAATAAACCAAACAAACAGTGTCTGTCTTATTCAAAATTCTATAGAACAGAACGAATTATTATTTAAACAATTGTTGATTTTGGAGATCGTACAAGAAAGCATCACAAGGTATGTCTTTTATTCAATGAAACATATCCAAATCGACCGACAATTAATAAAACTTTAATATGTTATAAGTAGACAGAAGTACAAGATATTCCAAAACGCTGTCCACCGAATCTTGCAACACTGAAGATATGAGTCTTAAATTTCGATGACAGTACAACAGGATCTATTCAAAACATCTTGAAAAAGGATAAACAACATCCCAATAAATAGGCATTACTGCAAAAATTACCAGAAGATGAGTTCTTTTATTTTCTTGAATCCGCCTTGGATTGATTGGACCTTATTTTTTTAAAGCAGCATAAGCAGCAAGGAACAAAGCAACTATAACGTCCGGGGGATATATTTTCATGCTGGAAACCTTTTTGATACCAGAATTGCGTCGACGCAGAATTAACACAAGACATGTTCGATTTCAACAAGATCGAAGTTCCTGATTATTTTTTTTTTGTGTGGACACTTAAGGATGAGGGTTTATGTCGATAAAGCTAAAAACCTGCAAGAGTTGAAAGAAGCATATCACTGCACAAATGAGCGAAATTAAAATCTATCTCTATGAGAAGATAGAAACAAGAAGTTAAGATGCTTATATCGCCATATATTTGGAATTTTGTGAAAAAAAATATGTTTTCCGAACTAAAAAAATCTCTGATTTCAACAAGATGGGGCACCACCTCACTATCATCTAAATGTACGCAAATCTTTTGTTGAAATATTTTGAATTGTTGAAAAGACCGAAGGGGTCCTATAATGTTGTCCTTAGGGAGGTTATGGAGTCACCTAAAGAGTCACTAAATGGTCACCGATTCGTGCTTTTAGTGATCATTTAGGTTATTACCTTGCTGCTAATAAACAACATTTTGAACATTTAATTTTTAATACTATTACCGTTTTCGTTTGTTACTTGTTATTTTATTATTTGAATATAATTTAATAGGTAATACAGAAACATCAGTGTAAAGATGTGAACTTACAGCATTGATCGAAAATTGGGATTGCTATTTTGGCGAAATTTTGAATTTAAAAAAAGATGATTTTCTATTGAAACAGAGTACCAGTTTTTTAATTGGACAAATTATTATGTTGCATTATGTCTCTTTGGCATTTCTTCGCCCTTTCAGCTAATTTATTACAAAACTACAAATGTTGGGACGAGGAGCGCGACATATTTTAAGAGATGGCAACTACGACAGCATTAGAGTAAAGTGCTTAATTATCATGTTTAAAATTTACCAAAGAAATTTTATCTTTTAGAGACGAAATTCGTTTAGACAAAGTTTGAAAACTAGCTACCGAAATGTTTTGAAGAAATTTAATTATATTTTCTTGTGCATGAGCCGTGGGAGAGAAACTAGATGAAATTTTGTTAATTTCGGTTTCTTCAAAAATCGTCATTGGATAAAAGTTGTAGAGCTTTCCATATTTCTTCCGCAATTGATAAAATGTTACCTACATCATTTTTGCCAAAAGATAATAAAACAACTGATATCATTTTCGATTGATTATCTGCAATTTTCTGTAGTAGTCAACATAGATCTATAAAACTGACGATTTTTGATCATCCATTTGAGAATTTAATAACATCAGCATTTTGTAATATTATATTTTTTAAACACTTGCTGGCAAGCTTAATTAAGGTTTCATCAAATTCAGTATTTTTTTCTGATTTTCTTACATCCTTCAAATATCGTCGTATAGTATTAACATCATTTGTGGTTCCAGTGCCTTGTCTTGATAATAGCCATCAGCAAACCCATTTCTTCCCGAAATTTGGAGATCACTTTGCGTTTCCTATTTTCGAATATATCTTTGCTGGGTCCTTTCTCGAAGATTTTATGTTATTATTCCGTGTAAATCCAAACTTACTCGAGATATCTAAGGAATTCTTAGATTGTGTGGAGAAAGTTTGGAAAATTTCTCGCTTATTCTTACGTAGCATTCCAACATATATCAGTCCTACTATTCTTTAGTCGTTCTAGTTATAACAGCTTTTGAACTGAACCAAATATCTCCTGTAACGTTCCTGTTTGTATTTTGAATTGGTGAAGCTTTAGTATACTACGTATTGGAACTGACAGTTTCCTAGAATTAAACTCCGTTGTTTTCTATGTGTATACGAATGATAATCAAATTTTTTTGAATATAAATTTTGTAAATCTACATTTTCTCGGGAAGAAATGATACATTCATGATTTCATTTAGATTATTTGTAAAGTCATCATTAGATGTTTTAACTTCGGAAATATTTTTAACACCTGTATTTTTACCCTTATAATTACATGAGACATCCAAGGGCCTTTTTTGCGCCACTTACTACGAAATTCTCTCCATTTAGTTAGTTGTAGGAGTTTCTTCTGATCTTTTTAATATTAAATTTAATATTCTAACCTACGGTGTTCTCTCATATCAACAACATACTATAGCTTTGAAATTTTGTTTATTATCACTATTAATAGCACTAAGCTTAACTTTAAAATCTAAATCATATTATATTCTATACATTGGTATTAAATCTAATCAATCTTCTACTTAAATTTGTAATTTTTGCATTATCTAAACTAATTATTTAAAAAAATGTATAACCTTGATTTGATAACACTTCATCATATAAAAGCAAATCATTAAAATGTGCACCTCATAATTCTTGAAACTTAAACTTTCTTCAGAGAAACATTCATGTTTTGCATGTTTTAAAATCATATTTTCCACTACAAATTTTACAAAATTAGACATCCTTACAACTATCTTTCCTATGACCTATTCTAAGATATTTAAAACAATATAAAAACGATTTGTTATCAACATTGCAAAGATTAAATCCAAGATTAAAATCGATTTTATTTTTTTTAATTTTCTAGATACTTCTAGCACTACTACTAATCAAATTCTGCGTCCCTTTAAAAAATCTGAAAATGTTAACAACAAGATTCTTTCTGATTTAACAGTAATTAGTTCAACCAAATACGTAATGAGGATTGTTGGATACTTGTATCGATATTATTGTGTAGTAGTTGCAATCAATTCATTTCAGTTCTTTTGATGAGTTTGATCCGGAAAGAAGACTGAAAAGTTGAAATACTTCAACCAAAGTTTATAACCACTAAGATGTGGTTGGTTAATCTCATCTAATTTCAGAGATGGTTGTTTCAATACACGATTTATAATTAATATTTTTTATAACTAATTATTTTTTATATTTTTAAATCACTTACAATTGACACTGACGTATAATAACCCAATTTCTTGCATCTGACAGCAAATGGAGACATTTTTACAAAAATTCCTTGTCCTAATTATTATTGACAACCTGCCAAATTGACAAATATTGTCACGTCAACGACAAAATTATCACACACAAAAATATCATTCAATTTTCCATTACAAAATGATGGACTTTTTGAATTCATTTAAATCGCTGATAAAGCTCGAACAGATTCACACCGACAACAACATCTTTAAGTTGCACTACAAATTTACCATGATCATGTTGATTGTGTTTTCGATTTTATTAACATCCAAGCAATATTTTGGAGATCCGATCGATTGTGAGGTACAAGATAGGAGTGCGGAAGTTATTGAAACGTATTGTTGGATTTTTGGGACTTTTACGATAAAGAAAACATTAAACGGTACGTTTTTGATATGACATAAAAAAATTTTGATATTAAATTAAAATTTTGTTATTTAGAAAATATTTTAAGTGGATTGGGTCCAGATCCAAGATTATTAAATGATTTGCTTCAAGATTCATCGTCGGATGAGATTATAACGCAAAAATATTATCAATGGGTCTGCATAGTTTTTTGTTTTCAAGCGTTATTGTTTTATATACCGAGATATTTATGGAAAACTTGGGAGGGTGGTCGATTACGATTATTAGCCACCGATTTGGGAGGGCCTTTAATCCCTAATTGTTGGAATAAAGAGACGAAAGAACGCTTAATTAGTTATATACTAAGTGGAAATTATTCCCACAATCTCTATGCTTTAAGATTCGCTTTTTGCGAATTATTAAATTTTATTAACGTAGTTTGCCAAATTATATTTATGGATTGGTTTTTAAGTGGCCAATTTACCGATTATGGCATTGCTTTGGCATTATATAATGGGGAAAATCCAATGACTCGTGTTTTCCCAAAAGTAACAAAATGCACTTATTATAATTATGGCCCCTCGGGAGGTAGGCAAAGGCAAGATGCTTTATGCGTTCTCCCTTTAAATATTGTTAACGAAAAATTATTTTTAATATTATGGGTTTGGTTTTTACTGCTAGCCATTGTTAGCTTTTATGTGTTAATTTATCGAACGATCGTTTTACTTTCACCCAAAGTTAGAATGTATCTTTTGATGGCTCATGCAAAATTTTTATCAAGAAAAACCGCGAGTATTATAACTTGCAAGATTTCGTTTGGGGATTATTTCTTTTTGCATCAGTTGGGTAAAAATTTAAATCCTTTAACTTATAAGGATTTGTTGATTAGTATTGCAAGTGTTTTATTGGATAAATCGTCGTTACCTTATAATCCGGAAGTTGCTATGCCGGTTTAAAAGCGAATCTTTTGTAATACTTAGATTTTATAATAAATTTTGATTTTATGTTTTAAAAAAATTATTCTGATGTAATTTTTTAATAAAAAAGGTGATATTTTATATTTTGTTATACAGCTTTTTTAGAATGATTAGAATTTGTTATATTTTACTTGAAAAGTTATTTTCCTAAAAATCTAAACTCAAAAATGTTTGAGAAAAACGCCATTTCTGTTATATCTATTCAGATAAGGAAATTCATACCATACATAATTAACATAAATTATTTACCCATACAGATAAATACTTTTTAAATGAAATTTCCTCAATTTAAAAAATTTGTAAACAAAATTATTCATTTTTTGTATAAACAATAGAATCGTTCTATTTTTTAACATAACAAAAATGGCTTTTAAACAAATTTCCTCTCTCGCACATTTCCTAATCATAACTCTCGTTTATGTCGAAGTAACGAGCAAATGCCGCAAAATCCCTGAAGTAAAACACGATTTTAAAAAGGTAACATTACATATTAATTTTTCCTTATTAGTTTCGTTTAATTTTAATTAAAGCTATCAGGAATATGGTATCTTATCCAATCGAGTGATTCAACAGAACAAGCAAGAAGCTGCGTTAAATACGATTTCGTTTATTCAAAAACAAAAAAGACGGAAGTGATTACAGCTTATCGCATTGTGAATAATGAGTCACAAAAAAAATTCATAGCGACTTTATCAAATGGTAAAGCAGAATGTGTCGCACTTAATAATGATGGTACATATGCCACTGGTAAGATGGTCCTAAAGATAGCGGCTGGTGATTATGTTAATTATTTCGCCGATTATGTTTGTGATCGAAAATCGCAATTTGAAGGTAAAGTAAAATAATAATAGTATTTAAGAAAAGATAGAATTAAATTATTCGATGTTTACAGAATTTGTATATGTTGGGGTAAGAAATAAATCGATGGAAACTTATTATAACAAATTAATGATGAAGAAGTGGAAGAATTTAGATTTCGATATGGATAAAATTTTCCGTATTGAACAACAAAATTGTCCTGAAACGGATTAATTTTTTTGTGATGATTTTAATTTGCTTTAAATACGAGATAATAATACCGTTAATTTACTCAAAAAAGATTAATTTTGTGCTAAAAATATATACAAAATGAATACTTTATTTTAATTTTTCTTATTAGTAATCGATGGATTAAATATTATGTCGAAAATGAAATTGAGGTATGTCACTAAAATTCTGTTAATTCTATACTTAACATAGTTTAATAATATTTTAGAATACTTTATAAAAATATTAACACTTTCTTATACCTCACCAAGGTTCTTTTTAAATAATGTGTATTCGTAGTTTATATAACTAGTTATGAAAAGACTTATTTTGTTTAACGAACGTAATATTTGCACTTTTACTAGTTTGTCTTTAAACGTCTTAAAATCCTCTTCGAGCTCAAATTTCTACCTGATATCTGTGGTTGTAATAAATGTCATAACATTCCTTGGTATGTTAATAGCTATATCTTGAGCGAATGAATATCAAATCTCCATGTGATGCAATCTAATATGCAGTTAGATAATATTACATTATACAACTAGTAATGTAATCAAAGGACAGTTTTGTAAAATGTGACTTTACAAATTACAATATAACATCTAAAATATGACATTTTCTAGGGGCGTTACTTCTAGGGACTTTTTGAATTCATTTAAATCGCTGATAAAGCTCGAGAAACGTCTTAAAATCCTCTTCGAGCTCAAATTTCTACCTGATATCTGTGGTTGTAATAAATGTCATAACATTCCTTGATATGTTAATAGCTATATCTTGAGCGAATGAATATCAAATCTCCATGTGATGCTATCTAATATGCAGTTAGATAATATTACATTATACAACTAGTAATGTAATCAAAGGACAGTTATGTAAAATGTGACTTTACAAATTACAATATAACATCTAAAATATGACATTTTCTAGGGGCGTTACTTCTAGGGACTTTTTGAATTCATTTAAATCGCTGATAAAGCTCGAGAAACGTCTTAAAATCCTCTTTGAGCTCAAATTTCTACCTGATATCTGTGGTTATAATAAATGTCATAACATTCCTTGGTATGTTAATAGCTATATCTTGAGCGAATGAATATCAAATCTCCATGTGATGCTATCTAATATGCAGTTAGATAATATTACATTATACAACTAGTAATGTAATCAAAGGACAGTTTTGTAAAATGTGACTTTACAAATTGCAATATAACATCTAAAATATGACATTTTCTAGGGGCGTTACTTCTAGGGACTTTTTGAATTCATTTAAATCGCTGATAAAGCTCGAGAAACGTCTTAAAATCCTCTTCCAGCTCAAATTTCTACCTGATATCTGTGGTTGTAATAAATGTCATAACATTCCTTGGTATGTTAATAGCTATATCTTGAGCGAATGAGTATCAAATCTCTATGTGATGCTATCTAATATGCAGTTAGATCATATTACATTATACAACTAGTAATGTAATCAAAGGAAAGTTTTTTAAAATGTGACTTTACAAATTACAATATAACATCTAAAATATAACATTTTCTAGGGGCGTTACTTCTAGGGACTTTTTGAATTCATTTAAATCGCTGATAAAGCTCGAGAAACGTCTTAAAATCCTCTTTGAGCTCAAATTTCTACCTGATATCTGTGGTTGTAATAAATGTCATAACATTCCTTGGTATGTTAATAGCTATATCTTGAGCGAATGAATATCAAATCTCCATGTGATGCTATCTAATATGCAGTTAGATAATATTACATTATACAACTAGTAATGTAATCAAAGGACAGTTTTGTAAAATGTGACTTTACAAATTACAATATAACATCTAAAATATGACATTTTCTAGGGGCGTTACTTCTAGGGACTTTTTGAATTCATTTAAATCGCTGATAAAGCTCGAGAAACGTCTTAAAATCCTCTTCGAGCTCAAATTTCTACCTGATATCTGTGGTTGTAATAAATGTCATAACATTCCTTGGTATGTTAATAGCTATATCTTGAGCGAATGAATATCAAATCTCCATGTGATGCTATCTAATATGCAGTTAGATAATATTACATTATACAACTAGTAATGTAATCAAAGGACAGTTATGTAAAATGTGACTTTACAAATTACAATATAACATCTAAAATATGACATTTTCTAGGGGCGTTACTTCTAGGGACTTTTTGAATTCATTTAATTCGCTGATAAAGCTCGAGAAACGTCTTAAAATCCTCTTCGAGCTCAAATTTCTACCTGATATCTGTGGTTGTAATAAATGTCATAACATTCCTTGGTATGTTAATAGCTATATCTTGAGCGAATGAATATCAAATCTCCATGTGATGCTATCTAATATGCAGTTAGATAATATTACATTATACAACTTGTAATGTAATCAAAGGACAGTTTTGTAAAATGTGACTTTACAAATTACAATATAACATCTAAAATATGACATTTTCTAGGGGCGTTACTTCTAGGGACTTTTTGAATTCATTTAAATCGCTGATAAAGCTCGAGAAACGTCTTAAAATCCTCTTTGAGCTCAAATTTCTACCTGATATCTGTGGTTGTAATAAATGTCATAACATTCCTTGGTATGTTAATAGCTATATCTTGAGCGAATGAATATCAAATCTCCATGTGATGCAATCTAATATGCAGTTAGATAATATTACATTATACAACTAGTAATGTAATCAAAGGACAGTTATGTAAAATGTGACTTTACAAATTACAATATAACATCTAAAATATGACATTTTCTAGGGGCGTTACTTCTAGGGACTTTTTGAATTCATTTAATTCGCTGATAAAGCTCGAGAAACGTCTTAAAATCCTCTTCGAGCTCAAATTTCTACCTGATATCTGTGGTTGTAATAAATGTCATAACATTCCTTGGTATGTTAATAGCTATATCTTGAGCGAATGAATATCAAATCTCCATGTGATGCTATCTAATATGCAGTTAGATAATATTACATTATACAACTAGTAATGTAATCAAAGGACAGTTTTGTAAAATGTGACTTTACAAATTACAATATAACATCTAAAATATGACATTTTCTATGGGCGTTACATCTAGGGACTTTTTGAATTCATTTAAATCGCTGATAAAGCTCGAGAAACGTCTTAAAATCCTCTTTGAGCTCAAATTTCTACCTGATATCTGTGGTTGTAATAAATGTCATAACATTCCTTGGTATGTTAATAGCTATATCTTGAGCGAATGAATATCAAATCTCCATGTGATGCTATCTAATATGCAGTTAGATAATATTACATTATACAACTAGTAATGTAATCAAAGGACAGTTTTGTAAAATGTGACTTTACAAATTGCAATATAACATCTAAAATATGACATTTTCTAGGGGCGTTACTTCTAGGGACTTTTTGAATTCATTTAAATCGCTGATAAAGCTCGAGAAACGTCTTAAAATCCTCTTCCAGCTCAAATTTCTACCTGATATCTGTGGTTGTAATAAATGTCATAACATTCCTTGGTATGTTAATAGCTATATCTTGAGCGAATGAGTATCAAATCTCTATGTGATGCTATCTAATATGCAGTTAGATCATATTACATTATACAACTAGTAATGTAATCAAAGGAAAGTTTTTTAAAATGTGACTTTACAAATTACAATATAACATCTAAAATATAACATTTTCTAGGGGCGTTACTTCTAGGGACTTTTTGAATTCATTTAAATCGCTGATAAAGCTCGAGAAACGTCTTAAAATCCTCTTTGAGCTCAAATTTCTACCTGATATCTGTGGTTGTAATAAATGTCATAACATTCCTTGGTATGTTAATAGCTATATCTTGAGCGAATGAATATCAAATCTCCATGTGATGCTATCTAATATGCAGTTAGATAATATTACATTATACAACTAGTAATGTAATCAAAGGACAGTTTTGTAAAATGTGACTTTACAAATTACAATATAACATCTAAAATATGACATTTTCTAGGGGCGTTACTTCTAGGGACTTTTTGAATTCATTTAAATCGCTGATAAAGCTCGAGAAACGTCTTAAAATCCTCTTCGAGCTCAAATTTCTACCTGATATCTGTGGTTGTAATAAATGTCATAACATTCCTTGGTATGTTAATAGCTATATCTTGAGCGAATGAATATCAAATCTCCATGTGATGCTATCTAATATGCAGTTAGATAATATTACATTATACAACTAGTAATGTAATCAAAGGACAGTTTTTTAAAATGTGACTTTACAAATTACAATATAACATCTAAAATATGACATTTTCTAGGGGCGTTACTTCTAGGGACTTTTTGAATTCATTTAAGTCGCTGATAAAGCTCGAGAAACGTCTTAAAATCCTCTTCAAGCTCAAATTTCTACCTGATATCTGTGGTTGTAATAAATGTCATAACATTCCTTGGTATGTTAATAGCTATATCTTGAGCGAATGAATATCAAATCTCCATGTGATGCTATCTAATATGCAGTTAGATAATATTACATTATACAACTAGTAATGTAATCAAAGGACAGTTTTGTAAAATGTGACTTTACAAATTACAATATAACATCTAAAATATGACATTTTCTAGGGGCGTTACTTCTAGGGACTTTTTGAATTCATTTAAATCGCTGATAAAGCTCGAGAAACGTCTTAAAATCCTCTTCGAGCTCAAATTTCTACCTGATATCTGTGGTTGTAATAAATGTCATAACATTCCTTGGTATGTTAATAGCTATATCTTGAGCGAATGAATATCAAATCTCCATGTGATGCTATCTAATATGCAGTTAGATAATATTACATTATACAACTAGTAATGTAATCAAAGGACAGTTTTTTAAAATGTGACTTTACAAATTACAATATAACATCTAAAATATGACATTTTCTAGGGGCGTTACTTCTAGGGACTTTTTGAATTCATTTAAGTCGCTGATAAAGCTCGAGAAACGTCTTAAAATCCTCTTCAAGCTCAAATTTCTACCTGATATCTGTGGTTGTAATAAATGTCATAACATTCCTTGGTATGTTAATAGCTATATCTTGAGCGAATGAATATCAAATCTCCATGTGATGCTATCTAATATGCAGTTAGATAATATTACATTATACAACTAGTAATGTAATCAAAGGACAGTTTTGTAAAATGTGACTTTACAAATTACAATATAACATCTAAAATATGACATTTTCTAGGGGCGTTACTTCTAGGGACTTTTTGAATTCATTTAAATCGCTGATAAAGCTCGAGAAACGTCTTAAAATCCTCTTTGAGCTCAAATTTCTACCTGATATCTGTGGTTGTAATAAATGTCATAACATTCCTTGGTATGTTAATAGCTATATCTTGAGCGAATGAATATCAAATCTCCATGTGATGATATCTAATATGCAGTTAGATAATATTACATTATACAACTAGTAATGTAATCAAAGGACAGTTATGTAAAATGTGACTTTACAAATTACAATATAACATCTAAAATATGACATTTTCTAGGGGCGTTACTTCTAGGGACTTTTTGAATTCATATAAATCGCTGATAAAGCTCGAGAAACGTCTTAAAATCCTCTTTGAGCTCAAATTTCTACCTGATATCTGTGGTTGTAATAAATGTCATAACATTCCTTGGTATGTTAATAGCTATATCTTGAGCGAATGAATATCAAATCTCCATGTGATGCTATCTAATATGCAGTTAGATAATATTACATTATACAACTAGTAATGTAATCAAAGGACAGTTTTTTAAAATGTGACTTTACAAATTACAATATAACATCTAAAATATGACATTTTCTAGGGGCGTTACTTCTAGGGACTTTTTGAATTCATTTAAGTCGCTGATAAAGCTCGAGAAACGTCTTAAAATCCTCTTCAAGCTCAAATTTCTACCTGATATCTGTGGTTGTAATAAATGTCATAACATTCCTTGGTATGTTAATAGCTATATCTTGAGCGAATGAATATCAAATCTCCATGTGATGCTATCTAATATGCAGTTAGATAATATTACATTATACAACTTGTAATGTAATCAAAGGACAGTTTTGTAAAATGTGACTTTACAAATTACAATATAACATCTAAAATATGACATTTTCTAGGGGCGTTACTTCTAGGGACTTTTTGAATTCATTTAAATCGCTGATAAAGCTCGAGAAACGTCTTAAAATCCTCTTCGAGCTCAAATTTCTACCTGATATCTGTGATTGTAATAAATGTCATAACATTCCTTGGTATGTTAATAGCTATATCTTGAGCGAATGAATATCAAATCTCCATGTGATGCTATCTAATATGCAGTTAGATAATATTACATTATACAACTAGTAATGTAATCAAAGGAAAGTTTTTTAAAATGTGTCTTTACAAATTACAATATAACATCTAAAATATGACATTTTCTAGGGGCGTTACTTCTAGGGACTTTTTGAATTCATTTAAATCGCTGATAAAGCTCGAGAAACGTCTTAAAATCCTCTTCGAGCTCAAATTTCTACCTGATATCTGTGGTTGTAATAAATGTCATAACATTTCTTGGTATGTTAATAGCTATATCTTGAGCGAATGAATATCAAATCTCCATGTGATGCTATCTAATATGCAGTTAGATAATATTACATTATACAACTAGTAATGTAATCAAAGGACAGTTTTGTAAAATGTGACTTTTCAAATTACAATATAACATCTAAAATATGACATTTTCTAAGGGCGTTACTTCTAGGGACTTTTTGA
Source organism: Onthophagus sagittarius (assembly GCA_036711965.1). Classification (NCBI taxonomy): domain Eukaryota; kingdom Metazoa; phylum Arthropoda; class Insecta; order Coleoptera; family Scarabaeidae; genus Onthophagus; species Onthophagus sagittarius. Next base: position 52,720,849 of record JASERS010000005.1, read on the forward strand.
ATTCATTTAAATCGCTGATAAAGCTCGAGAAACGTCTTAAAATCCTCTTCGAGCTCAAATTTCTACCTGATATCTGTGGTTGTAATAAATGTCCTAACATTCCTTGGTATGTTAATAGCTATATCTTGAGCGAATGAATATCAAATCTCCATGTGATGATATCTAATATGCAGTTAGATAATATTACATTATACAACTAGTAATGTAATCAAAGGACAGTTTTGTAAAATGTGACTTTACAAATTACAATATAACATCTAAAATATGACATTTTCTAGGGGCGTTAGATAAAAAAATATTATCTTCTGAAACGTTAGAAATTACTAAATATATTATTTATTGTGGCTGTTTCAGCCAACAATATTTGTGTTAAAATTATATTTTTGTAATTAATCGATGTGATAAAAAATGGCATGTCTAAACACCTCTTCCTTTTTTTATATTTATTTATCTTTTTTAATAAAAGAATAATGAAATTGATGTAGACAGAAGTCGCTACATTTATATTGTTACCATCTAATTTAATGTTAGATATTTCTATAATTGAAACTGAATATTTTGAGTGAATTTCCAACATAAAGTACTGTGCATTACAGCAACCTGATATTGATCAACAACCTGATTACACAATTTCTTTGACTGGTATTTATTATAATAATATGAATCATAAAACTAAAATCATTTGATAATATTATTAACGTTAGTCCTACCAACGTTTTATCGTAACGTGTCCTACCAAGGTGTGCCTCACAGGCACACATCCATTTGTACACATTGTTGATGTAAATAATAGCCAAATATGCATTATTTATTTCATGTAGTAGGTATACAGTAACATTAAAACATATAGAAAGAATATTATGTGTCAGAAGATATAATTTAAAAATAGTACAAATAGCAATTTGTGCACGTGAGTATTTTCTCTGAGTGTTCACCACAAACCGTTTGCTTACACTTATTACATAACTGCGTTGACATTCTGCTTTTCTTTGATGGGCAAATATAGCACCGTTTTCGTTTTCTTACTTCTCGAGCCGAAGACTCCCCTGTTGTTGGTACTCGATTCAACATAGTTTGTATCAATGAAGTATGACTTTTATGCAAGCCACTCAAACTACGACGTCTAATATGCCCCAGTACTAATTCTGTTGTAATTTCCCGTAAGAAAATTTTGCGGTCTTCGTTTTTTGAAAATATGCCAGTCAGGATGGATATTTTTCCAAATGACAAATGAAGCTACTCCACACACATCAATTATATTGAAAAAATAGGCCAAAGGCCACCTATTAGTTTTGCGTTTCACTGAATATGTATGTACCATCTGATCAAGTGTATCTACCTCTCCTTTCGTGGAATTGTAGTACTTATTAATTTCAGATTTATTTTTATTTTCCTCATGAATGGTGGAGTCGTTGTGCATTGTAGATAATAATATGACGATTTTTCTTAGGTACATAAGATACCAAAGTCATTGTCTTCTGAAAACCAAACAAGTTGCTTTCAATCTTCCGTTGCCTGTGAGTTAAAAAATTTGGTGGTATGCAGCGCTTATTTTTTCTGAGCGTTCCTACACAAGTTAAGGCTTTGGTAAGCAAACTGGATGCAAGCTCATAGCTGGTGAAGAAGTTGTCGAACGTAATATTCCTTTTAGTTCTCAGAAAAGGTCTTCAACCACCTTTTGGGCTAAGCTTCCTGCTCTGTTGAGACCTTCTTTTCCTAAGTACGGTATACCACGTAACCATACCGTACTTATTTGGCTTGCTTGGCAGGTACTGTTGGAAAGATACATGACCTCTAAAAGGCACCAGTTGTTCATCGATGGTTAGATTACTGCCAGGAAGATAATATTTCAGCAAGTTTGTCCCACAAATCTCTAATTGGTGTCACGTTGTCCTTTTGCCTTCGGAGGGTTCTGGTCGCTTTATCGTCAAAACGAATAAATCTTAGTAATTGAGTAAATCTATTTCGTGACATACACGCTCGATAAACAGGATTCCATAGCTCATTATAGTCCACCATTCTTTGTTAATTCTTCCAGCAGTAATCAAAAGGACCAAGAAAACACGGATATCAACGTCGTCAAATGGTTTCCACAAATCGCCAAGAATACGAACAGCCTCCTTATTAGTGAAAGTAACTACAATACCAATAACCGTATCATCAAAAAACAAATTGAATGCAAGGAGTATCAACATGCACTCCAGGTGGAAGTTTCACATTGTTCAAAGTTGTTGTAATTATGTTGTGGGCACGTGTTTTTCCCTTGGCAATCGGCGTGGCATTCCACTCGGTACCATCTTTTCCAATAAAAGTTTGCGAATGCCATCACTATCGTCACTTCCTTCTTGTTCATCGCTTTCTTCAACGCCAGTTTTTTGATAATCCACTTCACTAGAAAAGGTTTCATCATTTGGCTCTTCTTCATCTTCACCATCATTTACATTCCTTCCCAATTCCTCATCACTTTCGTACAATGCATCGAGCAACTCCTTTTCAGTTAGTGGCCAGCGTCGGTCAGTCATACTTTTTGCATAAATTTCAAAACCAAATAAGCATAAAAAAACCAATCTATTTTTATACCGGGGTCAATCAAAACTTTATTTTGCTTACCTTGTCTATGTACTCTCGACTAGGTATAAGAAATAAAATTAACTAATAGACACCTAAAACGGCCAATGCGTTCGTTAGGAAAGTCACAAATACACTGTAAGCAATGCAGTTTGTAAGCTGACTGTTAGCAAAACGCATTTAGGGAATTCCCCTTCATATGCAACTGGAAGTTTTTACATACAAGGGGAAAGTCCCAAAATATAAAGCATATCTTATTACGGGGGTTTACCCACATACCTAGCTAAATAATGTAACAATGCATTTTATAGTATAATAACAGTATGTGCCTCAAAGACACACCTTGGTAGGATGTGTCGGTAAATTATGTTTAATTCTTTTAGTAAAAATAGGAAAACTATTTAAAAAAAGTTTATGTCATTCTGTGTAAATAGTTTATTTTGAGAATACAAAAATCCTCCAGTCTGTGGGCAGTTAACTTACAAAGTTCCAACAATTTCAAAATCAATTGTGCTTCAAAAGCACACCTTGGTAGGTTTGGGGTTAACTGTAAGTATTGTATTCCTATTTTGTCCCTTCTTCTGAGTCTGAAAAGTAATTTTCACTCATTGTATCAGACATGCCCAGTATTTCTAGCTCCATCTGAGATACAACTTCAAATATTTAGGCTTTCGCGATAGCTCTTGCTAAAAAAGTTCGTAATGTACTTGTTATCCCTGTCATAAATTGTTGCAAATCATCCGGTTAACTCTTTTTTTTATAGTACTAGACTATACATATATATTTATAGTAAATTGTACTAGGTGTTGTTTCTGCTTTTTTTAACCTTTGGCTGAGGGTGGCTTAAGATGTTGATAATGGAAATGACAATATGCTTGATTATTGATCGCGAGCTAAACGGGAGAAGACTTTTGAAGAAGGATTGGTCTCGATTCTGCTGCACAAATTCTTTTGGTTTTAACTACTTAATGATATTGTTAAAGGACTTAATGATAAATTACCCTCTCATCCTTTTCTAGTGTTATGCTGCACAATTTCTTTTGGTTTTAACTACTTAATGATATTGTTGAAAGACTTAATGATTATTTACCCTCTCATCATTTTCCATTGTTACTATGTCTCCTTTATAATTGTCTCAGAATGGTGGTTTCATGCATCTCACCGTCTTCAACAACTTTTTTTCAAAAACAAGATTTGATTGTGATGATATTTATAAAAGGCTTAACAGTTATAATAACCATCACCAGGTTTTTAATGTACTTCTCTAAACATCTCTTGTTTGTGAGCACATTTTAACTACAAGTTTTCCTGAAATTAACAACAATATGTAATTATTCTTTAGGTATATGGTTTCTGGCTGCTCATTCAAAAATCTACATTACAACTATCATGTCGGTGTATCAATTATCAGCAATATTATAAAAGAAGTTATTCGTTGCATTTGCAATAATTTCTAAGCCGAGTTTATACAAATACCTACAATGGATGAACATCGATTAATACAAAAATGTATTATCATATATTAATTTTCGGAGCATTATTTTTTATGTTAGTGTAGGATTATATGGAAAAGAGTGTGATCCATCAATATTCAAGGAACCTGCATTATAGTAATTGATACAAAAAACTAATTGAATATATTATCGTTAAATTGGAGTCAGAAAATATATAAAATGTGTAAATCTTAGCAAATAAGTGAAGAATTTTCTATCGGTCTCATAAAAACACAGATGTATGGATACTAAAAACATCTATGATTCTGCATAACTTGATAAGAAAAAAGGAAAGTGATAACAACGCACCTGAAGAATTTAAGTTCGATAGTCATAACAATCCAAGCGTACGAGGAGATCGTACTACAAATTCAATAGAAATAGAATTTGTAAACTATTTTGTGTGCAAAATTGGATTAGTCCCTTTGCAGAATGAACTTAAGCAAAAATCAAACTTAATATTTATTATATCGAGAAGTTGACCAAGTACAAGACGCACATGGAATCCATTGCAGATCCACATGGGTGTTGCATATCCTGTTTCTTTTCTGACTCTTGCCCAAACCAAAATTTGTTTTTGCGATTATTGTTAATTTTTTGGATTAATGGCAATACGCCAGATTGTTAACTAAACTAATTAATAAGTTTATACTGTTAAACAATTTTCCAGATATGTTCTATTTTTCGCCCAAACCCGTGGTTCATTGCTTTTTAGAATTTTCGGTTTTTGAATCGTTTTGTTGATTTCGACCCTGCTAAGTATTCTTTTTCTTCGTTTCTATGACTTCCTTTTTTTATTATTTTTTAACTATTTTTTTATAACATTGAAAATATCGAGAAGAGTGAATATTATTATATTAGATATTAGTTTACCTGCAAATATAAAACAATAATGTTAATTTTAACGAAATAGCAATAAGGTTCTCCTTCTGAAGTGGGTTCCAATGCTTACTATCGGAAATGTCATCTTCAGTAATCATCGGTCTTTTTCATTACGTATTGAAAATACTTCGTTCTTTTTCCTTCGGACCTTATTCAATAAACGAATGCGATTTAAATAAAATGACATTATTAGCCGCAATTGAATTTATCGATAATATATCCACTAATAAACTGGATATTAATCTATTTTTAATTTACTCGCTGATGTAAACAAGAATTACATCAAATGACATGTAGTGCACATCTAGAACACAACCAAAACTTGATGTTCAAATGCTGATTTTGTATGTGGTGAAAACTAAAAGGTAATTTTGTGTACATCAACTTGTGCAACCTGAGCTTTCAGAATCAGCTATAGCAATGCATTGCAGAAAGCAGACATCATCTGCTTAACATCTTCAAAAACTGGCCTTATTAAAATACACAAAATAACATCTAAACTTTACTCTTTCATAAATAAACTTGGTTTTCTTTCATAATAAACAATTAGTACTTTTCGGTGACACAATTTTATTTTTTCAACCGGTTTCAATACGTATGGTATCATCTTCAGGAAATTGTTAATTACGTCCTTATAAATAGTATCAATAGTGAAATCCATATTTATATTTGTGTAAAGTCTAGTTGTATAAAATGAAGAATTGAATTGAGGATTTTATCATTAATTTTTGTGTGTAACTGATTCATAAAAAGCAGTGATGAGTGCTTATCCCAGTTTGATTAAAATACTATTAAGTTTTTTAATTTTATTTTTGATTTAAACAAGATTAGAGGATCTTAGGAAAAAATTGTTTAAAAGTTTTTGAATTAAACTCCTTTTTATATAACACAACCACCATTTTTATTAGCTTTTATAAAAAGAACATGCGTGTTATTGACTTAAATTATTTAATTATAAGTATATTATTTAAAATAGGATACTAAAATCTAAATAAGTCATTTTACATAAGATAAAAACATATATTTTATATTCAAAATTTGCAAAACAATTTTTATTTCAAGACATTTTATTGATAAACCCCCATTATTAAATTGATGAATTTGACAAAATTTATTCCAACTTCGGTTTTAATTGATTCTTTTTTTAATAATAACAGGTAACCCATTCTTGCTCGTCAAAACAATATCTCCTACCAAATCTTTTTCGTGATTACCAACCGGATGTATTGTAAAGTATCTAATAATATAGCTAAGCAAAAACTTAATTTCCATCATTCCAACAATTTTACCTAAAAAAAATAATACAAAATAATAAATATTTATAAGATATGTTTGAATTCCTTGCCTACACAATCTCTTGGCCCCAACGAAAATGGTAAATAAGCATTAACAGGGATCTTGTGGGCATTTTCTGGAAGAAATCGTTCCGGTTTAAATTCTTCAGGACTCTCGAAATTTGAATAATGCGAATCCATTATCGAAAACATTATATCAATATTAGCAGGGAAAATTTTACCCCCTAAAACGAATTTGTTTCATTTTTTAAAAACAATCCATTATTATTTAATTTACCAATTTCCGCGGGATTAATTAAAGTTCTTAAAATAAACGGAGCAACAGGAAATAGTCTTAAAGTTTCCTTCACAACACATTCAGCGTACGCCATTTGTTGTATATCTTTAAATTCTGCAAAAACATTTTTTTCCGCACCCAAAGTCGAAATGTACTCCTGATAAATTTTTTCTTGCATCTCAGGCTGTTTTGCAAGTTCGTAAAGAGCAAAGCTAGTTGAAGATGAAACAGTATCAGAACCCTTTAAAAAATTAATAATTATTAATAATTAATATAATAAAAGAATTGAAGAAAAAAATTACAGCAACAACGAATGTACGAAGTTGAGCTAGAATTCGTTCATAACTCAAATTAGATTCTAAAAGTAAATCGATGACATCTTTTTTATCGGTTCGATTTGGTGATTCCTTCTTTGATTTGATCACTTTTTTGAGTCTACTTTCTATAAAATCTGTAGCTTGATCACAACATTGAGTCCAAGACTTGTAACTATCGGTTAATTTAAAAATCGTCTCATTTCTTTTTAAGAAAGAATGAAATCTATCGATGTAAAGACTAAAAACTGTCCTCAATGATTTAATGTAATTATCTGCACGATCAGCTTGGTTGGTGATATCTTCGTTAAGTAATAAGTCTAAAAATTAAATTGTTTTATTGCTAATGACTAAAATTCTTTGTATTAATTATTTTTTACCATAAACAATATTTAACCCACATTTTGGTAATAACATTTGCAAATCAACCGGTTGATTTAAATTATTATTAATCAATTCACGCAAATTAAAAGCGTGTTTTTTAAATATTGATACATAGTCACTTATGAATTGATTGTTGAAAATATGTGAGAAAATTTTTCTTTCGTGTTTCCACAAGTTTACTAAAAATATTATTTAGAAATTGAAATAAGTTAATAAAAATTATGTACTATCGGGCATAATGGATAATCCATCTCCAACGAAGGGTGCCAATGTAAGGAGAAATCTTGGTTTATTAAGATGTTCCTTCGATAACAAAATGCTTTTAAAAAATTTTCCATCAGAAACAAGAAGAGTTGGTTTTAAAGGTTTTACCCAAATTTTAACGACTGGGCCATATTTTTTATTTAAAAAGAGGAGGTACTTATAAGTGTCTTAAAAAAATGAATAAATTAGTTTTTAAAATTAAAATATTATGATTAAAAACGTACCAACGGTTGTTTTAGGGAATAACGTAAACTTTAATACTTCCAAAGCTGATGGACCAGGATAATCGTCAATAATCTTGTATTTATTAACTTGGTAAAAGTAATAAATGATAACAATAAGAATCAGAATTACAAAAGGTATAAACATTTTCGTTGGAATTTCGAAAATACAATGAGTTAAAATTAAAATGCAACTGATTATTTAATTATTTAAGGTTATCAAGCCATTTTAAAATTGGTCGATAACCGGGTATTAATAAAGAAATTCTTTATAATCAAAAATATTTTGTGACTCGAATTTTTATCTTCAGACCAAAAATATTGTAAAAATAAAAGATGATTAACAAGAAATTGGTATTATTGTGTCTTTAACGACAAAAAATATAATTGTCTATTAACAAATTATTATCAGTCATTTAAAAATCTTTGATAGTTAAAACATGATGATATCTCCGTTTGCAGACAAGTTAAATTTAAAATAAATACTTAACAGTTTGTGGTTAGTTGATTAATTTAGCCTATATTTGGTTATTTTCCGTTGTTTTTTTTTCGATTTTATATAAGTCGTTTTAGAACGTCTACAATAACCTTCGCAATAACTTTATCAGGACAGTCTGATATGATTTATAAAACAGTCAAATTTAATGAAGAAGACAAATAGTTACCTAAAGAAACAAGAGATGTAGATGAGGACTGGTTACCTTATATCTTTGCAGTTACTGATGAAGCCCGAAGCAAAAGGTCTTATGGATTAAAGTATGGTGTTGCGTCCGAAATTGTATGTTACAAAACCTGACTATTTTAAGACATATATGAAATATCACTAAAAATGTTGTACATTGTATGTTAACAATATACTTTAGGCACAAAGAATACGGTTACCGCGCAGCAAGTGCTGATGGATTGGTGGGAGAAGGTCTCATTGAAATAAAATATCCATCATCTGCAAAGAATTTACAGCAACATCTAGCAATAGAACACAACATAATTTAATGTATTATAGAAATTGTATTATAGAAATTGTATTATAGAAAGGGTTAAGGCAGGTGCTTCTTTTTGTTCCCCAATTAAAGCGTGAAATTTTTATATTGACCTGTCAATCATCTCCCGAGAGAATGTTAAGGCTGAAGTCAGTCTATGGGTTTTTCGAGAAAAATTTCCAAATGACAGTCTCGCTTGGAGTCTCGAGTCTGGAGCTGAGGAGTTTACCATGGGGTTCAAAGAGAGCTCAGTAAAGTAATCCTATCCAGACCGAATTTTTTAGAGAAGCAATACAATCTTTGCAGATTCAGAAGAGCGAGATTCATCTTGGATTGGAGTTCGAGATCTAGGGTGGTGTTCAGACTAGAGATGTGCAATTTACGTGAGTCACGATGGGTTATGCGTACGTTTTCAGTTTCGAAATTCCAATTAATTCGCTTGTGACCTTTTTTATTTAACATGACCCGATTAGAACCTAAGGGAACGTGGATAAGTTCATATTATTTGTTATTGAATACTAATTAGTAGTAGTTTTCTACTTAGTGGATATTATTTGGATTAATTCCTCTTTATCCCAGTATATAACAAATGTGTATTAAAAAATGGTCTACTCTGTGGTGAAAAGTTGCAAGAATCGTAGCAGAAAAAAACAAAAAGTGTACATATACGTTACTATACATTTATTAAAGATAAATTTTAAGGTGTTTGTTGGATAGATGCATGTAGCATACAAGACAGAATTAATTTAATATATAGTAAGTATTATTTTAATAGTTCATTTTGAACGGGAGTATTTCAAAATTTTATTAAAGCACAAAATGATAAATTATAATGATAAACAAAAAATTATTAGAGAATTGAAAAGCAATACAGTACCTACCCTAAATCTTATAATAATACTGAAATGTAAGAAAACTTAGCCAGGAAAATAATAAACCACATAATAGATATGTTCATAATTCTTATCACATAATATTTGATAGTTAATATACAATTTATTCTTCCCACCTAACTCAGTTCAGAATCAGCCCAATTTCATCCAGAATTAACCTAAAGAATTCAATCCAAAATCAACCTAAAGTACTCAATTCAATTTAGAATCAACCTAAGGTACTCAATTCAATCCAGAAATAATCAAATCTCACTCAACTCAGTTCAAAATGAACCAAATTTCAGCCAAAATCAATATAAAGTACTTAATTCAATCCAGAATCAACCTAAGGTACTCAATTAAATCCAGAAATAACCCAATCTCACCCAACTCAGTTCAGAATCAACAAAATTTCATCCACAATTAACCTAAAGTACTCAATTCAATCCAGAATCAACCCAATCCTACACAATTCAATTCAGAATCAACCCAATTTTATCCAGAATGAATCTAAAGTACTCAATTCAATCCAAAATCAACCTAAGGTACTCAATTCAAACCAGAATCAACCCGATCCCACCAAACGCAGTTCAAAATGAACCAAATTTCAGCCAAAATCAACATAAAGTACTTAATTCAATCCAGAATCAACCTAAGGTACTCAATTAAATCCAGAAATAACCCAATCTCACCCAACTCAGTTCAGAATCAACAAAATTTCATCCACAATTAACCTAAAGTACTCAATTCAATCCAGAATCAACCCAATCCTACACAATTCAATTCAGAATCAACCCAATTTTATCCAGAATGAATCTAAAGTACTCAATTCAATCCAAAATCAACCTAAGGTACTCAATTCAAACCAGAATCAACCCGATCCCACCAAACGCAGTTCAAAATGAACCAAATTTCAGCCAAAATCAACATAAAGTACTTAATTCAATCCAGAATCAACCTAAGGTACTCAATTAAATCCAGAAATAACCCAATCTCACCCAACTCAGTTCAGAATCAACAAAATTTCATCCACAATTAACCTAAAGTACTCAATTCAATCCAGAATCAACCCAATCCTACACAATTCAATTCAGAATCAACCCAATTTTATCCAGAATGAATCTAAAGTACTCAATTCAATCCAAAATCAACCTAAGGTACTCAATTCAAACCAGAATCAACCCGATCCCACCAAACGCAGTTCAAAATGAACCAAATTTCAGCCAAAATCAACATAAAGTACTTAATTCAATCCAGAATCAACCTAAGGTACTCAATTAAATCCAGAAATAAACCAATCTCACCCAACTCAGTTCAGAATCAACAAAATTTCGTCCACAATTAACCTAAAGTACTCAATTCAATCCAGAATCAACCCAATCCTACACAATTCAATTCAGAATCAACCCAATTTTATCCAGAATGAATCTAAAGTACTCAATTCAATCCAAAATCAACCTAAGGTACTCAATTCAAGCCAGAATCAACCCGATCCCACCAAACGCAGTTCAAAATGAACCAAATTTCAGCCAAAATCAACATAAAGTACTTAATTCAATCCAGAATCAACCTAAGGTACTCAATTAAATCCAGAAATAACCCAATCTCACCCAACTCAGTTCAGAATCAACAAAATTTCATCCACAATTAACCTAAAGTACTCAATTCAATCCAGAATCAACCCAATCCTACACAATTCAATTCAGAATCAACCCAATTTTATCCAGAATGAATCTAAAGTACTCAATTCAATCCAAAATCAACCTAAGGTACTCAATTCAAACCAGAATCAACCCGATCCCACCAAACGCAGTTCAAAATGAACCAAATTTCAGCCAAAATCAACATAAAGTACTTAATTCAATCCAGAATCAACCTAAGGTACTCAATTAAATCCAGAAATAAACCAATCTCACCCAACTCAGTTCAGAATCAACAAAATTTCGTCCACAATTAACCTAAAGTACTCAATTCAATCCAGAATCAACCCAATCCTACACAATTCAATTCAGAATCAACCCAATTTTATCCAGAATGAATCTAAAGTACTCAATTCAATCCAAAATCAACCTAAGGTACTCAATTCAAGCCAGAATCAACCCGATCCCACCAAACGCAGTTCAAAATGACCAAATTTCAGCCAAAATCAACATAAAGTACTTAATTCAATCCAGAATCAACCTAAGGTACTCAATTAAATCCAGAAATAACCCAATCTCACCCAACTCAGTTCAGAATCAACAAAATTTCATCCACAATTAACCTAAAGTACTCAATTCAATCCAGAATCAACCCAATCCTACACAATTCAATTCAGAATCAACCCAATTTTATCCAGAATGAATCTAAAGTACTCAATTCAATCCAAAATCAACCTAAGGTACTCAATTCAAACCAGAATCAACCCGATCCCACCAAACGCAGTTCAAAATGAACCAAATTTCAGCCAAAATCAACATAAAGTACTTAATTCAATCCAGAATCAACCTAAGGTACTCAATTAAATCCAGAAATAACCCAATCTCACCCAACTCAGTTCAGAATCAACAAAACTTCATCCACAATTAACCTAAAGTACTCAATTCAATCCAGAATCAACCCAATCCTACACAATTCAATTCAGAATCAACCCAATTTTATCCAGAATGAATCTAAAGTACTCAATTCAATCCAAAATCAACCTAAGGTACTCAATTCAAACCAGAATCAACCCGATCCCACCAAACGCAGTTCAAAATGAACCAAATTTCAGCCAAAATCAACATAAAGTACTTAATTCAATCCAGAATCAACCTAAGGTACTCAATTAAATCCAGAAATAACCCAATCTCACCCAACTCAGTTCAGAATCAACAAAATTTCATCCACAATTAACCTAAAGTACTCAATTCAATCCAGAATCAACCCAATCCTACACAATTCAATTCAGAATCAACCCAATTTTATCCAGAATGAATCTAAAGTACTCAATTCAATCCAAAATCAACCTAAGGTACTCAATTCAAACCAGAATCAACCCGATCCCACCAAACGCAGTTCAAAATGAACCAAATTTCAGCCAAAATCAACATAAAGTACTTAATTCAATCCAGAATCAACCTAAGGTACTCAATTAAATCCAGAAATAAACCAATCTCACCCAACTCAGTTCAGAATCAACAAAATTTCGTCCACAATTAACCTAAAGTACTCAATTCAATCCAGAATCAACCCAATCCTACACAATTCAATTCAGAATCAACCCAATTTTATCCAGAATGAATCTAAAGTACTCAATTCAATCCAAAATCAACCTAAGGTACTCAATTCAAGCCAGAATCAACCCGATCCCACCAAACGCAGTTCAAAATGACCAAATTTCAGCCAAAATCAACATAAAGTACTTAATTCAATCCAGAATCAACCTAAGGTACTCAATTAAATCCAGAAATAACCCAATCTCACCCAACTCAGTTCAGAATCAACAAAATTTCATCCACAATTAACCTAAAGTACTCAATTCAATCCAGAATCAACCCAATCCTACACAATTCAATTCAGAATCAACCCAATTTTATCCAGAATGAATCTAAAGTACTCAATTCAATCCAAAATCAACCTAAGGTACTCAATTCAAACCAGAATCAACCCGATCCCACCAAACGCAGTTCAAAATGAACCAAATTTCAGCCAAAATCAACATAAAGTACTTAATTTAATCCAGAATCAACCTAAGGTACTCAATTAAATCCAGAAATAACCCAATCTCACCCAACTCAGTTCAGAATCAACAAAACTTCATCCACAATTAACCTAAAGTACTCAATTCAATCCAGAATCAACCCAATCCTACACAATTCAATTCAGAATCAACCCAATTTTATCCAGAATGAATCTAAAGTACTCAATTCAATCCAAAATCAACCTAAGGTACTCAATTCAAACCAGAATCAACCCGATCCCACCAAACGCAGTTCAAAATGAACCAAATTTCAGCCAAAATCAACATAAAGTACTTAATTCAATCCAGAATCAACCTAAGGTACTCAATTAAATCCAGAAATAACCCAATCTCACCCAACTCAGTTCAGAATCAACAAAATTTCATCCACAATTAACCTAAAGTACTCAATTCAATCCAGAATCAACCCAATCCTACACAATTCAATTCAGAATCAACCCAATTTTATCCAGAATGAATCTAAAGTACTCAATTCAATCCAAAATCAACCTAAGGTACTCAATTCAAACCAGAATCAACCCGATCCCACCAAACGCAGTTCAAAATGAACCAAATTTCAGCCAAAATCAACATAAAGTACTTAATTTAATCCAGAATCAACCTAAGGTACTCAATTAAATCCAGAAATAACCCAATCTCACCCAACTCAGTTCAGAATCAACAAAACTTCATCCACAATTAACCTAAAGTACTCAATTCAATCCAGAATCAACCCAATCCTACACAATTCAATTCAGAATCAACCCAATTTTATCCAGAATGAATCTAAAGTACTCAATTCAATCCAAAATCAACCTAAGGTACTCAATTCAAACCAGAATCAACCCGATCCCACCAAACGCAGTTCAAAATGAACCAAATTTCAGCCAAAATCAACATAAAGTACTTAATTCAATCCAGAATCAACCTAAGGTACTCAATTAAATCCAGAAATAACCCAATCTCACCCAACTCAGTTCAGAATCAACAAAATTTCATCCACAATTAACCTAAAGTACTCAATTCAATCCAGAATCAACCCAATCCTACACAATTCAATTCAGAATCAACCCAATTTTATCCAGAATGAATCTAAAGTACTCAATTCAATCCAAAATCAACCTAAGGTACTCAATTCAAACCAGAATCAACCCGATCCCACCAAACGCAGTTCAAAATGAACCAAATTTCAGCCAAAATCAACATAAAGTACTTAATTTAATCCAGAATCAACCTAAGGTACTCAATTAAATCCAGAAATAAACCAATCTCACCCAACTCAGTTCAGAATCAACAAAATTTCGTCCACAATTAACCTAAAGTACTCAATTCAATCCAGAATCAACCCAATCCTACACAATTCAATTCAGAATCAACCCAATTTTATCCAGAATGAATCTAAAGTACTCAATTCAATCCAAAATCAACCTAAGGTACTCAATTCAAGCCAGAATCAACCCGATCCCACCAAACGCAGTTCAAAATGAACCAAATTTCAGCCAAAATCAACATAAAGTACTTAATTCAATCCAGAATCAACCTAAGGTACTCAATTAAATCCAGAAATAACCCAATCTCACCCAACTCAGTTCAGAATCAACAAAATTTCATCCACAATTAACCTAAAGTACTCAATTCAATCCAGAATCAACCCAATCCTACACAATTCAATTCAGAATCAACCCAATTTTATCCAGAATGAATCTAAAGTACTCAATTCAATCCAAAATCAACCTAAGGTACTCAATTCAAACCAGAATCAACCCGATCCCACCAAACGCAGTTCAAAATGAACCAAATTTCAGCCAAAATCAACATAAAGTACTTAATTCAATCCAGAATCAACCTAAGGTACTCAATTAAATCCAGAAATAACCCAATCTCACCCAACTCAGTTCAGAATCAACAAAATTTCATCCACAATTAACCTAAAGTACTCAATTCAATCCAGAATCAACCCAATCCTACACAATTCAATTCAGAATCAACCCAATTTTATCCAGAATGAATCTAAAGTACTCAATTCAATCCAAAATCAACCTAAGGTACTCAATTCAAACCAGAATCAACCCGATCCCACCAAACGCAGTTCAAAATGAACCAAATTTCAGCCAAAATCAACATAAAGTACTTAATTCAATCCAGAATCAACCTAAGGTACTCAATTAAATCCAGAAATAAACCAATCTCACCCAACTCAGTTCAGAATCAACAAAATTTCGTCCACAATTAACCTAAAGTACTCAATTCAATCCAGAATCAACCCAATCCTACACAATTCAATTCAGAATCAACCCAATTTTATCCAGAATGAATCTAAAGTACTCAATTCAATCCAAAATCAACCTAAGGTACTCAATTCAAGCCAGAATCAACCCGATCCCACCAAACGCAGTTCAAAATGACCAAATTTCAGCCAAAATCAACATAAAGTACTTAATTCAATCCAGAATCAACCTAAGGTACTCAATTAAATCCAGAAATAACCCAATCTCACCCAACTCAGTTCAGAATCAACAAAATTTCATCCACAATTAACCTAAAGTACTCAATTCAATCCAGAATCAACCCAATCCTACACAATTCAATTCAGAATCAACCCAATTTTATCCAGAATGAATCTAAAGTACTCAATTCAATCCAAAATCAACCTAAGGTACTCAATTCAAACCAGAATCAACCCGATCCCACCAAACGCAGTTCAAAATGAACCAAATTTCAGCCAAAATCAACATAAAGTACTTAATTCAATCCAGAATCAACCTAAGGTACTCAATTAAATCCAGAAATAACCCAATCTCACCCAACTCAGTTCAGAATCAACAAAACTTCATCCACAATTAACCTAAAGTACTCAATTCAATCCAGAATCAACCCAATCCTACACAATTCAATTCAGAATCAACCCAATTTTATCCAGAATGAATCTAAAGTACTCAATTCAATCCAAAATCAACCTAAGGTACTCAATTCAAACCAGAATCAACCCGATCCCACCAAACGCAGTTCAAAATGAACCAAATTTCAGCCAAAATCAACATAAAGTACTTAATTCAATCCAGAATCAACCTAAGGTACTCAATTAAATCCAGAAATAACCCAATCTCACCCAACTCAGTTCAGAATCAACAAAATTTCATCCACAATTAACCTAAAGTACTCAATTCAATCCAGAATCAACCCAATCCTACACAATTCAATTCAGAATCAACCCAATTTTATCCAGAATGAATCTAAAGTACTCAATTCAATCCAAAATCAACCTAAGGTACTCAATTCAAACCAGAATCAACCCGATCCCACCAAACGCAGTTCAAAATGAACCAAATTTCAGCCAAAATCAACATAAAGTACTTAATTCAATCCAGAATCAACCTAAGGTACTCAATTAAATCCAGAAATAAACCAATCTCACCCAACTCAGTTCAGAATCAACAAAATTTCGTCCACAATTAACCTAAAGTACTCAATTCAATCCAGAATCAACCCAATCCTACACAATTCAATTCAGAATCAACCCAATTTTATCCAGAATGAATCTAAAGTACTCAATTCAATCCAAAATCAACCTAAGGTACTCAATTCAAGCCAGAATCAACCCGATCCCACCAAACGCAGTTCAAAATGACCAAATTTCAGCCAAAATCAACATAAAGTACTTAATTCAATCCAGAATCAACCTAAGGTACTCAATTAAATCCAGAAATAACCCAATCTCACCCAACTCAGTTCAGAATCAACAAAATTTCATCCACAATTAACCTAAAGTACTCAATTCAATCCAGAATCAACCCAATCCTACACAATTCAATTCAGAATCAACCCAATTTTATCCAGAATGAATCTAAAGTACTCAATTCAATCCAAAATCAACCTAAGGTACTCAATTCAAACCAGAATCAACCCGATCCCACCAAACGCAGTTCAAAATGAACCAAATTTCAGCCAAAATCAACATAAAGTACTCAATTCAATCCAGAATCAACCTAAGGTACTCAATTCAATCCAGAATCAACCCAATCCTACCAAACTCAGTTCAAAATCAACCAAATTTCAGTCAAATCAACCTAAAGTCCTCAATTCAATCTAGAATCAACCTAAGGTACTCAACTTAATCCAGAATCAACCCAATCTCACCAAACTCGGTTCAAAATCAACCAAATTTCATGCACAATTAATCTAAAGTACTCAATTCAATCCAGAATCAACCCAATCCTACACAATTCAATTCAGAATCAACCCAATTTTATCCAGAATGAATCTAAAGTACTCAATTCAATCCAAAATCAACCTAAGGTACTCAATTCAAACCAGAATCAACCCAATCCCACCAAACGCAGTTCAAAATGAACCAAATTTCAGCCAAAATCAACATAAAGTACTTAATTCAATCCAGAATCAACCTAAGGTACTCAATTAAATCCAGAAATAACCCAATCTCACCCAACTCAGTTCAGAATCAACAAAATTTCATCCACAATTAACCTAAAGTACTCAATTCAATCCAGAATCAACCCAATCCTACACAATTCAATTCAGAATCAACCCAATTTTATCCAGAATGAATCTAAAGTACTCAATTCAATCCAAAATCAACCTAAGGTACTCAATTCAAACCAGAATCAACCCGATCCCACCAAACGCAGTTCAAAATGAACCAAATTTCAGCCAAAATCAACATAAAGTACTCAATTCAATCCAGAATCAACCTAAGGTACTCAATTCAATCCAGAATCAACCCAATCCTACCAAACTCAGTTCAAAATCAACCAAATTTCAGTCAAATCAACCTAAAGTCCTCAATTCAATCTAGAATCAACCTAAGGTACTCAACTTAATCCAGAATCAACCCAATCTCACCAAACTCGGTTCAAAATCAACCAAATTTCATGCACAATTAATCTAAAGTACTCAATTCAATCCAGAATCAACCCAATCCTACACAATTCAATTCAGAATCAACCCAATTTTATCCAGAATGAATCTAAAGTACTCAATTCAATCCAAAATCAACCTAAGGTACTCAATTCAAACCAGAATCAACCCAATCCCACCAAACGCAGTTCAAAATGAACCAAATTTCAGCCAAAATCAACATAAAGTACTTAATTCAATCCAGAATCAACCTAAGGTACTCAATTAAATCCAGAAATAACCCAATCTCACCCAACTCAGTTCAGAATCAACAAAATTTCATCCACAATTAACCTAAAGTACTCAATTCAATCCAGAATCAACCCAATCCTACACAATTCAATTCAGAATCAACCCAATTTTATCCAGAATGAATCTAAAGTACTCAATTCAATCCAAAATCAACCTAAGGTACTCAATTCAAACCAGAATCAACCCGATCCCACCAAACGCAGTTCAAAATGAACCAAATTTCAGCCAAAATCAACATAAAGTACTCAATTCAATCCAGAATCAACCTAAGGTACTCAATTCAATCCAGAATCAACCCAATCCTACCAAACTCAGTTCAAAATCAACCAAATTTCAGTCAAATCAACCTAAAGTCCTCAATTCAATCTAGAATCAACCTAAGGTACTCAACTTAATCCAGAATCAACCCAATCTCACCAAACTCGGTTCAAAATCAACCAAATTTCATGCACAATTAATCTAAAGTACTCAATTCAATCCAGAATCAACCCAATCCTACACAATTCAATTCAGAATCAACCCAATTTTATCCAGAATGAATCTTTTTTTTTTATTATTATAGAGGGGATTAGGAAATCTGCGTACAGACACCCGGCCTAAGATGTCAAGCGGCCGGATAGTGACGGGTTGGGATATGTACCCCGACCGTCTAAAACCCTTCCCCCTCTCTTCCTGGAACCGCTAGTCAGGGCATTTCATCAGGGAAATATTCCATTTACTTACTGCGTAACATTTCTTTCAATATCTCTCTCACGCTGTTCTTTTTTCTTCATAATCGTTGTAATCATATCAC
The DNA here is from genome assembly GCA_036711965.1 of Onthophagus sagittarius. Lineage (NCBI taxonomy): Eukaryota > Metazoa > Arthropoda > Insecta > Coleoptera > Scarabaeidae > Onthophagus > Onthophagus sagittarius. Next base: position 52,740,058 of record JASERS010000005.1, read on the forward strand.
TTACTGCAGCCAATTTATCCTCATGTTCGAGCATTATATTAGTCATATTGTCTTTTGTTAATTTTTGTCCACATGTCTCTTCGCATTTGAGTCTTTCAAAACTAAAAGCTTCACAATGGAACAATGTATGTTCTGCTGTGTCCACGTTCTGACAAAACCAACATTCGTCCGTGTCACTCTTTTTTATATCGTGCAGATATTTCCTAAAAATTCCATGTCCAGTCAGCACTTGTGTCATGTAATAATCCGTTTCCCCCCAACTTCTCGTAATCCAGGGTTCTATCTGGAATTAAAGTTCTTGTCCATCCTTCGTACCTTCTCCATTTTGTCTGCCAGCTACTCACTAATCGTTCCCTACACTCATGTCTTGCCGCTTTTCAACTGACGTACAGTTAGTTCTGTCCTTTCTTGTATTTTTAAGTCCAAGGGTGGGAGTCCTGCGATCACCTGTATCGCCTCCGCGGATACCGTCCTATAAGCTGCAGAAGTACCTATGGCTAATTTTCTGTTTATTCTAGTTAATAGGTTCTGATATCGCTTATATTTTAGGCATCTTTGCCACGTTGGTGACGCGTACAGGATTACTGATGTGACCGCTGTTGATAACAACCTTCTTTTCCTTGCTCTTGGTCCCTCTATGTTTGGCATCAGCCTCATGAGCAGGTTGCACATATACGTCGCTTTATTTACTGTCTCTACTACGTGTTTCGTCATAGTGATGTCTTTGTTCAGAAACACTCCTAAATATTTAACTTTGTCTGAACTTTCAATGTCTACTCCGTTTATTTGTAAGTGGAGAGTCTTTAGTTTCCTTCGGCCTTGTAGGAGAACCATTTCAGTTTTATGGGTCGTAGTCTTTAGTCCCATTTCATTTAGTTTGTCAATCACCTGCTGTACGGCGTAAGTTGCTTTATCCTCTAATTGTGTGGGGTCTTTTGCTTTTATTACAAGAGCAAGGTCGTCTGCGTATGCTATTAATTTGACTCCGGATTCAAAATTTGTTCTTAGGATTTTGTCATAGAATATGTTCCATAACATTGGTCCCAATAAAGAACCCTGCGGTACTTCCAGAATGAATCTCAAGTACTCAATTCAATCCAAAATCAACCTAAGGTACTCAATTCAAACCAGAATCAACCCAATCCCACCAAACGCAGTTCAAAATGAACCAAATTTCAGCCAAAATCAACATAAAGTACTTAATTCAATCCAGAATCAACCTAAGGTACTCAATTCAATCCAGAATCAACTCAATCCTACCAAACTCAGTTCAAAATCAACCAAATTTCAGCCAAATCTACCTAAAGTCCTCAATTCAATCCAGAATCAACCTAAGGTACTCAACTTAATCTAGAATCAACCCAATCTCACCAAACTCGGTTCAAAATCAACCAAATTTCATGCACAATTAATCTAAAGTACTTAATTCAATCCAGAACCAACCTAAGGTACTCAATTCAATCCAGAATTAACCCAATCCTACACAATTCAATTCAGAATCAACTCAATTTTATCCAGAATGAATCTAAAGTACTCAATTCAATCCAAAATCAACCTAAGGTTGATTCAATCCAAAATCAACCCAAGGGTATACAATTCAATCCAGAATCAACCCAATCCTACACAATTCAATCCAGAATCAACCCAATCCCACCAAACTCAGTTCAAAATCAACCAAATTTCAGCCAAAATCAACCTAAGGTACTCAATTCAATCCAGAACAACCCAATCCCGCCAAACTCAGTTCAAAATCAACCAAATTTCATGCACAATTAACCTAAAGTACTCAATTCAATCCAGAAGCAACCCAATCCTACACAATTCAATTCAGAATCAACCCAATTTTATCCAGAATGAATCTAAAGTACTCAATTCAATCCAAAATCAACCTAAGGTACTCAATTCAATCCAGAATCAATCCAGTCCTACCAAACTCTGTTCAAAATCAACCAAATTTCATGCACAATTAACCTAAAGTACTCAATTCAATCCAGAATTTACCTAAGGTACTCAATTCAATCCAGAATCAACCTAAGGTACACAATTCAATCCAGAATCAACCCAATCCTACTAAACTCTGTTCAAAATCAACCAAATTTCAGCCAAAATCAACCTAAAGTACTCAATTCAATCCAGAATCAACCTAAGGTACCCAATTCAATCCAAAGTCAACCCAATCCCAGCCAACTCAATTCAGAATCAACCCAATTTTACCCAGAATCAATCCATAAAGTACTCAATTCAATCCAGAATCAACCTAAGGTACTCAATTCAATCCAGAATCAATCCAGTCCTACCAAACTCAGTTCAAAATCAACCAAATTTCAGCCAAAATCAACCTAAAGTACTCAATTCAATCCAGAATCAACCTAAGGTACTTAACTCAATCCAGAATCAACCCAATCCCACCAAACTCAGTTCAAAATTAACCAAATTTCATGCACAATTCACCTAAAGTACTCAATTCAATCCAGAATCAACCCAATCCTACACAATTCAATTCAGAATCAATCCAATTTTATCCAGAATTAATCTAAAGTACTCAATTCAATCCAAAATCAACCTAAGGTACCCAATTCAATCCAGAATCAACCCAATCCCAGCAAACTCAGTTCAAAATCAACCAAATTTCAGCTAAAATCAACCTGAAGTACTCAATTCAATCCAGAATCAACCCATTCCTACCAAACTCTGTTCAAAATCAACCAAATTTGAGCCAAAATCAACCCAATTTTATCCAGAGTCACCCACAAGTACTTAATTCAACCCAGAAACAACCTAATCATCCCCAGCTCACTTTAGAGTCAACCAAATAACACCCAACTCGATCCAGAGTCAATTTAACTTATTTAGTTCAATCTAATCCCAGCCAACTCAATTCAGAATCAACCCAATACCAAACAGTTCAGTACAGAGTTATCCAAATCCCACTCAACTCGATCCAGAATAAACCTCTTTTTTTTAACGAAGTAGGTGAAAATCTATAACCAGACTTCCCGTTTGAAGTTCTTGAGCGGCCGGATAGTGTGGGGTTTGAAGTCCATCTTTGGATCTCCGACCCATTAAAAACCCTTTTCCTCGTATTCCTCGAAATCATCCTCTCGGGCTTTCGTCGGCTTTCCTTGATATTCTCTCCGGAACCCCATCGCACTCCTCTTCATCTTCTCTCCTCACCACGTCCCTCCCGGATGAAATAGCCCCGAATTCTCCTCCTGTCTCTCAGCAAGTCAAAATCACAATTAATTAATACAATTAATAAAAAAAACATTAACTATTTTAAAATCTTAATGCTTTTAAAAACCTACCTGCCAGAGGGGAGCTTGATAATACTAACAATCCTATTAATAATACACAGGATTCAAAATAACGTAAATATAAAATTTCCAACAATACAAAAATTTTAAAGATCAATTAAATAATAGTGCTATCTTTTGTAAAAATTAACAAACATCAATTTATGATATATAATAAGCTTAAGATTCTTCAATATTTGACGATAAACCCTCTGATGATGGTTAATAATAGCCGAAACATGTAAGGGACGAAAAATAAATAATAAATACATCAATTAAAACTTAGAAAACGAAGAAATTCATTTTAATTCCAATTTACATAGTATCAGTATTAATGATGATATTGGTTTAGACCCAGAATTTAGGTTACAAGACCAGAGACTTTAATATTTGTAGTAATGATACAAATGATGCTATCAATGTTCCTTTTAGTCTGCTTTTCTTTTTTTGGTCCTCCCAATTTAGGCATCAATCTAAAAATATATGTTGCTTTGTCTTCTAATTGTATGGAATCCTCAGTACTATCCTCAAAAATAAGCTATCATGTTCTGAAGTAGTGGTTTGTAAATATCTTTTTTTTTAATATCATGGTATATATATATATACATATATTGTAGATAAAAAACACCAAAATCAGGAAAATTATATTATTTGGTGGATATTCACAATGTTCATAAACAATAATGGCGTTGAATGTATAATAACGTGTTATCTTAACATGGATTAATGTGTTCTTTTTTTAAAAATAACAGGTAAACCATTTTTGCTCGTTAAAACAACTTCTCCAGTTAGTTCCTTTTCGTGATTACTAACTGGATGTATTGTAAAGTGTCTAATGATGCAGCTGACTAAAAATTTTGTTTCAACAATGCCAACAGTTTTACCTAAAAAAAATAATCCAAAATAATAAATAATTACTAAAATGTTAAAATTGTTTACCTATACAATCTCTTGGTCCTAACGAAAACGGTAAATGAGCATTAACAGGGATATTATTTACATTCTCCGGAAAGAATCTTTCTGGTATAAGTTCATTAGGATAATCAAAGTTTGAATAATGCGAATCAATTATTGAAATAATAAAGTCGATATTATCAGGAAACATTTTCCCATCTAAAAATTAATTAATAAAAAAAATAAAAATAATTTTTTTATGATTTACCAATTTCTGTTGGTTTAATTATAGTCCTAGGTATAAATGGAACGGGAGGAAAAAGTCTTAAACCCTCTTTCACAACGCACTCAGTGTACGTCATTTTTTGGATATCCCTAAATTCAGCAAAAGCATTTTTATCAGGGCCTAAAATCGAAATGTACTCCTCATAAATTTTTTCTTGCACTTCAGGTTTTTTAGCCAGCTCATAAAGAGCAAAACTAGTTATTGCTTTAACCGTATCAGACCCCTTAAAAATAAAAGTTAATGAAATATTATAAATAAATTGAAAAAATTACAGCCATAACAAGCGTGCGAAGATGTGCTAAAATCCTTTCATAACTCAAATTAGATTCTAAAAGTAAATCAATGAAATATTTTTGATCGTTTTGATTTGGCGATTCCATTTTTGATTTGATAACTTTTTTTAATGTACTTTCCACGAATTCTCTAGCTTCATCGCAAGATTTATTCCAAGGTTTGTAATTACTGGTTAATTTAAAGATTATGTCATATCTCTTTAAAGGAGAACAAAGTCTGTTGAATAAAATTTCTAAAAATGTCACACTGGAGTTAATATAACGATTAACACGATCAACTTGGTCACTTAAATCTTCATTAAGCAACAAATCTAAAAAAATATATTAACTTATTTATGACGAGTTTAATTAATTTTTACCATAAACGATATTTATTCCATGTCTTAACAATAATATTTGTAAATCAATCGGTTGATTTAAATGTTTATTGATCGTCTCACACAATTTAATAGCATGTCTTTTAAATGATGATGTATACTCGATGATGAATTTATTGTTGAAAATATGACCAATAATTTTTCGTTCTTCTCTCCACAAATTTACTAAAAAAAATTTTGGGGTTATGAAATTTTGATAAATCTAAATTACTATCGGTCATAATGGGTAATCCATTTCCTATAAACGATTCCGATATTGAGTAATATTTTGGTTTATTAACGTGCTCTTTCGATAACAAAATGCTTTTAATAAAATTTCCATCAGAAACTAGAAGAATTGGTTTAAAAGGTTTTAACCAAATTTTAACGACTGGACCATATTTTTTATTTAATGAGAGGAAATATTCATAAGAATCTTAAAATTTACAAAATGAATTAAAATATTAAATTTTTAAATTAAAAACTTACCTATTTTTGATTTCGGTAATAAATTATATTTGAGTAATTCGTAAACTGATGGTCCTGGGTAATCATCAATTATTTTGTATTTATTTACTTGATGTATGTAATAAAGTGTAATTAGAAAAATTAAAATCGCTAAAAGGATTATTAAGAACATTTTCGGCGAATTTCGAAAATACAACTGAGTTAAATTTAAAATTCTTGTATTAATTAATTTAAATATCTAATCTTAAAAATGAATATCTAATCTAATCTAAATGAAGAGTTATTAATAAAAATTTGTTGCTTTAACATTTATTACATTTAAAACAAACAAAAACAATAAAAGATTGTAATAAAATTTTGTATTACATACATTAGTGATATCAAAGAGAGCAAAGTTCTTCCGATTAATAACTTATTTTAAGAGATAAATTTGATCAACTTTCTATCTCTTTCAGTTTTAAATGTTACTAGAACGAAATCACCAAGTATAGGATCTCGATTCAATTTCTCAAATTCAGATAAAGACTAACTCCACAATTTAATCAGAATCTTCAATCGTAAAACGTAAGATTGCAATTTCCTCATCTTCAGAATACGATACGCCTGTTATTATTGGTTCCTTTTTTGCGCATAAATGAACTTATGCATTAGTGAAAGTTTTGTTTTGCCATAAATAAATTCTTTTCGAAGATGTTAATTACAATGCAGCTATGTCCTTTGTCATTTTCATTCTTCTCCGTTTGGATATCCTTTAAACTGTTGAGGTAAAATAAATAATCAATTCCAGAACAGAAATCTAGAACATTTTTTGTAGGAGAAACATTAGGTAATGTTGCCTGTGTGACTTCATTCATACAACTACGGGTTCTTTTATTTTTGAAATATTCAGCTATGGTTTTTCAATCCCTGAATGGTTTTTGTAAACAACTCGATCTTTTTGTTCCATTTCACGAAGGAAATTGTTACATGATGAAAATCCCCATCACTTACATATAGTAAACGAGGAAATCATCTTCAGAAAATACATTGCAATGATATTCTTCAATGCCATACTTCTTTGATGATCTGCACCCACACAGCTTGCAACTTCATAAATACTCACTGAAGTTCCAAGATGGTGCATCATGCAAGAGTCTATTTTTTTGGAATTTTCAGCTATGATATATACTTTTTTAATCCTCAAATGATTCTTGTAAATAGTTTGATCTTCCTGTTCCATTGCACGAAGGAAATTGTCACATCCCCATCAGTTACATAGTAACGAGGAAATCATCTTCAGAAAACACATTGCAATAATATTCTCCAGTGCCATAATTCTTTGATGATCTGCACCCACACAACTTGCAACTTCATAAATATTCACTGAAGTTCCAAGATGGTGTATCATCCAAGAGTCTATTTTTTTGGAATTTTCAGCTATGATATATACTTTTTTAATCCTCAAATGATTCTTATAAATAGCTTGATCTTCCTGTTCCATTGCACGAAGGAAATTGTCACATCCCCATCAGTTACATGGTAACGAGGAAATCATCCTCAGAAAACACATTGCAATGATATTGAAATTGCTCTCAATTACTAATTGGAGCATCTACTTTGAAAAAATGAATTCAATTTTGAGATATCTCCCTTAGTTCTTGAGATATGTGCTGCTGAACTTAATTAGGTCTTTTCAATATTTTGAATAAATTTAGAAACTCTTGAAAAAATCGATTTTTTTGGAAAATTTTTACGAAATTACTTTCAATTACTAATTGGAGTAACTACTTTTCGAGAGTGAAGTCAATTTTGAGATATCTCACTTAGTTCTTGAGATATAAACTGTTGAACTAAATTGGTTTTTATCCAATATTTTGAACAAGCTTAAAACTTGGTGAAAAACCGATTTTTTGGAAAACTGTTGTCAAATTACTTCTAATTATTAACTGGAGCATCTACTGTCCAAAAATGAAATCAATTTTGAGATATCTCTCTTAGTTCTTGAGATATGTGCTTCTAAATTTAGTTAGGACTTTTCAATATTTTGAATAAATTTAGAAACTCTTGAAAAAATCGATTTTTTTTGGAAATTTTTTACGAAATTACTTTCAATTACCAATTGGAGTATCTACTTTTCGAGGGTGAAGTCAATTTTGAGATATCTCACTTAGTTCTTGAGATATAAACTGTTGAACTTAATTGGTTTTTATCCAATATTTTGAATAAGTTTAAAAATTGGTGAAAAATCGATTTTTTGGAAAACTGTTGTCAAATTACTTTCAATTATTAATTGGAGCATCTACTGTCCAAAAATGAAATCAATTTTGAGATATCTCCCTTAGTTCTTGAGATATGTGCTGCTGAACTTAATTAGGACTTTTCAATATTTTGATTAAATTTAGAAACTCTTGAAAAAATCGATTTTTTTGGAAAATTTTTACGAAATTACTTTCAATTACTAATTGGAGTATCCACTTTCCGAGAGTGAAGTCAATTTTAAGATATCTCACTTAGTTCTTGAGATATAAACTGTTGAACTTAATTGATTTTTATCCAATATTTTGAATAAGCTTAAAAATTGGTGAAAAACCGATTTTTTGGAAAACTGTTGTCAAGTTACTTCTAATTATTAACTGGAGCATCTACTGTCCAAAAATGAAATCAATTTTGAGATATCTCCCTTAGTTCTTGAGATATGTGCTGCTGAACTTAATTAGGACTTTTCAATATTTTGATTAAATTTAGAAACTCTTGAAAAAATCGATTTTTTTGGAAAATTTTTACGAAATTACTTTCAATTACTAATTGGAGTATCCACTTTCCGAGAGTGAAGTCAATTTTAAGATATCTCACTTAGTTCTTGAGATATAAACTGTTGAACTAAATTGGTTTTTATCCAATATTTTGAACAAGCTTAAAACTTGGTGAAAAACCGATTTTTTGGAAAACTGTTGTCAAATTACTTCTAATTATTAACTGGAGCATCTACTGTCCAAAAATGAAATCAATTTTGAGATATCTCTCTTAGTTCTTGAGATATGTGCTTCTAAATTTAGTTAGGACTTTTCAATATTTTGAATAAATTTAGAAACTCTTGAAAAAATCGATTTTTTTTGGAAATTTTTTACGAAATTACTTTCAATTACCAATTGGAGTATCTACTTTTCGAGGGTGAAGTCAATTTTGAGATATCTCACTTAGTTCTTGAGATATAAACTGTTGAACTTAATTGGTTTTTATCCAATATTTTGAATAAGTTTAAAAATTGGTGAAAAATCGATTTTTTGGAAAACTGTTGTCAAATTACTTTCAATTATTAATTGGAGCATCTACTGTCCAAAAATGAAATCAATTTTGAGATATCTCTCTTAGTTCTTGAGATATGTGCTGCTGAACTTAATTAGGACTTTTCAATATTTTGATTAAATTTAGAAACTCTTGAAAAAATCGATTTTTTTGGAAAATTTTTACGAAATTACTTTCAATTACTAATTGGAGTATCTACTTTCCGAGAGTGAAGTCAATTTTGAGATATCTCACTTAGTTCTTGAGATATAAACTGTTGAACTTAATTGGTTTTTATCCAATATTTTGAATAAGTTTAAAAATTGGTGAAAAATCGATTTTTTGGAAAACTGTTGTCAAATTACTTCTTATTATTAATTGGAGCATCTACTTTCCAAAAATGAAATCAATTTTGAGATATCTCTCTTAATTCTTGAGATATGTGCTTCTAAATTTAGTTAGGACTTTTCAATATTTTGAAGAAATTTAGAAACTCTTGAAAAATTGATTTTTTTGGAAAATTTTTACGAAATTACTTTCAATTACTAATTGGAGTATCTACTTTCCGAGAGTGAAGTCAATTTTGAGATATCTCACTTAGTTCTTGAGATATAAACTGTTAAACTTAATTGGTTTTTATCCAATATTTTGAATAAGTTTAAAAATTGGTTAAAAATCGATTTTTTGGAAAACTGTTGTCAAATTACTTCTAATTATTAATTGGAGCATCTACTTTCCAAAAATGAAATCAATTTTGAGATATCTCTCTTAATTCTTGAGATATGTGCTTCTAAATTTAGTTAGGACTTTTCAATATTTTGAAGAAATTTAGAAACTCTTGAAAAATTGATTTTTTTGGAAAATTTTTACGAAATTACTTTCAATTACTAATTGGAGTATCTACTTTCCGAGAGTGAAGTCAATTTTGAGATATCTCACTTAGTTCTTGAGATATAAACTGTTGAACTTAATTGGTTTTTATCCAATATTTTGAATAAGTTTAAAAATTGGTTAAAAATCGATTTTTTGGAAAACTGTTGTCAAATTACTTCTAATTATTAACTGGAGCATCTACTATACAAAAATGAAATCAATTTTGAGATATCTCTCTTAGTACTTGAGATATGTGCTGCTGAACTTAATTAGGACTTTTCAATATTTTGAATAAGTTTAAAAATTGGTGAAAAATCGATTTTTTGGAAAACTGTTGTCAAATTACTTCTAATTATTAACTGGAGCATCTACTATACAAAAATGAAATCAATTTTGAGATATCTCTCTTAGTACTTGAGATATGTGCTGCTGAACTTAATTAGGACTTTTCAATATTTTGAATAAGTTTAAAAATTGGTGAAAAATCGATTTTTTGGAAAACTGTTGTCAAATTACTTCTAATTATTAACTGGAGCATCTACTATACAAAAATGAAATCAATTTTGAGATATCTCTCTTAGTACTTGAGATATGTGCTGCTGAACTTAATTAGGACTTTTCAATATTTTGAATAAGTTTAAAAATTGGTGAAAAATCGATTTTTTGGAAAACTGTTGTCAAATTACTTCTAATTATTAACTGGAGCATCTACTATACAAAAATGAAATCAATTTTGAGATATCTCTCTTAGTTCTTGAGATATGTGCTTCTAAATTTAGTTAGGACTTTTCAATATTTTGAATAAATTTAGAAACTCTTGAAAAAATCGATTTTTTTTGGAAATTTTTTACGAAATTACTTTCAATTACCAATTGGAGTATCTACTTTTCGAGGGTGAAGTCAATTTTGAGATATCTCACTTAGTTCTTGAGATATAAACTGTTGAACTTAATTGGTTTTTATCCAATATTTTGAATAAGTTTAAAAATTGGTGAAAAATCGATTTTTTGGAAAACTGTTGTCAAATTACTTTCAATTATTAATTGGAGCATCTACTGTCCAAAAATGAAATCAATTTTGAGATATCTCCCTTAGTTCTTGAGATATGTGCTGCTGAACTTAATTAGGACTTTTCAATATTTTGATTAAATTTAGAAACTCTTGAAAAAATCGATTTTTTTGGAAAATTTTTACGAAATTACTTTCAATTACTAATTGGAGTATCCACTTTCCGAGAGTGAAGTCAATTTTAAGATATCTCACTTAGTTCTTGAGATATAAACTGTTGAACTTAATTGATTTTTATCCAATATTTTGAATAAGCTTAGAAATTGGTGAAAAACCGATTTTTTGGAAAACTGTTGTCAAATTACTTCTAATTATTAACTGGAGCATCTACTATACAAAAATGAAATCAATTTTGAGATATCTCTCTTAGTTCTTCAGATATGTGCTGCTGAACTTAATTAGGACTTTTCAATATTTTGATTAAATTTAGAAACTCTTAAAAAAAATCGATTTTTTTGGAAAATTTTTACGAAATTACTTTCAATTACTAATTGGAGTATCTACTTTTTAAGAGTGAAGTCAATTTTGAGATATCTCACTTAGTTCTTGAGATATGTGCTTCTAAATTTAGTTAGGACTTTTCAATATTTTGAAGAAATTTAGAAACTCTTGAAAAATTGATTTTTTTGGAAAATTTTTACGAAATTACTTTCAATTACTAATTGGAGTATCTACTTTCCGAGAGTGAAGTCAATTTTGAGATATCTCACTTAGTTCTTGAGATATAAACTGTTGAACTTAATTGGTTTTTATCCAATATTTTGAATAAGTTTAAAAATTGGTTAAAAATCGATTTTTTGGAAAACTGTTGTCGAATTACTCCTAATTATTAACTGGAGCATCTACTATACAAAAATGAAATCAATTTTGAGATATCTCTCTTAGTACTTGAGATATGTGCTGCTGAACTTAATTAGGACTTTTCAATATTTTGAATAAGTTTAAAAATTGGTGAAAAATCGATTTTTTGGAAAACTGTTGTCAAATTACTTCTAATTATTAACTGGAGCATCTACTATACAAAAATGAAATCAATTTTGAGATATCTCACTTAGTACTTGAGATATGTGCTACTAAATTTAGTTAGGACTTTTCAATATTTTGAAGAAATTTAAAAACTCTTGAAAAATCAATTTTTTTGGAAAATTTTGCGAAATTACTTTCAATTACTAATTGGAGTATCTACTTTTCGAGAGTGAATTCAATTTTGAGATATCTCACTTAGTTCTTGAAATATAAGCTGCTGAACTTAATTAGGAATTTTCCAATATTTTGAGTAAATTTAAAAATTCTTGGAAAATCGATTTTTTTTTTTAGAAAATTGTTACGAAATTGCTCTCAATTACTAATTGGGGCATCTACTCTCCAAAAGTGAAATAAATTTTGAGATATCTCCCTTAGTTCTTGAAATATGTGCTGCTGAACTTAATTAGGACTTTTCAATATTTTGAATCAATTTAAAAATTCTTGAAGAAATCGATTTTTTTGGAAAATTGTTACGAAATAATTTTCAATTACTAATTGGAGTATCTATTTTTCGAGAGTGAAGTCAATTTTGAGATATCTCACTTAGTTCTTGAGATATAAAATTAAAGTTTATTAATATTATTACTTTCATCCAAATATCTTACGGATTTATTGTTTTTTTTTTCTTTTCTTTTAATTAATTTCTTTTTTTGTACCAGCAAAACATTCATTGTAAACAAAACATAATAAATTTATCATCGTTTTTCACCAATTTTGAAGAAATCAAAATAATTTCCTAGTAAAAGCTACTTTTACCAACTGTTGATAAATTTACCTAACAATTAAAAACCGTTTTATAACACTATCATCTAGATAGTTACTATAATTTTACTTGCTGTGATTGATCATTTGACCAAAAACCAAAGATGAGTAAACTAGGCCTAAATAAGACATTAACAAACCTTTATTTTGGTCAAAATAGAGCCACTCCGTATATATAAGACATCACCCCCCTCCTTACCCGTCAAATCACGTTCTTCTGTCTCTGGCCAACCTGGTACAATACGCTTTATGGCCCTTGGTACCAACCTTGTTCATATTGTTAAAGGAATGTTTATTTTGCCGTCTTGAACTAATTAAAGATAGATTCATTTAATTTTGTACTGTTTATTAAGACAAAATGAGTTGTTATAGTTCTACCGGTTTCGGTTTTGTTTAGGCCATCTTCAGGAATTTCCGAGCATCTCAATCATTAAATGTATTCTTGATATGTCCTTTGAAAATTTCTTTAACATAATATATATTGAAAATATGGATGCTCTATTTGCAAAAATAATAAGCTTTGCTTTTGGACTACAGAAAGCGATAATACCTTACTAAGTATACATCCTTTTTTACCAAGATTTTGTGCTATGATTACTTTAGACTCCAAATATGAGATAGCGCTGTTACTATCGCACAATTTCATCACAACATAAATTAATTTTTTAATAGGAAGAATCTTATACATTTAAACTAACTTAATAAAAAAAGAACATTAAAACAATAATAATTCTTTGTGTATATATATATTTTTTTATACATAAAGCTTTTTATATCCTTTTATTTGAGACAGCGTGCTTGGGTTTTAGATTCAATAAACAGATTTTGTTCGTTTATACGGTTTACACTTAAAAAGTATTATGTACATTTTACATTGATCAAGTTCCACTTGTAGTTTCACATTTATGAATTTGAATGTATTTAGGAAACATTTCGAAAAGAAAGATGCGAAAATCGTATGATTGTCAATAATATGGTACTTAAATTTATTAGAACTGGTGTTGAGAAAACATTTTTGATTTATTTTTATTACTTTAAAGGTGTACCTTGAAATGTGTTTGAATTTTGTTTATTTTGTGAGTATTTCTTTTCGCTATAATACAGAGTAAAAAGCAGTGTTGTTCCGTTTCATTACATTTTTGTTTCTTCATAAGCTGAGTGTTCAATTGCTTCTTAAAATGTAAAAAATATTGCTAGAATCGTCGTGTTTTTTTTTGTGTAGGTATTTAATTTTTACTAACAATCGGAAAGACCGATTTCTTTACATGCCGCGTCGACGAAATCGTCCAAAGAAGAATTTTCGGGTAAATTTGGATGCTTATAACCTGTTAGAAAATAACAACTTCCGGGGATGGAACTAGGAAAATCTTTTGGGAGGTATTCCCTTCCGCGTTCTTCAAATGAGAAACCTCCATTTCCTTTTAAAAGACTGAAAAAAATATTTTAAAAGATAATAAGTTAATAGTTTAAAAAACTCACTTATAAGTAGTTGGACTAATATTTATCCTTAAAGGCTCACTTCCTGATTCGAATTTATTCGCTATTGTTACATTATGCCCAAACATGCAGTATCTCGGCATTTTTACTCCAACAACTCCAGCTAAAACTGAAGCTGTATGAAGACCAATTCGCATCTAAAAATTTTTTATTACTCATAAAATAATAATAAATTTGAAATAAAATATTTTACCTTGATTGGTTCTCCTTGATGCGTTTGATGTCTAGCACAAGTATCTATCATTTTAAGAGCCATCCATGCAATTTGTTCTGCATGGGTTTTAGTTTCTTTGTGTAATCCACCAGCCACGCAATAAGCATCACCAATTGTTTCAACCTAAAAAAATAAAACAAATAAAAAAGAATAATTATTGAATAATAGAAAAATATGTTGAAATACCTTATAAACATCTAAATGCCCACAATACGCATCGAATTTATTGTATAAATTTTGTAACATGTTGATAACCATCATTGGGGTTGCAGTTGCGCAAATTGAAGTAAATCCTACTATATCACTAAAGAGCATTGTTACATTTTCGTGAGTTTTAGCTTCTATGGTTTCGCCTACATTGAGAAAAATTAGATCAATTTAATTGGTTATGACGATGTGATGTGAAGCAAAATGATTTTTAGATTTTAGATCATTATAAATCTTAATAATCTATATCAATTTCGATACCAACTTTACTTAGAAGATATCTTAAGAATTCGATTTTCTACGATTTTTTAAAAATAATTAAGGAAATTGTTAATTTGAAATCCTACAAATTTTCGTTAAGTTCAAGGGTCGATATTTCAAAGATGAATCGAAATTTTCAAATATGGTTTTATTCTGAGGAAAGTGCGCAGTTTTATTTATAAATGACAAAAAAATCTTTAAGATATTTTAAGAGTTCAATTTATTACGATTTTTTAAAGAAAATAAAAGAAACTGTTGATACTTTGATGTGTTATAAAAACGTCGATATCTCAAAAACAAACTGAGAGATACTCAATATAGATTTATTTGAGATAAAATGAGCATTTTTTTATAAATAATGAAAAAATCATCATGATATCTTAAGAATTCGATTTTCTACGATTTTTTAAAAGAAATTAAAAAATTGCTGATTTGAAATCCTACAAATTTTCGTTAAGTTCAAAGGTCGATATCTCAAAGACGAATCGAAATATTTAAATGTGGTTTTATTCTGAGGAAAGTCCACAGTTTCATTTATAAATAATAAAAAAATCTTTAAGATATCTTAAGAATTCAATTTTTTACGATTTTTTAGAAATAATTAAAGAAATTGTTGATATTTTGATGTGTTACAAAAAAGTCGATGTTTCAAAAACGAAGTGAGATACTCAATATAGATTTATTTGAGATAAAATGTTCATTTTATTATAAATGGCAAAAAAATCATCATGATATCTTAAGAATTCGATTTTCTACGATTGTTTAAAAGTAATTAAAAAATTGCTGATTTGAAATCCTACAAATTTTCGTTAAGTTCAAAGGTTGATATCTCAAAGACGAATCGAAATATTCAAATATGGTTTTATTCCGAGGAAAGTCCACAGTTTTATTTATAAATGACAAAAAAGTCTTTAAGATATCTTAAGAGTTCAATTTATTACGATTTTCTAAAGAAAATTAAAGAAATTGTTGATGCTTTGATGTATTACAGAAAAGTCGATATCTCAAAAACAAAGTGAGATACTCAATATAGATTTATTCGAGATAAAATGTTCATTTTTTTATAAATCGCAAAAAAATCATCATGATATCTTAAGAATTCGATTTTCTACGATTTTTTAAAAGTAATTAAAAAATTGCTGATTTGAAATGCTACACATTTTCGTTAAGTTCAAAGGTCAATATCTCAAAGACGAATCGAAATATTCAAATATGGTTTTATTCCGAGGAAAGTCCACAGTTTTATTTATAAATGACAAAAAAGTCTTTAAGATATCTTAAGAGTTCAATTTATTACGATTTTCTAAAGAAAATTAAAGAAATTGTTGATGCTTTGATGTATTACAGAAAAGTCGATATCTCAAAAACAAAGTGAGATACTCAATATAGACTTATTTGAGATAAAATGTTCATTTTTTTATAAATCACAAAAAAATCATCATGATATCTTAAGAATTCGATTTTCTACGATTGTTTAAAAGTAATTAAAATATTGCTGATTTGAAATCCTACAAATTTTCGTTAAGTTCAAAGGTTGATATCTCAAAGACGAATCGAAATATTCAAATATGGTTTTATTCCGAGGAAAGTCCACAGTTTTATTTATAAATGACAAAAAAGTCTTTAAGATATCTTAAGAGTTCAATTTATTACGATTTTCTAAAGAAAATTAAAGAAATTGTTGATGCTTTGATGTATTACAGAAAAGTCGATATCTCAAAAACAAAGTGAGATACTCAATATAGACTTATTTGAGATAAAATGTTCATTTTTTTATAAATCACAAAAAAATCATCATGATATCTTAAGAATTCGATTTTCTACGATTGTTTAAAAGTGATTAAAATATTGCTGATTTGAAATCCTACAAATTTTCGTTAAGTTCAAAGGTCGATATCTCAAAGACGAATCGAAATATTCAAATATGGTTTTATTTTCAGGAAAGTCCACAGTTTTATTTATAAATGACAAAAAAGTCTTTAAGATATCTTAAGAGTTCAATTTATTACGATTTTTTAAAGAAAATTAAAGAAATTGTTGATACTATGATGTGTTACAAAAAAGTCGATATCTCAAAAATAAATTGAGATAATCAATATAGATTTATTTGAGATAAAATGTTCATTTTTTTATAAATCGCAAAAAAATCATCATGATATCTTAAGAATTCGATTTTCTACGATTTTTTAAAAGTAATTAAAAAATTGCTGATTTGAAATGCTACATATTTTCGTTAAGTTCAAAGGTCCATATCTCAAAGACGAATCGAAATATTCAAATATGGTTTTATTCCGAGGAAAGTCCACAGTTTTATTTATAAATGACAAAAAAGTCTTTAAGATATCTTAAGAGTTCAATTTATTACGATTTTCTAAAGAAAATTAAAGAAATTGTTGATGCTTTGATGTATTACAGAAAAGTCGATATCTCAAAAACAAAGTGAGATACTCAATATAGACTTATTTGAGATAAAATGTTCATTTTTTTATAAATCACAAAAAAATCATCATGATATCTTAAGAATTCGATTTTCTACGATTGTTTAAAAGTAATTAAAATATTGCTGATTTGAAATCCTACAAATTTTCGTTAAGTTCAAAGGTTGATATCTCAAAGACGAATCGAAATATTCAAATATGGTTTTATTCCGAGGAAAGTCCACAGTTTTATTTATAAATGACAAAAAAGTCTTTAAGATATCTTAAGAGTTCAATTTATTACGATTTTCTAAAGAAAATTAAAGAAATTGTTGATGCTTTGATGTATTACAGAAAAGTCGATATCTCAAAAACAAAGTGAGATACTCAATATAGACTTATTTGAGATAAAATGTTCATTTTTTTATAAATCACAAAAAAATCATCATGATATCTTAAGAATTCGATTTTCTACGATTGTTTAAAAGTAATTAAAATATTGCTGATTTGAAATCCTACAAATTTTCGTTAAGTTCAAAGGTTGATATCTCAAAGACGAATCGAAATATTCAAATATGGTTTTATTCCGAGGAAAGTCCACAGTTTTATTTATAAATGACAAAAAAGTCTTTAAGATATCTTAAGAGTTCAATTTATTACGATTTTCTAAAGAAAATTAAAGAAATTGTTGATGCTTTGATGTATTACAGAAAAGTCGATATCTCAAAAACAAAGTGAGATACTCAATATAGACTTATTTGAGATAAAATGTTCATTTTTTTATAAATCACAAAAAAATCATCATGATATCTTAAGAATTCGATTTTCTACGATTGTTTAAAAGTGATTAAAATATTGCTGATTTGAAATCCTACAAATTTTCGTTAAGTTCAAAGGTCGATATCTCAAAGACGAATCGAAATATTCAAATATGGTTTTATTTTCAGGAAAGTCCACAGTTTTATTTATAAATGACAAAAAAGTCTTTAAGATATCTTAAGAGTTCAATTTATTACGATTTTTTAAAGAAAATTAAAGAAATTGTTGATACTATGATGTGTTACAAAAAAGTCGATATCTCAAAAATAAATTGAGATAATCAATATAGATTTATTTGAGATAAAATGTTCATTTTTTTATAAATCGCAAAAAAATCATCATGATATCTTAAGAATTCGATTTTCTACGATTTTTTAAAAGTAATTAAAAAATTGCTGATTTGAAATGCTACATATTTTCGTTAAGTTCAAAGGTCCATATCTCAAAGACGAATCGAAATATTCAAATATGGTTTTATTCCGAGGAAAGTCCACAGTTTTATTTATAAATGACAAAAAAGTCTTTAAGATATCTTAAGAGTTCAATTTATTACGATTTTCTAAAGAAAATTAAAGAAATTGTTGATGCTTTGATGTATTACAGAAAAGTCGATATCTCAAAAACAAAGTGAGATACTCAATATAGACTTATTTGAGATAAAATGTTCATTTTTTTATAAATCACAAAAAAATCATCATGATATCTTAAGAATTCGATTTTCTACGATTGTTTAAAAGTAATTAAAATATTGCTGATTTGAAATCCTACAAATTTTCGTTAAGTTCAAAGGTTGATATCTCAAAGACGAATCGAAATATTCAAATATGGTTTTATTCCGAGGAAAGTCCACAGTTTTATTTATAAATGACAAAAAAGTCTTTAAGATATCTTAAGAGTTCAATTTATTACGATTTTCTAAAGAAAATTAAAGAAATTGTTGATGCTTTGATGTATTACAGAAAAGTCGATATCTCAAAAACAAAGTGAGATACTCAATATAGACTTATTTGAGATAAAATGTTCATTTTTTTATAAATCACAAAAAAATCATCATGATATCTTAAGAATTCGATTTTCTACGATTGTTTAAAAGTAATTAAAATATTGCTGATTTGAAATCCTACAAATTTTCGTTAAGTTCAAAGGTTGATATCTCAAAGACGAATCGAAATATTCAAATATGGTTTTATTCCGAGGAAAGTCCACAGTTTTATTTATAAATGACAAAAAAGTCTTTAAGATATCTTAAGAGTTCAATTTATTACGATTTTCTAAAGAAAATTAAAGAAATTGTTGATGCTTTGATGTATTACAGAAAAGTCGATATCTCAAAAACAAAGTGAGATACTCAATATAGACTTATTTGAGATAAAATGTTCATTTTTTTATAAATCACAAAAAAATCATCATGATATCTTAAGAATTCGATTTTCTACGATTGTTTAAAAGTAATTAAAATATTGCTGATTTGAAATCCTACAAATTTTCGTTAAGTTCAAAGGTTGATATCTCAAAGACGAATCGAAATATTCAAATATGGTTTTATTCCGAGGAAAGTCCACAGTTTTATTTATAAATGACAAAAAAGTCTTTAAGATATCTTAAGAGTTCAATTTATTACGATTTTCTAAAGAAAATTAAAGAAATTGTTGATGCTTTGATGTATTACAGAAAAGTCGATATCTCAAAAACAAAGTGAGATACTCAATATAGACTTATTTGAGATAAAATGTTCATTTTTTTATAAATCACAAAAAAATCATCATGATATCTTAAGAATTCGATTTTCTACGATTGTTTAAAAGTAATTAAAAAATTGCTGATTTGAAATCCTACAAATTTTCGTTAAGTTCAAAGGTCGATATCTCAAAGACGAATCGAAATATTCAAATATGGTTTTATTTTCAGGAAAGTCCACAGTTTTATTTATAAATGACAAAAAAATCTTTAAGATATCTTAAGAATTCGATTTTCTACGATTTTTTAAAAGTAATTAAAAAATTGCTGATTTGAAATCCTACAAATTTTCGTTAAGTTCAAAGGTCGATATCTCAAAGACGAATCGAAATATTCAAATATGGTTTTATTCTGAGGAAAGTCCACAGTTTTATTTATAAATGACAAAAAAATCTTTAAGATATCTTAAGAATTCGATTTTCTACGATTTTTTAAAAGTAATTAAAAAATTGCTGATTTGAAATGCTACATATTTTCGTTAAGTTCAAAGGTCAATATCTCAAAGACGAATCGAAATATTCAAATATGGTTTTATTCCGAGGAAAGTCCACAGTTTTATTTATAAATGACAAAAAAGTCTTTAAGATATCTTAAGAGTTCAATTTATTACGATTTTCTAAAGAAAATTAAAGAAATTGTTGATGCTTTGATGTATTACAGAAAAGTCGATATCTCAAAAACAAAGTGAGATACTCAATATAGACTTATTTGAGATAAAATGTTCATTTTTTTATAAATCACAAAAAAATCATCATGATATCTTAAGAATTCGATTTTCTACGATTGTTTAAAAGTAATTAAAATATTGCTGATTTGAAATCCTACAAATTTTCGTTAAGTTCAAAGGTTGATATCTCAAAGACGAATCGAAATATTCAAATATGGTTTTATTCCGAGGAAAGTCCACAGTTTTATTTATAAATGACAAAAAAGTCTTTAAGATATCTTAAGAGTTCAATTTATTACGATTTTCTAAAGAAAATTAAAGAAATTGTTGATGCTTTGATGTATTACAGAAAAGTCGATATCTCAAAAACAAAGTGAGATACTCAATATAGATTTATTTGAGATAAAATGTTCATTTTTTTATAAATCACAAAAAAATCATCATGATATCTTAAGAATTCGATTTTCTACGATTGTTTAAAAGTAATTAAAATATTGCTGATTTGAAATCCTACAAATTTTCGTTAAGTTCAAAGGTCGATATCTCAAAGACGAATCGAAATATTCAAATATGGTTTTATTTTCAGGAAAGTCCACAGTTTTATTTACAAATGACAAAAAAGTCTTTAAGATATCTTAAGAGTTCAATTTATTACGATTTTCTAAAGAAAATTAAAGAAATTGTTGATGCTTTGATGTATTACAGAAAAGTCGATATCTCAAAAACAAAGTGAGATACTCAATATAGATTTATTTGAGATAAAATGTTCATTTTTTTATAAATCACAAAAAAATCATCATGATATCTTAAGAATTCGATTTTCTACGATTGTTTAAAAGTAATTAAAATATTGCTGATTTGAAATCCTACAAATTTTCGTTAAGTTCAAAGGTCGATATCTCAAAGACGAATCGAAATATTCAAATATGGTTTTATTTTCAGGAAAGTCCACAGTTTTATTTATAAATGACAAAAAAGTCTTTAAGATATCTTAAGAGTTCAATTTATTACGATTTTTTAAAGAAAATTAAAGAAATTGTTGATACTATGATGTGTTACAAAAAAGTCGATATCTCAAAAATAAATTGAGATAATCAATATAGATTTATTTGAGATAAAATGTTCATTTTTTTATAAATCGCAAAAAAATCATCATGATATCTTAAGAATTCGATTTCCTACGATTGTTTAAAAGTAATTAAAATATTGCTGATTTGAAATCCTACAAATTTTCGTTATGTTCAAAGGTCGATATCTCAAAGACGAATCGAAATATTCAAATATGGTTTTATTCTGAGGAAAGTCCATAGTTTTATTTATAAATGACAAAAAAATCTTTAAGATATCTTAAGAATTCAATTTTTTACGATTTTTTAAAAGTAATTAAAAAATTGCTGATTTGAAATCCTACAAATTTTCTTTAAGTTCAAAAGTCGATATCTCAAAAACGAAGTGAGATACTCAATAAAGATTTATTTGAGATAAAATGTTCATTTTTTATAAATCACAAAAAAATCATCATGAGATCTTAAGAATTCGATTTTCTACGATTTTTTAAAAGTAATTAAAAAATTGCTGATTTGAAATCCTACAAATTTTCGTTGAGTTCAAAGGTCGATATCTCAAAGACGAATCGAAATATTCAAATATGGTTTTATTCCGAGGAAAGTCCACAGTTTTATTTATAAATGACAAAAAAATCTTTAAGATATCTTAAGAGTTCAATTTATTACGATTTTTTAAAGAAAATTAAAGAAATTGTTGATACTATGATGTCTTACAAAAAAGTCGATATCTCAAAAATAAAGTGAGATACTCAATATAGATTTAATTGAGATAAAATGTTCATTTTTTAATAAATCGCAAAAAAATCATCATGATATCTTAAGAATTCGATTTTCCACGATTTGTTAAAAGTAATTAAAAAATTGCTGATTTGAAATCCTACAAATTTTCGTTGAGTTTAAAGGTCGATATCTCAAAGACGAATCGAAATATTCAAATATGGTTTTATTCTAAGGAATGTCCACAGTTTTATTTATAAATGACAAAAAAGTCTTTAAGATATCTTAAGAGTTCAATTTATTACGATTTTTTAAAGAAAATTAAAGAAATTGTTGATACTTTGATATGTTACAAAAACGTCGATATCTCAAAAATAAAGTGAGATACTCAATATAGATTTATTTGAGATAAAATGTTCATTTTTTTATAAATCGCAAAAAAATCATCATGATATCTTAAGAATTCGATTTTTTACGATTTTTTAAAAGTAATTAAAAAATTGCTGATTTGAAATCCTACAAATTTTCGTTAAGTTCAAAGGTCGATATCTCAAAGACGAATCGAAATATTCAAATATGGTTTTATTCCGAGGAAAGTCCACAGTTTTATTTATAAATGACAAAAAAATCTTTAAGATATCTTAAGAGTTCAATTTATTACGATTTTTTAAAGAAAATTAAAGAAATTGTTGATACTATGATGTGTTACAAAAAAGTCGATATCTCAAAAATAAAGTGAGATACTCAATATAGATTTAATTGAGATAAAATGTTCATTTTTTAATATATCGCAAAAAAATCATCATGATATCTTAAGAATTCGATTTTCCACGATTTGTTAAAAGTAATTAAAAAATTGCTGATTTGAAATCCTACAAATTTTCGTTGAGTTCAAAGGTCGACATCTCAAAGACGAATCGAAATATTCAAATATGGTTTTATTCTAAGGAATGTCCACAGTTTTATTTATAAATGACAAAAAAGTCTTTAAGATATCTTAAGAGTTCAATTTATTACGATTTTTTAAAGAAAATTAAAGAAATTGTTGATACTTTGATATGTTACAAAAACGTCGATATCTCAAAAATAAAGTGAGATACTCAATATAGATTTATTTGAGATAAAATGTTCATTTTTTTATAAATCGCAAAAAAATCATCATGATATCTTAAGAATTCGATTTTCTACGATTTTTTAAAAGTAATTAAAAAATTGCTGATTTGAAATCCTACAAATTTTCGTTAAGTTCAAAGGTCGATATCTCAAAGACGAATCGAAATATTCAAATATGGTTTTATTCTGAGGAAAGTCCACAGTTTTATTTATAAATGACAAAAAAGTCTTTAAGATATCTTAAGAGTTCAATTTATTACGATTTTTTAAAGAAAATTAAAGAAATTGTTGATACTTTGATATGTTACAAAAACGTCGATATCTCAAAAATAAAGTGAGATACTCAATATAGATTTATTTGAGATAAAATGTTCATTTTTTTATAAATCGCAAAAAAATCATCATGATATCTTAAGAATTCGATTTTCTACGATTTTTTAAAAGTAATTAAAAAATTGCTGATTTGAAATCCTACAAATTTTCGTTAAGTTCAAAGGTCGATATCTCAAAGACGAATCGAAATATTCAAATATGGTTTTATTCTGAGGAAAGTCCACAGTTTTATTTATAAATGACAAAAAAGTCTTTAAGATATCTTAAGAGTTCAATTTATTACGATTTTTTAAAGAAAATTAAAGAAATTGTTGATACTTTGATATGTTACAAAAACGTCGATATCTCAAAAATAAAGTGAGATACTCAATATAGATTTATTTGAGATAAAATGTTCATTTTTTTATAAATCACAAAAAAATCATCATGGATCTTAAGAATTCGATTTTCTACGATTTTTTAAAAGTAATTTAAAAATTGCTGGTTTGAAATCCTACAAATTTTCCTTAAGTTCAAAGGTCGATATCTCAAAGACGAATCGAAATATTCAAATATGGTTTTATTCTGAGGAAAGTCCACAGTTTTATTTATAAATGACAAAACAATCTTTAAGATATCTTAAGAGTTCAATTTATTACGATTTTTTAAAGAAAATGAAAGAAATTGTTGATACTTTGATGTATTACAGAAAAGTCGATATCTCAAAAACAAAGTGAGATACTCAATATAGATTTATTCGAGATAAAATGTTCATTTTTTTATAAATCGCAAAAAAATCATCATGATATCTTAAGAATTCGATTTTCTACGATTGTTTAAAAGTAATTAAAATATTGCTGATTTGAAATCCTACAAATTTTCGTTATGTTCAAAGGTCGATATCTCAAAGACGAATCGAAATATTCAAATATGGTTTTATTCTGAGGAAAGTCCATAGTTTTATTTATAAATGACAAAAAAATCTTTAAGATATCTTAAGAATTCAATTTTTTACGATTTTTTAAAAGTAATTAAAAAATTGCTGATTTGAAATCCTACAAATTTTCTTTAAGTTCAAAAGTCGATATCTCAAAAACGAAGTGAGATACTCAATAAAGATTTATTTGAGATAAAATGTTCATTTTTTATAAATCACAAAAAAATCATCATGAGATCTTAAGAATTCGATTTTCTACGATTTTTTAAAAGTAATTAAAAAATTGCTGATTTGAAATCCTACAAATTTTCGTTAAGTTCAAAGGTCGATATCTCAAAGACGAATCGAAATATTCAAATATGGTTTTATTCCGAGGAAAGTCCACAGTTTTATTTATAAATGACAAAAAAATCTTTAAGATATCTTAAGAGTTCAATTTATTACGATTTTTTAAAGAAAATTAAAGAAATTGTTGATACTATGATGTGTTACAAAAAAGTCGATATCTCAAAAATAAAGTGAGATACTCAATATAGATTTAATTGAGATAAAATGTTCATTTTTTAATAAATCGCAAAAAAATCATCATGATATCTTAAGAATTCGATTTTCTACGATTTTTTAAAAGTAATTAAAAAATTGCTGATTTGAAATCCTACAAATTTTCGTTAAGTTCAAAGGTGGATATCTCAAAGACGAATCGAAATATTCAAATATGGTTTTATTCTGAGGAAAGTCCACAGTTTTATTTATAAATGACAAAACAATCTTTAAGATATCTTAAGAGTTCAATTTATTACGATTTTTTAAAGAAAATGAAAGAAATTGTTGATACTTTGATGTATTACAGAAAAGTCGATATCTCAAAAACAAAGTGAGATACTCAATATAGATTTATTCGAGATAAAATGTTCATTTTTTTATAAATCGCAAAAAAATCATCATGATATCTTAAGAATTCGATTTTCTACGATTTTTTAAAAGTAATTAGAAAATTGCTGATTTGAAATCCTACAAATTTTCTTTAAGTTCAAAAGTCGATATCTCAAAAACGAAGTGAGATACTCAATATAGATTTATTTGAGATAAAATGTTCATTTTATTATAAATCGCAAAAAATCATTATGATATCTTAAGAATTCGATTTTCTACGATTTTTTAAAAGTAATTAAAAAATTGCTGATTTGAAATCCTACACATTTTCGTTGAGTTTAAAGGTGGATATCTCAAAGACGAATTGAGATATTCAAACATAGCTTTGTTCTGAGGAAAGTTCCTACTTTAGATCATCAACATATCTTAAGAATTAAATGTTTTATGATTTTTTAAAAATAATCCAGGAAATTGTTAATATTTTGATGTGTTACAAATTTAGGTTGAGTTTAAAAGTCGATATCTCAAAAACGAAGTGTGACATTCAAATATAAATTTATTTGCGATAAAGTGTCTTAAAAAACATCTTATAAATCAAAACATCTTAAGAATTCATTTTTTACATTTTTTTTTTAATTGTTAATTTTTTTGAATGCTACAAATTTTGTGTCTCCTACGAGCATTTTTTGGAGAGCACGTATTTAGAACTTTTCAGTCCCAATTCAGACTTTTAGTTTAGTTTACAAGACAATTTATTATTTAAAATTATGAAATGAAATAAAAAAGAGTAGTTTATAGCATTTCGTTTTATGGTCGATTTTCTAGGAAGTATCACCGCTGTATAACGAGGTATGAGTGTACAGTATTACACTATAATTTACTCTGTTTTCCTTGTCTATGCAGTAATTTTGTCGGGATACCGGAGAGGTAAAAGCTATCTAGAATCTAAATGATGTATATGAAATTCTGTGAATAAAGGCCAAAGAAAGATATATGAAAATATATTAGCTGAAACAAAGGAGTAGACAACCTGTTTTAACTAAAAAACACAAATTGCTTATACAAAATTGTTGTAACAATAAATTCCGGATGAGATAGATCACAAAAGTTGAGGGTTGAGGGAAGTTGAGTCATTACCTTATAAAGAAAATTTCACAACGTAATTTTTTTTGGGTCAATAAAATATAATGGGACGTTATAATCAAGCAATTTGTCACTGCTTTGCACAAACCGTCGAGAACTTGTGATATTCCGCTAAATGATCAAAAAATTAACGACGTCATTATTAGCTATGATTTAGGATTTATATCACAGTTCCTTGCTAATTTTAAGATTCATAAATCTCGTGAAATAGATTAAGCAAGAAATAAAGGTATTTTAGTTTAGAGTCGTATCTAAAATCGTATCAATCATTTTGCATATTTTATTTATTTAATTTATTACCTAGCCATAATCTTTTGGCAATATCCGGTGGAAAAATTAAGTGCAACAAACTGACGTTTTTTTCTCTTTCCTTATCGACCGCTCGATTACCTTCTTCTATGGAGCTTTTTAACTTATCCATTCTCCTTCTTAATCCATCCTAAAAATTTAATCATTTATAAAAATCAAAAATAATTTTGTTTAAAAAAATTATTTTGTAGAGTTTCAATTTTAATTAAAAAAAGTTAGAGGTCTTTTTATTGGCTGTGGGATGGTTTAAAATTTAATATTCTCTATCGATTAATTCACTTACTTGCGCCCGAGCTTGTTCGCCGACCAAAATAACATCCCTAGTGGCATCGTGAAGCGGAATATCAGATATAAAGAGACCACTTCCGGTTAGCCCTTCCAGCCCGTCGATAAAAGGCGATCCGATGAACAACACGGAATCCGATTCGGGACAATAAACCATCTGCCCTTTTAATTTTAAACCCTAACAAAAAAAATAAACTAGAAAATTGAAACCGCAAGTTAACAAGTTGTTCTTGACTTTTAATTATTTATTAAAAATCAAATTTGTTACCTCCGCTGGGAAAGCTTCGATCTCGGATAACTTTTTAATCACCAAGACGAAAGGGGTGTTTGCTCTTTTTACGATTTCGTTAAACGACAAAGTAATACTTTTCGGGCGTAAAAATTCGAAGTATGTCGCCATTCCTGTTCCGCAGCTTTTTAACCAACAACCGAACACCCTCATAAATCCCGATCCGAGTTGAACCAACTCCAATCTTCGATCAATTACGAAATGCCAAGGGAATGCTTTGCAAAATGTTGGAACTCCCATGCGTAGATCACCAGGAGTTGATGTTATGGATGAGAGGCTCCAACAAGACATGCTTTTATCGGAAATTAACGGCGTTAAAGGTCTTATTGTGTATCTAAAAATTAATTGTTAGTAAATAATAATATTTAAAAAATTTTGTTGATTAACCTGAAATATCGAAAATCGTTGGAACTTCTTGTAACTGTAATTTTCGCGTCGGTTTGGTAGAGGATTCGGGCTATAGCTTTCAGACTGCCTACGAGCAAATAAGCAACGGGCGTCCTCTCGGTAGTAAAATCTAATTGAAGGTAACCGTCGTTGACGGTACACACAAACACGGCCTCGCGCTCCTCTTCGTCATCGTCTTCTCCCGAGGGTGATTGCTGATGTTGTAGGACCTCGCACAACCCGTCCAACGTGATGAGAAATTCCTTCAGGTTACCCCCGAGGCTTCGGAAAGCTTTCTCGTATGTTCCTGAGCAACAAATTCGTATCAACTCTTGACCCAGTTTATCCAAAAATTCCATCTCATCGATTTCTATAATACATAATACATACTTAAATGCAAACTCGACACAGTAAAGGTTATCATATATTTTTATAAAATTATCATATAAATATTTTAAAAAGAGAATACATAAATGATTATTACAACCTTTAGCTAGCTGTTACTGTCTTAGCTAGCCCGTTTGATATTGTCGTTTCATACTTTCAATTAACTACTATAGGATGGCCAATCGCGGACTTGAATATGACCATAATTTAAATATTTAACTACCTATGTATAACGTAATTTAACTACCTATGTATAACGTGGATTATCGAATGTTATAATATCTTTCATTTGACCTTCTGTACACTCATTTTTTTAACATCATCAAGAAATTCTACGACATTAAGTTATAAAAATTCGTTATAGCTGAATCCAGATATACAATTTACCGATAATATTGATATATAAAAATCAGCTGCAGCAGAGGAAGACGAGGAAGATGTGGTTCAAGAGATTCTAATTTCGAACCAATATCCGTAGCACTTAACAAAGCGGTGAAGTAGACTTCAACTTCAATCTTGATGAAATGGGACTCTATTGGGAGAAGTTGCCAACAAGAACGTTTATTTCGAGAAAAGAACGTAGCACTCCTGGATTTAAAGCCGCCAAGGATATAATCGATACTTGCTTGAAACATTTACTTCACCTTTCAAATGAATTAAATAAGTTCATATTTATATAAATATTCAGCTAGGGGCAAAGAAAATTAAGAAAACGTTGCATATAAGCGAATAATAAAGCTGCGAATCCAAGAATGATTTCATAAAGAACTGGAAGTTTTAGTGAACAGGCCAAAGCGAGAATTTGGCAGCACAAACGATATCAGAACTGTTCAACTGTTTTTTGAAAATACCGCCATATCATCAAGAAATACTGGATTTGACCAATAACTAGGTTCAGAATAATTTTGTTAACAACATCAATGATGGATTGGATTAAAGCGAATATTAAAGTTGTGAATCCAATAATGATTTCATAAAGAACTGGAGCTTTTAGTGGATAGGCCAAAGCCAGAATTTGGCAGCACAAACGATGTCAGAACTGTTCAACTGTCTTTTGAAAATGCTGCCATATCATCAAGAAATACTGGATTTGACCAATAACTAGGTTCAGAATAATTTTGTTAACAACATCAATGGTGTATTGAATTAAAGCGAATATTAAAGTTGCGAATCCAATAATGATTTCATAAAGAACTGGAGCTTTTAGTGGACAGACCAAACCCAGAATTTGGCAGCACAAACGATGTCAGAACTGTTCCACTGTTTTTTGAAAATGCTGCCATATCATCAAGAAATACCGGATTTGACCAATAACTAGGTTTAGAATAATTTTGTTAACAACATCAATGGTGTATTGAATTAAAGCGAAAATTAAAGTTGCAAATCCAATCATGATTTCATAAAGAATTGGAGCTTTTAGTGGACAGGCCAAAGCCAGAATTTGGCAGCACAAACGATGTCAGAACTGTTCAACTGTCTTTTGAAAATGCTGCCATATCATTAAGAAATACTGGATTTGACCAATAACTAGGTTCAGAATAATTTTGTTAACAACATCAATGGTGTATTGAATTAAAGCGAAAATTAAAGTTGCGAATCCAATCATGATTTCATAAAGAATTGGAGCTTTTAGTGGACAGGCCAAAGCCAGAATTTGGCAGCACAAACGATATCAGAACTGTTCAACCATTTTTTGAAAATACTGCCATATCATCAAGAAATACTGGATTTGACCAATAACTAGGTTTAGAATAATTTTGTTAACAACATCAATGGTGTATTGAATTAAAGCGAAAATTAAAGTTGCAAATCCAATCATGATTTCATAAAGAATTGGAGCTTTTAGTGGACAGGCCAAAGCCAGAATTTGGCAGCACAAACGATGTCAGAACTGTTCAACTGTCTTTTGAAAATGCTGCCATATCATTAAGAAATACTGGATTTGACCAATAACTAGGTTCAGAATAATTTTGTTAACAACATCAATGGTGTATTGAATTAAAGCGAAAATTAAAGTTGCAAATCCAATCATGATTTCATAAAGAATTGGAGCTTTTAGTGGACAGGCCAAAGCCAGAATTTGGCAACACAAACGATATCAGAACTGTTCAACCATTTTTTGAAAATACTGCCATACATCAAGAGATACTGGATTTGACCAATAACTAGGTTTAGAATAATTTTGTTAACAACATCAATGATGGATTAAATTAAAGCAAATACTAAAGCTGCGAATCCAATAATGATTTCATAAAGAACTGGAGCTTTTAGTGGATAGGCCAAAGCCAGAATTTGGCAGCACAAAGGATATCAGAACTCTTCAACTGTCTTTTGAAAATGCTGCCATATCATCAAGAAATACTGGATTTGACCAATAACTAGGTTCAGAATAATTTTGTTAACAACATCAATGGTGTATTGAATTAAAGCGAAAATTAAAGTTACGAATCCAATCATGATTTCATAAAGAATTGGAGCTTTTAGTGGACAGGCCAAAGCCAGAATTTGGCAGCACAAACGATGTCAGAACTGTTCAACTGTCTTTTGAAAATGCTGCCATATCATTAAGAAATACTGGATTTGACCAATAACTAGGTTCAGAATAATTTTGTTAACAACATCAATGGTGTATTGAATTAAAGCGAAAATTAAAGTTGCGAATCCAATCATGATTTCATAAAGAATTGGAGCTTTTAGTGGACAGGCCAAAGCCAGAATTTGGCAGCACAAACGATATCAGAACTGTTCAACCATTTTTTGAAAATACTGCCATACATCAAGAGATACTGGATTTGACCAATAACTAGGTTTAGAATAATTTTGTTAACAACATCAATGATGGATTGAATTAAAGCAAATACTAAAGCTGCGAATCCAATAATGATTTCATAAAGAACTGGAGCTTTTAGTGGATAGGCTAAAGCCAGAATTTGGCAGCACAAACGATGTCAGAACTGTTCAACTGTCTTTTGAAAATGCTGCCGTATCATCAAGAAATACTGGATTTGACCAATAACTAGATTCAGAATAATTTTGTTAACAACATCAATGATGGATTGGATTAAAGCGAATATTAAAGTTGCGAATCCAATAATGATTTCATAAAGAACTGGAGCTTTTAGTGGATAGGCCAAAGCCAGAATTTGGCAGCACAAACGATGTCAGAACTGTTCAACTGTTTTTTGAAAATACTGCCATATCATCAAGAAATACTGGATTTGACCAATAACTAGGTTCAGAATAATTTTGTTAACAACATCAATGATGGATT
The DNA here is from genome assembly GCA_036711965.1 of Onthophagus sagittarius. Classification (NCBI taxonomy): domain Eukaryota; kingdom Metazoa; phylum Arthropoda; class Insecta; order Coleoptera; family Scarabaeidae; genus Onthophagus; species Onthophagus sagittarius. The sequence goes on from JASERS010000005.1 coordinate 52,771,550, forward strand.
GGATTAAAGCGAATATTAAAGTTGCGAATCCAATAATGATTTCATAAAGAACTGGAGCTTTTAGTGGATAGGCCAAAGCTAGAATTTGGCAGCACAAACGATGTCAGAACTGTTCAACTGTTTTTTGAATATGCTGCCATATCATCAAGAAATACTGGATTTGACCAATAACTAGGTTCAGAATAATTTTGTTAACAACATCAATGATGGATTGGATTAAAGCGAATATTAAAGTTGCGAATCCAATAATGATTTCATAAAGAACTGGAGCTTTTAGTGGACAGACCAAAGCCAGAATTTGGCAGCACAAACGATGTCAGAACTGTTCAACTGTTTTTTGAATATGCTGCCATATCATCAAGAAATACTGGATTTGACCAATAACTAGGTTCAGAATAATTTTGTTAACAACATCAATGATGGATTGGATTAAAGCGAATATTAAAGTTGCGAATCCAATAATGATTTCATAAAGAACTGGAGCTTTTAGTGGACAGGCCAAAGCCAGAATTTGGCAGCACAAACGATATCAGAACTGTTCACCAATTTTTTGAAAATACTGCCATACATCAAGAAATACTGGATTTGACCAATAACTAGGTTCAGAATAATTTTGTTAACAACATCAATGGTGTATTGAATTAAAGCGAATATTAAAGTTGTGAATCCAATGATTTCATAAAGAACTGGAGCTTTTAGTGGATAGGCCAAAGCCAGAATTTAGCAGCACAAGCGATATCAGAACTGTTCAACAATTTTTTGAATATACTGCCATACATCAAGAAATACTGGATTTGACCATTAACTAGGTTCAGAATAATTTTGTTAACAACATCATTGATGGATTGGATTAAAGCGAATATTAAAGTTGCGAATCCAATAATGATTTCATAAAGAACTGGAGCTTTTAGTGGACAGACCAATGCCAGAATTTGGCAGCAGAAACGATATTAAAACTGTTAACTGTTTTTTGAAAATACTGCCATATCATCAAGAAATACTGGATTTGACCAATAAGTAATAAGGAAAGGGCACTTCATTCATGTAATGCCTTATTTTCGTCATTTTGACTTCAAAATGTTAACATGTTTGTACATAAGTAAGGTATCAAATACTCCCTAGTATTTAAGTCTTGATAATTCTTGTTCATAATCAACTGTAGAGGTAATGACTTTTGAATTCAATGCCCCCCAGATAAATCAGTGCAATTACGGTGAAATTTTGTAATTGCAATGGTGTAAAAATGGCTTGTAGATATTCAAAAATTCCAATTTTCTGGCTTAATCACTAATGTAAACAAAATCTTACAAGGAACAACAAAGTTTCAGAACTAAAAATGGGCTATTCAGAGATTTCAATTAAGTAATTGTCTTATATCTCATATCTCTATCTTGCTCAGAAAAAAAGTGAAAAAGTTTCCATTATTTCTGTGTTTTTAAAATTTTACCCAAAACCATAAAAAGACGTTAATCTAAGAACTGACATTTCAAAACTGGTTAAGATTGATTACGTCTTCTTGTATGTATGGTCACAGAATAACCAAAATCTTAACGTTGAATCGTTTAATGTTGGCGGCATTTCGTTCCTTGACCTTGCTTTCAAATTATTATAAAGCTTTGTTCTTATTAGAAGAACCTTACAATCAATGAGAATCAGTTTTGGTTGGATACTTCCAGTGTCACTTCTTGGTTATTTTGTGGTATGGCTTTATGAGGAAAATAAAGTTCACCAGATAATAGGAAAAATGTAACCAGATTTTCATCAACTATCTTTAAAGAAATAAATCAACATTTCATTTAATTTAATCAATTTACCAACTATTTTTGTTAATATGCATTGGTGTTGTCGGTTTATATCTCAAAAGATTCTTTTTAATTTTTGAGATATGAATCAAAAATTTACAACAGATCCTGCAATGTATTGAAAATACTAACAATATCAACAATATGTAAATATTTTAGTTACTGATTTCCAGTCTTAGGATGATTTAAAAAGCTTTATTGTTGAAACTTTATTTTTAAGTTCATATGCAATGTTTGGATCAGTAATAATTCACAAATTGGCAGATTTCAAATTGATGAGCAAGATTTTGGAGACATAATAGTTCATGATACCAACAAGCTGGCAGACTTCAAACTGATGAACATGACTTTGAAGACATAAAAGGTCATGCTGCCAACAAGTTGGCAGTCTTTAAAATAATATATAGTCTATGGAACAGTAATAGCTCATGCTGCCAACAAGTTGGCAGTCTTTAAAATAATATATGTCCATGGAACAGTAATAGCTCATGCTGCCAACAAGTTGGCATCCTTTAAAATAATATATAATCTATGGAACAGTAATAGCTCATGCTGCCAACAAGTTTGCAGACTTTAAACTGATGAACATGACTTTGAAGACATAAAAGCTCATGCTGCCAACAGTTGGCAGACTTTAAACTGATGAACATGACTTTCAAGACATAAAAGGTCATGCTGCCAACAAGTTGGCAGTCTTTAAAGTAATATATAGTCTATGGAACAGTAATAGCTCATGCTGCCAACAAGTTTGCAGTCTTTAAAATAATATATCGTCTATGAAACAGTAATAGCTCATGCTGCCAACAAGTTGGCAGACTTTAAACTGATGAACATGACTTTGAAGACATAAAAGCTCATGCTGCCAACAAGTTGGCATCCTTTAAAATAATATATAATCTATGGAACAGTAATAGCTCATGCTGCCAACAAGTTTGCAGACTTTAAACTGATGAACATGACTTTGAAGACATAAAAGCTCATGCTGCCAACAGTTGGCAGACTTTAAACTGATGAACATGACTTTCAAGACATAAAAGGTCATGCTGCCAACAAGTTGGCAGTCTTTAAAGTAATATATAGTCTATGGAACAGTAATAGCTCATGCTGCCAACAAGTTTGCAGTCTTTAAAATAATATATCGTCTATGAAACAGTAATAGCTCATGCTGCCAACAAGTTGGCAGACTTTAAACTGATGAACATGACTTTGAAGACATAAAAGCTCATGCTGCCAACAAGTTGGCAGTCTTTAAAATAATATATAGTCTACGAAACAGTAATAGCTCATGCTGCCAACAAGTTGGCAGACTTTAAACTGATGAACATGACTTTGAAGACATAAAAGCTCATGCTGCCAACAAGTTGGCAGTCTTTAAAATAATATATAGTCTATGGAACAGATTTTGAAAGAAAAGTCTTATAAGAAATGAAAAATCACCAAAAATGTGAAATTTCTCTAAAATTTTCCTGTCAGATCACAAAAAACATCATCAGACGTAGTGATTTTTGCCAGTCTAGCAATAATGGGCTGGATCTAGAGTACGGTATGTTCGATACATTTTCTTTTATTGATGTGGGGACCCTCTTAATAATCTTTTCTCTTTGGTGATTTCTGTATTGGTATTGACCTTATTATACCACAAATGTTAGATATCATGATGATATCAAATGTTATGATGGTAACATAATTAAGCCTAAAGGGGAATTGTTTGTTACAATTAAATACAATGAGAAGGTTTATGATAACCGTAAGTTAGTTGTAAGAAATGCATCAACTCCTTTATTGAGAAGATATTTAATTAAACGGTTAGAAATAAAGATAGATTTTTCAGATAAAAAGATAAACAAAACAGATATGAAGGGAGAGAAAACAGACGATTTGGATGGGTTGTTAAAAAAATTTGAAAAACTATTTGATAACTCATTGGGTCTTGATAGATATGAGCAAGTTGATTTAAAAGTGTTGATTAGTTGATTTAAGCTAGTTGATTTAAAGGAGTGATTTCTTTAGTTGATATAGCTGAAAGGCGTACACCATTAGTTCCTGTAGTAAAGGAAAATGGAAAATAAGACTGTGTGAAGCTTACAAGATAACTGTTAATAAACATCTTGAAGATGATGTGATCAAATGATCAAAATAGGAAGCTTTTATGATGACATTAATAAGGAGTATGAAGATGAAGGAAAGGAGAAAGAACAACAGATAAGGAATGATAGAGATTTAGCAAAGCAGAAAAATGTAAATAAAGGGAATACTATAGGTTTGGAGATAGGTAGTGAGCTCTTTTTGAAAACTATAAGATATAAGAGTTAGATTAAAAGCACTATCGTCTTTTGCTTTTTCCGCTAGACGACAAAAGTGAAATCGAACCAATCATCATTTAGAACGGTTTTATATGAACTTGAATTATTCCTTTTTAATATTCTGTAAAATATCCCTCATTGGAATAATTTTGCATCGATGTAAATTGAAGGATTATATTTGTTTGATTTTTTTTTATTTTAATTTCGTCTTATGATGCAATATTATACCATATAATATTGGTTAAAATCAATATCGAGAAAACATACATATTTTATATAACTAAAAACAACAAATTGTAATCCCAAATTTTAAAATTCATCCCGACCATATTTATGGAAATATTATTGGATTATAAACCTCGCACATGTTCAACATTGATTACTAATCTATGAATTATTCATTGTTCACACCCATACATTACTTTCCAAATTTGATCTATAATTGTTGATTATTTCCAAAATCAATTTAATTGATAAAATTTTAATTTCAATAAAAATTTCTTACCTGGATCATCAACAACGGCATCACATAAATCTTCTAAATACGCGTAGTTATTGCAATCATTCACATCTTCAGGTAATTGAGACCTAAAACGAATTATCCATTAATTTTTATAACTCAAATTTTAATAAATTTAAAATCCACTACTTAAATTGTTTAAAAATCGTTTTAGATTGAACCCAATCCAACTCGGTGAAGTTGATCGGGGACGACATTTGGGGCAATTACAGAGAGATAACCGATGACGACGTCGTCTTCGTCGTCTTCGTCGTCTGCCTCGAGGCATTAATACAGCCGTTTTCGAAGGTGGGGACCGAAATCGATAAATATCGGGCATTTTTAAGAGCTAGTTTATCTTAACACTTAGATATATCAATATGATTTAATAAAAATAAATAATTTGGAAATACGCTTTATTCTTTTTAAGGGTATTTTGCTTTTCTGCTTCATCGTTGTTTACGGTTTGAATCGATTTATTATTCAACGGTTTTATCCTTGGGGCGTCTACGATCCGGCTATTGGTTTCTTCTATATGCGATTTCAAATATTTACGACAAAACGTGAAAAGGAAGAAATTTGTGAATGTTTTTTTTGATCAAAATAAGAATTTATTAATACCAAACTCTTTTTTTACACGGTAGATCCTTTTTACACGTTCCTTAGAAAATCGTGTAAAAAATGTTATAATAAAATGTATATGACATATTTATTAGCTTATATAATTCTTAATCGATCGTAAATAATTTGATTTATATAAATAATTATTCAGGAAACGATCTATTACAAAATGAACGATTTTATTTTATACTAATATTTCGACTGTTATATTTTCTTCAAAGTACACTGAAATGAAGTAAATAACAATAAAATACAATAATCAAAACAGATTAGGATACATATAAAGTTGTGTTCCTTATTTAATAACATTATTATGATTGACGAAAAATTTAAGGATGTGGCTATTTATACATACAGTACGTGTACACAATTGGCTGTTTAGACATACTGTATGCTTGTATATATACAAATTACAGCTCCTATAGCAATTAAGTTAAGAATTTCTTTCAAATGCAGGCTTGTATTATATACACGAACGTGTTTCTAGAAAATATTGTCACGTATACCGCGTGATCCAAAAAATGTGACGACAAAAAGTGTATTTTCTTAAATAAATGGAACACCTTATATTTTTTTGTATATTCTGATTAGCTGTCTTAAAATGCTATAACTACACATCTTGTTTTCAAATATGTTTAATTATGTTTTATAAATCAACAAATCATAACTCAGAGATTTAATGATTTAGAAAAACAATCTTAAGCACGTTAAATAGCAATAAAATTTGCTTCAAATCGCTCCTTATTTCAAAGTGATATCTCAATTGGTTCTTGAGATACGAATTTTTGAAAATTTTTTGATTTTTTTAACAAATATATATAATTACGTTTTTGCAAAGCTTTAATCAAAAAATCATAACTCAGAGATTTAAGGACTTGGAAAAACGATCTTAAGCACGTTAAATAACAACAAAATTTGCTTCAAGGTACTCTTTATTTCAGAGCGATATCTCAATTAGTTCTTGAGGTACGATTCTTTGAAAATTTGTTGGTTTTTATTAAACACATAATTAAAATTTACAGAGTTTTAATCAAAAAATCATAACGCGGAGATTTATATATTTGAAGCAAAGATCTTAGGTTTCTTAAATAACAACAAAATTTGATTCGAATTGCTCTTTATTTCAGAGCGATATCTCAATTAGTTCTTGAGATACGATTCTTTGAAAATTTCTTGATTTTGCAAAGTTTTAATAAAGAAATCATAACTCGGAGATTCAAAGATTTGAAGGAAGGATCTCAAGCATATTAAATACTAATTCAATTTGCTTCAAATCGCTGCTTATTTCAAAGTGATATCTCAATTGGTTCTTGAGATACGAATTTTTGAAAATTTTTTGATTTTTAACAAATATATATAATTACGTTTTTGCAAAGCTTTAATCAAAAAATCATAACTCAGAGATTTAATGATTTGGAAAAACGATCTTAAGCACGTTAAATAGCGACAAAATTTGCTTCAAGCTGCTTTTTATTTCAGAGCGATGTCTCAATTAGTTCTTGAGATACGATTCTTTGAAAATGTCTTGATTTTTATTAAACACATATAATTAAAATTTACAGAGTTTTAATCAAAAAATCATAACTCGGAGATTTAAATATTTGAAGTAAAGATCTTAGGTTAATTAAATAACAACAAAATTTGATTCGAATTGCTCTTTATTTCAGAGCGATATCACAATTAGTTCTTGAGATACGATTCTTTGAAGATTTCTTGATTTTGCAAAGTTTTAATAAAAACATCATAACTCGGAGATTCAAAGATTTGAAGAAAGCATTTCAAGCATATTAAATACTAATTCAATTTGCTTTAAATCACTGCTTATTTCAAAGTGATATCTCAATTATTTCTTGAGATACGAATTTTTGAAAATTTTTTGATTTTTAACAATTATATATAATTACGTTTTTGCAAAGCTTTAATCAAAAAATCATAACTCAGAGATTTAATGATTTGGAAAAACGATCTTAAGCACGTTAGATAGCGACAAAATTTGCTTCAAGCTGCTCTTTATTTCAGAGCGATGTCTCAATTAGTTCTTGAGATACGATTCTTTGAAAATGTCTTCATTTTTATTAAACACATATAATTAAAATTTACAGAGTTTTAATCAAAAAATCATAACTCGGAGATTTATATATTTGAAGCAAAGATCTTAGGTTTCTTAAATAACAACAAAATTTGCTTCGAATTGCTCTTCATTTCAGAGCGATATCTCAATTAGTTCTTGAGATACGATTCTTTGAAAAGTTCTTGATTTTGCAAAGTTTTAATAAAAAAATCATAACTCGGAGATTCAAAGATTTGAAGAAAGCATTTCAAGCATATTAAATACTAATTCAATTTGCTTCAAATCACCGCTTATTTCAAAGTGATATCTCAATTATTTCTTGAGATACGAATTTTTGAAAATTTTTTGATTTTTAACAATTATATATAATTACGTTTTTGCAAAGCTTTAATCAAAAAATCATAACTCAGAGATTTAATGATTTGGAAAAACGATCTTAAGCACGTTAAATAGCGACAAAATTTGCTTCAAGCTGCTTTTTATTTCAGAGCGATGTCTCAATTAGTTCTTGAGATACGATTCTTTGAAAATGTCTTGATTTTTATTAAACACATATAATTAAAATTTACAGAGTTTTTATCAAAAAATCATAACTCGGAGATTTAAATATTTGAAGCAAAGATCTTAGGTTTCTTAAATAACAACAAAATTTGATTCGAATTGCTCTTTATTTCAGAGCGATATCACAATTAGTTCTTGAGATACGATTCTTTGAAAATTTCTTGATTTTGCAAAGTTTTAATAAAAAAATCATAACTCGGAGATTCAAAGATTTGAAGAAAGCATTTCAAGCATATTAAATACTAATTCAATTTGCTTCAAATCACCGCTTATTTCAAAGTGATATCTCAATTATTTCTTGAGATACGAATTTTTGAAAATTTTTTGATTTTTAACAAATATATATAATTACGTTTTTGCAAAGCTTTAATCAAAAAATCATAACTCAGAGATTTAATGATTTGGAAAAACGATCTTAAGCACGTTAGATAGCGACAAAATTTGCTTCAAGCTGCTCTTTATTTCAGAGCGATGTCTCAATTAGTTCTTGAGATACGATTCTTTGAAAATGTCTTGATTTTTATTAAACACATATAATTAAAATTTACAGAGTTTTAATCAAAAAATCATAACTCGGAGATTTATATATTTGAAGCAAAGATCTTAGGTTCCTTAAATAACAACAAAATTTGCTTCGAATTGCTCTTCATTTCAGAGCGATATCTCAATTAGTTCTTGAGATACGATTCTTTGAAAAGTTCTTGATTTTGCAAAGTTTTAATAAAAAAATCATAACTCGGAGATTCAAAGATTTGAAGAAAGGATCTCAAGCATATTAAATACTAATTCAATTTGCTTCAAATCGCTGCTTATTTCAAAGTGATATCTCAATTGGTTCTTGAGATACGAATTTTTGAAAATTTTTTGATTTTAACAAATATATATAATTACGTTTTTGCAAAGCTTTAATCAAAAAATCATAACTCAGAGATTTAATGATTTGGAAAAACGATCTTAAGCACGTTAAATAGCGACAAAATTTGCTTCGAATTGCTCTTCATTTCAGAGCGATATCTCAATTAATTCTTGAGATACGATTCTTTGAAGATTTCTTGATTTTGCAAAGTTTTAATAAAAACATCATAACTCGGAGATTCAAAGATTTGAAGAAAGCATTTCAAGCATATTAAATACTAATTCAATTTGCTTTAAATCACTGCTTATTTCAAAGTGATATCTCAATTATTTCTTGAGATACGAATTTTTGAAAATTTTTTGATTTTTAACAATTATATATAATTACGTTTTTGCAAAGCTTTAATCAAAAAATCATAACTCAGAGATTTAATGATTTGGAAAAACGATCTTAAGCACGTTAGATAGCGACAAAATTTGCTTCAAGCTGCTCTTTATTTCAGAGCGATGTCTCAATTAGTTCTTGAGATACGATTCTTTGAAAATGTCTTCATTTTTATTAAACACATATAATTAAAATTTACAGAGTTTTAATCAAAAAATCATAACTCGGAGATTTATATATTTGAAGCAAAGATCTTAGGTTTCTTAAATAACAACAAAATTTGCTTCGAATTGCTCTTCATTTCAGAGCGATATCTCAATTAGTTCTTGAGATACGATTCTTTGAAAAGTTCTTGATTTTGCAAAGTTTTAATAAAAAAATCATAACTCGGAGATTCAAAGATTTGAAGAAAGCATTTCAAGCATATTAAATACTAATTCAATTTGCTTCAAATCACCGCTTATTTCAAAGTGATATCTCAATTATTTCTTGAGATACGAATTTTTGAAAATTTTTTGATTTTTAACAATTATATATAATTACGTTCTTGCAAAGCTTTAATCAAAAAATCATAACTCAGATATTTAATGATTTGGGAAAACGATCCTAAGCACGTTAAATAGCAATAAAATTTGCTTCAAGCTGCTCTTTATTTCAGAGCGATATCTCAATTAGTTCTTGAGATACGATTCTTTGAAAATTTCTTGATTCTTATTAAACACATGTAATTAAAATTTACAGAGTTTTAATCAAAAAATCATAACGCGGAGATTTAAATATTTGAAGCAAAGATCTTAGGTTCCTTAAATAGCAACAAAATTTGCTTCGAATTGCTCTTTATTTCAGAGCGATATCTCTATCAGTCCTTGAGATACGATTCTTTGAAAATTTCTTGATTTTGCATAGTTTTAATAAAAAAATCATAACTCGGAGATTCAAAAATTTGAAGAAAGGATCTCAAGCATATTAAATACTAATTCAATTTGCTTCAAATCGCTGCTTATTTCAAAGTGATATCTCAATTGGTTCTTGAGGTACGAATTTTTGAAAATATTTTGATTTTTAACAAATATATATAATTACGTTTTTGCAAAGCTTTAATCAAAAAATCATAACTCAGAGATTTAATGATTTGGAAAAACCATCTTAAGCACGTTAAATAGCAATAAAATTTGCTTCAAGCTACTCTTCATTTCAGAGCGATATCTCAATTAGTTCTTGAGATACGAGCCTTTGAAAATTTCTTGATTTTTATTAAACACATGTAATTAAATTTTGCAGAGTTTTAATCAAAAAATCATAACTCGGAGATTTAAATATTTGAAGCAAAGATCTTAGGTTTCTTAAATAACAACAAAATTTGCTTCGAATTGCTCTTCATTTCAGAGCGATATCTCAATTAGTTCTTGAGATACGATTCTTTGAAGATTTCTTGATTTTGCAAAGTTTTAATAAAAAAATCATAACTCGGAGATTCAAAGATTTGAAGAAAGCATTTCAAGCATATTAAATACTAATTCAATTTGCTTCAAATCACCGCTTATTTCAAAGTGATATCTCAATTATTTCTTGAGATACGAATTTTTGAAAATTTTTTGATTTTTAACAAATATATATAATTACGTTTTTGCAAAGCTTTAATCAAAAAATCATAACTCAGAGATTTAATGATTTGGAAAAACGATCTTAAGCACGTTAAATAGCAATAAAATTTGCTTCAAGCTGCTCTTCATTTCAGAGCGATATCTCAATTAGTTCTTGAGATACGAGTCTTTGAAAATTTCATGATTTTTATTAAACACATGTAATTAAATTTTGCAGAGTTTTAATCAAAAAATCATAACTCGGAGATTTAAGTATTTGAAGCAAAGATCTTAGGTTCCTTAAATAGCAACAAAATTTGCTTCGAATTGCTCTTTATTTCAGAGCGATATCTCAGTTAGTTCTTGAGATACGATTCTTTGAAAATTTCTTGGTTTTTATTAAACACATGTAATTAAATTTTGCAGAGTTTTAATCAAAAAATCATAACTCGGAGATTTAAATATTTGAAGCAAAGATCTTAGGTTCCTTAAATAGCAACAAAATTTGCTTCGAATTGCTCTTTATTTCAGAGCGATATCTCAATTAGTTGTTGAGATACAATTCTTTGAAAATTTCTTAATTTTGCAAAGTTTTAATAAAAAATCATAACTCGGAGATTCAAAGATTTGAAGAAAGGATCTCAAGCATATTAAATACTAATTCAATTTGCTTCAAATCGCTGCTTATTTCAAAGTGATATCTCAATTGGTTCTTGAGATACGAATTTTTGAAAATTTTTTGATTTTTAACAAATATATATAATTACGTTTTTGCAAAGCTTTAATCAAAAAATCATAACTCAGAGATTTAATGATTTGGAAAAACGATCTTAAGCACGTTAAATAGCGACAAAATTTGCTTCAAGCTGCTTTTTATTTCAGAGCGATGTCTCAATTAGTTCTTGAGATACGATTCTTTGAAAATGTCTTGATTTTTATTAAACACATATAATTAAAATTTACAGAGTTTTAATCAAAAAATCATAACTCGGAGATTTATATATTTGAAGCAAAAATCTTAGGTTTCTTAAATAACAACAAAATTTGCTTCGAATTGCTCTTCATTTCAGAGCGATATCTCAATTAGTTCTTGAGATACGATTCTTTGAAAATTTCTTGATTTTGCAAAGTTTTAATAAAAAAATCATAACTCGGAGATTCAAAGATTTGAAGAAAGCATTTCAAGCATATTAAATACTAATTCAATTTGCTTTAAATCACTGCTTATTTCAAAGTGATATCTCAATTATTTCTTGAGATACGAATTTTTGAAAATTTTTTGATTTTTAACAATTATATATAATTACGTTCTTGCAAAGCTTTAATCAAAAAATCATAACTCAGATATTTAATGATTTGGGAAAACGATCCTAAGCACGTTAAATAGCAATAAAATTTGCTTCAAGCTGCTCTTTATTTCAGAGCGATATCTCAATTAGTTCTTGAGATACGATTCTTTGAAAATTTCTTGATTCTTATTAAACACATGTAATTAAAATTTACAGAGTTTTAATCAAAAAATCATAACGCGGAGATTTAAATATTTGAAGCAAAGATCTTAGGTTCCTTAAATAGCAACAAAATTTGCTTCGAATTGCTCTTTATTTCAGAGCGATATCTCTATCAGTCCTTGAGATACGATTCTTTGAAAATTTCTTGATTTTGCATAGTTTTAATAAAAAAATCATAACTCGGAGATTCAAAAATTTGAAGAAAGGATCTCAAGCATATTAAATACTAATTCAATTTGCTTCAAATCGCTGCTTATTTCAAAGTGATATCTCAATTGGTTCTTGAGGTACGAATTTTTGAAAATATTTTGATTTTTAACAAATATATATAATTACGTTTTTGCAAAGCTTTAATCAAAAAATCATAACTCAGAGATTTAATGATTTGGAAAAACCATCTTAAGCACGTTAAATAGCAATAAAATTTGCTTCAAGCTACTCTTCATTTCAGAGCGATATCTCAATTAGTTCTTGAGATACGAGCCTTTGAAAATTTCTTGATTTTTATTAAACACATGTAATTAAATTTTGCAGAGTTTTAATCAAAAAATCATAACTCGGAGATTTAAATATTTGAAGCAAAGATCTTAGGTTTCTTAAATAACAACAAAATTTGCTTCGAATTGCTCTTCATTTCAGAGCGATATCTCAATTAGTTCTTGAGATACGATTCTTTGAAGATTTCTTGATTTTGCAAAGTTTTAATAAAAAAATCATAACTCGGAGATTCAAAGATTTGAAGAAAGCATTTCAAGCATATTAAATACTAATTCAATTTGCTTTAAATCACTGCTTATTTCAAAGTGATATCTCAATTATTTCTTGAGATACGAATTTTTGAAAATTTTTTGATTTTTAACAATTATATATAATTACGTTCTTGCAAAGCTTTAATCAAAAAATCATAACTCAGATATTTAATGATTTGGGAAAACGATCCTAAGCACGTTAAATAGCAATAAAATTTGCTTCAAGCTGCTCTTTATTTCAGAGCGATATCTCAATTAGTTCTTGAGATACGATTCTTTGAAAATTTCTTGATTCTTATTAAACACATGTAATTAAAATTTACAGAGTTTTAATCAAAAAATCATAACGCGGAGATTTAAATATTTGAAGCAAAGATCTTAGGTTCCTTAAATAGCAACAAAATTTGCTTCGAATTGCTCTTTATTTCAGAGCGATATCTCTATCAGTCCTTGAGATACGATTCTTTGAAAATTTCTTGATTTTGCATAGTTTTAATAAAAAAATCATAACTCGGAGATTCAAAGATTTGAAGAAAGGATCTCAAGCATATTAAATACTAATTCAATTTGCTTCAAATCGCTGCTTATTTCAAAGTGATATCTCAATTGGTTCTTGAGGTACGAATTTTTGAAAATATTTTGATTTTTAACAAATATATATAATTACGTTTTTGCAAAGCTTTAATCAAAAAATCATAACTCAGAGATTTAATGATTTGGAAAAACCATCTTAAGCACGTTAAATAGCAATAAAATTTGCTTCAAGCTACTCTTCATTTCAGAGCGATATCTCAATTAGTTCTTGAGATACGAGCCTTTGAAAATTTCTTGATTTTTATTAAACACATGTAATTAAATTTTGCAGAGTTTTAATCAAAAAATCATAACTCGGAGATTTAAATATTTGAAGCAAAGATCTTAGGTTCCTTAAATAGCAACAAAATTTGCTTCGAATTGCTTTTTATTTCAGAGCGATATCTCAATTAGTTCTTGAGATACGATTTTTTGAAAATTTCTTGATTTTGCAAAGTTTTAATAAAAAAAATCATAATTCGGAGAATCAAAGATTTGAAAAATTGATTAATTAAAATCGATTAATAAAATAGATTTAATGATTTAATGATTATGTTTTTGTAAAGATTTAATGAAAAAATCGTAACTCGATAATAACAAGGTAGAAGATGAAGTTCAGCTATTAACGGCTGATTTAATTCGTGATTGCTTGAAATTTGCTACAAGTATAGAACAACATTTTCTTACTCATGATCCTGACATGGACGGTGCTTTGAAATTTCAACGTAAATCTATTACAAAATGAACGACTTTATTTCATACTAATATTTCGACTGTTATATTTCAGTCTTCTTCAAAGTACACTGAAATGAAGTAAATAACAATGAAATACAATAATCAAAACAGATTAGAATACATACAAAGTTGTGTTCCTTATTTAATAATATCAGTAAGGTTGATGAAAAATTTATTTCAAAAAAACAATTTGATTCTTTGTCTAAAATTATTGCATTTTCAAAATTAAACTAATGGGTTAGGTCAACTGCGTGTTTGGATGGAGCACATCATGATTTTTTCAATTTTGTATCACTTTTATGTTTATTAATTCTACTCTTTAACCACTCTTTTGTTTGTCCAATGTATTTTTTATTACAATCTTTACAATTACCACAATATATAAGTACCGATTCTAGAAATTTTTCCCTTTCATCTTTTAATGTTGAAAAGTAATTGGTCAATTTATTTGGGTAAATGTTAATAAGTGTTAAATCATCGGTTTTCAAATGCACTCTAAGTAATTCTGTTAATACGGGAATTTGTGGAATTTTTTATATTGTTGAATTTGTTGGGATGTGTTAAGATTTTGATTTATTTTATGTTGTAAATTTACAGAAAACAGTAATTTGTTAATGAGCTTCTTTGGGTAACCATTGTTTTCAAACATATTACATAGCATTTTTAGATTCTTTTCCTTAAATTGTGATTCTACTGTATTACAAATTCTATGTTTCAAGGTAAGTACAGTAACTTTATGTTTAAATGTGTGATTGGAGTGGAAATTTGAAAATCTGCCAGAATATGTTGGTTTTCTGTACCAATCGAAAATAATACTTTTATTTTCATCTCTGATCGTCATAGTGTCCAAAAAGGATTTCCATTTCCACGGTAGAACGAATGTTAGGATGAAAGTTATTAAAAATATACGAAATGTTATCAATATTATCTTTTCTACGTGCTAAAATTAGATCGTCAACATATTTTTTGATGAACGTTAACTGTAAATCATTTGTTTGTAAAATCTTGTCTACACAATGATCCATAACCATTAAGGCCAAAATTGGGCTGATAACTACTCCTGAAATTTGATGGTATATTTTATTTGAATGATTTCAAAAATGTTTCCTAAAAAGTTATACATTTGATGTAGGGTTGACAAGTGTTGTTTATGTTATTCAACGATTTGTTACTTCTTTAGCAGATAAATCCCATTGCACTTAAATTTATTCCAAAATTTAATATGATAAACAATAATGTAAATCCATCAATAATGTTATAAACAAAAATGCAGTTAGTGAGTTTTACTTGGCATTAAAGTCTACGTACAAAGGGTCGGGTTAAACGTAATTTTTTTTGTAATCCGATATGTGGTCGTACCTATAAAATAATATTGTATGGTGGCCTTTTTCACATTTTAGTTTTAAGCCACGAAACCGTATCACCATTTTCGTCGATATTACGTTTTTTAATAGTAGCTTTGGCCAGAGAATGTAGGTCATAAAAATCATTCCATGTGTGAGTGGTCTGATTCTAAAAACTTAAGCTCGATCGTGTTTAAATAATTAATATTTTGTGTGGCATAGAGTAATATAGCAGCTACGTATTGATTGCAGTTTTGCCCCCCCACAACTGTCAGAAAATAGTGAGATTGCTGAGACTGTGTTAGGAAGTGATTTGCAGAAATTGTATAAAATAGACCCTATTTCATTACTTCCCTTTTACCGCGTACTTCATTCCACGTGTAACAATGTGCACTTTGTAAATCAAATGTAGCATCATAAATGATGGGTCATCCTTGCATCTTAGTTTATCATTGGCTTTGGTTTCGTTATATTGATTTTTTCTCATTAAGTGGAAGGTGTAATCACTTTCCAAGTCTCATCTGCCAATATAAGATGCTTGATCATATTTGGTACATGTTACACAAAGATCTTTTTTAGGTTTATAAAAATCATTTTTATATAAGTCATACATTTTCGCAATTGATAAGTCAATATCTAATTAGAGTTTTTTAGAACTTTGACGCACATAATGGGATTCCATTATTGGAAAACTTCGAATGTGTTGGTTTACCATCGTTAGGCCTACTTCACTGGTTTTGTTTCCAGGTGGTTTGTGTCCGCGTGTACGTTTTTAATGGCAGTGTTAATAGGACCATTTGAAATACATAGAGATTTTTGAAAAAAATTTGCAAAAACTCTGTTTACCACTACTATTTATCAAAAAATAAGATGTAGATACACGGCGACCTGTTTGAATTGTTTCTAGTGCCTTTCGACGTTTTGGCTGTTTTCTTTCAACAAGCTTTAAGATGTAATCTTTTTGTCTACTATAATGTTCAAAACCCCAATCAGTTTTACAAATCTTAATACGATCTTCTTCAGTAAAGTTGGAATAACATTTGTATCTACATTTTGTGCAATCATCTGCTTTAGGAACCTTCGCTAGACATTCTTTCTTTTTGTTTTTAAAAGATAAACATGCAGACCTTCGTGATTTTGTAACGTTAACATTCCAGTAAGCAAGATTGCTTTTTCTTTTCGTGTTAATTTGTATTCGTTATGTTTAATATCATAATCAGAGAAGTCGGAAATTTCGGATGAATCAGATGGATGCAAACAATCTAAGGTAACATCATTTTCTAAATTATCAGAATATTCGTTGTCTGTTTCATCATGAGGTACCAAGTTACTTTGATTGCACTTAACCTGAACAGAAATATAGAAAGTTAAGAACAAACTATTCATTATAATCAAACGTGGAAATCAAAATGTATCGCGTTTTGTGCGTATTAGTATAATAAACTTACATGACTAGTATTTGGTTCTTCATTGTCCAATGATTTCGTAGCTTTACGATCCATAATTTTATTTGAATCTGCAGGTATACTATTGATAATAACTTTTATGCACTTTTGCACAATTTTCACTTGTATATTATACCCAATAATGTATATACAGCAAAACGATTAAGAACGCTTTAAGTGCACTGATGACTTTTTTCTACCGGATAATTTACACGTTATACAATTAATGACTCTTTCTATTCTATAACTGTGGTTTGGAATGGTTTTTGCAGTTAGTAAATTTTGTCATTATCGATTTTTTTATTTTCACAAATTATCATAAATTCGATCAAATCATTTTCATGCAAAGGGCTTTCTCGCATCAGTTCATCAATATCAGCCGTTTGAAGTTATTTGTATAGAAAGATTAAATTTATGATCGTTTTACCCTATTTCCTTTATTTCTCGTCCTATTTATCCTATTTTCTATTATTAATATTTAATGTTTCTTATTGTTATCGAGGTCCAGATGGAAGAACAGGATTTTTACTGTTATAATAACAGTTTTATTTATTTAGGTTGTTATTTTTTGTTTTATTTTTCTTTCTTATATCAATTTTATTTTCGTATGTTTATGTGGGTTAACAATAATGTCTGTTATTACTATTATTATTGTTATTAAATTCAAAATCATTTAATCATTTTTAGTTTTATCAATTTTGTTTATCATAATTTTATTTTTAATTTATTCTTATTTCGGTTGGCAATGAATTTTCGCGTGACGTATCAAGTCCGTCGATTTCGAGTTTTTTGGTTTCGAGCAGGTATAAATCGACAAGAAATTTTCCTCTTTGCTTTTTGATCGTACTCGAGTAAAGATGTGTTACGTTCCATCAGAAATACGTTCAACCTCGATTTAATTTTCATTTCATTTATCATAAAGCCGTTCAACATCGAAGGTAATTTAATTTATTTTTCATTTTTACACGAATCTCACGCATTTCCTTTTAATTATTTTAGATTTTCGTTTCATAAAATAATTTATTAAAGAAGAAGGGAGAATAGAAGTTTTTACTTTCATCACTTTTATTTATTTATTATATTTTTATTTATAATTTGCTTTTATTTCGATTGGCAATTTTCGCGTTACGTAACAAATCTGCCGGAATCGAGTTTTTTGGTGGACGGGCAGGTATAAATCGACAAGAAATTTTCCTCTTTGCTTTTTGATCGTACTCGAGTAAAGATGTGTTACGTTCCGAAGATGTTCAACCATCAGAAATACGTTCACAACCGATTTAATTTTCATTTCGTTAATAATAAAACCGCTAAACATTGAAGGTAATTTAATTTCTTTTAATTTTTAACACGAATCTCACGCATTTTCTTTTAATTATTTTAGCTTAACGTGAGTGAAATGAAACAATTTATTAAAGAAGAAGCGTGATCGTTCAGTTGGACATGGACAATAATTTATTGAAGAAGAAGGAAGAATAGAAGTTTTCACTTTCATCACTTTTATTTATTATATTATATCTGCCGTATAAATCTGCCGGAATCGAGTTTTTTGGTGGACGAGCAGGTATAAAATGACAAGAAATTTTCCTCTTTGCTTTTTGATCGTACTCGAGTAAAGATGTGTTACGTTCCGAAGACGTTCAACCATCAGAAATACATTCAACACCGATTTAATTTTCATTTCGTTAATAATAAAGCCGTTCAACATTGAAGGTAATTTAATTTCTTTTAATTTTTAACACGAACCTCACGCATTTCCTTTTAATTGTTTCAGCTTAACGTGAGTGAAATGAAACAATTTATTAAAGAAGAAGCGAGATCGTTCAGTTGGACATCAATTTCTTTCTTTACATGTAAGTGTAAAACATTTTCAATAATTACGTTTGTTATCTAAAGATGCTCAAGGTTTCACGTTTCATTGTAGAGATCTGCAAGTAACGTGAGTCACGTCGTGAGTACGCGTGATCGTGAGTAACTTAGGTTACGACGTGACCCGACTTGATTTTCCCACAAATAATTTAATAAATAAAACTTGTAGTTGATTTCTTTTCTATAATACTTTTCGACGTAAAATTTTAACGTTATATAACATTTTTAAAATTTGTTTTATTAAAAACAACATAAATTATTGTGAAAACCTCAATTTTATCAATTCTATGTTCTTAGGTTGGTAATCTTAAATATTGGATAAAAAATCTTTTCAGCACTCACCTTTTAAATTAGTTTAAAACATTTTTTATCTGAAAAATCTTCCTCCATCATTAATACTTTTTCATTTGTAACCCATTTTAATGTTAAAAACGCCAATTTTAACAATTTTGTGTTCTTTAATTGGTAATATTAAACGATGGATGAAAAATCTTTTCAGCACTCACCTTTTAAATTAATTTACAACATTTTTTATCTAAAACATTTTCTTCCATCATTAATGCTTTTTTATTTATAGCTCCTTATAATGTTAAAAATGTCAATTTTAGCAACTTTGTGTTCTTAGATTAGCAATCTTAAACGATGGATGAAAAACCCTTTCAGAACTCACCTTTTAAAAGAATTTATAACATTTTTTATCCAAAACATTTTCTTCCATCATTAATACTTTTTCATTTGTAACTAATTATAATGTTAAAAACGCCAATTTTAACAATTTTGCGTTCTTAAATTGGCAATCTTAAACGATGGACGAAAAATCCTTTCAGAACTCAGCTTTTAAATGAATTTAGAACATTTTTTATCCGAAACATTTTCTTCCATCATTAATACTTTTTGATTTGTAACCCATTATAATGTTAAAAACACCAATTTCAACAATTTTGTGTTCTTAGGATGGTAATCTTATACGATGGACGAAAAATCCTTTCAGCCCTCACCTTTTAAATTAATCAGAACATTTTTTATCCGAAACATTTTCTTCCATCATTAACACTTTTGATTTGCAACCCATTATAATGTTAAAAACACCAATTTCAACAATTTTGTGTTCTTAGGTTGGTAATCTTATCCGATGGACGAAAAATCCTTTCAGCCCTCACCTTTTAAATTAATTAGAACATTTTTTATCCAAAACATTTTCTTCCATCATTAATACTTTTTGATTTGTAACCCATTGCAATGTTAAAAACACCAATTTCAACAATTTTGAGTTCTTAGGTTGGTAATCTTATACGATGGACGAAAAATCCTTTCAGCCCTCACCTTTTAAATTAATTAGAACATTTTTTATCCAAAACATTTTCTTCCATCATTAACACTTTTTGATTTGTAACCCATTATAATGTTAAAAACACCAATTTCAACAATTTTGTGTTCTTAGGATGGTAATCTTATACGATGGACGAAAAATCGTTTCAGCCCTCACCTTTTAAATTAATCAGAACATTTTTTATCCGAAACATTTTCTTCCATCATTAACACTTTTTGATTTGTAACCCATTATAGTGTTAAAAACACCAATTTCAACAATTTTGAGTTTTTAGGTTGGTAATCTTAAACGATGGACGAAAATTCCTTTCAGCACTCACCTTTTAAATTAATTAGAACATTTTTTATCCAAAACATTTTCTTCCATCATTAATACTTTTTCATTTGTAACCCGTAATTTTAATTACGTACTTTTGTCAGAAGCTTTTAATTACGTACTTTTAGTAGCAGTTTTCGATTATTTCAATACATTTAGCATTAAAATAATAAGAATGAAACGAATGATTCCGCAGTTTCAGAATTCCAACTTATTCGCTTGTTATTTTTCTAGAATTTCCCAATTGGAACCTAAGGAAATGTGGACATACCATCCATAGATTCGCGTGGGATAGATTAATCGTAAATTCATATTAACATAATTTAACATTAAAATATCTTTTATTTATTTTTTGTATATGGAGTCCCTCCACATATCAACTTACACGTGGTAAATAAGCATGGTGTTAGACGCTCGTGAGTATTAACCACGAAGACCTTGTCGCCACTGAAAATTAACGCCTGCCAGCAGTGGGTATCATCGCATGTTGGTTATTTATCCACAAATTTTTTGATCCCTTCCATATCTTAATTAAAGTCCCTCCACTGATAGAATGAGAGTCGTTCGGCTACAAACTCAAAATAGTTTTTAATTTCTGATTTTGTCTGCAAAGTACCCTTTATTGTGGTCGTAGAAAGTTTATTTTTAAGTTTCGTCTTCATAATATTAATAGTTGAAAACAAACGTTCTTCTTCCATAGAAACAAAAGTTCTTCCGTCAAGATTCAATTTGGTATTGCGAAGAGTTCGCCATTCCATATCCAATTCCGTTATATTTTTCGAGGAAATACTTGGGAAATAATATAATACTTCAAAGTATGGTCTAAAATCGTTTGTGGTTTCAACATCTTAATCATCTCTGTCATCGAAAGGAAATCTGCGACTGATTTGGGTTGCTGCCTCAATCTAAAACTGTATATATTCTATAAAAATTTATTAGTTTATCGTTATCCAACTCTTTAGTGTCATTTTTTAACCGAATCAAGTTTAGTATCATCAATACTTATTTTCTGTTCTTTGGCAGTTGAAATATCTTTGGCATTGTTTTTCTCTTTATCTGTTAATTCCAAATAAATTGGTTGTATAAAACAGTGTAAATTTGATTATATAGTAAGTACTAACTTCAGTTTCTCTGCTTACATTTCTTTCTTTAAATCAACCCGCAAAACGAGTAACTATCGAGTTATTGTCTCCAAACATTACATTGGCGCCATCAAACGTAAACCCTAACATATTTTTCTTGTACGAGATTTGTTTCTTAATAAAATATTCGACAGTTTTATTGTATCATCAACTGAACCGTTTCGTAACTGGTATTAACGTTAAAAATTTATCTTGTCCTTCATAATTTGGGTTGACTAATCTCGCAATCAAAGCTAAATGCTTGATTTGATGATCGACTTATCAGTACTCTCATCCACCAAAAATGAGAAATGGTTTTGTCTTAAATTTTCTATCAAGTTTTTTTAGCTGGTTTTCCTGGTATATTTACTACAATAGCACGAGCTTCTGTTCTACTCATAGACAATTTTTCAGTATATAAGTACGAGTTAGAACCAGTTTCTGAAGTAGGTTGTAACATGGCATCCGAAACGTTAAACATTTTTTCAAAAAACGCACGGCGAAACCTGAAAGTTTCTAGTTTTAGATCTAGTGTTAGTCCTAGTGATAGTTCCAGTGATAGTTCTAGTGTTAGTGCTAGTGTTAGTTCTAATTTTAGTCCAATTTAGCAATTTTTCAGTTTTCGAATCTGGACATACAGATTTTACTAAATTAGTTAGATTCGGCTTTTGCCATCCGATGCGATTGTTGCGAATTTGCTTTTGCAATTTCTTACAATTACCTTCATGCTTAGATATGCATTCCTACCACTGCCGTATGCAGAACAATAAAAATACGTATTACCTTTTTTATTTTTTGCAAGCCATTCACTAAATTTTTCATCTTTGAGCCAAAATTAAATACATTTTTGCTCATATCTGGCTAGTTCTTCTTTTTAGGTGGTGATTTATCAAAATCTGACTCACTATCATTGCTACTAACCATAGTCCTAATTTTTCATTGCTTTCAAAGCACTCATTATAATAAAAACACTCAAAACAACTAAAAAAATTTAAACAAATGTTAGCTCTGGCAAGATAGGGGATTTCAGCGTCACAAATAATAGAAAACAGGAAATCTGTTTTGTGTCTGTTTTCAATCGACTGACGTTATCTATTAAATTGGTTAATAGTTTCATAGTTTGGTCTCCTAGATTCTGGATGGCAAGTTTATCTGAGGTAGAATTAGTGTATGGATGATATGGAATACGTGAAATATCTGGCATTACAATATTAACTAAAAAACAGTAGATTTGTAGGTCTAAACTAAAAACTAGGAAGGTTTAAGAAAAACTGTAAATCTACCCAATATTCCACGTAAGAAGTAACCATGGTGATTGCATATTCCATGCATGGGGTATTATTTTCAAGACATTGTCGATAGTGGGTGCTATACCAATAGTCAGCCGATATGCAAGTTGCTATTTACCACTAATGTGTAAATACTTTATCGGTAATGTCCGTTACCGTGTAAAGTATATTGATTCCTTCCATATCTCAAGTTGCTAGGTTTTCATATTAATAAATATGTATAAATAGGATATTCGTTCAAAATAATTTTATATTAAAGTAGTATTAAATGTTTGTACACCCTATTTTTGATGTGGGGTCCTTGTACTGATAGAAAGATAATCGCTCTGTTAGTGCATACTACATATCAACCTTATTATTCCACGTGGGGGATAATCATTGTGTTGGTTAAACTCGCATGGAGATACTCTGTTAGCGAGGCTTACAACCCCTCCTGTGTGTCAACGAAGTGTGGGAATAATCGCATGGTGGTTATTTATCCACAAATACCTAAGTATACTTTATCGGTAATGTCCGTTACCGTGTAAAGTATACTGATTCCTTCCATACCTCAAATTGTTAGGCTTCCATATTAATAAGTTTGTATAAATAGGATATTCGTTCGAAATAATTTGATATTAGGATAGTATTAATTGTATGTCCAATCCATTTTTGATATGGGGTCCTTGTACTGATAGAACGAGAATCGTTCTGTTAGTGCATACCACGTATCAACCCCATTACTCCACGTGGGAAATAATCATTATGTTGGTTATACTTACATGGAGATGCTTTGTTAGCGAGGCTTACAACCCCTCCTGGGTGTCTGCGAAGTGTGGGATTACTCGCATCTTGGTTATTTATCCACAAATACCTAAGTATGCTTTATCGGTAATGTTCGTTACCGTGTAAAGTATATAGATCCCTTCTATACCTCAAATTATTAGGTTTCCATATTAATGAATTTATATAAATAGGGTATTCGTTCGAAATAACTTGATATTAGGATAGTATTAATTGTATGTCCAACCCATTTTTGATATGGGGTCCTTGTATTGATAGAATGAGAATCGTTCTATTAATACATACCACATATCAACCCCATTACTCCACGTGGGAAATAATCATTATGTTGGTTATACTTGCATGGAGATGCTTTGTTAGCGAGGCTTACAACCCCTCCTGGGTGTCTGCGAAGTGTGGGATTACTCGCATCTTGGTTATTTATCCACAAATACCTAAGTATGCTTTATCGGTAATGTTCGTTATCGTGTAAAGTATATAGATCCCTTCCATACCTCAAATTGTTAGGTTTCCATATTAATAAGTTTGTATAAATAGGATATTCGTTCGAAATAATTTGATATTAGGATTGTATTAATTATACATCCAACCCATTTTTGATATGGGGTCCTTGTACTGATAGAATGAGAATCGTTCTATTAGTGCATACCACATATCAACTCTATTACTCCACGTGGGGAAATAATCATTATGTTGGTTATTCTTGCATGGAGATGCTTTGTTAGCGAGGCTTACAACCCCTCCTGGGTGTCTGCGAAGTGTGGGATTACTCGCATCTTGGTTATTTATCCACAAATACCTAAGTATGCTTTATCGATAATGTCCGTTATCGTGTAAAGTATACTGATTCCTTCCATACCTCAAATTGTTAGGTTTCCATATTAATAGATATGTATAAATGTAAGATTAAGTTGTTAAATTAAAAAAAGGTCAGGTCTCCAAAGTAACAACCAAACTATTTATTGTTAATGTATATTGATAAACTTATTTAACACACCGTTTCACAACTAAATTATAACTATTTTATAAAAGTTCGTTTGAGTTTTTTTTTAAGTTCGTCTTTTCACCTTTTTACATCTTTCACCATCTTGGTTCGACTTCCCTCTCCCTCACTACTTCTGTCTTTGTCTGTCTCTTTTTTTCAATCCCACATCTCGGCCATTCTTGACTTTCATCCCACTCGGATGATGACCAAACATCATTGTTTTGTGGATATGGCTTCAAATGATCTGCTGATGATGTAGTACAGTTTGGGCCTTCTCCTTCAATTTTTGTAATTGATAACGATCATTAAGCATTCTTTTAGTTACTTTATAAGGCCCTAAAAACTTTATTCTCAACTTTAGTCCACTTTCAAGCTGTGTTCGTTTAACTGCGATCCAATCACCAACTTCATAAACTTTTGCTTTCTTTCTTCTTTTATTGTTTCTTTTATTTTCTTCTTGAATTTGTACTATTTGCTTTGCAGCATCATCTCGTACTTGAGATCGTTCTTCATCTAGTCTTTGTATCAAATCTTTTTCTAATAATTCTTGTAATTTTAGATCTTCAGAATAACTCATATCAATGCTAGTTAAAACTTTAAATGGGGAGACAGCTGTACTTCTATGGTTGATTCTATTCAGAATCTGCTGTAATCTATCCACATACTTATTATTACCATTTTTCAGGTTCTTCTATTGATAAAGCACTTAAACATGATATTATGGTTCTGTTTAATCTTCCGACTTGTCCGTTTCCTCGCGGTACTCTGGTTGTAATCAAAATGTGGTCAATATTTTCTGTAATGCAATAGTTTTTGAATTCTTGTGATACGAATGCTCCTCCTCTATCGGATATTATTCTTCTAGGATTACCAAACATTTTCTGTTGACTTTCTAATTTATCTATCACTTCTTTACTGTTCACTGTTTTTGTAGGATATAACCAAGTGAATTTACTAAAAGCATCGATGACGGCAAAAATATACTTATAGTTCTTGTTGGTGGAAGGTAAAGTACCAAGGTGATCAATATGATAGGTATCTAGCGGCGTAGATCCTTTTTCGATGGAATTTAGAAAACCTTCAGGATTACCCAACTTTCTTTTCACCATAATACACGTTATACAATTTGTGAGACAATTTTCTATTTTTTGCGAAGTTTTGATATCCAAAATTCTTGTTTAAGTATGTTCATCATTTTCTTTAAACCTAAGTGTCCATTGTCGTCGTAATATTTCTTGATGATCTCATACTGTAAAGTCTTTGGTACCACCAGTAATCGTTGACCATCTTCATATTTGTACAACACTCTATCTTCAATAGCATAGTCCTCGTATGGGCCATTTTCAAATAAATCAAAAATTCGTCAGATCTTTGAGCATTTTGAATTCGATCTCTTGTACCTTTAATCACTGGGCAACGACTGGGAGCATCGACATGCTTCATACGTTGTCCTGGTCGATGATGAATGATATGCAACTCTAGTACACAGTTCCTTTTTCTCTAATGTTTTAGTAAATGCTGAACAATCTGTAACAATCTTAAATTTAATGCCTAATAAATAAACTCTAAATAAACTCTCACTTTCCTGCATCAGTATTGCACCAAATCCAAACTTAGAGGCATCACAATGTAACTCAGTTTTAGCATCATTTCGGTAAATCTTAAGGACAGGGCGGTCCGATAATATGGTCTTCAATCTTCCAAACACTTCCTTCTGAATTGTTCCAAAACAAAACAATTTATTCTCTTTCATTAAATCGCTCAACGGCTTGGCTATCAGTGAATAATCTTTGACGAATTTTCGGAAATAACCGGCAAGACCCAAAAATGATTGCAACTGTTTCACATTTCTAGGATCTGAAAATTTTGTTACCGCTTCTATTTTTCCTGGAGATGGTCGAATACTTCCATTAACTATTTCATAGCCCAGATACTCTATTTCTGACTTCAAGAATTGACATTTTTTCCAATTAATCTCCAATCCATGATCTTCGGCAACTTTGATTACACTTTTCAATCTGTCCATCAGAACAATCCATGTATGTCAGAACCACGCCATCCCTTATAAAATCTTTGAAAGTATTGTTAATAAACCTCTGAAATATGGCCGGTGAATTGCAAAGCCCAAATGGTGTTCGCAGATACCGATATTGACCAGCAGGAAAAAACCATTCCTGAGATCCAGCGTACTGAATATCTTTGATTTTTGCAATCTGTCTAGTTGGTCTTCAATAATAGGCAAGGTTCGTTCGAAATAACTTGATATTAGGATAGTATTAATTGTATGTCCAACACATTTTTGATATGGGGTCCTTGTATTGATAGAATGAGAATCGTTCTGTTAGTGCATACCACATATCAACCCCATTACTCCACGTGGGAAATAATCATTATGTTGGTCGCAGACACCCTCCTGGGTGTCTGCGAAGTGTAGGATTACTCGCATCTTGGTTATTTATCCACAAATACCTAAGTATGCTTTATCGATAATGTCCGTTATCGTGTAAAGTATATTCATTCCTTCCAAATCGCAAGTTGCTAGGTTTCCATATTAATAAATATGTATAAATAGGATATTCGTGAAAATAATTTAACATTAAAATTGTTGTTGTTGTTTAATTTGTTTTCAATTAAAATGTTTGAACTGTAATAATGAAACTGTAATTGCAATGAAGTAAATGTAACAACTTACTGCAATAATATAAATGTTTTTTTTAAATTTGTGTAATTTATGGTTTTTAACCTTTAACTAATCGCGCACCTTTTTTTTACGCTACTATTCGTGTTATTTTGTACACCATTGCGTATTAGGGTGTATATTTCTTTTTTTTTAGTTTTATTTGTTCTAGAAGTCGTAAATACATGTATCCCCTACACATTTCCGCATTCCTTACACTTTTGGCATGTAATTACGTTTACATTATGTTCCTTACATACTAATTGGTAACAAGTGCTGCATATAATTGTAGTCACCCTTTTCTTTTTTCTAACGCAGATGAAGCATCTTCCTCTATATTTTCTCGGTGGCTCTCCGTCTGTGTCTGATTGAGCTTCTCTATATCTGGATAGAAAATGTCTGATATCTATTGGTAGAGTAGATATTCCACGAATTCTTGAGATATTTCAATGATGCATTCAAAATTTATAGAGGCAAGTGTCTATTTTGTCATGGTGAGAACAAAATTAGAAAATCGTTATTCGTTTTTGAGATAAATATTATTTAAGTTAACCTAATTTTTTGATGATTTTTTAAAATTAATAACCTTGTTTTAAAAAATCATGAAAAATCGAATTCTTAAGATATCTTAATGAATGATTCATGATTTATAGAGGAAAGTGTCTATTTTCAAGTGATGAAAGCGGATCTTGAAAATATTTGTTCGTTTTTGAGATATAAATCATTAAATTCAACGTAAACATTTATGGCTATCTCAAGTTAATTAAAAATCACCAAAAATCGAATTCTTGAGATATTTTAATTATGCATGCAAAATTTATAGAGGCAAGTGTCTATTTTGTCATGGTGAGAACCAAATTAGAAAATCTTTATTCGTTTTTGAGATAAAGATTAGTTAAGTCAACCTAATTTTTAATGATTTTTTGAAATTAATAATCTTTTTTAAAAAATCACGAAAAATTGAATTCTTAAGATATTTTAATGAATGATTCATGATTTATAGAGGAAAATGTCTATTTTCAAGTTATGAAAGCGGATCTTGAAAATATTTGTTCGTTTTTGAGATATAAATTTTTAAATTAAACGTAAACATTTATGGCTATCTCAAGATAATTAATAATCACCAAAAATCGAATTCTTGAGATTTTTTAATGATGCATTCAAAATTTATAGAGGCAAGTGTCTATTTTGTCATGGTAAGAAGCAAATTAGAAAATCTTTATTCGTTTTTGAGATAAAGATTAGTTAAGTTAACCTAATTTTTTATGATTTTTTAAAATTAATAATCTTGTTTTAAAAATCACGAAAAATCGAATTCTTAAGATATCTTAATGAACTATTTAAAATTTATAGAGGAAAGTGTCTATTTTCTCATAATGAAAGTTGATCTTGAAAATATTCATTCGTTTTTGAGATAAAGATTATTTAAGTTAACCTAATTTTTTATGATTTTTTAAAATTAATAATCTTGTTTTAAAAAATCACGAAAAATCGAATTCTTAAGATATCTTAATGAACTATTTAAAATTTATGGAGGAAAGTGTCTATTTTTTCGTAATGAGGGTGGATCTTGAAAATATTCATTCGTTTTTGAGATAAAGATTATTTAAGTTAACCTAATTTTTTATGATTTTTTAAAATTAATAATCTTGTTTTAAAAAATCACGAAAAATCGAATTCTTAAGATATCTTAATGAACTATTTAAAATTTATAGAGGAAAGTGTCTATTTTCTCATAATGAAAGTTGATCTTGAAAATATTCATTCGTTTTTGAGATAAAGATTATTTAAGTTAACCTAATTTTTTATGATTTTTTAAAATTAATAATCTTGTTTTAAAAAATCACGAAAAATCGAATTCTTAAGATATCTTAATGAACTATTTAAAATTTATAGAGGAAAGTGTCTATTTTCTCATAATGAAAGTTGATCTTGAAAATATTCATTCGTTTTTGAGATAAAGATTATTTAAGTTAACCTAATTTTTTATGATTTTTTGAAATTAATAATCTTGTTTTAAAAAATCACGAAAAATCGAATTCTTAAGATATCTTAATGAACTATTTAAAATTTATAGAGGAAAGTGTCTATTTTCTCGTAATGAAAGTGGATCTTGAACATATTCATTCGTTTTTGAGATAAAGATTATTTAAGTTAACCTAATTTTTTATGATTTTTTAAAATTAATAATCTTGTTTTAAAAAATCACGAAAATTCGAATTCTTAAGATATCTTAATAAACTATTCATGATTAATAGAGGAAAGTGTCTATTTTCCCGTGATGAAAGTGGATCTTGAAAATATTCATTCGTTTTTGAGATATAAATCATTAAATTCAACGTAAACATTTATGGCTATCTCAAGATAATTAATAATCACCAAAAATCGAATTCTTGAGATATTTTAATGATGCATTCAAAATTTATAGAGACAAGTGTCTATTTTGTCATGGTAAGAAGCAAATTAGAAAATCTTTATTCGCTTTTGAGATAAAGATTATTTAAGTTAATCTAATTTTTTATGATTTTTTAAAATTAATAATCTTGTTTTAAAAAATCACGAAAAATCGAATTCTTAAGATATCTTAATGAACTATTTAAAATTTATAGAGGAAAGTGTCTATTTTCTCGTAATGAGAGTGGATCTTGAAAATATTCATTCGTTTTTGAGATAAAGATTATTTAAGTTAACCTAATTTTTTATGATTTTTTAAAATTAATAATCTTGTTTTAAAAAATCACGAAAAATCGAATTCTTAAAATATCTTAATGAACTATTTAAAATTTATAGAGGAAAGTGTCTATTTTCTCGTGATGAAAATGGATCTTGAAAATATTCATTCGTTTTTGAGATATAAATCATTAAATTCAACGTAAACATTTATGGCTATCTCAAGATAATTAATAATCACCAAAAATCGAATTCTTGAGATATTTTAATGATACATTCAAAATTAATAGAGGCAAGTGTCTATTTTGTTATGGTAAGAAGTAAATTAGAAAATCTTTATTCGTTTTTGAGATAAAGATTATTTAAGTTAACCTAATTTTTTATGATTTTTTAAAATTAATAATCTTGTTTTAAAAAATCACGAAAAATCGAATTCTTAAGATATCTTAATGAACTATTTAAAATTTATAGAGGAAAGTGTCTATTTTCTCGTGATGAAAGTGGATCTTGAAAATATTCATTCGTTTTTGAGATAAAGATTATTTAAGTTAACCTAATTTTTTATGATTTTTTAAAATTAATAATCTTGTTTTAAAAAATCACGAAAAATCGAATTCTTAAGATATCTTAATGAACTATTTAAAATTTATAGAGGAAAGTGTCTATTTTCCCGTGATGAAAGTGGATCTTGAAAATATTCATTCGCTTTTGAGATCTAAATCATTAAATTCAACGTAAACATTTATGGCTATCTCAAGATAATTAATAATCACCAAAAATCGAATTCTTGAGATTTTTTAATGATGCATTCAAAATTTATAGAGGCAAGTGTCTATTTTGTCATGGTAAGAAGCAAATTAGAAAATCTTTATTCGTTTTTGAGATAAAGATTAGTTAAGTTAACCTAATTTTTATAATTTTTTGAAATTAATAATCTTTTTTAAAAAATCACGAAAAATCTAGTAATTTACAATGATCTCAGGTTTGTTAGTATCTGGATCAAAAGCGGAGTCGTCGTGAATAGTTGAAATCGAAACAACGCATTTATTTTTTTGGGACATGTGAAACTATGGTTGCATCATTTTGAAATCCAAAAGTTGATGACCCAATTAATCTATTTCTGTTTGGCAGGAACTCCAGCAGCAGCTCTCGTTTATTTTTTTAGGGTTCCAATAAATGTTATTTTGTCTTGTAATAGTTCCAATGCCAAAGGGTAACTTGAGTACTAATTATCGCAGGTTTCATTCCTGTTACTTCCTTTGTTTTCTTCCACCAAGCGGTGAACTATGGCAGTTGGTGTGTTTGTTTGGTTATGTGGTCCGTCTTCTTGTTTTCCACAGTAAAATGTTTGTGTACTGTACAAAGCTGCACCTCCCTCTAAACGCAATCAACATTTCATCTATTATCATAAATTCACCCACAGAGTAGTTTCTTTTTGCAATAATTCACAAGTTTAAATTATCTGTTTTTCTTCTTTCATGCCTTGTTATTTTTGTAACCAGTCAGAAAAAAATAGGTATCTATTAAATTCGGGGAAGCACAGAAATATTTTTAGAGTGGGCACAACGGATGAGGAACTCGAAAGAGCCAGGGAGAAGAGAGAACTCGGGGGGAATCGGTGAGAAGTGTGAGAGTTGGAAAGTCGAAGAAGTAGAGAGTTGGGGAAGGTGAAAGAAAGAAATAAGGGGACTAGAGTGGTGACGGGGAGGAGGAAAAGGGTGTATTTGGAAAAGAAAAAGGAAATTAAAATGTATCAATCAACAAGCAGTTTAATGTAAGTTCCATATATTTTGTTTTCTTTGATTATATCTGTGCGGTTGAAAAACGAGTAAATTAAAGTAGTATCAATAATTCAGTAAGCTTTATTTATTTTTCATTTATTTTAAGATCCACTGCCTGGTCCTCTCCAAACTGTTTTCGACACAATTAACCACGTTACAAGGCTCCTATAAAGAGTGGACCCGAAGAGAATACTCTTCTTCGAGAATATACTCAGGAGCCTTTTTACCACCTCACGCTCGGGGGTGGTAAGTTTGTTATCAAATCAAATGTTTGTAAGCAAAAAAGAAACCTTTAAAATATTTCTGATCCCGTTCCATCTTTTGTCCATAACCCCAAAAAATGAGTGTAGTTTTGGTTCTTAACTCCAAATAAAATCAATAAGCCTATAAAAGCTAGCATTTCCGATTTTGTAACATCCTTTGCGTCTCGTACTCGATCAAAGTTTGGTCGAATTCTTGAAATTTCCAAATTAGTACACTGAATAATATGTTCAACCATTTCATCATTGAACATTTTTGTCTCATCTCATCGGTAATATCTCTTGCGCATTGTTTTGGTCCTGGTAGTATTTTTATTATATTTTTGCTTCTGGACTTAGTATATTTACTCGTGGGTAGGTTTTATATCAAATAGTTTCTTTATCTTTTCCAACATACTGTTGTCTTCATTAGCCACTAATACTGAGAGAGGAACATCGTCAGAATCAGAATATTGTTCACCTTCCACTTCACCGTTTTCTTCTTGTTCGCTCATTTCTTGTTCGGAATTCAAATTGTGATTATCTTCCTCTATACTTTTACTCTCATCGGATTGATTTCTGCACTGGCTGCTAAAGAAATTTATAGTAGCTTGATTTAAATTTTTGACATTCACTAATAGCTGAGGATTTTTCCTCAATTCTGTTAGTTTTTGTCTTGGCGTTTTAGCATTCTTGCAAAATGAACGATTTCTCCTCAAATTGTCCAGTTTGGAAGATTGTAGCGCCTCGTCCGCAAGCTACCTTCCCGATTTAAGATGGAATCATTCATCTTAATCGTATCTTAATCGCGAAATCGTTCATTTTGGACCTTGGCCGCAAAGGGCCTGGGCGAAGTGATTGAAATCGTTCATTTTAGAATCTTGTAGGGCCTCGCCCACAAGCGACCTCGGCGTTTTGAGGTGAAATCGTTCATTTTGTTAAAAATTGAGGTTAAAAAGGACCGTGTAAAAAAAGAGTAAATGTTTTCCTTGTAAATCCCAAAGCATATTCCAAACCCTCTCTAGGGGCGAATTTATATTTACCATGTATGTTTTCCGATTTAAGGGATGAAGTAAACCTGTCAGGGGGGAGGGTTCCTTGTTTTCGGTTACATTTCAATCAACATATTCGAGTATCATAAATTTGAATTGACTTAATACAATTTATGATTTAACATCAAGGAAGCTAATTTTCAGCGACTTCATTTTACGTCTAAATTTCGAAAACTTTTTAATTAAACCCCTCCGGGAATTAGC
The DNA here is from genome assembly GCA_036711965.1 of Onthophagus sagittarius. NCBI lineage: Eukaryota > Metazoa > Arthropoda > Insecta > Coleoptera > Scarabaeidae > Onthophagus > Onthophagus sagittarius. The sequence continues at coordinate 52,804,898 of JASERS010000005.1, forward strand.
GGGAACCAACCCCCCGATTGTTATTTCTCTTTTCACCACTCGAATCGATCCGCCACTGTCGAAAACGAACGCTAATTAAGATTTATTAAGATTTAGGGTGTACAAATTATTTGTATTTGCAACTTGCCGCTTGAAATACTTACAGACAGGTTAAAATGGCTGGTGTTGGCTCGATTTCACGCTCTAGTAAAGATGTTACCGCCTGTTGAAGGTAATCATTCTGGAAAGAACGAAATAAAATAATTTAAACCTTTAACTTAGATGAGAATACTATAAAAAATTTCAAATTCAAAAATTAAATATCACAAATTTATTTACGTAATAAAATCATGGTGCTTCACGTCTTTTAGAGAAATTATTATTGAACCAATAGGAATGGGTGGTTTACTTGTCGATAATGTTTAAGCCCCTCTTAATAATGATGTTCAAGCTTGTGTTATCGTTAATATTCAAACGACCCAACAGCCAGAGATTATTCCGTGGGATTCGTGACATCTTCGCCAAATTCATTTACCCCAACGTTCGAGGGCGATTATTCTAACTTCATTATTTTAACGGAACGTGGGGAATTTAGTAATTTAAGACCACTTTTATAGTTTAACTATAATAAATTGATAAAAGAATAAATAAAAATGCTGGTTCTTGGAAAATTAAAAGATTGTATCCCATTTTTGTAAAATTAAACATGCTCGTGGCAGTTTTGCAGTTTATGTAAAAAAACTCTTTGTGTCCTTTGCATACGAGAGATCAATTATCTTCAGTTATCTTGGATTTGTTATATTTGATATTTCTTTTCGTGACATCTTCGCCAAATTCATTTACCAACGTTCGAGGGCGATTATTCTAACTTCATTATTTTAACGGAACGTGGGGAATTTAGTAATTTAAGACCACTTTTATAGTTTAACTATAATAAATCGATAAAAGAATAAATAAAAATGCTGGTTCTTGGAAAATTAGAACATTGTATCCCATTTTTGTAAAATTAAACATGCTCGTGGCAGTTTTGCAGTTTATGTAAAAAAACTCTTTGTGTCCTTTGCTTACGAGAGATCAATTATCTTCAATTATCTTGGATTTGTTATATTTGATATTTCTTTTCGTGACATCTTCGCCAAATTCATTTACCAACGTTCGAGGGCGATTATTCCAACTTCATTATTTTAACGGAACGTGGGGAATTTAGTAATTTAAGACCACTTTTATAGTTTAACTATAATAAATTGATAAAAGAATAAATAAAAATGCTGGTTCTTGGAAAATTAAAAGATTGTATCCCATTTTTGTAAAATTAAACATGCTCATGGCAGTTTTGCAGTTTATGTAAAACAACTCTTTGTGTCCTTTGCTTACGAGAGATCAATTATCTTCAATTATCTTGGATTTGTATTATTTGATATTTCTTTTCGTGACATCTTCGCCAAATTCATTTACCCCAACGTTCGAGGGCGATTATTCTAACTTCATTATTTTAACGGAACGTGGGGAATTTAGTAATTTAAGACCACTTTTATAGTTTAACTATAATAAATCGATAAAAGAATAAATAAAAATGCTGGTTCTTGGAAAATTAAAAGATTGTATCCCATTTTTGTAAAATTAAACATGCTCATGGCAGTTTTGCAGTTTATGTAAAAAAACTCTTTGTGTCATTTGCTTACGAGAGATCAATTATCTTCAATTATCTTGGATATGTTATATTTGATATTTCTTTTCGTGACATCTTCGCCAAATTCATTTACCAACGTTCGAGGGCGATTATTCCAACTTCATTATTTTAACGGAACGTGGGGAATTTAGTAATTTAAGACCACTTTTATAGTTTAACTATAATAAATCGATAAAAGAATAAATAAAAATGCTGGTTCTTGGAAAATTAGAACATTGTATCCCATTTTTGTAAAATTAAACATGCTCGTGGCAGTTTTGCAGTTTATGTAAAAAAACTCTTTGTGTCCTTTGCTTACAAGAGATCAATTATCTTCAATTATCTTGGATTTGTTATATTTGATATTTCTTTTCGTGACATCTTCGCCAAATTCATTTTCCCCAACGTTCGAGGGCGATTATTCTAACTTCATTATTTTAACGGAACGTGGGGAATTTAGTAATTTAAGACCACTTTTATAGTTTAACTATAATAAATCGATAAAAGAATAAATAAAAATGCTGGTTCTTGGAAAATTAGAACATTGTATCCCATTTTTGTAAAATTAAACATGCTCGTGGCAGTTTTGCAGTTTATGTAAAAAAACTCTTTGTGTCCTTTGCTTACGAGAGATCAATTATCTTCAATTATCGTGGATTTGTTATATTTGATATTTCTTTTCGTGACATCTTCGCCAAATTCATTTACCAACGTTCGAGGGCAATTATTCTAACTTCATTATTTTAACGGAACGTGGGGAATTTAGTAATTTAAGACCACTTTTATAGTTTAACTATAATAAATCGATAAAAGAATAAATAAAAATGCTGGTTCTTGGAAAATTAGAACATTGTATCCCATTTTTGTAAAATTAAACATGCTCGTGGCAGTTTTGCAGTTTATGTAAAAAAACTCTTTGTGTCCTTTGCTTACGAGAGATCAATTATCTTCAGTTATCTTGGATTTGTTATATTTGATATTTCTTTTCGTGACATCTTCGCCAAATTCATTTACCAACGTTCGAGGGCGATTATTCTAACTTCATTATTTTAACGGAACGTGGGGAATTTAGTCATTTAAGACCACTTTTATAGTTTAACTATAATAAATCGATAAAAGAATAAATAAAAATGCTGGTTCTTGGAAAATTAGAAGATTGTATCCCATTTTTGTAAAATTAAACATGCTCGTGGCAGTTTTGCAGTTTATGTAAAAAAACTCTTTGTGTCCTTTGCTTACGAGAGTTCAATTATCTTCAATTATCTTGGATTTGTTATATTTGATATTTCTTTTCGTGACATCTTCGCCAAATTCATTTACCAACGTTCGAGGGCGATTATTCTAACTTCATTATTTTAACGGAACGTGGGGAATTTAGTAATTTAAGACCACTTTTATAGTTTAACTATAATAAATTGATAAAAGAATAAATAAAAATGCTGGTTCTTGGAAAATTAAAAGATTGTATCCCATTTTTGTAAAATTAAACATGCTCGTGGCAGTTTTGCAGTTTATGTAAAAAAACTCTTTGTGTCCTTTGCTTACGAGAGTTCAATTATCTTCAATTATCTTGGATTTGTTATATTTGATATTTCTTTTCGTGACATTTTCGCCAAATTCATTTACCAACGTTCGAGGGCGATTATTCTAACTTCATTATTTTAACGGAACGTGGGGAATTTAGTAATTTAAGACCACTTTTATAGTTTAACTATAATAAATTGATAAAAGAATAAATAAAAATGCTGGTTCTTGGAAAATTAAAAGATTGTATCCCATTTTTGTAAAATTAAACATGCTCGTGGCAGTTTTGCAGTTTATGTAAAAAAACTCTTTGTGTCCTTTGCTTACGAGAGTTCAATTATCTTCAATTATCTTGGATTTGTTATATTTGATATTTCTTTTCGTGACATCTTCGCCAAATTCATTTACCAACGTTCGAGGGCGATTATTCTAACTTCATTATTTTAACGGAACGTGGGGAATTTAGTAATTTAAGACCACTTTTATAGTTTAACTATAATAAATCGATAAAAGAATAAATAAAAATGCTGGTTCTTGGAAAATTAGAACATTGTATCCCATTTTTGTAAAATTAAACATGCTCGTGGCAGTTTTGCAGTTTATGTAAAAAAACTCTTTGTGTCCTTTGCTTACGAGAGTTCAATTATCTTCAATTATCTTGGATTTGTTATATTTGATATTTCTTTTCGTGACATCTTCGCCAAATTCATTTACCAACGTTCGAGGGCAATTATTCTAACTTCATTATTTTAACGGAACGTGGGGAATTTAGTAATTTAAGACCACTTTTATAGTTTAACTATAATAAATCGATAAAAGAATAAATAAAAATGCTGGTTCTTGGAAAATTAGAACATTGTATCCCATTTTTGTAAAATTAAACATGCTCGTGGCAGTTTTGCAGTTTATGTAAAAAAACTCTTTGTGTCCTTTGCTTACAAGAGATCAATTATCTTCAATTATCTTGGATTTGTTATATTTGATATTTCTTTTCGTGACATCTTCGCCAAATTCATTTACCCCAACGTTTGAGGGCGATTATTCTAACTTCATTATTTTAACGGAACGTGGGGAATTTAGTAATTTAAGACCACTTTTATAGTTTAACTATAATAAATCGATAAAAGAATAAAAATAAAAATGCTGGTTCTTGGAAAATTAAAAGATTGTATCCCATTTTTGTAAAATTAAACATGCTCATGGCAGTTTTGCAGTTTATGTAAAACAACTCTTTGTGTCCTTTGCTTACGAGAGATCAATTATCTTCAATTATCTTGGATTTGTTATATTTGATATTTCTTTTCGTGACATCTTCGCCAAATTCATTTACCAACGTTCGAGGGCGATTATTCTAACTTCATTATTTTAACGGAACGTGGGGAATTTAGTAATTTAAGACCACTTTTATAGTTTAACTATAATAAATCGATAAAAGAATAAATAAAAATGCTGGTTCTTGGAAAATTAAAAGATTGTATCCCATTTTTGTAAAATTAAACATGCTCATGGCAGTTTTGCAGTTTATGTAAAACAACTCTTTGTGTCCTTTGCTTACGAGAGATCAATTATCTTCAATTATCTTGGATTTGTTATATTTGATATTTCTTTTCGTGACATCTTCGCCAAATTCATTTACCAACGTTCGAGGGCGATTATTCTAACTTCATTATTTTAACGGAACGTGGGGAATTTAGTAATTTAAGACCACTTTTATAGTTTAACTATAATAAATCGATAAAAGAATAAATAAAAATGCTGGTTCTTGGAAAATTAGAACATTGTATCCCATTTTTGTAAAATTAAACATGCTCGTGGCAGTTTTGCAGTTTATGTAAAAAAACTCTTTGTGTCCTTTGCTTACGAGAGATCAATTATCTTCAGTTATCTTGGATTTGTTATATTTGATATTTCTTTTCGTGACATCTTCGCCAAATTCATTTACCAACGTTCGAGGGCGATTATTCTAACTTCATTATTTTAACGGAACGTGGGGAATTTAGTAATTTAAGACCACTTTTATAGTTTAACTATAATAAATCGATAAAAGAATAAATAAAAATGCTGGTTCTTGGAAAATTAGAAGATTGTATCCCATTTTTGTAAAATTAAACATGCTCGTGGCAGTTTTGCAGTTTATGTAAAAAAACTCTTTGTGTCCTTTGCTTACGAGAGATCAATTATCTTCAATTATCTTGGATTTGTTATATTCGATATTTCTTTTCGTGACATCTTCGCCAAATTCATTTACCAACGTTCGAGGGCGATTATTCTAACTTCATTATTTTAAAGGAACGTGGGGAATTTAGTAATTTAAGACCACTTTTATAGTTTAACTATAATAAATCGATAAAAGAATAAATAAAAATGCTGGTTCTTGGAAAATTAAAAGATTGTATCCCATTTTTGTAAAATTAAACATGCTCATGGCAGTTTTGCAGTTTATGTAAAAAAACTCTTTGTTTCCTTTGCTTACGAGAGTTCAATTATCTTCAATTATCTTGGATTTGTTATATTCGATATTTCTTTTCGTGACATCTTCGCCAAATTCATTTACCAACGTTCGAGGGCGATTATTCTAACTTCATTATTTTAACGGAACGTGGGGAATTTAGTAATTTAAGACCACTTTTATAGTTTAACTATAATAAATCGATAAAAGAATAAATAAAAATGCTGGTTCTTGGAAAATTAAAAGATTGTATCCCATTTTTGTAAAATTAAACATGCTCATGGCAGTTTTGCAGTTTATGTAAAACAACTCTTTGTGTCCTTTGCTTACGAGAGTTCAATTATCTTCAATTAATCTGGATTTGTTATATTTGTTATTTTCAAGAATAGCTTTTCGTAAAGAAATGAAGTTTAGAATTCTCAAAAGTATTTATCATAGATATGGCACTCAAATTGCCAATATTGATTATACTACTATCCATCCTTCCTACAAAATTCTGATATGATTCAATAATTAATTCCTTAGAATTAATTAGTACAAAATTAAAGGGTTTATCCAACAGATATCACATTGACATCAGCAGTCAATAAATATGACCTCCCTGTTAATAGTAATTGATTTCCAATATGGCTATAAATACGGAAATGTCTAGTATGTCCAAAGTTGCGAGCCGTAACTAGTTAATAATAAATGGGATAATTGCTTTATGTTGCTCCCTTTAAACCATCCTTTAACACTATGGTGATAAAACATATAAATCTTATCTAATTTTATTCGTTTATACAGCGACGTCGGCTTTATATCTTCTCACCGATTAAACGATATCGGAGTTTCTTGCGGCATAAAAGCGATTTTCCGGGCGTATAGAGATAAATCGATTCCTATATGTATAGTGATCTTGCGACAAATTTGATCGTAAACTATCAAAGAAATATTAACTGAATATATAACGAAAGACGAAGAATTTATTAATCAGTGTTAAAAGTTTTAAAGACAAATTTAATTTGGTTATATATTCTATGAATATATCATAGAACAAAGTTGTAAAAAATTCAAACAAAAAATTTCAATTAACTAACCCAGAAGTGGTACTTTATATGAAAACCTTCCCATTTTGTTTTATGCAAACTACCGCTTTAAATAAATTGAGATAAATTAATTAAATGTTATAGAAGTCTTTCGAATTGTGAGAAATATTTAGAGATAAAATATAAATATCGTACTTTATTCAGTCTTTATTCAATCAAATTTTTATATCATCAATATTCATTATTTCCGATGGATATTTTCAAATGCGGAAATTACGATGAGTTTTATATGTCCCTTTTAGCGAAGATTTCGTGTAAATTATTCATTTAAATATTTTTATTTTTATTTTCTGGAACGTCTCGTCATTTTTATCTTTTCGAATAAATGATCTTAATCTTCTTAAAATAATCTAAATTTTTTTATACCTTTTTAATTACAATGTTTATACCTTTTTAATTAATTATAATGATGCATTTTGTTGCGAACTGTATATCAAATTGCTTTAAATTTAACGAATATAAATATAACAGTATAAAGTTAACTTAAATATCAATACTTCTGAAATATTATTATGTAGATCTCATGAAAATATTGTTGCAAGTTTCAATCATCTTACCTTATTCTCATTCCGAAAGCAATCATTCTTTCCCTCTCGACTCATTAATGACATATTTCATATTATATTAATAACAACTTGCATGATCGTTTTAAGTTGTTTTCTTATCCATTGGTTGCTATTCCCAAGATTTTTTAATCTTTTTAAAACTTATGTTGTGTATTTTAGAGAATTTGTATTGATTGATAAATTCTTCTTTCGTTGTACATTATATTCAGTTAATATTTCTTCGGTAGTTTACGATCAAATTTGTCGCACATTCACTATACATATAGGGATCGATTTATCTCTATACGCCCGGAAAATCGCTTTTATGCCGCAAGAAACTACGATATCGTTTAATCGGTAGCAAGATATAAAGGGAACATCGCCGTATAAACGAATAAAATTAGATAAGATTTATATGTTTTAACAGCATACTGTTTTAAAGGATGTTTTAAAGGGAGTAACATAAAGCAATTAATCCATTTATTATTAACTAGTTACGGCTCGTAACTTTGGACATACTAGGCATTTCCGTATTTATAGTCATATTGGAAATCAATTACAATTAATAGGGAGAGTTGTGTTCCCTATATAATGATTATGCATAATGTGCTATTTATTGACTGCTGATGTCAATGATGATATCTGTTGGATAAAAAGTTTAATTTTGTACCAATTAATTCTAAGGAATTATAATATTAGCCGAGTTAAAGTTTCAAATTATGATTACCAAACAACAAACAATATAGAATTGTTTTTCCTCACTTATTTTGTTGGTTGATTGTGAGGAATAAGCAGAGGGTATTAACATTGGGTTCACTTCCAATGTTAATCGATTTAGGGCTGCTAAAATTTCTATAAGAAGACGCATTTAAAACATTATTTTATGATTCATTCATAAATAAATAAATCCATCCATAGTTTAGCATGGGTAGCAGTGTTTCCTAAGAGTGATAAATTAAATTTAAGAGCTAAAGAAGCAATAATGATAGGATATTGCGTTGGTGATTGCCAAAAGAAGAAAAAGTAGCAAAATCCAGAGATGTTCGATTTGTTCAAGAAATTTTATGCTGTGTACATTTGATGTATCATTAATGAGAGATAAAATTTTGCCTAAAGACATATTGATACCAATTGAGACTAAAAGTCATGAAGAAAAATCAGAGGAAGATAAAGAAATTAGATATAAAATATTCACAGTTAGAAGAAATATTGAAAATTGAAAGATTTACAAGATTATGAACGTTATACAGTTCTGTATGATAACAACATTTCAACAGGATCAAACCTTTTGGCATAAAATCAAAAGAATTACCAAATATCACAATTCCAAAATAATTCCCTCGTTAATACGTGTCAGTCAAATACAGGAAAATGTGAAGCCTTAGCAAAACATATTAATAATGAGTTTAGCCCAAAAGATAATGTCTATTCAACAATAAATCAATGGTAGGTCGAAAACTGGTAAGAATACTTCACAAAATAAACTGACTCAGAATCAATTATCCATATCAACGAAGATGAACATAGAGACCAGATCAACAAAGGAAAAGAATTCATCTCCTAATTACGAAACATCTTCTAAGAAACCTCATCCTAATTAATATACATTGATTGATTTGTACAAAAATCCATGAATCTCACTATCTACAATCAAGACAAGTTCCAAATATATGACAAAAAAAAAGAACTATACTACAAACCTATCACAATACTCTCAGTATTAGGCAAAATCTTTGAAATATTATGATATTTCAAAGATTTAGACGAATTCTGAAACACGTAAAGATACCATTTTACCAAACTGGTTTCAAACCATCGTACATCCACTAATCACGTTAGGAAATAAGATACAATTTATTGACAAGTTAAACAAAACTTACCGATTTTATGAATATTAACATACGTTTTTTTTTCATTTTGAAAAGAAGTCCTTATATTTCAAAAAAAAGTTTTAAAAACGATCTGATCACGTTGACGGATTTTTAAAAGAAAAGAAAGTCAATATTTTAATAGTTTATGATGTCTACGCAGATGACCCGAACTACATCAACCCAGGACTGTATTTCCTACAATATGCAGACAATACCATTGTACAAAGCAGCACATTGGACAAAGCTACAACAAATTTATAGAATCTTTAGAACAAGGTGGCAGTTTGATGGCAACTTTTATATTAAACCTCCTCTCTCGGTCAAATATCTAGGTATATCCTTAGACAATTTATTTAAAATTATTTTCATTCAATTATCTAAGCACTACAAAAACAAAAAAGATGAACGAAAAGAAAATGAGATCTCTAATGTGCAAAAACAAACGGTTCAATACCAACATAGCAAGTAATAAAACTTGCAAGGCAGTATGCAGATATTTTCTTAATTATTGCGTTTAGATTAACTATTTTTTCTTCGTTCGTCTTCACAAATTCTTATGTTTCTCATCTCTTTATTATCTCATCTCTTTGCTTGTCGAACAAGACCTTGAAAATCTCTTCGAATTCACTTTATTGTGATTTTATCATCACCATTTTTCCAATAAATTAAGTTTTGTTTGATTAATCTTCAGTTATTTCAATAACTGTACTTAAATAATTTCTTTGGCACTTAATTAACACATAACTTGTAATATGAAAATATATTAAGCTTTATTTGTATAAAATTTTTTAATAAGGATGGATCTCAAAGAGTCTAAATTACAATAATCGTAATGATCCAAGAGAAGTTTATATTCTTTTAAGATTAACCACCCCTATATGTTACCTTGCTTAAAAAAGCAGACTGCAGCAAATAATCACAATAAAGTTCCAATTTGGTTAAACCCACTTCACCTCGAACACCTGCGGAAGCCGATGTACAAGCCATATCGGCGCTCCAGACCGGAATCCCAAGGAAATCAGCCAGAAACCCTACAAGAGGTACTAGATCCTCGCCGTCTTTTTCCCGTACATTTTGAATCTGTACATTAATGTAACAGGAATATCGTTCAAATTCATCTCGAGTTGCACGAATTGTCTCTTTAAAAAAATGATTCATACTTATTCTTTTTATTAAGATGTACTTCTGATTATATTTCTGATCTTTTACAAAACTTTCAGGATCATACCAAGAATTACATTGAGATAACATTGAGAATCACCTCAAAAGTTATGTATGGGTTAAAATTATTTTGGAGTCTAAATTATGTTTAGAATCAAACCATGATCTTATGGTGATGTTAGAATCTTCGCGGGGTCACTAATTTAGAAAAAAGATTTAGAAGTTTTTAAGAAGATTTAAAATAAGTTTCAGAAATTAAGAACATTAATGCAAAGGATGTACACTGTGTTAAATAATTATCGTAACCTACTTCACGTTGTAATGTTGGTTATCTATCTCATTGTGTAGTGGTAACGGCGATATTTTTAAATTAATAACCAGATTTTTACCAGATGTTGAGAGCAGATCGAACGTTATTAGGTTATTATTGTCGCGATTGTCGTATGCTTTGTGTGCTTCCGGATTTTTTTTATTCTTTAACCATTTTTTGCTGCCTTTATACACTGCGTTAAATAATTATCGTAACCTACGTCACGTTGAAATGTTGGTTATCTATCTCATTGTGTAGTGGTAACGGCGATATTTTTAAATTAATAACCAGATTTTAACCAGATGTTGAGAACAGATCGAACGTTATTAGGTTATTATTGTCGCGATTGTCGTATGCTTTGTGTGCTTCCGGATTTTCTTTATTCCTTAACCATTTTTTGCTACCTTTATACACTGTGTTAAATAATTATAGCAGTATGCAGATATTTTCTTAATTATTGCGTTTAGATTAACTATTTTTTCTTCGTTCGTCTTCACCAATTCTTGTGTTTCTCATCTCTTTATTATCTCATCTCTTTGCTTGTCGAACAAGACCTTGAAAATCTCTTCGAATTCACTTTATTGTGATTTTATCATCACCATTTTTCCAATAAATTAAGTTTTGTTTGATTAATCTTCAGTTATTCCAATCACTGTACTTAAATAATTTCTTTGGCACTTAATTAACACATAACTTGTAATATGAAAATATATTAAGCTTTATTTGTATAAAATTTTTTAATAAGGATGGATCTCAAAGAGTCTAAATTATAATAATCGTAATGATCCAAGAGATGTTTATATTTTCTTAAGATTAACTACCCCTATATGTTACTTTGCTTGAAAAAGCTGACTGCAGCAAATAACCACAATAAAGTTCCAATTTGTTTAAACCCACTTCACCTCGAACACCTGCGGAAGCCGATGTACAAGCCATATCGGCGCTCCAGACCGGAATCCCAAGGAAATCAGCCAGAAACCCTACAAGAGGTACTAGATCCTCGCCGTCTTTTTCCCGTACATTTTGAATCTGTACATTAATGTAACAGGAATATCGTTCAAATTCATCTCGAGTTGCACGAATTGTCTCTTTAAAAAAATGATTCATACTTATTCTTTTTATTAAGATCTACTTCTGATTATATTTCTGACCTTTTACAAAACTTTCAGGATCATACCAAGAATTACATTGAGATAACATTGAGAATCACCTCGAAAGTTATGTATGGGTTAAAATTATTTTGGAGTCTAAATTATGTTTAGAATCAAACCATGATCTTATGGTGATGTTAGAATCTTCGCGGGGTCACTAATTTAGAAAAAAGATTTAGAAGTTTTTAAGAAGATTTAAAATAAGTTTCAGAAATTAAGAACATTAATGCAAAGGATGTACACTGTGTTAAATAATTATCGTAACCTACTTCACGTTGTAATGTTGGTTATCTGTCTCATTGTGTGGTGGTAACGGCGATATTTTTAAATTAATAACCAGATTTTAACCAGATGTTGACAGCAGATCGAACGTTATTAGGTTATTATTGTCGCGATCGTCGTGTGCTTTGTGTGCTTCCGGATTTTCTTTATTCTTTAACCTTTTTTTGCTACCTTTATACACTGTGTTAAATAATTATCGTCACCTACGTCACGTTGTAATGTTGGTTATCTATCTCATTGTGTAGTGGTAACGGCGATATTTTTAAATTAATAACCAGATTTTAACCAGATGTTGACAGCAGATCGAACGTTATCAAGTTATTATTGTCGCGATTGTCGTATGCTTTGTGTGCTTCCGGATTTTCTTTATTCCTTAACCATTTTTTGCTACCTTTATACACTGTGTTAAATAATTATCGTAACCTACGTCACGTTGTAATGTTGGTTATTTATCTCATTGTGTAGTGGTAACGGCGATATTTTTAAATTAATAACCAGATTTTAACCAGATGTTGAGAGCAGATCGAACGTTATTAGGTTATTATTGTCGCGATTGTCGTATGCTTTGTGTGCTTTCGGATTTTCTTTATTCTTTAACCATTTTTTGCTGCCTTTATACACTGCGTTAAATAATTATCGTAACCTACGTCACGTTGAAATGTTGGTTATCTATCTCATTTTGTAGTGGTAACGGCGATATTTTTAAATTAGTAACCAGATTTTAACCAGATGTTGACAGCAGATCGAACGTTATTAGGTTATTATTGTCGCGATTGTCGTATGCTTTGCGTGCTTCCGGATTTTCTTTATTCCTTAACCATTTTTTGCTGCTTTTATACACTGCGTTAAATAATTATCGTAACCTACGTCACGTTGAAATGTTGGTTATCTATCTCATTGTGTAGTGGTAACGGCGATATTTTTAAATTAGTAACCAGATTTTAACCAGATGTTGAGAGCAGATCGAACGTTATTAGGTTATTATTGTCGCGATTGTCGTATGCTTTGTGTGCTTCCGGATTTTCTTTATTCCTTAACCATTCTTTGTTACCTTTATACACTGTGTTAAATAATTATAGCAGTATGCAGATATTTTCTTAACTATTGCGTTTAGATTAACTATTTTTTCTTCGTTCGTCTTCACCAATTCTTGTGTTTCTCATCTTTTTATTATCTCATCTCTTTGCTTGTCGAACAAGATCTTGAAAATCTCTTCGAATTCATTTTATTTTGATTTTATCATCACCATGTTTCCAATAAATTAAGTCTTGTTTGATTAATCTTCAGTTATTTCAATCACTGTACTTAAATAATTTCTTTGGCAGTTAATTAACACATAACTTGTAGTATGAAAATATATTAAGCTTTATTTGTATAAAATTTTTTAATAAAGATGGATCTCAAAGAGTCTAAATTATAATAATCGTAATGATCCAAGAGATGTTTATATTCTCTTAAGATTAACTACCCCTATATGTTACTTTGCTTGAAAAAGCTGACTGCAGCAAATAACCACAATAGAGTTCCAATTTGGTTAAACCCACTTTACCTCGAACATCTGCGGAAGCCGATGTACAAGCCATATCGGCGCTCCAGACCGGAATCCCAAGGAAATCAGCCAGAAACCCTACAAGAGGTACTAGATCCTCGCCGTCTTTTTCCCGTACATTTTGAATCTGTACATTAATGTAACAGGAATATCGTTCAAATTCATATCGAGTTGCACGAATTGTCTCTTTAAAAAAATGATTCATACTTATTCTTTTTATTAAGATGTACTTCTGATTATATTTCTGATCTTTTACAAAACTTTCAGGATCATACCAAGAATTACATTGAGATAACATTGAGAATCATAAAATATTTATTTAATAATTTTTGCACTTTATTAAGACGATAGTATTTCATACAATGTTTCTACCGGTTTCGGTCACGTTTAGACCATCTTCAGGATACACATTTTTAAAAAATTGTTGATCGTATTGACGTTTTATTTTTATTTATGTTGTGATTTATGACATGTGTCAATGTGAAATATTAAAATAGGATTAAAATAAAATAAAATAAAATTAAAATTGAATATTTCCCAAAACAAAAGTTCAAATATCTATTATAAATATGAGAATAATGTTGAGAATGACGTTGAGAATCACCTCGAAAGTTATGTATAGGTTAAAATTATTTTGGAGTCTTTAAATTATGTTTAGAATCAAACCATGATCTTATGGTGATGTTAGAATCTTCGCGGGGATACTAATTTAGAAGAAAGATTTAGAAGTTTTTAAGAAGATTTAAAATAAGTTTCAGAAATTAAGAACATTAATGCAAAGGATGTACACTGTGTTAAATAATTATCGTAACCTACTTCACGTTGAAATGTTGGTTATCTATCTCATTGTGTAGTGGTAACGGCGATATTTTTAAATTAATAACCAGATTTTAACCAGATGTTGAGAGCAGATCGAACGTTATTAGGTTATTATTGTCGCGATTGTCGTATGCTTTGTGTGTTTCCGGATTTTCTTTATTCTTTAACCATTTTTTGCTGCCTTTATACACTGTGTTAAATAATTATCGTAACCTACGCCACGTTGAAATGTTGGTTATCTATCTCATTGTGTAGTGGTAACGGCGATATTTTTAAATTAATAACCAGATTTTAACCAGATGTTGAGAGCAGATCGAACGTTGTTAGGTTATTATTGTCGCGATTGTCGTATGCTTTGTGTGCTTCCGGATTTTCTTTATTCTTTAACCATTTTTTGCTGCCTTTATACACTGCGTTAAATAATTATAGCAGTATGCAGATATTTTCTTAATTATTGCGTTTAGATTAACTATTTTTTCTTCGTTCGTCTTCACCAATTCTTGTGTTTCTCATCTCTTTATTATCTCATCTGTTTGCTTATCGAACAAGACCTTGAAAATCTCTTCGAATTCATTTTATTGTGATTTTATCATCACCATTTTTCCAATAAATTAAGTTTTGTTTGATTAATCTTCAGTTATTTCAATCACTGTACTTAAATAATTTCTTTGGCACTTAATTAACACATAACTTGTAATATGAAAATATATTAAGCTTTATTTGTATAAAATTTTTTAATAAGGAAGGATCTCAACCAGTCTAAATTATAATAATCGTAATGATCCAAGAGATGTTTATATTCTCTTAAGATTAACTACCCCTATATGTTACTTTGCTTGAAAAAGCTGACTGCAGCAAATAACCACAATAGAGTTCCAATTTGGTTAAACCCACTTTACCTCGAACACCTGCGGAAGCCGATGTACAAGCCATATCGGCGCTCCAGACCGGAATCCCAAGGAAATCAGCCAGAAACCCTACAAGAGGTACTAGATCCTCGCCGTCTTTTTCCCGTACATTTTGAATCTGTACATTAATGTAACAGGAATATCGTTCAAATTCATCTCGAGTTGCACGAATTGTCTCTTTAAAAAAATGATTCATACTTATTCTTTTTATTAAGATGTACTTCTGATTATATTTCTGATTTTCCAAAACTTTCAGGATCATACCAAGAATTACATTGAGATAACATTGAGAATCATAAAATATTTATTTAATAATTTTTGCACTTTATTAAGACGATAGTATTTCATACAATGTTTCTACCGGTTTCGGTCACGTTTAGACCATCTTCAGGATACACATTTTTAAAAAATTGTTGATCGTATTGACGTTTTATTTTTATTTATGTTGTGATTTATGACATGTGTCAATGTGAAATATTAAAATAGGATTAAAATAAAATAAAATAAAATTAAAATTGAATATTTCCCAAAACAAAAGTTCAAATATCTATTATAAATATGAGAATAATGTTGAGAATGACGTTGAGAATCACCTCGAAAGTTATGTATAGGTTAAAATTATTTTGGAGTCTTTAAATTATGTTTAGAATCAAACCATGATCTTATGGTGATGTTAGAATCTTCGCGGGGATACTAATTTAGAAGAAAGATTTAGAAGTTTTTAAGAAGATTTAAAATAAGTTTCAGAAATTAAGAACATTAATGCAAATGATGTACACTGTGTTAAATAATTATCGTAACCTACTTCACGTTGAAATGTTGGTTATCTATCTCATTGTGTAGTGGTAACGGCGATATTTTTAAATTAATAACCAGATTTTAACCAGATGTTGAGAGCAGATCGAACGTTATTAGGTTATTATTGTCGCGATTGTCGTATGCTTTGTGTGCTTCCGGATTTTCTTTATTCTTTAACCATTTTTTGCTGCCTTTATACACTGCGTTAAATAATTATCGTAACCTACGTCACGTTGAAATGTTGGTTATCTATCTCATTGTGTAGTGGTAACGGCGATATTTTTAAATTAATAACCAGATTTTAACCAGATGTTGAGAGCAGATCGAACGTTATTAGGTTATTATTGTCGCGATTCTCGTATGCTTTGTGTTTCCGGATTTTCTTTATTCTATAACCATTTTTTGCTACCTTTATACAGTGTGTTAAATAATTATCGTAACCTACGTCACGTTTCAATGTTGGTTATCTATCTCATTGTGTAGTGGTAACGGCGATATTTTTAAATTAATAACCAGATTTTAACCAGATGTTGAGAGTAGATCGAACGTTATTAGGTTATTATTGTCGCGATTGTCGTATGCTTTGTGTGCTTCCGGATTTTCTTTATTCCTTAACCATTTTTTGCTACCTTTATACACTGTGTTAAATAATTATAGCAGTATGCAGATATTTTCTTAATTATTGCGTTTAGATTAATTTTAAATTAATCAAACCATGATCTTATGATGATGTTAGAATCTTCGCGGGGTCACTAATTCCTTTTCCTTTTTGATATTATTTTACTGCTTACATATATCTGAATCTGGAGTCTCGTGAGAAAGTAAAATTGGGGATAAGGCATTTTTATATGATCCCATTCCATCTTATTTAAATAAGTAATCACATTTAATTTTTAATATTGCAATTGATTAAGAAACATTACCACTTTTAAATAAAATTAAAACCATTTTAAAAATAAAGTTGATGAGGAATTTCGGTATTAAATCGAAGTGTTGTTGAGAATGTAGCCCGAGTATGCGCGGTATTGGCAGGTTTACCATATAGATTACCGCAGCCTCAGATGCTCTGAACCATTATCATTAAGAAATTCGTTCTTTTGAACACTCCCACTGTATAATTATTTACATTCAAACAATTGCCGATAACGTTTAGATATTACGTTTATTTTTTAGATATTCATTAATTTTATTTTAACTGAATCCATTTAATTTAATCAATACTTTTATTATTGTACTTATTAACCGAACTCGTCAAATGCTCATAATTGTCAATAACAATAATGCAATTAAATCTATTGAAGTGTAACAACATAACTTGACGTGTAATTACATTTGACGAGTATTCGATGAGGACGAACGTAATAACGATTGAACTAAAAAATCCAAAATATCAAAATTGTTTTTTAAAAAATGCATGAATTTATTTCAAACTTCAAGTTTTAGGTGTACTGTAAGTTCTAGTAACTGTTCTACTTTTAATTCAGTTAACATCGACCTTAAAAGTCTTCCCATTTATGTGATTATGATTTTATAACTCGATTATTGACCTAAAACCGATTATTGGCGAAAAACGAATAATTTTAGACACACTCATATGATTATAGATATAATTGAAATGTGTCAATCTATAATATAGACATGTATTGTATAGACATACATTGTTGGTGTTGCAGGAACAATGACAAAGGATATACATCGTCACTCAGGCCATTAGCAAATTGGCTAAAACTAACTTCTTTACCAGCCTAATTAGAAAGCCATTTGCATCTTCGACAATACGAACCAAATTTGTTTTAAACGAATGAAACCCTTCGGGTAATTTGTGTTCGCGTAAAAGCAGAAAGTATAATTAACATTATTATTTAACTTTACATATTTCAGAGTCAGGAATGAGTTTTTACTTAATCCTATCATCATAATCTTGAACACTGAAATAAGTTACTAATTTTTAGTAAGTCGCTTTATTCACTATATATTTTAGGGAAATATTCTTGTTTTCTGCCAATCAATAATTTATACACTCATTCTTTGTAAGCTGATGGTACTTCCTGTTAGTAATAGTGAAAAATATCATGTTGGTAGTAATTGCTTAATTTTTTTCTCAATTGGGAAAATAATAATAATAGTTGAAAAAAGTTTTGAATTTAAGAAATATAAAAATGGATGTATATTTTTAAGAGAAGGTAAATCTCGTTTAGTAGGAAAATAAACCACAAATGCATTAATATTAAATATACGAATTAGAAATGAGAGTATTTGTACCAAAATAGAGAAAATATGTCGAAAAGATTCTAGGAAGATTTAAAATAAGCTTCAGAAATTAAGAACATTAATGCAAAGGATGTACACTGTGTTAAATAATTATCGTAACTACGTCACGTTGTAATGTTGGTTATCTATCTCGTTGTGTAGTGGTAACGGCGATATTTTTAAATTAATAACCAGATTTTAACCAGATGTTGATAGCAGATTGAACGTTATTAGGTTATTATTGTCGCGATTGTCGTATGCTTTGTGTGCTTCCGGATTTTCTTTATTCTTTAACCATTTTTTGCTGCCTTTATACACTGCGTTAAATAATTATCGTAACCTACGTCACGTTGAAATGTTGGTTATCTATCTCATTGTGTAGTGGTAACGGCGATATTTTTAAATTAATAACCAGATTTTAACCAGATGTTGAGAGCAGATCGAACGTTATTAGGTTATTATTGTCGCGATTGTCGTATGCTTTGTGTGCTTCCGGATTTTCTTTATTCCTTAACCATTTTTTGCTACCTTTATACACTGTGTTAAATAATTATAGCAGTATGCAGATATTTTCTTAATTATTGCGTTTAGATTAATTTTAAATTAATCAAACCATGATCTTATGATGATGTTAGAATCTTCGCGGGGTCACTAATTCCTTTTCCTTTTTGATATTATTTTACTGCTTACATAGATCTGAGTCTGGAGTCTCGTGAGAAAGTAAAATTAGGGATAAGGCATTTTTATATGATCCCATTCTATCTTATTTAAATAAGTAATCATACTTAATTTTTAATATTGCAATTGATTAAGAAACATTACCACTTTTTTAAATAAAATTAAAACCATTTTAAAAATAAAGTTGATGAGGAATTTCGGTAATAAATCGAAGTGTTGTTGAGAATGTAGCCCGAGTATGCGCGGTATTGGCAGGTTTACCATATAGATTACCGCAGCCTCAGATGCTCTGAACCATTATCATTAAGAAATTCGTTCTTTTGAACACTCCCACTGTATAATTATTTACATTCAAAAAATTGCCGATAACGTTTAGATATTACGTTTATTTTTTAGATATTCATTAATTTTATTTTAACTGAATCCATTTAATTTAATCAATACTTTTATTATTGTACTTATTAACCGAACTCGTCAAATGCTCATAATTGTCAATAACAATAATGCAATTAAATCTATTGAAGTGTAACAACATAACTTGACGTGTAATTACATTTGACGAGTATTCGATGAGGACGAACGTAATAACGATTGAACTAAAAAATCGAAAATATCAAAATTGTTTTTTAAAAAATGCATGAATTTATCTCAAACTTCAAGTTTTAGGTGTACTGTAAGTTCTAGTAACTGTTCTACTTTTAATTCAGTTAACATCGACCTTAAAAGTCTTCCTATTTATGTGATTATGATTTTATAACTCGATTATTGACCTAAAACCGATTATTGGCGAGAAACGAATAATTTTAGACACACTCATATGATTATAGATATAATTGAAATGTAGTGTCAATCTATAATATAGACATGTATTGTATAGACATACATTGTTGGTGTTGCAGGAACAATGACAAAGGATATACATCGTCACTCAGGCCATTAGCAAATTGGCTAAAACTAACTTCTTTACCAGCCTAATTACAAAGCCATTTGCATCTTCGACAATACGAACCAAATTTGTTTTAAACGAATGAAACCCTTCGGGTAATTTGTGTTCGCGTAAAAGCAGAAAATATAATTAACATTATTATTTAACTTTACATATTTCAGAGTCAGGAATGAGTTTTTACTTAATCCTATCATCATAATCTTGAACACTGAAATAAGTTACTAATTTTTAGTAAGTCGCTTTATTCACTATATATTTTAGGGAAATATTCTTGTTTTCTGCCAATCAATAATTTACACACTCATTCTTTGTAATTGCTTAATTTTTTTTCTCAATTGGGAAAATAATAATAATAATAGTTGAAAAAAGTTTTGAATTTAAGAAATATAAAAATGGATGTATATTTTTAAGAGAAGGTAAATCTCGTTAAGTAGGAAAATAAACCACAAATGCATTAATATTAAATATACGCGTTAGAAATAAGAGTATTTGTACCAAAATAGAGAAAATATGTCGAAAAGTTTCTAGGAAGATTTAAAATAAGCTTCAGAAATTAAGAACATTAATGCAAAGGATGTACACTGTGTTAAATAATTATCGTAACCTACGTCACGTTGTAATGTTGGTTATTTATCTCATTGTGTAGTGGTAACGGCGATGTTTTTAAATTAATAACCAGATTTTAACCAGATGTTGAGAGCAGATCGAACGTTATTAGGTTATTATTATCGCGATTGTCGTATGCTTTGTGAGTTTCCGGATTTTCTTTATTCTTTAACCATTTTTTGCTGCCTTTATATACTGTGTTAAATAATTATCGTAACTTACGTCACGTTGTAATGTTGGTTATCTATTTCATTGTGTAGTGGTAACGGCGATATTTTTAAATTAATAACCAGATTTTAACCAGATGTTGAGAGCAGATCGAACGTTATTAGGTTATTATTGTCGCGATTGTCGTATGCTTTGTGTTTTCGGATTTTCTTTATTTTTAACCATTTTTTGCTACCTTTATACACTGTGTTAAATAATTATCGTAACCTACGTCACGTTGTAATGTTGGTTATTTATCTCACAAGGGGACCTTACGGGTTCGGCATCATCGATTTTGTTCATGTTTGCAAGGATTGAAGATGAGTACTCGGACATCACTTTCCTGAAGCAGTACGATGCAATGCTCAAAAATACTCGAGAAAATCGATTTTAAAGTACTCAAAATATTTTGCAGCAGTAGAAATATAATAAATATTTGACTTTTTATGTGTCGTTCGTTAGTCAAGGGACTGTGAACGTAGCTTTAAATTCTAAGGTCGCAGGTTCAGATCGCACTATAAGCAATTTTTTTTAAATTAATATTTTATTTTATGAAAAAAAAAGGTAAATCAGCAAGTTCGACATCATTTAACACGCTGTATAAACAAGAAATTGTTACAATTTCTTTTTAAAATACCTGTTAAAAAATATTTATATAAAAAATATTTTAAAATATTTTAAAAATTTAGATCCGACTTTTTTTTGTTTATTATCAATAAATGATTAGGAAAAGTGTTAAATGTTATTTATAGCGTTATATTATAAGTATATAGATAATTATTGTGAAATCTATTCACGTAGAATTAAATTTGAATTGAAATTAACTTGATTTGTTGTTAAATTGCTGTTTATTATTATGAAAAGTTTCTTACAGAAAATAACCTGATAACAGAACAACTTTCTTCCACAATTAGTGAAGAATCTGTGCTGTTGGCAGAACAACTACATACACATATACTTTACTAAATCTAATTGTTGGTGGGAAACGCCAGCAATTAATAAATATTATATGAAATATATTAACAATACAAATAAAATACATAGGAATAATACGAAAATAATTAAATATATATATATATATATATATATATATGCACTTCAGGATCAATCCTAGGACACACTGTAAATATAACAATAAATCTAATAAAAACAGTTAATAACAGTTATTAATCAGTACAAGAACCAGGGTGATAATTATCATAAAAACAGCCAAAACAGTAAGTATCACGACATCTAACACACTGTATAAAAGCGGGTTGGGTACAAGCGCAAGGTTTTTTTAAATTATCTAGTGAAAAACATGCCTGATTGACATTCATAAACACTTCTCTATTATCGCAAAGTTTAGAAGCAAACCATGCGTATTGAATCATATTAAAAAAAATTGAAGATGATAGCTGGTGATGAATGATAGAATGTATTTTAATACAATCTTCACGAGAATTAATCTCATGATTTTGCTCAATCAAAACGGAGTAATTTTGAATTTTCTTAATAAAGTTTTTAACGTGCCTATAGAAGTACACGTCGCAGGGTTGCACTAAGGGAGTACATTTTGGCAATATTAAATTTATTTAATACTACATGTTGACAAACCATTATCGTTAACAAAAATTTGTTCATATATTTCGGGCTTTGTTTGCCCTCCCCATGAATCAACAAGCAAGCAAAATTTATGATCTTGTACATAACGCTTTATAGTTTTTATTAAAAAGTCTTTATATAGTTTAGACGTAAGTTTCCCTGATTTTGATGATGTTACAATGATGTTATATTTTTTGACGTATTCGTCCATCAATTTTTGCACAAGGGGTCCGAATGAATCTCCTATTTCTTGCAAACATATAAACACTTCAGGTAACAATTTTTCAGCTAACGTGATGCTGTATTGAGCTGTATACGAGTGAGTTATCTTATTCATGTTTTGTTTTTGAACAAGAATTGTTTTTGATTCTTTCGTTGCAAGGGTTCTATTAAAAGTAGTCTGGTATTGGCAGTGTTATAAATTTTGTATTTTATAATCTATTGGAATGAAATACTCCTTTTCTGATTTATTCTCATCGGGTTCATAATTATGTTCTTCATCTTCTTTAATTTCTTTAAAATTATTCACATTATCAGATTCCTTATCGGCGATTTGTTGAAATTTACTATTGCCACCTTCTTCATTCATTGTTAGTTCTTCCACCATAACAAATTGTTTCTCGTCTCCAATTAGATTTTGCAAAATATATTTATATAGTTCTTCTGCTAATAATACAGATTCTTCGCTAATTGTGGAAGAATGTTGTTCTGCTATCAAGTTATTTTCTGTAAGACACTTTTCATAATAATAAACAGCATTTTTTAAAGTTAATTTATTCAATTCGATGCGGACTAGGATATTTACGCGCACACAAGATTCTTTCTTTGACAGTTATTTTAAGAAAACATTGTACTAAACCTTTGTTTACACAGAGTATTAGATGTAAAAAATACTGATTTTATAGAATAAAAATTTAAAAAATTGCATATTGTGCGATTTGAGCATGCTACCTCAGAATTTAAAGCTATGTTCGCAGTCCCTTGACTAACGAACGACACATAAAAAGTCAAATATTTATTATATTTCTACTGCTGCAAAATATTTTGAGTACTTTGAAGTCGATTTTCTCGAGTATTCTTGAGCATTGCATCGTACTGCTTCAGGAAAGTGATGTCCGAGTACTCATCTTCAATCCTTGCAAATATGAACAAAATCGGTGATGCCGAACCCGTAAGGTCCCCTTGTCAGTGTGTAGTGGTAACGGCGATATTTATTAAATTAATAACCAGATTTTAACCAGATGTTGAGACCAGATCGAACGTTATTAGGTTATTATTGTCGCGATTGTCGTATGCTTTGTGTGTTTCCGGATTTTCTTTATTCTTTAACTAATTTTTGCTACCTTTATACACTGTGTTAAATAATTATCGTAACCTACGTCACGTTGTAATGTTGGTTATCTATCTCATTGTGTAGTGGTAACGGTGATATTTTCAAATTAATAACGAGATTTTAACCAGATGTTGAGAGCAGATCGAACGTTATTAGGTTATTATTGTCGCGATTGTCGTATGTTTTGTGTGTTTCCGGATTTTCTTTATTCCTTAACCATTTTTTGCTACCTTTATACACTGTGTTAAATAATTATCGTAACCTACGTCACGTTGTAATGTTGGTTATCTATCTAAATGTGTAGTGGTAACGGCGATATTTTAAAATTAGTAACCAGATTTTAACCAAATGTTGACAGCAGATCGAACGTTATTAAGTTATTATTGTCGCGATTGTCGTATGCTTTGTGTTTCCGGATTTTCTTTATTCTTTAACCATTTTTTGCTACCTTTATACACTGTGTTAAATAATTATCGTAACCTACGTCACGTTGTAATGTTGGTTATCTATCTCATTGTGCAGTGGTAACGGCGATATTTTTATATTAATAACCAGATTTTAACCAGATGTTGAGAGCAGATCGAACGTTATTAGGTTATTATTGTCGCGATTGTCGTATGCTTTGTGTTTCCTGATTTTCTTTATTCTTTAACCATCTTTTGCTACCTTTATACACTGTGTTAAATAATTATCGTAACCTACGTCACGTTGTAATGTTGGTTATCTATCTCATTGTGCAGTGGTAACGGCGACATTTTTAAATTAATAACGAGATTTTAACCAGATGTTGAGAGCAGATCGAACGTTGTTAGGTTATTATTGTCGCGATTGTCGTATGCTTTGTGTGCTTCCGGATTTTCTTTATTCTTTAACCATTTTTTGCTGCCTTTATACACTGTGTTAAATAATTATCGTAACCTACGTCACGTTGTAATGTTGGTTATTTATCTCATTGTGTACTGGTAACGGCGATATTTTTAAATTAATAACCAGATTTTAACCAGATGTTGAGAGCAGATCGAACGTTATTAGGTTATTATTGTCGCGATTGTCGTATGCTTTGTGTGTTTCCGGATTTTCTTTATTCTTTGCTGCCTTTATATTTCTCCAAGCAGTTCTTCTTAACTTGAACTATCGTTGTTTCTAGCGATTGATTTAAGCGAAATGAAAATGAAAATTTCAATGAGAAATTCTTTCAGATTTTTATTTCTTTCGTTATGACGTTCACACCGGAACATGATGCCTTTATTTTAATGGCACATTGTCGAAGCGGTACGCAGAATGCGGACGATAGTTGGGTTTATTCCTTACAAAGCTGTATTGCAGCAATTCAACCAACGTTTCCCAGATTTCGACGTCCACGTTTTTACAGTTGTTAATTGCTATACAAAAGTCAACTTTTAATAGCATTTTTCGAAAAAATTATTTCAAATAATAGGAATATTCGTTGCGTTGCAATACCATTACTGTGATATTGGTTGCCTGGATTTCGGGTACGATAATTAGTTAACACACTGTATGCTTGGAAAACATTATAGCGAAACGTTCTGTGAAAGAAGAAATAGACCAACTTAGGTAGTAGAACAGATAAATGCTGATGTTTACTGATTTCGTTATGGATTATTTGATGATTCAAGGGCACCTCCTCAGTTATGGCAAATATTATTAAATTTGTTACAGGAGTTTTTGATTCTAGGCAATAAGCAAATTTTGCCAAAAATGCTAATGATGTTGAAGAAGACAGAAGATACGAAAAAATAATTAGTAATGAAAGCCTGAAGCATGAGTAAATTCATACTCATGCTTCAGGAGAAGTTGAAAACATAGAAGTCGGCTGATGGAAATGAAAATCAGTCTTTGAAAAATGCCATCGAACCAGAAATTGATAAAAAAATGCTGGAAAAAAGAAAGGAATAAGAAAACTTTCATCACACGCTTTGATGATTATTTCGACCGAAGATTAAATAACATTAATGATTGTGTTTCAGACTGAAAGAAGCAATGTAACGAGCACATCAATTGAATAACATTAGAACGAATTGTAAAAACAATGCTATAAATAATTAAAAGCATTAAAAGAAGAAGGGAGGAAACAAAAGTTTTTGCTTAACGGTCGGTAGTCAAACGGTTAGTCTTTGTTCGTTCCACTCCGTTTTAGGGTCAGATTGGGTTGAGGTCGAATTTCTGTGATCGTAACTTTCGTTACGGCAACTATATTTGTTTTCGTCTAATGTCTTGTCCGACTTCCTGGAGGGAATTTACCTATCCATTACTGCAACTGTTAATTCCCCGGGAATTTCACATAAATCTTCGTCGTCGAAATTAGGGAGAATCCCGTCCAAGTCAATTTATCTGACTTAATTCTCAATTACTTTGTATTAATTTACTATATTTGGTAAATACTACAAAGTATAGATAAATTAAATAAAAAATAAGAAAAATAAAAAGACATAAAAATTTCTTTTTTCGCATAATCTTTGATCGTCCCCCTATGAATTATTAACACATGGAATCATATATAAATTGATTCTTGTATATCTATCATCTTATTTTTTGCCATTTTCCCTTTTATGTTTCGGATGGTTGACAATGCTGAATCAGGTGTATCGAACCGTACAAAGAACGACTCTGTTAAGGATTGAGGGATGTGGGACGAGAAAAAGGGATAGAAAGGTGTCGGGATACAAATTAAATTTGCTTCTGGAGAATAGACGTGAGCTGTAAACGAATATCACTCGGGTTTTTGGATATTTTCAAACTGTTGGGTTTTATTTATTTAAAAACATCTATAAAATTGAATTACCAGAAAACAATTTTTATTAGCGAGGTTAAATTTATGATTCAGTTTAAAAATAAATTTTTAATAAACTTTGAAAGTTCAAATATTTTCCCATACCAATTAATTTCAATTATTTACTACCCGCAATCAAATTTAATTCCATAATTTACTAACACACGAATCGTCCCAAATTAATTAATTTAAAATGTCACGTAAACCGGTAATTAAATTTTGCACAACCAAATGTCCTAAATTGTTATTTATTGTTGTTCCATTAGTGGTTTTGCACCAAAAGCTTTTTAAAGATTTTCAAATGCATACTGCATAAAGTTACAAATTTTTTGTTTAATGTATTCCCTCTCAACAATAACTAATTTGCTTTGTAATAAATAAATTGTAAGGTAACTTTTTCCATTTGCATCTTTTTTCCAGCTGAGAGAGTATAGTATCAAGAATAGACCAAAAGGAGCTTTGGTCCTCTTCTGATGTTCTGGAAGAAGGGATTACTCTGGCTTAAGTCATATTATTGAATTGTGTTAAGTTTTTTTTGAGCAAAATCTTTTTAAATCGCTCATAATCCGTAATGTCGATATGTGGATTCCCAGAACATGGGTATTAGAAGCCCTAGGCTTAGAATTGGGCCACTTATCCGAAAGGTTTGGTAGAATTTCTTTCCCAATATTGAGAGCACGACATGATACAATAAATAAACCGAATAAAACTTTACAACAAATTTTAAAGCAAATTTTAGCTTTACCTCTTTGGGGGTGATAAACAATCGTAAACAAAACAAACCTTACCCAATTATATTTCCGGATTCATTGACGAGCGGAAACAAAACCGAGTTAAAACACGCTTTAATTAGGGCACGAAAGAACAAGTATTTCACGACATTCCTTCACGCGATAATACGGATTCTCTTCGCGCTTTAATTGGAGTAGCGGAGCAAATGACAATCCATCACGCTATAATAGGGGTTATAGTGTACGTTATACGGAATATAACAGGGGTTGGTTAATATTTTAATTAAGTTTAAAAAAATCCTGACCTATTCCAACATTTTTTTCAGAGGGGTAATTACTAACTTTAAAAATCGCACTTCTTTAACAAAATGCTGTCAAGTAATAAAAAAAATTCACAAAAATAGAGGAACTTATCAAAAATAAAATTGAAAGAATTTTTTAAATTTTATTAAAGATAGTGATCAAAGAAGATAATATAGAATACGGAACTATGTCACTTCAAGCCTTCATGCGTGGAGAAAAGATAAAAGAAAAATGAAAACAAGGACGAAGAAAATGCAAGAAATATTTCATCGTGCGTATTTAAAATCTCTGATGACTTTGCTACCAGATATTAACAAAAGTATTAAATATAGTTTAAATAATAATAATGAAAGTAAATCTTATAACAGTAACTAATTACACATATTAAAAACTCTCTAAACTCTAAAAATTCTCGCGTGTAAAAGTAGTGACCAACAGTTGATGACCGATATTTATCCAATGTCCTTATAATCAAACGATGAATATCGTACATTGGAGTTTTGTTCTGTTAATACGTTAGTTTGAGTATACGAACAGGTTTAAACATGTTTAGTCTGCAGTAGCAGACTTGAATTTGATGTTGTGTAGACGTAAATTCACGATATTAGACACATAATACAAAGTAGTGATCGTATAATAACCAAATAATAATTTTATTTTACGCTTGTGTAAATAAAATGTCTAATTATCTAAGGAAAAATCTAACGTAAAAAGAACTTGAACAAATTGCTCATAATATGGTGGAAAACGAGGAATCAGAAGATGACAATGCTATAATTAGTAGAGTCGAAAGTGATTATGATGAAAATATTGAAGACGATAGTGATGAAGAAATTCTTGATTTAAAATTCAAAAATTTTGATGAAGATAGTAGTGGTATTCAAAATAAAAATATTACGGATAAATCGGCTAATTTCTGAGCGAAGAACTAATTAACAAAATAATACTAGAATATAACAATTATTATAAACAAATTGGGAAAGACGTTCAAAATATGAGAAGTGTAGAATCAGCTGAGTTCACGTGCTTCCTTGGAATAGTGTTACTTATGAGTAGAGTAAAAAAATAAGTAATGAAAGAGGGAATAAATAATGAAAATTTTACAGTTTTCTACTAACGATGAAAAATTATTGACAGTCTTCAGTAAAATTAGTTCAGTAGCAACAGAATTAAAACAAATGTTTCAAAAAAAATTATCCCTTATCAAAATGTCTGCATTGACGATAGTTAATTAGGTAATTTGGCATAAAAATGTTCATTGTAAGTGATTGTACTAAAGAATATTGTGCTACAATAGCCACAATATTCTTTAGACTTATATGAAGAAACAATGAGTGGTTGTTTTTTGTCTGAATCAGATCAACCAACTCCAGATACTTCAGGTATGTTGCAAACTGCAGCAACAAAGGAATCCTCTGCTGTTAGTGAATGTTAAAAATTTAAACCAAGCCACTATCATTTTCTTTAGCAGCCAGTGCAAAAATCAAAAAAGACAATTACAATGCACGACAAGGTGTTGGCTCTTTGGATTTACAAGAAAAGTGGTAAAGGATACCGTTCCTTATCAAATTTCTTTTCATTACCATCCAGGAAAACTCTACAGAAGCCTTTAGTGTTATTTATGAATAGAGTAAAAAATTGAGTAATGAAAAAGGGAAAGATTTAAATCATAATGAAAATTTTACAAGTTTTCTAATAACGATGAAAAAATTATTGGCAGTCTTCAGTAAAATTAGTTCAGTAGCAACAGAATTAAAACAAATGTTTCAAAAAAATTTAGCCCTTATCAAAATGTCTGCATTGACGAAAGTTTAGTGCTATTTAAATGTAGACTTAGACTCAGCATTATATTCTATCGAAATCGAGTTAATTTGGCATAAAAATGTTCATTGTAAGTGATTGTACTAAAGAATATTGTGCTACAATAGCCACAATATTCTTTAGACTTATATGAAGAAACAATAAGTGATTGCTTTTTGTCTGAATCAGATCAACCAACTCCAGATA
Organism: Onthophagus sagittarius; assembly: GCA_036711965.1. Taxonomy (NCBI): domain Eukaryota; kingdom Metazoa; phylum Arthropoda; class Insecta; order Coleoptera; family Scarabaeidae; genus Onthophagus; species Onthophagus sagittarius. The sequence goes on from JASERS010000005.1 coordinate 52,834,437, forward strand.
CTTCAGGTATGTTGCAAACTGCAGCAACAAAGGAATCCTCAGCTGTTAGTGAATGTTAAAAATTTAAACCAAGCCACTATCAATTTCTTTAGCAGCCAGTGCAAATATCAAAAAAGACAATTACATTGCACGACACGGTGTTGGCTCTTTAGATTTACAAGCAAAGTGGTAATGGATACCCGTTCCTTATCAAATTTCTTTTCATTACCATCCAGGAAGACTCTACAGAAGCCTTTAGTGTTATTTATGAGTAGAGTAAAAAATTGAGTAATGAAACAGGGAAAGATTTAAATCATAATGAATATTTTACAGTTTTCTGATAACGATGAACAAATTATTGGCATTCTTCAGTAAAATTAGTTCAGTAGCAATAGATTTAAAACAAATGTTTTAAAAAAATTTAGCCCTTATCAAAATGTCTGCATTGACGAAAGTTTACTGTTATTCAAATTTAGACTTAGACCCAGCATTATGTTCTATCGAAATCGAGTTAATTTTCCACAAAAATGTTCATTGTAAGTGATTGTACTAAAGAATATTGTGCTACAATAGCCACAATATTCTTTAGACTTATATGAAGAAACAATAAGTGATTGTTTTTTGTCTGAATCAGATCAACCAACTCCAGATACTTCAGGTATGTTGCAAACTGCAGCAACAAAGGAATCCTCTGCTGTTAGTGAATGTTAAAAATTTGAACCAAGCCACTATCAATTTCTTTAGCAGCCAGTGCAAAAATCAAAAAAGACAATTACAATGCACGACAAGGTGTTGGCTCTTTGGATTTTCAAGAAAAGTGGTAAAGGATACCGTTCCTTATCAAATTTCTTTTCATTACCATCCAGGAAGACTCTACAGAAGCCTTCAGTGTTATTTATGAATAGAGTAAAAAAATGAGCAATAAAAGAGGGAAAGATTTAAATCATAATGAAAATTTTACAATTTTCTAATAACGATGAACAAATTATTGGCAGTCTTCAATAAAATTAGTTCAGTAGCAACAGAATTAAAACAAATGTTTCAAAAAAAATGATTCTTTATCAAAATGTCTGCATTGACGATAGTTGACAGTTATTCAAATGTAGACTTAGACTCAGCATTATATTTTAACGAAATCGAGTTAATTTGGCACAAAAATGTTCATTGTAAGTGATTGTACTAAAGAATATTGTGCTACAATAGCCACAATATTCTTTAGACTTATATGAAGAAACAATAAGTGGTTGTTTTTTGTCTGAATCAGATCAACCAACTCCGGATACTTCAGGTATGTTGCAAACTGCAGCAACAAAGGAATCCTCTGCTGTTAGTGAATGTTAAAAATTTAAACCAAGCCACTATCAATTTCTTTAGCAGCCAGTGCAAAAATCAAAAAAGACAATTACACTGCACGACAAGGTGTTGGCTCTTTGGATTTACAAGCAAGGTGGTAAAGGATACCGTTCCTTATCAAATTTCTTTTCATTACTATCCAATCCAGGAAGACTCTACAGAAGCCTTTAGTGTTATTTATGAGTAGAGTAAAAAATTGAGTAATGAAAGAGGGAAAGATTTAAATCATAATGAAAATTTTACAGTTTTCTAATAACGATGAAAAAATTATTGGCAGTCTTTAGTAAAATTTGTTCAGTAGCAACAGATTAAAACAAATGTTTCAAAAAAATTTAGCCCTTATCAAAATATCTGCATTGATGAAAGTTTACTGTTAGTTAAATGTAGACTTAGACTCAGCATTATATTCTATCGAAATCGAGTTAATTTGGCACAAAAATGTTCATTGTAAGTGATTGTACTAAAGAATATTGTGCTACAATATTCTTTAGACTTATATGAAGAAACAATGAGTGGTTGTCTTTTGTCTGAATCAGATCAACCAACTCCAGATACTTCAGGTATGTTGCAAACTGCAGCAACAAAGGAATCCTCTGCTGTTAGTGAATGTTAAAAATTTAAACCAAGCCACTATCAATTTCTTTAGCAGCCAGTGCAAAAATTAAAAAAGACAATTACATTGCACGACAAGGTGTTGGCTCTTTGGATTTACAAGCAAGGTGGTAAAGGATACCGTTCCTTATCAAATTTCTTTTCATTAACATCCAGGAAGAAACTACAAAGAAGAGTACAAAGAAGCTTTTAGCTTATTTTTCTTTCAGGTCTGGAGTTGAGTCCATTTTTGTACATGTAAAACGTTCTTTTAGTAAAATGTACAATGATTTAGATGAATATTGTATTTTAATAATTTTTTCTGCTTGGTACTCATTCTCTGATTATAATAGAACAAACAGAATTATCCGTGTCTCATCAGTCTTCAGATACGTTAAAAGATACTGAAATGCAATATGACTTTGCTTACGTTGCAACAAAACTTTTTAGACGAATTAATTGCCAGACAGAAGATATAAGCTCCATGTGATATACAGCAAAATTTATATATTCGGCTGAATATGTTAGTTATTATTCGGCTATAGATGTTATCTTACTCCAAAATATGTTATGGAAAATCAACAAAAGACTTTCAAGTATTAACCTACGAAATGACAAAAATTAACAAAATAAAAATTGGAAATACTTTGGAAGATAACAAGAGAGCAGAAGTTATAAGATAGAGAATATAAGCTATAGAAACCATAAAAAATATTGGCTACGATATTCTCTCGAAAATATTTCAAAATGCATATGATTACCATCACACCTTCAGGTAATTACATCTTGCTTATACAAGTGGACAGATAACTAGTGAGCTTTCTTCGTCAATTATGACATGTTTTATAAGTCACCAAAGTTCATCCAAAGATAATCGCAGTATCTTTATTTATGATAACAACGAAACTAACTTGACAATTGAGAATTTGTACTAAGCCTATTGCACTAATAAACTTGCTGTCCTAATAATCCCTTGATGTCTCTGTGTTTTATTTCTTCAAGTCGCATTATAATGCAGTCATAGACTCTTGGATGATATACCATCTTGGATCTCCAGTGAGTATTTATGAAGTTGCAAGCTGTGTGAGTGTAGCTCATCAAAGAGCTATGGCGCTGGAGAGTATAATCGCAATATATTTTCTGAAGATAATTTCCTCGTTAATTGGAAATCAACATAACGATTTCCTTCGTGAAAAGGAACAGGAAGATCAGGATACTTACATGAATCATTTGAAGACTGAAAAAGGATAATAACATAGCTGAAAATTCCAGAAAGAACAAGACTCTTAGTAATACGAATGAAGTTACATAGACAACATTATTTAATGTTTTTCCTGCAAAAAATAATGTTCTATATTTCTGTTCTGGAATTGATTATTTACTTTACCTCAATTTCAATCTCAGTTTAAAGGATACCTAAAAGGAGAAGAAAAAAGTCAGTGTCAAAGGACGTAGCTGCAATGCAATTCACATCCTTGATAGGAATTTATCTGTGGCAAAACAAATTGAAAAAGCAACGAAAACTTTCATTGAAGAAAAGTTCACTTCATGCGCAAAAAGAAGCCAATAATAAGTGACATCGTGTTCTGAAAACGAAAAAATTGCAACTTTAAGTTTTACAGTTGAAGGTTCTGATGAAATTGTGGAGTTAGGCTTCATCTGCATTTGAGGAATTAGATCGAGATCCTATACTTTGTGATTTCGTTTTTGTAACATTCAAAACTGAAACAGAATATTTTTTTGATATATTAATTAGAAAGATATTTTTTAAAACGATATATTTAAAACCTAGTTGTTTGGAAAAAACAAAACGGTTCGAATCATTTTTCAAACTTGAAATAGATTTTGTGTCATTGAAATTGCATTAAAAATTGATTTTGTTTCATTATGACCTGCAGGTTATTACATCGTTTCCCATCGATGGGTCATAATGAATCTATTATAACGTTTTTTTTTGTTTATTAAATTTTAGAATATAGTTTTTATCTAAAACCAATTTTCAAAAAAGATCATTTTTCCGTTTCCAATTTCCGTTCAAACTACTAAAACAACTGCTTTATATTTTGAAAAATTGCAGACATGAAAGTGTTTTCATAGCTTTTCTAGTTCCTGACACGTATTTAGTATAACTCGTCCTCTTTTACCACCAGCTTTCGTAGTTTGCAGATTATTAACACAAATTTATGTTAGTCCCCACACTGTATTTAAAAATAATTCAAAAATTAAATAAAACGTTTAAAAAAATTATTCTATTAAGTCTAATTAGTAGACATTTCAACACCTCTCGTTTGCGATAGAAAATTGATTAAACGTATTTGATTATCGAATGAATACCAAAGCGAAATTTCTTTTCATCTTCTGAAGGAAAATTTTATCTCCCAATTTTCCATATCCTAATTTCGAGCATCCTTTTGATTCTCAAACGGACGCCCTTGGCTACTTTTATTCAAAAAGAAACTTGAAAGGTTTGATATCGTTATGTTGAGTATCTCTTAAATTAGGTTATTAATCGGAAGAACTTTGCTCTCTTTGATATCATTAATGTATGTAATGCTAAATTTTTTATTTAAATTAATTACTTTATAAAATTAAAAAATTATACAAGAGTTTTAAATTTAACTCAGTTGTGTTTTAAAAATTCCCCAAAAATGTTCTTAATAATCCTTTTATCGATTTTAATTTTTCTTATTACACTTTATTATGTACATCAAGTAAATAAATACAAGATAATCGATGATTACCCGGGACCATCAGTTTTAGAATTACTCAAATATAATTTATTACCGAAATCAAGAATAGGCAAGTAGTTAATTTAAAAATTTAATATTTTAATTAATTTTGTAAAATTTAAGATTCTTATAAATACTTCCTCTCGTTAAATAAAAAATATGGCCCAGTCGTTAAAATTTGGCTAAAACCTTTTAAACCGATTTTTCTAGTTTCTGATGGAAAATTTATTAAAAGCATTTTGTTATCGAAAGAGCACGTTAATAAACCAAAATATTACTCAATATCGGAATCGTTTATAGGAAATGGATTACCCATTATGACCGATAGTAATTAAATTTATCAAAATTATATAACATCCCCAAAAAAATTTTTTTAGTAAATTTGTGGAAAGAAGAACGAAAAATTATCTCGCATATTTTCAACAATAAATTCATCATCGAGTATACATCATCATTTAAAAGACATGCCCTTAAGTTGTGTGAGACGATCAATAAAAATTTAAATCAACCGATTGATTTACAAGTATTTTTATTAAGATATGGATTAAATATCGTTTATGGTAAAAATTAATTAAACTTATAAATAAGTTAATAAAATAAGCTTTTTTTTAGATTTATTACTTAATGAAGATTTAAGTGACCAAGTTGATCGTGTTAATAGCTACATCAACTCAATTACGACATTTTTCGGAATTTTATTCGACAGACTTTATTCTCCTTTAAAAAGATATGACACAATCTTTAAATTAACCAGTAATTATAATCTTTGGAATAAATGTTGCGAAGAATCTAAAGAATTCGTGGAAAGTACCTTAAAAAAAGTGATCAAATCAAAAACGGAATCGCCAAATCAAAGCGATCAAAAAGATTTCATTGATTTACTTTTAGAATCTAATTTGAGTTATGAAAGGATTTTAGCACAACTTCGCACGCTTGTTATGGCTGTAATTTTTTCAATTTATAATATTATTTTAATAACTATTTTTATTCATTTTGAAGGGATCTGATACGGCTACATCAATAACTAGCTTTGCTCTTTATGAGCTGGCTAGAAGACCTGAAGTGCAAGAAAAAATTTATGAGGAGTACATTTCAATTTTAGGCCCGGATAAAAATGCTTTTGCTGGATTTAGGGATATCCAAAAAATGACGTACACTGAATGCGTTGTGAAGGAGAGTTTAAGACTTTTTCCTCCTGCTCCATTTATACTTAGGACTATAATTAAACCAGCAGAAATTGGTAAATCAATCAAAAAATAATTATTTATTTCTTTTATTAATTAATTTTTAGATGGGAAAATTTTTCCTGATAATATCGACTTTATTATTTCAATAATTGATTCGCATTATTCAAATTTTGATAATCCTAATGAACTTATACCAGAAAGATTCTTTCCGAAGAATGTAAATAATATCCCTGTTAATGCTTACTTACCATTTTCGTTAGGGCCAAGAGATTGTATAGGTACAATTTTAACATTTTAGTAATTATTTTTTATTTTGGATAAATTTTTTTAGGTAAAACTGTTGGCATTGTTGAAACAAAATTTTTACTCAGCTGCATCATTAGACACTTTACAATACATCCAGTTAGTAATCACGAAAAGGAACTAGCTGGAGAAGTTATTTTAACGAGCAAAAATGGTTTACCTGTTATTTTTAAAAAAAGAACACATTAATCCATGTTAAAATAACACATTCGACGCCATTATTGTTTATAATCATTGTGGATATCCACCAGATAGTATAATTTGCTTGACTTTGGTGCTTATGATTTTTTTATTTACCTTTCATCTAGCTTCAGCGTCTTTGCTGCTGATGTTGGCATAATCCGCCAAAATATAGAATATATAAGAGCATAATCAACACAATATTTAAAAATAAAGGATGTTTACATATCTTTACTTCAGAACATGATGACTCATTGTTGAGGATAGTACTGAAGATTCCATACAATTAGGAAACCAAGCAACATATATTCTTAGATTGATGCCTAGATTAGGAGGAACAAAACAGAAAAGCGGACTAAAAGGAACATTGATATCATAATAGTTGTAAAACTATTTACAAGTTTTGTGTTATTCGAATTCGAGCCGTATTTTATGTAGGTAATTTGGGGTAAACCTTCATATTTTGAGGTCAGGATTTTACTGTTGAAATATTTCCAATTAGTAATGAATCATCCTGTATTTAATATATCATTTTAAGCAGACTCAATTTGTTGATATCAAGCTATAAACACAAACAACTATTGATTGATTTAAATCGAAAATAATCCTTACATATTATATACATATAATCTGCTGGTAACACGACGATTTCCGACTTTTCTTTAATAGATCGGTGTGCCTTCTTCTCACTAACTGTTATGTTGGATTTCGGTGGTTTTGCTGATTAGCAAGGTGATTTAGCAGATTTTTTCAAAAACCTCACGGCAAAACCCGTAAGGTTCCAGTTTTAGATCTAGTGTTAGTCCTAGTGATAATTCTAGTGTTAGTGCTAGTGTAGTTCTAATTTTAGTTCAGTAGCATTTTGTTTTTTGCGATGAAGGTGCTATCACTTCTACAAGCAGTATTAAGTCTTTTGGCAGCATTTCAACTCTTCCAGCGACAATATCAAGTGTTCAAGAAGCTATTCAAGTTTCCTACAAGCAGTATTAAGTCTTTCAAGTCATCTAGAAATAGTATCAAGTCTTCTGGAAGCGTTTCAAGTTTTGCAGAGGCAACATTAAGTCTGCTAAAAGTATATCAAGTCTTCTGAAAGCATAGTAAGTCTTTTGAAAACATTTCAAAGCTTTTAGAAGCAATATTAAGTTTTCCAGAGAAAATATCGAATCTTGTAGAAGCAGTTCAAGTCTTCTGGAAACTTTCCAAGTGATCTGGAAGCATTTTATGTCTGGATGCATTGTCAAAATTCCTAGAAGCAGTATCACAGTAGCAGTTCAGGTCACTCGGGTACGTATCGAGTTTTCTGCAAGCTGTTTAGGTCTTCTGAAAAAATTTCAAGTCTTCTCGAAACAATATCAAATCTTTTAGAAATATTTCACGTCTACTGAAAGTAGTGTCACGTTTCTTACAAGCAATGCCAAGTCTTCAGGGACCAGTACCATATCTTCTCTAGCAGTTCAAGCCATCTGGACGATGTTCAGCGTCGATGTGTTAGGCCGAATGGTTGGTTCGTATCGATGTTAACGGAAAGTAAATAGATAGCAAAAGTATGTAAGTTTGTATTAGTTTATATTAAAATGATTTTTTTGATATTAAACTTGGGTTGGGTTTGATCAAAATTAGCCTAACCCAACCCAACTCAGGATGATTTTATTGATATTAAATCAAATCAAGATTGAAACTAAATCATGGAGAATTTTCATTGGTTCTAATATAATTTTCGTGATATTAAATTTGGGTTGAATCAAAGTTACAAAATTGGGTTTGGACTAAATGTCCATAAATAAACCCAATTTTGTCTCAGGATGATTTTTCTGATATTAAGCTAAAGTTGGGTTAGGTCAAAATTTACTCAACCCAACCCAAGTTTGTTTTGAAATGATTTTTTTGATATTAAACTTGGGTTGGATTTGATCAAAATTAGCCCAACCCAACTCAGGATGATTTTGTTGATATTAAATCAAATCAAGATTGAAACTAAATCATGGAGAATTTTCATTGGTTCTAATATAATTTTCGTGATATTAAATTTGGGTTGAATCAAAGTTAATTTAGTCCAACCTAATTTTGTCTCAGGATGATTTTTCTGATATTAAGTTAAAGTTGGGTTAGGTCAAAATTTGCTCAACCCAACCCAAGTTTGTCTTGAAATGATTTTTTTGATATTAAACTTGGGTTGGATTTGATCAAAATTAGCCCAACCCAACTCAGGATGATTTTGTTGATATTAAATCAAATCAAGATTGAAACTAAATCATGGAGAATTTTCATTGGTTCTAATATAATTTTCGTGATATTAAATTTGGGTTGAATCAAAGTTAATTTAGTCCAACCTAATTTTGTCTCAGGATGATTTTTCTGATATTAAGCTAAAGTTGGGTTAGGTCAAAATTTGCTCAACCCAACCCAAGTTTGTCTTGAAATGATTTTTTTGATATTAAACTTGGGTTGGATTTGATCAAAATTAGCCCAACCCAACTCAGGATGATTTTGTTGATATTAAATCAAATTAAGATTGAAACCAAACCATGGGAGAATTAAGGAGTGTATTGGCTCTAATATGATTTTTAAGTCTTCTAGAAGCAACATTAAATCTTCTGAAAGTAGTTTAATCCTTCTGTAAGCAATTCAAGCCTTCTGGTAGGCATTTCAAGTATTCTAAAAGCATTTCAAGTCTTTTAGAAACAATATTAAGTTTTTCAGAGACAATATTAAGTATTCCAGAGGCAGTGTTGGGTCTTTTGGAATCAGTCCAAGTCTTCTGGAAACTTTATCAAGTTTTCTGGAAACATTTCAAGTCTACTGGATGCAGTGTCAAGTACTCTAAAAGCAGTATCAAGTCTTCCAAGGGCAGTGCTATACCTTCTAGGTGTAGTTCAAGCCATCTAGAAACAGTTGAAACCTTCTGGAAGCATTTCAAATCTTTTGAAAACAATATCAAGTTTTCCAGAGACAATATTGAGTGTTCCAGAGACAGTGTTGAGTCTTCTGGAATCAGTTCAAGTCTGCTGGATGCATTTCAAGTCTTCTGGAAACTTTATCAAGTTTTCTGGAAACATTTCAAGTCTACTGGATGCAGTGTCAAGTACCCTAAAAGCAGTATCAAGTCTTTCAAGAGCAGTGCTATACCTTCTAGGTGTAATTCAAGCCATCTAGAAACAGTTGAAACCTTCTGGAAGCATTTCAAATCTTTTGAAAACAATGTCAAGTTTTCCAGAGACAATATTGAGTGTTCCAGAGACAGTGTTGAGTCTTCTGGAATCAGTTCAAGTCTGCTGGAAGCATTTCATGTCTTCTGGAAACTTTATCAAGTTTTCTGGAAACATTTCAAGTCTACTGGATGGAGTGTCAAGTATTATTTATGCCACGATAACCATTAGAGGATTTTAGAACTTGACCAACAACATTTAACGCGAAAGAAATATTTGATGCACTTGACAGTTTAGTGTCACTTTATACTTATATACCAGACGATGTTGTTTATTATTGAGGATGGTGTGCATTTTATTTTTCATTTATTATTTTTTCAAAACAGAGAAAAATACTCTCTGTAAATCTTTGTTTTGAATGGTTAATGCTATTGTACTCTAAACACATCATCATATAACCTCACAAGCACATGATGAAAACGATACTTTCTGGATATTGTAATATGTATATATAATACATATATGTAATATATCATTCGTTATTATTAATATATCATTTGCGATTCGTTTATTAATGAAGTCCATGAAATATCTCAAATCATTTCAAATGAGTGTGGTAATGATGACTTATCCAAAAAGTCGTAGATAGAATAATTTATGTTACAAAGATTTCAATACAATACACCTTAAAGTGATATCATTAACAAAAAAGGTTAAATAATTTATAATAATACATACAAAAGTAATCAATTGAATGTAAATGTATGAATAAATTGCCCCAATTAGTGGAAATTAAAATGGGCGAACCGTACGTAGACGAATTATTAAAGTTGAAAAACTAGTTAGACAAATTTGCTTGCGCCGAAAGTTGGGCCTCAAAAACGGAAAATAAAAACGTTGTGGGTTTTAATGAGAAATTCACATTTTACCTTGAAATGTGATTGTAATGTAATTTTTAGGGGCCAAATAAGAATTTCAATATATTACGCATTTCTATTGTAATACTGTAAAATTTTAAATCTTAATTCTACAAGAGTGACGAGATCTAATGAACATCTCTGGTTACTCGTCAACCCAGAATTCGGACACTCTCCGACCAAAACACGATTGCAGATGACACTTGTGCAAAATCCAATTAATACGAAATTATCACTAACGCAGCTAATGAAGGACTGGTACAACTCTAATCTTAATAAAACATGTAAAACAATCATGGTTCACTTTAAAAATTAATAAGGTTATATGAATAAAATAAAAACCAATTATTGGACACTACAGAACATAATTTAAAATAGCAAATGAAGAAAAACAGGGAAATAAAGTTACGTACACCATGTTAACAAACAAAGTTAATGCAGAGAAATATTTCGGAAACTGAGACAAAAGTTATAATGAATGTGTGCAACTTTCACAACAACAAAATTAAAGTATAGGTCTAAAACAGGATGATAAAAGATATTCTAAAATGACTTAAACGTGATTTAAAAAAATATTAAAACTCTTCGAAAGTGTTGTATAAAAACTCTTTGAAAGTTGGTATTTAATTAACGAAGAACTATTATACTATTTGTTTAACTTTAGGCTTATACACATACACCTTTGAGGGATAAAACATCAAGAAAGAACGAAATCAAACAATATCATTGATAGTAGTAGAAACATCTTGTTTTAAACAAAATGCTGATTTTAGTTGGATGTCTTTTGTCATGTGAGGCCAAAAGAATCTTGTTTTAATTGCGTGAAGAGTTCTTCGAAAACCAGAATGAGTTAGTGAATAGAAAATTGTTAAAAATGTGTTGACGAAAATTTTGAAAATTTATTCTATATTACCGTTATGTAAGAATTTAGTTGTTTCAGGTGTTGAATTAGAGTGATGAACAACATTTCATAATTCGTTTAGATTCAACTTCCACACTCTTCAAATAATAACACAGCCAAAATGTTAGTATCCCTGATTCATACTTAAATCCTCATCAAGGCCAGACTAATCAATTAAAAAAAACTTCTCATATAATTCAGCTCCTTTAAAGTTGTAATTTGCGAATTCTCCACGAAGAAATATTCCAAGACCCTGTTTTTACTTGGTAAGTCCAAAATGATATTCAAAAATGGGCATCATCGTCAGATACAAAAGAATTATTATCTCGTGAAACCAAAAATCTTCTCTTTGTATTAGGGAAGACCAGGTCAATAGCTCTTCCTTTGATGGGTGGACTATATCAGCAAACAGTCGCAGCGAAGAATTCTATTCATTGTCATCAAACTTAGGAAGATTGCAGTTTCTCATAATAATTAATATTTCATTCAACGTGATTAACTCCAATCCCGACAAAAAGCCATAGAGTTCATTAGCTGTTAGCTCTGGGGGAATGTACCGAATCTGAATATCTTGTTGGGGAATGAACACAATCCATAAACAAGCCCATCTCACACAGTTCAGTTCAGAATCAACCAAATCGCACCCAACTCAATCCAGAATCAACCTAAACCATTCAATTCTATCCACAATCAATCCAATCCCACCCAGCCTAGTTCGGTATCAACCAAATCGCACCCAACTCGATCCCGAATCAATCCAACCTACTCAATTCAATCAAGAATCAGCGCGATCCCACCTAGCGCAGTTCAGAATTGACTTAAAATACTTAATTCAATCCAGAATCAATTCAATCCCACTCAACTCAGTTCAGAATTAATCCAATTTTATACAAAAGCAACCTACATTACTCAATTAAATCCAGAATCAACCTACGGTACTCAATTCAATTCAAAGTTAACCCAAACCCCTTCAGAATCAACCCAATTTCATCCAGAATCAACCTAAAGTACTCAATTCAATCCAAAATCAACTCAATCCCACCCAACTCAGTTCAGAATCAACCCATCTTTAGTTAGATCAATCTAAGGTACTCAATTCTTTCCAGAATTAACCTAAGAAATTGGGTTGATCCTGAAGGGGTTTGGGTTAATTCTGAATTGAATTGAGTACCATAGGTTGATTCTGGATTGAATTGAGTACTGCAGGTTGATTTTGGATGAAATTGGATTGATTCTGAACTGAGTTGAGTGGAATTGAATTGATTCTGGATTGAATTAAGTACTTTAGGCTGATTCTGTATGAAATTGGGTTGATCCTGAAGGGGTTTGGGTTAATTCTGAATTGAATTGAGTACCATAGGTTGATTCTGGATTGAATTGAGTACTGCAGGTTGATTTTGGATGAAATTGGATTGATTCTGAACTGAGTTGTGTGGAATTGAATTGATTCTGGATTGAATTAAGTACTTTAGGTCGAACCTGAACTGCGCTAGATAGGATCGCGTTGATTCTATGTTGAATTGAGTAGGTTGGATTGATTCCGGATCAATTTGGCTCCGATTTGGTTGATTCTGAACTAAGCTAGAACTCAGCGTTGATTCTAGGTTGAATTGAGTAGTTTGGATAGATTCTAGAACAAATTGGGAGGGATTTGGTTGATCCTGAATTGAACTGTATGGGATTGGGTTATTTCTGGGTTAAATTGAGTCAGTTAGGTTGATTTTGGATCGAGTTGGGTGGGATTTATTTACTCTAAACTGAGCCGAATGTTGATTCTAAGGTGAGTTGGGGATGACTGGGTTGATTCTGAGTTGAATTAAGTATTTTATGTTGGTTCTGGATAAAATTGGGTGGATTCTGAACTGAGTAGGGTGGGATTGGGTTGATTCTGGATTGAATTGAATACTTTTATAAGTTGATTCTGGATTGTATGCATTTAGAACACCATTTGGATGTTATAGATTACTATTTAATTCAAATATGGCTCTTGAATATTTCCAAAGACTAAATGAAAAGAATTTTGCTGACACTAATACTTTGATGATATTTTAATTGCTGTTAGTATGCCTGAAGAACATAATGTTTTATTATAATATAATTTGCATCTCCCCCGTTCGTCTCCTTTTTGGTTTCACCTTCTTCACAAAAGTTTCCATCACCTTTCAGTTCTCTTCGTCTTTCAGCATCGTTCTCATAATACTTATGGATGTTATTTCTTGGTGTAACTTGGCGATAGCCTGCTCTCTATCTTTTTTCCATCTGGGGCATCGAAAGAATGTGCATTCCACACCGTTTCTTTCTCCGTAATACACACAGTTCTCATCTCCTGCCGTTTTGTGGTTACACAAATATGCTTTAAAGCATCAAATCTGGTAACATTTCCCACGTCCTCCATCTTTTCTTCCACTCCAATTTTCTTCCCCAGCGACAGATCTGGTCTTTATCATCAATTCAATGGGTATTGAGTTTCCCAATATTTGTAGCACCTCCGTTGAGACTTTTCTATATGAGCTGGTTGTTCTGATTAATATCGTTGTTTGCACTATTTAACTTTGTTACGGCTACCACCTTGTTGTCTTTTAAGCCTTGTTTACTACATACTTAACATGTCCGTGCCAGCATAGGTCTTTCCTTATCATTACGCCTAAATATTTTACTTCCTGGCCTGTTCTCACTTGACAGTCTTTGATTATCATCTCAGACTCAAACTCTCTGATAAACTCTAATGAGAGTTTATGACAAAACTTCGATGTTTGCTAATAATTGGTGCCACTTCTTTTATTAGCACAATTCATATTTAATATTTTTTGCTTTTACATTCATAATTGTATTTCTAACCTCTGCGCTGTTACTTCTCCTGGTGATTTTATCGTTGAGAGAAGTAAAAGAAGCTGAGAGAAGAGATTTAAGAGAAGAAAAGGTTTAAGTCTTCGACATTCAATGTTGGATCTTCTGCTGGTGTATTCCTGGATTTTCCTGATTCTATTTGATAAGTTTACATGCCGCCAAAATTCTGTTATCAGACTGATTTGTGTGTTTTTATAAGCATTCATCTTTTCTTGATTTATTTTTTGATGCATTCTGATTTTAATATTTTGAATATTTTAAGCGACTGTCTTTCCTGAATTAAAATACTATCTGTAATGCGTCTAATCTATTTTTTAGTTCTATGTTTCTTGTTTTCCATTGTAGATTTGTACCAGAGCAGATATTTTAACATTCTTCTCAGAGATTGCATTTTGAAAGCAATTGATGACATGTTTATGGAATATTGTAAAACAAGTTTCCGCAACATTTGTTTCTGAGTATGTGGGTATCCATTTGATGTCTTGTAATAAAATTTTAAATGTCTCCATGTTCACAATGTTTACTTCCCCATATTTTACTTGTATTTGCTTTTCTGTTTCAAACGATTGATGGAATATGTATGTGAAACATATGGTATATGTTGCAATATGATGGGAATGTCTGTGAATACATTGTTCATGCAGCGTTCCCTATTAATTTTGAAAAGGCTGCTGAAGATATTACATAATCCAAACTTGGACATTCCCTCCAGGAAGTAATTTCTTGTAGTACTTTTTTCATTAATGCAGATGTTATAATCTCCAATTATAAATACAGACTTATATCGATATGTTTGTTTTATGTGTTAATGTCTTCAATCTTTTTAATCATATCATTTTTGTCACCGATTGTAGAATGATAGACACCAATTATTATTGATGCTAAGTTTCGGTAATACAGCCAGACCACAAAGCAATTTAACTTTTTCCTTTATTGTAAGAATGATGAATCATTATGACACCTTCATGTGCATTAGTTATAGATTTCCCACAGCTATAAGCAGCAACTGAATAATTTTTGATGTGTACTGATTGAATTTCTGATTTCTTTAACCAATGTTCTATAATGCATGATTTATTATGCAGTGTAGTATATCATAGTCGTTTGGTTATAAGGAAATAGAATGTCTTCGTCGATGTATTCATATAAATATTTGATCATCGATGATTTCGATGCAGATAGTCGATATAACGGCTGCAACAATTCTTTGTTAAAACTTGATCTTGCCCAAGATATAGGATCCTGGTCCTTGACTATGTATCTTTTGATTTATGTGTCTTTCGAATTTTTCAAATATTACTTACGATATTTTGACCTTTATCTTGGAAGATACTGATGGGCTAGCAAGTTCATCTTCTGATCAACAAGAATTTCCATTTTCCTAGTCACCGGAAAAATCCTCGTCATCATTTTCATCGCTTTGTCTATAATAATCGTTGTTTACTTCAAGCTCTTGATAAGGACTATGTGTAGGGAATATTTCCATTATTATTATTTTTGGTGTGATGAAGTGGACAATTCAAAGTGCAGTTTTAATCTAATTTATACAAAATAACATACTACGTTCATATGATGTAGGAGCAAATCAACGAATCAACCCATCCTCGATATAATTCTTAAAGTACAACTTTATCAGACAACATCCCAATCTATCAAACATCATAAACATGATAATTCACAAACTACAAAACCCTTATTTTTTAAAAGTTGTTTCTCTTATACATACGCAATTTAACAATTTTTTTAGGAGATTAACATAATTCTTTTAACAGCTTGAAGTGTTTTTGCCTCATATCGTTAACTTTATCTCCTAACGAATAGACCAAATTGGCCATTTTAACCATTTACAATAGGTAAGTAAACCAAATCGATTTCTATAGAAAGAGTTGTTCTCAGAATCCACTCGGTTTTGTACCATTACGGCATAAATTTTTAATCATTTATTTGAAAAAGGCTATTCCAACCACCAGCTGCACCCCCAAGGCATCGTTCGATAGAATACACCTAGCTTAGGAAAACTTAAATGTGCCGGAAAGGAAAGAAACTGGAGATTACGAGGGAAAACTCGCAACACGATATTAAAAATTGTTCGAATAACTTTATGTAATTAAAACGTTACGTTATTCTATTAAGAGATACGATTTTCGTAATGTTTTATTGACCCATTTTCTACATCACTTACATAATTTTTCATTTTCAAAAATGATTTATAGCACCAAATTGAAATTTCGTAAAGCTCTATAAAGATAGTTGGGTTAAATTGTCGCATCATTAGGCCAAATTAGTATAATGCGTGTTGTGAAGCTGAAATTTCTGTTATCTGACTTATACATTATTTAACGTGTAATTTTATGTTTTTATTTTTAAAGTTGAAGCTTTCAAGCGCGCTAATTATGCATAAATTGAATATAAGCTACGTAATAAACTTGCAATCACGTAACGCTTTATATCCATAATACAAAGAGAAAGCTCTCGGGTAATGTTCGTACATATATGTGATATTAATATTTAATTTTATTATATTTTTCCCTAAACACAATACACTTATAATTTTATGCTCATGCACGTCATGTAGTCGTTTATTTCGAAAAGTGGAATCTTTAAATTAAAAGCGATGATGAAGCATCTTTGGAATAATGTCTTATTTATTGTCCTTATATGACGAATATCATAATTTTGAATTGACTTCTAAGTATTTTCATTAAGGGTGGATGCATTATAATGGTTATTGCTTTTCTGATTAAATTTAACGACAAACAAATTATTCATGCATTAATTATGACATTGATTTTTTAATATTTAGTGCATTATTGCCATACCATTATAATTAATATTTGATAATGACTTTATATGGAACAGGAAACGACGATGATGTTGAGGTATTTTAATCAAATGTCAAGATAGGGACGGTTTTGATGACACACAATATTTGAAGATATAAAAGACGATCAAGCACTGATAAGATAATAATAACAATCGATATTTATAAAATTAACAAAAATAGTACGTTGAAAACACGAGAGAAATTCCCTTCTTTGTCTTCATAAAATTTAAAATTGAAAAAGCAAAATTCCTGTTTACGTTTACTATTTGCTCTTTACTGGGGGGATGTAAGTGATAAAGGGAATTAAAATTATTGAACATGCAGAGTTAGAGGGTTCTGCTTGGTAGGGATATACACAGTGTAAACATTAGATTTAAAGGGGAGATTATTTTAACCTACGTTAATTTATTTTTATCAACTTAGTTGAGACATATCCTTATAATCGTGATCTCTGAAAATATGTTTATCGTTAGTTTAATTTTTTTGGATTTTAATGGTGATGTTGCAATAATGATGGAATACTATAGGGTAGAGTTAAGGTTTACTATTCTATATTATTTATTATAAAAAGATTGAGAGATTTTGACTTTTCAGCAGTTTGATTATTTATTATGTTGTTGTTTTTTATAAACAAACAAAAAAAGTATTTTTTTATATAACTAAATGACAATAATTAGCCGTGGTGTCTTGCAGAGCACGCTACACTTACTCCCTACCACGGAAGAAAAGTAGAAAAGGAATAAAGTAAATAACATTTTGTTAAATTGTTTAGCGTTTAAACTAAATGTTGAAACGAATTTTTTTAGGTTTGTTTGTTAAGAGAATTGATTTATTAATTGAGTTTGAATGCTTAAAGTAGTCGGTTTATTATTTTTGTATATAACGAAATATTTTTGATGTTTTTCAAGAATTTTGAATGGTCCTTCGTATCGTGGTGTTAAGGAAGGTTTAAGTCCATTGATTTTAGTGAAAACGTAGTTGGTCGAGACTAAGTCTTTATGTATGAAGGTTTTTTGATTACCATGTCTGGTTATTCAAGGAATTGGTTTGAGGTCAGCAAAGGTAGTTCGAAGACTGGAAAGGAAAGGTTCATGTTCAGGAGGTTCTTGAATAAAGAATTCTCCAGGTAGTCTCAGAGGCTGGCCATAAACTAGTTCCGCTGATGAACATCCTAAATCTTCTTTCAGTGATGATCGAAGACCTAGGAGTATCAGTGGTAAATCATTGTTCCACCTGATGGTGTTACCGCGTGCAATAATCGCAGCTTTCAAAGTTCGATGGAATCTTTCTCCCATTCCATTGCTTTGTGGATGAAATGGTGAAGTATGTATTTGATGGGTGCAAATTTTGCAAATAATTTTGATTCAAATTGTCGTCCTTGGTCGTGAGTTATTGTACAAGGAATACCAAATCGACTGAAATAATGCCGAAACAGAGAAGTTGCTATGGTATCAGAACTTATATCTTTTAGTGGGAAAGCTTCTAGCCAACGTGTGGATTGTTCGATTACAGTAAGGACATAAGTGCAACCAAGAGACGAAGTTAGGGGACCAATAATGTCGATGTGAATATGTTCAAAACGTGAGTTTGGTAATGGAATTCGCTGAAGTGGTGATTTGGTGTGCTTAAAAGTTTTGGTGCGTTGACATTGCAAACAAGATTTTGTCCATAAGAATATATTTTTTGACATGTGAGGCCAAAAGAATCTGGTTTTTAATAAATGAATTGTTGAACGAATTCCTGGATGCGTTAGGCAATGAAATTTGTCGAAAATTTGTTTACGATAATTTTGAGGTATGTAGATGCGAGGTTTATTCGAGGATTGTTGTGATAACAAATATCGTGATGATTTGGTTGCTGAAAATTGCTTATCGAGTAGATGTGTTAGCTCAGTGTCATTGAATTGTTCATTTCTAATTTTTCTAACGTTACAAGTCGTAGTTTGAGAGTGGTTCTGTCGGGAATAGCCTCGGAGGACTCACCTGTAAATCTTGGCGTACCTCAGGGTTCCATACTGGGTCCCTTACTGTTCTTAATTTTTGTAAATGATTTACCAAGTTTTTTCGAGAATGTTCATGTGGTGATGTATGCGGATGACACCTCTATCGCTATTGCTGCTCGTGATCGGAGTGAGCTTGATAGGTTGGTTGGTAGCACTGTAGAGCGTTTTGTGGATTGGTGCACCCGAAACGGAATAATCTTGAATGTACAGAAAACAGTCTGCGTAAATTTTCATGTTCGGCGACCGCTTTCCATAGAACATCTTGCTTGGATTCCTTTACAGAAGGAAGCCAACTTTTTGGGCTTGAGCATTGATACCGAAATGAGTTTTGGACCACATATAACGTATGTAAAAGTATTTTTGGCCACTACCCTAATACCTATCTCTTTTAATTTTCTTATGACTTGCTCAACTGCGTAGCAAACCTTGTCCTCCACCATCTCCCTAGATTTAGCGATTATGATGAGGGCCAGGTAATATCGTATAATCGCATCCACCGTCGACCTTCCTTCCCTGAAACCATATTGGTTTTCGCTTAAAAGTTTTTTGTTAACAATTTCCTCGTTTAGTCTATCCCGGATAAGGACCTCCAAAAGCTTAACCATACCGTTTTCCAGACATATCGGTCTATACGTGGGATTTCCTTCCGTATCCTTTTTTGGCTTCTGTATTAGTACTAAATTTATCTTTTTCCAGACGCTTGGAAATGTACCCTGTGATAAGTACCCATTATATATTCTTAGGAAGGTCGTTTTGTTTCCTAAAACGCTAACAATCATTATTTCCTTTGTGACATTTTTTCGATAGCTCTCTCAAGTTCTTGCATAGTAAAGGGAGGAATATCTGTCGTCAAAGGAGTTCCCATATCCCACACAACATCCTCATGCTTTGGAAACAACTTGGCCATCTGCTGTAATCTCAGTCATCCCTCTCTTAGTCATCCACCCAATGTGGACGAACCACTACTCAAACGTTTAGAGTTACCATTTGTCCCAGGTCTCATTAGAGTTTTCAATGATAAGCTGTTCAGGTGGACAAAATATACCATCAAACCTCTGAAAAGCATTTTAACCAATTTGAAATATCGTCTGCTTGATGATCTGAAGTCTAATTTAATATACAAGATGAAATTGTCAGGGTTGTTTGGGTTCATATATAGGTATAATTAGTCAATACTTCAAAAATAGAGTAAACCAACGCCTTAGAAATTGCAGACTAAAAACTGCAATGCCACAGACCTTGTAGAACACTACATCACCACCGGACATGGTTTTGGCTTTGAAAATTCTTCCATCTTTTTTCAGAAGTGTTCTATATTTTAAAAGAACTTAATTGCGTTAATTTTGGCACGGATGCACAAAATATAAGTGATATTTATTGCCACTTCATCACTTCATCATTTTAAACGATGAAGTGCCCTCTACCTCTGTACTATACACTTTTTGGAGCCATTTGGTTCGGATTCCTTCACTATTTCGCTGAGTTTTAAATTTCCTATGTCGCCACTACTTGGGAATTTCTTTTTCTTTTGAATGAGGCTGATAATTACGTCTCTTCATCTTCAATATAGATTCTATCAAAATTAGTGAAGTCTAATTAAGATCCTAAGTAAGATCTACCAAAAAATGGAAAAGAAGTGTTGTAAATGAAGAAAATGCTGTGAATGACATGTTAGATGTGGTGGATAATTGCATCTAACATGTTCACATCAAAACCTAATAGCTGGCTTTAAATCATAACATGAACCCACACTCTTCAAAAAAATGTGTAATCTGGAGAAATTCCATCATATCGAAGAGTTGCAAGTAAGGATAAGGCATGAAATTTGCTGTATTCCTCCCAATATTCTTTTAGATTCTCTACACAATTTTTACCCTTTATACTTCTTTTATCTTAGCTGTCTTACTTTAGGAGATAACTGACCATTTCCAAATATATCAGCGACCCTATATAATATTGTAGTGAAAACATCACAGGATATTTCAATTGATAACATAGTTTCAAGTAATTTCAGTTAACACTCAACATTTCACTGCATAGGTTGAGCAGGTCATCTCCTTTGAAGCATCTTGGTATATATTTCAAACCGTTGTAAAATTGTAGGTATAGTTAAAGTTCGCAACAATGTTGGATGATAATTGTTAACGTTAAGATTTAGGAGTGATGAAGCAAGTATCAGATCGAGTGTTCTATCTATGATAGAAGGAGTTATTCAATTCTACAAGATTGTTAAAACTAAGAAAGTTACGAAGACTAGCTGTTTGTTTATCATTTCTGATACTAAAGTTGTCTTCTGCTAAGTATCCAGTAATATATCTAGTGGCGATTCAATATGGTCAAATGTACCATCATACATTTTTCAGTACCATAACTTTTGAAGCCAAGCTATAAAGAACTAAAGATAAAGATTTCCTCGAGCAATGCCTCACAAAAAGGAATAATGTCGAAATCTGAAACATCAATTGATATAAAAAAAATCTTTAATAAAAGCCATCTACTGCATTCTTTGGAAGGGAGCTATTTTTTCTTTTAACAATCCGAAGATATGTGATTAAGCAATTTTAAAAGCTTAATTGAAGCATCACAATGATACCTCAAAATTTATTGTGCTAAAAATAATTCGAATGCAGTACAATTCGAGTTTATCCCGCTCTGGTTGACATAATTTTTCAAACTGTATTTGGGTACATTTTTGCATATCAACGTTGATGGATTTATAACTGTTTCAGCGAAATGTACTCACTCAAATAACTTTTTTCGTTTTTGTTTCAGTTATTATTTCGATTTGAATTTTATCGAAAAGAAAATCCCCTTTAAACTTTCCACCGATTCCTTAAAAGAAACTCTTCTTACCTCAACCCGATTTTTACGATTACCCCCGTTTGTTTTTTCCACCACAGAGAACTTCAGAATTCGGCTCGTTAAATCGTCTTCTCAACCACTTGACGAATTAACTTTTCCAAACCACCCCTTCCCTCGTTTAGTAATTGCAATTTAGTGGTAAAAACGAGCGGGGAGAATTCGACCCGAAAGTAAATTTAAAACTTGTTTTTTTTTTTGGGGAATGTTTTTTCACCTAATTAGCACTCGAATCGCTTTGTTTTTCCTTTTTTAACCACATCCGGAGTTTCTTTTACTGTCTCCGGTTTTATGTGCTTCCCAGGCGAATTTATTGCCCGCCTTCGTTTTTTTTTTCATCTCTTTTCTTTCCACTTCTGATCAGAGCAATTCAGGTCTTCGAAGAACTTTTCCACTGGAAACTTCTTGTTACTGTTACAATAAATTAATCGAATACGTAAAAAAAATTTAATTTAGTGTTTAATAACTTGAAAAGATTTAAATTCTCTCGGTTTATATTTAAGTACAAGTACCCCTTAAGCGGTTTTCCTCGTATTTCCTACCCTTGAGAAATGGAACGTAGATTGCAGCGAAATTGTCTTCAGATCCGATACAGAACACGTTCTCAACGTCAAGCTTTATAAAAGGGGAAGGAATACTTTAAAACTTGGAGTGAAACGTCAGTGAAGTGATGCAATTCAAGTCGTCTCATTTACATTCCGTGCGAAAACTTGAAAGTTAAACATTAAAACTATAAAAAATAAGGGTAATTCCCTTATTTATTTATATTTCTTTTTTTGTGAAATAAATTAGATTTATTCAATGGGTTTTATACCGAGAATGGACTGTTTGGACGAAAAGCGCTTACCTGAAACTTCCATTGACTTTTTTGATATTTCCGACCGTAAGTCCGAGAGGATTATCGGCTAAAACGTTGTTTCTTCTCTTCGTTTTTTGGGTGGGCTACGAAAAGCTCGTTGAAACAACGACCCCGGAAGAGATTAGATTTGAAGCCTTACGGTCTGCTTTAAACCTACCTCAGTACAGTTGACAAGTTTAAAAGTTTTTTATAAGCTCATTAATTTTTTTAAACTCTATCTTTTCGAAGTATGTATGTGGGAACGTTAATGGAAAATTCGTTCATTGTTTCAAACGAAACTCCAATTTTTTTTATCAAGGTACTTTAAATCAGCTCTATGATAAATTGAATTTAGTGGGATACTTTGAAATGGATGATTTTGAAATCCGGCTTTCGACAATTGGTTTTCAGCATTTAGCATACTCTTTATGAGCATAATCGCATGAACTTTCTTATAACTAAAGACCGGATTAAAAGGCACAAAAAAGACGGAAAAAGGCACTTAAAAAGGCATAAAAATTAGAAATCGAAAAAATTGCTGTACCTAATTAACAATGTACTTTAATAACGTTTTCTTTAAAAAATACATCGTTAAGCTAAACATTCATATATAATTATTAAACCACTAATCACGAAAACAACTAATTATTAAATGCTGTTCTAAATGTTCCATTATGAAGTTGTGTCTTCTCTCACTTAACATATTCTTGTAAGCCGAAAAACTTCTCTCCACGTCCACACTTGTAATTGGTGCATACTTGAACTTTGTAATTAATGCGGGATCCATAATAAATCCAGTAACAATTTCACCACTTAAAATTGCTGCAATTTTTTGTAATGTGGCAAATCCTTCATTTTTACACAGAACGTCATTAAATTTATTCGTAATTATTTGACCAATATGTCCCTGGTACGCTATACGTGCTGTCTTCAACTATCAAAATACAAGCCATTACAAATTTTCCGCAACCAACAACTTTAAAACAATTACAAAGATTCTTAGGCATGATTAACTTTTACCACCGTTTCTTGCCTAACATTTCTTCAGTCTTATATCTTATATTAAATCATTAAACTCACAAAAACAGAAAACAATCACTTCTTGGTCAAAAGAACATGAAAATTCTTTTTCGACCTCGAAAGACATTCTTGCAAATTGCAGTCTTCTTGCCCATCCCTCTCAAAATTCAACCCTTAGTCTGACAACTGACGCTTCCAGCAATGGCATAGGAGCCGTCTTGTCACAATCAACAAATGAGAAAAATCAACCTTTAGCGTTCTTTTCTCAAAAATTAACTTCAACCCAACAAAAATACTCAACCTGTGACAGAGAGTTATTGGCAATTTACACTTCAATCAAATTTTTAAACATTTCTTGCATGGAAATGAGTTTACAGTCTACATAGACCACAAACCAATTACTTCCTCAATTTTCTCGGCCACTGACAAATCACCTCGTCAAACACGGTATCTGAACTATATAACACAGTTCACATCCGATATCCGTTATATAAAAGGTGATTCCAACACAGTTGCCGACACCCTGTCAAGATTGAATGTCGAACTTCTCGATACTCAATATCCTGACGCTCAAATTATTATAATAATAATAATAATAATAATTAGTCTCAGTGCCACATAACTGTAGATGGAGATAAGTCATACAATACATTATTACACATAACAAAATACACAAAGAAAAAAAAAAAAAAGAAAAAAGCTAAATACATCTTTATGCCTATGGTAAGTCCGTGACCCCACAGAGATACTCCCGTAAACTATAAAAAACATTCTCGATCAAGTACGCCTTAACTTTATTTTTGAATGCACGAGGAGCGGTGATGCTTTTTATTGAGACAGGTAACTTATTATATAGTTTTACAAAATCGTATTGCGGACTTTTCTCAAAAAATGCTGTTTTGTGTCGCAACAACGGCAAATCAACACGTCTCGTCTCATACTGGCTAACAGAGCCCAAAAATCTTTCACGATTTCCGTTGACAAACACCACAGGTTTGAGAATATAGATACAAGGGAAGGTAAGAATACTATTATTTTTAAAAACTTCCTTGCAGGATTCACCACATTGTAATTGAAAAATTAATCTGATTATTCGTTTCTGAGTCACAAATACACGCCGCCACTGAGAACTTCTGCCCCACAAAAGAATATTGTATGAAATATGTGAGTAGCAAAGCGCGTAATATGCGTCCAGGAGTGACGTCCTGTCCAACGAATATTTGAGCTTGAGCAACGCAAAATACGACGAATTTAATCTTTTACATACGTTACATGTGATACACCCATGTAGTAGCCAATCAGAGCGCGTTAGATAGTCGTAACCACAATACTAATTCCTTAGATAGTTTAACCAGAAGATGGTAATAACAAGCATAAGGCCCACATTTACCAACCTCCAGTTAAACTATCTAGCCGGTTTTTAACTATTAGATAAATTTACCAAGAGGTGATAAAAGTGACCCTAACTGACGGGCAACACCATAAACTATTAATTTAGCTTCTTTCTTGCTAAAAATTGTTTAATTTATACGGAACTAGTTTCGAGTTATTAGCTCATCATCAGCCGAATCTAATAATAAAGGAAAAAATCATGTAAATCCTATTGTATAACATATATAGGTTATTAAAAAGAAAATAAATGAGCTTACTGTCTATATCACTATAAAAATCTGGAAAATCATTATTTAAAATATATTTGTAGAACACTTAACATTAAAAATTATAATTTTTACTATTTAAATATATAAAACAGAACAACACAACGGACTGCACGAATAGCGAATGTTAAAATCTTTTTAAAAAACGGGTTGACAGAGAGGGAAGGAATGTGGTCCGAGGAAAACATCTTTTAAACAGAATATACAAAAAATGAGATCACGAAATACATTACTTATATATACGGTTTAAATTTAAATTTATATAAATATGCGAAGAGAGGTTTGTAATAATTACTGTTTAGTTGGTCGTTTAGTATTTCAAAATTCTTATCTGAGTCGTATTTATTAATTTCCATCAACTCCAATAGATCCATTCTATAACCCTTATTACACTTGTGTACTAATTCGGCATTTTCGTAATCAAATGTATGTCCTGTAGCTAATGTATGTTTATAAACATTGGATGTAGCTTTAGTTTTATGTTCTTTTAGCCGATTAGATAGTTTTCTACCCGTTTGTCCGACATAAATAGAATTACATTATGTACATTTTATTGTGTATACACCGCATTTATCATGTTTGTTGTTAGAAGTACCAATATGATGATTCGATAGTAAGTTAAGAACTGTGTTTTTGTTTGAAAAAGCTAAAGAGATATTGTATTTATTGAAGATTTTTTTGCTTAATAGAGTAACATGGTTGTATGGGATGGGTTTGTATATTTTACTTAAATTTTCAGTTTTCGTATATAAAGGTTCATATTGGATTTTAATTTGCTTAGTAAGCTTATTAATAAGTCTTGAAGGAAAACCATTATCATGCGCCAGTTTATTAATGTAGTCAAATTCAGAAGTGAAATCATTTTGGGAGAGAGGATATTGGAAGGCTCTGTTAATTAGATATCGAAAATTTGCAAGTTTTTGCGATAAAGGGTGGGCAGAGTCGTAAGGGATGGTTGTAGGTATTGTAGTGGGTTTCCTATATATATTGTATGCAATGCTATCTGATGAAGTATTTAGAGAGAGGTCAAGGAAGTTAAGGTTGTTATTTTCCTCTATTTCAATGGTGAACTTTATTTTATCATGTAATTTATTGGCGTATTCATGAAAAGCGTGAAGGGAGTCGATATCACCCTCCCAAATTATGAAAACATCGTCAACATAACGACGATGTTTTAACGACTCATACCATCATTTGCTAAAATTAAATGCAAGAACCTTAAGACCAATACTAAAAACAAGATAATTAAAAAGATATTACAGGATGAAAAGAGAAAACAATATAGGGCATTGAATTTCAATTATGATAAGCTGGCAAAAATCCAAGGTAATCTAAGAGATAAACTTCATTTATCGAAATGGAACAACTAATTCAGGATTCACAGACGAAAGCACTAATTATTAAGAACGATGACCTTAGAAAGAAGAAACAAAAAGTTCTAAATCTCAAGAAAAACAAGATAAAAATGGACTATAGCAATACTAACGGAAATAATTCCAACGTTAATCAAGATGTTATTCCACAATTTATAAATTTAACTGATATCCTTTTCACTACAGATGAAATCCTTTTTCTGAACAAAGGTCAAAAATTTGCTTTATCACCCAAGATAAATCTACCTCTCACGTCCATAGATATGGATATATGTATTAATAAACACCCAGAACTTAATAACATAAAAAATGAATTGATCTGTCTTCTGAAGAAAACCGAAAAGAATGTTCACCAACATAAAAATAATTCCCAGATACAATACTGGAAATTAATAAACTCTATTCGTAAAAAACTTACCGACAATAAAGCCATTCTAATTAAAGCAGATAAGGGAGCAGGCATGGTGATCATGGACATGAACACCTACATAGATAAAACATTAAAATTTTTAAGAGATAACAATTACACCAAACTGGAAAAAAACCCTATAGATGCTATAGTCAGGAAAACCAGAAATATTATTAATAAATGCAAAAGTACATTAATAGAATACACTCCTTTCCTAAAATGCTCCACCAATAGTTACTTTAATAGTAATCTTTTCATACATATGAACCCTACTATTCCTATATTATATTCCCTCCCAAAGCTCCATAAACACGACATTCCAATTCGCCCAATTACGGCTTTCAGAAACTCTCCGACCTCAAAACTTGCAAATTTTATGTTGAGAGTTCTTCAAATGATCGATTATAAACCCAAGTTCTCTATAGACAATACTAAACAATTTATCGATTTGACAAGAGACATCAATCTAAAAAACAGAATTCTAGCCTCGTTTGATATAGTTAATCTATATTCCAATGTTCCCATAAAACCCACAATCGACATAGTAATGAAACTTTTTAAAGACCATTTTGTTGATCCCTCAATAGTTGAGCATCTCCACACCATATTGGAGCATATCGTTACTCAGAATTATTGTTCTTTTAATAATGAAGTATACAGTTTAACCGATGGTCTACCTATGGGAATGCCATTATCAGGTATTCTCTCTAATATTTTCTTAGACTACATAGAGGAGAAATATATTATCAATAATCACAATCCTTTCAACAAATCTATAATAAAATGGTTTCGTTATGTTGACGATGTTTTCATAATTTGGGAGGGTGATATCGACTCCCTTCACGCTTTTCATGAATACGCCAATAAATTACATGATAAAATAAAGTTCACCATTGAAATAGAGGAAAATAACAACCTTAACTTCCTTGACCTCTCTCTAAATACTTCATCAGATAGCATTGCATACAATATATATAGGAAACCCACTACAATACCTACAACCATCCCTTACGACTCTGCCCACCCTTTATCGCAAAAACTTGCAAATTTTCGATATCTAATTAACAGAGCCTTCCAATATCCTCTCTCCCAAAATGATTTCACTTCTGAATTTGACTACATTAATAAACTGGCGCATGATAATGGTTTTCCTTCAAGACTTATTAATAAGCTTACTAAGCAAATTAAAATAATAATAATAATAATAATAATAATAATAATAACTTTATTCAGGCTTCATCATATACAAAGAGTACTAACAAAAAAAAATATATTCCATTATATATAAGGTTATGAACTTAACGAATTACAGAAAAAAAAAAAAAAATATATATATATATATATATTAAGCTTGAATTTAGGCGGAGTTCAGGTAATACCTGTTCTACCACTCAAACCCAATCAAATATAGTAATAAACCCAAAAAAAAAGTTCAATGACAACTGAGCACCACTGGCCAGTGTCGAACATGCACAATACTTAAAACACATACTATATCATAGAGCGCTCAAAAAACATCATACTAGCATCTCAACCCCCGAGGCCACCAAGCACGAGACCGCAGTCATCCACCCAAAACCCAGTCCCGTATAGATTTCTTAAATCGGTTCAAGGGTAGACCCACTAAATATTTAGGAAGATTATTATACACAGATGTAATTTGGTATGAAAAACATCTCTTAAAAAATTCCAAACGATGGGAAGGAGGAGTTAACCTACCCCTGAACCGGATATTGACATTGTGTACGTCCGTTCTGAATTTAATTCGCTCGAATAGATAAGGGGGACTCCGCTCCGTTATAATCTTATAATAAAAGCATGCTTTATGAACATACCGACGCGACTTCATATTCATCCATTTAAGTTTCCTAAAAGCAAAAGAGACATGATCATACTTTCTCAAGCCAAAGATCAGCCGGACACAAGAATTCTGGAGTTTTTGAATTTTCTGCTGATGACGGTAGTCAATAAATGAACCGTAAATGCTATCACAATAATTAAAATGTGATAAGACGAGAGAGTCACACAAGAGTTTTTTAACAGAATTTGTAAGGCAATGTCGATTACTGAAAACCAGTCTCAGAGAGCCATATGCTCGCTTCAACAGCACATTAACATGTTCCCTAAACTTTAACGATTCATCAATAACTAGGCCAAGGTTCCTAACAGACCCACTCAGAGGGAGTGGCACATCTCCCAAAAAAATGTAATAGAATCTGTCAATAAAGATTTTTTTCAATTTAGTAGGACCAAATAGAATCATTTGGATTTTCCTTTCATTAATTCTAAGACAGTATTCCTGAGCCTCTCTGATGATATTAAAAAGATCACGTTTAAACTCATTAAGCCCTTCTTCAAAGTGGCTTTCAGGGAAGGACAGGTAGATCTGAGTGTCATCAGCATAATAATGAATCTTGCAAAAATCGACAAAGCTGTTAAAATTTATAGTATAAATCTTAAACAAGGTGGGCCCCAATACCGAACCCTGCGGCACCCCAGACTTGATATCCAATGGACCAGAGACGTTGCCCTCAATACTGACCGACTGAATTCTACCTTTAAGGTAGTTGAAGAAAAAATTCAGCACGTCGGAGTCGGCACCAATATGCTTAAGAATTGACAGTAATAAATTATGGTTAAGTGTATCAAACGCCTTCGAGAAGTCCAGCAATCCTAACAGGGTCAACTTATTGGAGTCAGTAGCTTTGACAATGTCGTCAACTATGTTATTCAGAGCAGACTCGCATCCATGACCCTCCCTGAAGCCTGATTGGTTCACCGGAATGATGCGCTCGGAGTCCAGGAAGTCTATCAACTGGCTGTTAACAATCTTTTCCAAGACCTTGGACAAAGAACACAATATACTTATGGGCCTCAAGGAAGAATAATCAGTGGGATTAGACACTTTAGGTATCGGAATGACAATCGATTTTTTCCATATTGAAGGAAAAACACCTTCCAGCAGACAAGTATTAATTATGTTTACTATATGAGATAAAATTACAGGACAAACCATTTTAATAAAATGAATTCCAATACCATCCGCACCAATAGCATTAGACCTTACGCTCTGTAATACTTTCATGATAGAACTTTCTGAAATGAGACTAAATTTAAAGGTATTAGGGCCAAACTTAGAGTTGTTGAAAATGGTTATCAGATTATCAACTTTACAATCACCAAAGCACTGGGACTTCAAAAAATAGTCGTTTAGTTCAGAAGGGTTTTTTAAGATATTTGGCAGGGAATGATACTGAAGTTTAAGTAGATTATTTCGACGTAGCACTTTCCACGGATTAGCAGAATTTTGGATTTCATGAGTCATAAAGGCACGCTTCTCATTTTTAATAGAATTATTCACCAGATTCCTCAAATCCTTATAATAATTCCAATCGGCCAGATTCTTTGTTCTTTTATATTTAGAAAAGGCTTTATTTCTTAAGTCCTGCATAACCCGAATATTATCAGTAAGCCACGGGCAAGGGAATCCAATATGAACCTTTATATACGAAAACTGAAAATTTAAGTAAAATATACAAACCCATCCCATACAACCATGTTACTCTATTAAGCAAAAAAATCTTCAATAAATACAATATCTCTTTAGCTTTTTCAAACAAAAACACAGTTCTTAACTTACTATCGAATCATCATATTGGTACTTCTAACAACAAACATGATAAATGCGGTGTATACACAATAAAATGTACAGAATGTAATTCTATTTATGTCGGACAAACGGGTAGAAAACTATCTAATCGGCTAAAAGAACATAAAACTAAAGCTACATCCAATGTTTATAAACATACATTAGCTACAGGACATACATTTGATTACGAAAATGCCGAATTAGTACACAAGTGTAATAAGGGTTATAGAATGGATCTATTGGAGTTGATGGAAATTAATAAATACGACTCAGATAAGAATTTTGAAATACTAAACGACCAACTAAACAGTAATTATTACAAACCTCTCTTCGCATATTTATATAAATTTAAATTTAAACCGTATATATAAGTAATGTATTTCGTGATCTCATTTTTTGTATATTCTGTTTAAAAGATGTTTTCCTCGGACCACATTCCTTCCCTCTCTGTCAACCCGTTTTTTAAAAAGATTTTAACATTCGCTATTCGTGCAGTCCGTTGTGTTGTTCTGTTTTATATATTTAAATAGTAAAAATTATAATTTTTAATGTTAAGTGTTCTACAAATATATTTTAAATAATGATTTTCCAGATTTTTATAGTGATATAGACAGTAAGCTCATTTATTTTCTTTTTAATAACCTATATATGTTATACAATAGGATTTACATGATTTTTTCCTTTATTATTAGATTCGGCTGATGATGAGCTAATAACTCGAAACTAGTTCCGTATAAATTAAACAATTTTTAGCAAGAAAGAAGTTTTTGATTTTTATTTTATATACTTTCTGAACTTGCAACATGGATCCAATTAATTAATATTAATTTAGCGGTTGGAACCTCCTCCAACAATTAGCCTAGCGAACCTGCGTCCGAGGAGGAGGTTCTAGAATCGGCTAATCTATACTACTCTTATAGCTAGCTTATCTAATAGGTGCCAACGGTTTGGTAGTAACGGGCCTAAGATGGGTAGATTTCTATCTGATTACAATAACTAGCTGAAGTACAAAGAAAAATTGTTTAATTCAGAGATTATGGGGTTTAAGGTATTCATAACGTTAGAATGTGCATAGTTTGGATTTTCGTCACTCAATCGTAACTTTAAAACACTTAACGGATTTTTTTCTTCGTCATCATAATCGTTTATTTCCGGTAATATATCAACATGTTCTAATTACTATTGGGTATAATTTTTCCCAGGCCAAATTCGAGTTTATAAGAGCATCTCTTAGAGTTACGACTTTTAACGGTATTTAACCGTATTACATTACCGTAATACATACATCAATGTTATTAAGTTTTTTTGCCTGGATAGTAATACATCCCGTTGCAATGATTTCAAAATTTTCTTCCAATTTTAGATGTTTTCTTGTAGCGTGAGATAATTGGAAAACATAAACACGATGTACACTTTACAGTACGTCTTTGTAATTGTTAACTTGTATAACAAAAATATTCAGTCCAAAACACCGAATAACTGCTGAATTTAAACTGCGCAATAACACTTTCCGGGAATGTCCTATGTATGTGCTTGTGTTACTCTAGCGTGGTACAATTTATTCACTCTATCGAGATTCTACTGCAATTCACGAAGGTTTTCTATTTCGATACAAATCATTAAAACCAATTCATGATTTTATTATGAAATCACCAAATACAATTAAGATATTATTAATCAATTTGAATTTTAGTGCTTACCAATTCTCATCAAAGAGAAGTACACCCCAGATACTTAACGATATAACCTTATACACCATATAACTAGTTTGTGTGCGAGCAAGTTCATTGCAGAGTTTGCAACACAACAATATAAACGTAAAGTTCACTTACGATCACCATTTAATTATACCATTATACCGATGGAATTGAATCAATTAACAAATATTGTATACATAAATATTTATTTTCTATATAAACAAACATTTTACTAAATCTCCGTGTAAACGAAATTTTAAAATTCGCGATTTATCGAGGTGTATCTTTTATTACATTATCGACCCCAAAACTATTTCATCGTTCTCATAACAAATTCGGTAAATCAACAAAGGGTAACGCTTCCGACCGATTTCGCATGAATAAATTTTACACCATCGCTTTGTCTCTTTGAAGTGAGTCAACCGAAGGGTGCCTTTGAATTAAACATTAGTTCAGTCATTTTAAAAGCTAAGTATGCAAAACCGTTTCTTGACCCATTTTCAAATCTAAATTTTATTTTAATCGAAATTTTCACCGATTACTTATTTACTTATTACTCAATTTTCATTTCCGCTTGTTTTTTAATAAGATCCTCGGTGGCAATTAAAATTCGATGTTTTTAAACCACTTTTAATTCGTACGGCGAAAAGCTCGACTTGAAGATATGAAATTTAATTAACTGCCCCGGGCAGCGTGGTGTTCGCGATGTCTTCTTGATTTAAATGCAAATGAACCAACCCTCTATTTCGTTGTTTTTTTATTCCTTTTTTTGTTTCTTCCGGATTCGTTTCTAAAAATTGACTTTTTCATGCAATTAAATTGGAATAAAATCCGGATCATTTTTAAAAATCCGATTTATATATTAGCCTTAACAGACAAATAACAAACAACATCGATGGTGTAAGCTTTGTATATGGAGCAGGTCGTAATTGGATGTCCTACATCTGAGAACGAACCCCTCCGTTCGGATAGGGAGGAGAATTAATCTCATTGATGTCATGGCTTTAAGCACAGAAACGTGACCGAACATGCGCTGGAAATAGATATAATGAACAACGACGACATTCGAGAAGTTTAAACGACGTTATCATCGCAAAACTTTATTGATATTTTTATCGAAACGGTTTATTTTGTAAAACTATCTAGGATATCGAGATATCTTAATAACATTTTTAAAGTTCATAGTCCAATCTGCTTCGTTTTTATTTCATTAATGTTGGTACTTTCTGCTCTCCTGTTCTTAAATAGTTTCTTCGTCGTGGTTTAATTCGCGGCATATTCATTTCAACGGTGCTTGAATTATTTAATCCATATTACTGTCTTAATTTAAACAATGAATTTAAATAACTTTAAATAATTCATACAAGAATTGTATATGCGCCAAATTTGGGAAGAATCAATGTATTCATACATGAGACCTAAATTTTTTAAATCAGCTTAAGTTATCATCTTTCCCTTATCATTTTAAAAACTTTGGACCAGAAGTAATAACTTAAGGGCAAAGAGAAAGGTAAATCTTCTGATTGTATGAAGGAACAATCTACCTGTTTCCCTAAGACAGCTTACAATATTTCCAAACACTGAAACTCCTACAAATTGGTATTTTGGCACAGCATTTGAGTCAGAGTATTTAGTAATCGTTGGAAGGTTAATGTTAAAACAATAAACATTATTGATAGACTGCAAAATTAGTTCAATGTAATTAAATGAAATGTGCAGACATTGGAAACATCAATTAAAATTTGATAAATGTTCACAACATAAATAATACATCAATCGTCGTGTTCGTCTTCACCACCATCTTCCATGTTCTGCTGAGTTCCCAGCCATCTTCTCTGTTGACGTTGTTTTTTATGTCGGTAGATTTCTCTCTTTTTTCTTTATGTCAGCCGTTGATGATATTTATTATTCCTAGCCAGAACCTTTGTTTTGTCGAAGTTTATTCGGTGTCCCTCCGAATGGCAATGTTCTGCAATTGAATCTTCCTCAGCCTCACATCCCTCTCGTGTTCCTTGATACGGCATTCGATGTTTCGTCCGGTTTGGCCAACGTAAAACTTCCCACAACTGCATGACAGCTCCTTTTGAAAAAGGTAGCTTGTCCTTGGCTATCGGGCGTGTATTCCGAATTTTGGTGACCGTTCCGTATTGCATCACGATGTCGTTTTTCTTAAGGTGTTTTGCAATTCGTTCCGTTACACCAGAAACGTAAGGAAGGCTTCTTCCTGCTTCCGCTGCTTGGTGGCTCGATTCCGTAGAAACCGTTTTTTAATTATTTTCGATTACTAATTGGAGCATCTACTTTCTGAAAATGAAGTAAATTTTGAAATATCTCATTTATTTCTTGAGATATAAGCTGCTGAACGTAACTGGATTTTTCCAATATTTTGAGTAAATTTAAAAATTCTTGAAAACTCGATTTTTTGGAAAATTGTTACGAAATTACTTTCGATTGTTAATTGGAGCGTCTACTTACCGAAAATGAAGTCAATTTTGAGATATCTCACTTAGTTCTTGAAATATAAGCTGCTGAATTGAATTGGGTTTTCCAATATTTTGAATAAATTTAAAAATTCTTTAAAAATCGATTTTTTTGGAAAATTGTTACGAAATTACTTCTAATTACAAATAGGAGGATCCACTTTCCAAAAATGAAATCAATTTTGAGATATCTCACTCAGTTCTTGAGATATAAGCTGCTGAACTTAGCTGTAATTTTTCCAATATTTTGAATAAATTTAACAAACCTAAAAAATCGATTTTTTTTGAAAATTGTTACGAAATTAGTTTCAATTACTAATTAAAAGCATCAATTTTCCAAAAACGAAGTCAATTTTGAGATACCTCAATTTGTTTTAAAGATATAAGCTGCTGAACTTCAGTGGGATTTTTCCAATATTTTGAATACATTTAAAAGTTCTTGAAAAATCAATTTTTTGGAAGATTGTTACGAAATTGCTCTCAATTACTAATTGGAGCATCTACAATCTAAAAATGAAGTCAATTTTGAGACATCTCACTTAGTTCTTGAGACATAAGCTGCTGAATTTAATTGGATTTTCCAATATTTTGAATAAATTTAAAAATTCTTTAAAAATCGATTTTTTTGGAAAATTGTTACGAAATTACTTCTAATTACAAATAGGAGGATCCACTTTCCAAAAATGAAATCAATTTTGAGATATCTCACTCAGTTCTTGAGATATAAGCTGCTGAACTTAGCTATAATTTTTCCAATATTTTGAATAAATTTAACAAACCTAAAAAATCGATTTTTTTTGAAAATTGTTACGAAATTAGTTTCAATTACTAATTAAAAGCATCAATTTTCCAAAAACGAAGTCAATTTTGAGATACCTCCATTTGTTTTAAAGATATAAGCTGCTGAACTTAACTAGGATTTTTCCAATATTTTGAATACATTTAAAAGTTCTTGAAAAATCAATTTATTGGAAGATTGTTACGAAATTGCCTTCAATTACTAATTGGAGCATCTACAATCCAAAAATGAAGTCAATTTTGAGACATCTTACTTAGTTCTTGAGATATAAGCTGCTGAATTTAATTGGATTTTCCAATATTTTGAATAAATTTAAAAATTCTTTAAAAATCGATTTTTTTGGAAAATTGTTACGAAATTACTTCTAATTACTAATAGGAGGATCCACTTTCCAAAAATGAAATCAATTTTGAGATATCTCACTTAGTTCTTGAGATACAAGCTGCTGAACATAACTATGATTTTTCAAATATTTTGAATAAATTTAAAAGTTCTTGAAAAATCAATTTTTTGGAAGATTGTTACGAAATTTCTTTCAATTACTAATTGGAGCATCTACAATCCAAAAATGAAGTCAATTCTGAGACATCTCACTTAGTTCTTGAGATATAAGCTGCTGAATTTAATTGGATTTTCCAATATTTTGAATAAATTTAAAAATTCTTTAAAAATCGATTTTTTTGGAAAATATTTCTAATTACTAATAGGAGCATCCACTTTCCAAAAATGAAATCAATTTTGAGATATCTCACTCAGTTCTTGAGATATAAGCTGCTGAACTTAACTATGATTTTTCCAATATTTTGAATAAATTTAAAAAATCGATTTTTTTTGAAATTTGTTACGAAATTAGTTGCAATTACTAATTAGAAGCATCAATTTTTAAAAAACCAAGTCAGTTATGAGATACCTCAATTTGTTTTAAAGATATAAGCTGCTGAATTTAATTGGATTTTCCAATATTTTGAATAAATTTAAAAATTCTTTAAAAATCGATTTTTTTGGAAAATTGTTACGAAATTACTTCTAATTACTAATAGGAGGATCCACTTTCCAAAAATGAAATCAATTTTGAGATATCTCACTCAGTTCTTGAGATATAAGCTGCTGAACTTAGCTGTAATTTTTCCAATATTTTGAATAAATTTAACATACCTAAAAAATCGATTTTTTTTGAAAATTGTTACGAAATTAGTTTCAATTACTAATTAAAAGCATCAATTTTCCAAAAACGAAGTCAATTTTGAGATACCTCAATTTGTTTTAAAGATATAAGCTGCTGAACTTCAGTGGGATTTTTCCAATATTTTGAATACATTTAAAAGTTCTTGAAAAATCAATTTTTT